>CM076604.1:35477500-37977500 GCA_038502835.1 Octonoba sinensis
TAAAAAATGTGATCACTTGTAAACGTTTTTGAGCTTTTTGCATCCCTAGATTTATTTTTAAATTAACATTTTTATTTTATGCTTTAAAATTCGAATTTTATGAAAGAAGTGGCAATAATTTTGTGAAAGAATTGGCGGTTAAAATCGCATTTAATCGCGACTGCAACATTATTCCACATTTAACTCCTATGTAGTTGATTTAAGCTGTAATTCTTTTTACATCCGACACTATTTACAAATGTTCTTTTTTTTTTTTTTTGAATTACAAATCTGTTCACTCAAGTGCTTCTTAGTTTCATAATTCTATGTGCAATTGAATATTTAAATCTAATCCATAAAACAACTCATTTACTTTGTTGAAATCTATTCTTGCTATCAGATGGCAGCACTATAAACTGATTTTTTTTGCTGCTGATCGCTTTATTTCTATTCTCATCACTTTCAGAATGCAGTAAAACCTGTAAAGTTGACCACCTGTCTAAGTTGACCACTAAAGTGCTGCACCGCAAGTAGTGTTCGGCAACTACTCGTCAAAAAGTAGTTAACTACCAACTACTAACTACTCTAAACAAAACTAGTTGCAACTAGTAGTTAACTATTTTTTTCTGAGAATAGTTATATCTAGTAGTTAACGGTTCTCCAAAAGTAGTTAACTACTTTTAAGAAAAATTCATTTGAATTTCCATTTTTAAGCTAGTTCTTAAATGTTTAATCCTAATAATTCAACTCATTAAAACAATTTTAAGGAAATTCCTGCAAAACATTTAACAATTGAATATTTTCAAATAACACTGAACAATTAATATATAATGAGAATATGAGTAAAGACAAAACCTTTGTCTCTAAATCTAAACTTTTATTTTTATATGTATTTGTTTAATAAAGTTAATAATTTATGTTTTTAAGAAATAATAATTTTTCAGCATGTTGTTGTGAAATGAAGGGGTTTACCTTTAATATCAATTTAAAATTCTCCCTCTGCCCAACACCCATTCATTAACAAAATATCTTTGTAACATGCATGCTTTATAGTTTAGATTATATTCTTTCAAATATCATAAAATGTTTACTACAGCTTAATCATTTCTACTATTTAGATGTTTCATCAATAATACCAGTTTTGATGACTTATCAACCCCCAATGTTTCTTAATTTTGAGTGCACTATTCCAAATGTAGAAAAAATCTTTTCCAAAGGTGCTGTTGATGCTTTTGCTGTAGTCAGCATGTCCAAAAACTTAATGTTTTCTGATAAAATGTCATTTTTTGACACCTTAACGAAGCTATTCCACCTTTCCCTAGAGGATCAGATGCATTAAGGCTACCATGTAGTGAGTTAAAATTCTAGTGAATTACTTGAACCCAGAATATATTAAAATTTAAAATAAAAAATATCCATACTTTAATAATTTGGAAGAAGCTGATATAAATAGCTTTTTTTTAAATCATAAAAATCAATATTTTGTCTAAAAAAGAATCATAAAAATAAGTTTCTTCAAAAAATCAGTATTTTTTTTCTTAAAAGAAAATCACAAAAATCAGTTTTTTCCTCTAAAAACATCCTAAAAGTCAGTATTCTTTCTTTCTTTTTGTATTTTATGGTATCCCAAACGCATGCATGGTACTAGAGTAGAGGTAAAGCTACCCCATACTGAATATTTGGTCTTTAAATGAAACTTCAATGTGCATATGCTTTTGCGGGCGCTATTTATTGACCATATTAGAAAGCTTTTTCTAATTTGCGTAAATACTGCAATAAATATATATATTATGATTTTTTTTATGAGTACTTTTTCATTATATAACATAATATAAAAAATGCATTTGCGTGAGTAATATTCATAAGCTAAAAAATTAAATAATTTAATGTTTAAAAAAATGTTACTTTTTCCAAAAATTGATTTAATTTCTTTTTTCGAGAGTAGTTGGAATTTTGAAAGTAGTAGTAATTGGTAGTTGCGAAAAAACTAGTTTGACTAGTATTTAACTAGTTCAAAACAAAAGTAGTTACAACTAGTAGTTGATACAAGTAGTTAACTACTTTTTGTTAACTACTGCCGAACACTAAGGGATCATTCATAAATGATGTCACGTTTCGAGGTGGGAGGGGGGTTCGTGAAATTGTGACAAAGTGTGACAAGGGGAGGGGAGGGGGTAACAAGAAGTGTGACATTCCTGCTTATACAACATAGCGTGAAGCGTGACAAAGGGGGGAGGGAGGTCTGTTGCAGTGTGACATTTTGTGACAAAGGGGGGAGGGGGGTCAAATATGTGGGAAAAAAGCGTGATCATTTATGAACGGTCTCTAACCGCAAGTGGTCAACTTTCACAGGTTTCACTGTATACGAGTATCTACTATTGAGATGTTTTTGTCATTTTTAGTCTGCTTTCTGATTCCGTATATATCCCTCCTTTGTATATGACCCCCAAATTCTTTGATTTATATCCCTAAGTGTCTCTAAAAGTTTTGAATGCGCTAAAAGGAGAAGAAAAGGAAAAAACAAACATCTCTCTCGATAGTATGGAAATATTTAATTACTGAATCATATTTACTAGTGCCTGCGAAAATATTTTGACCTTTAAAATCTAGTGCGTGGTTTTCTTAAATGCAATTACTGATCCCTAATTAACTTTACGTTATTCCAAAAAATTATAATTAATCGTTTTCTTTTTGAAAAGTTTCGTAAATGTTTCAGGATAAGCGGACGATGTTATGATATTTGGCATTTTTGAGTATTAACTCCAAAGTTTTAGGTAGCTAAAAAGTATTTTTCACCCGAAAGTCATCTTTAAGATATATCAAGAGTGAAATTGTAAGATTTCAAGAAAGTAAACCATTTCCTTATTATGTTTTTCATTTTTTGTATTAATCTTTATTTAAAAGTTTTATATTAATTATTGGATTTCGAGAAATATATGAAAAGTAACTATATGGCCTTGGAGAAGCCTGGCCAATATGTAGTACTTAAATTTTAAGATCGCTAAGAATTTGTTGCGCTCTAAAGATTCATCTGCAAATTTTATATAAATTTATACTTGAATTACTTTTTTCCCGATAAATAATTTTAAAATTGCTTTTTTTCTTATTCCTTTTTTACGGCAACGACAATCTTTTTTATTCATGGTGTGTAGTTTTTCTTAATAAAGAAAATACCGATTCTAATGACACAGAATATGATTTCCTCAAAACTCGAAAAGTTTCCAAACATTTTGCTTTAAAAATACACTTCGTCTCAACCCAATTCGCTAATACTTCTGCGCATCATAATTTCAATCGTGAGTAAGGTTATTTTAGGTTGTTTAGGCTTCAAAATGGAAAAAAAATTGTTTTGATTAGTACTTATTTTATATTCATACGTATTTCATTTAAACAGACTTTAATTTGTTCTAAGACGTAGAGAATTTGTCTTCAGTTTCATTAATAAAATATTGCTTTTCTACGGATAAATGGTAATGCATTGCGTGATTTTCTGGTCGTATTTGTCACAAAACGTCACGAAATGACTTTAACAAATAAAAAACAAAAAAATCGCGTAACACACATAACGCAATTTTTTACTTTTGTATTGAAAAATTGTCGATCGAACTTAAAATGATTGTCGTCCTTCAATGATTGGTACTTACAAATTTGGAGCATAAATCTTGTATATTTAAACGAGCAGTTCTTTTCTATACATTTTGAGTCCTCTAAAACGGCTCTAACGATTTGGATCAAATTTTAAATTAAGGTAAGGTTTTGCTTTTTAAGTTTCCCTATATAGGTGTCTTTCCCGAAAAAACGTAATTTTACACACACACACACAAGATAAATAACGCAATTGAGATACTTCTAACAATAAACTCACATTATCCGGCGTAGATATGGTATTTTAATTGAGAATGCAATACATTGAGAGGCAACTTTAATTTTTAATTTACATTTCGATGATTGAAATTTGTTGTTGCTCCATTTGTGCCATATAAAATGCCTAGAAGGGCCGTGATAGCCTAGCGGTTATTATGTCGAGCTTCGGATCGGAGGAGCTCGGGTTCGATACCCGAGTCACTGAAAACCCACCATGTACACTTGGGGATACGTTGCATGTAAAGTCCGTGGAGCCTGAAGTCCCGAGGTAGTTCCGAGAGTACCGGTCTGTGGAGATTTTCCCTTCTCTTCACCCACAGATCTAAAAAGGAAGGTGGCGTATTTTTGGTGGCACCATCTGTTGTCATAAAACTACATTATGAGTCAAGTCGTACTTCCACCGTTGATGCCCAGTTTTAAACGAAATGCGCTCCTCACTGCCTCGCGAAGCTCAAACTAATTCCCAGTAGCTCGGTAACGCTTCGGGTGACACTTATACTAGGAACGCCATTGCTTTATTATATTTCCGTTAAGATTAAATATTTTGTTTTGATACAAAAAATCATAAATTATGTATAACTTTCTGGCAAAACTTCTTAAGATTTTCTGTGAACGTATTGCCTTATAATATAATAATTTGTATTCAAAATTTTTTGAAATATTTAAGCAGGCAGGGCCGCCTCGAGCTTATATATTTAGGAGGGAGGGGCATTCTAAATTTCCAAACTGAAGCTTCGTAATTTACCGAATCGCGAAGCTCAAACTTAATTAAACATGATCCTATTGAGAATGAGTGAGCAGTATATGCACAAAATAAAATTTGATGGCTTGCAACTGAGATTGACAACTGTATAGTTGTCAGTCAATAATGTAATTGTATAATAAATACAAACATGTTGGAGGGGAAAAGAAGAAGGAAAAAACTATTGTTACACCAAATGGTCACATTTACCATGGTCAGTCAAAATTCGCGGATTAAGGACAATTTTTGGACGGTCACAGTGACCTCCCGTGACATTGCATGGGAAGCCCCTTGAATGCAGAAACCTACTTGTTTGAACAATATACGAAACATAGAAAATGCAAACAAATGCCCAACACGAGGATACAGATTAGAAAATAGTAGCTCGTTATAAGCAACCGTCCGAGAAACTGTTGGCAAATCTGTAAAAAACTCCGCATCGAAAATTTGCTCTCGAGGTAGCTGATAGAACGAGGTGGTGGTTGAACAGTGGTTTGTTTTAAAATTCCTGTCGTGTGATAACCTCTTAAGATCATCTGTTTTCATCCGTGCCATATTGTTTGTAGAATTTTCCAGAGTAAAGCGACGAACTACGTTAAAAGTTCTCTTCCCAAATGAAATTCATCGACATACCCGACACATAATACGAAGACAGTATTTCGCTAAGAGCCGATCTCACCCTTTTGAAACTGGGTTTCAGTTAAAAAACTTATAACTAATGATAGGTAAACTGTAAAGTAAACACCATAATATACAGTCGAACCTTGCTATAGCGAACGCAAGATATAACGATCCCTCGGTAATAACGAACCTTCCAATTGGTCCCAACCGAAACCCAGTGTCATTAATGCATTTTCAAACGTTTACAACGATCACTGAAGCTATAACGATCCAAAATTTTAAGTCTTTTATACGATTTGTCTCAGCAACATTCCTTGCCATTTGTGTTCTAGTCTAGTCAAACACTTTCTTTCACAGTGGTGTGTATAAAATCCAAAAGGTTACAGCCAGTAATAACATCTTTTTTTCACACTATAAATAAATAATATGGTAATTTTTTAAAATTTGTTCATTTATTATTAAATACCATATTAAAAGTTAATGTTTTACTCTTCTACCCTGATAATTGTTAGAAATATGTTTATTATATAGAAGAATATTCGTCAGTTAACACTTTTTTGCAAAATCGGATGTAGCGAACCCTCGGTTATAGTGATCTCCGAAGTCGGTCCATTGAGAGTTCGTTATAGCGGGGTTTGACTGTAGCATTTTTTTAAAAATAAAGTATTGAGCTAAGGACATGAATTTTGTTTTACTTAAGAAAAATTTCTAGTACATACACTGATGGAAAAAAAAATCCCAACACCAAGAAATAATTATTGTAGAGTAATGAAATTTCAGCAATGCATTTATATAGGTAACGTACGTAATTGATTACAATTTCAAGATCACAGGTTAATTTAAGCCCGAGAAGAGCCATTGCAGAAGTGAAATGCAGGTACATTAATAACCGGTGTAACCGCCAGAGTTTTGAATCCAAGCATACAAACGTGCATGCATTGAATCATACAGGTGCTGGATGTCCATTTGTGGGATGGAGTTCCATGCCTGTTGCACTTGATCGATCAATACAGAGACGGTTAGTGCTGGTTGTGGATGACGCTGGAGTTGTCGTCCAATGATGTCCCATACGTGTTCAATTGGTGACAGATCTGGTGATCTGGCAGGCCAAGGCAACATGTCGACACCCTGTAGAGCACGCTAGGTTACAACAGCAGTATGAGGTCGAGCGTTATCCTGTTGGAAAACACCTCCTGGAATGCTACTCATGAAAGGCAGAACAACAGGTTGAATCACCAGACTGACGTACACATTTGCTGTCAGGGTGCGTGGGATAACAACGAGAGTGCTTCTGCTGCCATAAGAAATTGCTCCCCAGACCATAACTCCAGGTGTAGGTCCAGTGTATCTAGGCCGCAGACAGGATGGCTGCAGCCGCTCACCTGGCCTCCTCCTAACCAACACACGGCCATCACTGGCACCAAGGCAGAACCGGCTTTCATCAGAAAACACAACAGATCTCCACTCCGTCCTCCAATGAGCTCTAGCCTGACACCACTGACATCGCAAACAATAGTGGTTTGGCGTTAGTGGAATGCACGCTACAGGACGCCTGGTTTGGAGCTGTCCTTGAAGTAACCGATTGATAACAGTTCGTCGTGTCACTGTGGTGCCAACTGCTGCTCGAATTTCTGCTGCAGACGCAGTACGACTCGCTACGGCCATACGCCGAATACGGCGGTCTTCCCTCTCAGTAGTGCCACGTGGCCGCCCGGAACCCGGTCTTCTTGAGGCAGTGCCTTCCCTTGACCACTGCTGCCAACATTCATGCACAGTGGATGCATTCCTACCAAGCCTTTCTGCAAACTCGCGGAAAGAAAACCCACATTCTCGTAGGCCTATTACACGACCTCGTTCAAACTCAGCGAGCTGTTGATAATGGCTTCGTCGTCTTCTCAAAGGCATTGTGGACTAACATAAACTCACTACATCAAATCTCGACGCTAAACAACGCTCAGGAACGTTACAGCGCGTATTTAAAGCAAACCTGATTTGCATCTTCCATGCGTCGCTACTAGCGTCACACTGATGCACCGATCGCAAAATTTGAATCGACGTCATCTTTCAGATGTATAAACACGCCTGCCAAATTTCGTTTCGCTAGCACAACTCCTTCTTGGTGTTCTGATTTTTTTTTCCATCAGTGTATGAAGGTCGGATTGCAAAATATTTATATATTATATGTAACACAAAATACGTTGTCTAAATAGTATATAATCTATCTAATCTTACATAGATTGATTAGAATAGGAATAGTTATAGGTAAACTGTTGCTATTCTTATCACTACGTAAAATATTAACCTTTAAATGGCTCTGATAAATGAATAATGAATCTGGTAATCGATTGGTCAGAATCAGTAGAGTTATTGGTAAACTGTTCCTATTCTTATGACTACTTAAAATATCAACTTTCAAATGTCTCGTATTTAATAAATAAATATTTATATGCAAGAACTTTGGAGTCGCCCCAGGTGAAGATTCATGGGAGTAGGCATATGTTCAGCAGTAGACGTCTTACGGCTGAAATGATGATGATGCTGGTGAAACATTTATATGCATCTATTTTGTATATCTCTCGTATCTTCGTATGTCGGGAACAGCTGTAATAATCGGCCTGCAAATTTATATTTAGTAGACATTTTAATTTTCCTAATTTATCTAAAAAAGTATCTGCTTCTAAAAAAACATTTTATATAAAAAAAAAATCCCGCTGAGAAAAATCTCGGACGCCCGGGTAGTGTGAGCAGAAGAATATATTTGTACTACACTCTCAGAAACGCATGCTCAAATCTCACGAAACTTTCGTCGTATTTGTGACAAAATGGCTTCGGGAAAAATGAGTAAACCATTCGTCAATTTGGCGAAATTTGTGTAGTAACTTTTTTAAATTACGCAATCGCGCGATTAAATAATCGTTGTAAATGGCAAAATTTCCTTGACGATTAAAGAATCGTCAAAAGTGAGAGCTCTGTTTCTGAGAGTGTACTGGTGTGTTCCCTTAATGTAATATATTAACATATATACTGTTGGGAGGACACGTTTTTTTTCCTGAATTCGCACTGCACTGGAAGAAATAAATTCTTACAGAACTCATTTTTTTGATTTAGAATTTACATGCAAGCGGCTTGGTGACCAAATTATTCTACCAAACTTGTGACGAGTTTAGCGACAGAAATTAACATCTGTGGAGTTAAAAGGGAAAGCTGTAGAACTTCCCCAGTACGAAATTGCAATGTTCTGTAGAACCCTACTTGGCGACAAGTTACATACTGAGGTGCATGAGAAGTACAATGCTAAAATGAGAATATTTAACGATTAGACAACTTTTGGCTAGGAAACAATTTGTGACGTGGTTCTGAGTGATTATTTTCGGTTGATATTGGTAGTACTACTCTGATTTTGTCTAAAAATCGGGTTATTTCTCCTTTTTTAAAGTGTAATTGTTGTGGCACCATCTGTTGTCATCCGACTACAGCGTGTTAGGGTTCATGCTAGTCGCCTTTCAAGTGACCCTATACAACTGGCCAGCAATTTGAGTTATGGAAAGGACGAATACCGAGAAGGCAAGTGCCTCCACGTTGGAAACAAACAAACTATTCTTTTTTAAGAACTCCCTTGTCACACATTATTGCTATTTTCATTAAGTTGGGGCCAATATTTGGTTTACTCAGCCCTTATTGAAAGGGATTCAACATAAAGTTGTAGATACATTTTTTTGTGTAAATGTTTGCTGCTGTAAAAAGTTTTAAAAATGTTGTAAGTAGTTCTTGCCCTATTAAAGTGTCTTCATTTACATAAACGCAGCCTCTGCTCTTTATTGTTGCGACAAAGAAAGAACATTTTACTGCTTCGAACACAGACATATTAACATAGACGGAGTAACGCTGGCTTTTCCTTCGCTTTGCGGCTGGCTGTGGGGCGAACAGATCACGTGAAGTAGACGATTCAGTTTCGACCAATTATTTTCTCTTGTCTGATCTCGCTTGGCCATGTCTGCTTTTGTCTTAATTTGTTCCTATGCCGCGAAGTTTTCAAAACAGGATTCTGCTGCGCTTTCAATTGCACCGAACGAGAGGACCCCAATTCGAGTGGAATTCGAACCACTCGCTTATCATCAGGAGCAACGCCTTCAAAAGGGAGATTGGCTTTTCCTCGTGAGCCAAACCGATTTATTACCCTTGTGCCACTTTAACGTCCCTAAGCGGTGTTTGCGATCTTACCAAGTCTATGGCTTCGAGTAAAACATAACTATAAATGTCATTATAGATGTTGCTAATGTCATCAACAACGACTTATGAATTTCGAATGCACCCCAGGCAGTTAGTTTGAACAAGTTAGCATCGTCAAAAAATCTAATATAATTTGAGTAGCGGCAAAAATTATAGTACGAATAGTCAGTTAACAACATATTTTGCTTTATACTTTTAAGGCTGCTCTTCAGTCAGAGTTTCAAATCTTCGAAACCAATGTTAACCTACGGGAAAAGTTGGACTAAGTTTTAGAAAGTTCCTTTGAAGTTTTCGAGTCCGGAATTTTTTTGAGTATTTTTCAAGCCTATATCTCAGTCTTTTAGTTTTTACTTTTTTAAAATATCACTTACCGTATTTTTAAAAAATCGTTAAAAAATGAATTTTGGGAAAAACGTGGTACTGTTAGACGTTTCGCTCTATAAAATATTTTCAAAGCATGTTACCGATATTTTAAAAACAACAAGACCAGCAAAACATTTCCAGCTTTCTTTTGAACTTTTGTTTGAAATAATGCAAACATTTTTAAAGACAAAAAAATCCGTCCAAAGTTTGAAAATATTTCCAAAAAAAAGCTCGAAATTCCTATAAGCCACGCCTCCCACTGCTTCCCATGCAAGGGGGCATGATTTACGAGGTCGATTAGCCTAATGACTCTCACTCCGGGAAGCATTGCTGCTTCGGATTCGGACAATGGGGAAAGTGTAGTCCCCTCTTCAGACCCTCAAACCGGCCAGACACAGAAGACAAACCACATGTTTTTTCGAAAGGTAAGAAAATTGAGAGCTTTTTGGAAGAAATTTGGAGAAGCTATGACTTATATGTAATCCTTTATATGGGCAAATTCCTGTTCCCACGGTACTATAAAAATATTTTTCACGAATTAAATGTTTGTACAATTGGGGAAAAAAAAACATTTTTTTAAAAATTTAAGCTTGAAAAAATTACTGCTCTTTAATTAGTAAATCAAATGAGAAATTATTTAATGTAAGTAATTATTCATTTGTAGGTTATTGATTTAATTTTCTTCTACACAATCCATTCTTCTTTTCTTCAAAAACTTTCTGAAGAGAAAAGCGTTGCCTTTACTCCCCCCCCCCCCCGCCCTCTTAAAGACAACTGTGTATGCCACAGATATAACTAAATTGAGCGAGATAGAGTTTTTTTGTTTTTTACTGAAGGAATAAAGGAATGATAAACTTTAAATGTTTTCGTAAATTAAAAAGATATTTTTGAGAAAATGAATGTAATTTCAAAATTTTATATTGGCCTCTTTCTGAATGCAATGTTTCAATAATTTGTGTTTTAGAAACCGAAAAAAAAAATTAAATTTTGATTAAATAAACCAACATCTTCCGGTGGAGCTGGAATTTTGAAAAACAAAATTACATATAAAGGTCGACAGCTACGGGGGGGGGGGGGGGGAATACTAACAACCTCCTTTCTTTCTTTTATTTCCTTTTTTTTAATGATTTTTTTTATGCCATTCGTAACATTTATTAGCCTTTCCTTTCATAAGATTTTTCCATCTTTCGATATCTTTTACTTCTTCTTATCCTACTTTTCCGTAAAAGTAAAAAAAAAAAAAAAACAACGAAAGAAGGCTAATGTATCAGATCACAAGAATATCGTTAAAAATAGGAAAAAGTCATAAACAAGTGAAGTAAATAAATACACATTGAAAAATTAAAAAAAATTGAAAGTAGAGGTTTGAGATGGGGTAATTGTGTCTGTCGGTCTGTCTCTCCCCCACCCCCTGTAGGGCCCCATTTGTCCCCGAGGGCAAGCTATCGGGGGCATCTAAAAATCCGATGCGCCAGACAATGGCAAGTGCGGGGGGGGGGGGGTTCTGGGTGCGCAGCTCTCCCCCCCCCAATAACTTTTGAGGGAATTCTCCGATTCGAGAGATTTTTTTCCCTGCATTCGAAAGATCTTGGCGAGGACATCTCATTTTCATATTTTACTTTTTGATTTGAACAATTTTTCGTTCAGTTTTGAACAGTTCAAAAATTCTGAACATTAGCGACTTTTTCCCGAAGCAAAGTATGCAAATTCTGGGCAGAAGATCCAAGTTCCTTTGGACAAGTGTATTGGAAGGAGCTCTCGGCGTGAAATATTTTTTTATCCACTCCGAATTTCATAGTTCAGAAAAAAAAAAAAAAAAAAACCGACAGCGCCTACGGGAAAATTTCAGTCGTATACAAATCCTGAGCTAACCAACCGATTAACTTAAAATAAACTTTATCGGAAAGATGTTATGACGTAGAAGAACATATACAGTGGAAATCCGCCATTCGTACTTGTCCCTCAATTCGTACGGCGCCAGGGGTCAGCTGGGTCATCAGTTTAGCTTTTTTTAAGAAAAAAAATCGAGAAATTATGCTCGTTTTAGACTCGTCTAGAAGTAATTTGTTTCGCGTTTTGGATTTTTTTAAAATTTTAATCCTTTTTGAGATTTTACTGACAATTTTAGCTTTCTAAGGGGGCATCCAGAGGAAGTGGTTGAAGAACTTTCTTCTTCAGAGGAGGAAAGTAGTAAGAAAAGCATTTACTTTGCAGAAATTAAAGAGCTGTGTTATTCCTGCATGAAAACGCATAGAGTGATGGGAAAACAGCATCCCAACACTGCTGTGGTCAACAGCAATGTTGGGATGCTTTGTTCAACGACAATGTTATTGGTCATTTTAGAAAAATTCTGAACAATCGTCAAAGCCAGACAACATTGGACAGGTTTTTAGGGAAAGAAGCCCAAGATTCTTCTAGTGCAAAAAGAAAGGACAACAGAAAGGGAGAAAACACTTGAAGGGATATTACCTGATGTTTTTATAGAAAGGGCCTCCTCTTCCTCTTCCAGCCCTTTCATTTCCTCATCTCAATATTCCACATATGCCATCAGCTCACCTCAGTACAAGCAAAGTGCAGTTAAATTTTAATTTATCTATAATTTCATGTACAGTACTGTACATTTGTTTTTCATAGGTTTAAATAAGTAGCCATCTGTGTGTCTGGACCGGATTAATCCAATTTACACTGTATTTTATGTGAAAAAATAATTCGCTATTCGTACAAGTTGCCATTCGAGCTGCCTCCTGTAATGAATTGTGTACGAATGGCGAGGTTCCACTGTACAGTACACTTCCTCGGGGAATAGCGAAAAGCATGGGACATTGTTTAGAAAACAAACCACATGTTTCTTTTCCTGAATCGCAAAAATTATTTTCTTCACAGTTCACATGACTAAACTAAATACAGTGGAACCTCGGTAGCTCGACGCGCAGATAAGTCGACTAACCCTTGGTAAGTCGACATATCCCTCCCCTAATGGTTGGCCCAATGCTAATTTCAATGGGCGAAAAACTCTCTAACTTGACACACAATTTTCAGAAACCCCTGTAAGTCGACCTCCATTTTGTATTCTTATTAACTTTTTCCTCCGGTATTTTTCCACGGTGCACAATTCTGGGAATTTTACAGCGGTGTTTTTTCATCAATAAATGAATTCTTTTCTTGAAAGTGTTCCTAGAAACTTTCCTTATTCCCCTTGTACCTTTCTACAAACACGAGAAAAAAGTTAATTGCAAATTAGCAAGCCTAATAGTGTTGGGGAATTTGTTTTCTCTTCAGAGGGAAAAGCAAACAAAAATTATGCATTTTTTTCTCATGAGGTATTTTGATTTAATGTTTATATATTTATTTATTTGTAATGTATTAACTTTTCAAAATAATAATAGATAAATAATAAACGAGAATAATTTCGTACACTGGAATTCACTCTTATAACTTGAATGGGAAGTAAATAACAATACAGACCAATATCAGCGATTGAAGTTACGGAATCTCGGTAACTTGATACCTGCTTATCTCTACGGCCCGCGACTTTTTTAACCTTTTGAGTTTAGCCCGCAGCTTTCCAAAGGCTGCCCATTCCTGGTTATGCAATGTTTGCTGTGTGGCACTACGAAATAATATCTTATTAGCTAAAGAATAAAAACGGTTTGGTTGTTTCTCATCCATAAGCTTACTTCTTTGCATTGCAACACGGGCTCCTTGTAACTCTGAAACACGTGTCCGCAATTTTTGATTATGTTGACGTTTTATTCTTTAGTTTCGCAGCTCAAATGAGGACTAATTATTTCTCTACATTAAATTTATGCATGCGAACTGGCGTCATTAAAGAAAAAGAACTATGTCTCTTATGCAAAATTTCTGCATACGATTTAAGTCAGGGGTTCCCAACTTTTTTTTTCCTATCGAAGCCCTTCTAAAACTCGGAAAGAAATTTACGAATCCCTTTGGTAGTCCTTAGTAAACGGGTAGGAAAACAATAAAATTTGCTTGCACATTCATTTTTCAATCTTCACAACAGTTCATAACAAGCAATGAAACACAATTCTTAAAATATCTTTATGGAAATAAAAACTAACATAATAGCTACAATAATAATAATAATATTAGTAATACAAGCATTTTAAAAATTAATTACTTTTTTTTATTATTTGTTCTTTTTGTATAATTAATAGTAGCAGTAAACATACGAATTTGCAAAAGCTCTGTTTTTAGAAATTATTTCCTCGATACTGTGAAAAAGTTGTGGAAAAGCGGAATGACACCAGAAATATAAGTAAAAAAAAATTAGAATCAATCAATAAATATCTTAGGGTTCCATTCCCACGTTGAAATATACAAAATTCGCAACAGTTATGGAAATTTACAGAAATATTGGGAAATTTACATGTTTTCAAATTTTCATTGAGATAGAGCAGGAAAGTTGGAATAAAGTATTATTAAAATGCGAGTACAAAATTTGAAATTAAAATATCTTCCTTCGCACTAGCGTGGAAAAAGTGAGAAATGGTAGTAGAAACATACCTCTAAAATTAATATAGATCAATTAATACCTTTTGATCAATAAACCACTTCACGATCCAAATTTTCAAATTTACGCAATGCAGAAATAAGTGCATTTCAAATTTTATGCGTATAGTTCCTATGCCACACAGAAAACAATTTTATACAAAAAAAAATCATTTTTAATCTCCGTTCTAATATGTATGAACATTTTTAATTTTGTTTTTTGTTTTGCGTTAGCAATTAAAAATCCAGCTATTGCAATATTATATTCGCGATTTGAAATTTTTCCCCTGAAAAAAAATATATCAACCATTTCCAATGACTGGGTTTGAGCTTAAAAACTCCTTAGTTAGCATGGGAATTAATTAATTTGAAAATTGTTTTGATTTCATCTGTCATTTTTCACCGGAGAAAAAAACTCTCCAAAATAATAATAATAATTACATTTTCTGATGGGCATGTGAACCCGAATTGTTCATTTTCTCTGTCAGATTACTAATCACTACAATATGGATGCCTTTTCTTTCAAATGGTAAATTTTTTCTTGAATTTTGAAGTTTAATATGACGGGATCTCAATATGCATTAAATTTAACATTGATTTTAGACTTTGAGTCACCATATGACATTTATTTTTTCATTATTATTATTTTTGTTGTTGTTAATATTTTTTTTACGAAAAGGAGAGAAATCCGTTCGTGATGCATGAAAAATTTCAGAATTTAAAAGTTATTGTCTCATTTTTTAACTGCATGTTACATTCCTGCAAATTTGCATTTTGTAATGAAATTTATCTCAAAGAATCTTTTTATTTCGCACATCCCAGAAAACACAAAACAAACAAACATGACAAGGAAAAGAACTATGTAGAATTCATTTCAGAAGATAATTCCATACATTACAGGTTTTGCATTTGAATAACTGAATTTGTCACTAAATCTTCTTGTCATTTTTTTGTGCATGTACATTATTTTCAGATTATTCACTGTTAATCATGTACTTCCGTCTTCAAGTTTCAAAAGGTATATTGAAACATTTTTTGAAGTATATACTGCGGAAACTGTTTTTAAATGCGCTGTAAATGGACTTCCTTTATTTACTCCTTATTATTTTAACCAGATGTACCTATCTCCTTTTGCATAAATTATATCCTTCGGGAAAACCGTTGTCATTTTGAGTCGCATCGCATATTGAATCTTTATTGGTTATATTCATTTCTGTTCTATGCTGCTTCAGTTTGAAGTGCGATCTTCCGCGCTCCTCCGTTTTTATTTACTGGATAATAAAAACAGGCAAGCTCGCACATGAAGAATCGGCACAGAAGAAATGATGCAAATACGCGTGTCAAGCCCCTCCCCCCCTTGTCGATGTGCCCCGTCTGTTAAGTATTTGCAGTTTTAAAATTGGCAGCCCTCACCTCAACCTGCAACCATACAAACTTTATCTCGATTCAACAAGTCTTGGTAAAAAGCTGTCGCCCTGCGAGGTCTTCTAATGGTGTTTTTGTGCATTCAATCATAAGAGAAAACCAGGAAAACTCTCAACTTACTTCTCGATAAGTATTAAATAGAAATTAGCACAGCAACCACCTCAGCTCGCTTATCAAAGCAACGTTTGTTGCCAGGATAAGAAATTGGGACTTCTGGTTCCGAGGAATATGCCGCCCCAGTAGTCAGGCTGCCATTTTGAAAGTTTTGAATACCTTTTGCGCAGGGAACTGGAGCAGAGTTATTATTATCATTATTATTATTATTATTTATGTTAATTTATTTTTTTTTGAGTTGCTATGCTACAGCTCCCCTCCGAATCTTATGTTATAGTTTCAAGTCTGCTCCAGCTCCATTCACTGCTCTGAATAGCTTTTAATGGCAAATACAATATTTATCGCTTTCGTTTATTCAGTGTATTACAGAAAAAATTTAAAAGTCGTTTAAACCCTAATATTTCAATAAATATTTAATGTTTCGTACATAATGAAGGAAAAAAGTAATAAATAAATGCACTCGGAAAAAAGGCCACTGTTTCAAAACAGTCATTGCCAACCATTTGCTTATTTTCTTTCTTTTTTTTAAGTTCTTTTTTTTTAAGTTCTTTTTTTCCTTTCTTCCCTGCCTTCTTTTTCTTCTTTTTTTTTGGTGAATTTGTAATTACCGCATACTTTTGCAACAGCGAAAGTATGTTATGCACATCCCCAGTTTCAAGTTCGTGATTTAATTTTGCTGAGCAATATATATTTTACAACATACATACGTAGATACTCATAGGTGTGCGTGCGGGGCTTAGAGATACCATTGTACCCCCATTAGCAAATAAAAATGAAAGCTAATTACAAAACTGGAAACCTCTTTCGCGTTTGTATTCAATAGATATGCTTCTTTGCGTTTAATTTGTCACAAGTTTCCCTGGAGATGCATCTGGGACCCAAATCTTATGGGCAGGGCCGGCCTTATCAGTGTGCAAAGTACAAAGGCGCCATCATCTTGGGGGCGCCTCAGCGTAAGAGCAAAAAAAAAAAAAAACAAAAACAATAATCCGTGTTTCATAAAATTAGTTCAACAAAATTCTAGTTGTCTTCACGTAAGCAGACCCAATGATAGTGACTCCTATCAGATACTCCATCTTTCAAGTGAAAGAACTTAGCGTCAAAATTCACTTGTAGCGATGGTACTATACCTACTGTGGTGCTTGATAGAGATGATTAGATGGTACCAATCCCTGTGAACCACACTAGGTCTTCAATTACGAGAAGCCAACAGCAGCCCATTAAAAATAAAAAAATACATTATTTGTTTCATGTATGTAATTATTAAAATTTTTAAAGTAATTGAAAACGCAATAAAATTATACACAATTTGAATTTATATTATTTTAGTTAGTATGATGAAAGAGGGCTAGGGGCGACTATTTTTATAAAGTCCAAGAGCGCCGAATACCGTCGGGCCGGCCCTGCTTATGGGTGTATTTTGGTACCCCCTTTAGCACAGTAGCGTCCCCCCCCCCTTGCTAAAGCTCTGCGCACGCTTATATAAACACATATTACGTGACTACATATTGCAGTGCCAATGAAGCGGAACTACACAGAAAGTAAAGAACCATTGAAAACGTTCTTTTGTCAGAGAAAAAGAAAACCAGGATGTTTTATTCGAAAAATGATTCGGGAATTTTATTTTAAATGACAGAAATATAAAGGAAAGAAATAAAATGAAGTGATGGTCTCATCATATTGATCAAGTATTCAATATGCAATAATTAGCAAAACATAATTGAAGAAGTGTATATAAATAAAATAAAATGCAAAATAACTAAATAAATTATATAAAATGAAGAAAGAAACGCAAACATTCACATTTAGTTTCAGAAAAAAAAAATAGAGTAGTGGAGCTTAAATCTTCATTTGCTACTCCTGTTTCGAGCAAAACTCGTTGCTTAGGTTACCTCTTTTCTTATTTATTCATTTAATTTTAATCATACTAACGCAAAAATTTCTGCTCTTAAATTAAGCTTTATACAAGAGACGAATTAGCGCTCTTTATGTAACAATAACTGAGAACAGCATTCAGCAAGTTTTCGCTAAATAATTTTTAAAAATTTTTTTTTCAATATCAAGCAATTTATCGCAAATTTTGATTGATCAATTTGTACTAAATTAGGTCTAGAAGCAAGTTCTCAGAAAGACAAACCTTTGTTTTAAAAGTATCGTTTGCATTTTCATTTTTACAGCACTAAATATGCAATTTACAAACAATTCGGGAGAATGAAAGAAGGGTAACAATATGTTTTCTTTTCGTTTCAACTCTCAGCCATAGAGAATTAATTTTGGAACCGGAAAAGGAGCAACGTTGTGTAAGTAGTAGAAAACACGTGCATGCCGCTAGCGACTACACTAACTGCAGGGGGTCTCGCTCTGAATTGACAGGTCAATTATGGGGGACAGTAGACCCTTCTTCCAAGAGCTATCGTACATTTCATTGGTCGTTGAAATGTCAATCACTTGAGGTTGACACACTCCCCTCATGCCCTTCGAAGGCCATCTTAAGCCTAACCACGAAATTTTTTCTGACTGAAGAGCAGCCTTAAGTTTGTTTTTCAAATTATCCGCCGATAACACAACAAACGACGCAAATGAAGCTTGGAAAGTTATATCCAATACGAAATCTGCTACTGGTCGGGAACAATGAGCCATCACTTTAAAACACATAATTGTGTGCGCAACAGCTTTAAATAGAACTAAGAAGTCAACTGTAAAAACGATTAACATACATGTGAGGAGGGAAACACCTCAACCCTTCTCTGCAATCTGACCACGCGCGCCCTCACAGCGAGAACGCCGGAGAGAGCCCAGCTAGAAAAAGTGTACACTTTTTTTGCACAACGGTATACATTGCACACAATTTGTACACAAAAAGTGAATAATTTTTGCATACTTCAAAAAGTAGAAATTTTTTGTGCAAATTTTGGGTACTTTTTATGCACACCAAAAAGTGCATATTATGCGTTTATAAAAACTTTGCACATTTTTTGCACAAAATATTTGTAATATTATATTTGTTTGCGAAAATTGTGCATTTTTTTAAAAATCTTACCTATAACACAAGTCTGGTTCAATTCTTCAAAAACTTCAATTTTTTTTACAAACTGATGGTTTTCTTTTTTTGTACCACATAATTAACTACTACTTGGTTTATTATGCATATACATTCATCAGGGTATGAGAAAATCTCTAAATTTAGAAATTTTATAACCGAATGAAAAAAAAAATTAATTTACTTTTGCATGTTATTCAAGGCTCAATCAAGGCTTTAAAAATAGTACACATTCTGTGCATACAATTCTTGCAATTGTATGTGTTTGCAAAAATTGTATGTGTGAAATGCCCAAAAAATTCTACTTTTCAATTCAATACAAAAAATAATAATAATTTTTATTAATATTTCCCCACTGATGCTCATTAAGACTATGAGAAGGTCGAATTTCCCACCAAAAAAAAAAAGTAGTTTTTCTTAATTGATAACATACATTATTACTTTTTATGTTATATTCGGATAATTCAATAGCTTATAATAATGGAAAAAAAATGTAAGTAGTCATCTCGTTAGCCCATCAATATCTAATAAATGTGTTCAATGATGTAGATTATATTGAAATAATACATTTTAAATTTGCACTTTTTCAATAGATATTGTTTTAATGCTTATAACAATCTTATAATATATATTATGCTTAAATCGAGAGAAAAAAAAAGAAAGAAAGAAAAAAGATATGACCGAATAGCTGCATTAAAAAGATATTATTTTATTTGAATTATGTGATTTTACATCATTTTGTCCAAAAATCATTTAATTGTCAGATGGTTCATTACCAGTAACGTAATAAAACTTTAGACAAATCTCCTATATTATTATCCGTTTTTTTTAGATACTTTGTTGAATGTCACTGAACAATAAAAACTACTTAATTTACAACAACTATCATAGCTTAGATTTCTTCATCTTCATTGCTCCCTAGCGCAACTAATACAAGATAATCCACCTCCGTAAATACATAATATAGCATAACTTCTTTCGCAAGTAGAAGAGTTTGTGGCGCAGTGGTTCGAGCGTTGGATTTGTAAACGAAAGGTCGTCGGTTCTAACCCAGATCCTGTCTCATTCATTCATACGCTAGGGAAGGTTACACAGACGACCCATAGATGGCGCCGCAAAATTTTACTATGCATGATTGCTGTGCACTTTTTATGCACAATTCAGTTTGCACATTTTATGCACAAACAGAGGTGCCAAATACGCTCACATTTTGTGCACTTTTTATTTTGCACTTTTTGTGCAAACTTTTTCTAGCTGGGAGGGTACAGACGAGAAAGCATAGACGTGCAGCTTTCCACTTAGACGTAACCCTAACTTTAGAAGTGTTTGACGCGACTACCTTGACGCAACTAAAATGTTTATTTGTTTCTATGTGTTCCTGTAAATGTTTTAAGTGTCCTGTCTTCGTCAATAAATCTGTCTTCATCCTAAAACACTTGATTCTTGGATAACGGAAGGACTACACCCAACATACACACCCAACATACATAAAGAGCATGTTTTTTCAATGTTTATAATAATTTTTAAAGCCTGTTTTTTCAGTGTTAGTAATCTCCTGGCAGATTTCGTGTCCACTTTCAGACAATCACAAATTTCAACGCAGAGGCAGATATAAAGCAAGCCCACAGTTCTTAATAAAAAAATATTTCCGTACATATTTGGGAAAATATTTAGAAATTTTACAAAATCATTCTTTGGGCTATCCCGCGTAAAACTAAAAAACCATTGTGTACATTTATAAGTAATAATAGTGTTGATTTGAGTTGTATATAAAATAGTTATAACAGCCATTGTGAATATTGTGATTATCGTCCAGATAAGAGAAATTGAAAATACAAAACTATTGTGCTTTTTTTTATTTGAAAATTGCCTCAATCGATCAATATCTTCCAATATTTGTTTCAAATCCTTTCTTCTGAAAAATACAACAAACCAAAGAATATAATTAAAAGTCTTCAAGCTTACGGAACAGAGCTCTTCAAGAGAGAAACTGTTAAAAATGCATAACAACTTTCCAGTTATTGTTTTCAGATATATACTGTGAACTAATGCAACTGAGACTACCTTGAAGAATTTACCACGATTTCCCATGATATCTATTCCACTAAAGTATAGTAAATATATTACTAAGCACATTCTTTTTTGAATCATGTCATTTTTTTTCCTTTTATGAAAAGTGTGTGTGTGACATTTTAGATTGAAATATACCTTTTCAGCCAGGATGGGCACTTGCACAGGACTAATACAGAATCATTTTAAAGTGCTTCAACATGCCTTCATTGCTTTTTGTAGCTTACAAAATGTGTGCATGTGTTTCTATGGAACTAACTTTTTATTTTCATTTCAAAGCGACTAATTAAAAAAAATTGATAAAATTCATGAATATAAAGCCGCTCTTCACTTAAGATTTTCCAAATTTGTTGCAATATGGTCCTTGATGCGAATGGAACACTTTTATGAAACATCTATATTCTGAGCCTTTTTAGACTCTATGCATTTAAAACACAAAGTACAAACATAAAAGTCACTCCAGACGGTACAAAATTGATTGAAAATATTTGAGACGTTTACATCTTGTTTTGTGCGTCAGTGATATATCGGTAATTTCTTTAAAAAGTTTGCTTTAGTTTCCATGGAAACAATTTTATATCCATATCAAGAAGGATCAATGAAAATAACTACTTGATTCATAATTGTTTTTGTGTTTTTTGGTAAATATTTTTGAGTTTTAATGATGTTTAGCTCTTTTTTTTTACTCACCCTGATTTCCTATTACAAAAGAAAGAAAGAAAAAGATTAAAAAAAAGAGAGAGAGTTTTGAGTGTAACGAAATTACATCTAAAAAAATTTTGTAAAAAAAATAGAGCTAAATTCAAATTAAAAATTGTGCTAGAAGGGAAAAATATATTAATTCTTTAAACAACATCGATATGACTTCTAAACATAATTTTTGAAGCCTACGCAATATTATGACAGTCTAATCATCATTACATCATGTGTTACTTTACATTGAAATTCTTCTAAATTCTGGGCCATTTATAATTGTAATTGATTCATGATTACAAAAGACTTTATCTTTTATAATTTGTGCATCGACTTAAAAATTATGATTAAAAGTTCGTGTCAATAGTTATAAATTACTTGTATGGAATAGCAGTTTGAAAGAAAAAAATTGAGAACGCTCACACAACATATAGTCATGCTTTATTTTATTTACATGAAAAATGGTTTACATTGTTTCTATATTTAGTGTGTTAACCGCTAAAAAAATAATATATAATACTTTATAACTTATCTAAACAAAAGAGAGACATGTGTAAGTTTTACAAATTCAATGTTGATACACGAGAAAGCAGGCTCGTTTAGTACTAAACGGATTTTTTGTTAATTATTATACTGTAAAATTGATGCACATTCTTTATTTTTCATCTATTCTGATTTTTAAAAATATGTAATTCAATTTGAAATATTAAAATAATAAATTAGCTTTGTGCACATAACCTAATAAATATAACCTTAATGTTCATTAAGGTTATATTTATTAGGTTAACCATTAAGAAATTAAACTTAATTAATTTAGCCATTAAGAAAGTACAAATGAGCATTTAATGCTCGTTTATGCTTTCTTAAGGAGAAAATTTTTAACAATATTGTTTGATTTCGGTGTCAACAGAGAAATACAAACGAAATTGATTTGTATTTTCTTTTTCAGATCTTTCTGAAACGTCAAGTAAATGAAAAGAAGGTGTCACTTTTACATTTAAGCATTCTTTTCAATTGTGAGAAATCTCGCACCTAAGAATATTATTTGAAGAATATTGATGTCATATTTTATGAAGTGTTTTTCAAAATAAGTGTTTGCTCAATTTTGTGTGAAATCAGTCAATTGATTCAGTGGAAATTCAAAGCAGTTCTAGAAACACAACCGTTTATTTTAACCATAGAAGAAAATAACCCAAGAAAAAAAGTTGATTTTGAATAATTTCAAAACTGAATACCGCAGTTGTAGGCACTTATTAGTAGTGTTAATCTAAAAGTTGATTAAATATTCATATGGACATAAGTAATAAAGCATACCGTGCACTTTTTTTTGAAAAGGTACAGGTGGTATCAATGGAAGGTTCAAGCTATAAGCAATGTAAACATGTTCGATTAGTATTATGTTTTATGAATTTGTATGGGGTTGACATCATGGGAAACAGAAATAAATACTGCAGATTCATCTGTGCTGCTTTGATTCACGGTATTTATATCCGAGTAATTTTTGGGAAGTTTATCTGTATAACTAATAACTTCTCTTTGGAAGAGTTATGTTCGGTAACGTCTAAGACACTTTCTTGGAGCATGTGGTTCGTCTTGTATCTCAGAGAAAAGAAAATCAGAAAAATTTTAGAAGATATAAATGCCTTAAAAAAGTTAGCAAACGTGAACTGTAATCGCATTATTTTTGTTATATCATTGACGTGGATGGTGTTTACCTTCTTTATAATCGTTGGTATTGCGGGTATGGTAGCTTTTCAAGGAGCGTATATGATCGTTGCTGATTGTAGACAGCACTTCTTCATTTTGAATCCTAATGTAACGTTGAACAACGTGATAATATTCTTAAATATTTTACCGAATACCTTCGGTAATTTTTTTGTTTCAAGTACTGCGGGTTTGCTTTATGTTTGTTGCTGCATTGAGACTGCAAATTGTTTACCCGTGAGTAACTGTTCAGGGAAAAAATCAAGCATCATACGAAGAAAAGCATTGAAAATCATCTTGCGTTTGGAGCAAAGTTTCTCAGTCGTTATTTTGCTTATATTCATGATCATATTTTTCTTCCTTTTTAAATCAGCGGCCTACATAACTATTGGTTTAAGTAAGGGACTGCCTTATTTTCCTGAAATTTCAACTTATTCTATGGACTTCGCCTTCCATAGTATCTTCGCTGTTTTCATTGTATTGGCTGTCGATAACGTCAAGGGGAAATTCCCAGCAATTAAATACAAAGAAATTTTAAGAAAAAAATGTTTCTGCAACTGCTCTTGTTGTGAAAACCGGGTTAAACTAACAGAAGAAGAATCATTTTTTAAGTTAACTGCATGGGGTGTGTTCGAAATCCATAAACCATTACTAATGACACTAACAACGTCTCTAATATCGTTTGTTGTGATATTCTATTCAAAGTAAGGAAAGAACATTTTGTAATAAACATAAAAATATGCTGAAATTGTTTTTTGTAGGAAGTAAACTTCACTTGAAAAATAAAGACAAGTGACAAAGAAAATGCAAGATACAGGACGATGGAATATTTCAATACACCTCTGTGACACGCATAAAAATTCAACGAGTTTCAGGTTTGTGCTTTGTTATAAATACATATTATGTCTTTCAAGATACCAAATAAAATGCATTCAAGTCTATTATGAAACTTACTTGAAAGTAAAGAAAAATGAACAATAATATCCTTAACCTTTGCATTTTTTGTGCAGAAAGTCTTGAGGATGAAATTTTATCCAAGTTAAAAGGGAAAAAATAAATGCAATCATTTCTTTTTCTTAACTTAAAAGTTTGCTTATCATGATACTAAAAAATAGTGTTATTTTCTAATCCCTAACAATAAATTGTTTTGTCCCGCAGTGGACCAATCGGTAGAAGCTCGGTTCCCGTAGAACACCGAAAGTGGAGTAACATTGACTGAAGTCAGTATTTGGGAGGGGGGTAACAACCTCTCGCGGCATGTTGCTTGGGACCTGCACTCTAAAGGGAGCTGGTGCTCGTTAAATCCGTCGTCGCTCCAATGTACTCCAAATCCAAGTTCAATGTCCTCTGGGGGTGCCAACCTCAGGTGACGGTCTCTCATCTGGAAGCTGGTTCAAAAATTATGGGACCACATAAAATGATATTTAGTCAGTCTTCAGCCCTCGTGGTTTCTCGCTCAAGTGAAGCTGCATCATCCCTTTAGCCATGGATCGGTCCCAAATTCAGCGACACGATCTTCTGGACCTGGTGTAGGTTTTCCTACGCCAGGGGGATAAGAAACAGCCTAAACTGGTTTTTCTTTCTTCTTTTTTATTGAAGTTTGTTTCCTTGTCTGGTAAAAAAAATCTATGCACTTTAAAAAAAAAAATACACGTCAAATAAAATGTGATAATTACATTTTAATTCTTAAAGAGGAAACAAATGCTGATGGAAAAAAGTATCCTTTTTTTTTTTTTGCAATGATCATAGTTATTACTATTGTCGTATAAGGTAATGCCGATAGAGGTGGAGCACAATTGGAAAACATGATAGAAAGGAATGAAAACGTCAATTTTTTGCTAATCTTTTGGTGAATATTATGGAAACATTCATTTATTAGCATTTCCATTACTATGTCCTTGTTTTGTAATTTAAAACGACAGCAGATCTAAAACCAAGAGAGCTGTTTTTCGCTTCTCTGCTCATAGGGCAGGTGAGATTGCGCACAGGGGGGGGGGGGGGGGGTTTACACGCACTGGGCGATGACTTTCTATACTAAGTAGATAATATTAATAATAACTGCAAGTAAATTGTGAGAAGAGCTGTCAAAGCGTTTGCTTAAAAAAAAAAGTCTTGCAGTACTCTCTATTACAAGAAAAAAAAAAAAAAAACTCTACAACTCGTAAAAATATTCTGCAAGTAAAATTAGAATCACTCGCATGTATATGTACGAGTAATTTTGATTACTTTACCACATTTCAACGTAGCTTCAATTCTTGGCAGTACAAAGTTATTCCCGATATTTATGACTAATTTCTATTAAAAATTTCCCCCCTCATTTAAAAGTTGTATGAAGAAAATCTAAATCATGTAATACGCATTAAGTGAGTTTGGTTAAAATTCGTGCTTTATTTTTTCAACCAAAAAAAAAAAAAAAAAAATTCAAGGAACCCTAAAATGTCGTAAGTTTATTACTTTTATCTTATTGGGGAACAAGTAGTAAGATTAAAGCTCAACGTTTTGATTCTCCAGAAATTTCTATTGCGATAAATTGCTAATAATTTTCTTCCGCTGTTGTTATGATCCTTTCCCCACATTCCCACCGCTTTTTTTTTTTTTTGCGTTGAATAAGATCTCAGAACACTTAATTAAATACTTTTAACCATAATTTAATTCTATCATAATAAATACTTTTGAGAACATTTATTTAGGGGCCGTTCATAAATGACGTCACGCTTTTTTCCCATATATTTGACCCCCTCCCCCCTTTGTCACAATATGTCACACTTCAGCGGACCCCCTCCCCCCCCTTTGTCACGCATCACGCTATGTTGCATAATGCCACACTTCTTGTTACCCTCTGCCCTCCCCTTGTCACACTTTGTCACAATTTCGCGAACCCCCCTCCCCCCCTCGAAGCGTGACATCATTTATGAATGATTCCTTAGCTTAGTTTTTGGTCCACTGCATGATTTCAAAAATGTTATTCTGGGAAAAGCAACTTCGATCATTATTATACTAACTATTTTGTAAACGTATTCTTCAAGAAATGTCAAAATATGACTGATAAATAATTAAATATTGTGTGAATAAAAAATAATTTTTTTTTCTTTTACACAATAAAAAAGAATCCACTGTCAAATGTGTAAGAAAATGGAGAATAAATCATACAGTACGAAATTTACAAAAAAGTTGCATTATGAAAAAAATAATAATAAAGTAGACGCTATTGTTCAACGAAAAATTCAGAAATTTCCGAGTGCTTCTCTGAATCAGTCTTTCTTTCTAATTAAGTCTTCGAAAATATTCAAGAAACGAAAATCAGCCTCACTGACGTATTTTTATCTTCGAATAATTTTTCGTTCAATTTTGAAAAGTTCAAAAAATCAACTTTAGCTCCTTATGGGCAGAAATGAAGCAAATTATGTAAACCCTGGGCATAACATAACAAGTTTCTTTGAACAAGCTTATTGGAAGAAGTTCTGTACGGGAAACATTTTTTGATTTGAACAATTTTTGTTCGATTTTGAACAGCTCAAAAATAAATAAATAAATAAATAATAAAAATTAATCTTAGTGCCTACGGGGAAATTTCAATCCTGTATAAATTCTGTTCTAACAGACGGATTTGCTTGGAACAAATTTATCGAAAGGATGTTATGACGTAGAACATGAATAGGTACGAAGTTCATCCAGAACTAAACGAGCCCATTTTCTTCCAAAATTTGATTTGGATTTTTAAGGATATTTTCGAATGAAAGAATGAGTGAATGACTGTGTATAAACAGTTTAAAAAGGTATATTTGAAGAAATTAAGAACTAAAGCTAAATGAGAAAGAGAGAGAGATAGCTAGGAGGGGTGATTAAGCAATGTGATAGTGGTGTATACGGGAAAGTGGTCTCGTATAGTTCCAGACGAATTTCTTGTTTAATTTTACAGTCACAGTTCCAATTTAGGGGTTTTTGTTGTCGTCGTGTCTTCGCGCGTGGCGAGAAAGAATGGGTATGCTGCTCCTGAATCTAACGGGGCCCTTTTTAGGCAGGAGTCCGATTTCCACTCTTTTGGAAAGTCTCCTTATTTCTTGAACCAACACCCAGGTGGGATTGGCACCCCCAGAGGTATCGTTTCACTTGGAGGACATTGGAGCCACGACCTATTTAACGTGTACCAGCTCCCTTTAGCGTTAAGAATAGCCCTTTAGGAACCAGCCGCGAGAGGCTGTCCCCCTCCCAAACACTGACCTAAGTCGATGTTGCTTCACCTTCGGTGTTTTGCGGGAACCGAGCTTTTACCGACTGGTCTACTGCGGGACTTCAAATTTAGTACCATTAATTTAATGGAAGTTCATGATTAATTCAATGGAAACTCATCTCAACATGTTTTAGCAGTTTTTAGTGAAGTTTTGATCTTGATTATAAATAATTTAATATCTCTGTAATATTTTCTGATCATTCTAGATCCTTATTTTATTTTAATTTATAATTCAATTGCAATGATTTTTGACAATAGTATAAATGAAAATTCTGCAATTTCCTTTAAGTCGCAAATCGATTTGCAGGTTATAATTTTACTTTTGTTGTTGAAATTTAATTATGAAGAATTAAGTTAAATTAATTTAATTAATTTTAAAAATAATTTTCATTTAATTTTTTTTTTCATATTAATTCCTTTATTACTAATACTATACCGTTAGTCATATAACAGCTCACAAAAACTATTCATAGATGTTTTTACCTGATTTTTGTGAAATTTGCAAATTTGGCTCAATATCTCCAAAACAAATGTAAATGTTTCATGAGTTTTTGCAGTTTTACAGAAATTCAAATCTTGTCTTTTTAAAAAATGCCCAACTGCAATCCCTAATGAAAACTTGAAAAATAGAAAATTTCGAAGTGTTAAATATCACGTATCTACAGATAGGCCCATATGCACTGGCTTGCCGAACTAAATGAGTATTATCAAATGAAATTATATATCGCCAAAAATTTCGCCACCACTTTTATAACTAATTTTTTTTTGCATTGCTGATAATATAATGAGGATCATTTCGCTTAATTGGGAAAAAAATTGCCAATTTTGCAAACAGGATTACGTGATGACACACCAAAGGCGACAAAGTCAAAAACATGTCTTTTATCATTTGCGTAAGTGCAGAGTATATTTTTGAAGGAGAAAATATGCTTTGAGCTTGCATAGATGAGAACAGACAAGTTTTTTCTTGCCCTTGTGTCGCCTTTGAAGTGCACTCTGATAATACACCAAACTTCGGGGATGTGCTAAAAAATAAGGAATTTAGCTAATCATGAAGTCATTGCCGTTTAATTCTTTTGCGATAAAAATTTCATTCTGGAAACTTACATTTATTTTGTCAATGCAAGAAAAAATAGCATTAATTAAAAACATAGACTATGTAGCGATATTTGGAAAAGTTCCAACATGTTAAAAGTAGAGGAAAAGGACCATGGTAAAAGTCATAGAAATCATTACATCACGAAAAGTGTAAGAAAGAGGAGTACTGGCGCTTGCAAATTTGTTTACTCACTAAGTTGGCGACAGTAAAGAAATGGCGTTCACCTTGCCGCTATGTTTGGTCGCCGAGCTTTAATTTTTTAATGTCAATTTTGTAGTTATCGGTTATACACTCTACCTTTTTTTGTTCGCCAAATGAAATATTAACAAAGCAATACGTTCTTATTCAACAACATAAAGTACTCGTAACCGTTAATTTCATGTTGGTGACATTTCTAAAATCGTCTCCAAAGTAGGACTTTATAACTGATAAGTACCGTATATTTTTATTCTGTTGTCGGTATTTTTTACACTTTAATGTTGTTTAATGCTTTTTTGGCGAATTATAATGTAACTTTTATTCTCATTTGAACTTTGTCAATTGGCGAATTTTTAAAATTTTAATGGAACTTTAAATTTTATTTAAAGGCTTATTTTCTTTTGTTTGCAAAGTAATTGGAAAGAAAAAATACCCTAAAAGCCCATTAAAAGTCAAAAAATAATAGCTACAAAATAAGCTTCGATGTAACTGATTAAAAAGGATGAAACGTTCCAGCGTTGTTTTTGAGACGTAAAATATAGCCAGAGTAAGAAATCATGGGGTCACCAAAAGCGAAAAATCCACTTTATCGCCAATGCACCCCCTTTTCTTCACTGTGTCCCTAACAGTAAAAGTAAAAAATAAAGGAGTGAGAGAGACGTATAAATATTGAAACTGACCTCCGTGATAATACAGACCAGTCCATTTATCTACTTTCCTACGAAGTGATTGTCCGCAATTTTTGCTCGATGCATAACACCATCTCTTATGAAAAAGTTTCCTTTTTCTACCGCATGTTCCGTTTATTTTATGATTTTGAGGTCTAACTTTATAGGTCTTTATTATAAAGGAGGATCTCGATTAAAATTTCCCTTTAAAGTTAAGTCTGTTGAGTCAAACCGTGAAAGCCGATGGTAGAAATGTACGAGAAAATAAATGAATTCATGTATACATATTTTTTCCTCTCTAAAACAAAGGCCAACCTCAGGTGCGAATAATGCGTAAGTCCAGTTATACTAACCCAAAATCTATACTATATAATACTATGGGTAATATCCATTGAATTCATAGGAGACATAAATAGGTATAGATGAGCCTAAGGCGAAGAGGCGAATAATTAAAGTTCTTGTTTTGGAAAAAACAAACAGGTTTGGCATCAGAAAATTGTTTGATAAAATCCATACAAAAGGCAGCTTGAAATGATTATGTATTTATTTGATCAATTTTTATTATTTCATACTACGTCAAACGTTTGAAAGTATCTTTTATTAATAGTATATCAAATTCACATTATCTTAATTTCATTACGTCAATAATTTATTAAATTTATGACCTCGACAAGAGAGAAATCAAAAAGTATTTTATTTGAAAATAAATGGAGAAAAAAAGTAAATTTAATTCTAGTCAGGGCAAAAACAGTGAGAAAGAAGTAAGTAGTAATGAAAATAAATCTACTAGTGATTCCGCTTCCAACAGTAGCGTAAATAAGGCTGTGGAAAAACTGACAAAAAAGCACAAACCAAATAAAAACAAAAATTTGAAACTTAAGTCAAGTGACTCTTTTGCAGACCATATTGATGATGAAGACCATGAAATTAATGACAGTAGCAGTGATGACGATGATGATGATGAAAAATGCAGTGATAGTGATTCTGACGAAGATCTCATGGATGCAGATGATTTCGATCCGCAAACAGCCAATTCAACAGAAAAAAGTGCTCCAGCGTCAGATGAAAATGAAAAAAATGCAGATGGTGAACTAAACAGTTTGAAAAATGAGACACACTCTAAAAATATAGAAGACCGGGAGGTCGAGACCACACAATCAGAGTTATTGATAGTAGAAGGCAACGAGGAGGCAAACGAACAGGAAGTTGATGCACCGGGAAAAGACAAATTTGAAAGACGTCAAACATTTTCCCCAGAAAATTATTTTCTATCAGACCACTGCAGCATCTTGCCTGAAACTTTGCTTGCAGAGAATAAGAGAAGATTTAAATCGCTTTATGTAACCAAGGAAAGACTAAAAGCAGCTCAAAGCGAACAAACAGAATTTCGACCTTGCAATAGTTGCGAATTTCCCGATCCACATGAAGCTACAAGGACGGTATTTTGTTTTGGCTGTATTCCTTGTCTTTGCATATCAAGAAGAAAGGTAATTACTGAAGTGTGGCTGATCTCTGCTCCAGGTATGGAAACACCAGAGGATACTTGGAAGAAACTGAATGCAACTACGAAGTCATACCAGCTGTCGATTAATTACAAGTTTCATATTCCAGACTTGAAAGTAGGTACTCAAGATGAGTTGATGAGTTCAAGTGAAATATTGTCAAAATTAGACGGAGCTGCAGAAAATTTGGTTCGTGATGTAGCGTCATTAATGATGGACATTGTAAAAGATCGTGAAGACAAAGCCTATGAAAACATGTTAGTAAAAAATTTGGATGCACTGACCTATTTAACAAAGTTCTGTTGGAACCGACAAAAATATTCAGTTCGTACACATATTTCTGAGTTAATAAACATTCTATCTTCAGAAGTAGAAAGTATCGCGAAAGAGTATAAAGAAAAACGAAGCTCCTTTGACGAAGCTCAGCTTGCGATGAAAGAGTATAAAAACAAAAAGGAAGGGGAGCTTACGCACAGATATTTAGGCAATATAGTCAAGAAAGATGACTTAGTTTTAGATTCACGGTACCTCATAACCCTTTTAGTAGTCGTTCCAAACAGGTTGAGAAAAGTGTGGTGTAAGGACTACGCTAGTCTTGCAGATATGGTTGTGCCGAATTCAAGTACAAAGCTGTTCGAAGACCAAAACTATTCATTGTTTAATGTCACCCTTTATAAGAAATGCCTCAAAGAATTCACAGACAATGCCAAGAAGAAGCATTTCATCATTCGGGAATATTCGTATTCAAAAGAAAATCTTGTTTCCGAAAAACAGTATTTAAAAACACAGAAAAGGGTACAATTTAAAAAGATCGCATCTTTGTTCAGGTGGACAAAAGTTAATTTCAGTGAAACGTTTGAAATCTGGATTCATTTCAAAGCGCTTAGGGTCTTCGTCGAATCTGTTCTCAGATATGGGCTGCCAATTAACTACCAAGCGATGCTTTTAGCACCATTAAGTAGGAGAACTTTGAGGTCTGAATTGAGCATATTGTTTTCTAACGTGGACACGCATCTTGCTGATGGGGCAATAGAACAGGTGCCTACTGGATTGGCCGAATTTATGGAGGTTGAACATTATCGATACATTTCCTACAGTGTAAAGCTAGATGGCCTTGTAAAGAAAACAAAGAATACGGAAATTTGAAGTTTTTTTTTTTTTTCATATGAATTGGTAATCTTATTTTATCATATTGGTTCTATATCAGATGTTGAGTAAGAAAAGAAAAGTGTATCTGATTTTTAATTAGAGCGTTTTCGATTTTGTTTATGTCATCATAGTTACCGACGAACATGTTATTAATTAAAATATCACTTTAAAATATCCTTTTTTTTTGTCGATTTACAGTAAGGGGGCTTTCACACTAAAAGCGACAAAAGAGAAAAACTTGTCTTTACCACATCAGCGAAAGCGGAACACATTTTTACTTTAAAAAATAGGCTCTGTGGTTGCGCATATAAGAAAATGCAAGTTTTTCCTCTTTATCACCTTTAATGGGAAAGCACCCTAAGTCTGCTCTTTCTTACATTTTTGTTATTGTAAATTTATATGTCCTTGTAAAGAGAACAAACCAAACGGAAAATTGAAATTCTTTTGCACATAATATGTAATTTTATTTTATCGTATTGAATCTATATGGATGCTAAGTAAAAGGAAAGATTATTTCATTCTCAAGTAGCGGTTTGGATTTTGTTTATTTCCTCATAGTTATAGACGAATATTTTATTAATTAAAAACTCACTTTCTAACCCTGAACTAAAAAACGAAGTTCTTTATTGCTGAATTACATTGGCTAACTTAAACTATAGCACTTAAACTGTAGATGAGTAAAAAAAAAAATTGGTGTGAGTAAAAAAAATTCTTTGTTCAACGTTTGTAATCAAGAGGCTATTTTTTAAAACTCAATTTATTGAAAAGAATACAGAACATATTCCCCCCCCCCCCTAAATTAAGACGATAACTTCACTTGATCAATAATGCTTAGAGCATGATCAATACTAACGAAGATTTATTGTGGGAGGATTAATTGCAAATTATGATTTATTAACTCTCACCATGGGATAGCCATTGAAAATTTGAGTAAGGGCAGCGTACATTAAACGAAAATTTATAACTTTCGTAGGAAGAATAAAATGTTTAAAATAGTAACTTCTTAAACATAAAGATCGTTACAACTGTCTTTCTTTTCATTAAAAATATGAAATATTAAGTGATCTTTCCTTGCTAAATTGAGTTTTAGATATATCAAGATAATATTAATAAAAAAAGAATAATCTCAAAAAGTAACGTGGAATTTAATACTTAAAACTAACCTTCATGTATTCCCAATTAGTTAGACAGAACTCAAACAAAGTAAATGGAGGGTTTTTTTTAATTGGGAAAAATCAAACTTTTATTGTGTAAAAACGGCGTTAGAAAAGTGTTTTTTTTCCTAATAGGGCTGCAGTATTGGTCATCAACCATTGCAGACCTAGTGCGCCCCCAGAGATTGGTACCAACTCTTTCAGTGGCACTACAATGAGTGCGGCACCATTGCCGCAATTTTTTTGAACGCTTAGTTTACCCTTGTTGGGGCACCTGCGGTCTCGTTGATGCAATCGGCACTAGGAATTTAATTTAGCCAAGCGTATCCATGCCAATCGGATTCTCAAGGGATCTTTAACATGCCGCATAATCATACGACATGGACGCAGACGATTTTCTGCATCTTGAAAATCCACCGACCTGCTGGGCCAGGTTTGAACCTGCGATCTTGGACGTACGAGTCCTGCACCTTACCACTACGCCACCCTGTCGACGCGTTAGAAACGTAAAAAAATAAAATAAAATGAAGGTTAAAATAGGAAAGGGAAAAAAATATCTCAATTTAGCACAATTATAGTATTTTTTCTTAAGTTCGTGAAATATTTTCAAAATATTTAAAATGTGTAACATTCGAAGGCAATTTTTTAAAATATAGAATTGGTTTGTCCTTAGAGGCAAAGCAAAGTTTTTGTTGTACCTTCCTTTTGCCTAGCTTAGGTTTTACATAATTTAACTCATATGCCCTCGTAACGCTAAAAAGTTACTATCAATGATTTTGTCCTTAAAAATCCTTTTCCGTAACTAAATTCCAAAGCAGAAAAATTATTGGATTTGGCGGGGGGGACACTTTAAGTAAAACATTTGAATCAGTTTTAATAACAGTTATTGATATTTTAATCAGTTGTGTAATATCCATTATTAGTGACCACTCGTTGCTACCTTTCAACCAAATTGTCGAATCTCCTTGCGTAGAAGTTCTTATCCTACCACCTCAAAATATTTATTAACTGTTATGGAGACAGCTTCAAAAGAAGTAATTTTTTTTGTGTCGGATAATTCTGAAGCGATTGGTATAAATAGTAATCTGATGGAGCTATGTCAGGTAAATGTGGTGAGGGACTAAGGACTTCCCATACACACACAAGCTCAATCTGCATCACCACTTCAGTATATGGTTTTGCATTATGTTGAAGGAAGAGTCCTTTTCTCTTCGTTCATAACACCTGCTTTTACTAGATAGCTGCTTTCAATTTATCAACCTGGTTACAATACGTGGGTTTCTCTTGCAACATGGGCTGAAAAATATTATCAACATTAACTAGCAGCACACATCGATGATCATCTTTGATGCTGAAATCTCCGAAATGAAATTTGGCAAATCGTCTTTGGCAGGACCGAAAATTTACAACTTTATCTCCATCGTGTCATATAAGATTTTACAAGCAACCAATGCGTCACTTTATTTCTGGAACTCGGGTAACTTTACCTGCATGTAGCAAAACATGACAGAAATTTACAGCTAACCCAATAATTAACGATCTCTAAAAATAGTTAAAATTGTATTCTGCAATTATGAAAGTCTACCATGTTTCCTGAATTTTTGAGTCCTTTTTTCCCCCTTAGATTTAGTATAGCAAAGTCCTTAAGATACTGTAATCTATAAATAAATAGGCAAAGACCAGTTAAAAACCATTTTGTCTTCTGTTTTTTTTCTTACTTTTTTTTCTTTTTGTTTAGTAGCTATTGACGAGTTTTAGTGATATTAATTTTAAAAAATTGGAAACAGTTTTTTATTAGTTAACTATTTCTGTTTTCTTCTGTCAGGCAAGCCTTATTTTTAATTGTAATGTTATATTGTTATAGATAGCAGATGGCAACTTGTTTTTGTTGAGTGAATTTTTAGGTAATACAATAAAACCCCGTTACACCGCGCCTCAGTATACCGCGGAATTAGATATACCGCGGTGACTATAATGTCCCCGGACGTTTAAACCAACTTTTATCATTGCTATTTGAAGGCGATTCCTTATTAACCATAGAAAATAAAGCCAGCCCGTGCACACAAATATTCTATCCCAAAAGCTTCCATACGCCACCCACCACCACACACACCAACAGATACCTTTTTCACGCTTTTTCTGTCTTTGAACCTATAGGACACTATATAGGTTGTTTTCAATATCGGGTGGAATCGCCCTTACTTTTCTCCAAGAAGCTCATACCTGTTAGCACAAGGCCTTAGGATTGCTTGCGCACTGGGTGAGGTAGTGGGGTAATCGATTTTACATGCATATCCCCAAGTGTACAGGGTGGGTCTTCAGTGTTTATCGAACGCACGAGCTTCCTGGTGGAAATCCTACGCTCTGACCACTATTCTACCACGACCTCAATCACCTTGACTGGGTTTGACTGCGCAGTTAAGATGTGTGCTTCTTGCATATCAGTTACAGTGAATAAGGTGGCAGCAAAGAAGCAATAAATATTTCTTCTATATAAGAAAAGTTACGAGTAATTTATAAAGTTAAAAATGATTCAACAAAAACGAGTATTATTTCGTAATATGGTTCCGCGGTATGGTTTCACTATACCTCGGTTATGTTATAACGCGGGTGCCAAACGTGTCCCCCGACACCTGCGTTTTAACGGGGTTTTACTGTACATATAAAACTCATTGCTAAAAAGAGTTTGGTGACATTAAACAGTAATATTTAAAGCAATTATAATAAGAGTTTGAGGGAAGGCCTATCCACCACAATCAAATGAGGAATGAGAATAGCGTATGGAGCCAAACATTTCAGTTTTATTCAACTGTCACTTTTAGTACGAAATCGGCCGAAGTACAAGCGGCTACACTTATGAGTGCAATTGGCCTTGGCGCGACGATGATCTACAATGCGTTTGCTTTAAGTGAGGATGATCAAAATAATCTCGACGTCATAATCGTCAAATTTGGTGAATAATACTTATATAATTATCTAAATAGCACAATGTTTTCAAAGCACGATTTAATTATTGCGGTCGAATTTCGACTGTTGGACAAACTCTTGTTAGAAAAAATATGCCAATGTACTTTGAACTACGAGTAGATGCTATAATTTCTAATGCAAATTAGAAGAAAGTATTGTAAAATACAACAGGGGGAGGGGGGGGGGAACCCCAAAAATTCCACTTAACGTAGATCGTAAGCTTTGCTCTTTCAATTTTAAATTTAATTAGCAGTTAAACTTTATGCAGAGTTTTTTGTGGAACACAATTTAAGCTTTGGACGAGCAAAACTAATTTGTACTCTACATTAAAGATTCATACTTCTAGTATTCTTATCAAGGTACCTATTTCTGCATAACGTTTTTGGATTTTGTTTGTTTTACATTTAAAATTTACCCAAATTTTAAAAATTCGAAATGCTTTCTGAAACGCACAAACTTAATAACGACAAGCATTGTGCCTAAAAGTCAATCTCTAAAAAGCGTGAGTAGTATTTTAATGTTAACTTTATTCCCTTGCTTATGCTAGACTTCCATAAAAGCATGTTTAGTATTCTAATGCAGCATTCTTCCAGAAAATGACTTTGGTGTTTCAATAGCAGAAAGCTTTTCCGTAAGGTGTTCTGAGCGTTTCACAGCGCGTACATTTAGTGCAGCATATTTATTATTCAGTAGAAAGGTTCTGTTAAGAAAAGATTCTAGTGAAAATAATCAAATAGTTGTTCTAAGCATAATACTAAGATCTTAAGAGAAGATTAAACTGAATTAAAACTTAACTGAAGCTATTTGCATTTTATACGAAAAGACAACATGCTGTTTTGAAGATGCACCAATATTGTTGTAAATATTGATTAGAATACCTATTTTTTAAAAATATTAATTAAGCTTAAATTCTTTAGTAATTTCGTCATTATTTCTTCCGATAATATTTTCAGCAAAAGACTTTAACAACTTATTATGTTCGTTTTACTTGTCAGTAATCATTATTGTTGGCTGAATAAAAAATGTTGATTTTTTTTTTTGCACTTCGTATTACCGAGAAAAGTTCCGAATTGAGGGGGGGGGGATGCGGTAAATGGAGGAAATTCACCACTGGAGGGACTCATGAGCGATCATCGTTGTCACGTGATATCCGCTCATCGTTTACTAAGATTTTCAATTGAGTTCTACGTGGAGCTCACTAGGCAAAATTAGTTATCTTAAAATTAATTAGACTATTTTCACAGCTTTTTTTGATTATAACCCAGTATTTACATTTAATTTAATCAGTATAAAAGAAATTTATTAATTATCAGAATAGTTATAGTGTTTTATTTAGTGTTAATTTTATATCATGTAGAAGAACTTTATTTAGGTCTATTTCTTAATTTGATTAGTCGAACTCGAAGTTAAGCGATGCTACGGCTTCCTTTGTTTACATTGCTTTAATCGCTGCCACGTGACCGATGACGTTGCTTGAATTGCCTCCATTGGTTTGGATCTCCCGGTCGTGCATGGGCTCTGAATTTTGCTAACCAATACCAAAGCTCTAAACTTATATTTCCCGACATGCCCGGGGAATGTAAAAAATCTGATCGGGCATGAATCTTCTACCCTTTTATGCCCGGTAGGGCATGTAATTTTTTAGTCAAATATTTCTTTCCCATACTTTCTTGTTTCGTATTTTATTAAAAAATCACCTCATCCTTACTGGAGCTCAAAATTGGCACTCTAACGGACATGCATGTCAACAATAAAATTGGTTACACAATGTAAATTTTGCGAATTTTAACTTGTAATCGACTTGTTATGTAATATTTTGTTTGTAATGCAATCTTTTAATGATTTAGATTAACGTTAAAATAATTCTCGATTCAGATATAAAGCTGTTAATATAATTTTTATTTGATCAATGCTATACGACAAACTCAAATGTTTTTATTGATGAGCAATAAAACAGCTTCTGGCCATGTAAAAATTTTGTGCGGGCTTTGTATGTTTTAGACAAACATGCCCGGCAGGGCATGTAAAATTTTAAAGATATTTCGAGCCCTGACCAATACAATATTTAAGTTGCAAATATTGTTTCCCTAATACATGAGAATTTTAGCTTTTACTGGGGGGGCATTCGGGAAGAGGTCAATTGAAGAATTCTTAAAATTATCAAAAAAATTTGAACTTTTTCAAATGTCGCGAGCTTTGGAGCACACTTCCGGCCAGGTGTAACCCATCTTTTTCTTTTCAGTCTCCCCAGTTTGCAGCTTTTCCGTGCACACACACACGCGCGCATATATATCATTAGTTGTGGAATCAAAATGTCTGTGATATTTGCTCTTTGTTTTTCAAGTTAGCAAAAGCATAAAATAAGAAACTTGAAAGAATGAACAAACAAATGCCGCTGCAGTTTAAAGGCTTTTTGTATTGAACTCGTTGCATAGCGGGAACGTATTTAACAACCTCAAGGTCGCCCTTAAAATTTTGAGGCATATTTCGAAAAAAAAAATGCATCTTATTGTCTACATTTTAATATGCCTCGTGCATAAGACGCCCTTGATTTTTTGGGGCATTTTTTTTTGAAGAAGAAAGTGCCTTTTACAGTATAATACTTAAAATACGGTTTCTTGCTGCGTAATATTTTTTCGTTCAAAGTATTCAGAATATGGTATGAAATATTGCCATATCATTTCTTCACGGTTAAATATTTTGGTGAACATTGGGTTTATTAAAAAGTTGATTTGACGATCATTTGAAGGTACACAGCAAAGAGGACGGCCGCTGTTGACACAGAGTTATAAAATTGATGCTCTGCTCCTATAGAAAAACATTTGCGCTGGATACCAATAATAAAATATCTCAAAGATTATGCTAAGTAAACATGAGAGCACTAAAAAGGGAGAGGGGGTTAGAGAACGCCGGGGTATGTAAAACATAACTAAAAAGACGATGAAGCTCCGTGCGCCCATACGAAAAATTTTGAACTATTTTTCCCATTTATGTTATTTATTTTGCACTAGCTGACATGCCCGGCGTTGCGCGGGATAACATTGCATCATTCCCAGGCCAAGTGACGCATGTCCGAAATTCTGTTGTAAATATATATAAGGAAAAATTTAACTATGAAATTCCAGTAGAAGATGAGTAACAGTGTTTAAAAATCCCTTTTAAACAATTAAGCTCCTTAAAAAGGACAATTACATTAAAAACAGCAGTCGCTAACAATTCCTTTTATTAGACTAAAAATAGCAGACCATAAAAAGCAAAATTGAAATGAACATAGCAGTTCATAAAAACCACCATTGGAGTAAAGGCAACAGAAACAAAAATACACATGGTGCGCCATTACAATAGCTCCAAAATAACATCAAGAGTCCGCAAAAATCCTAATTGCAATACTGACAACACTTCCCATCAGAATAAGAGCTGTTTTATCTTTAAAAATCCCCATTAGGCGAGGAACAACGGTCCCTGAATATCTCAGGTAGAATAAAGAAAACAACCTTTAAAGACCCCCATTTGAGTAAAACAACTATTCTTAAACATCCCTAATGGAATAAGGACATAAGTCCCAAAAAATCTCTATTAGAATAAAGACGTCAGTGACTAAAAATACCCATTAGACTACAGACCTTTAAGAGCTCCTGTTCGTAAAATTCCCAACAATCCATCTTAATGTACCTATCAGAGTAAGGACACCAGTTCTTCAAAATCCCTCTTGCAAAATCCACAAAACATTTCTAGAAAATTCAAATAAAAGAGCACTTTTATAGAAGTCGACAAAAAACGGAAGAAAAGCTATATTTCCAAAGGCAATAACATGCGCATTTAAGTTAGAATATTTTCAGTAGTGAGCCAATATTGTGTGAAATATAGGTTCATAGAAACAGGTTAAATTCTGTCTAAATGGCACGAAATAGGTGGTAACCAACGATACATAAGTGTTATAAAATAAATCACTTGAGTAAAATATGGAACACATTAAAGCGCTACGTAAAAAAGTTAAAATAAAGTAGAATATCCAACTGCACTACAGTAATGGAAGCATAACGCAAATGCGCCAAGATCCTACAGTGTAAATCACGTATTGAATTGAATGAGAACAACGTTACTAATAAGGATTTTTGTCTCGGTTTGAAAAAGTTACGAAGTGTAGAATAAAAAATTGAGGACGGGACAACTGCACGGGGGGGAAAAGTTATCACTTCATGGCGAAATTTAAAATTTCTTCAAAAATCAGTAACATCTAAAACCTTCCAACGTAGTAAAAGTATGCGGCTTAATACAAAAATAATTTTCATTCGTTTTACATTATACGAAATAATCTATTTGGCGACAAAAGTACTCTTTGTTTTGGCGAAAATACTCAAATTGAGCGAATAAAATCCATGGAGGTAGGAATACAGGAGGGAACACGGCCTATCTCGCAGCCTTGTCGCGATTGAAGTAACTGTCGGCCATATTGGGTACACCATGAAAAGGAAATGCTATTGGTGTCGGTGAACATCTTCCTCGTTTTACTTTTCTCTTTTTTGCTGATAGTATCACTGTATTTATTTTCTATCTAGGAAACTTCAAAATACAGCTTAAAATAATTTTGTTTTATTTTAAGTTATTGATTTCTGAAGATTAACAAATATTTCTGTGTTTCGTATTATAGATATAGATTCTTATAGTACACGAACATTTCAGTATTCATAAAAAAAAAATTACTTATAAAAAAGTTTTTAATTTTTTTTTAAAAGTAATTGCCCGCCGGGGGACCGAGGTCAGGATCCGAACATACCGGATATCGATTTCGTATGATATCGGACATTCGTTGCCCCTTGTTTGACGATCCATATTGGATATCCTGATATGACATTTGAAACCTGTCAATTCTACACAGGTTCCAAATGCGTAGTAAGTTTAATTTACATATATTCTCAAAACTTGCTCATTAATTTAATTTTAAAAAATATTTTGACATGCCGGCTATCCGGACCTTTCGTGCGGGGTCCAGAATGGTTTCTAGATATTTAATAAACGGTCGGATACCGAATATCCGACGCATTCTTTGAAATTCGGGAGTTCGGTCTCGTTGGTCGCGACCCGCTCCCCCGTCGATGCGCGCCTGTTTCTGCCTATTTCAAAACAACCATCATTTAAAACAAATGCTACTATATTTGTTTTATTACATCTATATTCAAGTAATTGTATAACTTGAACTTCGGTTTGATTGAAAGGAATTATCAACACTAAAGGAATGTTCTTGAGGTTTATTAATACATATATATTGCATACCTTATGTAGCTAACGACATATTACGCTAACGTATACTTCTTTCGTAAATTTCGTGTAATTAAAATTAAATTTCCCGTTATCCTCAGCACATGAATAGCATTTCTTGGTGTAACCAAGTTGGCGGCGCGGTTACAGTAAATGCTTCAAGATGTTCTTCCCATGTTCCATCCGGTTATTCTTACATCCATGATAAAATCAAAGGTAATTACTGTTGGGCTGAATTTTCTACTGAAATTTCTTAGGTAAATTTTTCCTAATATATATTTACAACAGAATTTTGGACATGTGTCACTTGGCCTGGGAATGATGCAATGTTATCCCGCTCAACGCCGGGCACATATTAGCTAGTTTACAATAGGTTTTCTATATCAGTGAGAATGATCAAAATAAACTCGACGTTGTGTTCGCAAATTTGAGTAACAATACATAATTATGTAGATACCAATTCCATGTTTTCGATGCTAAATTTAGTTATTATGGTTTAATTTTGGGCGAACTCTATTTAATCTTATTACTATTGTTATTATCATTTGGACTTCTAACTGATAAGCTGAAATTGTAGTCTAATTGTAATAAATATATATTACATAAATAAAAATTAAGATGAAAAATAAGTAAAATGAAAGGGAAGGGGGATGAACGTGTTAACTTCCTAAAGGGAAAGGAATTGCTCAAAGGGTCTATGGTAAAGGAATATCGAATTGCAGAATATTTGAAAATTGATTTACATCAAATCGTAAGTACTTGAAATATTGCAAATATTTACAATAATTGACTTGTTCAATTGTTCTATTGGATTCTAAGAAAACGCTTGGAGATTGTTTCCGGCAGGCGGGACATCATTTCCGGGTGACTGCCATTTGGCAAGCTCCGGAAATGAAATTGGCTTCCGGCCGTCCGGCACTTTGCTGCAAACTCTATGAAATATGATGGACGGAGGTGCTGGCGCTGCAGATACAATTCAATTTGAGGGAATAAAATTTAGCCAATATTTTGCAGAAGCGTATTCATCAGACCTCTTGGGAAGCTTTAAGACATAAGGGCTTTATGAGAATGTATTGTCTTCGCATCAGAAAATGAAAATATTTTAATATATCATTGAAAAGGGGGAACTTAATTTCCATGTTGAAACGCAGTATTTATATTGAACAAATAAAAATATATTTGTGTGAAAAATAAGCTTTAGAGTTTCAAAAATGCTATTTACATTTTATTTAGTTATTTTGGGGATCAGTAGCCTGATTTAAGGAAAATTGAAAAATGAATTTAAACATTTTAAAAATAAATTTTTAAAATAAAATTAAATAAACAAGATGAAATGATGAAAATAAATAAAATCATGAAAAGCGACTGACTTTATATATATATATATGTAAGAACGGCTGTCCCGTTCTATCTTCTACAGCTGTGGCCGCTAAAACCCATGTAAGACGCGGCACAGGGTTTCGTTGCAATTCTTTATTGGTAAACTTTAACACACAAATATCATAACATTAATATTGTTGGAACGAAGGACATGAAGTCATCAGCACGTTTCAAGAAGCAAGAACCCCCGATTTTCGTTCGGGCAGTCGTATTTATATGGGGGAAAATCTCTTAGACTGCAGACAACATTCCCTACACCACGTGATAGCACGTGGTTTAAATAGGAGGGCCATATGGAAAATAAAATATATTATTGGCTTTAATGCCGTAGACAGGGGCTGGCCTAAGTCTACGGGGAAAAAAATAGTCTGGAGGGAATTAATGAGGGAAACCAACTTGAGCTTAGGCATGACCATATATGGTAACGCGTTAGAGAAATTTATGAGTGAGACAACCCTGAGTTGTCAAGTTTAATATGGAAAAAGCCAGACAAAGGAGACAAAGGACTTCTCCATATCACAGCCTGACAAAGGATACAAAGGATTTTTCCATATTACATCCCCCCTCCCCAAAAGTTCTATTACTTTAAATATTGAAGAAGTGAAATATCTGCAGCCTTTTTCCCCACATAAATTTATGTATTAAATTTTATATAAACATATCACATTTTGAATGAAATACTATACAGTTACAAAAATTACTGAACATTTTCATCACAGATTATTATACTCTTACTAAACGATATTTACAAAATTGTATTTACAGTTCAGTTTAATTACAGTTGGATTATTCTGTTGCAGTTCAAAAGTGAATGACTTATATCACATTATTCATGTGATAGTTTGAAATTTGTTGGTGGGTAATATTTCCTCAATCTTGACACATGTACTATGTCTGATTTTTCTTTGCTGTGTGCATTTGGTTTATTGATTTCATAAGTTACGTCCGTAACTTTTCGAAGAATTTTATATGGTCCACTGAACGGTTGCGAAAGTTTTCGTGAATTCGGATATTTGAATTCTTCATATATCACAAAGTCATCTGCATTAAAAGATTTGTCGACAAATCTGGCATCGTAATATATTTTATTTTTTTCATGATACTCTTTAGTTCTTTCCACTGCCAGTTTTCTAGCTTCCTCAACAGGAGGATAAATGTCTTCATTTACTGGATTTTGAAAAGGCACTGTACCGTACATTAAATACGCAGGTGGGAACTTCGTAACTGAGTGTGGAGTTAGGTTGTATTCTTGAGTCACCTGCTCTAATAATTTAGGCCATGGCACGTTTCCAGAAGCTGCGTTCACTTTGCACTTTAGGCGAGTGACTATTGTTTGGTTCAGACGTTCCACCTTACCATTTGTCTCTGGTCTATGAGCTGTGGTTAAAAGCTGTTTAATTTTGTGGTGCTTTAGAAATTTCTTGAAATGAGATGAAGTAAATGATGGATTTCTATCACTTAATACACTTTTAGGTATTTGAACACTGAAAATTTGTTTAAGAAAGTTGACGTAAGTTTCGGTAGTGATTGATTTTGATGCAAAAGACCACATGTATCTAGTATGATGATCTATAAACAATGTTAAATATTTTTTCGTGGAATTGTAGTAGTTGAAACCACCCACACTATCTACTGCAACGAGATCAAATGGTTTATCAACTGGAGGCATAGACTGTAAAAGGCCAAATCTTTTTTGTCGAGGCTTTTTGTTTACCTGACAAATATGACAATGTTTGTTAAATCCAGTTATATCTAATGTTATATTTTGCCAATAATATACAGGCGTAAGTAAATTAATTGTTTTTTGAATTCCTGGGTGTCCAAACTTTTCATGGACAGTCTCAAGTAATTTACGGCGTAAAGAAAAAGGAACAACAATTTTAGTAAAACCCTTTTTACGCAGGCATAACACGTTATTAATTTCGACAAAATTACCAGTTAAATTGTCATTTTTTTGAGCTTCTTGAATTTCATCCAATTGCAGTAGATGCGAAACGTGGTTTCCTATATTTTTTTCAACACATTCATTATTTACAGGTATATCTCTTGAGAGCATGTCAGCCTCGAAGTTTGTGGTGCCTTTCGTATATTTAATATCATAGTCATACATACTTAATTGTAAGGACCAGCGGAACAAACGACCTTTTAAGTTTTTTACATTTTTGAGCCAAACTAACGCCGCGTGATCGCTATGTATGACGAATTTATGGCCAAAGAGGTAGTGGTGGTACTTATTTAAAGCATCCACAACAGCTAGACATTCCAACTCAGTAATACTATAATTCTTCTCGTAATCTTTTAATGAGCGGGAATGGAAAGCTATGGGATGTAAGGCACCCGAACTGTCTGGCTGTTTTAATATTGCTCCCACACCAGTTTGACTTGCATCAACACAAATATGACATTCTTTTTTAGGATCAAATATTTTTAAAATTGGTTTACAAATTAAAGAGTTTTTCAAAACTTGAAATGCTTCTTGGCATTTGTCAGTCCATTGCCAAGTTGTATCTTTTTTTAGCAAGTGGTTTAATGGATTTCTAATAGTTGCATATTTATCTATAAATTTATGGTACACATTTATTGACCCCAGAAATCTTTGGAGAGATTTAACATTTTTAGGCGGTTGTAATTTTTTAATAGCCTCAATATTACTATTATCGGGCGTTACAATACCATTACAAATTTCATACCCTAAAAATTCAATTTTAGTCTGTAAGAAAGAACATTTTGATGCTTTTAACTTTAAATCTTCCTGTCTGCATATCTCAAACATTTGTTGAATATGATCTAAATGTTCTGAAAGGGTTTCAGAAAAAACTATTATGTCATCAAAGTAATTGGCTGCAAATTTTATTTTATGTTTTGTAAGTATTCGACGCAAAGTTCTTTGAAAAATACTTCCTGAATTTTTCCACCCGAAGGGTAATTTGTTCCACTCATATAAGCCACTATTAGTGACAAAAGCGAGCTTTTCAGTATCGTCGGGATGAATTGGTATATGCCAATATCCGGAAGCCATGTCTAATTTGGTAAAATATTTGCTTTTCCCTAATTTATCTACAAGTGTTTCTATCAGGGGTAATGGTTCTGCTTCGGACTTAGTAATTTGATTTAATTTTCTGTAGTCTATACATAATCGACTTTTTTTATTTTCGTCTCTTTTAAAAACTAGTGTAACAGGTGCAGAATACGGCGATGAGCTTTCTTTTATTATATTAGCCTTTAATAACTCTTGAATTTGATTTTCAATTTCTTCTTGTTGCTTTGGGGAAGTTTTATATGCCCTTAACGACACCGGTAAGTCGGATGTTAACCTTACCCGTTGAGGTTCAATTCTAATTGTTCCAACATCATATTTATTTTTGGAAAATATATCCTCGTAATTTCGCAATATTTCTTTTAACTTTGAATTTTCCTCAAATTCCGAATGTCCATCGACAGGATCGCGACATTGTAGGCCTCCAATGCCGCAACCAGTCCCAGAAACATCGGACGAAATACGAAAATGATTATTCTTTTCGCAACTCATTTTTTCATTTCTATCTTTCTCTTGACAAGTTTTCTTTTCCGTGCTACTCTTTTTCTTTTCATTTTCGTTATAATGTAATTCCGTCACCCTTTCCTTAGTTTTACTTTCTTTCGGATCTTTCACTCTTTTAATTTCCTTATCAATTTTCTTGCGTATTTTTCCCGTACTATTATTTTCGTTTTTATTTTCTTTTACTTTATTTCCACAGTTCCTAACTAGGATTTCAGGTAAAATATGCAAAGACAAGTCATTCGGTTCGGAATCAGAAAAGGTGATCAGTCTTCTCTGATCCTGCATAACGACATGTCCTACACAATCTATGACCAAACGAAATCCCCCGCAACTCTTTAAACCTAATATGGCATAAGGTAAATCGGTGTCTAGAACATAAAATTCCACCGGTTTAACTATATTGCCGACCTTAAGGTAAAGAATACACGTTTGGTTAAGCTGTAGCATTCCCTTCGTTTGTTTTATTTTTACAGCGATTTTTTCTTTAATCGAAACATTTAATGTTTTTGCAATTGCACTCGGGATGATATTTAATGTTGAACCGGTATCAACATTTAAATAAATAGTCTTTAAATTCGAATTTGTATTTTGAGTGTACGCGTCATTAGATAGTTGATAATCATTTTTAAATTTCGCCTCATTTTTAATAATATACCCGGGTATTATTAATTGTCATACTTCGTTAACTCTCTGATTTTCTTCTCTTAATTGATTATCTTTTTGCTGAGGCGGTAGTTTAAATCCAGCATTCGATGTATTTGGCTTATTCACACAAGTTTGTCCCCAATGATATGCGTTGGAGATTCCTTGTTGTGCGCAAAATTTACAAGGATTAGGGGGTAACTCCTGCGAAAAATGTGCAGTCTGTCTTTTTACTGCATTTTGTCTTTCATTATAACCTACAAACCTAGGTTTATTCTGTTGGTAAAAATTAGGTTGGTATACATTGTTACTATCTTGACGAGAATAGTTATATTGTTGACGAAAATTACTTTGATCATGATTTTTTGGCATCCAATTTTGATAAAAGGGGGGCTTCACCCTAAAAATATTTTGTTGCTCCCCTTTATAAGCGGACTTGGGTGTTTCATGTGGAACTTCATTTATTAATTTTGAAACTACCTGAAGCCATTCGGTAGGAGTTTCTGGCTCTTTTATTACCAAAAATGCCCTAACTTGGGCAGGTAGCCCCACTGAAAGCCCCTCAAGGATATGTTGATTACTAAGTTTTATTTTTCTTCCCATTTCTACTTTTTCCGTAAAATAGGAGTATAACTCTTTCGGATTTCCAGAAAATCTTAAATTTTGAAAATCAAGAAAACTACTTGCTGGAGTAAAGTAATGTTCTTCAAAAATTTGAATGATTTCATGAAAGGAATTACAGCAAAGGCATTGATTGATGTAGAGCTTTAAGGCTGACCCGCGAATAAACTTCTGAAAATTTTTTAATTTCCAATTATCATTTAAATTGTTCTGAGCCGTTTGCTGGTTAAAGTGAGCTAACCATGCTGAAAAATTTATCCCTAACTCTGGTTCAAATAATAAAATTTCAGGTGAGCTACCCGAAATTTTGTCTTTTATTTCAATTTTTGAAGTAGAAGAGCCATCTGCCAAACTTATCTCTTTTATTTTATCACTAATCGTTTGACATTCTGAATCCATTTTTATTAAGCTTAAATCGGCAGTTGCCTCTGCTTGAGTTTCCGCATCCTTACGGTTTAAGTTATCTCCATCCATGTTTGAATTTTCTTTGTGGGAAGACTCTTAAGTCAGAATTTTTTTCATTTTCAATGGTCTTGCTCATTTTACCACTACGTAATAACATAATTCTAATAACACACAAATTTTTGACATTTTTCCTTTTTTACCTTCCCACTTTAACAACAAAAATATTCCGCGTAAACAAATGCATAACAACTAAAATATATACAGAACTATTCATAATACTGCAAAAAATATACCATAATTTCAATTACACAGCACATTGATGAATTTACTATTTCAAACATCTTAATGTAAAAAAAAAAAAACCCGTGCTGACAAGATCCCTTTTAAAAATTTAAACCGATAATTAATATATCATCAAATAAAGAACTTATTCTTCCAAAGCACATGATCAATTTATATCATAATAAATTCTAAAGCAATATCATGTAAAAAAAACCCAACGGGAGAAAAAGATATTCATATAATTATAAGATATTTATGAAGAAAATTCGAAATAATACCATTTTGGAATAACACATTAAAAATTACTCTATCAACATTCACTTCAGCACATGAAAATAATTTCCATTCTAAAGCACCACAGATAACGACCCTTTCGTTTAATCACTCCGCAGAACGCAAACACTCTTCGCTTCTAAAAGCCACAACGGGGGCGAGCTTCTCCCCACTCGGAAAAGGAGCGCACATCGGTTCATTGAACCGTCTAGAAAGATGATCCACGCTGCTACGACGTCGCGGCACATTTCAGATTTAGTATTGCTTTTCTTCGATTGTTTTTTTTTTCTGCAGGAGCCCGGATAGGAACATAAATCCTACCGGCTTGTAAGAACGGCTGTCCCGTTCTATCTTCTACAGCTGTGGCCGCTAAAACCCATGTAAGACGCGGCACAGGGTTTCGTTGCAATTCTTTATTGGTAAACTTTAACACACAAATATCATAACATTAATATTGTTGGAACGAAGGACATGAAGTCATCAGCACGTTTCAAGAAGCAAGAACCCCCGATTTTCGTTCGGGCAGTCGTATTTATATGGGGGAAAATCTCTTAGACTGCAGACAACATTCCCTACACCACGTGATAGCACGTGGTTTAAATAGGAGGGCCATATGGAAAATAAAATATATTATTGGCTTTAATGCCGTAGACAGGGGCTGGCCTAAGTCTACGGGGAAAAAAATAGTCTGGAGGGAATTAATGAGGGAAACCAACTTGAGCTTAGGCATGACCATATATGGTAACGCGTTAGAGAAATTTATGAGTGAGACAACCCTGAGTTGTCAAGTTTAATATGGAAAAAGCCAGACAAAGGAGACAAAGGACTTCTCCATATCACAGCCTGACAAAGGATACAAAGGATTTTTCCATATTACATATATAAAGGTAATATTAATTATTAGAGGGTAAAAAATTAATGTTTAAATTTTTTTTAAGATAAAAGTTGGGAGCAGGCTTTCGAGATGGATAATATGAATATTGATTCGTCGCTCAGGCCTTCCTTAAAACTGTTTGAGAATGTTACATGATTTGAATAAAACGTTTTCCATTCGACAGGCCTTCATAGCCACATGCTTAATTCTCTTTTTTTTCACTGTTTTTGATTTATCTGTTTATTTATTTTTTCAGCTTCTATGAGCAGAAATTTAAACTACTCAAGAGAGAGAAAAAGTGTTATATTTAAAACTTGCTTAAAATTAATAAAAATAATTGTTAGCTGCACTATTTTTCCTCAAGGTTTGTCAAACTAAGAAGAGTTTCATGAGTTTTTACTATAGTATAAATGTTTTTGTTATTTATATAAAATTAAAATTCTTACTTAAGTCGATGAAAAATATCGCACAATTGTAGTGCACACACATACATATATATACATATATATACCTATTGTTACGAAATTAGAGAACCAATGTACTTTCTCGCCAAGCCAACATCTCAATCACGTTAGATCATAGGTCAATCAGAGCCCCCAAAATAATAAATGCCCTCCGATATGAGAAAAAAACGGCCAAGAAAAGTTCTCCGCTAGGTGGTGCAAATGACCCGCTCTATCAACTTTAAATTTCTTTTAAGAACTAGTTAGATTTTAATCAAAATTATGGTTCATTGCGTTGTGCCGTACTGCTCTTGATTCAAGAACCGAAAATATCAGTTTCCACCAATTCCCTTCCGACGAAGGATGACGAACAAAGGGGATAACATCTTTGTCTAGACAAGGTAATTATTCTTTTTCGCACTCCAATGTGTTTTATGTAACTTTAAATGTTTATTATTTCAAATCGCTGCAGTTTTATTCCTTTAACATGCTTTATTTTCGATATCGCAGATCATGTTTCGTTTTCGTATATTAGAAACGTTCATGTTTCTTAATTGTCTTAGCCAAAATTCAATATGATGGTTGTGCAGATTCAAATAAACATTTAAACTTAAAACTACTCTTTAATTTCTTAGCTAATTTAATTAATGGAATCAGTGCTACTATTTACTATTTTAGAGTGGATATATCATAAATGCTTTTATTCAAGGATAAAAATACGTTAAGAATTTCAATTTTTTAGTAATTAGGGTAAAAATTTGCAATTGGGTGGTACCGGTACCCCTTGATTTTTGGGCGATTTGTTTTGACGCCAAGATGTGATTAGTAAGATGTCCGCTGCCTGACAAGAAATAACAGTTTATCGCCAAAATATAACGCCAAACTAAGGGATACCCGATTCTACACCTATACGGTAATTAGTTCAATTTAATTTAAAATTATAATAATTTTTAATACACATTCTCGCCAAGTTCTGGTCGTGGTTGATCGCCAAGCTTAGCGGTGTGGCAAAACTGCAAACAGGAATGGCGCCAAATAAAAATCGCCAATTTTGCGAAGGGGCACCCGAAAGCAAAGTTTTACCCGAAAGATTATATAGTACGAATTAAAGAACTAATTCCAAGAGAAAGATTATTAATTTTTTTGCTATAATAACCTGGAAAGTGAAAAAATAAGGATTCCAATAATTTATAATTTGAATCACTAGAAAAATATTTTATATGAGAACTTAAGAATAACGTATTGTGCTGTCTTCAATAAATTCATTAAATGATAAGTCAAAATTTGCTTTCTGGAAGATTTTGCTTGCTTATATGTTTAAAATTAAATAGTTTATGTAATTTAACCCTTTCGCGCCTAACGGGACACATACGTCCCAAGCAAATTTAAAAAAAAGTCTTTTGGGACAAAAACGCTTCTCTGTCTAATGGGAGACTTTCCCACCAGTCCTGCCAACCGCGCACTAAAATAATGTGCACGATGCGTTATGTCCCATTGTGCATTGATTGTTTCAACCCATACCATTCATAATTAAATTTTTATGACTAGAAAATCATTGGTTTTCTTTACAAAATTACTCATTGAAGACTACAGTGACACATATGTCCCAGTTGTCAGGACTGATGAGACATATATGTCCCGGTCCTAGATCAGTGTTTAAAACCTTCCTAAAAATATAACATCTTAGTTTTAGCATTCCAATGTGCCCTACTCCTAGTTTATGCTACCAAAAATGTTTTGTTGTAAAAAAAAAAAAAAAAAACGTTGCGAAAGGGTTAAACACTTAGTTCATTAATCTTTGCCATATGTATCTACTTATAAAAGCAGTATTATGAGCCAAGAGCTAGCGCCCTCTATCTGAAAAACTGCGGCCAAAATGTGTATGGATTTCAAGCGCTATCGGGAGGCATTTAGTATAGGGGCTCTGGTTTAATCTTAGTTTTTGATGGAAATTTCTGGGATATTCCTGTCACGTGATCCGCGATGCTATATAAGGAGCTCTGGCGAGAAATAAGAGAGTTCAGTTTAGTTTTAGACTTTGGCGAGTTCGTGTGAGTAAGAGTCGTGCTGTAAGCTTCCTGCTTGATTCCATACGTATTTGGGGAGTAAATACGGGATGACTGAATGTTTTACGGTTATGTGTGTTCTTCGGGAGCTATTTTTGTGTGCTTAAATCTGTACATAGTGTAAATAACCTATACATAAATTGCTCTGTATGTTCAATGAGTTAGTCATTGGTTTGAAGTACGACCCACCCGTAACAATATATTTACATAGTTCGAAAGGGTATTTCTGTATTTGGACAGTTTACCTGAATTTCAATGTGTAAATTATAACTTTTCTAGCAATCTTTATCTAAGACGTAGATTTTGAAGCAAACATAGTGGTATGAGAGTAATTAACTAAAAGTCAAATCACAAACCAATGCTAAAAAATCAAAACTGATGCATGGGAATGTATTCATTAAGATTCTAAGTTAAACTCAAAACACAAGAAACAATAATTTTATCCTCATGCATTACATTACTACATTAGACTTACATCATAATACGTCGATGAAAACATTGTGTAATAAAAAAAAATCTGGTATTTAAAATCACAAACAATAGGGAAAATAATTTCGAAACCAGAAGAAAACAGGAATTTAAGCTAAGGGCTAAAACTTTGTTTCTTAAATAAATAAAAATGTTCTTTAGAAACTACACAAAAGAGGCGGAAATATTTATAGAATGATCAATAAACAAAACTTTTTTTGGGTTTAAATATTTTCAAAATTAATCAATTAGGATAAAGTTGTAAGCAGTCTTGACAACTTATGTCAGGATTTAATTTTTTAGTCATTTAATTATTTTATCCCAGCAGAATATCAACTCCCCCCCCCCCCTAGTTTTTTATGTAAATAGTAAATTTGACATTACAGGAAGTTTTAATAATGATCGATAAAAATTCATTTTGATTCGTTGATTTTTTGTTTATAACGGGAATTACATTATCATCCAGGTTGTTGTAATTATGACGTAATTCATTTGGGCGAGTAATTCCTTAAAATTAAGAGATTTTTACTGTTTTGCACTATAATACTGATATGATGTCCTGTTATCAATGAACTTTACTTCTGAGACTTTGAAATTGTTCTTCGAACAACAAACTCTATTGATTGATATAATTTTATCAATTTATCTTTAAATTTTTACAACTTGATTTTTGTCAAAGTAAATTTTTTCGTAAAAGAAAGGCATCTTGAAAAATTTTGAGAAGACAAATCAGAGGGATAACTTTTGATTTAAATTATATTACTGCATCAGGGGTTTTTTTCCTCGTTGAGTTTTTGAAACTGGTCTTCAAATAGCAATCCCCCGTCAAATAATATCATATTTTACATTTTACCAGCATGATTTCTGTGAAATTAAATTTCTTTTCAAGTAAAAGTGGGAAAACTAGTAACGTAGGGAACGTTTTGCTTTGCATCTTGTAATGAAAATGCACTTGTTGAAGAATTCTTTTCTAAGGTACATATCCTCTCAAGAAGTGTGAAAAGGTGATTTAAGAGAAGTTGGAATGCTTAATGCAGAAATTTGTTTAAGGATTATAAATTGGGCAGAACATATTGTATTCTTTTTCTCTTTTTTTACGTGGAATTTTAACTGAAAGGTGTTTTTGTTTGTTGCATTCAGAATATATACGGGGCAAGTCTTGTCGTTCTAACTCATATATAGATATGAACTAAAACTAAAAAGCATATTTATTATCTCTGCTGTTTACCGGTTTTGTATTTTGGTGATCAAACATTTTTTCTAATGTTATTATTATAAATTTTTTTACATAAAAGGATTTGGGTTCTTTTCGTAAGTGAAAATATTGCATTTGATTTGTTAAAAAATAGCTTTAAAATGATAAGAAAAAATCTTTTTAGTACAAATCTTCGGCATTTCGGCATACTATACTGGTAAAAGAACAAGTGCATAACTCCATTAAAAATATTTTAAACTTGACCAATATGAAAAATAATAAAAATCATTTTACATACCCCATACTCTTACAGTAAGTTTACTTATATAACTCTGAAAATTAGCCAGTTTATATTATGAAATTAGAAATTGCAAATTCTAACTCTCTTCTCCAGTAATTCGCCATTTTTTGGGAGGGGGGAGGGGGAATTTTAGTAATTTTTACATTGAATGGTAACGAATTTCCCTTCAAAAGTTCATTTCCATAACATTTGACTATTGACATAATTAAATCGCTGAGAAATGGTGCCAGCAAGAAAGAAGACATTCTTATTTTTTCATCCAATTAAAGAAAACAAGTTGCCTAGTGTTGATATAAATTAATTAGATCATTTAAGTGCTTGTATCTGCATGCCTGTTTTTTTTTTAGCAGTATAGTAGTTCGTGTTTATATAGTACAAGAAAAGATACGGTTAGAATTAAGTAATTATTTAAGGATGTAGAATTCTTTGCTTATGCTGTAAACGGTTTGGATACTTAAGATAGGAAACACACTTGAATAAATCTTTTTTCTCTTTTTTTATTTGTCTGTTGTCACAATGTTTTTATATTTTCTAATTAATTTTCTAAAATAAGTACAATTCAATTTTCTACTAATTGTAGATTTATATTCTTCACGCTTCTAGGGGGAAAGGGGGGTTTGTGGAATTTTGACAAGGGGAGGGGAGAGGATAACAAGAAGTGGGACATCATGCTTATGCAACATATCGTGGCATGTGACAAAGGGGGGAGGGAGTCAAATATGTAGGGAAAAGCATGACATCATTTATGGACGGGTCCCTTATAAAAGCTCAAAAAGCTTTCCATTTCTGATGTGGCTGAGAAATAAATTAACATTTTATGGTAGAGGGAAAATAAATAAGTAAAATAAAAATATAATTCCAAAAAAAAAAAAAAAAAATCGATGGATTTTCCTTCCCTCTCAAAGAAGTTTTGTTTCGAGGATTTACCTGGAGTTAACAGTTTATAGGTACTCCCAAGAGCTTAGAGAAAACAAATACCATCAAAACCATGATCAAGGAAAGGTATCCATTTGCAACCTGTTTCTCATTCAGTGAAAGTACTGAGGCATCAGCAGTAGTTGTGTGGATCTTTTTCATTCGCTCTTATCTTGCAGAGCATTTCCACTGGAATATTTTTCTAAGTAGTTCTTATCAGAGTAAAAGGATTCTTTCAGGAGACTAAGAAATTAGAAATCTTTTAGTTCTCTGGTTACGTTATATTTGTTGAGTACTTTTGCAGCCCCGTTAGACGTAGTGTCAGCTTCTTGTTTTTTATGGTGCTTGTTCAGTTAATTGTTTTGGCAACTTAGCGGTCAGCTTTGCTGAAAGTTAATTAGGATAAAAGCACATATGTATTTTGTTTTAAGAAAATATGTAAGCAAGGAAACTAAAACATGCTTCAAAGATAAGAAAATAATTTATTGAAATATTTCAACAACACATCTTTTATCAGTTATTTCCTGCATAAACTAATTGTTAAGATTGTTTAATATCTAAAACTAATAAATTGTTAAGATTGTTTAATGTCTAAAACTAATAAATTGTTAAGATTGTTTAATGTCTAAAACTATTAAATCTTAAGATTGTTCAATGTATAAAACTAATTGTTAAGATTGTTCAATGTATAAAACTAATTGTTAAGATTGTTTAATATCTAAAACTAATTGTTAAGATTGTTTAATATCTAAAACTAATTGTTAAGATTGTTTAATATCTAAAACTAATTGTTAAGATTGTTTAATGTCTAAAACTAATTGTTAGGATTGTTTAATGTCTAAAACTAATTATTGAGATTGTTTAATGTCTATAACTAATTGCTAAGATTGTTGAATGTGAACAGATAAGCTTTAAAACTGCTTTAATTTGTTAATGTACGTTATTGGGAAAAACATTAAGGGCTATAAATGGATAAGCATTTATAATGATTTCTATGATAAAATTATTAAATACTAAACTGTTACATTATTAACAAAAATGGCCCTTCATTTATTTATGGTGGTGATTTTTATTTATTTAACTTTCACTAAATTTTTATACAGAAAATAGGTTCTCCAGCAAGTACTTTTTGTGAATATTTTTTAGACCGGTATATTACTAAAATCCAAATATTTCTCATGTTTATGCCACAAAATTAATCAAAAATTAAAATAGTAACATAATACTAGCAACTAACATCTATTAAAAAGATCAAAATATTATTCTCCCAATCTTACAAATGATTAACCCCTTAACCTACGATTTAAGTTCGAGAATTTTGGGCCAGAAACATAAACAAGTTCGCGCAGCCTTCGAGCCATTCGGAAGTGGGGGACCGATCATCGCACTTGGGCTACCCCGTAATATTTACGTTTTTTCCCGATCATCGTACGCGGGCTATGCCCGTAGTTGTAGGTTAATAGGTAAATTTAACACAAAAACTCAAGTAAAATGAAAAAAAAAATCGTTAGAGAAATATTAGTCATACTTTATAACTAGCTTAAATTAAAAACACATGAAGTGTGGACACACTTTTACTTAATACTTATTTGCATTCAGGGTGCTTTCACACCAAAGACGACAAAGACAAAAAAATTTTTTTTTTTCAGCTACGCAATCGAAGAGCATATTTTTGCCTTTAAAAAATGTGCTCTGCGCTTGCGCAGAAGAGAAAAGGCAAGTTTTTTTTTGTCTGTCGCCTTTGGTGTGAAAGCCCCCTAGCACTACAGAATACTTGGTATCATTTCTATATCTAGACAAAGAGTGGCTAGCAGTCGCTCGCGGAATGATTTCTAGTCCATCCGCGTGAGTTCTTTTGGACGCCTTTCATCATGCACAGTGAATTATTTACAAAACTACAGTCAAACATGTCGTTATTTTTGTATATATACACGCTATTAAATAAATTTGTTACTAAACATATTTTTAGACTTTCCAATCTTCCTCGTGGTCAACAGAAGAAATATTTTGAAAGTTGATCGCAACATATTTTCATCGTATAAAAACGTTCTTGGTAGACAAATTGGCTACCCCTATTCTAAACCATACAGCACAACATTCTTAAAAAGATAAAGTGAACTAAATTTACTAATTAGATAATATTATGAGAGACCTTTATAGTCCCAAAGGAAAAAAATGAAAAGAAGGGGGGGGGGGGGAATCCATATGGGTGAAACTCACTCCACCCTAGTATGCAAGTGTTAAATATATATTTAATATTTAGGGAGAACTTAAGTCAGGAAAATTTTTTATCGGACTACATTGAACATGTTTCCCAATTTTTTTTCAAGTTTTCCAATTCTGCTACCAGAAATGTTACAAAGTTTATGTGGCAGATTTGTCATACTATTATAAGAGAAACTAAAAATCCAAGTGAAATAGGGCACCCATAAGCCATAACTAAAAGAAGTACTTTCAAAAAACTTTCACTAAAAAATAATTGCAAAAATTTCCTTAGTCTGAAAGATTTATGGCGCCATGAAACGCAACTCGACGGCCTAATGTCATTTTAAGCAAGCCAAGGTTCTTTATTATATGCTGATTTATATGTAGATTGCCCTCATTCAAGTTTCCATCTGTGAAGAATGATTGAATAAGGGAATCATAAATTATAGACTTAAGTCACAACTCTTGGGCCTCGTCAGCTGAATATTTTGCTCACTTTCTTTCCCAAATTAGTATAATTTTCGCGTTAACTCTAATAGTTTCTTTTAAAACTTTTTGGGGGTTTTAAGGCATTTTGAATGTACGCACGTTAGTAAATGAACTACAAGTAGTTTTGGGGTAAGTTTCTCATTAAAGTCCCTCCCCCCCCCCCTGTCTTTCTATTTTTTTCTTTTCCTTTCTTTAAATTGGATTCTGTATTTAATTTTTGTCAGTCATGCTACACAGTAAAAAAAAAGGAAATTTCAGTAATGAAACTCCGTTTAATTTGTTAAATTTTATACAACTACTGATATGATCAATGTCTAGATATGTTTTTAAAAGGTGAGCGGAGCGTGAAGCAGGAATGCGAAACGTGAAACAGCAATGCGGAGCGTAAAACAAAAGAGCGGAGCGTGAAACAAGATAGCGGAGCGTGAAAAAAAAGATAGCGGAGCGTGAAGCAGGAATGCGGAGCATGCGGAGTAGAAACACGGATCAATACGTTTTTGCTTGTAGTGGAGCTGGGATCCTGATACTTTGTCGTGAATTCTGCAGTGATACTTTCTTTTATTAGAGCTTCATGTAACTCGCGAAAACGAGCGGTTTTTTGCTTTTTTTTTCTATTTAATGTTTGATTTTAAAATTTAATTAGTAAAAATGTTTTAATAATATATGTGAATTACAAGCTTACGACCAGTGTTCGAAATTAAGTTGTAAAAAGCTAGGCGTCATTGCCACCTAGCTGTTTTGTTTTAGTTGATAGAAGTGTTCTTTTGGGCGTTATTTTAAAATAATTCAAATTGCTTGGGCAGAGATAAAAACTGATAACCATGAAGACAGTTGTGCAATTGCTTAAAAAAATATCGCAAAATATCACAACCTTACTGAGAAAATTATTGATAAGTTTGAGAAAAGTGTTCAAAGATCACATTTTCTATTAGTAACTTCTGAGAAGGTAATTTTATTTAAGTTTATGAATCCATATAAACGTTTATTTTAATCAGTGCCTAATAACATAAGATGTGAGTCACTTGGCTTAATTATTTTTTCAACGGCTATTTACAGCCTAGTGTTACTTAGAAAATTTCCTTTGTTATTAAAAGTCCACGATTCAGAAATTTAAAGGTCAAGAAACTACTATAAAGTTTATAGGTACCGTAAAAACTCAAAATATAGAAGATTAGATGAAAAATGTATATAAAAATATAATTGTGAAAATTTCCACCGGATTTAAAATTGTAAATAAATAAATACAAAACGATTACTTGGTGAAAAATTGTGATTGTCAAACTAAAAGTTTTATGAAAGGTTAGGCGCTAAAAGTAACGATTGGATGTGAAATCGCGGAAGTCAAACCAAATGAAGAACTGTTTCCCGTTGAGAGCTTCTTCCAAAGAGCTTGCTCAAAGGAACTTGGTTGTTATACTCAGAGTTTACAAAATTTGCTTCATTTTGGCACATAGGCGCTAATGTTAAGATTTTTTGAACTATTCTAAATTAAACAAATCAAAAAGTAAAATATGGAAATGAGGTGCCCCCGTCGAGATCTTTCGAATACTAGAAAAAGTGTTTCGAATCGGACAATTCCTTCAAACGTTATTAGGGGTGTACTGACAAACACATTTTCCCCATCTCAAAACCCTACTTCCAATTTTTTTATTTTTCAATATTTAATTACTTAAATTATTAACTTTGTTATTCTTAGCGATATTTTTTATGAACCATTAAGCTTTCTTTTATTTGTAAAAAACTTTTACGGAAAAGTAAGCTAAAAAACTTACCAACTTTAAACAGTCTCTACTTTAAAAGCCTTTATAACCACATTGCACAGTTTTCATTAAGAATTTCTTCACTTCTCTTCATTTAAAAATTATTATTTATTAAATGTAATAAATGGTATAAGTTGTATACCCGAAAAATGTTAGCACTTAGTAATGTTTATTGTATACTTCTGAATTCCTTTTATGTTTACTCCATTCAGTCCATTAAAGTTATGGCACATCTCTGAAAGCAATGATTTCCCTGCACTGAAATCTTCCTTTCCGAGATGACCCAGCTACGTTGGTTTATTTGGAAAGGATTTTGCTCTTCCCACGAGGGAATGAGACAGGAGCTGAATGAAAGATAACTTCATTTCCTTGAGCTTAGAACTTCGATCCAACGCTCATTTATCAAAATATATATCATTGACTCAAATGACCGAGAAAGCCTTCGACCATCGATCCTGATTCCGGATCTTCTTTGACCAATTTCTGATGGGATACTGATTTTGATGCAATTTCTGTGTTTCAGGTATTCGGGAGCCGTTTGTCAATGAGTTTTAAGTGTATCGAATCATATATTTTCGAGTTTTAATGTAAAACTTTGTTTTACAGTTATGATTTATTCCGATTTCTTATCTTGGTTGCTCTTGGAAGTTTTGATATGAAGTTCTTCAGAGTGTCGACAGATTTTCAATTTCCTGGCAGTTCCGTCAGAATAATTAACGGATTTTTTCGGGATCGTTCGTTGATACATCGGATATTATACATCGTATTTTTTTCGTTTTTCGGGATTGCTCGGTGATACATCGGATAATGATTCTGCTGGATTTTTCTTCGGTATCGTTTGGTGATATATCGGGTATTGATTCTGCCGGATTTTTTCGGGACGTTCGGTGATGCATCGGATATTGATTCTGTCGGATTGTTTTGGAATCTTTCGGTGATACATCGGGTATCAATTCCGTCGGATTTTTTTCGGGATCGTTTGGTGATACATCTTATATCGATTCTGCCGGATTTTTTTTCAGGACAGTTCGGTGATACATCGGATATTGATTCTACCAGATATCACTGGTCCAGTGCCCCTGTATGGCTTATACGCACCGGACATCTGGCTCCCTATTGTGTGAATGTTTAAAATATTAGTTTTCTACACAGGAGTATTCATGATTTCTTAATTTAATAGAATTAAAATATTTTAGATATAGTTAGGTGTTTCCTGCAATAAGGTGCCATTAAAACTTTTTATTGCCTTCAACGTTTTTAAAAGTTCCTCTTTGCAATATTTGGTAAAAGCAACGTCACGTGGAAGGCTGTACGCATTAATAACCACGAATTTTTGTTTCTTGTCTCCATTGCATTTGGTGTGAATGGACCATTAGGATATCTGCTAATTCTGACTACATCTCGAATGTGACAAACAGAAAACACTACTGTCAGGAGACAACAATGTATTTTGTCTTACGTTGCGTGAATATTTACGAGGACTGCGATGGACGACATCAACTGAATATTTTGGCAAGTGTCATTGGTTATACATAATGTATGACGGTGAGCCCCACGTGAATTTACAAAGATATTTTAGTCTGCACCGGTAACTGATGCGGTCTCAATGGAAAGCTTAGTATCAGCCACCGGTGAATGACGTGGCACTAAACGTGTAATACTGATATTCCTGCAATAAATAAAAAACATGTAAATTTTTAAAAAATCAGTTTTAGCTTTATGTCATATTTTACACTGACAACCACCGATGACTGACTCGGCCTAGGTGGAAAGTTCAGAGTCAGCTACCAATGTTTGAAGTTCGTTCAACGTCTTAATAATGACGCTCTCGTGATAGCTAATGGAGGCAATTCAAGCAACGTCATTAGACACATCACACCGATGAAAGCAATGTAAACAAAGGAAGCCGGAGCATCGCTTTACATCGAGTTTGACAATAATTAAAAGCAGGCCTAAATAAAGTTCTTCTGCATTACATAAAATTAACACGAAATACAACACTATAACTATTGTGATAATGAATAAATTTTTTTTATAATGATTAAATGAAATGTAAATACTGAGTTATAATCAGAAAAAGCTGTGAAAATAGTTTAATTAATTTTAAGATAACTAATTTTGCCTAATGAGCTCCACGTAGAACTCAATTGAAAATCTTAGTAAACAAGGAGCGGATATCACGTGACAACGATGATCGCTCATGAGTCCCTCTAGCGGTGAATTGCCTTCATTGTCATTCTTTATTGCGTCAGTGATATCCTCCAGAGACATGTGATTTGTTGACTGCGCGATGACGTCACTGTAGACTGATGATTCCCCACTGTTAGTTTGATAACCATACTAACAGCACATTACAGACGTGAAATGTCTTCTTTTTTCTGGTTGGGAAATTCCAATTACAATGACATTACACCTACCATCCGGCTTCATCATTTCACATCACAACACATTCAAAAAATCATGGTTCACTGAATGAAACTATTTATTCACGTTTGAATAAATCGCGACCAATCAGAAAGTATGAAGATGTGTTGGTTTGTTTATGCACAACCAATGGCTCCGTAGCAATGAAACCAGCTTTAGAAGTCTTGTGTTATAGTAAAATTGAAAGAATAGGTATTAAAAAAGGGATTAGTACATAAAGGGGACCTCCCGAATTGAAGAAACCTCCATGAAAGAATCAAATGGCAAATAAATGCTAATTTTAAAATCCCATCTTTATTCTCATCTATTTCCTGACGTTTCATTTTTGCTGTAATGAAAATTCATCGAGTTATGATATTCAGTAATACCAAACAAAAGGATAGTACTTTCGTACCCCAAAATTGCAGTGCTTGTCTTTTGATAAATCTCCTTTAAAAGAGAATTCCCTTCAAAACGTATGGAAATTATAATATCTTGCATTTTAAATAAAAGAGAAGGAAATGAAGACATTTTTCTCAGGGTTCGTTTGCATTGAGCCGGAAGAAGCAGAAAATTTCTTGTCAAATTAACTGTCATAACTCATCTGTCGCCTGAAAATATTTTGTATTATTAGAAACGTGCAACATTTCATTCATAAAAAAAATCAGGAAATATAGAACGAATTATCGTTATTAATGGTCTATTTATATTTTAAAACTGTTTCTTCCTTTATGCCGAGTAATTTGAAAATGATACCATAAGTCACGTGCCTAAAGTTTCATTTTCGTTCCTAAAGCTTAAATTCCTTTTGAAATTAAGTTTCGTACTTCAGATTTATTAAGGACTTATATATTCTCTTTCTATTTATTCTGCCTTAATAAAATATATTCCTTTTCTATTTATTCTAAATAATTCTTTCAGCTATTTAAAAAAAATGAAAAAAATATTTTATTTTATTAAACGTAAAATTTAGATTATTCAAAACCAATTAAAAAACTTAACTCCGAAAATTAGTAAGTGCTAATAAGTAGTTAGCTAGTAACCCTCTCATGCATGTAAGCCTCATATGAGGTGGCATACATTTTTGTTTCAAATTTTTATGCAAATCTGTTTCTGCGCTGCAATTTGCATGTCCTCCTCATCTAGAGAGTCCAAACAGTTCTTGGAAAAAGTTTCATTGGATATTCAAGAGAGTTAAATGATTAAGATCTCTTTAGAAGTCCGTGGAGGATTCAAGAAAGAAGATAAAATCTCAGTTTCAAATCAAATTCTGTATATTTATTTTAAAGCATGTAGCACATTATTGAGAATTTAGGTATTATTTTATAACTTCCTATTCCTTATAAATGAAGTTTGAATATTCCGTTTTGACATGTTTATTATCATAATGAATAAATATGACAAAAGAGCATAAAACGTCCTCATTCAAGGACACAAATGTTTGACTATTCAGGACAAAAATTTCCGAAAAATATTATTACACTATAATCCTGAGATACGAAATTCATTTGTAGCATATGAAATAATTTTTTATAACACAAATAAATAAATGCATGCAGAGAAGGGTAAATTCATGTAACAAGATTTGGTAGTTAATTTCTGCTCGTCTTCTCATCTTCTTTAACGTAATGTATTGAGAAGAAAAACTTCCCAAGTTCGAAATCCGATATTAAAGCAAGTCAGAAAAAGTTTTTAAAAATAAGTTGATGAATTCTGCTCACTCCTACAGCTATGGTCAAAGGATCTGCTACAAAATTTGGCACCCGTTAGTAGATTTCAACTTTCTTATCGACGACACCGACTACCCCAAAGATCGTTTCTATAGAACTTAGCTTTTTTCATATTTATGACCTTTTTTTTTGGGGGGGGAGGGGAGAATCTCTTTCTTAGAAAAATATGTTTTAACAAAGCTCAACCTGTTTGCGTTGGTAGATTATTAGGATTTGTTTTTTTTTTCTTTTTCTTTCTAATGAGGCTGCGTATGGTCATTAAAATTTGCAGACCTAGTGCGTACTCCGGTACTCGGCCTCCATTTTTTCGAGTAGCACCACTGTCGGTGGATACCATTGCCACTGAAAATTTGGACGCTCAGTTTCCCCTAGATGGCGGCACCTAAGCTCTCATTTGTTGCAAATTGCACTAGGCATTTAATTTAGCCGAGAGCATCCAATCTAAATGGATGCTCAAGGGATCTTTAACACGCCTCACAATCATGCGACATGGGCATAGACGATTTTCTGCATCTTGAAAATCCACCGACTGGGGCCAGGTTCGAACCTGCGATCTAGGGAGAGACCTGCGCCTTACCACTACGCCCTCCTGTCGATTAATATTAGGAATTGTAGATTAGGTAGATTCCGTACATCAGGAATGATTATTAACTCTGCGCAGGTTCATATCTATTGGCACTGCGGCTTAAAATGTTAAACCTTTACAATATGAGTAGGGTAATTTGAGGTGAGGTGCCCCATGTACATAGTACATTTAAGTCAAAATACTGATTAGGACGACGCAAATTCTATTTATTGTTTACTTATAAACTCAATGATTCACTGTGCAAAATGCGTTGTTTCTGCAGCAAAAGAATCCAAGACATTGAAGTACTTTGCTAAGTACTTCTATTAGTTTTGACTGAAATGAAAGTACACAGTGATACCTGTGTAAGTTGACCACTTGCGGTGCAGCACTTTAATGGTCAACTTAGACAGATGTTCAACTTATAGAGGGTGAGATGGAGGGTGAAGAGCCAATTCCGTTCCTGACAAAAGGGGTCAACTTAGACAGGTGGTCAACTTACAAAGGTGGTCAACTTTACATATTTTACTGTTCGCGGTTTTTAATTTGTAATGTCGGCACAAATAATTACGTTAATATGCAAAAATTGTAACGTAAAAGAAAAACTGAGTTTCTTTAACTATCGCGGGATAAAACCAGATAGTCTTAATCGTTGCTTTAGAAGGAATAGCTTCAAGAGGCATGTCTCCTTAAAGAAAAGGAGAGATGCCTTACAGGAGAAAAAGGAGAAGAGCCCCTCTATGCCTGACGTAGAAACAGATACCACGCTGTATTTTGTTTATTTTTCTTAGATTTCGATAAATCCATTTGCTCTATGCACAATGTTACTTAATTTATTGTATATAGAATGCTTTTTAATTTATTATGTACATATAAGGTTAATTGGTTAATTTAGCTTAAGTTCATTGTTAATTTGTTGCATATGCAGTGTTAATTAATTTATTTTATATGGAGTTATTTAATATAACTTACATGAGTAATGTGTTATTTGAATTATTGTACATAAATGGTATATAATAACATTATATAAGTCTGTAAAACACAAAAGCTTAGTTGTACGTGTCTTCTTAAACGGTCTTTTCTTGCATTCTATGGTTGATATTGTGTAAGGTTACTATAGGTTAATACTTATACAATAAACCATATAATTAACCATGTAATGCTCAAATAAAAACTTTCTCATTTACTAATTATTTTATGTGAATAATTTGTTCACTTAATTTACTCTTTTGGGTGCTGAATAAAAAATATTTATAATAGGAAAAGTTCTGGGGAAAATAGGTAATATTAGCTTGGAAGCAATTAAGAGGATTAGGTCATGCGATATAGATGCTAACCAATACTTGCTTAAAGTGCCCTGAAAATTACTTTCAAACCACGTCAACTATTGAGAGATTTGAAGGCATTATGTGTTTTACAGACGTTATATAAGTCTAAAACACAAAAGCTTAGTTGTACGTGTCTTCTTAAATGGTCATTTCTTGCATTCTATGGTTGATTGTGTAAGGTTACTATAGGTTAATACTTATACGATAAACCATATAATTAACCATGTAAAACTTTCTCATTTACTAATTATTTTGCGTGAATATTAAATTCACTTAATTTACGGTTTTGAGTGCTGAATAAAAAAAAAGATTTATAAAAGGAAAAGCTCTAGAGAAAATAGGTGATATTAGCTTGGAAGCCATTAAGAGGATCAGGTCACGAGATATAGATGCTAACCAATACTTGCTTAAAATGCCCTGAAAATTACTACGTCAACTATTGAGAGGTTTGAAGGCTGTTTTTTTTTTGTGAAACTGAATGCATGAATTTTTTATTATGTATTGTGAAATATGCAACAGTACTGGAAGAAAGGACAAAATTAAAATGTTCAAGATCAATTTTTAAAAAATAACCTTCGAAGTTTAAATGTTACTGCGAAATGTACCTTCATTTTTTATGCTTTTTTAAAGCTTAAAGGTGGTAAGTATTTTTGAATGTTCTTTTTGGTTGTCTTATTGCCATTAGATAGAAGTTTGGCAAGACCTCATTTGGACTATGCTGCTTAGTTCTGGTCTCCTTATCTTTAGAATGATATTCCATTATTGGAAAGTGTTCAACGGATGGCCTATAGGTTGGTAAGTGGTCTCTCAGATTTAGATTATGATATTACGCTTAAAAGGCTCACTAAGTATAGTCTAGAGGAAAGGAGAGTTGGAGGAGACATGATTCAGTTATTTAAATGGAAAATAGTGATAGGTTACATTTACGTATGGAAGGTATAACCAGAGGTCATTGTTTTAAGCTTTTCAAATCTCAGACTAATTTTGCCATTAGGAAAAATTACTGTTTCAATGGGATTGTCGGTTGTGGGCAGTTAGAATAGTAACTGGAAGAGACTCTTACTTGCTATGGGGTAAAAACTTTTAAAGGCTCTTGATGCTCATTGGGAATTATTAAGTTGATGAGGACCAGTCTGGTTGGGCCGTGTGCCTGTTGCTGGTTAACACTTTTGTATTTGTATTTTATGGTAAAAACGGGCCAAATTTTAGTGTTTGCTATTTTAATTGACTTATTTGTGGAGGGCATCACTCTTTTCACTAGGGTATCTCTCTGGGGTGAGAGGTTCAGTTGCGATGTTTGGTCATTTTTCTTCTTTAGCTCAAAAGTAAACGTTCACATAATGAATTGGGATGTATATATTTTAAAAAAAGGAATATTTTTCTTCCTGGGAAAATTTAAACTGACATTATTGATAACTTAAAATTTGATGCCACTTCTTTGATGGTCGGCGGCTCTTCAAAAATTACCCCAATAAGCTGTCTCTAACCTCAAATAAAATCCGGACCAGGCAGATTCATCAAGGAAACGGTGTGGTAACGCCATATCTTTTTCACAAATTCATGCTTTGTTTATTCCTTATTTAAGCTATTTTTTGGTATTTTTTTAAAAATATTTCTCGATTCGTTTCGAACCTGTAAACCCGAGTGAGCTCGAGAGTTTGCCCTTAACTAATATTCTTAAGTTATACTATATGTGGTGGATAACCACATATAGTATAACTTTAATATAATAATGCAAAAAATTTTGCATTATTATATTAAAATTTAAAAAGAAGGAATTGCTTAAAAATACGAATTGCTTTATCCATGAAAGTGCTCTACACTGTTAAAAATTTTCGTAAAAAAATAGTAATATAACAATTTATTTGATTGTCATTTTACCTTATTTAATTACAACAGTCGAATAACCATTAAAAAGATGGTACCAAACCGCTGATTGTGAAAAAAAAAATCATTTATTCTCTGTTTCTCCTAAATAACGTTTAATTAACAGTAATTTACGAGCGCCACCTAACTTCTCGTAGTTAATAAGAACCGGGCGTCCACCTTTGTTTTGGATCGAAGAAGTGTGAAGGTTAGAATTCCATCGCATAATATTGTATAGTTCTTTTTTTACCTGAAGGTGGGGAATTGAAGAGAAGATGAAGTTAGTAATAGTCATAAAAACTGGTTGTGGAAACATAGCCCATTTAATTATTTTTTCATAGCGCATTTTTATCTTTCTCAGAATAAAAAAACTTTGGTTTTTTTGGTAACTCAAACTTTTGGACATTCAGTAGATACCTCTTGGAAAGGCATGTAAGTACTGGCTTTCCACCGTGGAGGTTCAGGGTTCTATCCCCGTCTCCAGCAGACCTCCCGTTCCACCGTGTCCTCGCCACAATATAATAGCTGTGAATGGTTTCTACGCCTCTAAGATTCCGCGCATGTAGTTAATTACCATATCCTGAAGCATTTTATCATAAGTGCTACTAAATGGTTATGAAACCGTAAACTTTTGTATTTACGTCTTTTTAACCAAGCAGGCTTTTAAAAGAATTACGGCTTTTTAAAGATACAAAAATGTTCCAAACCGTAAATTTAACGGTTAATTAGATGGACAGACTGCTGCCGGCTATTAAACTGCAATTTCATGATGAAAGTTCTAACAGTGTAGTGATACTGATGTGAAATGCAAAGCTGAAAATGAAATTCTTAAAACGCAATTAAGTGTTGAATAACTTCTCTTTAGAATCCATTGAATTTTCTTTCAATACATTTGGAATTAGCTTCCATTTAATGGATTTTTTGCGCATTATTCCCTTTTGATATCAACATTTTCGCATTCTTTTCTTCACTTCATTATTTTATAACTCGTGAAATGCAAAAACGAAAGAAAAAAATGCTTGAAGCCCATTACGTGAGCTGGCAACAATTACTCAATAAAAAAATATGTTACAGTGTAAACGCAAATTTAACTTTCCGGTTGACTGCTTTTCAGAGAATGGGGAAAACCAATCCTTTGTTATTCGTTTCCCCCCTGAAAAGTACTTCTCAAATCTTTTTCATTGATTGTTTCAAACGGAATGGCAATTTAAAAATTTGTTTTTAGGTATCACGTTTGTTACTTAGAAAAGGAGGGTGAAAAAACAGCTAAACCTTAAAAACAATTCGCAGTTTCGAAATCTTAATTCCATTGCTTTGTGCATTTTGGAAAAAAGAAAAAGAACTTTCTATGCTTCTTACTTTTATTAGGCTCACAGCTGTAGCATAAAAACTATTTCGCAGAAACGTTTTATTACACGTGATTTTATTTCAAATAAGAAATCAATTAAGAATCCTTTTTTAACAAGGTTCGCTTTGGTACTGTAAAATATTACGCAACTTGTCATCCATCAAAAACTAATTAAAAACATTTCTCAAAGCAGGATTTTGTATTATTGAAATGGTATTGCCGAAGATTTTTGGAAAAGTATACTTAAGGTTTGGTACCACGTACCAGTTTTTTCTTGAGTAACCCAATGAAATTATTGCATGATTTGAAGCACATAACTTTAAAATTTGTGAAATTTGTTATGTTTTATCAAAATTATCAGAAAAAAAACAAGTTTCTTAGGTTGAAACGAAATATATTTCCTTCATTTGATTATAGTCATTTAGCATGAGTGTTTAGAGCGCTGTAATATGTCATTTTACCTTCACAATGAGTCAATCAGTTCACAACTCAAAGGAAGACAATTACCATGTATTTTAGTATTGCTATTATTATTATTATTATTTGAAATGTCATTAAAAGGCAATAAAATTGTAGCAATGGCACAACGAGTTAGCCTATTGTTAGGGTAAATGCATCAGTAGTGGGCAAATTAAGTAAGCATTATTTTTCGTATTTCCTCGATTATAATCTAAACTTTATAGAGCTTTTGCTATTCTATATTCTTTGTGGTTGTCCGAACTTTTGTCTGGAAGTCACCTTAAATATAAAAATATTTTTAATATAATTAATAAAAATAAAAACTCACATAGCTTCGATGCACCAGAAGCGGGCATAGACAAATTTTAATACCCCAATAGTAGACATAACAAAAGTGGGCACATTAAATATTCCTATTCCAGTAGTGGACACAGCAAAAGTTTCATGTACTAGAAGAAAGAGTTTGCAACCCTAATGCATGAGGGCCATAACACAGGGAAAAAAATTAAAACAACAACAAATCAACAATTAAGTATGGTTTAATGAGTTCTTCGTGAATTATTCAAAGTCAACTCATTAATGGAACTGAAATATAATTCCTTATTTTTATCATAAAACTACATATGTATATTTACATACATACATGGGAACGTGTGGAAATACCCAAGCTCTTGGTCAAATATTTTTAGAAGCTGCACACTCCTTGTCTACAACAACTGTCCACACAACTTGTCTACAGACGACTCTATTTCCTTTTCCACAGAAGTAGAGACATGAAACTTTTCAGCTGGGCTGCGATTCTGCGAATAAACGCGGAACATTTTTTAATTGAAAATAAATAAATAAATAAAATTAGGTAAGCTATGTTACACATTGATTTTATTTCTACAATAAAAACAGCTGAAATTTTATTTTGAGTCTTTTATACAGACTAGAGCTCGTTCAGTGATCGAAATTCATCGCAATTTTTTAGCCTCGGACATTTGAACAATTTTCAGACAGTTAAGTTTTTCTGTTTGATAACAGTTTGTTTTGTTTAAATATTTCAATAGCGGCGATTTCTCCTCAGTGCAACTGCTTGACTAATGAGTTAGTTATTTAATTAATTGCATTTGTAGCACATATCATACATAAATTGTATCTTTCTACGCTCCTTCTCCAGTTGAGAAAAAAGAAATAAACTTTTCATGCCACGTTTTTATTATTGAATAGATTAAAAATGCACGCACTCAGTTTCAATTTAATTAAAAGTTAAAAACGCAAATTAACAAACTTATTAAACGTTGCTTTGGAGCAAAATAACACGTCATTGCCCTTATTATGTCACTTTATATTATATTAGACAAACCAAACCTCAAATAGTATTTTATTTTGTTTGACATTGCACTGGACGAACAATCTGACTGACTCTGCATATATATATACATATATATATATATATATATATATATATATATATATATATAGGGAGAGAGAGATATATTGGAAACGGAGTAACCGGGACCTTAGGATCATTAGTTTTGGAGAATTCAAAATAGTTTCAAAAATTAAGATGAATAGCTCTTAAAATTCTGCTTGAGCAACTTTTTCCCCAAAGGCAAAATTTTTTGTGGTATTTCAGTACCAAAAAGGGTTTTCCCTGACCCCCGTACTAGCTCGTTCTCGAAGATTTTTTTCAAATATAACTTTTTATATTTTACTTAAAAATAATTCTGTTTTGCTGAAAATCAACGGATATATGTTAAAAATTAGTCAGTGTATTAAATACACAACTCATTAGTTGGTGTGTCCTAGCTAAATTTTTAAAATGCAGTCATAAAAGATTAATGGAGAAAGAAAGCGATATGGGCAACTACCAAAAACAATAATGAAGGATGGGGGACTTTATAGTTCCACACATTTCTTCCTCATCCGAAAGGGAAAAAAAAGTTGAAAAGCTTTATACATCCCTATTTCCTTACACATTTACATCGTTTTACCCTCTTTCCTCTCGGGCATCCTTTCAGTAGTAAATAGATCGTTACCATGGCAACTAAGCGCACCATCCCATCACTATTGGCCATCCCCTCATCACGTGGTTTGTCCTCGTTCCTCCCTTACATGCCACTAGTTCCGCTTCGTGTCCCAGAATCGTTGCTGACTTGAGCTCAGCCTGTTTGCAGTCATGTTGATTGAAGTTTATCGGTTGCTTTTCATTGTGCGGAATATTTATTATGAGTAAACTGTTTGATGCTCTTTGAAGGGGCGGCATCTGTTGAATTTCGTTATCAAATTCAAATAAAGGTAAGAGTATTTAAATATCTTTCAAATTCAAAATTTAAAATACACCTCGCAAATTGAAATGCTTTTTTCAGCATTTTTAACATCAATTTCAGATTCCAGAAACTCTGGATTGAAGACAATTTGACTGGTGCAAGGTAAACGTAGGGTAAAGGTGCCTATTATTGACATGCTAGTAACTATTGACACATACTACTAAAATTTGATAAATAAGCATTTGGGGTGACCTAGGGTTTTAAACTCCGGGACCAGTTCAAAGATTCTATGATTAAGCTTTGCAATGACACAAAGTTTTTTTTTTTTCCAAATTTAGGTTATAAATTTCAATAACTGGTTAGGGCGTCAATAATAGGTGCTTTGACCCTGTAATCTTATTCTAGATTGCTGCTAAATTTATTCTAAATTTGACACTTCTGCAATTCCGAAACACGTGTAGTGTTGCGGTGTTGCAGAAGTATCTCTTACGACGTAAGACAGCTGCTAATGTTTGTGAAACTCCATTTCCATGCACTGAGGAAGAAACTATTCGTGTTTCCGAGACACGTGTAATTTATTTTCAACATAAATTTATTCCTTACCATCCTGTTCTTTTTAATTTGCTGCTCGCTAAGTAATTTACATTTCACAAATAACTCTGAAGTAGAATTATTAGCTGAAATATATCGCCGTTTCAGTCAATAGTGTTATTTTAATTTCGAGTCTTAGTAGATAGATTCTGCGGGTTGGAGATCAAAACAATTTCACTTTAAAAATATTGTTATTTGCAGAAGTGCTCATCACGAAGTGCAATGTGCGTCATAAAAGGCACATTAGTAAATATAACTGGCTTCTGCGCAAAAGGTGCAGTTGCAACTAAGCACTAATCCCGGCGAAAAAATATTTAATATTAGATTTTTCAATATGGTAAGAAAGAGGGACAAATTTGTAATAAAAGGTAGAGGAGTTTTTTTGTATGATAAAAGGTTCAAGGAAAAAAATAATGAAAAGAAAAGGAAACGGATAATGTTCGAGACGTTTATGATACTGGGAAGAGGAAAAAGATGAAAAAAATTCAGTTAAGGCCTTCCTAACGTTTGAGCACACAAGTTAATTAACTTGTTAGCCTTATGGGGTGAACTATTTTTTACTTTAAAGGAGGCATTTGCCAGATTAAATTTAAAGAAATCAGCTCAAACGAGGAGGTATGGATTCAAACAAAATTGGGCAAAACATTGCGGTATACACAGCAAATAATGGATTAAATTGTCATTTTTTTCAAAACTTTTAAAAATTCTTTTAATAGTAACTGCCTTTTTTACATACGAATACTCTATTTTTAAAAATGTATCAAAGAACAAACTCACTTTTAGTGACTGGCACAAAAAACTAATCATTTGCGTGAGAAATTCCTTGTTGAAGTTGGTTTAAAAAATCACCAGAGCAAACAGAAAGAGGAAATTTAATTTCTGTTTCAGAGAAGCCTTCACTTAAACTCTTATTGTAATTGCTGTTAATATTATTGTTTAATGGAAGCAAATTCTTTTTAACAATGAGTTTTATTTTTATTGATAACTAGATGACTTGCCCGGCGTTGCGCAGGCTACTTTGAATATTGAATCATCCCCCGGCAGAGAAGAGAAGTGAGGTGATGTGACACATCTCCGATATTCTGTCTAAATAAATAGGGATAAACCTATTTCAAAATTCTCATTGGCATATGGGCAAACAGTGCTTAAAAATTCACATTTAAATATGAAAAATTTAAAAATCTTCATTAGTTTAAGGGCAGACGTTCCTAAAATATCTCAATTAGATTAAGGACTGAAGTCTCTAAAATGTTTCATGAGAACCGGAAACAGTCGCAAAAAATCCGCATTAAAATAACAAAAACCATCATTAAAAAAGTTCCCATAAAAAGTCCCTCAAAAAATTTCAACAATATTAGGACAACAGTTCCTAAATAGAGACGAAAAGGTTTTGAAATCTTTTTTTAGAATCAGAACAACAGTTAAAAAATGACATCAACAAACCGCAAGAGTCCCCAACTGGTTATAAGCAAAACTCCTAAAAAATCCTAATATTAATAAGGAAAACATTGTCGAAAAGCCCTCAATATATTATAAGTACAAATCCCCTAAAGTTCCTATTTAAAAAAAAAGATATCAATCTCAAAAAATATCTATTCGAATAAAGACAGTAATCCTTACAGATACCCATTTGGCAGCAGTATTTAAACAGCGTCGAATAAGAACAGCAATTTCGAGAAAACCCATTACAACATGGTCAAAATCCCCATAGTAAATACGTTAACTGTTAAAGTGAACAGCAGAAGATTACAAGATTGTGTTAAATAAAGAGTAATATTGAAAAATGGGCCAAATGAAACAAATAAAATAGGATTAATGTTTCCTTTGAGGGAATAGAAATAAATATTGTGCCGTCTAACGAAAAAAAAAAAAGAATTAAAATCACCACTGTCACCCCCAAATAAATACGTACATTTGAATTCAGTACCACACTACTGTGGTAAAAGTTTACAATCAGGTACCCCTTGATTATCTGGCGAACTTTTTTGACGCCAAACTAGAGGTACCCGATTCTGAACCGAAACGCTTTACTGTCATGTAAAAGGAAAAGAGATAAGTATTTTATCCAAATGGTCTCAGTTATAGAAAAAAAAATGGTGCATGAGAGTAAAACAGTAAATAACGCAAACGATCGCCAAATTTTTTAATGCAAAAATTGAGTGTAAATAAATACTATATTTGCCCTTTTATATTATCTAAAATTAAGAGAAGACTAGCTGATCTCCACGCAGAACATATGCGAGTTATAAGTTCAACAATCAAACTCTTAAAAAACGCTTTCAAATTCGAAAGGCTCAAGAAAATATCGCTATCTATGAACATGAGAATGATCACTCGATATAAACAAACTAAGGCGTTGCCACTCTAAAGAATCAGAAATTAAAAATTGAGTAATGAATGGAAATACTTTCTAAAAAATAGAAGTTAAAGTTCCCGTTAGTTGCGATAATAAATATAAATATTGTGTTAATTTTCCATATTAATCGTTAAACAAATTTTTAAATATCTTCTTACCATTATTTGTTACATGTTTTTATTTAACTTGAATTGTGTCGGAATTTTGTAAGGCGGTTTTCGACAACTATTACTGCATAAATTATCTTTAAATTTTGCACACAAGCTTATCTTCGATGACAATACAATAATCCATCCATTTTATAATTTATTATAACGTTAATTAGGAAAAAAAAATTTAAAAATTTTGGCTCTGAGGAAATTATCATTTGTCGTTTGGCAACAATAGTTTTGTTTGGATAATGCAACTATGTTTTGTTTGTTACATGGTTTTATTTAACTTGACTTGTCACGGAACTTTGTTACGCGGTTTTCGACCACTATTACTGCAAACATTATCGTCAAACTTTGCACATAAGCATATCTTCGATGACAATGCAATAATCCATCCATTTTATAATTTATTATAACGTTAATTAGGAAGAAAAATAATAATTTTGGCTCTGAGGAAATTATCAGAATTATCATTTGTCATTTGGTAACAATAGTTTTGTTTGGATAATGCAACGATGTTTTGAATTTAAATAAAACCATGTAACTTAAAACACTTTTGGCGATTTAATATTATTTTTCGCATGATGTCAGTATCGTACCGTACCACAAAATTTGCTCGTAACTGGTCCCCGTTAAGTTGTTGTTATTGTTGTCGAGGGGCGAGGAGGGATGGGTACGCTGCTCCTGAGTCCAACGGGGACCTTATAGGCAAGAGTCCGATTTCCGCCCCTTTAAAAAGTCTCTTATTTTTTTGATCCAGCTCCGAGATGAGAGACCGTCACCTGGGACTGGCACCCCCACAGTCATCGTTTCATGGAGGACAGTTGCCACGATCTATTTAACGCGCACCAGCTCCCTGCAGCGCTTTAGCGCACACGTCCCTGCAGGAACCAGCCGCGAGAAGTTGTCACCCTCCTAAACACTGACCTAAGTCGATGTTGCTTCCCTTTCGGCACTCTGCGGGATCCGAGCTTCTACCGACTGGTCCACTTCGGGACTGTCCACGTTAAGTGAAATACATATATAGATAGCAAAAATACTAAGCAAACGACTTAATGAAAATGCGTTAAACTGCGGTTATTTGTTTGCATTTTTTATCGTCCAAGTATAATTATTGCCTGAGAATATTTTGCAGAGCTTTCTTATTTTATACAAGGTGATTAATTAAAATATGCTTAATTTTTCACAAAACAAGCAAATTGCTATATAAAAAATTCTTTTTGCAAATATTTTGTAACAAATCGTGGGAAAAAAAGAGCTGTTCATTAGCTCATCTGAAAACTGTATGCTAATTTGTTAAAAGTGCAAATAATATTTCCTTTAAGAGAAACAAAAATACGAGTTGTAAAAAAACCGGAAATGTTTGGATGCTGATGCAAATTGATTTTTACTTTACTTCGTGATTTTAACTCTGTGTAATCTAAATAAATTAGATTCTGTGCATCGAGCATTAATAAATTGGTTACAAAGATAAATACGAAGCAAAATCATTGGATTAAAATGATAACGATTTTAAGAAATATAAAAACAAAAACCATTTCCTCTCATCTATTTTAATAAACGAAATAGGCAATTTTGGCACAGAGGCAAAACGTTTCTCCATAACAGACTTTTTTTCTTTCTTTCAGGGAAGTAATGATTTGTTTTAAAAATAAAGCTTTTGGAAAGATGGGGAAATTATTATCATAATTTGAGTTATTAAAAAGACGTAATTAGATTCGTTTTGAAAGTCTCACACGTTGCAATCATAACATAATCGCTTTTTATTTGATGCAAGTTTATTACTTTCAGTTTGCTTTTACTTCCAATTATTTTAGTAATGTGTTTGGATACATCTTTAAAGGAATAAAATAAGTCCCTATCTCTAATTTTAAACAAGAAGTTCCGTCTAGAGTTCCGTCTATATGAGCCTATTTTCCCGTATACTCCAACTTCAAATTTACAACCTAGCTATCTCTCTCTTTGTCATTTAGCTTTAGTTCTTAATTTCTTCAAATATACCGTTTTCAACGGTTAATACATATTTATTGTTTCCATTCATTCATTTCACTGACGAAAACTATAATACCTTGGGGCGCAGACAGACAGATGTACTTTCTCACATTTTCTCTAGATTTACTAAGCATTTCTTTTCAGTAAGGAGTAATTCTGGCACTTGTTTTCTATAAGAGCTTTATTGTTTACTAAACTTCACGAAGGCCATAAAATTCACTAAATCATAGCCAGACACCTTGATTTGACGCAGGCAAGTAGGCTGAGTTGTTTGGGATTCAAAGTCGTTTAGGGATGATTTTAAGAAATTTTTAGACCTTTGGAGAATTTGCATAAATTTCAAGACCTCCGTACAAGTAGGCTTACCACGCTGTTAAAAATAATGTGCTTAAAAGGAATAAATGCACCTCCTTTTTTAAAAGTAATTTTGACTTAACCCTTCAGAATTGACGTCAAAATGAGTCTGGCGTCAAAAACGCCAGACTCATTTTGACACCAATAGCACGTGAGTATTTTTCTCACGCTATTTATTTCTCTCAAAGAAAGAAAAAAAAGGATAGTAAAAGAAATATTTTTAACTAAAAAGCATTTCTCTTTATTTTTAACACCAAATGTTACCCGAAATAATATTATTCAAAACATATCGTACTGTTTTCATGAAATATTGTGTCAAGCAACTTAGGTACTTTTTATTTGTGGGGTACGAAATGTTGCTTATGAAAAATAAGGAAAAAATGTTTTTAAAAACTATGTATGTCAATTTTATATTTTTTATTATAAGCATTTTTAGCCAGATCCATTTGAACCGGCAACCTTCTTCGTGAAGTCATACTGGAAAATAAAAACAATTTTTCAGTACAAAGAAATTTAAATAATTCAATAACTATACTATATAATTTATTCATTTGCAGTTGAACTCGCTTAATACGAAATTCCAAAAATTCGCGAATCTGTTCGTATTAGCCGTTATTCGCAACAACAGTGAATAAGTAAAATTGTGTTAAAAAAGTATATGCATGTTTATATTTTAAAAATCATTACTACTATTAAAATACAAAGTAAAATAAATAGTGAAAACAAATGATTTATTTTTACTAATATACACTTTTAAGCCTTACTAGTACATTGAGAAAAAGTGAACTTACCTTTTAAAATTTAGCAATTTGGGAAAAGTTCCTTAATGGTTAGTTGTTTTTTAGGTACATTAAATTTTATCATGCACATTTTTCGTGAATAAGTAAGAAATTTTTTCGTCTTAGCCGAAATGTGTATTTTAGCCTTCGTAATAAGCGTGATACATTAATGTAATTAAATAGTAAACCAAACTGAATAAACAAAATGTTCGTTTTAGTCATGATTTCGTATTAACCGTGTTCGTATAAGGAAAGTTCAAATGTATTTATTTTAGACCATTTAGGTGCATACCTGGTTTAATATTTGATGAAACAAAATAAAAAAAAAAGTTTTTCTGTAAACAAAAAATGTTTTACCAGAACTTGAACAATGTGAAAAACACTAACATTTGACTGCGTCCAGTAGCAATATACACTAGCCTCTGTATTTGTACATTGCATTCTTGTGCTAAATAAAACGCATTTTTACTATACTTCCTAAGCTCAGATCAAAGAAAATAGAATAATGTATGAGGGAACTCTGATCTGGAAACATTAGCATCAGTCCATGATGTAAAAGCTCTCTCTTCTTTTGTCACCTGTCATAAGTAATGGAAATTTACGTCACTTTATAGCGAACATTATTATCGTATTTCCTCCTGAGTGGAAACGTGTTTCTTTATTTTAAACATCTATGGTATAGAAAAAGATTTAAATGAAACAAAATATAAAATCTTACGTCAGTTTCCAGCTACGCAAAATTTTAAAATAGGATGTATGTGGCAAAAATATAAATATATTTAAAATTTATTCGATAGGAAGAAACAGATCTGCCTTGCGAACGGTTACAGTTGAAGTAGCTTACGCAATTTCGAGTCGAAAATAAATTGAAACAAATAAATAAATAAATATATTAATAAATAAAATAAATAAATAAAACAGATAAATAAAAATATATAAATTTAACAAATTAGTTAATTATTTAATAAAAATATATAATAAAAAATAAAAACTCTTGTTTTGACAAGCATTTTCCTCCTACGAATGCTTGTTTAGAATGTAAAGCAACTTTTCAAGCATGTGCTCTTTGATTATATAGGGCAGTAAATTGTTTGTAGACTTCCACATTTTATCAATAAAAAAATATATAATTGAATTATTATCTTAAAATTAGGAATCAGTATATCGTTAGTCTCCACGGCAAAGTTAAAAGTATACAAAGTACAAAAATGAAAGGTGTGGAAATGGTCACAAAACTTAAAAACATGATGTTAAAATTTTGCAGAAGCTTCTATACACAATAATTGCGAATTAAAAAAAAAAAAACATATATTTTAAAATAATAAATAAACTTTGTATAGGCTATATAAGCTTTTTTGTTGTTTTCTCTGGTTCATTGGATGTCTTGCATCTAGAAGCTCTCTATCGCATTGAAAACGGTATTCCAAGCAATCTCGAAACATGTGTCTGCATTTCAATGCTAATTTGTGCTTTCTTAGCGTGAAATCATTTTTTTACACACATATCGTTTAGTGTTTTGCTATTTTTTCCATTGCTATTCACTTATGTTCAGGAGATTATTAGTAACTTTTTATCTAAGGGAGTGCTGTACCCATAACTTTTTTTAACTCGATTAAATAGCTACGTTTCACTGGTTCGCTATTATGCCCTCGAGAAAAATGTAACATCTTTCAAATAAGCCTTATTAAGAGAGGATTTGCTTAGTTTTTTTTATATCTTATCATTCGCTGAAGATTGAAAGGTTCTGTCTTTACTTTTGTAAACCAATGGGGCGCCAACTTTTGTTTTGGGGATGTTTTTCCTTTGCCAAAACTTTGGGAATAGTACAAAGATTCTGAGAGAAGGCAGATACCTCTCTTTGTAAACTGCAGTACTTAGGGGGCCACTCATAAATAATGTCACACTTCCTTTCAATAAATATGAACACCCAACCCACCCTTGTCACATGTCAAGCTATATTACATAATCATACTGTAACAAAAGATTAATTAATTCTCTTTTGATACATTGATTTATCAAAATAATAATTTCTCATTTATTCAAGGTTTACTTTATTCAAGCCTTGAATAATATTTATTTTTTAAACGCTTAACTGTTGCTTGACTGTTACTCCGTGACGGAAACTTGTCACGCACTTGTAATGTAGGTTTGCGCAGCATGCCATTTTCTTTCACAGATATTTAGAATTATAATTTACATTAAATTCCGCGATTAATTTTTGCATGAACTATACTTTAAAACACCTACAATTTTTATTTACACTTTTTTCTAAATCTTTTGGCCAGATAAATTCAAATCATAACCATTTTTACTTATGTACTATATCCTGTGGCGTAGGCTTCCTGTTCCGGTGCCTCGCCATGTGCATTTTCTTTCCGTCAGTTGGAAACTTGATAGCATTCTTGAGTGACGCTTTTTTCGCTAGCTCCCCAGCAGAGGAATTCCTTTGTGTTTCCTTCTGACTGGGGATGCCTCATATAACTGCCCTTTTTGAAATTGCATTTTGAAGTGAAGATTATCCTTACAAAAATGCGTTGATCGAAGTAATCAAGATGCTGTAAATTTTTTTGGATAGCTTAGTGAATATATTCATCGACCGATCAAAGGAAACAAATCTCCTTTTATATTTAGAGATGGTATGATATGAATCAGGATCCCTGTGCTGAACTTAAAATCTCTAAATGAATTCATCTACATTGATGGACACTCGTTAATTGATGACGGCCTTTCATGATGAAAAAATGCTATACCAATAAACAACTGCATCACGGACATTATGTGTTTTGAAACGAATATAGAAGAGCATTATGCAGCAAAGGTGCGCTTTCTGGTGATCAAGTTTTTCGCCTGCATCAATCAGCGAAAGTATCAAATAGAGTGCTAATTCAAGCCGTGGATCCGCAGGTCATTAACATTTTCTTTTGATTGATCAATCATTATTTTATATTTTTTTGTTGGCCAATTCAGTTTTTTTTATTAATGCCTAAGATGTTTTTTTTTTTTGGATTTTTAAAGGTATTCAATATAATCAAGAAATTTTATGAAATTAATGAAATAATTATTATGAATAAATAATTGATTTTTTTAATTATGAATATGATTTATTCACAATAACAACTGATCTTCTATTTCAGCATATGAATAATGAATTATTTATTTTTTTTTTATAACACAACGCAATATACTTTGAATTAAGTATTTAAATTTAAAATATTTATTAATCAATGTGTTTTAATATGTTTGATACATAATACATGGTATTAAATATTAATAATTAAAACACACATTATTAACATAATTGGTGCCGTGACGAAAAACGTTTAGTTTTTAAAGAAAGGTTTTTTGGGTTATTGCATTATTTTTATTATCAACCCGAATTTCAGTCCATTTACCGATCTAGTGTCATGTTATTTTGATGATTTTCATAAATATTTTTGAGACGATTATCTGTGATGACTGTGATATTTATAATTACAATTACAGTATGCACGAATTCTTGAGAATTTGATTTTGAAAATACTATAATTCAATTTTGGAATGCATTTCATGTTTTACAGGTTAATTTAATATATTTTTCACACATGAACTATTTTCATTATATTTTTTCATTTGTTTAAATGCATTTTGGGGGATTGCTAGATATCTGAATTTTTAATTGCATATTTATGTGATATTTTTTTGCCTTAACTAAACATGGCAGACAGTTCTTTACTTCCTTTAATACCTACTTTTTCTGGATTAAAATCCGAGAACGTTAAAAATTTCATTCAGAGCTTAACAGATATTGCATCATTAGAAAAATGGTCCGCACAAAAGAAACTTATTGTTCTGAAACTCCAATTAAGGGACAAAGCGTTCGACCATGTAACAAAATTTTTAGATAGAAATCGTGATGCAAAGTATGACAAAGTATGCGATGAATTGACTAAAAAATTCACTCAAACACCAAATTTTGAAACAACTCAGAGGGAATTTTGGGACATTTCCCAAAAACCTAATCAATCTGTACAAGAAGTAAGTGAATTAATTGCAGCATCCGCTGATAAGTATTTGAACCCTCAAAATAACAACTCAAAAGAAATCGCTGACCTTCTGGAACAAACAAAACTTTCAAAATTCTTAAATTCATTACGCCCAGAAATACGTTTAGAAACCATGAAGCAGGGTCCTCCAACTTTTTTTAAGGCAATAAAAATTGCAAAAAATATCGAATCAGCTTTGAACAACCCAAGCAATTTTGCTTGTAATTCCCAGGTAGAGATAAATGTTCTTCTACAAAGTCAGGCTGAAACAAATAATAAAATTCAAAAGTTAACAGAATGCGTCGAAAAACTGAAACAACCACAAAATTTAAATCCAGCTGCACCATCTTTTCAATATGAGATCAATGCAATGCAGGGTAATCAGTTTTCCAATTATCATCCTTCAAGTTCTCAACCTGGTAATATGTATAATAATGCAGCAACTGCAATTTCTTGCCACATTTGTCAGAAAGGACACTTGACAACAAAATGCTGGTACTATCCAGGTAATTCAAGGGGTCATCAAAATTCTAACTATTTTCAAAACAGGGGCAGATCCAACTTTAGAAATTTCAATCAAAGACAGCGAGGCAGGGGTTTCAAACCATATTACAATAAAAACCAGTTCAAAAAACATTTAAACTAATAGGGGGTTTTCGACACACAAATTTCAGCCATCTACAAAATTCGGAGACCCACAATTCTGTTGTAAACACTCAAAGGTGGCATAATCCTGAAATCAAGGGCTGTAAAAAGCAATCAAACTCATCCAATAAACAGGGCAAAAATAAAAAATACCAAAACAATGACAAAATACCAATAAAATCTAACATAGGTGAGGCATCGACAAAAACTATACAGCTGAATGATACTCAAAATGATATTTATCAGCACAATCAAGCAATTGATAATGTTGTAAATCATCAGGAATTCAGAGTTCTCATGTCATGTACCGATTCAGATAATTCCTTACCAATAATAGAGATCCAATTTGGGAAATTTAAATTTTTTGCTCTCCTTGACAGTGGCGCAAATGTGTCAATTTGTCAAACTGATGTCTTAGATAAAATCAAGGGTGAGGTCAAAATTAATTATGTGTCTCGTTCTGTAAAAATCAGAACTATCAACAACGAGCAGATCCCATATTTATCTGCAATTGATATGAAATTTAAAATCCAGGGAAAATGGTTTTCCAATTTATTTTTCACAACTAGTTTCAATTGGAATGCCAATTATCAACTAATTTTGGGGTATGATTTTTTCCACAGAAACAAAATAATTCTTGATTCTGTAAACAAACGACTAATTTCCGACAAAACTCAATTAGATTTTATAACCACTACTTCTAGTAAAAACCAAACAAATATTAATACAAATCAATTACAAAATCAACCAATCTCTAGTAATGCAAATTCAACTACAATGCAAATTAAAGTCAAATCAGCTCTCAATATTTCAATTAAACATAATTCTTTCGAAATAATCCAAATTAAAATTCCTATTGAGGCAAAACCATTTCAATTGATTTTATTTACTCCAGGAAAAATAAAAAATTTATGTAATATCAGTGAATCCATACATTCTGCCAAAGAAGTTGATTCTATTTTCTTGATCATTGAAAACAAATCCAACAAAAACCTAATGATTCAAAAGGATCAAAATTTAGGATCAATTCAAGAAATTTTTGAAAATGATATTAAGAAACCATGTGAATCTCAAATGCTGCAAATCAATAATTTGAATATGGAAGAAGTATTACAATTAAGAAAGGAAGAATTATCTCCTAATGATTTTGATTTAAAACATTTAAATGAAGTCGACAAAGATAAAATGATCAAATTACTTATGAATAACTATCCCATTTTTTCCAAAAACTATATTACATTAGGTTCTACTGATTTAGTTACTCCTGAATTCAAACTTTTGCATAACTTTCCTATTCAGACAAAACCCTATCCTATCCCGAAAATTGCTAAAAAATTCGCTGAACAGGAGCTAAAAAAATTACTTGAGGCCGACATTTTAGAAACTTCCAATTCAAACTACTGTTTTCCAGTAATTTTTGTAAAAAAGAAACCCAATCCTTCTGATCCTGATCAAGAATTGAAATTTAGAATGGTAGTTGATTTCAGACTTTTAAATTCCATCACTGAACCATTTAAAGTGTGTCTGCTAAAGATTTCTGACATAGTACAAAATATAGCTGGTAGAAATATTTACTGTGTTTTGGATTTAAAATCTGCATTTTTTCAAATCAAAATAAAACCCAAAGATAGGGAAAATTTGGCATTTTGCTCTGAACTTGGTTCATATCAATTTAAACGTCTTCCTTTTGGCGCTCGCAACAGTGGATCATATTTTGTATCCTTGTTAGCATCTTGTTTAAATGAACTAAAAGGTCCTAATATACAATTTTTTCTCGACGACATTGTTATTGCTGCCGATTCAATCGGCGAGCTAATTAGCACCTTGCAACAAGTTTTTGACAGGCTTAAACTTTTTAACTTAACGTTAGATCCTGCAAAATTGCAATTGTGTAAATCTTCTATAACTTATTTAGGTTTTAACATTGATAGCAAAGGTTTTTCTCCTTCAGAAAATAACATCAATAAAGTTTCTAAATTTCCTATTCCAAAAAATGTCAAACAAGTTCAAACTTTTTTAGGGATGACTAATTATTTTCGCCATCTAATATTGGGCTATGCAGAAATTATTTCTCCTATTGTCAACTTAACTAGGAAAAGCACTCCATTTTTTTGGTCATCTGAATGTCAGGATGCCTTTGACAAGTTGCAAAGCATAATTTTAAATAAACCCACTTTAAAAAAATTTTGTTAAGGATGCTCCATTATTTTTAGTTACTGATGCTAGTAGAGAAGCAATATCTTCGATACTAATGCAAAAAGTAAACAACCAGTTTTATCCCATTGAATTCTATTCCAAAAAACTAACACCTGCTGAATCCAAATATCCATCTATAAGGCGTGAATTATTTGCAATATATGCTTCTGTTAAACATTTTAGGGAAATTCTGTATGGTACTACTTTTCAAATTTTAACTGATGCAAAAAGTCTGACAAATTTCATTCATATTGATAAACAACCTGATATTGTCAGCAGATGGTTATTATTTTTACAGGATTTTTCATACCAAATGATTTATTTACTGGGAATCAACAACCCAGCTGATTATTTAAGTAGAGTATATGATGATGAACAATTAGCTATTAACAACATTAATATTTTTCAACCAAAACATGACTTATCTAATAAAGTCATTCTCGAAGAACAGCAAAAAGACAGGGAAATTTTAGGTATTGTTCAAAAATTAAAGAACAATGACATAAAAACTTCAGAAAATTTTTGTATAAATAATGAAGGATTATTGTTAAAAATTGTAAAAGTCACAAAAAGGGGTAAAAGTCACAATATTAAAAGAATTTATGTACCAATTAGTTTAAGGGAGGCATGCATTGAAAATGCACACTTACCACATTTTGCTACCCAGAAAACATTTAATTTCCTTCAAAGAATGTATTTTTTTCCTTCCATGTTTACTGCTGTTAAAAAATTTTAGTCGTGCTTGTCCACAATGTTTAGCAAATAAACCTAAACCTGCTAAAACCATTCCAAGATTAATTTCAAAAAAGAATCTTGCGCCCGGGGAATTTTTGGCTTGTGACATTATTGGTAAATTATGTAGAAGTATTGATAACAATTTTTTCATTTTAACTATTTTAGATCACTATTCACGATACTTAGAGACATTTTCATTGGCAAATATTTCTTCATCATCTATTATAAAATGTTTAAACACTTATTTTTCTCGTTTTGGAATTCCTAAGATCATTCTAACTGATAATGGGACAAACTTTGTTTCCAAAGAAATGGAGGAATTTTTTAACAGTTTAAATATTGAGCATAGGAAAGCGTCAATTTACTATCCTGCTTCCAATGGGGCAATTGAACGTACCCACAGAATACTCAAAGAAAGTATTGCTGCTTTATGTGAAAAAACTTATGAATGGTCACAAAAAATCATGTTATTTAAACTCCATTATAATGCTAGTACTCATAGTGTCACTGGTTTTTCTCCTGCAGAATTATTTTATGGTAGATCTATCAATGTACCAATGGAAAAATTTTCAGATCCTATTTTAGTAGATCATTATAACAAATATGTTCTCGAAACAAAAAAATGTGCTGAGGAGAACAAGAGTATAGTTGCTACAAATGAGGATAAATACTTTGAACAACATAAAAAGCAATTAAAGGGTAGATCTATCACAAAATTTGAGATAAATGACAGGGTCTACATAAAAAATTTGAACAATCCTGGTGTTTTGTTACCCAAATACAAAGGTCCCTATGTCATTGAGAGAATTTTTAGGAATGATAATTATTTAGTAAGAAATGAAAATACAGATGACAAACCAATTAAATTGCATATAAGCAAAATATTCCCTGCCAAATGATTAATTTAAATAATGAATGAAATATTTCTGTTTGTATCATGTACTGATGTTCAATGATCTGAGAAAGGTGTAATTCACATTGTTTTTATACAAGAATAGCTACCTTGTATATTTTGTTTGCATTAATTGTTTGTTTCTTCCTCAAGCCTAGCTAACTTGGGGAAAATTTAGACTAGCAATGCATTACTGTGTCAACGTGGAATTGCATAAATTTGATTGATCTGAATAATTGGTAAAATGATAACATGCAGAGAATTGTTTTATTTGTTGTTGTTTACATTATCATGGCAGTTTGTTTACAAACATTGTTGACTAAAATGCAAAACAATGTTGATTTTTTCATACTTTGAAATGAAATGGTATATGGAGTGAGATTCTGGGTGATTTAAAAATTTTAATTATTCAACTGCTGAAATATTTTTTTTATATATATTAATTTATCATGACTGCATCAAGTATTGATATTCCTGTTGATGACAGGAAAATACAGATGCATAATTGTCATCATATTTTAATGAAGTTATATGCATACAGTGTATTGCATTTTTCTGGCCAAAAAATTTTTTATATATGCTAGAATATTTTCGGGGTACTTAAATTTTTTCCTTCGAGGGGGGGATAATGTAACAAAAGATTAATTAATTCTCTTTTGATACATTGATTTATCAAAATAATAATTTCTCATTTATTCAAGGTTTACTTTATTCAAGCCTTGAATAATATTTATTTTTTAAACGCTTAACTGTTGCTTGACTGTTACTCCGTGACGGAAACTTGTCACGCACTTGTAATGTAGGTTTGCGCAGCATGCCATTTTCTTTCACAGATATTTAGAATTATAATTTACATTAAATTCCGCGATTAATTTTTGCATGAACTATACTTTAAAACACCTACAATTTTTATTTACACTTTTTTCTAAATCTTTTGGCCAGATAAATTCAAATCATAACCATTTTTACTTATGTACTATATCCTGTGGCGTAGGCTTCCTGTTCCGGTGCCTCGCCATGTGCATTTTTTTTCCGTCAGTTGGAAACTTGATAGCATTCTTGAGTGACGCTTTTTTCGCTAGCTCCCCAGCAGAGGAATTCCTTTGTGTTTCCTTCTGACTGGGGATGCCTCATATAACTGCCCTTTTTGAAATTGCATTTTGAAGTGAAGATTATCCTTACAAAAATGCGTTGATCGAAGTAATCAAGATGCTGTAAATTTTTTTGGATAGCTTAGTGAATATATTCATCGACCTATCAAAGGAAACAAATCTCCTTTTATATTTAGAGATGGTATGATATGAATCAGGATCCCTGTGCTGAACTTAAAATCTCTAAATGAATTCATCTACATTGATGGACACTCGTTAATTGATGACGGCCTTTCATGATGAAAAAATGCTATACCAATAAACAACTGCATCACGGACATTATGTGTTTTGAAACGAATATAGAAGAGCATTATGCAGCAAAGGCGCGCTTTCTGGTGATCAAGTTTTTCGCCTGCATTAATCAGCGAAAGTATCAAATAGAGTGCTAATTCAAGCCGTCTATCCGCAGGTCATTAACATTTTCTTTTGATTGATCAATCATTATTTTATATTTTTTTGTTGGCCAATTCAGTTTTTTTTATTAATGCCTAAGATGTTTTTTTTTTGGATTTTTAAAGGTATTCAATATAATCAAGAAATTTTATGAAATTAATGAAATAATTATTATGAATAAATAATTGATTTTTTTAATTATGAATATGATTTATTCACAATAACAACTGATCTTCTATTTCAGCATATGAATAATGAATTATTTAATTTTTTTTTATAACACAACGCAATATACTTTGAATTAAGTATTTAAATTTAAAATATTTATTAATCAATGTGTTTTAATATGTTTGATACATAATACATGGTATTTAATATTAATAATTAAAACACACATTTTTAACACATACATACTTGCAGTTTAGAAACAAAGCACTGCGTTATACTAAATCACATTTCCTATTTTGTTTTTTGAACTCATTCAAAAAACAACTGAGGAATTGTTCAAGATTGGAATTTGTGAACATAACATTTGTTTTGTACAACTCTGACATTTGTGAGTGTAACATTGTTTCGTTCAAGTTGGACATGTGTGAGCTTAACATGTGTTTTGTTCCAGTTTGACATTTCTGAGCATAACATAATAATGATTTAAAGTGTACTTAATTTGTATAAAATGAAATTAAGAGTTACATCAAAAGTATACTTACTATATAGTGGTAAAAAATATTTGTTCGAGTTTCAAAAAAAATGACCCGAGTTTTTTTTTTTTTTTTTCTAAAGTGGAATGAGAATACAAAATAATAAAAAACGAACTGAAAAAACTTAAAAACAGGTAAACTTCTAATTAAAATGTTTTTATTTTAACCAAAATGGTGAGGATGGTACTATTCTTGATACCCCCTATCCACCCCTCGTCACAAACTCATAATTTCTTGCACCCCCTTGAAGTAAGACATTTGTGGACGACCCCTTTCTTTTTTTCCGGCATGTTTGTTCTCTTGTATAAAACATGCCATTTTATTAGTCAACATAATATACACATACTTTCAGATATATTAATCTGCAAAAACACAACGATAAAATGAAATAAATATCTTTTACAAATAACTCCATGGTATTAGTTTGAGTGTAACGGTTTATTCATGTAAATGAATTGCGCGTAGGATTCTCTCTATTACACTTTTTACAGTGTTTACTGTAACTTTAATATTTAGTTAGGTATTCTTCAGCAGTCTGTATACCCAGATATTTGCAGCGTTAAAAACCTTAAATTAAAAAAAAATACAAAACATAAAATTAAGGGAAAAAAACGAACACTCATCATACAATTTTTTAGACGTTACCAATTAAATATTTTCAAAGTTTATCCTTGAAGTACATTTCTGTTTAATTTCCTAAAACAATTACAATTCAGTTGTTTTTATTGTGTTCGAATGTTTTGTGCAAAATATTATTCAAAGCACACGCAAGTATGCATGCTTGAGGAAGTAATATGATGCAGAGTTTCTTTTTCTCAGATTCTGAAATTCTCTTACTGATCTTAATAATGCTAGAAATAACGACAGTAATATTTCTATCTGAAAATTATACCCGCACTTTGTATTCTTAGCCACGTTCGACAAACATTATAAACCTTTTTGCTTCTGAGAAAATATTTTTTTATCCTCAATATTCTGCTTCTGAATTCATTATGATTAGAAATTCAATCCATGTGCAAGCACTACGCACATTTTTCGGAGTTTTGTTTACTTAATAACATTTTCTAATCGCGCACCGAATCTTTATTGAAGATTTCTCCAGTATCTGAAATAAAATGTGCAGGATTTAATGGACTTTCCTGAGAAACTTATCAGAAAAAGGAGTTATTTTTAAATAAATGATTCTTCGCCTATAAAAAAAAGCACGCATTAAAACGTTATTAGAAGTAGTTTTTTAAAGTATCGCAGTTATTCTGTTTTTTTTTAATTTTTAATGAGGATTATTATTAACTCAATACATAATCTAGAATAAATGTTAGGTGAACGTGATTTTTATTTAACCTCTAGAAAAATACTCAAAATCGTATCTTTAGCATTATTTAATTGCCAGTTTCATTTGCAATCAATTTTATGTGCATAAGATCGTGATTTTTTCCTTTCTTTTCTTTCTTAAATTATAATTGAATATTGCCGCATTTGGCAGGAAAGAAGGGTGCTGTAACAACATTGTTTATTAAAAGTGGAATTTTGCAAAATACCAATTCTAATTACTTTTTGATTTGTTTAGCTTTTTTTTACTTTTATGTAGTTTAAATTAACCTGGTTATTATTTTCTAATAAGAGTACACATGGACCACTTTTTCGTTATTCAGGCCTCTTTCAGCATCATTTATTTGGCAAGTTCTTTTGCTATTTATTTGCTATTATTTTTGTTTGCTTTAAATAAGTAAAGCCTACCATTACTAGAAAAGAAATCGTTCTTTAAAAACGTTATTTGAAAGTCGAATGATTGAAAAACATTAAAGATTTCATTTATTTTTAATCTTTTAAATATTAATCTAATTTCATATATTCGCTTAAAAAAAACATATTTTCACTTTCCTGTAAGAGAATGCGTTGAATCATATACTTCACCTCCCGCATCATTTGTTTGCCCATTTGCTTCGTTCTCAGTTTATATATGCATGAAATTTTATGTTTTCTTTCGTATTTGAATTTTTTTCTTAAATTTTAAACAAGTGACGCTTGCAGAGAAAGTTTTTTCCTTTTGATTTTGCAGACAAAAGTATTCAATTAAGTCACCTATGTATACTGACAATTAAAAACTAATGTTCAATATTGATATTAAAATGAAAAGTACATATTTTACAATACAAACGCGATTATCTTATATATAATCGGCTTAAGTGTCTGTCGTCGATAGTTTATTGGTTGCTTGCTTAACTGTAATGCAGTTGCCATTGTTGTGACACATGTCAAATATTGTTACAAATTAATGTAAACGCGAATTTAATTTAATCCTTCTTTCTTTGTTTTAATTTATTTATCGTCTGTGCTTTTTATACATATTAAAGTGGCAGCGTTCTTTTTTCCAGTTTTGTTAAAACCATTGTTTTGACGATGATTATGTTGGATATTAATAAATATTTTTCACAAACAGTTTAATTATATAGTAAAATAATATGTTTATTTTAGATTATTACAACTTATTTTTTTCTTTTCCGAAATTATTTTATGTTTAGTATTTATTCATTGAACTGTTCCACCTGATACATATCTCTTTGATTTGATGTGCATTTCCGGTTACTGGGAGAATTGTATATTTATAATATCTAGAACAGCGGTCATTTCGTATGACCACCGGGCTTACTAGTAAGATTATAATTCAATTTTGGAAAGCAGCAGCCTACATATGCAATAACATATAGGTATGTGAACGTCTAAGAAATATGCCCTGGTTAAGAAAACTAAGATTTCTAAATTTCGAATCATAATTTGTAAATTTATGGTGAAAAGGTACACAAATAAAGTACATTTTTGAACGAAGCTCCGAAGTTTTAAACTGCTTAAGTTAAACTAGCAACGCAATTAATTAACTTTCCCGAAAGTAATAAATTGCGTCGAGTAGTTCAGTTTCATGAAAAATAACGTTGCAACTAGTTGGCCGTCCTTCATTAATCTAGTAACTTGACCGCACTTCCATTGTGATTTTGTTTCATGTTCTTATTTTAACTCTTTGTGCAAAGATAATTTTTCTTCTTGAAGCTGTCAGCCTTATTTTCACAAAATGCGGTTATTTTTAACTTAAAGAATTGTTAACAGTTTCTGTAAAGAATTTCTCGTCGAAAATTCTACTTCATGAATTTATTGCTTTGATATTTTTTACCTCAAGTATTAAGAGTTTTTATTTTTACTCTCAGAGATATATGCGCTATTTCTTATCTCAATATGGTGTATATTAAAAGTAAATTAAAATAAAAAAAATATATCAACTGGATAAACTTCTAAGACGGGTGATAATGCTTATCAAATGTGATAATATTTACAATAGCATTTAATTTTGGAGTTTAGGAAAATGTAATTTTAATAGTAATTTTAATATAAAATGTAATCTCGCGAAACTTTCGTCGTATTTGACGAAATGGCTTCGTGAAACATGCTCCGAGTAAACCTTTCGTCAAATTGGCGAAATTTGTGTAGTAACTTTTTTAAGTCACGTGATCGAACGAGGAAAGAATCGTTGTAAATGACGAAATTTTCTTGACGATTGAAGAATCGTCGAAAATGAGGATTCTATTTTTGAGAGTGCAAAAAGTCCAAATCGCCATTTCTGCCGTCTCTTCTATTTAAACTGTAAAAAAATCTAATTCAACCTTTTACCAAAAAAATGGCGAAATTCAGCTGCAATCAACATTCGGTATTAAGCTGAACCATTATAACGGTGAAGTTTCACTTATTTTCACCATGAAGGTGCAATTAGGAACCATTATAATGGTTTAAATTTTGTACCAAATGTTGCAGCCATATTTAACCATTTTTTTAGTGAAAGGTTGAACTAGAATTTTTTACAGGGTAGGCATAGAAAATATCCAAAACAGACTCATCAAGACAAAAATCAGTATGAAAATTTTCGAAGTAATAAAACAGCATAGCAATGATTTGGACGATATACGGAACATCTTGCCCCAAAATCATTGTTGATAGGACCAAAGATGAACAAGACAATAAAATAATCAAAACAAGTTTCGCAATCTTTATATTCGCCTGATGTTTAATATGTGTGCCATTTTCCATCATCTACCTTCAGTTTTTATCTGCTTAAAACTGCAGAAAATTAGTTCACCTATTGAAATCAGCAATCCAATAAGTAATATTGCTCAATGCTAATCTAGATGTTACTGATCACAACACGGAGCTCTATGTAAACTTTATAAAACAGCATTTATTTTTCCTTCTCATACTCTAAGTATCTTCAAATATGTAATGGAGGCAATTCAAGCAACGTCATTGGTCACGTGGCAGCGATGAAAGCAATGTAAACAAAGGACGCCGTAGCATCGCATTACTTCGAGTTCGACAAATCTAATTCGAAACTAGGCCTAGTTAAAGTTCTTCTACATTACATAATATTAACACTAAATAAAACACTATAACTATTGTAATAATTAAAAAATTTCTTTTACAATGATTAAATTAAATTTAAATACTGGGTTATTATCAGAAAAACTGAAAATAGTCTAATTAATTTTAAGATAACTAATTTATAGTGAACTCCACGTAGAACTCAATTGAAAATCTATCACGTGACAACGATGATCGCTCATGAGTCCCTCTTTTGGTCAATTGTATCCATTGTGTAAATATCTGTCTCTTGCAGTTTCAATAATTAATTTCTTTAATATTTTGAATAAATGTTTTGTCCATTTATTAGATACACTGATGTAAAGTATTTAGCATATGACAAAGAATAAAAAGGTATTTTATGATTCATAATATCTTTCATTGTGGCTTTTTTGGAATGTAACACCTTTACGTATTTTCCAATATACATAAATGAAATTGTCCAATATATTACTTTCTTATTTACCTATACAACGTTCCGACAAATTGAAACGATGTGTAGATCTTACACTAAAATTATTCGTCTTCATGGGTTTAATTATTATTCTGTTTCAGTTCCTTGTTCGCAGTGAAGAAAATATTGTATCCGTGAAAAGTTTCCCACTCAAATTTCAACCGTAATTTTCATCTTAATCAATCATAAATATATTTGATTAAAAGTTTTAAGACACCAGTACGTAGGTACGGGTTCCTGAATTACCCATTTTGACCATCTTCGTGTCAGTTTCGACGATTGTAGTCTGCACATAAACTCATGTTTGTGAAAATTGCAGCACCATGAAGGACTTACGCGAGTGGGCTGAAATTTTCAGAAAATGCAAAGTAGCGCATGATATGCAAATGATTAGAATTTCAAATCCGTAGCGCATGCGTATGCTGAGCAGCGCCCTTTGAACGGCGGATGGATCCGAATAAATAGACGGCTGTAGCGAGGCGTGTATGGTTATCGGTGGTTATCTGCAAGTGGTAAACGTTAGCTCAATCTTTACTTATGCCTCTTCGACGAAAGAGAGCGAGATTTGAACAACTTATTACAGAGTTTGAACGGGGGAGAATCATCGGTCTTCGGGAAGCTGGATTGTCGTATCGTGCAGTAGCCGCTCGTTTGCAGCGTAACAGCAGCACAGTGATGCGTGTTTGGAAGCAGTGGACGGACGAGGGTCGGACAACTCGGAAATCCAGGAGTGGACCCCGAAATGTGATGTTAACTTGCGATGATAGACACCTGTCCGCATGGCGCGGACGGACCGTACAGCTTCCTCTAGCTAGACAATTGGCAGCACAGTGGTCAATAGCTACAGGTGTTTCATTGTGTGCTTCATCAATTCGTAGACGTCTGCTGCAGCGTGGAGTGCGCGCAAGGACTCCTTTATACAGGATCCCCCTCACGCTAAACCATCGCCGCCTGCGGCTACAATGGGCCAATCAGCATAGAGACTGGCTTGCTGATTGGCAGCATGTCGTGTTTTCTGACGAATCCCGCTTTAATTTGTGGTACCATGATGGCCGCATTCATGTCAGACGCTATGCCGGTGAACGCCACCTTCCGGGATGCATTATCGAACGCCACAGTGGACGACCACCCGGAGTTATGGTCTGGGGCGCCATAGCCTATCATGGACGATCTCAATTGGTACGAATTGTGGGCAATCTGAACAGCAACCGGTACATCAGTGTTGTTCTACAGCCCCAAGCTGTTCCCTTTCTTCAAAGCTTGCCAGGCGCTGTATTTCAACAGGACAATGTCCGCCCTCATATTGCTAGGACTGTTCAATCCTTCTTTACAACGCAGCAGGTACAGCTCCTTCCTTGGCCTGCGTATTCCCCGGATATGTCGCCAATTGAACATGTGTGGGATTTCGTTGGTCGGCGTCTCGCTCGTGATCCTCGTCCTGTTGCTTCTGTAGACAAACTTTGGGTACGCATACAAACAATATGGAATGCTCTTCCTCAGGCAGACATTCAAAATTTGTTTGACTCCATGCCACGTCGTGTAGCAGCACTTATTGCGGCGCGTGGTTGCTACACTAAATACTGATTCCGATCTCTTGTTATTGTTTGTTTGCTTTGAAAATTTAATCATTTATTTGTACCACTACCACTCAACTGCATATCAAATTTCATTCAATTATGACGATTCCTTCATGGTGTTGCAATTTTCACAAACATGAGTTTAGATATGTATAGATATATAGAGAGATGGATAGATAGATATACATGTGCGTGAATTCGTATGCGTGTCAACTCAAAAGCGGTTAACCATAGAAAGTTGAAATTTTGCATGTAGGTTGTGTATCTTCCCAAGATCCAAAAGATGTCTTTTACCGGTTTTTTTTTTGGGGGGGGGGGGCGATCATTTTAAGTTTATAAATCATTTTCGCATGAATATAATACGTCATTTTCGCCTATGCATAACACAACTATATAGTGAAGTAAAGTGACGATCATTTGACAAAAATTTGTTGAAATTTTGCTATGTTGACGCCAATTCCAGTAGAAGTCTGGTAATTTCAGCGAGTTACCCTTAGGAATCTGGTTACTATAGCGTTGATGAGATTTCTATAGTGTTTCCTATAAAGTTCTCTTTTCTTAATCAGTTCCACACAAAGCAGGAAGTGTTAGTATTTAAAATGTGCTTCTCTTCACTCCAAAGCATAGTTTTTGTTTCTGATACGCATTTCTTCTGGTTATTGTCTTTGCAATTTCTGATTTTAGTGTCATTTACCAAATTTTATTACATTTTATAGGAAACTGTTCAAAAGTTTAAGAGCAAAAATAAATATTTAATAAAAATTCATTAATAGTTTTTGAATTTTAGAAGTCTAACACCCCCCCCCCCCCATACATAAGTACTTGCAAACTTTCATTTTAGTTATTAAACTACACATTAACTACTTAATTAACATATAAAGAATTCATATGTTGGCCCCATCAGGTTCTTTTAGTCAGACAGATTACGGACACAATACATAATTTTACAAAAAAAATTTTCATAATGATTTAACGTACTTAAACTTATCCTCTTTTCGCAACAAATGAAAGGGAACAAGTCAATTTGGCATAATGGAAAGTTTCATCGACTTTTCGGAGATTAAGTGTTTTAGAAGTTAGAAAGTTACTCCCCAATTTAATGCTCCGCACGAAATAAATAACCAAGTTTATCGGCTCACCCATTTCTCTCACAACACAACTCATCAAACTGCTTCCTGAGAAAGTGAGAACGAAAAAAGAAATTATTGATTGTACTCCAAGTCCCTTCTTAGTATGACCTACATACTACAAACAGATGAATGGGGAGTTAAGGACCTCGGAAAAGTTGATCCGTTCTGGGGACAGATATATATCACTGATATTGTTGTATATTGTCCTTGTATGTTATCCCGGGATTATGTTTGTTTTTTAGGGGCTTATTTTTCTATTCTCTGCACATGATGTTCCATCCAAGATTTATGAAGGATATGGAAGGGCTTTTAATTTGATCTGCTAATGGAAAGAAAAACCCTTATGGTATGACTTTTATTATCCAAACACATGTTTGGATATTTAAAAAATATATTAAGTAAGGTTAAACAGCTGTTGTGTCTCTGGTTTTTGCTCGTTGTCTCACAACTTTCTTGTTGTGTGTTGAGCATTTTCTTTTTCCTTTCTTGCACTGGTGAAGAGGCTGCATTGCAGCCTCGAAATAGCTATTTGCATTATCGTTTTGACAATTTGTTATTTATTTACGCTGTTTTTCCCTTATACTCAGAGTGTTAAATATGTTTATTGAAATTTAACGCGTACTTGAATTGAAATCATCACGCATTTTTTTAATTAACTTTAAGTTTTTATCTACTTTTTTGTGAATTTCAAAGTTCCGAGTTAGTCTGACCAGTGAGTGAAGAGTACAATGGAGGCAACTCCCACTAAAGGGACTCGTGATCGATCATCGTTGTCACGTGATATCCCCTCTTTGTTTACTAAGATTTTCAATTGAGTTCTACGTGGAGTTCACTAGGCAAAATTATTTATCTTAAAATTAATTAGACTATTTTCACAGCTTTTTCTGATTATAACCCAGCATTTTCATTTAATTTAATCATTATAAAAGAAATTTATGAATTATTACAATAGTTATAGTGTTTTATTTAGTGTTAATTTTATGTAATGTAAAGGGAATAAAACAAGCTGTGTGTGAGATATTAACAAAATTCTTTATTTATTTAAAAGGCCGATACATGCCATTAGGTGTGAAAAACTATATCATTTAAATGTCCGCCGCGGCTTCTTACGGTGGCACGGATCCGGGTGGACCAATTTTCTATCACTCTATCGCATAGATCCGGCTGGATTTGTCTATGGCCTGGGTGATGTTGGCTTTCAGAGCATCAGTCGATTGAGGCTTATTGGCATACACCTGTGACTTCAGGAAACCCCACAAGAAAAAGTCTAGTGGGGTCAAATCACAAGATCTTGGTGGCCAATTCACACCACCTCTGCGAGAGATAATTTTTCCTTGAAATCTTTCACGCAGAATTTGCATCGTAGCGTCCGCTGTGTGGCTTGTAGCGCCGTCCTGCTGGAACCACATGTCATCCACTTCCATACTGTCCAATTGGTGCCAAAAAAAAAAAAATTCTATCATCCCTCTATGGCTTTCGCCGTTGACGGTAATTGCCTCACCAACGTCATTTTCGAAAGAGTGCGGACCAATGACGCCGCCGGCCCAAAATCCGCACCAAACTGTTACTTTTTGTGGGTGCATTGGCACCTGGTGAACCTCATGTGGGTTGGAGTCGTCCCATATACGGCAATTTTGCTTATTGACATACCCATTCAGCCAAAAATGCGCTTCGTCGCTTATGATTATTTTTCGGGGAAAATTGGGGTTCTCTTCCAAACGCTCCATAACCCAGTCAGCGTACAAACGTAGTTGTCTGTTTTCATTAACTTTAAGTTCCTGGGTCAGTTGGATCTTGTAAGGGTGTAGGCCAATGTCCCGACGCAAAATTCGCCAAGTTGTAGACTGCGAAAGGCCGAGTTCTTGTGCACGGCGACAAATTGACTGCCTCGGGTTCTCCTGCACACTTTCACACACTAGCCGCGTTCACATGGCACTCTTATAACCCGCTTGTACCCTGCTTATCACCGCATTCCGGTTTTTTACCGGGTAAATGGTGGGTCTAGTTGCCTCCTGCCCAAGAGCAGGATTTTTGCGGGGTTTCTACCCAGCATGCCATTCGCGCAGCACTCTCGATTCCCCATGAGTTAACTTTTGATTGACAGTTCGCGCGTTTCGTATGGTGTGCGCAACTTGAGGATTTTAAATGAAATAGGCTAAAAGTACAGCAATAAAAATTATTTCTTACTTGTAATTTTTTCTATGTTTATTTTTCAATTTTGTGTATATCTTTTGTCATCTCTAGATGTAATAAATTTAAGAAAAATTAAGATGAAAAATCCTATGATCTTGTACGTTTCCATACATGTTAGTACTAAGGTAGAAGAGTATTGTTACTTTTATTTTGTCATTCATTATTGAAAAAGTAATTTCTTATCTTGAAACGCAGAAATAATTTGTCGTACTCATCATAGTGACATCGGTTTGTTCATTTTTATTAGTTCATGTCCTTAAATGTCTTTAAAACTAAGGAGTAAGAAATACATAAAAGTTTAAACTTTTAAAAACGTATCTTTTATTTTGAAACGACACATGCATGCGATTAATATGTAGGGCATAATTTTGTTGGCTGTGCCATATCAGGTTTTTCTTACACAACCCTGTGGTGTTTATAAATAAAACTAACCGGGTTAGAAATTACTGTTCAGAATTTTTTAAAAAAATAATTGAGATTTTCAAAATTACTTATACATAAATAATGTACATCAAAATAAAATAATTTTTGGAAAAAATAGAACCGACTTTAAATTATAAATTGCACTAAAAATGAAAAATAAATTAATTCTTTAACAACACCGATACGATTTTTAAATATAACTTTTGAAGCCTGCGCACAATTACCTAATTACCATTACGTCATGTGTTACTTTACATTGAAACTGTTATAAGCTCTGGGCCATTTATATTTGTAATTTATTCATGATTACAAAAGTAATCATGAATCAAAACCTATCATGATTTTGCACCGACTTCAAAAGTTATGTTTAAAAATCGTATCGATGTTGTTTAAAGAATTAAATTAGTTTTCACTTTTTAACGCAATTTATAATTTGCAGTCGGTTCTATTTTTTTCCGAAAGGGACTTTATTTTATTATTTTTGGTGTAAATCCATTTTTTACATAAATACTCTATTTTTAAAAAATCCATATCAAAAGGCAAACTTTCTTTGAGTGAATGGCACTAAAAACTAGTCATTTAAATGATAAATTCCGTTTGAGCAACCACCCTCGATGGATTAAAAAAAAAATCAAAATCTTGAAAATCGGCTCATCCTGTGAGATGTTATGGGTGGACAAACAAAAAACCGATATCCATACGGTATGAATATATAACCTCCTCCTTTGTGAAGTCGGTTAAAAAAATAGAATATAATAATTATCTGAATATTCGGCAATTTCTCCTAGGCCGAAGCCGAATATTAAAATTTCTAGCAAATCGTGGTAATAGAAAGTATTTTCTAAATTTTAAAAGTACTCACCAAGTAAAACACCAATTTCACACAATAATCTATGATGTATGATTTAATTCTGTTTAAGAATGCAGAACTACCTAAAATTAATGTATTTTCTGTATTGTTTTGAATGCAATAAAATTGGTAAGCATTAGCATTATTTTACTAATTTCTAAATTCAAATTAAAGGAATACTATTGTTTAGAATGTTTACCTTGCTCCAAATAATTTCATGAAGATATTTTAAAAGCTATAAAAGTATATTTTTATTTTATGGCTTTTTACATACCTATTTTTACAAGATCTATTAAAATTTAATGCATTTAACTGGAATATATGTTTTTAATTTAAAAAGCCCAATAACTTATGCTATCTTAATATTCATGATATGTTCTAGGCTTTTCCCATTGCTATCTTACCCAATATTCACAATAAATCAGTTTACTCACACAAAGTCTGCCTTCCACTGTGCTACTAAACAAAATAAAAGTCTCACATTCTTCATCATAATTAACTATTGCCAGCATTTGTGAGCAAATGCTAAGTATAAAATACAATATTGTAACTGTATCAAACCTAAAAGCAATGTTTAAAAAAAGTAGTTTTTTTATAAATTATTTTTATTTATTAAAATTATATACTAATGTGTTCTTTTACAATAACTATAATGCAATTTTAAATGCTTAAAATCTACCAATTTCTTTATTTTTGTACATTTCTACCGTAGCAGAACTATTCGGCCGAATAATGATCAGTATTCGGAAAGACCGAATATTCGGCTAAATCAAGAAACGTCTATTTGAGCAGGCCGAATACCGAATAGTGGCCGAATATTCGTTGCATCTTTAACACACACACACACACATATATATGTATATATATATATATATATATATGAAAATGCAGAGCTTTGAACGGTCTTTCCCCCTTTATTTAAAATAACAATTCTCCATTTAATTCAGTTACACTCCCTGCAATAAAAAAACAAATACATAACGTTGCATTTTTGGTTTTAATAAGAACACACGTAGCTTGAATCTTGATCATTTCTATTTTTCAAATACATCATGAACTTTATTTGTTGTCTGATTATATTTGTTGATAAGTCATTTGGGTGTCATAATTAATTCTATATTTGGAATTAATATTCAATTGTCTCATAAACGATGCATAACCACCACCTGTACATAAAATAAAATGTCTTGATATTGATTGCTAGATGCAGCATATGTATGCAATTGGCAATATTCTGGTTAATCAGTTTGCCCTTAGCAACCTTGTTTGCTTTTAAGATATTATGAGCAAAATGTTTGTAAATATTCCTGAATCGTAAGAAAAAAGCAACCATCTTTCATGCTCTTAATTTACTTAGAACACCTCTTTCCTTTTTCTTTAAGAAAGATGCATTTTTTATAATGCAAAATCTTAATTTTCAAAAGATACATCATTTCGTATACTAGATTTCAGCTCTTACAAAAAAGCATTAACAAAACAATGTAAACATGTTAAACAAAAGCAATTATATGTAATTTTTAAATCGTGAATGCAATTATTTTTTTCAAAAATCAGGTCTAAAACATCCTCAGCCGAGTCTTTCCCTAGAATTTGTTTTAAACTGTAACATTCAGAAAAGCGAAAGCAAGAAAACGGCAATAGCATGCGTAAAAATTGTAAACAGTGCGCAAAGGATGATGGGTAAAACCGCTTTCCGAGACAAAACCTCTTTTCTCATGTGAACGGGGTTTTTTCCAAACGGGTTTTTTCGGATTGGAGAGGGGATTTGCGGGTTACAAAAGTGCCATGTGAACGCGGCTACTGCGGCGACGTTTTCGGCCGATCTTGCGCTCCTTTGACGTATGAGTGTTGGCTGATGGTTTACCGTAGTCGTCTCGAATTTGGCCACCAAACGTTGGAGAGCCGACTGTGAAGGGCCACCGCGTCTTCCGTAAAATGGCCGCAACGCGCGTAACGTTTGCACTAATGAACAATCATTTTGATAATAAAGTTTTATCATTTGGACATGCTGCGCAACCGTGTAACTTGCCATGGTGACTTGGCATGAATAACTGAATAATAAACAAACGATTAGACAGACGCCACCAAAACAACATGGCCGCCACAGGCCGCCAACATCTACCCGCGCCAATTGAAAGACCCTAAGAACTTTATTTAGGCCTAGTTTTTAATTAGATTTGTCGAACTCGATGTAAAGCGATGCTACGGCTTCCTTTATTTACATTGCTTTCATCGGTGCCACGTGACCAATGACGTTGCTTGAATTGCCGCCATCGCATTCAAAAATAAACATAATAGTTTTTCACATGTAGCATTAATACATAAGTTAAAAATCTTTTTACTGGTACGTGTAAATATTGTTAAACAATTGGGTGATTTTAAATGGTACTGCTTCTGGTGCTATTGGGTGTTCAAATAAAAAGTGGTACAGCCAAAATGGTAATCAGTGAATGAAAACAAAATTTTCCTCTATTCTGGTGTACCACGGGGGAAAAATCAAGCATAGTAGTGACACTTATAAATCTTGTTTTTTACAATAAAACAAAAAGCAGTTTCGTATTCCCTTCCAGTGTCTTGTTGTTGTTGTCAAGTCCTTGCGCGTGACGAAGAAGAATGGGTACGCTGCTCCTGAGTCTAACGGGGCCCTTGTAGGCAGGAGTCCAATTTTTGCTAATTTGAAAGGTCTCTTAATTTTTGAACCAGCTTCCAGATAAGGGACCGTCACCTGTGCTTGGCACCCCCAGAGGTATCGTTTCACTTGGAGAACATTGGAGTCACGACCTATTTAACGTGCACCAGCTCCCTTTAGCGTACACGGACACCACAGCAACCAGCCGCGAGAGGTTGTCACCCTCCCAAACACTGACCTCAGTCGATGTTGCTTCACTTTTGGTGTTCTGCGGGAACCGAGCTTCTACCGACTGGTCCACTGCGGGACTTCCAGTGTCTTCAAAGCGCTTAATATTAAAAAATTAATTTTCTTTGGTTTTATTGGCAGGTCGTTGTGTACATCAAAAGCGGGCCAGCTCAACTTATTAGCCCTCTTGGTGCTACATTAGATCCTCAAACAGTTATTTTGAGTGTGAGGCAATACCGTGAAGATCCACAAAAGGCAGAATGTACGAACGTGTTTCAATATTTTAAAGAACCCCATTTTCGACTAAAACGATTACAAAGGTTATTTCCTTTAATCAGTCATTTTATAAATTAGTTTACAACGAAAGAAAATGCAACACAAATACCATAAACTTTGAAATAGCAAAACGGAAATTCAATTAAAAGAAAAACTACGTATCATAGATCAAGCTGTAAGTGTGTCACACTATTTGAGATAACTGTAATAAAGTGTTTTAAAAGTGGTTTCATGCACTTGACTTGAACAGTAGCATCATTGTAAATGTATTCCAGTCGTCTAATTTTCATTCTTACTAAAGACTTTTGCAAGAATTTTTTTTTTTTTGTTTTTGAAAGTTGTGAGGGATATGCAAATGACTGGATCTGGCAATAGCCATTGTATATAAGTGCGTGTTAGGTACGTGAGTAGGCAGTCGGGTTTCAGCCCATCGATTGTTTTATGTAATGAAAATGTGTTTATAGTAAAATACGTGTTGTTCTTTAGATAGAAAACTTCACAAAGAAATATATCAGATAGAATAAACTATTTTTCTCCACTTAGCTGAAGTGAAATTATTAAAAATGTTACAATAAAAGTGTTCAACAAAAGCTTCTGAAGGTTGTCTTGTAATCGTTTCATGGTCTTGTAATCCATAACCTTGTTTCTTTTGCATAAAAGAAGAGGTTTCATGCAACCTAGAAATACGTTCCTGCAGGTCTAATCACTTTCTACGCTATTTTCTTCAGTTTAATTTATTGCAAAAATGTAAATGTCTTATTTATGGATGTATTTATTCGTTTGATGTTATTTGAAAGTGCTAACGACATTTATTGAAAATTTGAAGTGTTTGTCCATTTGTTGGTCACTTCTTTTCAGATTTCCGTAGATGGGTTGAGATCTCTTTTGATGTTTTTTATAGACTTTGTCTCTTATATAAAATTTTAATTTTTTGTTAAGCTTTGTGTGAGACCACTCCATTCCATAATCATCATGTTTTACTTATAAAACAATAAGTACTTAATTTTATTTTAAACATATAATTTTAGATGAGAAAAAATATTTAATGAAACAATTCGAACAGTGACGGGGCTTACAAAACATTTTGAAGAGAATATATATATATATATGAGCCCATTTTTTTTCTTCCCCTTTTCTTTTTTCTTTTCTTTTTTTCAGCATAAAAACCTGGATGTCATGTTTACTAAGATCACATGTATAAGAGCAAAAGTGTTTTACCTTATTGTAATTTCTTTCTTGTCTACTTCGTTCATAGAAAATATTTAATAACTAACAAAATATAAAATATTACCATTGAGTTTATTTATGATAAGAAGCGGAGAAATTTGCTGTTACCAAACAGCACTAATATTTGGTCTCGAAAAGAAATCAGCAATTTATTCGTTAACTGTAACCAACTCACACTATTTTCATAGGCTTTCCAAAACGGAAAATAAGGTTTTCAATTACAGAGAAAGAGTTCTGGATAATTGAAAATGCAATTCATGGTGTTTGAGAAAACTGAATTAACGCATATTTATTTTCAGGGGTGTTTATTCCTTCTCACTTTTCCGCTGTTTACTTCCATCGAAAATTGGAATGCAGAACGGAAAAAACAAAATAGATTAAGTACAACACATGTTCACGATAGGTATTCGGCATTATTGTCCTCGTATTTTGATCTTTTGTTTCTATTTGACATAAAGATTACAAAAACGTAATTTTAATTAATATTATTAAAAAGTGAAATGATTAATGCAGTTACATAGAAGAGAAAAAATACAAAAAAGAGAAAAAAGAGGAAATATTGGACTAAATAGAGAGAGAGAGAGAAAAAATATATTATGGTATAAAATAGTTTTAAAAAAAGCAGATCGCTGTCTGATGCGAGCAAAGGCTTAATCAGGTGTTTGTTGCAAAACGCGTACAAGAATGTATTATTTTCTCAGAAATTATAACTGTTTTAATAAAACTGTGAGTAAAATGGTGAGATATTAAAAAGAAAGTGTATTAATGAATTAACTTCATCAAGTTAACTTAATCAAAAACGTATGGTAAATATTTACACTGTACGTAGTACGAAGATAATTATACACAAATTTTGTACTGAGTGATAACGAATAAATAGCTTTGTAAAGAGTCCGTTTTTACAATAGACTTTTGTAAATAATAATAATAATAAGAAGAAGATACAACAGTATCCCTAAACAGACACCTCTGCTTTTCTGATGCCTTATAGAGACAGACAACTCTGCTCCTGTAAGAGATCAGAAAAACAGGATACCCTATAGGGATGGTATAGGAGCAGACACCTCTGCTCCAATACTATCATAAAAACCAGACAATGGAGTAATAAATATCAATATAAAACGTCCGATACACTAATGCAGCTACAAAACACTGAAAAAGTTAATTTTCAAAAATATATGAATGATAGTTTCTTATTTAATTTTCAAGATCATCATTGGTAAATACAAATATACAGGCAATTAACTTCTAAAAAATTTATGAAGTGCCAAAAAGTGTTTTCCTTTTCGTTGCATTTCTTAATGTTAAAATATTTCGTTTAAATTTTTATTTATCCAAAACGTTTTTTAAATCTTTTCCCTCTCAAAGACGATCTTTATGACAAAAGTGGTCATGCTTAAGTTTATCCAACGAGTTAGAAGTTTTGCCAAAAAAAATAAAGATATTGAAGCCAATTTGAGTTTTTATTTATTACGTAAGGTAAAGCTAGGATAGATTGCGCGGTCGGAGAGATTGCGCACCTACGAGTTCGGGGGAAAGAAGTAGGGTGCACGCGACCAAACGCCATGCATTTGTACAACGACAATAGTGGAATGTCCACTTGAAAGTGCAAGTTGATTGATATGAACGTTTATGATTAAGCATCGATATTCTATATTGTTTTCACAAGGTAAGTGCTTGAATTTTCATAATGCGTTCTTTGAAATTCTAGAGTAGCAGTAGTACAAAATATTCTAAACTTAAGCGACTTCTCGTAAGCTACTAAGCTAGACTAACAGTGGGAAGGCCAGCATTTCTTTCTAGAAGCAGCCATATTTAAGTAAAAGTCCGCGCAATCTGTCCTACCGAAATAGGATAGTTTGCGCGTTTTGTACTTAGGAGAGATTGCGCGTTTCTCCCGTTAGTTTTCATGCTAGGAGATATTGCGCATTATATTATTACCCATAGCTTGTTGGTAATGCATCATAAATTGCAAATTACACGTGAAACGTATGAAACGATTAAATTCGCTGCATTAATGGATTAAAAGGGGCGTTCTGAATTTTTACTAAAATGTAAAATACTTATGCCCTCTCAACACATTTTTAAGTCTTGAATATTTTAAAACTTAAAATTGATTTTTGAAGTTATTTCTTTGCATAAAAAATTCACGGGTGTCTCTTTAACAGGCATTAATTAAATATTTTGACTATAGTTCTATATCGATAGGTAAAGTTGTCGTGACTTTATAATTTGTGTTTTCAAGGGACTGTGGTTTTTTATACCGTATAAATCGTTGAAAACAAGTTTGTGTAATTTTATTTCTTTTGAAGATTTAAGTTATGAAATATACATTTCGGAACTAAATGTGCAAATAAAGTAATTTGTGAACAAATTTCTTTCCTTAGACGAAAATGTTGCTAATAAATTAATAATGTACTAGTTTCACACAAATATTCTTATTAATAAACTATTTTTTTCAAACCGTTTAATGCCGTCAAAAATAAAAAGAAAACAAAGTGCAAGGAATGTTACTGACCCGCACATATATTCGAGAGAAAAATTAAGAAAGAAGGAACTGCAAAAAAGAAGCGAACGTCTGAAGATAAGATGCTTCCAGAAAAAGTGGGAACCAAACACTTGCAGGAAAGAAAGCAAAACAAAATGTTTGAATTTTGAAACATTTTCGTCATCAGCCACCTCAGAAGAAAATAATGTCGAAATACTGAATCTTTGAGACCATGCCAGACAGGACAACGAGGATGAGTGCACTGAATGTCTGAAACTGTACCAGAAGACAACTTCGACCAGTGACATTAATGCCTACCGTTCCTTTGTAGGGACAGTCTGAAAAGTACGTCTGAAACACCCAAAAATAAGCATTTCAACAATAAAAAAATCTTTTAATGTATTCCTAAACTTATAATAACCCCTTTAGGAATATATTAAAACAATTTTTTGTTGAAATGTTTATTTTTGGGTGCTTCAGACGTACTTTTCAGACTGTCCCTAAAAAGGGACGATATGAATTAATGGGTTAAGTGTGCTATTTGTAGCAGATGGGTGCACTACTTACAACAATAAGTATACCTATTACGGACGACAACACTTCGGTTAACAAACAAGAGACATTGAAACTGAAAATGAATAAGATTAATTATAAATTAAACCTTCTTTTCTTCTTTATTTTGTTTCTTTAATTAAAACACTGTTTTTTTCCGATTCTGTAATCATTGAGTTAAAATATTTACGCCTATTAAAGTTGTATGTGTTTATACAAACCCTACAACAACATAGTTTTAGTGTAAATATTATTGCTAACAATTTAATTGCATTTTTTATGAATAACAATCTCTCCTACCCATGTGCGCAATCACACCTTCCCGGTAAGGACAGATTGCGCAAATGAGTCTTCTTGGTTTTTTTACAGCTGTTGCATTAAATTAAAGCGAAACAACGAAATATCAAATGAAATGCGTAAAAAACAAATGAAGTCACAGTTATTCATCAATAGTTTAACAAAAAAGTCATACTTCGATTTTTTAAAATTATTTTTCCAATTGTGCGCAGACTCTCCTAGCTTTACCTTATAAAAAGCGTATATGCCAAACAATAGTCGTATTCTTAGTGTTTCACTCTCGCGCTATTTTTATTTTGCATTATTTCAGCAATCATTCCAGACCTTGTAATTCATCTTATTTCTTCAGCATCGGATTTAAAAAAAAAAAAGTTTGGATAACAGGAAAACAAACGCAATTTACGTTTAAGCATGGGAGGGAAAACGAACGGGAACTGCGTTGTTTTTAATTTGGTTTGTAAATTTTCTTGTCTGGTGTTTCTACTTTTGCTGTTTCCAAATGGTTAAAGGCAAGCACTTAATTAGCAGATAGAACGAAAACATAATATTTTGTTAATGGTATAAAATAAACTAGAACTCCTAATGACTTAAAACAGCAAAATTATAGCTTGAAGAGAAGGTTTAAATGTATTATTATGCAAAAATACGAAAGAAGAAAAACCGTAACTATGGCTAGCAATGAACATAAGAGAAAAAGTAGTTTTTACAAAAAATGCGGAAAAATAAATTCAGATAAAATGGTCTGATTAACGTTCTATGAATAACAAAAGGAGTAAATGATTTTTAGAGAGTATCCTGAATTAGAATGTTCGAAAACAGTGTTTTGTTCTTTTTTCTTAAGAAGGGAAAGAAATAAATAAAGTTGTTCAATTTTGAGGTGCGATTTATGTATAACCAGAACAAAAGTATGTTATATACATATATATTTCTAAGCGTATTTCAAGGGCTTATTGTATATGATTGGCGAGCGTAATAGCTAAAAAATTAAGTGACTTATTTAACTATACCAAAGCTTTCTCTTCAGTATTAAATTCTTTTCGAAATAAACTGAAAAAGTTCTTTAAAAAGTTTTCTTAAAAAAATTGTTATAGCACCTAAAAGTTTGTTATTTTATTTTAAAAACACATTTATATTTGAAAACAAAAACGCCTATATTTTTCAATTTTCAATTTTCTCTGCCGCTTGATCAGTTTTAGAAGATAATTTAATACTGAAGGGAGAGAAACTTTGGTTCAGTAAATAAGTTTAGTTACGCCTATATTTTTTAATTTTCATTTTTTCTGACGTTTTATTAATATTAGAAGAGAATTTAATAGTGAAGGGAAAAAAATTTGGTTCTGTTAAATAAGTTGTTTAGTTTCTTAGTTATCACGTCCACCAACCAGGGACAAGACGCCCATGAAATAAGCTTATAAATATTTTATATACTTTTTTATTTAAAGGATTTGTTTAGTATTCGGTAAAGATATAAAAAACCGTACCTAAAAATTCAATAACTTAACTTCTTTCTCCCTGTGATAAAAAAAATCACAAAAAAAACCGCTGTTTTAAACCATTCTAATTCTCGACATCCCCTTGAAAATGGACTGTGTTACTTTTTTTCACTTGTAAATACGCACTACAAATTTTACTGCGGTAGCTTTTGAAAGGTTTCGCAGTATTTTTCGCTAATGGAAAACCCTTAAAAATAATTGATTTTTTTTTTCTTCCTTTCTTTTTTTCGGTCCTCTTTTTTTTTTTTAATATTGGAAAAAAAGGTTTTTTTTTTGGTGATATGAATGCGCCAAAAACTGTTGCTTAAGATCAATTTCCAGAAATTTCATGAATTTGAGAAAAAGAAAAACGTAAAGTTTTTAGAAAGACAGAGTAAAAAGAAGGAATCACAATGGTCTTGCTCCAAGCCTGAAGTAGTAATTTTAGCTTTGATATATTTTGTAATAGTGTTTAATATTTTTCAGGAATTTCTTTGAGTGACTCTATATTAAACTATCAATACTTCATACTTTAAAAGAACTGATAACTTAATTATTAATAAACAACTTAACAAAAAATATCAAAATTTGTAGTTTTACTGATCAAAGACCATGATTTCTTGAAATTCTTGTTAAACCATTTTAGCGTTGAAAGCAGCCTAAACTAGATAAAAACATTTCTTTGATTCTGACCATTGAAGATGAAAGACGAAAGCGAAACTGAACAAACTTTTGCCACTCTGGCGGATTTTTTTATGAAAGTTATAAAACAACGAATATCTTTTCAAGCGAGATTTTGGGAGACCTTACGGAGTTAAAAGCTTTTACTCTTTTGACGCATTTGAAAAGGAAAAGTTTTTGCTGCGTTGCCCAGGCAGTGTAGTGTCAGAAAAAATTCTGTCCGACGTATTTCGTTTCTCCGTCGAGCTGTGTTAGTTTTTTCCTTTCTTTTCTTTTTTTCTTTTTAGATAAATACTTCTTTTAGCACTACATTTTTCAAAATCTATAAAAATTATAAAACCGAACGAAAAAGTCTGATTACAATTTGTACGTATATAGAAAAATATTATGAAAAATAACCATTTCTGATGCTATTTTATTTATGAAAAGCTCAGGCTTGAAGAAAAGAGCTCTTTTTTAAAAAAGAAATGCCACTTCTGAGCATATTTTAATGAATATGCTTGTTTTGGTTAGGCTGTACTATCTTAGAACTATGAACCTTATTTTGTTCAAGAAAAGTTGCTTCTAAATTTGGTGTTAATAAAGGTTTGTTCATACTGCTTTCTTAAAATTCCGACTCATTGTCTCTACAAAAAACAAATAAGAATAATAATAAATTTAATACCCTTTTTGAAGACGTACATTTTATGTATTCAGGTGTCGCGCCAGTGAAAATTCAGGTCCTTTATTGGACCCATAAGTGATTCTAAGCGAAAAAAAATTCGGAACTTCATACAAAATTTTCGAAAAAAGTGTTCGCAATCAATTTAAAATAAAAAACTATATACTTAGGTTAACAATCCCCCTCCCCCCTCAACACAGCAGTACATACTCAAATATATATATATAAGATCAAAAATAATCCTTCAAGTAATTAAATGAAAGGTCTAGTATATTAATACCAGAAGTTTCTTTTTTTCCTGGAAAGAAATATTGTATGGAAAGTTTTTTAAAGTAGTACAAAATGTTTTGTTTCTCTGAAAGTAGAAAGAAAAGCAGATATTAATTGTCAAAAAAATCTTAAGATTAATACAGTTAAAAACGTTCAGAAACCCCCCCCCCCCTTTTTTTTTCAACTCTCGGGACAGATGCTCGAAAATTTTCGGAAATGTCGGAGAATTTCGGATCAGAATCACCCATGATCGGACCCTTCTCAAGATACCAATCAATCAAAACGAACCCTTCACAAATTTCCGAGGTACCAAATAGTACTTTTTACAGAATTATTTATTAAATGAGCGGAAAAAAAGGATGAAATGTTTTATCACTGTATTGTCAAATTTTGGATTTTCACAAAATTATTTTATTTTTTACAAAGATTTCTTTAAAATTCCCAAAAAACGGACCTTGTTAAAAATGCTGGATCAACCCTCTGGTATCATTGTAAAACTTTGTTTATTTCAGGAGCAAAATGTTACACAAAAACAGAAATTATTTTTGACTCTTTTGCATCGAATACTTTACCAGTATAAATTATATGAATCATAAATTTGACTTTTGTTAAGGAAATTCAGCGTAAGCATCAGAAAACAGTACATGTGCATTGTTAAAACATGTTAATTTATCAGTGATAATTATGCCCCTAGAAAATAATTATTGATTATTTGCTTTAATTCGAAAGAAGAATAAAACTACAATTTAGACTGTTAAAATATATGCTGTACATTTACTTATTGTTTTCAAAATTCAATACAAAGAAATTTGAAGTAAAACATATGACATGAAATAAAAACTTTGAATGGAATAATTATTACGTATTTTGTTTCTCACAAAATCAAAATTTATAGCATTGCGTCAAAAGTGCTTGCTTTTGAATATTTATAAAAAATAATCATGGCATCATTTCTAAAAATTCTTTTCTCATTTTTTTTTTGTTCTTTTAAGTGGTTTAAGCTTTGAACAATATGCAATAGTGTTTAGATTTTACATTATTGGCATTATATGAATTCTCAGCTCAAAATCATCAAATGAAGGGAAGAAAGAAAAGGAATGTGATCGATTGTGGGAAAATTTAATAAGAAAGCGACGTTCAGTGTTAACAAAATTTTGTACAATATTTAAATAAACTCTTCACTTAGATAATTTAAGCACTGGTGAGCAAAGGCATACACATAAACACACACTGAGACTATACTCTATTATACTAACACTAAAAATATAAAAATGTTTAAAATTCCAAGCCTAAATATGAATTATTGACCTAATAATAATGAAATATTTTCCGATTTTTTAATTTCCCATTAATGTTTTCTTTACGTGATTTAGACATCAAATACTTCTAAAATTTAAAAATAACAACAAATTTAATACCCTATTTGAAAATAAACATTTTATGTATTACTCTAAAAATTTGTTTACAACTAGGAGCAAAAATTATATCCAAAAATAAGTATTTTTTACTTAATTGCATCGAATACTTCTTCAGAGTATAAGTTCTATAAATCATAAATATTGTATTACATTTTTAAACAACAAAAAAAAATTTCTTATCAATTTTAAGAAATTTCTGCACTATCACACTAAGTATATGAATAACAGAAGTTTAACATAAGGCTTTAGAAACTCTATTACCGAGTTGGAATTCAATTCTGTAGCTGGCAAGGTTTCACTTATCGATTTCCACCACACAATAGAAGTAGTGAAACCACGATGTATGTGATGCGATAAGCTCATTTGAAATTGGATAATCATATTCTCGTTGGAATTTGCGGTTGATTGCATTATAGATTAAATATCTCCGATTCTAACTCCTTCACACTGCAGCGAAATTTATTCAATTGAGTAGTTTAAATTGCCAATTTTTTTCCCCAGAGCCGTGGCAAACTTACTGTGTTGACTCATTTTTTGAAAATCTTTGAAAGTGTTTTATTAATTCATTCGGTCATTTAGTTATTAAATCAGAATGTATCATAATTCCTGATAGAAAGTCCTGTTCATTTCTTTGTCTTTTTTACATAGATTCTTATGTAGAAGAGAAAACTAATTTACATTCATCCTGTCTAACATTCTTGTGACATTTATGCTTCTTTATGTACATAAGAACGTATAACGTAATAATACGTTTTTTGTAAAAATTGCCCCCAGTTGCTGCTTTTCCCTTACTTAATTTTATCGGAAATTTATAGAAATGCTGACGAGGAATTTATAGGTCCTGTTGTTTGTCCTCCCTACATACATTCCTTTGTAGAAGTAAAAGCTCTTTTACGGTCCTTCAGGTAAACGCTCTTGTGACTTGTATTGGCAGAAGAAATAAAACTAAAAATAAATGAATCAGGAAACAATTTTGAATTTTGGATAAAAAAATAATTAATTTAACTGCAGAAATTTGAATAAAAATAAAACGTCAAAGGGTAGGAGGACATCAATGAATAGATATATAGCCATGTTCTTGACGGAATAAACAATACTAAAAATGAATGAATAAGAAAGCAATTTGAATTTTGTATCAAAAAATAATTAAAGAATTAAACTGCAGAAATTTAAATATAAATAAAACTTTCAAAGGTAAGAAGACATCAATTAATAACTATATAACCATTGTGTTGCAATCACTTCCTCTCTAGTAAAGTCCTTCTCAGAATTAAATTTGAAAAAATAAATTAATTTTATCGATATATTTTTATCTTCGATAAAATTATTCATACTTCTTCGCACATCAGGAATTAACGAATGTTTTTTATAAGAGTTTATAGTAAACAATGTAATATATCTACTTCAAAGTGCAATCTGTCAAATAATCATTTAGAGAATCTCAGGTTATGATTTTGTATACCTCTGTTTTAAATTTTTTTACTAGATCTTTAGGTAGTTTGATAACAATCAGAAAAAATAAAGCAATAATGCGGTCAAAATATAATATTAAGGAAAACAAATTTTAAAATATCTGTAAAAAATAATCTTTAATCTATTAAAACTAAAAGAGAGGGGTTTTTTTCCGAAAATATACAAATCTGAACAACGTTCTTCGATTGAAAAGCACAAAACAAATACTAATGCGAAATCCATTTATAATAGCTCTTCAAAAAAAATGAGAAACCTCTAAAAATGGTACTAAAAAAGCTTCATTTTTTGCATTTCAAAATACATTTGTATGAACAGTTTATTCAAATCCTAATATATTCAATACCGGAGGGGGAGGTTTCAAGCTCTAGAAACATCAATCGACTTTTTATTCTGAACAAAATATTAACTTAATTTATGGAAAGTTGCGCATTTGCATTTTCTAATTGATCTTTTTTTTCCTCCGTAAGAACGAAACGCTCTCCTCATAATTCCTCTACACGTTTTTCATCTAGGAAATGACATTTTTTTTCCGTGCCACTTTTATTAATGATTTTGCAGAAAACTAGCTAAATTAGATTTTTTTGCAGATGAGAGGGAGATTATAATGAAGTTAATTAAAATTTTTAATTTTAGGCTGAATAATAATTGAAAATTCAATTTTTATTTTTATCGTAATTTCTTCTGGTTTCATATCAGTACACATACATAGGCGAAGATTAAAGTATAAACAACTTTCGATTTTTGTGGGATTTTGCTTCGTGTGTTCTCATTCTGTTCAATTATCCATTTATTGTTTGATCGCATTAGTGTATTTAATTTTTTTTAATACTTTTGAATTACATTATAAGTAGTTAAAAACTGTTAGTATTAATTAATGTTAGCAAAATAATTTGTTTACGAGTTTATTTGTTGTTGGAAAACCTAAGCATACGGGATGACTGCTTTTTCGTCTACTTTCCCGTAAAAGTTACAAGAAGTTCCGTCTAGGACTATACGAGCCTACTTTCCCGTATACACCAAATTCACATTTATAATGTAGCTATCTCTTTCTCATTCAGCTTTAGTTCTTAATGACTACAAATATACCTTGTTCAACGGACAATACATATTCATTCACTCACTTAATTATTCTTTCATTTATTCGGTCATTCATTTGAATTCAGAATGAGAACGAATGAATGAGTTCAATCATTCATTTATTCGTTCATGTATTTATTCACTCATTTATTTATTATTTCGTTCATTCATTCATTCTTTCACTCTTTATTCATTCATTTATTATTTCACTCATTCTTTATTCATTTATTCATTGAAAAATATCCTTAAAAATCCCGCTCAAAAAATTTTCATAAGAAAATAGGCTCGTTCCGTTCTTGTTGAACTTCGCACCTGTACATGGTCTACATCGTAACATCTTTCCGATAAAGATTGTTGCCAGCAAATCCGCGTTATTAAATAATAATCAGAAGACAGAAGTAACTTTATGTTATAGAACATATAATTGTTTGGTGTGCTATACAGTCAGAAAGGAAATGTGATTATTTTTTAATTCATATTGATTTCAACGGGAGAAAATGTCGTTTTTTTTTCTTACACTTTTCAATTTTTATTTTTTAAAAAAAAATTAAGAAGTTCTAAATTCTATCGTACTTTCCGAAAGGATACTCCTGCAGTTTACTTCTTTTTGTCAAATTATGTACGAAAGCTCCAAGAAAAAAAAAACTCTTTATTCATGGCGATTGAAAATTAAAGAGGTAAAAGGAGAACTTAATAAGTTAAATTAGGGATTACTTTTAACACGAAAGATAAAAGAAATTCAAGTGCATTTTATTCAGTCTCTGATAAAAATAAAATTCCTCAAAGAATGGATTACAATAGCCTCTATTCAAAGCCGGAGTAATGAGAAAGAAATGAAACTGAGATTGTTTTATTCAAACTAAAGATAAGAGCTAGTGATACGCGAATATCTTTTTAATGGCATTTTTCAATACTTTGTTTTCTAAGAAAGTATAAAACTGTGCACTTTGACATAATTAGGCATTTAGTAAAAGTACTTATTTTGAAATAAAATATGTAATTTAGAATTTATCTAAATAACTTTGTATAAAAAAGTTTGTTCATTGTTTAAGGATAAATTAATTTTATTACCTTAAACCTTCTGCTGAAAAAGATATTTGTATATTGTTGGTATAAAACAGTGTTTGAGAAAGTTGTTTTGTAATTACTCTTGACAACTTTGCATTATAAGATTTTAATTTTGAAAAATGTAACAACTTAATCATTTATATTACATATTTAGAAAGTAAAGCGAAGCCAAATAAACCGAAATACATATACAAACACCAGAATGTCAACAGGGTGGCGAAGTGGTAAAGCGCAGATCTCATACGCCCAAGTTCGCAGGTTCGAACCTGGCCCAAGTCGGTTGATTTTCAAGATGCAGAAAATCGTCTGCGCTCATGTCGTATGATTATGCGGTATATAAAAGATCCTTTGAGTAGACATTTAGCTTGGATGCTTTCGGCTAAATTTAATACCTAATGCAATTCGCATCAAATGAGAGCTCAGGTGCCGCCATCTAGGGGAAACTGAGCGTTCAAATTCTCAGTGTCAATGGCATCCACCGACAGTGGTGCTACTTGAAAAAATGGATGCCGATTACCGGGGCACGCACTATAGTCCGGCCGATATATGACAAAAATTGGCCGAATTGTGCCTATAATGATAGAAGCATAAAACTTGGGGTACATGTGCTACACATATTAAGATTTAATTTTAGATAGGAGGACACCGCAGATTTCGCCTATTTCATTAATGGCAGGCATTCAAAATGGCGACCTATTGATTCGCTATATGAGCTCGCTTGAAGTTTCTTTGATGATATTAAATGATCAGTTATGAAAACAATGACAGGTAATAATTGTTTCATACATGTAGTGTGCAATTTATATTAATATAACATATTTTATTTATGATATTCATACATTTATTCTACTTAAGACTAGATTATTTAATGAAATTACTAATACTGCGTTGCCTGAATTGCATTGCATAAATACACTAATCGATAAATTCGTAATATATTATAAATAGATAAATGCATAATATATATAATACACTGAAAATATTTGCCAGAAAATACATGAAAATCTCCTTGAAATCATGTATCTAGAATCTAACGTAAAATTACAGAGAACAATAAACAGGAAACTGCAAACTCCTTAATATAGGAATTTACAGAGAACATTATGCACAAAATGATGGTAATGAGCCGCAGTAGTGACACCATCTAAGAGTAATTTGAGTTAGTATTTCTGGTACACAAAGTCAAAGGGGAGTTCAGTTGACCCCACACTAACTTAGGCCCTTCGACTGGCCGCCGAGGGCGCTGCTGCTTACTAGAGCTGGGAGTAAACATCACGGTATATAATATACCTACAATATATAATGTATTTCTTGACAATGTATAAAATGGTAGTCGCAGATCTCAAGTGTTCAGCTTTAGATAACTTAACAGATCTTTCTCAGTAATTGCTCACAGAGCGGAAAAACAAAAATTTTATTGAGAAACTGTTGTCAAGAAATTTAATTATTTCATTTGAAACAAGTTCTTAAAGTGTAGGCAATAAGTTAGATTACAAATATATCACTAATTACAAAAAGCACCACAAGCATACATAGCAGTCTTCCAGCATTGACACTTGTGACCACATAGAACCCGTTTTGTGCAGGCTTGTGAAGCCTCTGGTGAGGTCGTCCAGAATATTTCCCAGGGACATTCAGCTTTATTTTTCCAACTCCAGTCACCTGGTGAAAGAATCACTGGGGTTCAGACCATCCTTTGGACCCAGGAGTAACCAGCCGGTAGACGGCTCTTTTTAAGCTTTGAATGATCGCACCTTGTGAAGGAGGAAAACTGGAGGAGAAAGACGGTCAATAGCTCTGCATTGACAAGTAAATAGGTGTTCTCTTGCCTCATTCACTCATTAATCACTACTAGTTTCGTCATAAAGCAGAACTACAAATCTTTGAAATGGTTTTATCATATCTTGTACTTTCTGTTGAGTTGGTCTATAAGGAACAAAAAGTACCAATGATGTGTCGATATGTATTCCAGATGTCCCTAGTGGTCTTTCTTCGTCTTCCGCCAAAGAAGGATTCAATGTCACACCCAGTTATAGCCGTTCTCCCGATGAGATGGCAATAACTAAAATCTCAGTATCCATGGTGCATATTTCGGTTTGGTATCCCCATGCTGCAAAGAATCTCATAAATGATGTATAATTCGAGTTTTATCTTTTTCGGAGGTGCATGGAGTCAACCATGCGACATCTTGACGATTTATAACGAGCACATCGCTGCCAATTGGGATAATTATTTGCTTGTCTGAAGAAATAGTTACTAAAGCTGTAGCCAGGGAAGAGAACATTTCAGACTTTTTTTCATCAACTCGGAGAAATTTCTCCCAGTTTGTAGAAAGTGGACTACTTCCTTCAACACTCATTCGAGCACTTTTCCCCTTTTGCTGCGTGGTTCACTCTTCCAGCTGTCATGCAGATACACATCCCAGATGATGTGTATCCTTCTTACACATTCAAGATGAGGTTTGACATAGGGTATGAATATAGTTATTAGCATAATCGTCAAATGATTTTGCTAATCCTGGTCGCAGCATAATGACAATTGTAGCACCATCAATGAGTATAATTTTTGCTGTTGACTTGAAAGTACTAGTAGACGCTATTCAATACAAATCCCCGGTTCTTAGACAGAGGATAAACTTGGTTTTCGTGTCAAAAAAATGCATCCATTACGCATCTGAAAAACATAATAACTGAAGCATTGCCATTACGCATCTGTGATTCAATATACAATTTATTGAACAACGAACATCCCTTCTTCAATGATGTTAACTGTTAGACTTTTCTCGAACTGGAGGTCGGCTGAACGACTGAATGTTGAGGTTAAGTTATTCCACTTTACAGCATCCAAAATCAGTTTCGCTTTATTAATACTTGTTCAGCTGTTTAACTTAAGTTCTTTCAATGCGTAACACTATGTCTGCAAGTGTTATATCAACAATATTTCTGCTCTCAAGAGCAAGAAGATCAGTGCTCTTATCACTGGATGGGGTTTCTCAGATCTTGCATGATACCAGTGTGACACTTGACACGTTTTGCAAACGCCATCTGTGATTGCTTGGTAGCTTTGCGATGGCGACGATCTTTTCCCTTCTTCTCTGCCGTGGCGCAATTAAATTATTCAATTAAACGGTCCGTCTCAGGTCCAGATATCATCCAACGATGCAGAGCCTTTGAGTTTCCTGTTAGACCTACAGGTACTCATCACCTTTGACTGATGCGTTGTTTTGTTCGTGAGACTGATAAAGAGCAATAACAAAAAATTCCCCTTCTAGATTTTTGTGAGAAATTTTTCCTTTGTGAATTCTGCACAGGTTAGGTTGGTTACTGCTGCTCCGAAATGACGGTCTAAACCCCAGTGCTTCAATCACCAGGTGACTAGGGTAGGAAAAATAAAGTTCTACCTGATAAATATCTCTTTGATTTGATGTGCATTTCCGGTTACTGGGAGAATTGTATTCTTATAATATCTAGAACAGCGGTCATTTCGTATGACCGCCAGGCTTAGTAGTTTAATTATAAAAACACACATTGAGACTGTTTGCAACCGCTGTTAGCGAGATGAAAACTGAATAATAATCCTTAACTTAATAGGAAGTAATATTATTGAATAAAAACGAATGATAATTGATAAAACAAATCCGTTCATTTTATCAACTATCATATTTTTCAACCACACATCACAAAAGCGCAGAAAAATCATTTAGGAAAAAGTACGGATATTTGCATGTTTTTCATTTGTTTTTACGACGCTATGCAAACGCTTGTCTTTCCTTTAATAAGCGTGTTAGATGTTTAATATATGGTTTATGGTTAAAATATGACCTGTTAATTATCTATATTTCTACGAAAAAATTGTATAAAAGCAAACATTCTTTAAAATAATTATGCACTGAAAAAGTGACAGTTAAAGTTTAAAGACTGCAGTAAGTTCTTGAAATGGTGGGTAAAATACACACAACTCAATTTGCATATAGTTTTGGATTATTTTTGCTTTATCACTTCATTTGGTAAAATGAAACAACGGAATTTAAAAAATATAATTAAAAAAACTCTGAAAAAGATCAGTGTAAAAAAAAAAAAATTCACTACACGTGAGCGACTAGCGTAGCACACTACACGTGAGCGAAGTAATTATCATTCAATTACTTATATGATGCCCACAGAAGCGGCTCCACCAATTAATTCCGTTGTTGTGTGGAAAATAGAACCTTGTCTCTTAATACCTAAACAATTTGAAATGTGAATCTGTAATTTGCTCCTGACAGCAATTAAACAAGAAGTTTCGTCTAGAGCTATAATTTTCTCGTCTAAATCTCTTGTAATTTTCTGTAACTAATTAAAAAGAAGTTCCTTCTATAACTATCGAGCCTACTTTCCCGTATGCACTAACTTCAAATTTACAATCTAGCTGTCTCCCTCTTTCTCATTTAGCTTTAGTTCTTAATTACTTCAAATATACCTTTTTCAACGGTTAATACCTATTCATTCACTCACTCATTCATTCATTTACTAGTTCATGTATTTATTCACTTATTTATTTCTTTTTCACTTATTCACTTATTTATTCACTCACTCTTTAGTTCTTAATTACTTCAAATATACCTTTTTCAACGGTTAATACATATTCATTTACTCATTCATGTATTTATTCACTCATTTATTTATTTTTCCTCTTATTCAATTATTTATTTATTCACTCATTTATGCATTCATTTACTTATTCATTCATTCATTCGGAAATATACTTAAAAATTCAGATCAAAACGTTTCGTGGGAAAATAGGCTCGTTTACTTCTGGATGAACTTTCTATATGTGCATGTTTTACATCATAAGAGCTTTCCTATCAAGTTTGTTCCAAGCCAATTCGTCTGTTAGATAAGGATTTATATAGGATTAAAATTTTCCCGTTGGCGCTAATGTTAATTTTTTTGACAAATTCAGTTCGAAAATTGTTCAAATTAAAAAATCTTTCAAGCCGAGAGCTCTTTTAATAAGCTTGTCTGAAGGAACTTGGGTCGTATGTACAGAGTTTATGTAAATTGCTTTACATTTATGCAATAGAGCTAATGTTACATTTTTTAAACCATTCAAAATTGAACAAAAGCGAAAAGTAAAATATGGAAATGAGATGTTCTTGCAGAGATCTTTCGAATGAATTTTTTTTTCCGAATCGGACAATTACCCCAAAAGCTGTTAGGGGGGTACATACAGACCGACAGACATACATTTTTCCTCATCTCAAAACCCTACTTTCAAATTTCTTATTTTTCAATTTTTATTTTATTACTTCCCTTATTTTTGACTTTGCTTTATTTTTAACGATATTTTTACGATACCATTAAGCCTTCTTTCATACTTTACTATTATTCTTTTTTAATTTTTGCGGTAAATTAGTCAAAAAATAAAAATATCCATATTCTTGAAACATTGAATGAACATTGCTAATTCTGTTTATGAGGATAGTTTTGCAAAAGTAGTTATGAACTCATGCACGAGATATGCTTTAGTAAAATGAAAAGAAGTGCTGTTCTAGGAGAGTGGGGACATTTATTTTGGGCTAAATACGTAAGATCATTACTTCAATTCTGAAACACTATTTAATTATGAAAAATAAGTAATCCGTGCAGAAAATATTTGTAAATCTTGAAGACAACCCTAATATTTGTCTTTGTGTGTTGGACATCATTAATCATGCCATGAAATTACTGACGAATTTTTAAGTAAATTTCTTAGTGAATACATATGAAAGTTCTTCATAAATATCGTAATGTATATCTTTCTCAACAATAATATGTTTTGTGTATTTTAGATGGTGTTCGTCTGCAGTAAAAAATAATCTATAGTGGTAAAGTAACTACTGTCAAGTGCGTACCCTTTGTGCACAATGTCCTTTTACACTAAGACTGCCAAACCGCTGTTGAGGTGTAACTAAAGCTGCGAAAATTTTTTTTAAGAGTTGTAAAAAAAGTTTCGAAGCTCTATTTACACCTCGGCATCCAGTTGGTAGCCCTAATGTCTGAAAAGATGTTGTGGCACAACGCTGACTTGCTCGCACAAAGTTGGCGCACCTCACGGTATATAATTAAGCTGAATAATTTATAATATAATTTTTCAGAAACCTTGCCTCGCACAGACAAAGCTCGTTGAAACTTTTGAGCCACTAAACGCAAAACAAAACAAATATCTTCATTTCCAAGCCTTTTTTCTTAAAGAAAATCTAGTTAAAGTATTACCATCTTAAATTCTGGAGTTTAAAATTTTGCATAACTAAGTGAATTCCACAGAATTTCTTATAAATTACAGTACAATTGAAAATGCATAAATCTTAAAACCTCTTTCCTCATCTTTTTGACATTGTATTTTCTTTAAATCTCACAGCTTCTTGAATTATTTTCCTTCAGCGATGTATTCAATTCCTCTTATATATAGCTAAATACACGTAACATAATACTATCGTTAGCAAATGTCAGCCGAGTTCTAATTATGTGACAACAAATGAGCTAGAGATACCGGTGATTAGGCTCTAGCCATTTGATAGGAGTAGAGTGACGTGTGTTATACTGCTGGCTTAAGGGAAAAGCTGATTTTCATCTTATCGTGAGACATAATTTGTAAAACTGAGTCAATTAAGAGAGAAAAATGTGTAAATTGTGTCTAATTACTCAAATATCATAAGAAACAAGATTTTTGATATTTTGGACATTAGTTTGTGCATACTAAAGTGGTTGTAACTCTTTGGTTATATATGACTAGTAAGCCCGGCGGTCATACGAAATGACCGCTGTTCTAGATATGATAAAATATAATTCTACCAGTAACCGAAAATGCAGATCAAATCAAAGAGATATTTATCAGGTAGAACAGTGAAGTTTAATGAATAAATAATAAACATATAATAATTTCGTAAAAAAATATTCTTACCGAAAAAAAAAAAAACCGAGTTATAGTAAGCTGTAAAATAAAAATATTATTTACTACGTAATCAAATTGTTTGTGAAAAATATTCATTTATATCCAACATAGTCATCGTCAAATAAATAGTTTTAACGAAACTGGAAAACAGAGCACTGCCACTTTAATACATATAGAAAGCGCAGACGATATATAAATTAAAACAAAGAAAGAAGGATTTTATTAAATTCGAGTTTAAATTAAATTTTAACGGAGATTACAAATCTAGCGATGCCTCACTCAAAATGCTAGAGAAATGTTTTGATTATTAGTATATTTAACATGTGTTTCAAAAATGACAACTGCATTACAGTTACGCAAGCAACCAAGCTATCGTCGACAAACAGACACTTAAGCGGCTTATATATAAGATGAAAATACAAAGTTAGCTGTACTGGCAATAAAAATGAATGAATTGGATCTAATTGCTCAAATAGGATAAGAAACGATCAATTTTAACATGCTGAACGTAATAAAAGACTGGTAATACCTTGCTTGTGTATGCTGCAAGTAAGGTGGTAGTCTGGAGAGAATTAGCTCTACTGAAAACATTATTTTTTGTCTTTTAAAATCTTCTGAGTAAGCACACTAACTTGAGCTCAGGTAATCGTTGTATCTTGTAAAAAATAGGGCATTCCAATGGAGGCAATTCCCCGCTAGATGGACTCATGAGCGATCAACGTTGACACGTGATATCCGCTTTTTGTTTACTAAGATTTTCAATTGAGTTCTACGTGGAATTCACTAGGCAAAATTAGTTATCTTAAAGTTATTCAGACTATTTTCACAGCTTTTTCTGATTATAACCCAGTATTTACATTTAATTTAATAATTATAAAAGCAATTTATTAATTATTACAATAGTTATAGTGTTTTATTTTGTGTTAATTTTATGTAATGTAGAAGAACTTTATATAGGTCTAGTTTTTAATTAGATTTGACTATCTCGAAGTAAAGCGATGCTGCGGCTTCCTTTGTTTACATTGCTTTAATCGCTTCCACGTGACCAATGACGTTGCTTGAAATGCCTCCATTAGTTTTGATTTTATAGCCAATAAGGGCTCTTGATCAATATATTATTTTTTAAATGTTTTAAAAGGCTTTACGGTTTACACGATACTTATTTGCGTAAAAATGGATGTTTTCAAATTTTTTTTAAAAGTAGTATCATTAGCACGATTATATGCACAAATACTTTCTATAGTATATAAGCAGCTTAAGTGTCTGTTTGTCGCCGATAGCTTATTGGTTGCTTGCGTAACTGCACTAGCCAATGGGCTGAAGTTGCCGCGGCATTCAAGCAGTCCATATACACTCATACCATACATGCAGTTATCAATGTTTTAATTAAATTATCATGGTATTTAAGAATATTTAAATTTTTTTAATTTGTGCAATTGTTGCTCATTATGCATTTAATTATATTTACATATGAATTGCCTATAAACTTGCAAACGTTGAGAAATAAAGGAGACGAAACCAACTAACGAGTTGTGCGTGGTACATCTCATCAGGTAGGTTTACCCAAACTCTGATGCTAAATATCCTTTCGCGTAATGAATTTAAAATTGTGCCCGATTCTATTCCTACAATGTATTTTAAACTGAATTTGCAGCTGAAAGCAAATTGAGGGTGTCAGGGGGAAGGTGAACATTTGTTTGTATTAGTATTTATTAATATCTAGATCAGCGGTCATTTCGTATGATCGCCGGGCTTACTAGTTTATAATATGACAGCTTTGCGGTACCTCTGGAAAAGATATTCATCTTAAAAACTTTTTTTTCCCTCTCAAAACGTGATATTACCAAACGAAACTTTTTTCTTTACGCAAAATAACATATTATATAATCAGGCCATTATTAGAGAGGTCAAGAGGGGGGAGAAATGCTTCCCTTTGAAAGTATAATGTATTTTTATGTACGTGTATGAATTTTTTTGCTTTTGGAACATATTATCTAAGGAATGTATGCCCTTCGCCCGACCTCTGAAAAATTTTGAGATGACAGGCCTGTCTAACACTTACTTTGTACCTTAAAACACATTTTATACACTAAAATGTATCAGGAAAAAGTTCTAAATAGCTTCAGAAAGACATTTTTGCTCATACTTTAGATCCTTTGCTTGCAATAGAAAGAATATATAATGCATATTTTTTTAAATTAGACCTTGTAATAATGAGCTAATTGTTATACGTAGTAGGATAACAATGTCCTGAAAGAGTAAAGAACAAAGTCGAATGAAAAACCGACAGATACACATGTAGGACACACATTTATATAGCATTAAAATTTCCCCATAGGCGCTAATGGTAATTTCTTTTGAACTGTTCAAAAATGAACAAAAATTGTTCAAATCAAAAAATCTTTCAAGTCAAGAGCTCTTTTAATAAGCTTGTCTGAAGGAGCTTGAGTGCAGAGTTTTCTCATAGCAAGAATAACAAAATAGTAATTTGGAATTGTCGTAAAACTTTCTTGTTTAAGAATATTGCAGTTTGATGCATAAAATTTCAATTATGCACTTCCAGAACGAAATAAAACGTAAGTTTGTAATATTGAATTAAAACCATATTCCTATTTATCCCATAAAATTCTCTTTTGAAGCGATGTGTGCCCTCATAAAATTGTGACATTTTTTGAGGAAAAAAAAAATTACCGGCAAACTAGACAGTTGAATCGAAATGGGAACACGCACATAAATCCGTATAATATTACATTTCTTCTGGAACCATGTCGCTAACACTTCTCGCCTTGAAATACTTTAAGGGTTTACAAGGTTTTAACACTAAACTTTTCAAAAAAAAAAAAAAACGTACGGTGGAAATATCCGTTGCTTTATTACTGTCATAAAACACGACTCGACGTAACAGCTTTGAACTTCTCTTCTTTAGTCGTTGAAAAAAAAAAGAAAAGGAAAAGGAATAGTTTTATCCCTTTCCGCTAAGTTTTGATGTTAAAAATATTTTTCCGACATTTAAGTCAAGGGAACTAGAAAAATCGCTTTTTGATGTCTTAAATCTACTTTTGCTACTATGCTAATTTCTTAAACGACATGTTTTTCCATCAAAATGAATTTTGGTACAGAAGAGGAAATAGATTTTTAAATATCTTTTGATGGCTTGGTAATAAGAATACGTTATTGGTTTATTAATTGTAAAAAAATAAAAATATAAATTTTTGTAAAGCATATAGCAAACTAGTAATAGTTCAAAAACTTTTAGAAATAAATTTTCTTTTTGATAATGAACTTGATGGAAAAGAGTTCGTAATTGTTTATCATGAATATGATTCTGTGGTGAAAAAGAATGAACTTAATGCACCAAAAATTTGTACTGTTTCTTTTGGATGGGATTGATTGATGGAAAAAGAATGAACCAGAAGTTATTTTTTTATGAACCTGGTTCACTTTGTGCTGAAAAAAAGAATAGGGTGGAGGTTTTCTGAAACTGTTACACATTAGCACTGAATAAATAATAGGAAAGAAACTGTTTAATCTACATAACTTTTATAAAATAAAGTTAAGTTGAACCTAAAAATAAGTTTTTATCTGAATTGGACTTTTATTGAAATTAAACGAAAACTTCCATCTGAGGAAAAATAAAGGTAATTTGAACCTGAAAATAAATTTTATCTGAATTAAGTTTTCATTGAAATGATTAAAATACGTTTTATCTGAATTAAGTTTTTATCAGAATAATTCGAATATTCTCATTCCGAAACAAAACTTCACAGCAAAAATTTGAACGGAAATTTTCATTTTTTATGCTCTGAACTTTTTCAAGGTCGTCGCAACACTAAAATCGCCATTTGAAGAAAAATAATAGTTAAGTTGAACCCTTAACATAACTACGTTTTTGTTTTTTTAAATTCCAACGCAACAGACTCAAAAGACAATTTTCTGCATTAGCTCATGTAAATAAATGCAGAAAATTGCTATAAAATAAAGAAAAAACTCTTACGCTTCAAACATACATATTTCCCCTATAAAAGGTATATGGTTGTAGAAAAACGGCAATTAAAAAAATAAAGGCAATATTATGCATGCAAAATGAAATATTATATTTTGCAGTGACTCTTCCTCTGAATTTCTTTCATATAGTTGTACTTTCCTGAGATGGTCAGTAAAGTGTTTTTTTTTCGTGTAGTTGTTTCAACAATTGTCAAACAGTTGTCAATTATGTGGAACAAATGTGACAGCTTGTTAAATAACGAATACAATAAATATTTTCAAAACTTCATTTTACAATTTTCGATACTTATTACAAGGCTGTTTATTACAAGGTTTAAGTTTTGAACTTTTCGCTTGATATATTTTATGAGTGATTCACTACGTGTCAAATGCTTTAACAAGATGGAATAATTTAATGCCTGAAAAAATATACGTTTTATGTTACACGGTTTGTGTTGTCTGATATTTTTCCCCTCTTTTTTAGATTTCCTGAAAGTTAAATGAGTTCCAAAATTCAACAACAACATTGTTCTCCCAAGTTTCTGTAAAAGAAGATATGATTTTCATGTAAAGCAATTTAATAGCCAACTCAGCACGTATTATTGAATGAGTTAGCAAATTCTTGAAGCTTCTACTCAGTATTGCGAAGAAAAATACCCAAGAATGGATTTCAAAGAATCTGATATTAAAGATCTCGCTAGCAAAGATCATGAAGGTGAGAAATTAAGCCTCTAATTATGAACCCTAGAGCCATAAATCTTAAGTTCATTTGTCGACTTATGGAAATGAGTTAAAAATTGAACATTTTTTTGTACTTAAAACTAAACTTTTCCGTGCAAACCTTAGAAAGATGTCTATTGGCATCTTTAAAAGCTAGGAACCCTTATGAAGCTAGTGGCTTTGCCGTCGGTACTCTGTATGTGCATTAAGTGTAAGCTCGCAAAAACTCGAAAAATGGACATAAGATACTATGTTTATCAGGCGACATGAGATACTAAACTAGCTACGTCGCATGGCGTTGCACGGGCCATTTCAAATATTGCTCATTCTCTGGCGGAGGACTTGATTCGACAAATTCTACGTTTTAAATTTATCAGAAATGGTAGAATCCATTAAAAACCCTTATTACGTCACGATATTAGTTCCAAAAAGTGACCATTAGAGGGAGAAAAATAACTCTTAGGAAAATCAAAAATCTAACATCAAACCTGAAAACAAACTTCACTATGTGCAAATATACCTATATATATATATATATATATATACAATAATTTTTAATACAACGAAAGTTCCTTTTTTAATGGACATCGGTTACCTAACCACATTCACGTTCTTCGTCATGGCGAAAGTTTGTTTCATCTTTAGTAAAACTACTTTCGAAAACGAGAGAGGTTCTAAAAATGCATATTTTTAACATTTTTTCCTGTCTAAAAATCGGAAGATGTGGTAAATTAGATAGGAAAGAGGTAGGCAGAAATTGCTCTTATGACGTTTATTTTTTTAAAAAAAGGTTTATTTTCATCACCGTATGCATGCGCATACCCATTGCCATTGTAAATAGTTCGATTTTTTGGTACACCTTCGTGTAGAAAGCGTGAAAATTTAATATATGACATTTCTTGGTGTAGAGATAGTATAGAGAAACGTGAAATAAATATTCGATAAATATTTTTTGCAGAACAGATTTGTAGTATAAATAACAGGAGTAAAACAATGAAATACAATTTACCGATACAAATTATGATATCAGATATTTTAAAATTTAAGTATAAATTTTTACGTTCGGAGTACGAATCAACATTATGGGACAGAAAGTTGCCGATAAACTAATCAAATGCTTATTGCACCCATTTCTTAATTTTTGTAATAAACTGTAAAGTAGCAATAATGTATGTAATTACACTGCACGGTAGCTAATATAATTGCACGACAGCCCCACTACACTTTAGCCAAATGTGTACTTATAACTGGTGCAATTACATTGCACTTCAACTAGTGCAAGTTTATATATGATGCAATCACACTAAGCAGTGTGAAACTACTTTGTAGCTACTTTTTCTAAAGATTGTAAAGCGAAAAATTAATAAATACCAACTATTACTGATTCATTGCTTTGAAAGAACTGCTCCTGTTCTTCGTTTTTCTTTATATCGCATAAAACATTTTGAAACAAAAGAACTTGATGAACATAATGGAGGCGATCCATCATCGTTACATTCTTGGATGTCATTCGACCAAAATCGACACGATGCGGTGAAGTATGGAACATGCATGCCACATTTTTCCTTCCAAAATCCCTCTTGATCATAAAGTCGTTTAATTTTTTGTGTTTACTTTGGTTGACTTGCTGCATAATAATACCGTATCCGAGATCTGAGTAATGTTATTTGTCCGTAGGAGTCCTCCTTAGAAGAAAAATATCGATATTTTTAAATGCGAAAAGTTTGCTGCCTCCATGAAAGAATAGAGATTTATGATAACATGACACGGTGGTATTTATTTAAAGCCACATTCTCTGAGAATATTTTTCCTTCATATGGTGAGAATGTGAGAGTAATAATGATGATTAGATAATAAATTCCAAAAACATGCATGTTTTGATTGAATTATTTTCTTTCAATTATATTTTTAATCATGGATTATTTTGCTATTAATATTACGATTGAATATTTTAGCTTTTTTTTTAATCATCTTAATACCTCAGGAGATTTGGGGTCACCTTCCGTGAAACGAAAATGAGTGACATCTGTGTCTTCCTAGATATACAAAATTTTTTATTATTACTAAAAAGTAAAGGTATGAATTGATAAGCTAACAAAAAGAAAATCCTTAGCCGTTACAAGCATTGCCATTACGGTTTTCAACATTTAATTAATTTACCATTTCTTTACAAGTTCTTCAGTAATTTACTCAATTCTAATAAGGTAGGAAAAATAAATAAATAAATAATAATAATGTATATATAACAGAAATGTTGCAAAATATTTTTGAAAGGTTTACAAATCAAAATTTTTTTAAAGGTTTGAAAATGAGACAAGGACTCATCAGTGTTGAATTGGCTCAAAGAATGAGCGATGCATATCACCTCCCAAATCCCAAACAAAAGCACACTAGAGCCGATAGCAATATAGGCCAGAAAATCTTCAAAACAAGCATAAAAAGGAAGATTGAAATACAAAATGTCTAGTTTCATCCATGCCACAGTCCTAAGACTAAAACAAGTGACCCAGTAACATATCCGCTACCAAAATATTTTTTAAAAAAAATTGAAATACAAAATGCCTGTTTTCGTCCATGCCACAGTCCTAAGACTAAAATAAGTGACACACCAACATACCCGCTACCAAAATAATTAAAATAAACCACTATTACCTAAAAAATCCGAGTAAAAATACCAAATTTGGTATTTTTCAAATCTCCTTCCCTTGTATATATACAATAAAAGAAATAATTAAAAATAAAAAAACACAAAACTATATGCTTCTTATACTAGTTCAATTCAGCATTGATTTCTCTATTACCTTTCTTACTATTGTATTTATGAGTCTTAAAACTTTATTTCAAATTTTATAATGTCGTTGAATTAAAACCGCGTTTCCCTACCGGTTGTTTCTCGTACCCCCAGGGGTTTGTGAAAATAATTTTGCAATGCCGGAATTTTTTATTGATAACGTAGGAGAAAAACGAAATAATAATTTTCCACACGTATTAGGAATAAGTGCAAAAATGATTATTATTTTTTTTAAATAAATTTTGTTTTTGAGATAAGTAGTGGATTGGCATAGGAAGTATGCATAAAAGATCTTTTTCTTATAAACAAATGTTAGTCTGAAGAGTAATGAAAGGAATAATGCTTTTTAATCAAGCAATATGTTTCCACGATCAAACTGCTCCTGTATTTGCAATCTTTATGTATTTAAAAATATTAGTTCTAGGTTCAGATTTCTGCTCCGGATACACAGACGTATTTGGAAAATGGAATACTGGTTTTGAGTGTCCACGAATGCGTAGTGGAGAAACGGTTTACTGCTGTGGCACAGTTCTATATAAATACTGCTGTACGAGGAAAGAACAAAATACAGGACCAGGAATCAGGTACAACTACAGATTTACATTTTTAAATTAAAATTCCTAAGTTAGTAAGTAAAGGGCAAAACATATCGATTTTAGATTTGTTACGCTGATTAACCCTCTGACTGATTATCCCACGATTTCCACGTGCAACGTAAAAATGTAGCGAAAATCGCTCATCGCGTGGCTTCCACGGGGCTGAGCTTTTTAAGTGTATTTAAAATCTTATTCCCGCTGTTTCAATGTCAGTAATTCAATTTCTAAAATATTTGCATATTAATCAAGGATTTATTCCAGAGATGGGCTTTAGTTGCTTAAATAAGTAGACCAATTTTTAGCAAATCGAACTCGCTAAGAAGAATGAGCCAGTCAGAGGGTTAATACTAGGGATGTAGCGAATATTCGGCCACTATTCGGTATTCGGCCTATTCGGCCCTTTGACCGAATATTCGGCCTTGCCGAATACTGGGTAAGGTCAAATTCGGGCTGGCCGAATATTGACGGACTATTCGGCCGAATAGTTCTGCTTTAGTAGAAATGTAAAAAATAAAGAAATTAGTAGATGTTAAACATTTAAAATTGTATTATAATTATTGCAAAAGAATACACCAGTATATAGTTTTAATAATTAAAAATAATTTAGAAAAAAACTACTTTTTAAAACTTTGTTTTAGGATTGACTGAGCAAAAACAGAATTTAAAGTTGTAATATTGTATTTTATATTTAGCATTTGCTCCCAAAAGCAGGCAATAGTTAATTATGATGTATAATATGAGAAATATTTATTAACAAAGTTGTTATTGTTATAATTAACAAAGTGGAAGTCAGACCTTGTTTGGGTAGACTGATTTATTGTGAATGTTGGGTAAGAGAAAAATGTGAAAAGCCTAGAATATATCATGAATATTTAGATAGCATAAGTTATTGGGGTTTTTTTAAAATAAAATATATTCCAGTAAGGGGAATTAATTTTTAATAGATCTTTTAAGAATACGTATGAAAAAAAACCCATAAAATAAAAATATTAACTTTTTTAACTTTTAAAATGTCTTCATAAAACAGTTTTGAGTAAGGTAAAAATTCACTAAGCAATAGTAGTTCTCTCATTTAAATTAAATAATTAGTAAAATAATGCTCATGCTTACTACCATAAAACCTGTCATTTGTATTCCACTTGTGAGTGAAATTCTTAGTTTTATTACACTCAAAACAATAGTGAAAATTGATTAATTTTAAATAGTTTTAAATTCTTAACTAACATAATTAAATCGTTCATCATAGATTGTGTGTAAATGATGTTTGACTTTGTGAATTATTTTTAAATTTGACAAATTCTTTCTATTACAACGATTTTCTAGAAATTTTAATATTCGGCCGCCGAATATTCGGTATTCGGCTTCGGCCTATTCGGCCTATAGGAAATGGCCGAATATTCGGCTTCGGTCTGAAAGAAGTGGCTAAATATTCAGTATTCGGCTATTCGGCCAAATCGCTATTCGTTGCATCCCTAGTTATTACTAACACTAAAAAAAGTCTATTAATTTAAACATTACCATGCTATAATTTTAATAATTGGTCATAAAGCATAAAGTATATGGCACTAAAAGCAAATAATTATTTCTCAAATATCAAAGTATTCTAGTCACCTAAATTGGAAATTATGCTTAATATATTTCTCACATGAATGTAAACTGTAAATAAATCAAAACTTATCGAGTTTTAAAAATATGAAAAAGATTGTTGTGATGTTTTTCTGTTCCGATGTAAAGCTGACAGTTTAACTAAGCCCGAGAAAGAAATATAGTGCATAAAACTTCAAACTATAATAGTATTAAAAGATAAATGCTCAAAAAGGGGGGGGGGGAGGGGTCACAATGTTTTACTACATGCAAAATAGAAAGGTAAAATTGTGCAGAAAATTGTAAAATGTAATAGCAGTAGAAACTATTTTTTTCAAAAATAAAACCTCCTAATATATATTTTTTTAATTTCTAATGTGATGCGTTACATGCGTACATTAGGTGTTTAACATTACAAACCTAGTGCGTTCCCCGAGATTGGTACTTTAAGTGGCGCTGCAATTAGTTTGGTGCAATTGGGCCGTAGAAAAATTTTTACGTCCAGTTTCTTCAACTGAAACGTAAGCACCCGGCCTTTACTAATGAGAAATTGCTCTGTGAATTTAGTTTAGCCGAGAGTATCGAATCCAAGTGTCTATTCAAGGTCTTTTTTACGTACCGCATAATCAGACGACACGGCTGCAGACGATTTCCTGCATCTTGAAAATCCACCGACAATGCCAAGTTCGATTCTATGAAATGGGGCGTACAAGTCCCGTGCCTTACCATGACGCCACCTTGCCGGCTCCTCCCAATGCTTTATTATGCAAAAAATGAAAACGTAAAATTGTGTATATATTTTTAAAATCTGATAGCAATATAATCTGAATACTCAGACAAAAGAATAAAACTCAACCTGTTTTTGCTACGCAGAAAAAGGTATACTAGGTAAAACTATCGATAAAAACTTCAAATGGAATAGTAATAAAAAACAAATTCACAAATCAAAAGCTTACAGTATTTGGTTTAACACGAAACAGAAACGTCAAATTGTGCATAAAACTTTTAACTATAAGGATAGCTAAGCTATAAAACAAGCGTGAATCACGCTAGATTATTAATTAATGTAAAAATTTAAAAGCATACATCAAGCATAACTTATTAAAAAGAAAAACACTTAGGTGCAACAAATTCAATTATTTGATTCTAACCTGTCAAACACATTACTATGATAAAAAGTACATTTGCTTGGAGTGAGAAATGTATTTTATTCCATTAATGCCAATTTTCTGAAAATACCAATCAATAACTTTCATCGTACTGTGTAACGCATCTACGTTAATATTTAATCAAGAAACAAAAATACTTCACTATCTACATCGCTTCGTTTTAAAATGATCATTAGCCGAAAGTAACAGCGGTATTTTACCATCTGATGTTCCTCAGTATCAAATTTCTTTCCAAAACACGAAATAATGTGTGATGATAAAATAAAAGACTGTTGAAGCAACAAAGTAAAATATTATTAGCCAAGGAAGTTCGGCATCAAATGATGCCATTTCCGGAGGAAACATATCCTTATTGACTTCGTGGCAGACTCCCCATCATCTTTTATAATGAGCTCACCAAATGAGGCGTTATTATCTGAAAATCCGCATTTAGGCCTTAATGTTTCATTGCGGATTTAATGTTTCAGCGTTATCTGTACGGAAATATTATTGCTCGTTTACTTTCCTGAAGTAAAACTGATAATTTACAAAAGAAATATTTCTTGTTGGGCTGTTTGAAATATATTTCAGTAACATTATTTTGTAAGTGGCAGTTTTTAAACAAAAATATATCAAAGGTTTTTGGTTTGAGGCTCAAATGCAATAATCAGTTATTGTCCGAAAATCCGCCTTTAGGTCTTAATGTTTCATTGCGGATTTAATGATTTAGCGTTATCTATACGGAAATATTATTGCTCGTTTACTTTTCTGAAGTAAAACTGATAATTTACAAAAGAAATATTTCTTGTTGAGCTGTTTGAAATATATTTCAGTAACATTATTTTGGAAGTGGCGCAGTTTTTAAACAAAAATGTATCAAAGGTTTTTTGTTTGAAGTTCCAATGCAATGATCGGTTATTACACTGTGCAACAAATTTGAACTTTTTTTTTTTTTTTGTCCTTTAGATGAAACTATGTGATTCTATATAAACAAAAGGTGCTTGATGCAAATATCCAAACCAAAGTGGTCCATCACGTACCGTTTTTGCTGGAGACCCACTTCTCATATTTATACAATTTTGTTATAGAAGAGCGTAACTGAGGCTTACTTATTGAAAACCCAAACGCTATGATGATTTTTTTTTTGGACGTTTGATCTTGTGGACATCTGTTGGTGGGCCCTGACAACAGATTAGCAATATTCAATTAGTATACTTCCATTCCATCGACTGCTGAATTGCTTTTCAAACTCAGAGATGTCCTGATTAAACCTTCCCCCATGCTCATCATTAATTGCGCCAAGGTTTTCATGAAAGAAGTCTATATGGGAGTCCAAAAAGTGTACTTTTAACGACATATGCCAACTTATAATACAAAAGCATTTTATCATGTCACCAAGAAGATCTTCGTAGGTTTCAGTTTTCTCGTTTCCAAGGAAACGTGAGCGCACTGATTTAAAGGCCAGCGAGGCTGATTTTTTGGCTTCTGACTTTGTTTTCATACTCTGCATAATGAAAGGACTTCCTTGAGTTGTGGGCCAATAAAAACCCTTTCTTTTACTTTTGCCTCACTTAAATTTTTCAATTCGTTTTTGAGATACAAGAAAGCCACTCTTTCTCTGTCCGGAACTTTTACAAATATTTCGATTAACCAAGTTTAATGTGCAATTGGAAAAAAGACACATAGTAGATTTACAAGTGCCTCATTTTGAAGTTTTTGCTACTCACAATTTTGATATTTCCTTTGTGTTTGCAGAATTGGCTATAGGAATAAAAAGAAAAAAAAAAAAAAATACTTAAATAGAGGAGTACTGATAAGCAAGTGCCACTCTGCTGAATTGTGCTCATGTCCTAATGCTTGAAATAGTACTTTCAGAATCACAGCAGCACTTCTTCTTTCTCCACAAAATAGTCCACAAAATGCCTTCGTCGTCTTGTAAATGACTCGAAATTTCGAGAAAGTAGATAAAGCTTTTGTTGCCAAAAATGTCGCTAAAGTAAACTAAGTACATTAAAAAGGTCTCTGAAATGACAACGAATAATATAATTTATAACAAATTAAATCGAAAAATTACGAAAATATGCACATTTATCCAGAAAATACGTAAAAAGCTGAAATGTGGGATTTTGGGAAAATAGTACGTGATAGACAAAAAATAATGGCAGATTCGTAATTTTCAGCCAAAAATACATACGAAACATACATTTTCATCTAAAGGACATTTTTCGTGTTGCACAGTGTTATCTGAAAATCCGCATTTAGGCCTTAATGTTTCATTGTGGATTTAATGTTTCAGCGTTATCTATACGGAAATATTATTGCTGGTTTACTTTTCTGAGGTAAAACTGATAACTTACAAAAGAAATATTTCTTGTTGAGCTGTTTGAAATATATTTCAGTAACATTATTTTGTAAGTGGCACAGTTTTTAAACAAAAATGTATCAAAGGTTTTTGGTTTGAAGTTCAAATGCAATGATCGGTTATAAACCGAAGCATCCGCATTTAGGCCTTAATGTTTCATTGCGGGTTTAATGTTTTAGCGTTATCTATACGGAAATATACTCGTTTACTTTTCTGAAGTAAAACTGATATGTTACAAAAGAAATATTTCTTGTTGGGCTGTTTGAAATATATTTTAGTAACATTATTTTGTAAGTATCACAGATTTCAAACAAATATGTATCAAAGGCTTTTGGTTTGAAGTTCAAATGCAATGATCGATTATTATCCGAAAATCCGCATTTAGGCTTTAATGTTTCATTGCGGGTTTAATATTTCAGCTATATTTATATGGAAACATTGAGTGTACTTAAAATGATTTTCTTCTTTCATTCCTGCAGCCAGTCTGTGATTCTGGGTACAACAATTGGCTCAGTAGTTGTCCTAATCCTCGTAGCTTTGGTGTCTTGTCTGGTGTGTAGGAAATGCCCCCCTTACAGAAGAGCTCACCCTTCTATGAATGGCGGTAAGTCTTTATTAGTCGTACTAATTTAATTCTTTTAATGTCCCCCTTACAGAAGAGCTCACACTTCTAAGAATGCCAGTATGTCTTTATTAGTTATTTTAATTTCATTATTTTAATTTTCCGCTTACAGAAGAGCTCACCCTTTTATGGAGGATTGTGTGTCTTTATTAGTCATGCTAATTTCATTCTTTTAATGTCCCTCTTACAGAAGCGCTCTCTCTTCTATGAATGGTGGTATGTCTTTATAATTCACTCTTATTTCATTCTTTTAATGTCCCCTTGCAGAAGAGCTCACCCTTCTATGAATAACGGTAAGTCTTTATTAGTCATACTAAGTTCATCCTTTTAATGTCCCCCTTACAGAGGAGGTCATCCTTCTATGAATGGCGGTACGTCTCTATTAGTCACAATAATTTTATTCTTTTAATGCCCCCTTACAGAAGAGCTCACCCTTCTATGAATGGCGGTATGTCTTTATTAGCCATACCCGTTTCATTCATTTAAACAGAAAGTATTTTTGTTATTTAAGTAATTAAATGGCACCACGGACCTTTCACGAAAATAGTTGATTCTAAGGGACAAAATTTTAAATATAGGTAAGGTTTTTTTTTTTTTTTTGCTTTTAAAGCATAAAAGTGACACTATAACTCATGAAAATTTTCTAATGTACAACTCAAAGTAATCTAACATTGAAAATGACCAAACAATGTTATTAAAGCACAATTTTTCAAAAATATTGCATAGTTTTGTTTCCAGGTTTAGGAACTTTATGATCAATGGATAAAGATATCAGCGACCATGTGAAAGCCATCCCGGCTACCCTCGAATGAACCTGATTTAATTCGATTTTACATATTCCGAGTAGCTGAAATACGTATTGTGCTTGTACGAAAAACATTTTAGCCTAAGAATAAACCCCTTTTAATTGAGGACATGGCTGTTTACATGGAAGCAGATGATGGGAAAAAAGCTTTGCGGAGGTATTTTCCTTTATTTTTAATGGCTTTATAGATCACGTAAGAGCGACTTGCAATGTAATTTAAAAAATTTTAATCTCCACAACAAAGTCTCAATTTAGTTTAAATCCTTTATCAGCTGGGAGAAGTAATTAAGCGCATTTTAAGAGGGGGGGGGGAGGATTGAAGAATTTTAAGATATGAGTTTTTGTCACAACCAACTTTATTGCTAAGAACAGTAAAAGAAGAATTTTCATAAATAATTGATCACACACGAGCTGATCCCCCGCAGACCAGCTGCGGGCTATAAGTTCAACAATCAAACTTCGTTGCTTCTTCTTCCAACCATTTTAAAATCGTAAAAAATGCTTTAAAATTCGAAAGGCTTACGAAAAGATCGCTGGATATGATCATGAGAATGATCGGTCTAAATAAATTAATTAAGATTTTGCCACTCCAAAGAATCAGAAATTAAAAATTGAACTATGAATGGAAATAAATTTGTTAAAGTCCATAAGTTACGATTATATATACAAATATTATGTTACTTTTCTATGCTAATCATTAAACAAATTTCGAAATATCGTTTTATCATAGTTTGAATTTTGCATGTCAGTATCGCAAAATTTAATCGCAACTGGTTCACTTAAGTAAAATATACATAAGGTAAATGACCTGGTAGTCGACACAGTTAAGAAAATTTTCGTCCTCTTTTACGTGGCAAATTTTTTTCAAGGGACTTACATCAATATTTGCATATCGCCAACTATTTCTCTAAAAATTTATTACATATAAAACGTCATTTGATGAAAAATTAGGATTTTTACGTTAAATTTACTAAACGCTTAATTTGTATCTGTAGTGGACATTTATAAGGCATGTATTTGCGTTAGTAGTGGACAGAAATTAATAGCATCTATTTTATGCCGTTAACTTGGAGAAATAATTTTAAAAATGACTAAGGGACCATTCATAAATGATGTCACGCTTTTTTTCCTTATATTTTCCCCAAATCCCTAACCTTCTTATTGATCGGCTTTAGTAAAGAGCAGCAAATGTGACCGTTGTGGAGGCAGCTAATAAATACTATAATCCATGTACTTGCATAGATGCTCCACGCCAACTTTAGTTCTTTTAACCAGCACTAGGAATCGCTCGCAATAGGTTCTGATAATTTCATTCAAGTTTAATGTTACATTCGGTTATTTTAGGAGCTTAAAGATCTAAGTGTCCGCTACTAGAGCAGTGCTACCGGTTCCATGGTAGCCTAGTGGTTAGCACGTCGGACTTCCACCTGGAAGGTCGCGCGTTCGATACCCACTGAAGACCACCATGTTTACTTGGGGATATGTGCATGTAAAATCCTTAGACCCCACTGCCTCTCCCCGTGCGTAAGCAATCCTAAGGCCTCGGCTAACAGGTAGGGGTCTGGTGGAGAAAAGTGCCCACTACCGGATAATTTAAATTATGTGGATTTTAAGAAAAGTTAGAATGATCTTAGGCCATTGGTGAAATTTACCTCTGTTGTGTTTTTTTCGACATCAAATTATTAATATTTTAAGATTTAAGCAATAATTAATATATTTTTATTTAGGAAAATCTCAAAAATAAGACAAGAGACAAGACTTGACAATTTTCATTATTGCCATGAAGCACCTTTCTTAAAACATTTCTACGAACTTGTATTTGATAGCTTTTTTCTTCTTATTTACAGAATTGCGAAATGTAATGTTTTAAAATGGGGTAGATTTAGTACAGTGACGTAAATACGTATGCCATGTTTTGATGAACTTATAGCCTCTACATAAACAGACCGACATTTTGGGCCAGATCGCGTGTTCTGCTTGGCTGCCCTTTCTGGCATTTAACGCATTTTTGCGATGCTCCATTCTCTTTCTCATTTCAACTTTCCTCAATACGGAGAAATTTGAAAAGGACATAATGCCAGAAACTTCGGTAATAATCCCAGCTTTTCAGCAATAAAAAAATTATCCAAAATTCCTAATGTGTCTGATCGTGTGTATAGGGGCTTTAGATAAAGTCGCGTTAATAAAAAACAGAAATGACAGCCACGTTTTAGCCTACTTTCCCGTAAAAGTAAAAAAAAATATATTAAAGCATGAAAGAAGGCTTAATGTACCGAAAAATATCGTTAAATATGAAGAGAAGTTAAAAATTAGTGAAGTAATTAAATAAAGATTGAAAAATAAAAAATTTGAAAGTAGGGTTTTGAGATGGGGAAAAAGTGTTTCGGTCGGTATGTCGGTCTGTCGGTATGTCTGTCTGTCTGTTTGTCGGTCTGCCCCCCCCCCCCTAATAACTTTTGAACGAATAGTCCGATTCGAAAAATTCTTTTTGCATTCGAAAGATCTCGGCAAGGACATCTCATTTTCATATTTTACTTTTTGATTTGAACAATATTTCGTTCAATTTTGAACAGTTCAAAAAAATTTAACATTAGCGCCTATGGGCAAAAGTGAAGCAAATTATGTAAACTCTGGGCATAAGAGTCGAGTTCTTATGAACAAGATTACTAAAAAGTTCTCGAAGGGAAATATTTTTTGAGTTGAACAATTTTTGTTCATTTTTGAACAGTTCAAAAAAATTAACGGTACTTTTTCCTTTATCCCGGCGCAGGCGATAAAATCGCCAATAATGATTCAACGAACGCCAAACGGAATACCTCCGCTGGCAACCTTTTGCGTGTTTTGTTGCCTTGGCGAGATTTGCGCCGGTATAAAGGAATTCATTTTGAAACAGTTCAAAAAAAAAAAAAAAGAAATTAACATTAGCGCCTACGGGGAAACTCAATCCTTTATAAATCATGATCTAACATACCGATTTGCTTGGAACAAAATTTATCGGAAAGATGTTTGGCCGTAAAACATGTACAGATACGAAGTTCAACCAGAACGGAACGAGCCTATTTTCTTATGAAATTTTTTGATCGGGATTTGTAACGATATTTTCGAATGAATGAATGATTAAATGAATGAGTGATGGAATAAACGAATAAATGAGTGAATAAATCAGTGAATAAATAATAAAATAGATAAATGAATGTATGAAGTGAAAAATAAATAAATAAATGAGTGAATAAATACATAAATGAGAAAAATGAATGAATAAATGAACGAATGACTAAATAAATGAAAGAATGAGTGAGTGAATGAATATGTATTAATCGTTGAAAAAGGCATATTTGAAGTAATTAAGAACTAAAGTTAAATGAGGAAGAGAGAGAGAGAGAGAGTTAGCTAGATTATAAATTTCAAGTTGGTGAATACGGGAAAGTAGGCTCATATAGTTCTGGCCGGAAGTTCTTGTTTATATTGGATTCGTAGTTCGCTTTTCTACTCAGTTCTTGCAAGGCATTTTAAGCTGTTTAGCCTGCGTTAAAAGGGTTTTTATCGCTAATTTGTTGAATCTAAAGTCTTGTTGACCATGCCCACCTATACTAATATATTTTACGTTTTTAGCCTACTTTCCCGTAAAAATAAAAAAAAAAATAATAAAGCATAAAAGAAGGCTTAATGTATCGTGAAAAAAGCGTTAGAAATCAAGAAAAGTCAAAAATAAGTTAAGTAATTAAATAAAGATTAAAAAATTAAAAATTTGAAAGTAGGGTTTTTTTTTGGGGGAGGGGGGAAAAAGTGTGTCTGTCGGTCTGTCCCCCCCCCTAATAACTTTTGAACGAATTGTTCGATTCAAAAAATTCTTTTTAACCGACTTCACAAAGGAAGGAGGTTATACATTCATATTGTATGTATGTCGTTTTTTTTTTTTTTTTGTCCACTCATAACTTCTTACCGGATGAACCGATTTTCATGAATTGTTTTTTAATCGATTGAGGTTGGTTTCTCAAAGGTCCCATACCTTGGTTTACCATATTCGATAATTAGAAAAAAAGTTACCGGTTGAAATGTGGTAATTTTTTTACTTTTTCATCCATAACTTTTGACTAAATGAACCGATTTTGATTATTTTTTCTTTGATCGATAGAGGGTCGTCTAACTCAAATATCGCACATCAGTTTGACTACATCTGTTTTTTAGAAAAAACGTTATGGGTGAAAAATAAGTATTTTTTCATTTTAATTGGAAAGGCTAGGCTGGATTTTTCTTTGTTGGGAAAGTTGTTAGTAAAAATGAAACTCATTGTTGAAAAAGAGTTTGTTGCCATTAAGATGTAATATAAAAGCAATTATAACAAGAAATATTCTGAAGGCTTCTCTGAAGAAGAAATTAAATCCAATCAGTCCTCTAGTGACCCTTTAAAATCGATTTTAAAACGATATTTATCTTACAAACGGTTAGTTTTTAGTGTCATTTCCTCAAAGGGTTCCCCTTTTATATGTATGTTTTAAAAATAGAGTATTTATATTAAAATGTATTTACACTAAAAAGATTAAAATAAAATAATTTTTGAGAAAAAAATAGAACCGACTTCAAACTATAAATTGCACTAAAAAGTAAGAAATAATATTATTCTTTAAACAACTTCGATACGACTTTTAATCATAATTTTTGAAGTCGGTGTAAAATTATGATGGATTTTGATGTATGATTCCTTTTGTAACTATGAACCAATTACAAATATAAATAGCGTAGAGTTTGAAAGTTTCAGTGTAAAATAACGTATGGTGTAATTATAATTAAACTGTCATAATTTTGCACCGAGTTCAAAAATTATGTCTAAAAGTCGTATCGAAGTTGTTTAAAGAATAATATTATTTTTTACTTTTTAGTGCAATTTATAGTTTGAAGTCGGTTCTATTTTTTTTTTTCAAAAATTATTTTATTGCATTCGAAAGATCTCGGCGAGGACATCTCATTTCCATATTTTACTTTTTGATTTGAACAATTTTTTGTTCAATTTTGAACAGTTCAAAAAATTTTAACATTAACGCCTATGGGTGAAAATGAAGCAAATTATGCAAACTCTGGGTACAAGATCCAAGTTCCCATGAACAAGCTCACTGGACGAAGTTCTTGGCATGAAATATTGATTTGAACAATTTTTGTTCATTTTTGAACAGTTCATAAAAAAAATAAACATACCGACTACTGGGAAATTTCAATCCTATATAATTCCTGATCTAACGGACTGATTTGCTTGGAACAAACTTTATCGGAAAGCTCTTATGACGTAGAACATGTACAAATAGAAAGTTCATCCAGAACTAACGAGCCTATTTTCCTATGAAATTTTTTGATCGGGATTTTCAATAATATTTTTGAATTAATGAATGATTAAATGAATAAGCAAAAGAATGAATGAATAAATGAGTGTATAAATACATGAATGACTTAATAAATGAATGATTGAATGAATATGTATTAACCGTTGAAAAAGGTATATTTGAAGCAATTAAGAACTAAAGCTAAACGAGAAAGACAGAGAGAGATAGCTTGATTATAAATTTGAATTCGGTGTATACAGGAAAGTAGGCTCGTATAGTTCTAGACGGAACTTCTTGTTATTTATTTATTAATGTGTATTTTTAATTAGTAATAACTTACTAATTTAATTGCAGGCCCTTTCTACAATCTCCAGTGTAGCAGTACAACAAGTGGCATGACTAACTTGTATTCCGGGCAGACGACAGCTTCAACAACTCCACACGACAATACTCACATGATGATAGACATAGATGCCATGAACTTGCATAGAGGTAACAAAAATAATGTAAATCTATATGTAATTGATATTTTTCCCCTTTCAAAGATAGTTCTGTTTTGCTTGCTATATTACTTGTTTGAAATAAGACTCAACACACAAAATATATTCAGACACACTGGAGACTTAGATATCTGTTTGTCAATTTTTTTCCGTCGGAAGCAAAATGCTACTAACACGTTGACTGCCAACTTACGAGATAAACTCGTAGTAGGTGAACTTGTTGAGAGACCAAATTGTAAGTTGTTTCCTTGTTAACGACTTTTTTGCATTTTTCAATACATTTATAGATAGTTAGAAATTTTTTACTTAATAAAATGTTTTGTACAATATGTTGTAATTAAATTAAACTATCTTCTGGAGATCCGTAAACTACAAACACCGATAGCAGTCAGCGTGTCGGCAGTCAACGTGTTAATAGATTTTTATTTGGATTGTCCACAGACAGTAAAAGGTTATTTTTCTTTCGATTAATAAATTAGTACACAATTTGTATGTTAATCCATGGTTTTCCACGTTTACGTATACTTAAAAATGCATTACGAATCAATAAAAAATTACGTTAAAAATATAAGCATCATACATTTACAAGAATTAATGATAAATGAAATAGTAATAACAATAATAATGACAATAATAATAATAATAAGATTTTTTTCCTCACAAGTGTAAAAGACCTTATTTTTCCAGTTTTACAAACTCTTGAGTATCAAAACGTAGCTAAAATTTGATTGTAGAATTGCTACTTTTTCACGGTCAAAATTTTTTTTCAAATTACGACTATAAAATTTAAGTATGATGTCGCGCTTTTTCCGATATATTTGACCCCCTCCCAACTTTGTGACATGTCACGCTATGTTGTATAAGCTTGATGTCACACTTCTTGTTACCCCTTCCCCTTGTCACAATTTCGCGAACCATAAGAAGTTCCCCTCGAAGCGTGACATCATTTATGAATAATCCCTTGTAGGAAATAAAACGTTCACCTTGGTTCGGAGTTGAAAAAAAGAACAAGTTAAAGTTTTCAAAGAAACAAAAAACAAAGGCGTGCAACGTGTTTCGGAGTGACAAGGATATCTTTTTTTCTCTATGCGTTATCTTTTGAGCATCCGGACGCAAAGTAGCTGTCATAATGGATGCATTGGAAAAATAGGGTCTTTGTAATTCAAAATATGTGGATGATTTTTTTTTTCTTTTTGAGAGAGGGAAGGGGGAGGATACTCATTGCTAACTACATGCTACTGGGCATAGCCCCTAGGCCTTCATCGATTTCCCGGAAGGACACGGAGCGCAGTGCTCCTCCTTAGAATATAATCTTCCACAAACTCTCAGACCACTTGAGAACCAGTTTCGGCCATAGGGACCGGAATGGCGAGCGTTTCCTATCTGCTTCACCGCCTCAGTGCCACAGAATATCTGCAAAGAAAGCCCCCAATCCGCCGGGAGCGGATTGGCGGAGATTTATCGTGACCAGTCCGCACCCCGAGGACGGCCCCCACCACCATGGAAGCCCCCACCTCTTCATTCCAAGTGTACCCAATTGGGTACATTTTAAAATAATATTTATTAACTACTGTGTGTGCAATTTGAAAGCTAAAACACCCCATTGTTCTCGAACAATGGGGTGTTTTAGCTTTCTAATAGTAACTAGCTGTTGATAGTAAACTATCAAGAGATAGTTTACTTTGTTTTAAACATTTAAAACATGGAAATTGGACGTTAATTATTATTTAAACTAATTATTAATTAAAATTTTAAAAAAAAATTTAGTTACTTTGTTTTGTAATCATTTTTTAAATCATAGAACCGAAAAATTGGGTCAAAGTTGTTTGTGCTTAGTTCTGGGGTTTGAAGAGGTTAATGCCATAACAAGGCAAATTTTTTCATTAACTTTTTCTGCACAAAGTTGAAGATTTATTTTTTTTCTGCAAGCATACTTATAAGAAGAATAATTAAACTATATTCCTATCAATTAGTACACGTCTAGTTTTTATCTTTTTGATGTATTGCCTTTTTACTATATTAATTCACATCAAAATATATGTTTGAATTTGAATGAGAAAAATAAAAATAAAATAAAACGTTTTTCCAGCATCCACCCGACAAATATCAAGAGTAGGACTCAGATACGACACTCCTTCGGATCCGCCGCCGCCTTACAACGAGCAACAACCAATGAATGGCGACGCAGTGACAATGACAGTAAATACTATTCATAACAGGTACAAAATTATTAACGTCCATAGATACTAAAAAAATTATTTCATTTTAAAATATAATTCCAGAAGTACAGTGTTATTTCTTAAGTGTTGTTTTTTCACTTGTATATTGAATCAATTTAATTCAAAAAACACACTTTAGTTCTCACATTTTCCTGTCTTGTATAAAAAATTGTATACATTGTGCATGGGACGATAAATTGATTCCCAAATGAAAATGATGTAGCCGAAAAATTTCAAATTTTTATATTCCCAGTTATAGTATAGTTCCTTTATAATTATCAAGTTCTTTCTTACTAATAAAGTAAGAAAGAACTTCATAAATATTAATAATTCACAACAGTAAAACGTTGCAGTGATTAGTACATCTGAAATAACTAATTGGGTTATTCATATACATTAAAACCCAAGCAATAATACGGTTTTTCAAAGTAAGCGGCAACACTTAAAAAAATTTAAAAAGCAGTGAATTAAATTATGAAGATATAATTAACGATTTAGCAAGTCCAGTGGATGAGTGGTAGCCTTCCGTTCTACCGTGCCACAGGTCTGGGGTTCGATTTCCGGGCTGGGCAGGGTCGACTCAGCCTTTTATCCCTGCAGTGGGGTCGATAAAATAAGGACTAAGCATGCTTGGGAACTAAACACTGGGGGTTCCGCGTAAGGCCGACCACTTGAACGGAACTTCTGGTTCTACAACCCAGAGGCCTTGGTCTCGAAAACTAGGATGAGCACAGTAGACCATGACCCCCAAAAGGGCTGGCGCGCCACTGAGTTTAGTTTTATAATTAACGATATAGAAGAACATTTGATTTAAATTTATGATATTTAAAACATCAAACAAAAAAAAAGTCCATACTAGTTTTACCGTGTTACTCGAGTTTAAGAATTTGTGTTGAAATAATCTAATGCCTTAACTTAATCACATAAAGTAATGTTAGGGAGAAGAACATAAAACATCTACCCTTGCCTTTCCTCACAAGAAAGTAACCATTTAAAGTATCCTTGTTCACTTCTTACAATCAAATTTAGATCTATGATTCTAAAAATAAAACAGAGTTTATCTGTGATTGTATGTTTTTTTTGTGTATATGTATATGTCGTTCACCTCCTGACTAAACGAAGAAGTCCAACAACATCAGAAGTTGGTTGAAGGTTCCCTGAAACATGTGGTGTTGCACCTCAAAGAGTTTTTCCCAAAATGAGTGTCTTTCACTCCGATTTTTAGCAAATACATGCATTTGCTGATTTTGAGACAAAACGGAAAAACTCAAGCACTTTATCATTTTTATACCTATCGAAAGAGCACGTTTTTCCGCATAAGATTAAATTTTTGACAAGTTTTAAGTAAATTATGGGGCTTTGTAGTTACCGCAATTGACAGCAAACGATTTATAAAGGTGCTATTTTATCTTTATTCGTGCCATTTTATTAGCAGAATAAAATTCTAAATATTCATTCCAGTTGTTATACACTTTGAGATTTGTTTTGGAGGAAATGTTTGAACATCTGTCACGAAATTTCACTTATTTTAAGTAATATTTTTCCAGGGAGAATAATAATAATTTTACTGATTATTTTTATCTTTTGAGCTATCTTATAGTGATTTTCTATTAAGTAAAAAATGTTAAGGAATTTTTGATATTCATTACAGGGTTTCTTCTTCTGATGCTTGTTGTGGTGTTGCGACCTCAGATCTATTGCATATGAAACCTTTACATTCGGTACAATCTCAAGTTCAAGAAGATTCGCATAACTCCCCTAAATTCTGACGTCACATCATCAAGTATTAAGATTTGCTTTAAGAAGATCAAAACATAGCATCATCATCGTTTATGTTAAAACATTGGACAAATACTTCAACGCATATTTTTATATCCTCATAGAAAATAAAACAGTTCTGAACAACACTGTAAGCAATTGGGACGAAGGCTAACTACAGGTATGGCATAATCGAGACAATTGTATGACCGCACTCGAAAGGTTCATTCGATTTTGACATCTCTCGCGAGGTTCATTAGATTCTGAAATCCTCGTGAGGGTCATTTGATTCTGAAATCACTCGTGAGGGTCACTTGATTCTGAAATCACTCGAGCGAAAGGTTCATTTGATACTGAGGTCACTCGAGAACTGTATTAGATTTTAAAATCACTCGAGAGTGTCATTTGATTCCAAAATCACTCGAGAGATTCTCATGTCAAGATTCTCATGGAGCGATGGTACCGCACTCATTGTGGTGCCTCTAAAAGACATGGTACCAATCTCTGGGGAACGCACTAGATCTGCAATTAGCAGAAGCCAACAGCAGCCCATTAGAGAAAAAAAATGTATCTGCTTACTCGATCATGCAAATCTCTCGATCATGCGCATCGCTAATTGAAATGTTTTGTATCTTACAAGTCATTGTCATGTAAGTTTTGATCCAATCAAAAAAGGACTTGCAATAAAATAGGAAAATCATTTCTTAAAACTACATCTCCAACTACTTGATTGCCTCGTTCGTTTTGTCATTCCCAGGTATGATTTTTGATAAAAATGTTAACAAAGCATGGGTTTAGACACTGATTTAGTTTCACGCGATATGACTAACTGCAATCACATTGGTAGAGTCTCGATAATTCGAGGTGGACGGGACCGGAGCTATACCTCGAACTATTGAAAACTCGAATTAGAGAAATCATAACATTTTATAAATAAGTAAAAGGGAGTGAAGCAAATTTTGAATTTCAGTATTGTATATTTACAGGAAAAATGTACTTACATACAGTTACATGATTGAAAATTAATTATATTTTTGAATTTGCCACCATTTTAAATCGCTCTAAATGTAGCCAGCCTACTACTTATTAATGAAATTTTTGACCACCAGTCATGGATAAAAGTAGAACAAATCGATATTTTTACGCACGAACCTTCGAATAACAACAAAAACCAGATGTAGTATTTCTTTCACGAGTTTCGGTATTTTGGTCATTATTTGGGAGCTAAGCCGACCTCGGATTTATGGGAAACTCGAACTATCGAGACTCGGATTATCGAGACTCTACGTACAACGATGAGTTACAGAAATATTCACTAGCTGCGGCTATTAATTTGGTGTCATTCCATATTTTGCTACGTCACAAAGCGGTTAAATTTTCGATATCCTTCAAATTCCTGGAAGAGTTTTTTAATTTTTAAATGGGGCCGAGTTTCTGATAAAGTTTGAAATTTAAATAAAATATTTTTTTCGGAGAAGTTATTCAATTAAATTAAATCAAAGAAAATGGCGGTAATTGTTTTCGGCACTTACATCGTTTACACTTCTGATAGGGTTGATACTTTTCTTTTACACGGAAGTGAAAAATTATGCTATTATAAAATTAATTCGATTGCTATAGCTATATGTTTGAAACATTTTGGTGCTTTATCTGAATGAGAGAGAGATAAATTCTAATATTAGTAAATCACAAGGATCCACATTAAAAAAGGGTCGTAATAATGGACACTTTATTAGTTTTTAGTATAATTTATGTTGAAATGTTCTTACATTTGCTAAAATTATTGCCCAAACTCTGAATATCTTTCAACAAAATCAAATCGAATGACACAAGTGTTTTCCAAAGCCATTTTCTTTTTTTTTTTCAAGAAACAATTGTGCCTTATGACATAGCTAGCATTCCAAAAGTTAATTAACGCAATTCTTTAGAACTTTCTCAAAGTAGTCACTAAATTTAGCAGCATGAAACAAAATCAACTGCTTTTCAAAATTCATTTTTCGGTATATGTTAATGGGTACGTTAATTGCGCTACACAATTATTATTTTGGTGTGTGTGGCAATGTGTTGAAATTATTTTACCTGTGATGCGAAAAGGCTTGGTTAAAAATGCTTTGAATATTTGTCTCAGCAAGCGAAAGATATGTCCTGAATCATCAGTTTCATGTATTGCCTTGCTGTTACGAAACGTCTTTAACACTAATTCTTTTAAGAATCTTAGCTATATTGTGCATTCCTAGGATATTACACAAAGAGCATGAGTGAACATATGATTCTCAATGCCTTTTTAATTATTTCCTTTCACAAGTTATTAGAATTCAATTTATTCAAGAGAACCCTAACCATTATGCACATCTGAAATTGTATTATGTGCTGCAATCATTGTAATTTCAGATAACTCTACTAATTAAGCCATCACAGGACAGTTGAAATCTACATTTTTGGTGAAAATATTTACAACTAGTTTGAAACGTACAAAAAGCTGATACGTTTTGAAGTCATAATACCGAGGGAAATTTGAAAGTTGGAGAGGCAAAAATTGGTAAAAAAAATATTTAAAGGTGTATATCTTCCGGTCAGGCATATGCTCTAAAATTTGTTGCCAAAATTTGAAGAAAAAAAATCTGATAAAATTGTTTATAATCATTGCTAATAGTCTTAAATAAGTTGTTTTTAAAATTTAAACTTTCAATTAAAAAAGAACGAAATTCAATAAAGAAAAAATGCAGAGGATCGTAATTAGTTTTTCTCCTCGAACTGCGATCCGTTTTAATTACTTATTTATTTTCAAAATTTTATTAAATTTAGAGGCAATGCGCCACCTTAATATGTTGATGGATATAAATAATACTTAAGCATCATTTTATATGGTAGTAATACATATGAATTTGAGCTATTACATTTAGAAAGAGGTCAGTTTCAAAATATTAAAAATTATTGCAAAAATGAATGTTTCCAAATTGCAGCAAACTGTAGAGCACATATAAAAATTTCTCATTACTTTTTTCAAGACTTTTTAACCCTTGAAGTTCTCAACTGTTCCGCCGTATAAGGACTTGGGGGACTGCGCTTTTTCAGCCCACTTAAGTGTACATTCGAAGAAAAAGTAAATATTTACCATTATATTTAAAAACCAACCTAATGACAGCAAATGTCCATTTTATTATTAATTTAAAATAATAGAATTTCAAGGAAAACTTCAGCTGGAAATGAAGTATTTATGGTAGAATTTTTAAAAATATTGTCATTTCTCATTAAACTTCAAAAGCAAAACTCTTTACTCTCCTACTGCTAAATCATTGCCAAAACTATGAAAACTTGGGAGTACTAGACAAACCCAAGGGTTTGGAGACTCCATTTAACGATAGCATTAGATAGTTTTTCTCTAAAAATATTCTCTTAAGATTCAAAAAAGCAAGAGTTATTTCGGAATTTCTATCAGATCGCATTTACTCCCACGTCGTTCTGGTTGTCTTCGACATCTGGTAAATAGCTTCATCGCTATTTACCTTAACAGAAATACTCATGGCGGCTTTGCATCGAAAAATTTGAATTTCAAATGCATTTACTAAGGAAATGCTTTTCAGTTGAAAGTTTCTAGGGTTTAGTTGAAGGAGTGGAAATATTAAACAGAAGGATAGAATAAGTGAGAAACGAAAACTGTCCGACGTAACATTTTAAAGGAAAACATGTTCTTCTTCCGTTAAAATTGAATATATATATATAGTTCAAATAATACGCTTTAACATATGTTAATAAATATCTCTCATATTCAGAGAGGTATTTAAAAATTCAACATTCAGTCGAATAATTTAGTTTTGTATGATGAAAATTTTTAATAAATTCTGAAGTTACGGTGGGGAAACTCCCATTTCCAAAATGCTTTTTTTTTTTTTTTGCTTATGTTTGGACTCGGCCAAGAACTTCATTTGCATAATTCCACTTGCGCATGTGCGCTCTTTCAGTTCTGTAAATACAGCTCGTCGCCAGGTGCGGTTCCAATTCAATCTATATGCTTCGACCTTTCGCCGCACGGACGTGCGCAAAATAAAGCCATTTTTTGTACACTGCTTAATGTTTGATTCAAGAAGTTAAACTCACCCCGCTCCTGACAACAGTCGATCCCTCAAGCTGGGAAAACAGCCTTTACTTTAAAAGGTACCATAAAAAATATATAAAATGATCTAAATTGCTTTTCTAATATTTTGTATTGCGATGGTAATTTTATCTTGAATACGAGCAAATTGTGCTCAGAATGTATCAAGTAAGAATTCCTCACCAAAAATAAGACAATTTACATTGAAAAAGTATTTAAATATACTTATTAAAAATATCCTTAGCACAACTGTATCCATACGTTAACTCACAAAAAGCTGGAAAAGGGAAAAATTCGATTTATTACACGAAAAATCTACTCCTCCAAAATAAAGATTTTCTTATTTATTTTCTCTCTCTCTGTAATTTTGTTTTGTTTTTTTATCTCTTAAAGATACGTTAAGAATGTTAAGACATACGTTTCTCTGTAGTCTTTTCAGTACACTGGTACACATTATCTATTCGTCCTTTTTTAAATAAAAAAATATTAATTTCTTTAATTATTTTTTATTTATTTATTATGGTTTTTGGTTAAATTAATACCTTTTTTTCATTCTTAAGGCATCCTCCGAAAATCGTACCATTTTAATTTTTTTTTTTTTTTTTGTTACTTAGTCAAAGTTGTTTTGCGTTTGTTGTAATATGTATCTCAGTTGCAATATCTTTGTTAAAGTTATTACTTGTGTATTGTAGACTTTTTTGTTTATAAAAGAATGCAGGCAATTCACCGCTAGAGGGACTCATGAACGTTCATCGTTATCACGTGATATCCGCTCTTTGTTTACTAAGATTTTCAATTGAGTTCTACGTGGAGTTCACTAGGCAAAATTAATTTTAAGATAACTATCTTAAAATTAATTAGACTATTTTCACAGCTTTTCTGATTCTAACCCAGCATTTACATTTAATTTAATCATTATAAAAGAAATTTTTTAATTATTAGAATAGTTATGGTGTTGTATTTAGTGTTAATTTTATGTAATGTAGAAGAATTTTATTTAGGCCTAATTTTTAATTAGATTTGTCGAACTCAAAGTAAAGCGATGCTACGGCTTCCTTTGTTCACATTGCTTTAATCGTTGCAACGCGACCAATGGCGTTGCTTGAATTGCCTCCATTTTTACTGAGCTCTTTGAATAGCAATGCTAAAGTCTGCTTTTAATAATTAACTAAAACGGCAGGTAAAATATTGCTTACTTTCCTAGTAATTAATATCAATTCAATTAGTGTTAATGAATTTGTGGAGATAAATCGCACAACTCTTTTATACAGAACAACTCTTAAACATGCATATAAAAAATGTTTATTTCATTTTTTTCTGGAAAAGTAGCACATTTAATTTCTAAATCTTTTTATTTAATTCATTCCTCCGGAAAAAGAAGCATTGAAGCAGAATAAGCTCCGTTTTTATTATGTTTAATCAGCTAATACAAAACTTGTTATCTTCAATCGTGACATAAAAACAAAAGGAGCAAAAAAAATGGAACTAAGAAAGAAATATGATAACAAAAATATGTTTATGCTGCTTATAAATAAGATGCAACTATCATCATTTGTTTAATAAAGCTATTTTTTATGGTAGGTCTTAATACATTTGGGAATATACGCTCGGTAATTAAATTATGAAATACATTAAAATGTTAGTGACGGTTTCGATAGCAAAGAAAAATAATAATTGAAATATTCTGGTTTGTTTTGAAAAAATGCAGGAATATTCGATTACGAAAATATTTAATATGTTTTTCAGGTATATTAAGTTTTTCACATCGCGTTTTAACGTTTTAAAATTGAAAAACGTTCAGTGTAGCTTGAAATATGTGTAAAGTTCTTTTAGTTTATAATAATACATGTACCAACTCAAATATTCTACCGAAATTATGGAGTTTGAATGGATTCATTAGGAAATTATAAGCTGTATAAATTGAAATGAAAAAAATGGTATCAAGAAGTGTTGAGAATAAAAGACAATAAATGTAGAAACTGGTGATGCAACAAAAACATGAAAACTGAAATACTAATATAGCAAAGTACTTAATAAAATCGATGAATAAGAAGATAATTCATTTAACAGACGTAATGCACTTTGTTGTCTGATATAAGAAAATAAGTGGTTAAAAAATAATAAGATAACGGAAACCTAAACGCACATTCAATTTTAAACTCTAAGAAAAGTCCCTTCCGTGACAACGCGACATTTTATACACATTAAGAATGGCAAGATCTAAATAAAAATTTAAAACATAACTTTTTTATTTGGGTAAACATGCACCACATGTAACTTAAAACTTTGGATAAGAAGAAGTCTTTTCTCTCTATGTGCAAAATAATGTATGTATTGCTCATAAAATGTCAGCGACTTTGTTTGTTTATTTTTTACATTTAACATTTGTTACAAAATTGAGAGAAAAAGTCATTTTTTTCTTTTAAAACAACTATTGTACATATTTATCTACAAACTGATGTTATGATGCGAAGTATAAGCTTCATTAGATCAGGTAAAAACTTTGTTGTGTTGTATGCCTGGATGTTACATTGTGTGCTTACATGAGAATAATGAGAATAATTTTTTTGTTCTTTTTTTAGTCTTAGTTTTATTGTTGTTGTTCTTTTACATCACAGAGAAAAGAAAAGTCAAAATTAGTGTGAAATCAAAAGCTCTTATCACTTATTCGAAACTTATTTTTAAGAAATTTTTCTTGAGAAATTTTATTTTGATATTCCTTCCTTCCAATAAAATAATAATAATAATAATTAAAAAATAAATAATCTGATGTATTACTGCGACACCGAAACATCCGATTTGTTGTTTATGAATACTTTATTTTCCTCCAATCACGTTTTTACTTCTCTAAAGCAAAAGTACTATGCTTCAAAAATACCTTAACAAATTTCTCTCACAAAACAATACCGAAATACCGTGGGATTCAAAGTGTTAAGTTTCTCGTATCGATTGGTTTCCTAATCTTATCATGTCGCAGTTCTTAAATGCCAGCCGTGAAAAGATTATATATTTTAAGTTACTTTTCTGAGAGTTACAAATCACGTCGGAAAGATATGGCGTGGGTTAGGAATGTGCAAGAAATGCCTCTAACTTATTCTATCCACGTTTTGCATCTTTCATCTTTGGCATCCCGGAACAAGCTATTCTTCAAAAATATCTAAAACTTAAAATATCTTTACCGGTGCAGAGAAAATAGTAAATATTTACGGTACAAAATTTTATTTCTCCCTAAATAAAAGAAGTAAATGCTCCAACTGGCAAGCAAAGCTTTAGTACCGTAAAAGTTCGAAAAACAAATTAAATTCGAAGAAAGCTCTTTTTCAATTGTTGTCTGTCCTCTCCCCACTTTAAACCTTGAAAAAAAAAGTGATAGTGTTAGATATTGTAAAATAAAAGTTGTACTACGTTTAATACCATCTATGTAATTTAAGATATTTAACAAATCGCGTTACGTGATTTACTTGCAGCTTAAAAGAATTAGATAGGCATAACAACTTTTAATGCGTAGTTATGCAAACAATGTAACTATGCACAAAGTCCTGATAAATGTACAAGAAGCTAAATTCAGAAATGGTTTGCAATACAAAAGCATGTTTACCAATATCAATCTGCAGTATCCAGAGTTGATATCGTAATAGATTAAATACTTAACATATTCCTAAAACGTACTACAATACAATAATTTAAAAATATTTTTGTAAAGTATGAGTTTTCATGTAGGAAACAAATTTTTCTTTTATAGTATGATATTTTAACATTGTTTATCTATTTAAGTATTACATTTAAATGCTCTAAACAGTTTTACTGTTGAAAAAATACAATTTAAAGTAAGAGATTTAAATTTTCGTATTTTTTATTATAATAACAAAAAAAAAAAATTTTAATCAACTTCACCAAGGCAAGGGAAAACTTAGAATCAGGCTTTGCTTTTCCAAGTGTTTTTATTTTCTATTATTTAAAAAAAATGATAGTAAATATTGACAATATTCCACTTCAAAAGCATTAAATATTTTATTAACAGTATATTAACGCTTCTCTAATGAAGGAAAAAAAATATCAAAAGGTAATTAAACTAAGTATTGAAAAAATAAAGTTAAGGCAGTTCTAAATAAGCTTACATTTTCTCATCCTTTTTATTACATTTCATTTTTGTTGAAAAGTAATTATTTCCTTTTTTTAATCATCATTTAGTAATTCTAGCATGTGACAATAATAACATTGTATACTTTCATATTCCGAAAAAAAGAAGAAGAAAAACATTAATTTGAAAAATACTTTACCTTTTTAAATCAACTTTATTTTATTAAATTCAGCTATATTTGGGACAAGAATGGGACTTCATTATTTTTTTTTTTTTTTCCTAATTAGCCCTATTTAAACGTTTTGCGAATATAAGGGTGCTTTTCAGCAAAGTATATTATCCTATAATTTAATAATACTAGTAAAATTGTTTACATTTTTTGTTAACACACAATTTTAAAAGTCACCAAACGAGCCTATGGTTGTAATACAAACGATTTTAAATGATCATTGAGTGATATTGAATCCAGAATGTCGTATAAAATGAAAACGAGGTTTGATCCATCTGCATCATCTTAAAATAATCTTGTGCTTTAAATAAAATAATCTTTAAAGAAATTATCGCTTTCATTATTGTACAAATCAACCAGTCATAGTATTACGCAACGTTAAAGCGGGAAAGAAATTAACTTTTTGATCTTGCAGAATAGTGTCTTTTATATGAATATAAAATGGGAAATTTTCCAAAATACAAAAGAGTGCTTTCTGTGCCATTGAGCTTCGCATTATGATCTTCTTTTTTCATGTTGTTTCTGTTTGCAAAAATGTTTAGAATTATACATCAAGCTTCTTGGAATGTTTCATATCAAATACCACCTTGAATAGGAATGACAATATGAAAACGGGAATTTTTCCATGGAAAGAAAAAAAAGTATAAATAAATTCATGAAACGAGATATACTTTTCATGAAATATTCATTTGATGTCTCTTTTCCCTTTAAAAGATTTATGCTCAGAAGGTCCTGCTCTTGAATAAAGAAAATGAAATGCTTAAAACTCCATCTATGGAATGTAATGGCATTATCGCTAATGGAGGCGAAGCAAACTGAACATTTTCTATTTCAAGAAAACTGATATTCATCAACTTAGCATTTCCGTCAGAGGCATAATTTTAAATAGAATTTCGTTGATTACAAATTTTACTCGCGTGGATAAACCTAACAAATGATCCTGGACTAGCCAAATGGTCTTGTAGGGTTGGATTAGCCGAATGGTCTTGGAGTGTTGGATTATCCAAATGGTCTTGGAGTGTTGGATTAGCCAAATGATCTTGGAGTGTTGGATTAGCCAATTGGTCTTGGAGTGTTGGATTATCCAAATGGTCTTGGGGTGTTGGATTAGCCAAACGGTCTTGGAGTGTTGGATTAGCCAAATGGTCTTGGAGTGTTGGATTAGCTACAGTTTGACCATGAAGTTTCGACACTTGGACGCTTCTACGCATGGCAGAAAAGGACGAATCAATTCTAGTTTTAGGGAAGTTCGCTTTGCAGGTGCGTTTATTGCCATTCGAATAAGAATGTTTGCTTCTCCATTTGTTGAGAGCAACCAAATTTATAAAGTGCCATATAGCATCAGTTCAGAAGAAAACGAGTGGGCTAAACAAACTAGAACGAGAACAAAGACAGCACTTTCCTTATACCAGCAGTTCCTCCGTTGAACATGAATGCATTCTTCTTGGCTCGCTGCCAGTCAGAGCTCTTTATTTGGAGGTAGAAATGTACTTGATATTTTTAAAGAACGAGGTATGCCGATCACTATGGAGACGAACAACGTGATCGGAGCGTCGTGAGTTGGATTTTAGTTGAAAACGCCAATGGTAAATGTTGCCCGTTAATTCGCAGTTACCACATCTTCAAAGCACCTAAAAAAAACTAATACTTCTAAGGGTGCAGGTTGATGATTTTTCTGGCCCTAGTTTTGGGGATTAATTTTAAAATTTTAAGGGATTAGAAGAAAAAAAATTCTTATCCCCTTAGTATTTTAAAACTAAGAAAGAGAATCACTTAGTTGAATATTTTAGCTTATTTTTAAAAAAGAAGTTTCCATTTTCAAACAAATCAAAATAAATTTAATGACTTGCCAAACTGGAGAGCAAGCAATTTGCCTTCTACAATCGTCTTTCCCTCCAAGCCCTCCTCTATCGCTCCCCTGAATTCGTGCTCTAATATCACCAACAAAGGAACGAATGAGAACGCTCATTTCAACACAGAATTCACAATAAGTCATGCCATTTATCACGACCTTTTCCTGATGCATATGAGCTAGAGCTATTGATTCATTTACGCAGAGTGGAAGAATTTAAAGCCGGATCAAAACGGCACAAAATGGATTGTTTGAGTTCTCTTGCTAACGGAGAAGCGTCAGCATTTTAAACATCGGTATTCTATTAGAAAAAGTTACAAATATTCGAAACTGGCTGCAATTTATTTTGTGACTGCTTTATCTTTTAAATTTGTTTTTAAATAAAAATCGCTTGATAAATTGACGGAAATGCTTTAGATTATCTATATTTGCTTGGCAATATTTCTTCTTTGACGCTATTTCTGTTCTGCTAAAACGGAGGTTCCCCCTCTCTCCAAGTTCAGTGACTAAAATCTCCCCACCCATTCAAAGACTTTCCAGCTACTTTACATCCGATATCCCTTCACATATGAACCGGATATCTAGGTCTGACATTTGGAACGCAATGCATATTTTAAGCACCCCCCCCCCCCCAGCCACACTAATAGCAAATATGTAGTAATATTGCAATTTTCATTAATTTTCAAAACATGCTAGGTAATTAAATTTTATAATCAAATTAGAAACGACGGATAGATGGGTATTTCGCGCAATCGCTCTCAGAAATAGAATCGTCACTTTTGAGGACTTTTCAATCGTCAAGAAAATTTCGTCATTTACGATGATACTTTCCTCGCGCGATCACGTGACTTTAAAAAGTTACTATACACGTTTCGGCAATTTGACGAAAGGTTTACTCGGAGCATTTTTCATGAGGCCAATTTGTCAAATACGACGAAAGTTCCGTGAAATTTGAGCATGCGTTTCTGAGAGTGATAGTAGAATCAGATTCTGGACATTTAAAAGTTGTCGGGGACCGATTATCCTATGCATACACACACACACACACACACGCGAAAAATAATAATCTGAAAAAATACCCCCCCCCCCCCCTCTCCGTTGGGCACCGGAAAACCATTTTTGGAACTGACTTAAATTAACTCTCTGAAAAATGTCTATCGTCCTTGTTTAAAGTCAGCTTAGCAACAGTAGCAGTTGTCACATAACCTTGTATCTGTTGGTAATAAAATATCTCTAGTTCTAAGATTATCAGTGATGGCTTAAAAAGTAAGTGCCACTTTTCGCAACGAATGAAAACAAATGGCTTCATAGTTATTATTTAAATTTTTGTACTTGAGAGCCATAGTATCTCAATGCCCTGATTTTTCGAGTCTTTACGATGAAGTTAAGCATTTTTAGTACTATAAAACCTTAGAATAAAGATCACCTATGAGAGCTTTAAAAGTTCGAAACCCTCATGTAGCGAGTGGCTTTGCCGTCGGTACTCTGAATATCTCCTAAGTGTACACTCACAAAAACTTAAAATATGAACTTAAGCTACTATGGCTCACAGGTACAGATTTCAGTTTGAAGATTGGTGTTTGGCTTCAAACTGTTCACACACGTAATACAGCATTACTGACATAGATATATACATATATATAGTCGCAAATAACAATAACATGCACTTCGATGCTCTTGTACTCGGGAGAAAAAACTTAAAAAAGAGGAATACTTGCTTCTTTAAAAAGTGGTTTTCTACTACTTGAATATACCTGTATTAAATCATTATGTATGGATTTTGCGGGGGAAAAGAATGCTTGATAAAAAGGTTTCTTCAGAGTTTTGTCAACCATATATTTCCCCCAAGGACTGAATAACTATGCATAAACAATAGGATTTCAAAGGTTTTCTATCATGTATGTAGATGACATACGGTGATGTGTAGATAACTTTTGGTACCAAACTAGAATGCAGAACAGGGACACATTTGAATACAAGGGAAATACAGCGTAAATAAAGTACAAAATTCCAAAACGATAATGCATATAGTTATTTCGAGGCTATGATGGAGCCTCTTCATCAGTGCATTAAAAGAAATGCTCAACACACAAACATAAATTTGTGAGTGAACAGGCAACAACCGGAAAGACAGCCGGTATTTATACCAAATGGGTCGGATTCGAGATTAACCAATAGGAACAAGGACAAGGAACGTAGATGACCAATCAGAGGCCAGGTACATGAAAAGGAAGGATAGCGGGAAACACGTACAGGAAACAATTATAAAAAACCTTTTCCAAATATCAGGAAGAAACATAAGCAGTTGTCTTTTCTGGTTTTTGCCTGTTCACTTACAACTTTCTAGTTCTATGTTGAACATTCATTTTCCTGCACTGTTGAATTGGCTCCATTGAAGCCCCGAAATAGCTATTTGCATTATCGTTTTGACAAGTTGTGCTTTATTTACGTTGTTTTTTCCTTGGACTCATATTTAGCACAAAGTATTTTTGCTCTTTTGTCTCTTATAAGTGACGTATTGCTCTTGATCTTTACATGGAATATAACAGAGCAGAAAAGAAATGCTACTAAGGTAGCTCAAATGCTTTTTTAAGTGCCTTTTCACCGACGTTATGCGTTTGGTTTTCTGAGAATTCATTAAATTAGTATATTCCTTTTCCTGAAATGGACCCGTCTTGAAAAGGCATGGCAATATGAAAACGAGAACTTTTTCCCTGGAAAGGAAAAATTATATAAATAGATTCATGAAACTGGATATGCTGTTCATGAAATATTCATCCCAGGGCTCCTTTTTCTTCGAAAGAATTATACTCAAGAGGTCTTTTTGAAGAAAGAGAATAAATGCTTAGAACTTCATCTAATATCATATGGAACATAATGGCGTCACCAATAATGGATGCAGAATAAAAGTTTTGATCTCTGGACAAACAATACTGGAATAGACAGTCCTCTATTTTCGCCTCAAGTCTGTATGTTTTGTTTTTTTTTTTCAAAAAAAAAATTTAAATAATAGGGACCTTATTAAGAGAAAACAGTAATTTTTCTTTTTTCTACGAATCAATGTTGAAACATTGAAAGGGAGATTTAGCTGATGCCATAAAATCGATGTTGGTGTATGAGAAAATAGGCTTGTTTAGTTTTGGAAAACTTTCTTGTTAATATAAAAAGTCAAAGCTGGTATTTAACAATAAAAAATAAAATTTTTGAAATCATAAAATTGATATGGCACAGAAGATATCTGAAAAATATTGTTTTCTTTTGAGCTTTTGAAAATCGATAAAGATTGCTTCTAATTTAACAGAAATGACAAAATACAACTTAAAAGGACATTTTATTTTACGGAAATGTAGCATGGGAGTGTACAAAATTGTTCTTGGAGGACATTTTATTAGATAAATAATTAGCAGAGCATTTTCAAATATCAAAGAAACTGAACACTTTTTAAACATTTCAATATAAGATTTAATTAGTAACAATGCAATAATATAATTTCTAGCTGTCTTTTCTTAAAAGGACATTTTATGAGATAAATAATCAGCAGGGTATTGGCAAATACTAAACAAACTGAACACATTTTGAATGTTTCAATATAAGATTTCAGCAGCTACGATGTTTTATTATTTTTTATAAGTCACTTCCAAGCAAATCAACTCAGTGGCTGAGCGGTCTGAACGACAGGTGGTTTCTGGTGCCTACGTAAGCGCAGTGAAGAGGCGTGGGTTCGATTCCCACTTCCCCTGGGTGTATTTCCTTCTTTGTATTGTAATTCTGGTGTATTGTCCTGTTCTACCTGTCATACCAGACGAGAGTCTGCGGCATATCCTTGAGAATAACAAATAAACTCGAATATTAATCCCGAAATGGTCGTAAACAAAAAAACAGAAAAACTTAAATTCATGAACTTCCTAAACCCGAGGACAGCAATTTGCTTTTCGCCAACTTCTTTGTTTCAGGTCTTTCTGTTATTGCTTCCTATTCGTTAATGGCATCAATATCTCCAACAAAGCAATGAATGGCAACGCTCCTTTCAATTCAGAATTTACAACGCCATCTATCATAGCCTTCTGCTAGAATACGCATTCATCCACATCGATTCGTTTGCTGGGCGCTGAAGAAATTTGAATCGGATCCAAAACGGCGTTAACATGAATTGTTTATGTTTCGTGTCTGATGTTGGGGGTGCTTCGTACACTAAGATTTAACATGCGTTATAATCTGTATTCAAAGGACTTTCCGTATCAAAACTTCTTCTGGTTCGAACGAATCTTCTAAGTGGCTGTATCTACATGTTTCAGAGCCTGCATGTAAGTAGACAATTTTTCGCTTCAACTTTGCTTTTGAAATGGCCTTCTAACAGAAATTTAAATTAGAAATGTCTTTCAGAGATTCACAGTTGTGATAGTTAAAGATACAATGTTTAGACCTTCGTAAAGCTTGTTCTAATTAACAAAGGTCATTGAAACTTGGTAAACGTAACCTGTTTAGACCTCGTGTACGGTTCATTCTGATAGACGTATATCATTGACACTTGTTATAAATGTTGTAGGATGCATTGGAAAAGAAGTCCACCTTGATATATTACTAGTTCAAATTTTCTATGTTTCGTAACTGATGTGTTTCGTTACACTAAGATATAACTTGTTATAATTTTTATTCAGAGTGATTTCCGTATCAAAACGTCCTCTGATTGGAACGATTCTTCTAAGTGGATATTCCTACAAGTTTCAGACGCTCTGCAAGTTAGCAGACAATGAATAACAAAAAACAAATTAGAAAACAAAATCTTAAACTTGGAATTTGTTGAATGTGCATTCAAGTTGCGTCAGTCACGTGTTCAATGCGTGTGATAGTGCAACAGCATAAAAATGTCTTCATCAAATGCAGGTAAATAGGCGATGAGTGTCTCAACTAACAGAGAAGTAGGAAAAAAATGTCGCTAGGTAGCAAAATTGTAAACTATAATGGTGTTATCTTCTTTTTTTCAAGTTTCCTTCTGACATGGTCTATAAAACTTATACCAAGTTTCAATGACATGCATCAATTTGAACGATCTTTAATAATCTTAATTGTAATCATCTTGTACGTTTCTAATTATTGGGCTTCTCATAAAATTATTCGAAACCACCAATTTTCTAATTAGTTTTGTGTCAAATTCTCTACTTGCAAGTGTTTAGTTTTCTTCCCGATCTGTATTATACATTTACAGGTGTCTTAGACAATATTTGATGAGGTTTATTGAGATTTGTGCTTGCTGACAGTCTAAGAATAAATCAAGCAAAAGTCGTTGCCTCATTTGACAATTTGTAACTTAATACGATCGCTACATTCCAAGCAAACAAAAAACACAAAGATAAAACCAAAAAATTCCATAAATAAAAAGTTGAAAATACCCAGAAGTTGAAGTTCAAAGATTAAATTGTTAAACTTTTCTGCTGAATGTTAGAGTGTAGTCCCTGATACATAGGCAAGTGGGATTGTTTCATTTTTCTCTTTGCTTGAATTTTCAGTTTTCACTTTTGTTATTTCATTTTCATTTTTTTGTTTCGTTTAGCCATAGATTGTTGACATTTCTCTTAAAGGGGGGAGGGTGAGTACCATTACACCCTCTTATTGAAAGCGTGCATTATAAGGGATCAATTGAAAAGAAAATGTTGATTATGAAAGTTTAAATATTCTCTGAGAAGCTTTTACGAGAATATTTTTTATTACTTTACAAAATCTTTACAATTTTGTGAATAGTTACAATCGTTTCAATTTAATCTGCAAAATTTGTCTTAATACACTACTTAGATATTGTCTCAATTGTAATCAACTATGATTGCAATTGTTGAATAGAACTCCCTAAATGATTTAATTTGATCATACCACCAACAATGAAATATTATTCCTGAAGTGCAATTTTCCCTCCATTGCGCTCCTAACGAAATTTATACCATTAATTTATAAAGAGTACGATATTGCGTCATATGTCACATTACAATGACGTAATTGAAATAAGTCGTAAGCATTTCAAATCGCATATATGAGGCGTTTAAATTTTCTGTGCATTAAATCAATATGATGCTGTTGTGGTTACATAATTAATTCTACGAGCAGAAATCAGAAATGAATGAGCTGTTCAATTAATCTTCTAGTAAAACTTAATAATAGAATTTTTAGCGCCATTGTGGACCGATTTTGGAAAAAGAAAAAAAGGAAGAAAAAAAAAAAGAAAAGAACAAATTTCATTTTTTAGCTGTTCGTAAGTCAAAATGCAGAATTTTTGCTTAGCGAAGAGTATGTACGATTTTAACTGTTGGTTTTTTTTTTCAAAATACATTAAAAAGGAGCGACATTGGCACGTTATTATAATGGTCATTTCTCGTTTTTTGTTAATTGTATAATAAGTGGTACTTAAATAGAAAACCTAATTCATAAAAAGTTAGAAGTTAATGCAAGTGCGTTTTATTTCAAAAATAAACGTACTAGAGCTATGCATTGACAAATGCTACGTATCTTGTTAGACTTTGCAATTGAAATTGAATAAATGTGCTCGAACTAAAATAAACCTCTTCCTTAATGAAAGGAACTAAAATTACAAAAGAAAAACAAAAAACAGCCACTTTTCTTTTAACTCCGAAATACGTAGATAGTAAAACCTATAAAGTTGACCACCTTTTAAATTGATTACTTTTGTCAGGAACGGAATAAGCAGTTTACCTTCTACCTCATCCTCAATAAGTTGACTACCTGTCATAGTTGACCGCAAGAGGTCAACTTACACAGGCTTCCCTGTAGGGTCAGTTGGGGTAATTGTAAACGCTTTTTCAATGTTTTAACTTTTGATCCTTTCCTACCTCTTGAATGAATTCAGAGATAAAATTGTGAGCATTGTAGCCACTACTATACTTCTTGTGAGTAAATGTGTACAAAAATTTTGACTTTGTGACTATTTGTTAGCGAATGAGCTCGTGTTTACAATTACCCCAGAGATCTGGGGTAATTGTAAACAGTGATTTATTTTCGAATAAGGTTTATGCAAATGGAAAATTGTTTCATACACAGTCTGCTTGAAGGCTTAAGAAGTTTCGGAGCAATGATTCTCAATCTGCTGCCAACAGGCCGCATGTGGTCCGCTTAGTTATGTTATGAATCGGCTGAGATCACTCAGCGAGAAATATCTTTCAAAAAATAAAGTAATGCGACAAATTTATGTAAAATGTGTCCCGCAGTGGATCAGTTGGTTAAGCTTGGATCCCACAGAATACCGAAAGTGAAACACAACTGGCCGGGGTCAACGCTTGGGAGGGTGGCCACCTCCCGCGACTGATTATTCTGAGACCGAGTGCGCTAAAGGGAGCTGTGCACGTAAAATACATCGTCGCTTCAAATGCAAACCAAGTTAGAAATAATTTCTGCTGAAGGACCAACCTAGGTGACGATCTCTCATCTGGGAGCTGGTTCAAAATCATTAAGCCTCTGAGCCAAGTATACTTCATTCTAGGGAAGCTCATTAATAATCAGTAGGAGTTTTCTTAATTCATGGTCTCCTTGCAAGGGTAGATTGGATTTCCAAGTGGCATTAGCAACAACAACAACAGTTATGTAAAATAGACACAAAAGTGTAATTTGCATCAAAATATAATACTTATTGTCCCCCCAGAATATTGGAAATAGGAAAAATTTAAGTGTTTACAATTACCCAAGAGTACGAAATATATGGGGTAATTGTAAACACCTGACTTGCACATGAAAAATAACAGGGAGGATGAAATTCATGACTAAATACTTTTAGCAACATTCCATATGACAAATAAAAATGGTTGAAACCACTTGCATCGCTTTTGTAGATGAGCTGGAGACGAAAATGTAAGATCACTAAATTTTGTTAAACAACTTTTTTCACTGTGTCATTTTCAAACAATGGTGACGCCTCCACAAATGTTTCGAAACTTACAAAACTCTTTCAGTGTCTTCCCTATGTTGCGAATTCATCACACACCAGCAGTTAAGTTTTCAAAACTACCACAAGTGTAGTTATGAAGCTTGTTTACAATTACCCCATGTTTACCCATTAGGCCATGTTTACAATTACCCCAACTGACCCTATATCATTTACTACATCACATTTCTGAATGTATACACTGGTGAATTTCAATAATTTCAATTCGATAATTGACCAACCCAAATTTAAGGAATGAAATGCTTTACTAGACTTATGGACATAAAATATGACACAATAAACACTAAAAATGGCACACAATAAAGCGGCTAAGTATTTTAATGCATCCATAAGAGAATAATTCACAGAAAAGGACTTGGACAATTCTCTATCTTATTTCTAGGACACTGCTGAAACCCAGTCGACATTGAGTAATTTCGATCTTTAAATACTTAAAAAGTAAACTAAACATCTAATGCCACACACACCAGTATATACGACAGACTCAATACACAAGATAGTTTGACAGAAATAATGAGTGAGAAAATTCTGTGAATTAAATATATTTTACCAGAGATTCTGGGTGGTAGTTAGACACATATCTTATTTTGACAAAAACATATTTTTTATCTTCGAAATCAGTGGTTCTCAAGTGGTCCATATGGACCTTCAGGGATCTGTTGCGACCTACAAGGGGTCCATGTGAAAGAAAGAAAAATAAGTGGGGTGTAGGAAATGAAATTAGTACATGAGACTCATTTAAGGGAGCTATCACCTACTGTTAGATATGATGAACCTAACAGAAATTTTAACAATGCCTCTTATTTATTCATATAATAATCTTACGTTTATTATTCATATAATAAGTTATTCATATAATAAGTTTAAGTTTACTAATTATAGATTAGTAAAATATGTTCATAAATTGTGCAAGTAGGTACCTAACTAGTAACATTTAGCTTTAAACTACGTTTCATAACTTTCGAATGACATTTCCGGACATTTTTCTCTACCTCCGCACTGATTAAGAACTTCTTGGGAAAAACATTACCCTCAGTTTTACTCTGTTTTAGAACTTTCAAATATAAATGTCGCACTAATTCGCTTCATTTAGAAAGATCCCCTAAGAAGAGGATCCTCGAACAACAGAAGAAAAGGACACGGTGTCCACGGGATGAAAAAGTTTGGAAACCTATGTTCTACATGGCTTGAAAAGTTTAATTAAAACCCCTGTATTTGTTATGTATTAGGTACGCAAATTAATGTTGTTTAATTATCCAAAAATGATTTAAAGTATATTTCCCTAGAAGTCTTACATTATCACATTCAATAAAAGTTATTATAAATGTTAGTGAAAATTTTTACATTTTAATGCAACTAGCTTTTATTTCGAAATGAGCAAGTCATTATTTTTAATATTCATGCTTTTATCCTGTCCGAAAATTATGTAGAAGCAACTACTTCAATAGAAAATGGCGTAAACGGCCGTTCGGTGTCCACGGGATAAAAATGTTTAATTGAAACCCCTGTATTTGTTATGCATTATGTAAGCAAATTAATGCTGTTTAACTAACCAAAAATGATTTAAAGTATATTTCCCTAGAAATCTTACAATATATCACATTCAATAAAAGTTATTATAAGTGTTAGTGAAAATTTGTAAATTTTAATGCAAATAGCTCTTATTTTGAAATAAGCAAGTCATTATTTTTAATATTCAAGTTTTTATCCTGTCCGAAAATTATGTTGAAGCAACTACTTCAACAAAAAATGGCGTAAACGGGCGGTGGTCCACGGAATAAAACAGTTTGGGAACATGTTCTAAATGGCTTTAAAAATTTAATTAAAACTCCTGTATTTGTTACGTATTCCGAAGGCAAACTAATGCTGTTTACCTAACTAGAAATAATTTAAAGTATATTTCTCTACAAGTCTTACATTCAAATCAGAATAAATAAAAGTTATTATAAATGTTAGTGTAAATTTATACATTTTAATGCAAACAGCTCTTATGTTGAAATCAGCAAGTCATTATTTTTAATATTCAAGCTTTTATCCTGTCCGAAAATTATGTGGAAGCAAATACATCAACAGAAAATGGCGTAAATAGTTTCGGTAACTTATAAAGTAGGTTTTTCCACCCCTATCTTTTCTATGCATGGCAGTAATTTTTATGAATAGGGTTCGTTTTTACAATAGCCGTGGAATGTGCATGGCCAGAAAGCTCATAAACAGATGAAAGAAGCTTTCAGATCTCCTTTCGTGATCAGTTTGTGAGGCGATATCTTCTGCAATTTGGTTTCAGTTGGAATGGCAGGCATTGACGTTTTCAAGATATTTTTATAGTGAAAAGCTGACATCTTAGCGAATGAGAATAGCAATGACCGAGAAAAATGTTCGATTATACTTGTGAACCGTAAAAGATCATAGAATTTTATTACTCTAACTTATCTGGACATAGCACTCAATATTTGCTGTTGTTGAAACTGAACAGTAAATAGTTATGTTTTCCGATTCTTGGTTTTACAGCTCTACTTCTTTCTTTGTTGAGAGTTTTACTGTTCGAATCTTCGCATGAGTACATTCATTGTATGTCTTATATTTGTAGTAGGTCACGTTCAAAGTTACTGCTTTTACAAAAAGAAACACGTTACATAGCTATTTCTTTGAAAATTTTTATACTTCATTTTGCACATTTTTCGTTTTATTGTTTCCTCCCCGTTTTTTACTTAAATATTTTTAACTGCATACAATGTAAAAAAAATCTCCTGAAAATAACGGAAAAAGTACGGTAGCAGAGTTGCCGGAAATATTCCGTTTCTGATACTATTTTCCCGAGATTTGATAGAACTTCCATTTCTTTTTTCACCGTTAATCCAAATCAGGTTGTGAAAATACAGCAACCGTAAAATGGAAAAGTTCCATTCTTGTATTTTCAGGAGGTGATATTTCCGTTTTTGGAAGAAAGTACCATGTATTGAAGAACTACGGAAATCTTCCGTTAAAATCAGTCAAAAAACACTCTGAAAATTCTGGTTTTATTTAACAGTGTGGTATTTTTAACCCTTGGGCTGTCTTCTATCAAGACATCACACAAGCCGCCACATCGGGTCATGTAGGCCCGAATTTAAAATTTAGTAAATTGGGTACAAAAAAAATTAAAAACATTATGTTTAAATGTCAATGTAATGTAAGATTATGTAACATACAAAATGCATAGAAAATAAATTAAAATTGTACCTGGGTCAATTAGTCCGGCAGATATGACATAATTGTGCCTTTAATGATAGAAGCATAAAACTTGGAGTACATGTACTACACATATTAAGATTTAATTTTAGATAGGAGGACATCGCAGATTTCGCCTATTTCAATAATGGCGGGCATTCAAAATGGCGGCCTATTGATTCGTTATGTGCGCTCGCTTGAAGTTTCTTTGATGATATTAAATGATCAGTTATGAAAACAATGACAGATAATAATTGTTTCATACATGTAATGTGCAATTTACAATAATATACCATATTTTATTTATGATATACATACTTTTATTCTACTTAAGACCTGACTATTTAATGAAATTACTAATACTACGTCGCCTGAATTGCATTGCATAAATACACTAATCGATAAATTCGTAATATATTATAAATAGATAAATGCATAATATATATAATACACTGAAAATATTTGCCAGAAAATACATGAAAATCTCTTTGAAATCATGTATCTAGAATCTAACGTAAAATTACAGAGAACAATAAACAGGAAACTGCAAACTCCTTAATATAGGAATTTACAGAGAACATTATGCACAAAATGATGGTAATGAGCCGCAGTAGTGACACCATCTAAGAGTAATTTGAGTTAGTATTTCTGGTACACAAAGTCAAAGGGGAGTTCAGTTGACCCCACACTAACTTAGGCCCTTCGACTGGCCGCCGAGGGCGCTGCTGCTTACTAGAGCTGGGAGTAAACATCACGGTATATAATATACCTACAATATATAATGTATTTCTTGACAATGTATAAAATGGTAGTCGCAGATCTCAAGTGTTCAGCTTTAGATAACTTAACAGATCTTTCTCAGTAATTGCTCACAGAGCGGAAAAACAAAAATTTTATTGAGAAACTGTTGTCAAGAAATTTAATTATTTCATTTGAAACAAGTTCTTAAAGTGTAGGCAATAAGTTAGATTACAAATATATCACTAATTACAAAAAGCACCACAAGCATACATAGCAGTCTTCCAGCATTGACACTTGTGACCACATAGAACCCGTTTTGTGCAGGCTTGTGAAGCCTCTGGTGAGGTCGTCCAGAATATTTCCCAGGGACATTCAGCTTTATTTTTCCAACTCCAGTCACCTGGTGAAGGAATCACTGGGGTTGAGACCATCCCTTGGACCCAAGAGTAACCAGCCGGTGGACGGCTCTTTTTAAGCTTTGAATGAGCGTACCTTGTGACGGAGGAAGACTGTCAATAGATCTGTACTGACGAGTGAATAGGTGTTTTCTTGCATCATTCACACATTCATCACGACTAGTTTCGTCATACAGCAGAACTAAATGTCTTTCAAACGGTTTTAACATATCTTGTACTTTCTGTTGAGTTTGTCTATCAGCCAATTTACAAAAAGTACCAATGATGTGTTGATATGCATTCCAGATGTTCCTAGTGGTCGTTTTTCGTCTTCCGCCAAAGAAGGATTCAATGTCACACCCAGTTATTGAATTGAACAATGGTAATGCAGTACGTCCACCGTCACGCAAATATCTTTCTAAATCATGCACAGCGAAAATTCGATATTTCTTCCTTACTCCAAGTGCCAGTTTAGGTGCTCTACCGATGAGATGGCAGTAACTAAAACCTCAGTATCCACGGTGCATATTTCGGTCTGGTATCCCCATGCTGCGAAGAATCTCATAAATGATGTATAATTCAAGTTTCATCTTTTCCGGAGGTGCATGGAGTCAACCATGCGACATCTTGACGATTTATAACGAGCACATCGCTGCCAATTGGGATAATTACTTGCTTGTCTGCAGAAATAGTTACTAAAGCTGTAGCCAGGGAAGAAAACATTTCAGACTTATTTTCATCAACTCGGAGAAATTGCTCCCAGTTTTTAAGAAGTGGACTACTTCCTTCAACTCGCATCGAGCACTTTTTCCTCTTTTGCTGCGTGGGTCACTCTTCCAGCTGTCATGCAGATACACATCCCAGATGATGTGTATTTTTTTACACATCATCTTACGCATTTAAGATGAGGTTTGACATGGTATGAATATAGTTATGACATGGGTATGAATATAGTTATTAGCAAAATCTTCAAATGATTTTGCTAATCCTGGTCGCTGCATGTTGGCAATTGTAGCACCATCAATGAATATAATTTCTGCTGTTGACTTCAAAGTACTAGTAGACGCTACTCAAGACAAATCCCCGGTTCTTAGACTCCCTGAATTCGACAGAGGATAAGTTTGGTTTTCGTGTCAAAAAAATGCATCCATTACGCATCTGTGAAACATAACATCTGAAGCATTGCCATTACGCATCTGTGATTCAATATACAATTTATTGAACAACGAGCAGTCATTCTTCAATGATGTTAACTGTAACTGTTTGTTAGACTTTTCTCGAACTGGTGGTCGGCTGAATGACTGAATGTTGAGGTGTAAGGTTATTCCACTTTACAGCATCCAATATCAGTTTAGCTTTATTAATAATTCTTCTGCTGATATATTAACACATATTGTTCAATTAAAGTTCTTTCAATGCGCAACAATATGTCTGCAAGTGATATATCAACAACATTTCTGCTCTCAAGAACAAGAAGATCAGTGCTCTTATCACTGGATGGGTTTCTCAGATCTTGCATGACACGAGCATGACACTTGACAAGTTTTGCAAACGCCATCTGTGATTGCTTGGTAGCTTCGAGATGGCGATGATCTTTTTCCTTCTTCTCAGCAGCTTTGCAATTAACTTATTCAATTAAACGGTCCGTCTCAGGTCCAGATACCCTCCAACGATGCAGAGCCTTTGAGTTTCCTGTTAGACCTACAGGTACTCATCACCTTTGACTGATGCGTTGTTTTGTTCGTGAGACTGATAAATAGCAATAGCAAAGAATCCCCCTCCTTGATTTTTGTGAGAAATTTTTCTTTTGTGAATTCTTCACACGTTAGGTTGGTTACACCAGGTGACTGCGGTTGGAAGAATAAAGTTGAAGATCCCTGGAAAATATTCTGAACATCCTCACCAGAGGCTTCACAAGCATGCAGAGAACGGGATCTATGTGGCTGCACGCACAAGTGTCAATGCTGGAAGACTGCTCTGTATGCTTGTGGTGCTTTTTGTAATTAGTGATATATTTGCAATCAACTTATTGCCTACACTTTAAGAACTTGTTTCAAATGAAATAATTAAATTTCTTGGTAAAAGTTTCTCAATAAAATTCTTGCTTTTCCGCACTCTGTATAATTACTGAGAAAGATCTGTTAAGTTATATAAAGCTGAACACTTGCTACCATTTTATAAATTGTCAAGAAATGCATTATATATTGTAAGTATATTACATACCGTTCGGTTTATTCCCAGCTCTAGTAAGCAGCAGCGACCTCGGCGGCCAGTCTTGTACGAAAGGCCTAAGTTAGTGTCGGGTCAACTGAACTCACCTTTGACTTCGTGTAAAAGAAATACTAACTCAAATTGCTCTTAGATGATGCCACTATTGCGGCTCATTATCATCACTTTTTACATAATGTTCTCTGTAAATTCCTATTTTAAGGAGTTTGCAGTTTCCTGTTTATAGTTCTCTGTAATTATACGTTAGTTTCCAGATACACGATTTCAAAGAGATTTTCACGTATTTTCGGGCAAATATTTTCAGTGTATTATATATATTATGCATTTATCTATTTATAATACATTACGCATTTATCGATTAGTGTATTTATGCAATGCAATTCAGGCAACTTAGTATTAGTAATTTCACTAAATAATCAGGTTTTAAGTTGAATAAAAGTATGTATATCATAAATAAAATATGGTATATTATTATAAATTGCGCACTACATGTATGAAACAATTATTACCGGTCATTGTTTTCATAACTGATCATTTAATACCATCAAAGAAACTTCAAGCGAGCGCACATAACGAATCAATAGGCGGCCATCTTGAAGGCTCGCCATTTATGAAATAGGCGAAATCTGCGATGTCCTCCTATCTAAAATTGAATCTTAATATGTGTAGTACATGTACTCCAAGTTTTATGCTTCTATCGTTAAAGGCACAATTATGTCATATATCTGCCGGACTAATTGACCCAGGTACAATTTTAATTTATTTTCTATGCATTTTGTATGTTACATAATCTTAAATTACATTGACTATCTTCTATCATTGAAGGCACAATTCGGCCAATTTTTGTCATATATCGGCCGCACTAAATATCACCCGACGTGACAGCTAAAGGGTCAAATACACTTAGACAATATGAACTGTAAGTTATAAATTTAAAATTGCCATAAAATTAAGATAATACAATATTGTTACGTACGTGTGCTTTCAGATTTTATTTTGCTCTATTATGTGTTCACATCTTAACCGTATGTTGTGGCATTATCTGTGTTAACTATTAAGGATGGCAGCTACAGCAAAGCTTTGGCTTTATATACATATTGGTACTAATTCTAATTGTATACCAAAACGCCCGCGGTGAAGAGTTTTTGAGTTTGAAAAACTTCAGCAGTGAGGGAACGGTTGAATTTCGATACTGTGATAAATGTTATATTATGGTTTTTAATTAGTGGAACTCCTTAGGTAGGAGAGTTTCTATGGTTTTACTTTATGGAAGTTCTTAAGTAGGACAGGGTTTTACTTCGTGAAAGTCCTTAGGAATGGGACAGGTTTCTTACTTCGTGGAAGTCCTTAGGAATGGGACAGGTTTCTTACTTCGTGGAAGTCCTTAGGAATGGGACAGGTTTTTTAATTCGTGGAACTCCTTAGGAATGGCACAGGTTTTTTACGTCCTGGAAGTCGTTTGGTAGAGCTGAGTTTTACTTCGTGGTAGTTCTTAAGGCGCGTTCTGACGAGACAGTTTTCCCCTGCAATATCTGTCGAGACAGTCACTGTCCATGTCTGAACGAACCCGACAGTCGCTCTCTGACAGTATCTCGCCGAACCGGTTTCTCGCTGTGACAGTCACGTCTGAACACAGGCGGACACTTTTCAGAGCTACTGTCGCAAGTTCTCAGACCAAGTTGAAGTCCTTGCAACTTTTTCCCGACTGTCTGACATTGACTCCCGCGAAAAATACGCAATTGCTTCGATTAATGTCCTAGAAAAGTTTAATTAATTTCATTATTGTTCTGAAACTTCTGTTTAGTGGTTGATATATTTGGATATTAATGAATATATTCTTTTTTCCTCGCGAAAAACAGCAATTGCGTCGACTTATGTCCTAGAAAATGTTCAATTAATTGCATTATTGTTCTGAAATTTCTGTTTACCGATTTAATCTGATAGATATGAATGTAACCTCTATTTCTTGGTTTAAAATCCAGAAAATTGTGCTTTTAATAAATGCGTAGTTTAGTAGAGACAAATTTATCTATTATATTGAAGGTCAAAGAAAAAAAAAACAATTCAGAATTAAAAAGTTAATTTAATGCATGGCTTTAAACGGATTATTTATTTAATTTTATTATTTACTTTACTTTTTAATGCTTAGTACTTTAACCCTCTTCCAATGTCAAAATTTCAAATTAATATTAAAAACTGATTATTGTTATCAGTACTTGCAATTATATATGGAACACATTTTTTACTTGTGTGCTCATATTGAAGTATACATTAAATAAGTAATTAATTTCATTTAGCGCTTCAAAACAAATATTTAATGCAAAAATCCTTTTTATTTCTTCGTTAAATAGAAATATTGTCAAGTGCAAACATTTATTTTGAGATAAACTTTTAAAGCTGTCAACGATTTATAGTTTCCTTTTAACTAATATTTTTTAAAACTTTTTATTGTTAACTGTGTTTAATATGTGTTAAATAATATACAGTACAACCTCGAACGGCCATTTCCACGGGAATATTCATTTCCTGTATGGAAAAATGATGAACGTGGGTCAGAATAACGTCCGAAGAAATCGTTAAACCATTAAAACAAGACGATACCTAAGTTAAAATGATGGATGCAGGTACAATGCATAAAGATTTTAATGTATTGTAATCACTTTAAATTAATCCTTTTTATTATGCTATCATGATTTAGCAAAAGGTAGCCAACAATTATAGAATTGCAATTAATCTTGTACTTATTACCAATGAAAATTCAACATCAAACTTTGATTCATGTAAAACCTTTATATGTAAAAAAGATTAAAACTTCCTTTAAAACATTTAGAAATTAGCTTTATTGATACGTAGTTAAATTTATTAAACACTTTTGTAGATGAAACCGCTATAAAAGGGTGTATAGTTGTAAAGTGTTTTATTTTCGTTTCATTTTACTTCAGGTAAAAATGTTATATATTTTTTAAAACCTACATTAGTTTCGTGCAAGTAACTTTTAACTGCACTCACACACAAAACTTTGTGTTAGGTTGTTAAAAAAAAAAATCTAATCTATCCTGTCATAATTTTAATCTTTTACTGTCAAAATTGTGATCATTTAAAAATCCAATTTTAGGAATTATACAGCGAAATTTCGTAATAAAAATATCCATTTTCTTAAAATTAATCATTCAAATTTTCTGACCTTTTTTACTGAAGTATTATCTGCACTTTCCATAATTAATGTGTCGATAATACTTCAGTATATATACAAATCTAATGTAGCTTAAGAAGATACAAAAACAAAGAAGTAAATAAAAAAAAAAAAATCAGCAGCAAATGCAACACATTGCGACTCCTCAATTTTTTCGGAACAGCGTCTCAAGTACTGCACAGGATGAAGAAACCTTTCTTCTACGTGAGAACCAACTCCGACAGTCTCCGCCGACTGTCGCTGCGAGTTCTTGCTTGCAATTTTTGCTGTAGTGTGAACACTCTAGCAACAACTGGGACATCTTCGGGTGAGTTTTCTCGCTCGTCAGAACGCGCCTTTAGATAGAAGGTAGGACAGGGTTTTACTTCGTGGAAGTCGTTAGGTAGGACAGGGTTATACTTCGTGGAGGTCCTTAGGTAGGACAGGGTTTTACTCCGTGGAAGTCTGTAGGTAGGATAGTTCCTGGATAAGTGCGTGTTGGGGAATAATCTGGAGTTTTAGTGTAAAAATACTTGGAAATAAATTGCGCTATTTTTTTTTAAAGTCACTGAGTTTTTCATATGGCGGACCCGAAGCTCGTTGAAATATGTTTTGAAAAGTATGCATAAAAATTTGTTACACGTAAGTTATACATACAAGTTGTACGCAGAGGTATACACATGATATGCTGATGTAATTTGATGGGTTAAGTAAATAATTTACAGTTCAGTACCAATGATCAGTAGGAACTTGCACTTATCGCATTTAAAACAGCAGGCAAAATTTAACAAAAAATAATGACTGGATTACCTGTTTTTTTGGTACACAATATTTGAAACAAAGACATCTTTCCAACTTACAGTCCTACTAATAGTTGCCGAACTTTGAAAGGGGCCGTACCATATGCTTCAGAGTGAGTTGGGCAGGTGTACGAACGAGTGTATTTTAGTTTTCAGTCTTTCTCTCAGACAAGTCACGCTTGATCCTGACATGTACTGCCGTTCCGCATATTTCCCCGGCCCCACAGCATTCATAAGGATTCTTGCTAAAAAATAAGGAGCTGTTGAAGAAACGTATATTTTAGTCGAGCGCGGTAGTTCCCAAACTGGATTCAGCTGACGTCCTGGGGGGCCACAGCTGGAAATGAGGGGTGCCACAAGACAGTCCTTATTAATACTAAGTCTATGTTTGTTCTTAAGCAAGCAAAAAGTGTAGTGTTTACAGTTAAAGTAACTTTTCTGCATTTTTAATGAGTTATAATCTTCATTACTGTGTTCTTTTCATTTATTTATATGATTGTTTTTTCTTACATCGTTCATTATCACTAAGACACAATTGTTTATGTAAATATATTATACACGCATTATGCATATATATTATCCTACTAGAGTTCAGCGAGAAAATATCAACTCTTTTTCTAAGGGGGCCATAACTCGAAACAATTTTGGGAGTGACTGGTCTAGCGATTATGACTGGTGATAGGTGTTTTACCGATTAGGATTCGACCGGGGCTTGATACTCGGCCGGTTAAAACCGTGCTGATTACTTATCTCTTGCTATGCGATAGCGCTTGATAATGTTAAGGCTTCACAAAAAATGTATCGCAACTGCGCGATTAGTACTGAATCGGAGAAAATAGGAGGGCTGCAGTAGCTTAATGCGTTCCAAGGCGAGGATACGGCGCGTCTAAACTAATTATAATATCGCTGCCCGAGTTCAATTTTTCGATAAACGCGTTTAAACACCTTTCCACATTCTCAGGAAATGTACCAAGGAAAATTAAGTTTTGGCATCATACTAATTACACTATTGTTTTAAGCTACTTAATTAAAATTTATTTATAAAATGAGCCATTTACTTGGACTTTTTTTTACGGTGATTTCAGTAGTGAACTACAGCAGCGATATATATAACTTTTGTGTGTTTTAATTACCCCATTACGCAACTTTTGCGCACTATGCAGAATAGATTTCGAAAAAAAAAAAGACAAAGGTTTTATCGGCCCGCCCTCGCGCACATGCCTACTTGTCTCATGAACCCCTTAAAGCAAGAATTTTTATCTGAAAAACTAGTGTAGTGTAAGTTATTCTTTGCAATTTCAGGTTGTGGGGGGGGGGGGGTGAGGTAAACGTTACATAAACAAAATATATTATACAAATAAAGTGCAGACGGATCTCAGACGGGCTTTAAAAACAAAATAACGCACGGGCATGGGCAAACTTTCCGGTAACTTTCGCCCGCGGCAGACAAGGGCAAATGCGTTAAGTGTTTAAGAAAGGGAGTAACTTCTGATAGTAGGAAGATTATTTGAATTGGTGCAGATAGCGGGTAAGCTAGGCAGTGTCCGGTACATGCGTAAGGCCACCAGCTCCGTGCCAAAGCAATCCTAAGGCCTCGGCTTAACAGGTTTGAGTCTGGTGGAGAAAATTTGCATGCGTGAGGAGAATATTTACGCAAATGTCACGTTCAAAATACTAAGGACGTTCTGGGTAATACAAGGAATGATACTCCAGTGTATACAAAAATAAAAATCGTAAATGAAGAGGATTATTTTAAACACAAGTAAATTTAATTTTATTTGAATGTGTTTATGCTGAAACAGAAGGCAATATTCAATCTCACTTGAAAATGGAAGGGGGAAAAACCTCGAAAAAATATAAATAAATGAAGATGCTCGTCTCATTGAATTCCTTCCAGTCTAAAACCGTATATTTCCCCCTTTGAAAAAAGCTCTCCAAGTTTATTTCCGAATTCTTTTAAAAGTAAATAAAGATTTAAAGGATTTTTGAATTTTATCCTATTTTAAAGGAGTAGGAAAATGACTTTTCAGATGAGAATATTTTTCAGGCGTCGTTTATAGTGTACTTTTTGAAATGCTTTCATAGGTGCGATGAATCTGAAATTCTTTGAATTTTCAGTTTGAAAAAAAAAAGTGGTTTGATTGCAAGACATTTTTTTGTGAGATTGTGTATTGTAATGAGTATTTTATCTTGTTTATTAGGTAAAAACTCTTTGTTTAAAAAGAATTTGAAGCAATAATTTCTATATTATGCTTTATCTAACAAACACCTTGATTACTATCGAACTTTTTTACAATTGTAATTACTTTTTTCCTGCAGCTCAGGAATTAAGAAAAATCATTTAATGAAATTTACTTCTATCCATTTATATATATTGTCATGTTTAATATTGTATATATATGTACATATACACATTATTTTTAAAAAATTTAACTCTGTTATTTATAAATTACCTATAATTAATTTATTTGCGTCTGTCAAACAACTTCTTAATTTTTCTCCCATTTTAGTTTTAAGTAATGTAGTAATCAAAAATTGATTTTTAGTGACATCTTTTTAAAATGCTTTAAAGTTATTAAATATCACACACACTGCTATTTTGCTTATGTTTCTAAAAATGGGCAGAGCAAGACACCAAACAAAACGGCTGATGATTCCATTAGCCCCCTCACTTTATTGTTCTTGCGTTGAATAAAAGCAATTAAAACTTGCATAATAAAATAAACAACGGTGTATTGAATCGTAATCTAATTTAAATCCAATTAAGCTATGAATCTGCTTACATTTCAGTCTTAAAGGTAAGAAAGAGTACATTTGCGGATAAAATTGTGTAAGCTTAAAACTGACAATCCTCTGAAGAAATATAAATAAAAATTTTGTATACATAAAATGTACACAAAAGTGGTTTACTATAGTTTTAGTTTCCTTTCTACATCGGTAGATTCGACTCTCCTCATTCCACTAGACTATGTTCATGAAACATTGTTAGATATGCCGACAGGGTGTCATAGTGGTAAGGCGCAGATCTCGTACGCCCAAGATCGCAGGATCAAACCTGGCCCAAGTCGGTGGATTTTCAAGGTGCAGGAAATCGTCAGCGCCCATGTCGTATGATTATGCGGCATGTAAAAGATCCCTTGAGTAGACATTTAGCTTGGATGCACTCGGCTAAATTAAATTCCTTGTGTAATCTGCATCAATGACAGCTCAGGTGCCGCCATCTACGTGAAACTGAGCGTCCAAATTCTCAGAGTATTAATGGCATCCGCCGACAGTGGTGCTGCTTTAAAGAATGGATGCCGATTTCCGGGGAATGCACTAGGTCTGCAAAATGGTTAGTAACCATATTCAGCCCCGTTGGAATAAATAAATAAAAAATAAAACATTTTTAGGTATTATCGTATAAGTTTTCTGTCCACATCCTTCGAACCGACTTGCTTGATTCTGCAAGACAAAATATTCTTTCATGATGTGATGTATTATCGGACAAACTTTCCTATATTCTACATCCTTCTCCTCGAATATCTTCATTATATAAGAGGATGTACCTAAAATATACTTAGTTGATTCTGCCTTACCTTATTTTCTGTCACTCTACATCCTTACACATTCCTCTACACTGTAAAAATTTTGGTGTTTAGATGCCACCATTTTTTCTGGATTTTTGGTAACTTTTTTGCGTTAACGAGTTAACGAACTTCATATGTTCAAAAATATTGAGCTATCTTTTTTTTTCTTTGAAATGATGACATTGTAAGGTAAATGACCCAGTAGGGGACACTAGATCTTTAAGCTCCTAAAATAGGCGAATGTAACATTAAACTTGAATGAAATGGTCAGAACCTATAGCGAACAATTATTAGTGCTGGGTAATAGAACTAAAGTTGGCGTGGAATATCTATGCAAGTACATGGATCTATGCAAGTAAAGCCGATTAAAAAGAAGGTTAGGGATTTGGGGAAAATATATGGGGAAAAAGCGTGACATCATTTATGAATGGTCCCTTAGTCATTTTTGAAATTATTTCTCCAAGTTAACAGCATAAAATAGATGATATTAATTTCTGTACACTACTAATTCAAATACGTGTCTTATAAATGTCCACTATAGATACAAATTAAGCGTTTAGTAAATCTGACGTAAAAATCCTAATTTTTCATCAAATGACATTGTATAGGTAATTAATTTGAAGAGAAATAGTTGGCGATTAAGCTAAATATGCAAATATTGATGTAAGAAATATTGATGTAAGATCCTTGAAAAAAAATTTCCACGTAAAAAAGTACGAAACGTTTCTTAACAGTGTCCACTACCGGGTCATTTACCTTACATCCTTTCTTCCATTGTACGTCCGGCATATTATGAACTACTATTTCATTTGTTTTTTATTAATTTCATTTTTTAGAAATTTCTAGATATGAACATATGAACATGTACGTGGATGTACGAATACTCAGAAACATCTACAACTATTTGGAATTTTGAATGTTAAAAAGGCTCGCCATTTCATATTAAAGAGCTTTTAATTCGCTCTGAAATTACATAAATTAGCAAACTTAAAGAAAGGTAATTTCTCCAAATTAAAACGCGCAATAGAAACTTTTAACATTTGCCATTTTCTCGCTTTACAGTAATTTCTCATCATAAACAATTCATTTTTTCCCCGTGAAATTTCCCGTTGCTTTATCGAACCCTAATTCTGTTCAGGAGACGCGTTGAGTTGCGAGATAAGGGAGTTAATGACTTCCATCGTAACAGCTCCGTTAATCGGTAATGGAGCCTGGGAGGAAAATAGTTGGTTCATTAATTCTGGCATCAGGAGTTGGGTAAACGTCATTTTTATCGCTAAAGTTGACACGATTCATCATTTTTTTCGGGAAGAAAAACGCCATTTTGGAAATGTTGAGGTTGTGTTTCTGCTTTTGGATACATGAATTCATTTGTTTTATTTAGTTTTATGTAAGTTTCAAATGTTTTGCTTTTTTTTCTGGATACCTCTTCTCTAGCTTGATAAATATTCTTATTTTTCAAGTTCGTAATTTTCATTGAATATTTCTTTTAAAACAAAATCATTTTCACTATTTTTTTTAATTTCTAATGGGCTACTGTTGGCTTCTGCCGATTGCATACCTAGTGCGTTCCACAGAGATTGGTACCATCTCTTTCTGGGGCAACACAATGAGTGTGATACCATCGCCGCATAACAGTTACTGATGTCCAGTTTCTTCGCCTGTAAGGGCGAGCACCGGACTCTGTTGATGCGAAATTGTACAAGGAATGTAATTTAGCCGAGAGCATCCAAGCCAAATGTCTACTCAAGGGATCTTTTGCATGCCGCATCATCATACGATAGGGCCGCAGACGATTTTCTGCATCCTGAAAATCCACCGACACTGGCAAGATCCTCTGACCTATGGCGTACGAGTCCCGCACCTCACCCCGACGCCACTGTGCTGGCACAGTTTCACCAATTATAAAATACAGTTAGGACGCTCCACCTCCCCCCCCCCCTGTTGGATTCGTTCTTCGAACACGCTATGGCTGTTTGACGTTATGCGATGGAATTTGCAACTATTTGGCAACAACTCTGCGATATATCGCCTATCCAATTGTCAATCTATAAATGTTTCGGAAGTCTAGCGGAACCGACTGATGCGGATATATTTTAAACATGCGGATAGATTTTAAGTAATACTCCCGCTAAGTAAAGCCGTCAAAGGGTGTGACCGGGCGATATGGATTCCCCGTACATTCCGAATACGATGGTGCTTGCTTCGGCCCCCGTACTGATCATCATACTGTTGGGAAGAAGTGACCTGAAAAGCAGAATGACGATCACAGATATTAATATAATAGATTTTCTAAATTACTAGGTCTTGAATCTAAAATTTAGTATTTTGTCTAAAATACTATTTTGTTTTTAAAGGCCTTTTCTTTTTGAAAAAATTCTTGTGAAAGTTAATGCGGTAAAATACAGTTTATATTTACATGTTTACAGGGTTTCGTAGTGGTAAGGCGCAGGTCTTGTACGCCCAAGTTTGCAGGCTCAAACCTGGCCCAAGTCGGTGGATTTTCAAGATGCAGAAAATCGTCTGCGACCATGTCGTATGATTATGCGGCGTGTAAAAGATCTCTTGAGTACACATTTGGCTTGGGTATTCTCTGTTAAATTAAATTCCTAGTGCAATCTGCATCAATGAGAGCTTAGGTGCCGCCATCTAGGGGAAACTGAGATTCAAAATTCTCATAGTACTCACTGGCATCAGCCGACACTTGTGCTACTTGAAAGAATGGATGCCGATTTCTGGGGAATGCCCTAGGTTTGCAAAAAGGTTAGTAACCATATGCAGCTCCGTTGGAGGAAAAAAAATATATTTCAACCAAACTCAATGTATTTATTATCCTAAATTTTTATCCTAATGATGAGCTGTAAATGCTTAAATTCAACCTATTTTTAAAAGTCTACAATGTTACTGTTTTTTGCAATTTTTCCAGATTTTTGACTCATATATATGAAAATCAGAATTCGTATATTTTCAGGAAACAATGTAGAAGATAGGGATTATTTTTTCATTTCGAATGCATTTTTTTTTCTCGGCTTGTTTAGAGAAAAAGATATGAAATTAAAAAAGCATAATTTTTGTCTTAAGGCATAAATAAAAATTCTTTTAAAAAATTTATTATTTAGAATTTATTGAAATTTGAAGCCAATAAATGGAGGGAAGGAAATTTACTAAATAATTAGTTATATTTTTAGGCCTATTTTATGTATGTATATAACTATATATATGATTTTTTAAGCATCTATTTTAATCTATGAAAAGAAACGGTGAAATATGGAAGGCCGACGACCAGTGAAATATGCTATTTACATTTCTTACCTTACTATTTACATTACGTGCTATTTAAATTTTTACGTTTCAAGTTTTATGTGCTGCTTACTTCTAAGCATGAAGATTTTCTAGTGACACGATAACCATTTCAAAAAGTTTTTATTTAATATAAATATTTATCATAAAAGGGCTTTTAAATGTTTTTCATAATAAAATCTTAAGTTTGTTCCAAGCGAATTCAACTGTTAGATCAGAATTTGAATAGGACTCAATTATCTTCGTAGGTAAGTTTTTTTTTTCGAACTGTTCAAAATTGAACAAAAGAATCAGAAACAAATTACGGAATGAAGTGTTTCCGCCGAGATCTTTAGAGCAAAAAACATTTCGTTCAAACTTATTATTCTGTAAAAAGTTATTAAGAGAGACACACACTTCTTCCCCATGTCAAAACCCATTTGAATTATTTTTTTTTTCAATGTTTATTTAATTAGGTTTAACTTGATTTTGACCCCTTTTAACAATATTTTTACGACACATTAAGCCGTCTTTCTTGTTTTCTTTTGTGTTTTTATTATTATTTTATTATTGTCATTAATGTTTTAAAATGTTTATTTCAATTTTGCTGGAAGATAAGCTAAACATACTAATCACAAATATCTAAGCACAAGCTTCGTTTTACTAAACACGCATTTTGTTAAACATAGATTTTATTTAATAAATAAATACCTACATGTAATCAATACAAAATTAGTAATTGATATAATTTAATAAAATACATTTAGTTTAGGGGACATTAATTGACTGCATATAGTGCAAAGTTGACATTTTTTGCTCTTAAAAAATTACATAATTAATGAATGAAAGCGGAAGAAGTAAAAGTTTTTAATTACCGCATGTTTATTTTGGCAAAAAGTAATTAACCTGGTTTCTTCATACTTTTAATTAATACTTTATGGATAATCGTTAAAAAGCATTTTAAGCAATTTCGAAATACTAGGGAGAGGATGGACCTTTTTAAGCATCTCATTTTCGGGGATTTACTTTCCTAATTAGAAACTCGTTCCTTTGCATCTTAAAATAGCACGCCAAAAAGTTGCTGGGTCGATATTTTTGCAAACTGCAGCCATGCTCATTATTTATTTATTTTTCTAAGTATTTCTTACGTGAACTTTTGCTACATTAAATTAATTAATAAATGGCTTAGCATTTTTTTCTTCCGATTGTATTTTTACGTGATGATAACATCAATTTTGACGCGCTGACATTGTTTTACTTTTAATTTACCTTCGTAAAATGCATCATAATTTTATTGCTGTGGAAAATAAGCTGCGGCTTTTTAATAATAATAATTTTATATCTAACCACTATAAATAGATTTAAAATTGTGAAGACTAATTTAATTTTTACTGTAAAAGTTGTTGCTATGATTTTTTTCACGAACTGAACAATTCAATTTGAACAAGTCCGTCAGTGAAGCCATGTGATATCAATTGCAAAGTTACTTCTGAAATGGGTACTTATCGTTTAAACACCATAGAGATGAGATAGTAGGTAGAGGCCGTAAAGGAACCCTAAAGACGTGCCAAGATGAAATCACGTGATATGTGGACCGATTTCGAGTTAGCTGCAACCGTCTGCAACATACAGTATTGAAATATGTATCCCGTTGATTGAAATCGGCTAATTTTTTAACTGTTATGGATTTTTAATCATGGTACATTATGGCTACGCCTTTGGATATCAATAGAAATATTCCAAAGAAAGTCCTGTATCATTTCACAGGTAAGGGCGACAACTATATTTACTTTTTTCCTTTAAACAATGATTTTTAAATGCTTCAACATTCACCCATGTAATTATTATTTTGTTCTCTTTCGTGAAATACTTAATACTTGTTTAATTGTGATTAGTTATGCGTTTCATACTGGCTTTGATTGTTTCCCTTTATTAAGTATCCAATAAATGAAATGCTTCGATATTTATTTAGTTTTTGTAGCGAAAAGTCTTCATGCTCCTGTCTGTTTCTTTCGGCGAACTATTTTGTCGCCAACAGCTTTATAAACAAAACATCTTCGTTTCACGTTATGGTTCTTTAAATTGCCAATAAAACACTTTATTATCCCATGAGTGAGTGTTAATTGATTTTCCTAAATGATGACCTTATTTTTAAGTAAACTAAAATTCTTTCATTTCTTTTTTTTTTTTATTAATTTTTATTGAATAGTCCAGAATAGAATAGTCATTTCAAAACAACTGTTTAAGTGCATCGGTAAAAGTTTACAATCGGGTACCCATTGAGTTTTGGACGATTTTTTTTTTTTTTTTTTTTGGCGCCAAGATTGACTACAAGATGTCCGTTCGCCTAGCCAGAAATTAAATTTTATCTCCAAAATATAACGCCAAACTAAGCTGGTACCCAATTCTGCACCGAACAGAGTGCATCTTCCAAACAAATTTGAAAGGAATATGATATTAGCTTGCTCATTAAAACCTGTGAGTTTTTTTCAACAGATTTAATTGAAAATGTAGTACATGAATATTGAACGAAGTAAACCGCTATAGAAAAAGCGACGTGCCCTATGCGCGAAGAGTGAACATTGGCAATGGTTTTAGAAATGTCGCCAACATGAACTTTTTGCATACTATTTAAAATTTAATGAAATTGATTTGTTTTTATTTGGCGATGGTTACAGTTAATGAATTGATTTGGTTACATTTGACGATGTTTGGCGAGCAAAAGAGTAGGGCGTTTAACCGAGCAGTACCCCAAAATTTTATAGATAAAAGGCCGAAAAGCAAAAGTAAAATAATTCCTTAACCCAGGACATTAAATTTGGAGTTTTAGAAGGTAAGTAAGAAAACGACGGGCAAAATCTCATTTCAAAAATAATTTAGTTTGTGTGCTACGATGACGTCTGCGCACTCTTTCCAATGTAATTAATCAAAGCGCAGGAGCAAAAATGAATGACTAAAATTCTGTTGCATTAGCTTTCAGTTTTAATTCAGGATAAATAGCAAAGATTAGCGGGGGGAATAAAGAAGTTCGAAAACGTCAGATTGGAAGTATGCCCCCAAAACGAACTAAACAAGAATAGAATACAGCACATTCCTTATACCAGCAGTTTCTCCCCTTGAATATCAATGGATTCATTTTGGCACTTTGCTAGGCAGAGCTCTTCGATTGCCGGTGGAGCTGTATTCACATAAATTAAAAATTTATAAGTAAAAAAAAAGAGTCACTGAGGATGTTTGTCGTCTAGTTTTGAAATAAGTCATCTTCAGTGCAATTTTCTAAAAATCATAGAATCCAAACTTCGAAATAAATGTTAAAACACGTAACGCCGCCGATATTTTCATACTAACAAATATTTTCCTCTTTAAGACAAAAAGAGTTAACCAAATTATAATTCCATTTTCTTAGAGTAAAAATAATTTTAACTCGAATATCCCGAATTGATTATGACTTAATTTTTTTTAAATATACATTTCCTTAAGATTTATAAGCTACCTTATTTGATTGTTTTCTATTTAAATCACAGAAACATGTTTAAAGAACAAAATATTTAAAAAGCTTTGTGTATAGAAAATGCATTTTATTTTATCCAGCAAAATCTTTTTCAAAAGATATATTAATTAAATGAGTTTTTTTTTCAAAGCGAAAACTAATCCCATTATATTTTATCGACAGAAAGTATCTTAAATACAGTTTTATGATCAATTTCACGTTGATTCTACGAAAAATTTAAGCAGATGGAATTTAATTTTGTAGCGAAATATACATAACGCATCGAATTCCATCGAATGAAATAGGAATAAAGAAAAATGCAAATTACATTTTTTTCTTACTTAAAGTAAGATGTGATTCAATTAGTTTTTCTTTTCTTTTTTTCCTAATCATAACTTGATGTAACATAAAATAACTGAAGCCTAGGGAAAAAAATCGAATCTTTGATTAAACTGTCGACTCGCTTAATGCAGTTGCTTCGCAAAAAGGAAATAAAATCGTCTGACTTTCTTAATTTAATTATTTACTACACTTTTTATAACTCTTGCGAAAAACGGCGTATTTCTGTTGAAGAAAATGAGGAAATTTTTCGAATATTACTGAACACAAGAAAACAAACATCAAATATATTCTGATTTCCTTTCTGAAATAAGTATAACCCAGGGCCAATCCGAGTGCTCAGATTTTATTGCCAGATTCCCTAAAAGAAAACAAAGCTGGAGAAGCATTAAATCTTATCCTTCTCTAAAGATAGTCGAAAGAAGGCTTCTACGATAAAAGTTTGTCCTGCAAAAGGTTCTTACGAGATTTGAAATAGGATAATGTTCAGTAAATTTCCTAAAGGGGGTTTTCTTTTCTATGAAAGAATATGCATTTTCTCCTTACTGAGAAGCACTCGGAATTTTCTCAAGAAGATGTCACATTTGTTATATCAGTAAAAAAAAAGGGTAAAGTGAATGTGGTTTCGCAAGTTTTTCAGGCTTTATAAGAATTTAAATTTTATAAATATTATGAAAAATATCTTCAACTTTTTTTTTAAATATGAAAAACCTTTTCTGCTTTTTCTTATTATTAATATCATTTCTGATACAGAATGTATGAAACAATATGAATTTCCTCTTTTCTAAGCACTCTAAATTTTCATAGAAACATATCACATTTTGGGTGTGACTAAAAAAAAGAAGCTACAAATGAATGTGGTTTTGAAAACTTTAGGACAATTAAAGTCTTATAAAACAAATTTTAAAATATTGTCAACTTATAGTCTTTCTCGATATTTCTAAAGAGAAAAATTCCTTCAGCTTGTTTTCTTCTTCTTATTATTATTAACAACAACATCATCATGATTGATACAGCAACTTTGTCCCACATTTAAACCCTAGAATTGATAACACTCATTGCATTATGTCCGAATATATTCGGGCTCGTCGATATAGTTTATCTAGTGGCAGTCGAATCCTTCATGTGTGTAATGTTACTGAGTTTTATTTAAGGTATATTTATACGTGAATATTCGAATAACTATTCTAAACAAGAAGTTCCCTCCAGAAATTTTACGAACGTACTTTTATGTATCGATTTTCAGATATAAAGCAGATTTTTCTCTTAATGGGCTTTGGTTTTCCACAACTCAAATATTTAATTTTCAACGTTAAATCTCTCTTTCTCTCTCTCTCTCTGTTGACATAGACCAAAAATTGTTTCAAGTGACACATTTTAAAAATTTAAAGAATTTTCTGAATGCAAAGTATGTATCTTTTATGTGTAAATAACAAAAATAAGTGGTATTATAATATTATATAAGGCCAACAGAAAATATAAATTATGACGAGAGATCTTTGAGACAGACTCCACTTTCATCAATGTGTGTTTGTCCAGACACTTTCTTGTGTACTAGCAAACCTTAAATTTGGTATACTCTTAATTTGAAAAACCAATCCCTGCATCACGAAGGGTTTTTTTCTTCTTCTTTCTTTCTTCTTTCTTTTTGAATATATACTAGAGTTCACCAAACATTCGAAATTCCATCGTACTAACTAAATTTAGCATTGAAGGCATAATGCTGTTTAGATAATTGTATAAGTACTATTCATCAAATTTGGCGATTATATTGTCGAGTTTATTTTTATCCCCCTCACTTAAATTTCAACAACGAATTTTATACCGTCAAACGGGATGACTATGTGCCACTTTTTGACGTTTTCGTGTCATATTTCCTCTAATTTTTCACCCATCGGGTTGAGTATTTAATGCACCATAATTACACATCTTAGCTTTCAATTCACATACTAAAAATGATTCTAAGATATCATGGAATGGAGATATAATTTTTTCTTAGTGGCACTTACTCACCCCGCACATGGGGGTGTCCAAGTGCCACGCATGTTTCCTCCTCTTAAATCTATTAGAAACGATAAAAAAGGCCATACATATGAAAAAATGCTATTTGTTAAAGAAACTCTTCAAAATGTTTTTCAAAATAACTCAATTTATTAAACGAAACACAAACTACAAATTTGAGATAGAAAATCTCTCTTCAGTCAATCCGAATTTAGAATAACCTAAAATTTGTCGGGATTTGGTAGAAGTTCGGGAGGAGAAATCTTCTTCAGAATTTGTTTCTCTTTGTACCACAAAACATCAGGGGTGTCAGACATCTTCCAGAATTGTCCACTTTTCTCCAGGCATTTCACACATGCCTCGTGGCTACTGTCGAAATCAGAAATCAGTTGACTCGGGTGCATTTTCCCTTTATATTTTACTAAAACAAAGTCACCTTGCACAGGGACAGTGTTTTTTGCGTCATTGACTGATTCACTGCCTGTCAACGGTTGACCAGAGACTGTTGTAGATAGGTGGTCAACATCTAGGACATCAATGGCACTCTAGAAACTTAAAAATGACCAAAACACTGCAAAATAAGATGGCACCTAGTCACCAGACACTTCATCGAAAATTGAATTAAGGGCTATAACCGGTAAACAAAAAATCATTTTGAAACGTCAAAGCGTGTAGAATTTCTTTGATTGTTTGGTAACAAAAAAATGAGCTTATCTTTTTTCTGGCTGCTTCTGAAATATGATTACCAGACCACACTTCTTTTCCAGATCACAACGCCACAAATCCACGTAGACACAAACAATGGTAGGATACAATTTATGTTATAATTTGATTGGTGTAGTACCCCAATTTAAAAGCACGCGTAGCGCTTTTCCATGAAAGATTAAAATTCTGCCCTTCAATTTGAGAACTAAGTTATATTTGTAAAAAAGAAAAGTGTTTGGATGCTATAGTTATCCAAATCCAACTTATGTTTTCCATGCTAAATCTATTCATTTAAAAAAAACAGAAAAATTAATTAACTTTTCAAACAAAAAAAAATTTAGCAATTGACTATTTAAATTATTAGACAAAAAAGAAGTATTTTTTATTCAAACTTATATTTAATGCATCAATTTTCTGCTGGTCTAGGATAAAACTTTCCTAGGGATTAAGAACTTTATCGTTTTTTGTTTTTTTTTCCATATAATTGCGTCAAACGATTTAATTCAAAGGAAGTCGTTTAAATTCGATCGTAGCTTCATTTTTAAACAAGTATCGTATTAAAACGTTGTGCGATGTTTTCTCCTTAATTTCAATTTTACAATAGATCCTGTTTAATTTGAAATTGCGTTGTTAATGATACACGACGCGATTTCGTGCATTTTAATTTTTTTAGTAATCTTTAAGGTTTGTTTTATGGTTTATTCTCTGCTATGTTCCAATATTGCTTTTTAATTTATAATTTTCCATTTTGATAAATTAGGTTTTTTAAAGGATTTTATACTTTCTTTGCTAATATTTTTTATTTATTATTCGTTATTATTGTTTGATTTAATATTAGCTGCTATTATTTTTAAAAGAGGGCATAATTGATAAACCACTTTTTATCATGAATTCTACAGATTTTAAACGGTTTTAATATTCGATTATTTATTTTAATGCGTATTTTCAGATCCATTAATTAGCTATTATTTTTTCAAAGAGAATAATCAATTACTTTTTACGTATTACCAACATTTCAATGATCTAATTATGTAGTTTTTAAATAATATTCGATAACTTCTTTTAAATTTGAATGTTAGGCATATTTTTATTACTTTTCATATTTTGGCTGATTTTAATTGAATAAATAAAAAGGAAGGTTTTTTGAATGATTTTGAACTAAGACTCAAAAGATGTCGCCTCAAGAGACATTTAAAAAAAATTTAACCACGAGAACCACCATAGCGGGAAAACTATTTATGCATAAATGAAGAAGCAAACTGTTCGCTGTAGGCGGCTGAATTTATAATTATTATCATTATTACTATTTTAATGCTATTATTTATTTATTTAGGCTACATTTTTCTGTCCAAGTTCTATAGGAAATTAATTTTATTGACCAAGTTCTATTGGAGGCCACTTCGTTTAAATTTTTAGCACAGGCAGCGGCGTGAGGATGCAGGGCTAGTTTTGTTATTTATGGACAGGTGGGGACTAGTAGTGACAAGGGCTAAGAGGACAACGCGAATAACTTGCATATTATTAGTTCACGTTTTTCAGTAAATGTTTGCCATTTTCAAACCCTGATATGCACTCTGAATGGGCATTTTCTTAAAAATACATTTTATTGTTCATTAGTACAAAATGCAAAGAAGGTTTATAGTAAAAAAATTGTAATGAAATATAATTTTTAATTAGTTTTAGTTTTCTTTAAAAGTTTTCCTTCTCTGTAATTTTTCAGTGCATGCAAACGTATAATTTAGTTTCTGAAACGTATTCATAAACTGAACAACAGTTCTTTATTTTAAAAAATTGGTTAAAAGATACATTTGAATACGTCAAAAAGTGCATTTTGCTGAGAATAATACTGCTAAGGAACTTGCTGTAAGGAAGTTCAAATTTTATTGTGGTTTTACGCATTTGTTTAGGAGTTTTGCTACAGCGATCTTCACACAGATGTCTAACGAAATCCTGCAATAAGTAAAATAAAAAGAATTGCAACAAATTAAAGCAAAATATCGCTGCCGTAACTTGTTAAAACAGAAAATTTTAAGATAAACATTTATTTTCCGAAATTTTAAGAAATGTACCAAATAAAATGAAGTTTGGGCTGATGTGCCCCAAGTACTCTTATACACTATTCTTTTATCCCATGTAATTTGAATTTAGTTACTAAAGAAAATAAGACACTTAGAAATGTTTTTTAAAGATGCCTCATTCAGTATTGAACTAGAATAGCGATGTAAGTGCAGAAGAATGTTTTATCCAATACACTTTCCACACTACAGTCATCTTGATATCATTCGTCGTCTGAAAATTATCGTCTGCAAATCATATTAAACACAAAAAGGGTTTAGGCGCTGTTTCATTGGTTGACTCATAGATGGCGCCACTGAAAAATTAGTAACAACTATTGATCGCTACCTCCGTTTTATATTCAACTGTCACAATTTTCCGTTTCTGTTTTTTCCTCTGATATTGCTGGATCACAAGCTTATCTTTCACTTTTTAGAACCTTCACAAAAAATTTTCCCATTTTTTTAATTTCAATTACTTGTGCCCGTATTTGTGAGCGCTCCCCCCAACCCCCAATGTACACCACAATGTCGTGATATTATACGAGTAGAAAATATCGCCGAGGTCCTCTAAAATCAAAACTCCAGAAATTAAAATTTCATAAAATTGGTTGTAACGGGTCAAAGTTTTAAATTCTAATATTTTTTAATTATTAATATTCATGCAAAATCCTGAATAGCTTTTGGAATTTTATAAAGTATCTTTAATTTTATAAAGCATTTTATATTTGGAATTTTATACTATATCCTATATATAATGCAAATTTTTTCCCTTGTTATGCAATCCAATGTTTTCCCATTTATTATAACCTAGCTTTTCTTAACTAAGCTAGTAATTTATATATTTTTTAATGTTCTCCATCTTAAGGGGAAATTGAGGGATCCCGGAATCACAAAGCAAGTTGCTAAAAGCTATGAGTATAAATTTGTGATTTAAAATTGCTTCCTCTTTTAGTTTTGTAAATGCATGTAATTAATTCATGGTGAGAAGCAAAGCTTAAATGTATGCGTGAATCTCATTTATTTGGTCCTGAAACCAAATAAATTGATTTATTTATTTTTTGCTCTGGCTCTAAAGCAAAAATTTTTTTATTAAATAATTTAAAAAATGAAATCCATTATTTCATTTTGTGTATTATTTTCAAGTATCGCAAAGCAAAATCGATTTTCCTCTGTTAATTACTAAGACACAAGGAAGAGAAAACGCTTCAGAAGAGTGTGAATTCTGTTTTTCATATGAAATACTTTTGAACTAAACATATAGATGGCAGCACGAGCGCCTTAACACTAATAAGAGAGAACAACTTTCAAATTGTAGGTTTTTCACTTAGAAAATACTTTTAAATCTCATTGTGCTGATACACACATGCACACACACACACAAAAAAAATCGAATTTGAAGTTTGAAATAGTACGTCAATCCTCAATCCCTTCATATAGAATTTTCCCAAAAGGAGGGGAGGGGAGGGGGCAAAGGGTATGTTATACGCCTTATGTATTACACACATAAAAAAAAATAATGCACACTGGAAAAATACGTTATATAATACATTCTTTCATTCGGGAGGGGCGAGGGGGATAAAACCTAAATGACGACTTGAAAAATACCAGATTTTGTACTATAGTCGGACTTCTGTTATGATAAGTGTGAAGGGACTGAGATGATTTGCTCGAAAAATCTAAGTGCCCTTGATAACCGGGCGAAAATGCGCTATTTATAAATATGTTGCATGTTCATGAAAAAAATGTTACTTGTTTTCAGGCAATGGATGACGATAAGGTATCCATTTCGAGATTTTGCAAATTTTTTTTGTGAAATTGTCCAATTCTCCTGAAATTGCAGTTTTTTTTCATGGAAATTTTAATGAAATTCCGGGACGTATAACTTTTATATTAGAACCTTTTAATTCATGAAACTTTCTTTTGTATCAATTTTTCCATGGTGTTCAATTGAAATCTGAAAAAAATCGATTGATATTTATGAATTGCACAGGTTTTTAACTCTAGATGGCAGCAGTAGTAAAACGAATACACAGAGTTTGAAGTTTTCTTCAGCCTTTTTTTTTTTTCATAGACCGTTGACGTAACGGAAAATATTTTATGTGAAAATATTTTATGTGAAAGAATTTATGCGATTCAAAAAGGCTGCAATAACACAGGGATCAACCGTACTCCCTCCACAGAGTGATGGCGCACTCCCCTTAAAAAATTACGGAGCCCGAAAATTTCTACGACCCCAAAATTGGCCAAAGAAATCGACCGAGTCTCCAACGCCCTTGAAACGACCCCCACCCCCACACTTTCAGTTGCGCAGTATGCGCTATTCCCCCTGGTGGGTACCCCTGAAGGACAACAGTGCAATCAAACAACAGAGACTCGTCATTTCAAATTTCTCAAGTCGGAGGGGGAAGAATCAGATGAAAAATATCTGAGAAGGAGTTTTTCATGTACTAGCAGCAAAAATTAAAATTAAATTAAAAACAATGAAAAAATTCAATGTTCAAAAAAAAAAAAAAAAGCTAAGAAAATGATCATACTTAAAAAGTCTAAGTTCGTTTCAGTGGATGACACTGAATGAATATAACGCTGTTGTGGAAGCGCATCATCTTGATTTGTTAAGCGATAGTGCATCCAGTAATATGATTAATCGACATCGACCATATTTCTTAACCTATGTCGAAAAAAGTTTTTTAAATGAAAATTAGGTTTGTTTTTTGACAATTCCTTGAGCTCATAAACATTTTCTGCAGACTTCACATTTAAAAAAAGAAACTTTTGAACGACTTTTTATCTAAAAATAGTAATGAGAGTAAAGAGTATAAATCAGTGGCACACCCAAGGGTTTGGGGGTTAACCCTCCCAAAAAAAAAACCCTGCATTTTGAAAAAAAATAAATACCCTTTTTTTCCCTGAAACTAAATGTATATATAAAAACATATATATACACATACAATTTAAATACCACAACCACCCTGTATCTATAATATTCAGGAAATTGCAATATCAACGCCCCAAACTTTATTTATTTCATCAGTATAACCAAAAGACGACGTTTAGACCGAGAGAATTTCCTCCGTTTTTTCTTCTATTTGATCGAGAAAATTAAACTTGAAATTGGAATACAAATTATTCAATAAATGATTAAACCTCAATTTGGGTTTAATTTGAATATTAATTTGTTAATTTTATTTTCTAAACAGGGAGGTACATAAGGAGTACCAGTTGCTTAACGGGATCACATTTATACACAAAGAAGACGCGCTGGTGTTAATCAACCTGTATTATGGGCCAAGAGTGAAATTATCACTTTGTTGTTGGTGCTCTGCGCCAAAATAATACGACGTGAAAATTCTATTACCAAGTGCCCTAGCACGTAATAATTAACAGATCTATAGCAATGCCTGGAAGAAGTATCTATATGTGAGCAAAGTTTAAGATTATAACAGCTTCATGGTTTTAATTAAAGCAACGACCAATGCAGACCTCGGTCTAATAGGCATGTGTCATTGAACTTCAGTATATATAACATGACATAGACATTGAAGAACGAAATCTACAAAAATCAAATTTTGGTTTATATTTTTTCCCGCAGGAGAAAAAGGGCGCTTGAAGATTAGAAAAAAAAAGAGAAAGAAACTTTCCTTTTAGCACATAACTTGTTCTATGTGCTCTTGTATGTGCTGTAGGACCTGTTAAAGGAGCTCTAGTAGGACCGAGGCCGTCTTCTCCACTTGTGTGAGTCACATGGTTAATGCGCGTTACAGACTGTGCAACACTAATGCTAATGGTTTCTCTGTCCATTTGCAGCAACTAAGGTATGCAATTGATAGAAAAACAACAAAATGGTGAACTTGGTGGTAAAAATTTTAACCAATATTTTCTTAGCTGATTTCCTTGTAAAACGGTCCACATAAGGAAGGTAATACCAAGTTTCAATGGCAAACGAGTATTAATTTAGTTCAATACATCAAATTTTGTATTGAAATTCTTGCGTCTTGTACTTCATACGCGTGCATACATAAGACCAGGGGAGGCCAACAAGTGGCGCATGCGATCGTTACAAGCGGTGCAACCGGCATTTCCAAATCTGAAGCCATCAAAATTGCAACCAAAAATTCAAAGTGAGTACAAAATTAACTAAAACCAGGACGAGGCAGCGGCGGACTGGCAATGTGGGCATTTGGGCAAATGCTAAAAGGGCCGGTCCTCCCTGGGATGGTCAAGAAAATCTACCTATTTTATTTTTTACCAAGAAAACGGCTCTTACGAGGTTAATGAAACTGAACTGTGGCTAAAAATTTGCTTTAGGCGGGACCTAAGAAATAAACCAATAAATAATTTAGATAAAGACCTAGAAAACAGTTTATTCTTCAACTCTAATCATGTAAATTGCAGCAATATTTGTCGTGCTTTTTGCATCATATTAAAGAACACGTTATTTAAAAAACTTGAAAGCTAGAATTCTCTTTGAAATGCTGCTAAAACTCAGTTTTAGCGAGTAAATTTACAAAAATTTCCGAGGAGTTGGGTTGGGGGTGACAACTAATCTGATGGTGAGGGGGGGGGCATTCATTTTCCGGTCCCTGGTAATGTCCCTTTCCAAGGACCGGTATATTTGAAATAGATCAGTGCCGAATCTTCTTCCCAGTCCGCCCCTGGAACGAGGTCTCCATGGATGGATTCAAATATGAAAAATTTTCTACAGGTAGCAGGAGCGAATTCGTTCCTTAGGAGCAAGTTCCAGGTATGCTCAACAGTTCCGTGTCTCTTTAAGAATTGGTAATGTTTAGGGGGAGTATAAGAGAGCGTTTCCTATAACCAATTACGTCATTTAGCATTTTATTATATCTGGGATCATACTTTTATTTAAGTGGACGTTAAGTGTATGCTGAGCTTCTTCGTTCTAGCAAGTAGCGTGAAACTCTTGCAGGAAGGAAACTTCAAGTTGCAACCTAATTTTGAATTCAGTTTCCTCTATCTCTTTCAAAACTGAAACTTCTCGTTTTTACGTTCGGTATTTTATACAAATCTTTTTCGTCTTTGAAAATTACCAGCATTCCTGCAATGCACTGAAGCAAAGCGTAAAAAATATTTTTGGAAATTTAAAAATAAAAAATATTGTGGTTTGAAAGTTACTTAATTTGAAAAATTTTAAATTGTATAATTAGATTAAAATATTTGCACATGGTAAATCTTCTCGGCAGCAAAAACTCAGTTCTTTTGTATAAAATATTCCTTTATTTAGTTTCTTATGTAGTTACAAACAAAAAATATCAAAATCAGCAATATAAAATAAGCATGATATATATGTACAAATATGCAATTCAAATACTGTACATGAATTATCTTTTTCTCATACATCTAGTCTGATGAAAAGTTTTAAATCAATACAAAAACTTGAATATTTACAAAAATGGCAGAAATATTCGTTACAAGTGAACTTAGAGATTTGAAGAATGTTTGAAAAATATCTAGAGATAGAGCAGTTTTCTTAGATTTGCACAAAAATCAATTTTCAGTACCTCTCAGCTTAAAATAACTAGACAGCTTTAAAATATATTATAGCTTAAAATAATTAAAAATGCTATAATAAGGAGCAATGTACCCCTCCCCCCATGTTATGATTACTGGGGAAAAAGTCGAAAATCAATAATACTGATAAAATGCTTTGCATTTGGTGTTGGAAAGCATATTGATATAACCAAACCATCTGCTTTTTTGGTCATTTCTGTCTCGGTATTTCCAATATTATTAATCAGGCCCGCCATTTCAAATTATATCCAGGGGGGAAGAGGCAAATGGTATAAAACTCAATGTATATTGTATTAAAAGACAACAAAATACATACTCATACATATAAATACATTTCTGAAAGCGGCGGAGGCAGTTGCCCCTCCTGAATAGCGGACATGACAGGAATCGATTCAACATCCGACAAAAGGCAAGAATTTTAATTCCCAATAGAAAGGCAGTTATTAATTGCTATTTTATAGTTTCTTCCATCTGAAGGAGCTAGGTTCTTTAGGAATCGAAAAATGCAATCTTTTAAAAGACCTGAATTTGCGTCTTAAATTAATAATTTAGTAGCAACAATGTTTCCTTTTCGACATTTTAACCACAGCCTTTTGAGATATAGACAGAGCTACCGCGATTTCTTCTCAGTTTTTAAGTGTCCCAGAAATGCTAGATCACAACAAGTGCCTTGTAGCTTCAACCAATCGGCTATGGAGATGTAAAAAGAGCCTTTGGAGCATTTACGCTAGCTCCGGGTCTTCTTCACGTGACTTATTTGTGTATGTGCTAACGAGCAACGAATTCCGACACTTGCAATGTCTAGTTGTTCAAGATCTATGATTTTAACTGTGTCACAGAAGGTTCTCTTTGAAAAGGTAGCCATAATTATAAAGATATGTTCATATTACGTGTGAACTAAGTCTGATTGGAATGTGATTTGAGCATGCGAATATATTACTTCCTCAATATTCTAGAGCTAAATGTATTCAATAATCCATATGAACTTTGCATAAATTTTAACTGAATATTAGAACTTTAATACCTGGAACTTTGAGGCTGTACTAACGATTCTTCAGTAGTGTTATAGGTAACGAAATATCGGTAATTATTGTAAGAATTAAACATTCTAAAGGCAATGAAAAGGAAAAACTACGCGATAAAATTCGATCATCCTTTCATTGTCAACCCTTATTCTAATCATAAATCCAGAGACACAAATTATGATAAAATCAATAGCATTATCTAATCACAGGATATAGAATCATCACATTTATGTTGCCAGTAATTTCTACGATTCAATTTAAATTCTTTTACTTCATAGTATTTGTTTCATTAAATTAAATCCTACAAAGAGTCAATTTTCAATTTCCGGTTTATCAAAAAGAATAATGATGCTCTGTCTTGAAAGGCCCTTTTATGTAAAGGAAACTTTAATTTCCTTACTTTCAGTGTGCTTAACTCTTTTTCCTACTTTTCGCTCCAGCTTTATGTCTATCACTTTCATACAGTTCATATTTTAAAAATTATCTGGCAATGGCAGTTTCGCTCTCATTTTGAAATTTAGAGAGTAGATTCTATTATTAATTTCACTTAAGGACAAAAATGAGCTACAAACTTTAGCTTTCTTGTTAAAAATTATCAATGCCATACTTTGTTAAATCTAACGCGTAATCGTTTCAACTGCAAACACACAATTGGAACAAACATCAATACACTGAATTCTTCCTACTTCATTTTCGAATTGCACTTAAAAGTCAAAAAGTATCACAATGGATACAGTCTGTGGCACGCAACCGCCTTGAAGGCGTTATCGTAAAATGTCTAATGAGACAATTCTTCTAAAACACCCTCTTGAACTTCACAACTGGAAGTTGGCAACGGAATTGCTGCCGAAATTGTTGTCAGCAGGACGGAAAGTGCTCTTATTTGAACGCAATGTGTTGTGGTGTGAATACTCGGAGTAGTGGTCCGAATCGACACCAGGTGGCACGACCATCACAGGTTGAATGACGTTTGTTGGTTTCCTTGGGGGAGTGTTTTGCTCGGCGATGAATGCACTGTTAACTTCCCCTGAAAAACAAAATAAATAAGTCACATAAAACTGTTGTAGCTTTAAAATTGAACTATAATGTTGGTTATAACTTCAAAGAAAAAAAAATAAATAGGTAAAAAATGTTTCATTTTACAGTTTCATATCGTTGCATTATCCAAATATTCCAAATTAAAATTCAAAACATCGTGACATTATCCAAACAAAGCTACCGTTGCCATTCGGCAAATAATAATTCTGATAATTTCCTCAGAGCAAAAATTATTAAATTTTTTCCTAATTAACTTCATAATAAATTATAAAATGGATGGAATATTGTATTGTCATCGGAAGATAAGCTTGTGTGCAAAGTTTGAAGATAATTTATGCAGCAATAGTGGACGAAAACCGCGTGACAAACTTCCGTGACAAATCAAGTTAAATAAAACCGTGTAAAAAATAGTGACGACATTTTAGCGTTTGTTACACATGAAATTTTAAAACAAAGCAACCCCGCTAACAAATGCTTAGTGTAGGGTGTATGTGGTACCTAATCCTTTTAAAACTGAGACCAGACATGAGGAACAACACGTGTAGCATTACGTCATGGTGACTAAAATAGCTCGAACAATCATTGGGGAGAGCCGTGCTCCTATGGATGCATCAAGTCCCATGCGAATACTACAGGCATCGTTGCGATGCCCTTCATGTGCACTGGAGAAGGTGTGACGACTGGGCGGCCTGATACAGCGAGATTCTCACTCCTTGGTCTCTTAAAAAACGAGCCTAAAAGCACGCTATTGACCTGAGTTTTAAGATTTCAGCAGTTTTTTATGTTGACAAGCCAATTATGGTGTGTCGGTAGTTTGTCAACAGAATAAGAGCGTATATGTAAATGATAAATGGTAAAATATGGCCGTATCAACTCAAGATTTCGTTGTTGAATAGTAAAAGCATTACCATTTCATTTCTAAGTATTTTTATTTTTACGTTATTGAAGAAAAATTCATTAAAAAATATTTTAATTTGGAAAACTCTTGGCAACTAAGCCAATAAATATAGCTTACTGGAGCGCTAACAGAGCTGTCGAAAGCAGTCTGCTTTAAAAGAATCACAGCATTCCGAGAAGAAAGTTCGCTTTTAACAATGAATTCCAAGTTATTTTATAGTCGGTTTTGTTTTTGCGTGTATAAAATATATTATGATAGATAAAAAGCTTTTTTGCCAATGTTTCAACCATCTAAAGAAGATCTTCATAAAATGTATTGTGATTTTTGAAGGAAAAAAAAAACCTAAGGCGTTTTCAGACCATCCACAACAAGACCACTGTACAAAGACAATCAACAGCGACGAAATATTACAGTGCGTTTCATTGGTCCTACATAACTTATTAACCACGCCTTCGTATTAAATGTTTGGTGTTTTATATTGAGTTATTAAAAGTAACTTTCCCTCGGACGATCGACATTTGTGGATTGCGCTATCGAAGGCGTCATCGCTGTTAGATTCATAAAAAAGCACAAAACGACGGATCCAAATTGCCTTTGCCGCATTTGGTGCAAAATCACCCATACAGCTGTAAAAAAATAGAAGGATTTATTTTTGCCTCTCTAACGTGGTTAGCGATTTTGGATTTATTTAACGAGCTTATATACCTTTGTAGAGGGAGCCAGAAGTGATATAATTTTCAGGAAGCAGCTTAACATAGCGGGTTCCCAGGACAAAAGCAAGCGCCGCCAGTACTCCACAATCACAGACGCCAATCACAGCCAAGATGTAGGCCCAGCGGACACCACATGCGCCCGGATCGTAGTCACGTGCTCCCGGACCACACACCTCTCGCACCACTTCGCTGTCCCATCCGGCTGGGAAAGTCAGGACGCCAATCACCAAGCAAGCAGCTGGAAAAAGAAAAGGAATAAAAATATAGCCTATCTTAGCTACTACTAAAGTTTTACGGACATTAATGATAAATTTGGTTTGGATCAGTCAAACATTGTTTCCATTGCATTTATACTGATTTGTATGACTTATAATAATTATGAATATATAAAATAATTAACTGAAGAACACATAATCTTGTTCAACGAAATATTAACACGAAAGTCGTAATTTTGATTTCATCAAGGGAAATTATTACTTTTTTTAAGTAGTGTTGTACTCTTTCGTGGACCACTTCCTAAGCTCTCACGGACCACTTTTGATCCTCGGATCACCGGTTGGGAAACTGCGTATAGATTGAATTTTAAGAAGAGGTAAATTTTTGCCTACCGAAAATTTAGTTTCCCTCAAAATTGAAAAACGTCACAAGTAAATAAACAGAAACACACAAAGAATCCTGACGATAGATGTTATTGAACTCGGAAGAGAAGTTTTGTCAATCAGAAGAGTAAAAACAAATTCTTTCAAAACTAATCGGCGATGATTAATCTCACTTCATCGACATAAAAGGAACAAAGGAATAAATAGCAAGCAAAGGAGTGTAAAACCAGTTTTTTCTCCATTCAAAATCACAATCACTGGAGAAAATAATCGTAACTGCAACTTTAAACTCGTGTAGTGTCTCAGTTTACTAATCGGGAGAAGAAAAAAAACAGTGAGGCAAATTTCAATTTCACTTCCTATTAAGATAATTTTGTTAACAATGAGGAAATATATCATTGGACATATAACAAGCGTTGTTGGAGTAAGAGTCACAGAAAAAACGATTCAATCATAATTTGAAGACGGCTAGTTATCAAAATGATGCACTGTTTGAAGAGGCTGAAATGGCTGTGGTGCATTAAATTAATTCCAAATACAATCATTTTCTTTTGTAGAAAAACATAATTTTCCTTGTTATGTATTCTTAAATTGTTTTCCTTCTTCATACTGAGTCCAGATGGGAATGGAAAGTTGCCTAACTGTTCCTCGTTTTTGTCTTTCCTTGCTTTGTTCGCGAAGTGAAAAACTGAGGTAACTAACGAGGCTTAACTTTTGAGAGGACCAAGTTCTAAGTTTATTATGTTTCATTTAAAAAATTGTAATAGTGAAGTTCTGCTGAAATTACACTTATTTTGTCAAAACTATACTTATTACGACGTACAATATTATATGAGTTTGCTTTATTCGCACTATTGCATCGCTGAAACTGAGTTATTTTACAAACGTCTCAAGAAATGCGTGGTAAATGGGCGAAAAAATTCAACCCCACGAAAAGCTTTCGTAAGGATGCATTTCGTAAGGTCAGTAACAAACTGACTTTTGAGAATATGCTACCAAACTTAGATGAATGTTAAGTCCCATTTGCAATTAGAAATGATTGCTATTTATAAAAGCTCATACAACTATTTGATTAAACAGAAATGTTGCCACTCGAGATTTTAAATTTGTGGGGAAATAATGGAGATCTGAAGTGAAATGAGGACTTTTCTTTCTACTCGAGAGACACTTTCTTCTGAATGGTCCTAATTAACAGCTAAAAGCACGAGTTTTTTTTCTGAAAAACTAGTATACTGAAAGTTATTCTTTGCAATTTCAGGTCGTGGGGGTTGACTAGGGAGTGGAGAGGGGCAGGGTGAAAGTTACATAGAAAAATATATTATACAAACAGAGTAAACGGATCTCAGACAGTCATTAGAAATTAAACAACGCACGGGCATGGGCAAACTTTCCGGTAATTTTCGCCCGTGTCTAAGGGGTTAAAGGGTGCAAATAGTTTTTAATAATAAGTGCAAATAGTTTTCTTTTGCCTCATATTTTACTTTTTCTTGAAATCGCCTAACTCTTGATACTTATGCTTCCCTCATATTTAAAGTATACCATTATTCAACGTTTTCAGGAAAAAAACAAAACCTAAACTACACGCACAAATGCTCAGAAATTACATAATAAAGAATTTGCTTCTTCGTTTCAACATTTGTATTTCAAATGTTGTGTTTCAACATTCATGACTGATGTTAACTGCAAATGAGCCCTTGCACATTTCACTTATGTGGATAACATTCCAAGTAGATACTGCCGCGACTGGGCATTTATTGTGTAAAAAAAAGAACGCACTCAACCAAATAGTGTACAATTATTTTAAATTCCGCGTTAACAAATCTTCCTAAAAGTAAGCGTGCAATAGGACCTTTTTTATCTGGCTTTCACTTATCCAAAATTCCCTATTTTCTGATTTTTTTAAAAAAAAAAAAAAATTAATAAATAGTAAATAAATAAAGTTAGAAAAATCATCAATCGGAAACAAAGAAAGAAAATTAAGCATCAAAAATTTTCCCAATTCCCCCCGATACTTCAATTTTAAAATTTGTTTTTCACGCAGCATTATGAGTCTTACCTATCCGTAAATCTATGTAATTCCCCCTTTTTTTTGCAGCAATTTATATTTTTTAATGTAATTTGTATTTTTTGGATACGGTTATTAAAATAAATTGGGATCTCAATTTTGTCAAAATTACAGCAAAAAATGAAAAAATCTGTAAAATATAAAAAATACCTCTCGCGTCTTAATTTTTCAGTAATTTTCCTACAACATTATCTAATGCTACAAATGTTTTTTTACAATATTGATAAAAAAAGAAATTTCTATGTTGGTTTAATTGCACCGGAACGTAAAATTTTTTGAAAAAAAAAAAATCATCGAAAGTAAAAAAAAAAAACATGTTTTCAAAATGTATTTAGAGGAAACAATATTAAATGCTTGTAAGTCTTTATCCTATTATATCATGCCTGTAGGAAAATTATTAAGTGAATGGTCTACCTTTAAGACGCGAGAGGCTTTTTTTTTTTGTATTCTTTAGAATTTTTTTTTTGCTATAATTTTGACAAAATTAAGGTCGTAATTTATTTTAATAACCATGATACTTATACTTTCTCTTAAAAATATATAAATTACAATAAAAAAACATAAATTATTGCAAAAAGAAAACTTTTGTTTTCTTTTTTTGAAATTTCATCCGAAAGGTCCCGTTCCCTTAATTTTTTCAGCCCCTTTTTCTCTGAAGTATTGTAAGGCAATAATACTAAATCCCTGGTTCGATAACCGGGCCGCTGAAGACCCACCATGTACACTTGGGGATACGTGCATGTAAAATCCGTGGATCCTGAAGTCCCGAGGCAGTTCCGAGGGTACCGATGGGTGGAGATTTTCCCTTCCGTTTAACCCATATAGTTCTAAAAAGAAAGGTAGCGATCTTCTTATAAATAAATCTTGTCATTTGTTTTAGACTTTCAACCGGAAATATTGCAACAAGGATATTACTCATAAGTTGAATCATCTGCAGATCACATAATTCCCCCAGACTCCTTAGCAGCTATCGTTACAATCTTCAAAATTATAGAGAAGATCACAGATCGATAATTTTTAAAAAGGGAAAGAAGCCAGTTTCATTGTTTTTAAACTTCCTTTCAAGTGAAATCCACCGTCAATCTCAAGTATTTTGTAATACGTTTAACAGATATCCTACGATCTGTGTTCGAAAACTACCCTCATTTGAACACATCATTAAACCCGTTATAATACGAGTGCGTGCGAGTATCGCTCGCTGTGATAGCATTTGCTAAAGAACCAGTGCTTATCGCTTATGGTGAAAGGGACACTTACTACTTTCAACAGATTGGCCGTTTTTATTGCCGTACGGGAAGAAATAGTAATGTATCACTTGCTCGTGCTTCTAGTGGCAAAACAAGATAAGAATTTTCAATGCCAACCTATGAACTTTTCCCTAAATATATCCAATTAAAGCTGATACCGAAGCAAAAAGGCCGTAAAAAACATAAAAAATTCATAACAAGCGAAAAGAAAACAAAATATAACGGTTTGCAGGGTTAGCATGAATATCATAAGTCACGGGATTGTTTTAAAGATACCAAACATAATATTTTCCAGTCTTATTAGGCCGTGGTCCAACCAAGATGTTATTTTCACTCTGAAGAACCCTGAAACATCTGTGGCGAAACGTCAGCCAGAAACATCTTGGTTGTACCACGGCCTATATGCCCGGAAATAGTATGTTTGGTATAGACACCGGCCGTGAAAGTCTAAGTTTCTATACTTTAAAGATAGGTTACAAAATTGAAGATAGATGTTATGAATACTGCAGGAGTGTCCCTCCCCCAAAATCCTGAATCTCCCTTTGAACGGCGCCCTTTTTGCGATGGCCAACCCCCGGGTGGGCACCTCTAAGTACTCTGCTACCACGGATATAATGAATTTTGTTTTGGTATCATACTTCAGTAGCTGCAGTTGTATGTACTGTACAGAACCTGCACTCTCAAAAATAGAATCCTCATTTTCGACGATTCTTCAATCGTCAAGAAAATTTCGTCATTTATAACGATTCTTTCCTCGTGAGATCACGTGACTTAAAAAAGTTACCACACAAATTTCGCCAATTTGACGAAAGGTTTACTCGGAGCATTTCCCACGAAGCCATTTCGTCAAATACGACGAAAGTTTCGTGAGATTTGAGCATGCGTTTCTGAGAGTGTGTATGCACACAGAATTCCAACCTTCTACAAGTTACGCGAGATTCATAGCATATACAGGGAACACTACAAAACAAATTTAGGAATCATCAAAATTCAGGGGTGTCCCGCCCCCAAAACCCCGAACACCATTTCAATGGCGCAGTTTGAGCAATGACCCGCTCCTGGTGAGCATCCCTGGGTACTCTGTTACTGTGGATATATTGAATTTGGTTTTGGTATCATATTTCAGTAGCACCCAGAAGCAAAGGGGTGTAAGTGACAAAATTGAAAATTTGGAGATAAGTGGTGCAAATGATAAGGAAAGCATCATTCTATATTGTGACAAGAAATCTTAGCGATAACTATAACAGGCCCTCCGCTTCAAGGTGATTTAGAAAAAAATTAGCATTAAAGGTCCCATAAGATTCAAACTTTAAACGTGTTTTTCTCAGAATCGTTTTTTGGTCACTTACATCCCTTTGCTTCTCACTGTCTCATATGTACTGTACAGAACCAATATGCACACTAAATTCGAACCTTCTACGACTATTCGATTTTGAGTTACGTGAAATTCATAGCATATACAAGAGTCACTACAGGACAAATTCAGGAATGATCAAAATTCAATGGTACCCCATGCCGCAGACTGCATCACTTGATAAATTCCCGGTTGACTTCCGTTGATATGGCATAAATAGTTACTCATAGAACATGAAAGATCGAACTCACGCTCTTAATTATTAAACTTACCGGAATGCTCAAATGACCACTTTTGAGCTTTAAAAAAAATTGTTATATTTCAGGTTCCTATTTTTCTTGAACTTACTGGCAGAACTTTTTCTATTGCTCTACTTAGGTAGCTACTGTAGAAAAAGTCGTGCTGTAAGTTCAAGAAAAATGGAAATTTGCATGCAGCAATTTTAGAAAGCGGTCATATGACCACTCCGATAAGTTTAGTATTCAAAATGTGTAAAGCAACGTTAAAAGGTTCAAATAAAAGGTGAAAATGGCAGACCGGTTTCAAGGGTAATCAGCGCCCTTCGTCAGTACCGAATGTGCCTTGAAGCCCTTGAAGTGTTGAAGGGGTGCCTTTGAAGCCGTTCTGCCATTTTTAACCTTTTATTTGTGCCTTTTAACGTTGCTCTTACTCATGTTGAATATATACGCGCAAAATGAATATCTCTCTTTTAAAGCTTAGGTTATATAACTAATCGTTAGGACGAAATCAATCTACCTACATATTATTTCTCTAGCCTGTTTTTCTGTCGCTCCGCGATACCTTCCTTATTCTTTTATCAAAGTCCATGATTTACCCCTCATTTTGAAGCTCATCGTGCCGGCTAATGACGAAAAATAGACCCACGGTCGAAAAATGTACCGCTTCTCTTAAATTTGAAATTTAAAATAATTTACGAAGAGGTCCTTTAATGGGAGCCAAATTGGTGTAGTGTTTTACTGGCGCCAGCTGTTATCAAGTAAACTAACAATAAACACTTCTGTTTTTATTGTGTAGAAAATTGGTCAAGTTTAACTGCGTCAGCGTGTTTAACTTATCCAATCGTTAGGCTCTGCACATTCATTATATTATGAATGTGTAGAACCTAACCAACCAACAGTAACTATATTTTAAGTAATGAAACTGTTATTGTATTTCTATGATATGTAAGCTAATAATAAAAACAATTATCATTATTATTGTGATTATTTTATTACTTTCAACATCTAAATAATAGTAGAAGAAGTTGTAACAGCTATTGGAACTGATGTGCTCAATTACAAGCCTTCTTTTGTACCAATATTCTTCTTTATAATGTCTTTTCTCCAAAATTAGTGCGGAATTCCGCCCAGGTTCACTAGTAATAAAATGTTGAAAGGGATCATTCATAAATGATCTTCGAGGGGGGGGGAGGGGGGCTCGTGAAATTGTGACAAAGTGTGACAAGGGGAGGGGGTAACAAGAAGTGTGACATCATGCATTATGCACCATAGCGTGACGCGTGACAAAGGGGGGGAGGGGGGTCCGCTGAAGTGTGACCTATTGGGACAAAGGGTGGGGAGGGGGGTAAAATATATGGGAAAAAAACGTGACGTCATTTATGAACGGCCCCAAACGAAAATTGTCTAATCATTAAATAACGCACAGACCTATTGCCTGTGTGAATTATCCTTTTCCAAATTTAAGAATAAACAATAAGTAAAACAAAAGTGTCATTCAATGCGACTCATCAAGGATTGTCTCTGATTAATTTTTCAAGTAAATAAATAAATAAAACCTAATCTATTAGTTAAGTAAAATTAAATTAAAATATCACGTACATTTTAAGTTCAACCTACTAAGTATAACATTCAGTTTGTTTATAACTAATGACGCTATTTTTATCATATTTCTGAAACTGAAAGAGCTACAAGTTTCTTCCCGCTATCCTATCGGATTACGTGCAAACAATTTCCTCTTTTGCAGCTACATTCAATAACCGCAGACGATCTCACAAGAAATGTCAAAAATTCAATTGATCCACATAAACTGATCTTTGTGAAAGTGAAAGCCAAACGAAAGGTTTTAAAATCCTTTGTCACGATGCGGATTTGAGAAAAGATTTCCCAAAGGACTTAACATCCGTATGTCAGCACTGCACAATGGGATATGCGATACCGTAAAAATGGAATCATTTTTCTTTTCCTATTGTATACAAAATGGCGGTTGTGTGAAGAAGATATGAAGCCGAGATGAAAGGGGTGCCACTCACAACTTCCGTGTTTAAAACTTTCTTTTAAAGAAAGAACGTTATGAGGAGGGTATTTTTGAGATTATGTAATTATGTTTATTCTATTTCCGTTGAAATGCTTGAGAATCAGATGGTAAAGGAAAATAAATCTCGTTCTTTTTGGAGTTCTTTATTCTGTTTTCATAATGGAAGACTCATGGGAATGAGTTGTCCGTAGTTTTGCTTTTCTGCGTGGCATCAAAAACAATGAGTCTTTTTAATTAAACGTGACGATGAAATATATGAAAGCTTAAGTAGTAAAAGCGTACATCTGCGCGAAAGCTAAATGGGTGAAAACTATTCTGCAAGACATAAATTTTCCAAAACTTGTTTTAGTTTGCTACTGATATTAGGAATTAATTTTGTTGATAAGATTACGGCAAACATTTTATTCAATTGATAATGGCGTTTGTATTCGTATGCGGTACTCTTTCCAGTATGTTAGGATTTTTTCTCCCTTTTAAAGTCAATCTAAACCTTAAGCAAAAGAAAAAAAGAAGGAAGAAAAAGAAAAGAAACTGTGGTACAAAGACCTACTTTCAAACGGCGTAATTGAAAACAACATCAATGCGGTGCTTTAGACGTAATACTAAAATGATTAAAATGGATTCTCATTAGAACCATACTGGTAGTTTATTTAAATATTTCTCAGACTGCAAAAATAATAATAATAAATACATAATTTTCAAGCTGAGAAAGCTCAATGACCTAAAATTTAAAATAGAAAGCAAAATCAAACAACTTACTTTGTTTTTGATTTTGTAACTGAAAAGAACTCTGAATTGCGTAAATAAACATAACACTAATTTAAACTGCAAAAGTTATGGTTAGAAAGTTTTATTAAAAGATCAGACTAAAATTTTCCTTAAAAATTAAACTTCTGTTATAACACAATAACAAAAAGAATTAGTTTCAAATTCTTCGTTGGAATATTACATTTATTGCATTAAAGGGTCTACAATTATTACTTATAATACTAGCGATTGGCCTCCTGAGATCACTAACGTTACCGAATTGTTGGGGCAATCCATTGGTTTAATGTAATTGAAAGTACCTGGTGCAAGCATACTCAAGCACATATCAAGAAAATGCATCTATACAGCGCAAATCTGAAGATGAACTCAAATAAACTATCTTAAAACATTCAAAATGTTCAAAACAATATTTAAGATTCTTAATTGGAATGACTCAGATTAGTTCGTATAAAACTAGTGAAATAAAGCGTAATACTGTTTTCTTTATTAGTTAAACTTTCTATACTGCATTCAGGGAGAAGTGACAGAAGTAAACATAGAAGGGTTGCTATTTTGTCGCCAACGTTTGCCACTTTTATGGTTCACTTGCTGAATCGGCGATTTCGGAGGAATCGGAAAAACCGGGCATAAACATTTCGCTTGTCTAATTGGCGCTTCTCAGAGCCGGTAACGGTATAGCCAAGTGTCCCTTTGCTTCGTTTACCTCAGCTATCACTTCTCCCTGACTCCACTATAGATACCCTTTTTTCTTCTACTTTTTTTCATTTATTAATTTTTACAATTGTCTATACGTTTTGGCAACGGGCAAAAGGAAATGGTAAAACTAGCATTTCTCCCTTTGGTTTGGGTTTTTAATTATTAAAACTGTTTATTTAAAATTCGTATGCTACAAACAATTTCAAGGGGTTCTGTTGTATTGCAAACACAGAAACTATTTATTGCTCTGCTAGAAATTTTTTGAAAGAAAGAAGAGTTCCTCTTTTTTTGGAGTAGATTTTGAAAATTTTCTCTTTGAATTATGACAAAAAAAGTACTACGCAAAAATTACAATACTTTCAATTAATTTTTGAAATAGTTTCGAAAACCATTAAGAATGAGGCACAGTACATGTCTGGGAGCTTTTTAGTATACATAATCTTGGTTTCAGTTTCTATACGAAAGTTTTCCAAACATCTTGATACTATTAACAGCAGTGTTTTTATATGTAACTTCACATAGCAATATATAAATGACTTATTTATTACAATATAATTACAACATTTGAAAAAATCAATTAATGCATAATTTATTTAATTTTACTTATTTATCTCTGAAGCTTTCTACATTTGGAAGCAGCAGCCTGATATTAAATATCCAATTATACATTTACATAGAAAAATATACTTGAGCTACTCATAGGTGGTCTTTCAACAGTAAAAGGAAAAATCTAATTTTCATGCAGCGGTAAGTAGGACACTGAGTTCATAAATTTAAAATCATTTCGCATGCATACAAAATTCCATGCAGCCTCTTCAGCAGTGTCACGCATTCCAGGACACTTCTTCCGCCCCATGATGCAATTATTGTTCTTCTCGCTAATTACCATTCTTCTATTCTTTCTACGAGGCACAAGTTTCATCTCACAACCTCTGCAACAGGGCGTTCGTCGTTGCACCCTTGTGTGACGTCATCAAGCTCTAATGGTCTTCTGTTCCATATACATTCTCCATTCTGCACTTCGGGATGCTTTGGAAACTTTTTGTTTGGGGGGAAAGTCGGTCAGAAGCGTGACCGGCGGTCAATGTTAGAATGCCCAAGCCCAAAAAGCTCTTGAAAAGGGAAAACGTGATAGGAAAAGTTAACCAAACTTTTCAATTGCTCTGCCCTTTCATTCAGAAATCACGTTTTGATCCTAATTTGGTTTGAGTATTACCGGATTTTCAGAGCAAGTTTTGTAACCCCCGTTATTTATTTTTGACCATTACATCCATCAAAATGCATGTTTGATTCAGTATAGTTACACAATTCCTGAAAACTACATTAGGGCTTTTCATTTCTTTTTTTTGGGGGGGGAGGGGGGATTTAAGTGTTTCAAATTCTGTAGCAGACAGTTTTTGCAATTTTTGTAGTAAAGGAAACATCAATACATGTATATAATGCTACGACGATAATGAAAAAAAAATTATTTTTTAGTCGCAAAATGTATGGTCTCGGGAAAGATTTCATCAACAATAACTAACTAGTAAATAGTGAATTAAAGCAGAAAAAAAAAATAAATTTCAAATTCAAAAATATTCTTACGTTTCCTACCATTAAGTTACATAAATCAAAATTGCACAAGGAATGTGTTTTATATCTAAACATCAATAATTTTTATGCTTTTTCTATGCAAGGTATCGATTATGATGTCACCACGGAAAAATTGTTTAATGTACGTGAAATAAAACAAACAGTTGCTTTAGAAAATAAGTAAAAAATTTAATTTCAACTAAATCATTGAATCAATACCGACATAAAGCTGTTATGTTTGGGTGCAATTGCTCTATGGTTTAGTAAAGTGGGTTATATGTGTTTCTCGTGCTTTCTCCTTTTGTTTTAATATCAAACTTATATTAGACTAATATATCTTCAGTGATAGTAAAAATAACACAATATCTAAAGACAACAGGAAGGACGATATATTATTTAACATTTAGGTTACCAAATTTCAAAAGTGTAAAAACTAGAGCAGTTGCAGTTGTACTCAAAGAAAAAAATGAAACGCGCCATTTTTATTTAAAATTCCGTCAAAAACGCCAATTTTACTCCAGCAAGTCAAATTCGTACGACATCTATTTAGACCCTAGAGCAATCCTGCTAAGTCGCAGCGTAAATAGCAGGGAATAAAATAGTATAAGTTGTGAAGTATTTCGGAGCTCTGATTACATCTCAGTCGCCCTACATCTCAGTCCTTACTATCCTTACATCTCAGTCTTGCCCTAGTGTCGAAAAGATGATATAGCACAAAGTTGGTGCACTTTACGGTAGGTTACAACATCTGACTCATATCAATTCATGAGACATTCTTTTCCGACAAAATAATTACGAATGAATAGCTGAAGAAAGTTTCATTAAAAAGAAAAAACAATTATAAAATATTTAGATTTTTTTCCCTTTGAGAATTCAAGTATGAGTGTGATTTCATGAACAAAATGAAACTTGTTCAACACCGCTTTTTATTATTATTTTTAATGTAGTATTTTGCAATTATAATTACAAGAAATGTAATTGTCGCATGCAGGACACAAAGTCTGTTTTCCTTGGTATGGCACAGAAACATATTAGTATAAACATTCTTTCATAATAATAATTTAACTTTGTGCAAAGTAAACTGTAATAAAAAATACTTTCACGTTATTTTAAAGCACAAATGAGCATTAAAAAGCAGACATATGTTTCGGGATTGCTTGGAATCCCTTTTTTAATGCAACAGGGAGCTTCTAGATGCAAAACATCCAAATGAAGTCAAAGCCAAGCTTCATTTGGATGTTTTGCATCTAGAAGCTCTCTGTCGCATTGAAAAAGGGATTCCAAGCAATCCCGAAACATATGTCTGCATTTTAATGCTTATTTGTGCTTTTTTATCGTGAAATTATTTTTATTACATTCTTTCATATTCTACTAGGTAGTAATTCAAAAATTACCAAACCAGTAATCGCTTGAATAGAACGCACTGTATACTTCAAAACGAGTTTAGTTGCATGATTTTTCCTAATACACGTGGGCAGAAATGTGAATAGAACTTTTTGCATTATTGCCCAACTAAATACCCTAAATAATTAGAAATTTAGTAAAATCAAAACCGTATTTTCTTAACATCATTAAATTGTGGGTCATGAACAATCGTGAAAGCAAAGCGTGTTTTCCCATCACAGTTTTATTAAATGCCCTCAAATTCTATTATAGTTATAAAATTACACTAAAAAATGGTGAAGATGGCGATATAAATTGCGAAACGAGTTTGCTTGCACATTTTTACAAGTTTTTCATGCCGCGGGAAATGTGAATACGGCTTGTCTACTCAATACAACCGGAACGAACCTTTTTGTTGTTTCCGGATGGGTTAGTTTCGAATAAAAAAAGTGAAAGGCGTATATGCGTTATTATAAAGCATGATCTGCAGAGAAGACAATGGAACGGGAATCTTGAAGCGCATACACAACAATCACGTGATGCATTACGGACCTTGACCCGAATTTATCCGTTGTTTAAACAGGATTCCAGGAAAATGGCTGAATTCCGTGTTAATAATGGATAATAGCATTTGATTTTGCTTTCGTTAATTTTAGATTTTAGCTCGGTGAAACAAATCTTTGATGCGCACTCTATATCAGGTGTGGTTACAATTTTTTTTGCTGGAAAAGCCTTCGTTACTTGGCCGCAGGGTCGAATTTAGCTTTACGACACCCCTTCCCCTTTGCTCCTAAAATCAAATAACACCTGCTAGGCGTCTTCATGCTGCTTCTTTTGCGATTGCAATTCAAAAAAATTGCTCTTTATACTTGGAAAATAATTCAAGGAAAAGTTTCAAATGAATATTATTTAATGATAATAAATCCCAATATAACCTCATCAAACCCCAGAACTAAACACCAACAATTTTGACACAATTTTTTGGTTTTCTGATTTGGAAAATGATTACAAAACAAAATAACAAAAAAAAAATTAATTTTAATTAATAATTACTTAAAATAATAATTAATGCCCAATTTCCATGTTTAAAACAAAGTAAACTATCTGTTGATTATTTTCAGAAACAATTGGGTGTTTTAGCTTTCAAATTGCACAAACAGTAGTTAATAAACAGCATTTTAAAATGTACCCAATTGGTTACACTTGGGATGAAGAAAATAGAAAATCAAAAACTTAATATTTTATTTCCAAGAGAAGTTTAAAAAAATAGATGAAAAGAAAAACTTGCCTCCCTGAAAAAATTGCCTGCATATTCTCTCCAGTTTTGAAATAAAGCTTTCAAATCGTTGCGTAAAGAAGAAATAATTTTAAAGACCCCTAACTCCTTCAATTGATTCGTTTCAAATTCTACAATTGGCTTATATGTTGAAGAGCAAAATGTATTCCTATTTAACTGGAGTAATCGATCAAAAAACATTTTTGTGGAATTTTACTACAAAATCGACCGTGTAAATTGTTACAAATTGCTGCACACATCGTCATGCAAATTGTCTTTGCATCAATGTAAATTGTCACTAAGTGCGTGTTAGCGTTCAAATGAAATGAGTAAAAACGTTCACGGAACATGTAATAATTTCTTTCGATAATTAAGAAATTATTTTGCTTGTTCTCCCCCACATAAATGCCACAATTTCGGCTGCAGATTTATCTCAAGTTATTTCATTTAATACATGTATACAGTGGAGTTCCTGACATAAGTGTCCTCCGGAGCAGTAATTTGTGGTGTCATCCCACCTTCTTCCCACACACACATATAAATAAATAAATAACATAAATAAATAAATATTTTTTAAAACAAAAGACTTTTGTGTGGTATAAACTTATTGTAGAGTTGTAAGTAGTTTATATTATTTTCGGTAGTACAAAAAAAAAAACAAGAAGTTCCGTCCAGAACTATACGAGCCTACTTTCCCGTATACACCCTAATTCAAATTTATAATCTAGCTATCTCTTTCTCTCTCTTTCTTATTTATCTTTAGTTCTAATTATTGAAAATATACCTTTTTCAACGGTTAATAGACATTCAATCATTCATTTATTAAGGGTCATTCATGTATCTAGTCACTCATTTATTCATTCATTCTTTTGCTTATTCATTTAATCATTCATTGATTCAAAAATATTCTTGAAAATCCCGATCAAAAAATTTCAAAGGAAAATAGGCTCCTTAGTTCTGGATGAACTTGCTATTTGTACATGTTCTACGTCATAAGAGCTTTCCGATAAAGTTTGTTCCAAGCAAATCGGTCTGTTAGATCAGAAATTATATAGGATTGAAATTTCCCCGTATGCGGTATGTTAATTTTTTTTGAACTGTTCAAAAATGAACAAAAATTGTTCAAATCAATATTTCACTCCAAGAACTTCTTCCAGTGAGCTTGTTCATGGGAACTTGGATCTTGTACCCAAAGTTTACATAACTTGCTTCCTTTTCGCCCATAGGCTCTAATGTTAACATTTTTTGAACTGTTCAAAATTGAACAAAAAATCGTTCAAATCAAAAAGTATAATATGGAAATGAAATTTCCTCGCCGAGATCTTTCGAATGCAAAAAGAATTTTTCGATTCGGACAATTCGTTCAAAAGTTATTAGGGGGGGGGGGCAGACCGACAGACAGACAGACCGACAGACCGACCGACACACTTTTTCCCCATCTCAAAACCCTACTTTCAAATTTTTTATTTTTCAATCTTTATTTAATTACTTAACTTATTTTTGACTTTTCTTGATTTCTAACGATATTTTCACGATACATTAAGCCTTCTTTCATGCTTTATTATTATTTTTTTTTACTTTTACGGGAAAGTAGGCTAAAAAAAAACTTAAATTCTATTCAGTTTATTTGGTGTTACTTTCAGTGAATTAAGTTTATATTCAGTTCTGATACGGTGAAATGACACCAATAAAATAGTGTAATTCAAAGATATGTGTTTTTCAAAGCTCTTCCACTCATTAAGAGTATTACCCCCCAACATCCCCCAAAAAGGGTGTCACCCGGGGCCGAAGACCCCCTCCGCCTCCCGTAGTGACCCTTTACTGCCTTTATATATAGCTGAACTTCATCGAAATCTTCGTTTATGTATAAGCAGAAAATATTGATGCCATCCAGAATTTTCTTTTCCTCGAAAGAATTTTTAACATAAATTAACAAGTTGCCAAAAAACGATAGCAATCAATGCAAGCAAGCAATGTGTGAAGAATTAAACCTAATGTTTAAGCAACTCGAATGTTCATTGAAGTGTATAAATAATCTCTCACAAAGTAACTCATTAGCACCTTCCTTCGACGATAACCTATGGAAAGTTCATTCGATTATTGTCTTTCGAGGTCAACCATCATCTTGAAGGCGTAACTTTCACACAGGGCGAAAGGGCAGCACACACACACTCACTACTTGCAAAGCTGCTTGCGAAATCCAATATTCAATGTGGAAGAATGGGGCGGAAGAAAATGAGTTTGCAGAGGAATTTTCGCATGTTTTGATCGAAGGAGGTTTATAGATACTTTCCCGCTGTTAAATGCATCATGATTCGAATTCCAATAAGAACGTGACGTTGGCGAATTGCAGTAAAAAAAAATTGCCTGTCAAATTAAGTGTGTCAGTGATTGAAGTTCGAATATCTAACCAACAAAGTAGTATTTTTACGTTTATGTTATAATATGGTTTTTTAAAATTAAATATGTCAAGTAATATGACTCGATTTTAATTGTTAGACATTTGAATTCTTCAACTAATGTACGAGTACTTGCATTTGAAAAATCTTTCTTTACAAAAAAATACAATTAACGCTTTATATTGGTCTAAACATAAATAAATAAATAATGATAATTATGATCCAAGTTAATTAAAATTATGCAATTGCAGGCTGCATTTTATTTCAGATCAATATTTCACTGAAGCACTTATATTTTGCTCATTTTCCGCATTTTTCATAACTTAAAATATGACAAGAATTTTACAGAGTGTAGTAGCGTCAATACCGGTACGAAGGGGGCAGTCCACTCCAGGTGACACCCTATAAGGAAGTGCTGTGGGAGACATTCAAAATGAAATAGTTTTGTTTAAAAATGCAAAAACTTGAATTATATTATTTTACTGATGCTATTTCAACGCATCATAAATGGAAAAAAAAAAAAGTTAAAAGTTACACTAAATAAATGAAATGCAATTTCTTAACATATCTATTTTATTTTTATTTATTAATGTACTAAAAAGTAGTAAGTAATATAAACTACAAAATTACAAAATCATAACTTTTTTACAATACAGCATTTTTTTTTTCTGTTGGGGGGGGGGGGGGGTGGGACACTATAAGTTACCGCACCGTGGGAGAACCATGCTAGGAACGCTACTGCGTAATGTATTGGAATAAGATATTATTTATCTGTATTTTTAAGTATAGATCATCGTTTCTTTAATACATTTACCAAATCTTCAAATTATAGGGAGTAAAAACATTAGTTTTAAATGCTCATGTACTCGCAGAAAAAAAATCATAGCAATAATTAACATGAATAAACTAAATTAAACTGACAGGTTTTCAGAATAAATACATAATAAAGTAAAAACTTAACAACTATCTTGGCAACCAAACGTGCGATGGTAAAAGCGATGAGTTCATACACCAAACTGCACGGGTCGGTTAAACAATGAACGCAGTCAGATGGGCCTGAAAAGTGCGTAAGAGGTCGGTCGACTAGGTGATTTGAGCTTTTGAACTGCAGATCAAAGTTCCTCAACCAATCAGAAGGCCCAAACCGGCGGTTCGAGTGTTTGACGGACGTTCGCATCGGTTGGTGAATAAGGCCGTTACAATGCTATGTATTGAACGAGGAGTTTCAAGAGACCCTATGAAATCAAGCATACAAGGTCAAATATACGAGGTGTGATTGTGTTAAGGACACTCGCCGGAATCGCCTGGAGGTCTTCAAACGAGTCGAATCGCTTCCCTTTCAGTGAGAATTTCAGTTTAGGAAATAGGTAGAAGAATTTTTGACCAAATTTAATATTCCTTTGCTTCTACAATCCCCCTATTCCCCTGATATAGCCTCTGCGGACTCCTACCTGTTTATTAAACTGAAATGTTCACTGTCGAATCAAATCGCTTCCCTTTCAGTGAAATTTTCAGTTTAGGAGACAGGTAGGAGTCCGCAGGGGCTATATAGGGGAATAAGGCGGTTGTGGAAGCACAGGAATGTTAAATTTGGTCAAAATTTCTTCTACCTGTTTCCTAAACTGAAATTTTCACTGAAACGGAAGCGATCTGACTTGATTGAAGACATCTAGGCGATTCCGGCGACCGTCCTTCACACACTTGAGGAAAAAAAATTTCCAGGCATGCTTCTAAAACTGGAAACACCGTTGGAGTAGGTGTGTTCAGTCAGAAGGGGACTATTTTGAAGGAGATGCATTACAGTAGCATGTAAGTACCGCCATTGTGAAATTACAAGCCCATTCTTAAAACTTGACAATCACACCTCGTATGGGTCTCAGTGGCCGAGCGGTCTTAAAACCAGGTTCCGCTGCCTGCCTGCGCGCAGTGAAAGAGTCATGGGTTCGATCCCCACTTTCTTCTGGGCGCATTTCCTTCATTGTATTGCAATATTCTAGTCTATGCTGTCTTCTTCTATCTGTCACACTGGACGAGAGTTTGAGGCATATCCTTGAGAACAGCAAATAAACTCGAAAATAAATGTGACCTGAAATGTTCGTTTGCAAACTGAAGGTCGCAAACTGAAGGTCGAGTAGCAATAACATGTACTTTTGGGGGTAGGAAAAATATCTTAGCACAAGAAAATATCCCGAAATAGCTTAGTTTTTGCACATCCTATGCACTTTCACTCTGCAATCAAGAACTATACAGTTTGGAGCGTGTGTGTTAAAAGATTTTCGCGCCGTAATTATCATGGAACATACTCATAACTGCTGGTGAGGTGTGATCGAAGTGAATAATTGATGGTTATTAACTAATATGTGGGAAGTGTGTGCGCTTTGATTGAGAACATCTCAAGCCGGCCATATAATACGTTTCAACAAATGCATACATTACTTCCAAGTAAGTCTAATTTCAGTGCTATTAATTTAATGTGGTTTGAAATTTTCACAAATTTTTGTGCTGGATTTTTCTTCCAGATAGGTCTTAAATTATAAACGCATTAGTATTTTAAAAGGCAAAATTTTGTTGTACTAATATTATACTGAAGGAACAGATAGTTAAAAGTTGCGCTTAGTTGCTATTCTAAGTAAGACTAATTTTAATGCTATTAATCTTTAACGCAGTTTAGAATTGTCGCGACTTTTTGAACTAGCGCATTTTCTTCGAGATAGCACTTAACTTGTAATTGCATTGGTATTTTAAAGACAAACGTTCCAATATAATACCGAGGCAACAGATTGCTATAAAATTTGCTTTAGTTGCTATTTATTGATTAACATTTGATTACTACATCCAGGTAATAATATTTATTGGCTGAGTTTTTTCTTGAGTCAGTTACTTTATTTCAATATTAATTCCGAAACACTAAATTTGCTTGAAGATTATTTCTGTTTAATACTTTACAAAATAGCTTGTAATATTTCTTTGTAAGTTCAAAGGAATAAAAACTTTCTTCAAAGGAATTTCTTTGTAAGTCAAAAGGAATAATTTTCATTTCAATTTATGCTTTAAATATGTATTTGTTTTCGAGAAATATGTTGTATATATGCATAATATATATCGTTTTCTGTTGATTGACACAGTCAGTAACACTGAATTCTTAAACTAGGTGAGCATCAAAAAAAGGGTCAAAGATCTGTTGGAAAGAGCGTAACGGTTTTCTTGAGTTATATTACTCGAAATTTTATCACGAACCAGAAGACATGTCGCATACAAATAACGCTTAAGTAACTCACAAAATATGGTTTGTAATGCCAATCTAGACTTGTGGCCTATCAGAAGATGATAATCTTTTATGTAGTGTTTTATATCTACTCATAAATATAGATAACTGTTGTGAGAAATAAATCGCGCACCGAAAGGTGTTTCATACCTTAACCCGAAAAGAACCACTTGTTTAATAGGATCGTAAATGTCAGCGTCGAGGGATTACACCTTTGAAGATATCTGTTATTGGTTGATGCATCATAATTGTACGAACCACGTGGCTAAATTAAATAGATTCATGTTTTGTGTAAATGCAAATGCAGTTGTTTACATTGTTGTTCGCTGGTTGTTTTGAGTTTATTACCTTTGCATTGAATGATGAAATTTTAGTGTGTTTAGTTCAAATTTTATTGTTGTAAGTTACAGGATAAATAAAATAAAGTAAAACCCCGTTATACTGCGCCTCAGTATACCGTGGAATCGGATATAGAGCGGTAACTATCATGTCCCCCGATGTTCAAACCACCCTTTATCATTGCCATTTTCAAGGTGATTCCTTATTTACCATTGTATATAAAGTCAGCCCGAGCACACAAATATTCTAGCCAAAGAGAACCCATCCCCCCACCAGACACTATAACAGATAAAGCCCTATTATGATAGGCGTGATGTACACCCTTTTCATGCTTTTTCTGTCTTTAAACCTAGAGGAGAGAGAACATATAGCTTGATTTCAAAAGCGAGCGCCATCGCCCTGACTTGTTTCTCTTGGCATGGGCGGAGCTCAATCTGTGAGAGACTGTTCAGTTCAATGTTTAACTATTCCATTTTCAGAAGTCTAGATATGCGTGTGTATAATATATCGCTCCACTGACTGATTGCACAGCTGAGATGGGTGCTTCTTGCACAGCAATTACAGTGAATAAAATGGCAGCAAAGAAGAAAAGAAAAAATTATACAATAGGGGAAAGAAAAGTTACGAGTTATTGATAAAGTTAAAAATGATGAAACAAAAGCTAGTATTATTTCGTGAATATGGTTCCGCGGCATAGTTTCACAATACAGCGGTTATGTTATAACGCGGGTGCCAAACATGTCCCCTGACACCCGCGTTTTAACGGGTTTTTTCTATACCAACTTTTCCTCGTCTTTGAAAAGTTAAATTTTTCGCAGTTTAAGACTTAGATAAACAAGTTTTAAATTTTAAAAAACCGTAGAAATAATTTTATGTAAAATATAAATTTTTCATTGTTAAGATTAGAAAAAAAACAATACGTTCCATCTAGAACTATACGAATCTACTTTCCCATATACACCTATTTCACATTGATAATGTAGCTATCTCTCTTTTAAATTTAGCTTTAATTCTAAATTACTTCAAATGTACCTTTTTCAACGGTTTGTACATTTTCATTCACTCATTCATGCATCCATCTATTCATTCACTCACTCATTTATTCATTCATTCGGAAATATCCTTAAAAATCCAGATCAAAAAGTTTCGTGTGAAAATAGCGCGTTTAGTTCTGGATGAATTTCATATCTGTGCATGTTCTACGTCATTACATCTTTTCGATAAAGTTTGTTCCAAGCAAATCCGTCTGTTGGAACAGGATTTATATAAGACTGAAATTTCCCCGTAGGAGCCAATGTTATTTATTTATTTATTTATTTTTTTTGAACTGTCGAAATTGAGTAAAAAATGTTTCCCGTTGAGAGCTTTTCCCCATAAGCTTTTGCAAAGGAGCTTGGATTTTATGCTCACAGTTTGCATAGTTTGCTTTATTTTTTGCCACAGGCACTAATGTTAATTTTTTTTTAATGTTCAAAACTAAACAAAAAACTTTTCAAATGAAAAAGTAAAATATGGAAATGAGATGTCCCCGTCGAGATCTTTCCAATGCAAAAAAATGAAAGAAAAATCTTTCGAATCTGACAATTTTTTGAAAAACTATTGGGGAGGGGGGACGCACACACCCACTTCCTCCCATCTCAAAATCCTACTTTCAAATTTTTCATTTTCCAATGTTTAATCAATTGCTTAATTTATTTTGGACTTTTTCTTATCTTTAACGGTACATAAAACCTGTTTTTTACTTTTACGGGAAAGTAGGCTAAAAAGAAAACTTTTTTTTTCTTAAATATATTTCATTCATTGAATTCAGGTCAAATTTTACATTCAAAACATAAAAATTAGAACTTAAATTGATGTTTAATAAAATCCCTCAAAGCTCATATTTCACTATAATTGATGTTACATATTTCATAACGAAATTTAACTGTTTTGTGTCATCTTCATGCCGTCGTTTTACAGATTCAAATTAGCAAATTTGAAAAATTATTGGTAAAGTTGTATTTTGTCTGCTTTTATCATGCAGATGTCCACCTAATGATCGTGAAATGATATACCCGAGCCTTACGCAAAAACAGTCGGAACAATGCTCACGCTATACAAACCTGTAATTCGAAACACGATTTGTCACGATGATATACGGCGATCTCTTATTAGTCAGTGTTGCGACCTTATTGCACTTCTGGCCTGAGGGCAGCGGTCCTAAACATGGCATAATTCAGTCATTAGGAATGGTTTATGGGAGAACACGTTAAATTACAACGTTTTTAAAGTGTTGCAGACTTTGCGTTGCAATTTGCAAAAGAAGAGGTACTGCGGACTGCATATTTTCACGTGCGATAAAGTCTCGGATACCATATTAATGTAATTTTACTAGCAGATTTAGTGAGGAAATGATATAGAAAAACTAGTTCAGCTAGTGGTTTCTGGAAGATTTTAAAGCAAGAGTTACGATTTTTGTATGCGTGTTGGTATTTGAATTGCAGCTTTAATGATTCGTATTTTTCCCCTTTCAGGCACAGGGTAAATTTTATTACGACTTTAAAATTTGGAACTAAACACATGTGAATAAAACGATGCTAATTAAATTTGTTGACTTTGAAACGATAGGTAACAATGTTGTTTAAGAAATTTAATTTACAATAGTTGCATGCATCAATATATTCAAATTAAATATGATTTTTTTAATCGATTTTTTGTGCGTGAGTACGTAAGATCTAAATCAGAGCACAGTAAACATGACATTGTTTGAATCATATTTTGTACGTATAATAAAAATTAATTCCGAAGTAAGCAAGTACGATCTTTAAATTTCTCCGAAAACATATTTGAGCAGTTCAACTCAATATATGTTTTAGATTTACTCATCAAGCATTTAAGAACCTAACATGATTTTGTGAAATTTTTTTAATTAATTTTCAATGGTTGTTGACCATTAAAATTTACGTTCTGTTTCAAAAGGTATTCCCAATTATAAGTGCACAATTCCGTACCCATGGGCATTCCTTTGCAAATATTCGAGGGCTTTTACAATGGAGTCTTTCTTTCTATTTTTGTTTTTATTTATTTTTAATAACCTTTATTTCTTCTGCCACTTATTACTTACGGCAAACCTTGTCACAAATTAATAATTTCAAAATTATTACACTACTAATGTAGGTTTTGCGTAGAATTAAACACATACATGCATTAGTATTGAAAACTAACTTTGTTTTTAATGGATTTTAAATAGCTTTTTTTCTGCAATCAAACATAGTGTGCCAATGTTTTTATCTTAAAAATTGTAAAAAAGGAAACATTTTTTTAAAAGGATATTTTTTACCTTTCAACTCCGACCAGTAATTAGAGCCTGGAAGGGGTTAATCTCAGGCTAATCTTGAAATTAGGAAAAATTACTACTTCAATAGGGTTGTAGGCACTTGGAATAGTTAAACCGGGAAGCGACTCTGATTTGCAGTGGGGTAAAAACTTTTAAGAAGACCCTTGATGTCCATTGGGGATTGTTAAATTGACTAGGACTAGCCTAGCTGGGCCCTGTGCCTGCTGCTGATCGTCACTTTTGCATTTGTATAATGAGCTCTGTATTTTTTCTTTTATCTTTTGTGTTAAAGATTCGAATAGGAAAGAGAATAGATCATCATCGGCGAAAAACAAAAAATGACAGCGTAAAATATGTCATTTAGGGGGGGGGGGGTTACTGATCACACTTTTCTTCAAACTGAAGAACAGCAATTTTCCATTCGAGGTAATAATAGTAATAGTACACGGCGAATTCTGGTTCTGTTAAATTTATGCTCAAATTTCCATTAACATCTATCCTCAGTTCCAAGAAGGCAACTAATGGACCTTGATTCTTGACTCCATTTTAGGATTACTTTTAACCATTATAATCATAAATGTCGTTTATTTTTGTCTTGATTACATATCGGAAAATTCAGAAATGTTTTGCTCTTGTATATTCTCAGTTGATAGAAGAGTACAGTTCTGCAGATCTAAAGTTTTATGTTAAATTTATGCTCAAATTTTCAACAACATCTATCCCCAGTTCTAGGAAGGCAACTAATGGACCTTGATTCTTAACACCATTTTAGGGTTATATTTAAGCATCATTATCATAAATGTATTCTATTTTTGTCTTGATTAAAGATGGGAAAATTCAGTAAGATTGTTTGCTCTTGTATATTCCCAGTTGATACAAGAGTACTGTCTGATTTTCTAAGTCAACTTCCCTCTAATTTGCGCATGCGTCAGGTTTGCTTCTACTTCATCGAAATGGGGGTGACAGGATGAATAAAGATTAGGAAATGTTTAGTTTTTATTAAAAATATTGAAATCTGTATTTTTTTCTTTTCTCTTTTGTGTTAAATTGGAAATAAAATATATCATCATCGGGGAAAAGTAAAAAATGGCAGCGTAAAATATAATTTTGAAAAGTGCCCATCTCAGCGTATCGCCCCCTTTGCCGGATAGAATCTTCCTGACGGACAGTCTCGGCTTTCGTAAACGAACAGAACAGTTCTGCAGATCTAATGTTTATCTAATCTTTTTTCGTTTGTTCTTAAAAATCAGGCTTAGGTTATGATAGGTTACGTAACAAATCTGGCATTCTAACGCATTATTGTAGTAACTAATCAAACTTTCGGAAAGCACCAGTGACTCATTGGTTCAAAGATCTACATTTATTAGAATATATTATTTATATAAAAGAGCATCACATTGTTTTACTGACCTCTTTTTTAGTGTAGACTCTAACCCAATTCAAACAATTTATTTGTTGAAAAGAACTACTTTGCTAGATTTCACAAGCAAACGAAATTGCATCGCACAAGCATATAATTTCAAACCTGAATTCGAATGAGGATTTGCTTGTTTCTGGTTCTAAGTTGAATTTTCATTCAAGTGCAGGAATAAAACCAACAATTAGTAACAGATGGAATTCTAAAATTATATTACAAATAAAGTCGTTATTGGTTTACGTCAAGATAGATGTTATTTTGAAACGTAATGTTTATTGTAATCAAACGAAGAAAGTAAATATATATGTAACTCCATTTTTAGAATGTTTTTGTTTAACCTTATGTGAACGCTAGTAGCGCTATGAGGCCGGAGCTGTTATTTTAGCTGTTATTTAATTTTTCATTCAATAAGATTGTCAAGTTTTATAGAATTATAACTGTTTTCTAGGTTATTTCTCAGTGATACAGATGTATTTGGAATTTTAATTTTTATTTCTTCGAAGAGTTTATTTTTTAGAAGGGGAAAAAATGGCGACAAGCCGCGCGCGTTTCTTTGAACAAAAAATAATAGAATTTACAATTGGTAGAAATGATTATGAAAGAAAATTTTATTTCTAAAGTATTCAGTTGAAATTCTTGTGTTTTTGTGCATCATTCAGCAACATTTCTTTTTAAAATGGAAACCTATAATTTTCAAAGTTGCAGAGAACAAAACAATGCAATTTCATCTACTGTGTAATTTGCATGTACAAACTGCAAAACATAAATCTGATACAAAAGTATTTCACGGCAATTTGAGCGCATCAATATATTATATGTTAGATGTAATTATGCAGTATCTCTTTCTTTCTAATGGGGCTGCGCATGGTCACTAACTTTTGCAGATCTAGTGCTTTCCCCGGAAACCGGCATCCATTCTTTCAAGTAGCACCACAATCGGCGGATGCCATTACCACTTGAGAATTTTGACGCCCAGTTTCCCTCTAAATGAAGGCACTTGAGCTCTAAGTGATACGAAATTACACCAGGAATTTAATTTAGCCGAGAAGTATCCAAGCTAAGCAGATACTCAAGGGATCGTTGACATGGCGCATAATCACACGACATGGGCGCTGACGATTTTCTGCATCTTGAAAATCCACCGATTTGGGCCAGGTTTGATCCAGCGAACTTGGGCGTCCGAGACCAGTGCCTTACCACTACGCCACCTTGCAGAAATTGCGCATTATGAACTACCGAAAAAAATATAAATTTGGAATGCAGAATCAAATTCAATTTGCATAATGATATCTCACTCAAAAACGAACTATTTTGTTCGAAGTTAAAATTGGGAACCAAATATTCTTTTTTTTGTTCGTGCGCAGCTAAGCGAAGAACAAAAACTTGTGTTTTAATGACCACAAAAAAGACATTTCCTCCAAATTCAACCCGTCCAAGGATATTTTCCGCCGTTTGTCTTGACACATTGTCGTGAAGAAAGACAGGAAATTTCAGATGGCATTACATGCAATGGCGAGATGTCTAAGTATAGAACAACCTGAAAGAAAACACTTCCATCAAATCTAATAAGATTGATTTTGTTCCAAAAGTAGTTTCGATATCTTCAGTTTATTGATGTACGTACAGCTGGGGGACAAAAAAAAATCATAAAAAAATATTTAGCTGCTGTTCGGAAAAGCACTTTTCACAAATGCAAATCTAAGTACTAATTATTAATTTTGTACTTATAATAAGTGCAAAGTTAAAAATTTCTATTTAGATTTGCTTTTGTAAAAAGAAAAAGCTTTTCTGAACTGCAGCCACTATTCACTTATTTTAGGGTTGCAAAATTCTTTCGCTTTATATTTTTTTTTATGTTATTATACATTTGCAACTCTAAAGAAATTCTATCATGCTCAAGATGTCGTTAAGCGAAATTATTTCGAATTTCCTGCGATGAAAGTAGCCTTTTGGCATGAACCTTTTTAAAGTGCCCATCAACCTCACATTTACACGGGCTCCCTTGCTAAATTATGCCTTCTCTATTTGGATAAAGCTTTCAAAGAGATACATAAAAATATCAGTTTTTTTGAAGGACCGGGTCCTTTCTCGGTCAGGGCCCCCATTGCTGTATACACTCCCTTTGTGTGTGTGGGGGGGGGGGGGAGCTTTGATAATTGAGTTGCCCAGAAGCTGATGCGGTGATTTAAGGGGAAAATTCATATTTTTTAATATAGTATACCACAAGCTTAATTTTTAATAGAAATAAATTATAATATTTTAACAATTAAAAATGTAGTGTTTTATAGGGCTTTCATGCTATGGGTTTTAGTGTGTGCTGCCTTAAAATACAAGCGAGATTATTAGCATTTTTCGTTTTTGAGGGAAATGTTTTTCAATTAAAAATACTTTCTTAAATATCAAAGAAGCGTTTAAGGGAAAACTATAATACATAGTTTCTCTGATTAGAGAAAAAAAAATTATTAGTGAGTCAAAACTACTTTTTAATGTTTTTTCTTTTTTCAAATGGAGCCATCAGTGTAAGAAATAATCACGAACTATAAATTTCGCGCGATATCCTTAATTAAAAACCATAATTGACAATGTGTGTTATTAGAAACAAAACAATAATTAACAAAGCTAATGTTTACGCCTTAGAAAACACTGTAAAAACAGAAAAGTTACAAAAGCTCTTTAATCACATGTCATTAATTTTAGCTACTTGTCGTGAACAGGATTATACGTGACAGCAATGCGAAAGGAACATCAGTAGAACGTTCCTTTGTTCCTCGCCTGCCATAATCCCTTGCGGTGGAATCTTTGAGGGAGGGTGGTGCCATTAAACACCTTATTAGCCACATAACCATGTGTTTAGGCCATATCTAATGATAGATGTGTTTGGAAATTATGCTAAACGTAAATTATGGTCGAACATGGAATTTTAATCCGGCAAAACATGAACTCTAGTTCTTATTTTGTTCGATATTCGAATATCTGGCCAATGCATGTTTGAAAAATAGAATTATCAGATCGCGTTCGATGAAAATAAATTATGCAAGATACAACTTCGATAATGCGTTTTGCAGCTCTGCATTTTTAAATGGATAATGAGTGATTTACGGACACGGTTGCGAATCGATATTATGTAATGCATAATTATGATTTAAATGCCATATTTAGACAATCATTAAAATCAAGCATTTGCATAAAAATGTCTGGAATGATCTGTATCATTGTTTGAGCATGTAAAATACCTTATCTTGAACTTTAATTTTTCACAGACATTATTGTTATAAAAAAAAATGGATTTTCTCAGTAGCCGAGAAAGCTGCGAGTTCTATTATGAATAAAATTCTCATTAGGTTGCATTAACATGATTGATGAATAACATTTTTTAACTCTTTTTGGAGCAGTTTGCTGTACAATAGAAAATACTCGATGAACAAACAATAACAACTGCTTTGTTAAGATTTTAACAAAATACAAGAGCATGTCCAAAACGTTCTAGTATATTTTTCTTAAAAATACAATTAAGATTGCTTGAAATGCCTGTTTTTCTTTCTCTCTTTTCTCGGATCACTTTCATCCGAAAATTCACAGCTACTGTCTGTTTTTCTAAGCCAAAACCTTCCTTTGTTTTACGCGTGCGTCAGGACGGCTTCAATTTCAAAGAAATAACGTTAATAGAAGAAATAAACATGAGGATATATTTGCTTTTTGCAAAGAATAACAAACTGTGTTTTTTTTTTTTTTTGCTAAACATTCAAATGAGAAATGGAATAACTCAACATCAAGAAGAAACAAAAAATACTTTCTAGAATATTACTTCCAAAATTGTGGTTTCAGCGTACCATCCCTTCGATAAATGAAATCGTTCCCGACTGGTAGTGGCGGTATACGAGAACAAGCAGTACATATATATCCAATGAATAAAAGGATTCCTTGTAATCTTGAAACATGTGTATGCAATATTTTTTGCATTTTGTGCTGTAGTAATGCTAGTTAGACCAATCATTTTCTTCACAAAAATAAACGTCTTTCCACCCTAGTAAAAAGTGTTGAAAACCAACATTTTTTCGTAGCTGAACCGTATTGCGTTATGGTTGTAACTCATATGACCGACTTTCTTGTTATGATTCGCTAAACAGACACAAGGCGTACCTGTGGATCTTTTAGAGATTTAGATGAAGGATTATCAAACTTTGTCTCTTTGGCTTCTTGAAAGCGGCTCTACGGAATGTGTGTATACGTATATAGCAAAGTGTGTGGGGTTGTGTATTGCTTATTCAGTAAATTATATGAAAAATGTTCACTAAACTATAACTATAGCTCTTAGAGAAATTTTCTCGGAGTTCTTAATGGTGGAATTGGCTGTTTAGCTTTTAAAGCTTGTTGTACTAGGACATTATCGGGAAAAGTGGCTACTCATCATTACATACATGGCTTAGCTGTGGTTCAAATCCGGTCAAACCGGCAAAGAAGCTTTCTTCTTCATCACCTTTAGGAGTATGGGACTTTCATATTTCAAAATATTTAGAAAATATTATTATACGATGCTCTAAATCTTACAAATTATGAAATACAGTAACCCCTTGTTATATCGCGCCTCGTTACATCGCTCATTCGGATGTATCGCTCTTTTTCTATGTCTCCCAAAATTTTGAGTTCTCGAAACCAAAGGCATTGCATTTCTCAGTAAAGCCCTTCTCCCCCCTACTAAATGAAGCCATCGAACAGGAATGTTTTTCTTTCTTCTGCATTTGCTGGAGTTAAAATCTGCAGCAATTCTCCTCCCACTCCCCAACTTACAAGCTTGCTGAATGATTCTACTCGAACCTGTTGACTTTTAACTTGTTCTTTTTATATTGATCCTAACGCCCAATGAATCAAAGAGACAGATGTTAACTGCCCAAGGAGAAAAATACACTCATTTCTGGATACCTTCTAGTACAGAAAGGATTCGTACAGTTGGCTGAACAAATCCGAATTATACAATCACCTTAACCAAGAAGGGGAGAGTAATAGGTAAAAGAATTTTTGCTAAGAAAATGTTTACCTTCATCTTTGACATTGTTTTCCCGCCATGCTCTGGCGACACAGGTCCACTCAATTTGCTTACGTTTTGAGTTATTTCTACCGGCATCGGTTATATCGCGCATTCGGGTATACCGCGCTTTTTTGCTGTCCTCCGACAAGCGCGATATAACGAGGGGCTACTGTACTCAGATTATGAAAAGATCAGAGACCACGCTACGTGAAAAAGTCATTGACAGCAAGTTGAGGACAAAACCTGATAAAGAAAACGAGTGCAGAACATGGAGAAATAGCTCTGAGTATAAAGCATTGAAAGTTGTTAACCAGTAGTTGAGATTGACAAGATACATCGTACAAAAACTATTGCTTTCCTACTTCGATCAAGGAAAGCAATATCTAATGATTTTTCAAGAAACTTTATTCAAAACTATAAAATATACAGTCATGTTTTCTAAACATTGAAATTACAAATCTCCTTTCTATTTTGAGAAGAACATTACAAAGTTTAGTTTACTGAATAAGATGTTACAATTTAGGAACTTTTCGGTAGTTGTTAGAGTATTTTGCATTTATGAAAGCGTGTCTGCAAACCAATTAGTTATTAGCGATAAATATTTTCCTTTTAAAAATGCCTGAGCATATAGACAATGAAAATGTAAAACAAAAATTCCATACTTTATCGTTGACGTAAGCATTTCGAAAATCGAAAGGTAAATGAACTCGGTCGTGTAAGCGTAACACTTCATAACATTTATTTTAACATAGTTGATTACAAGTATTTTTACACTGTTTAACATTGGGCTTTTTATTTGCACTTGTTTTACATTACTCACAAAAAAAAACTTAAATGGCAACACTAAGCTAAATGATTATATTTCAATAAGTTTTGGTTTTTAGCAACTGATCTCATTTCGTTTCAATTTTTCTTGTTATTATTGCTACGCTACATCAGAAGAAGACATAAGTTTAAAAAAAAACAACTATTCAAATTACTATAAAAAAATACTATAAACTATTATATTTGAAGATATCAATGCAAAGTTCTGTTTTTATCAACATTTAATATCATTGCAAGTTTTTGATGCGGAAATATAGATACAATTCTTATATAACAATCACAACTGTTTTCAAATGTGTGATGGAAACTTTAAAGCGAATTCTTCAATCGTCATGCCCTGATAACGATATTTGAAATATAAACATTGAAGTTACCATAAAGTTTCAAGCATTAATATAGAAACTTTATAAATATTTTTAGTAAAACATATACATAGATCAGGAATGTACTTAAAAGAGAATTGTGTGCATTTAGGTCTGAAATAAATAAAAGGAAAACATATTATATAAAATAATTGTAATCTATGTAATTATGCAATGTTTGTACAAACATAAACTGCTTGTAAACAAACCTCTTCATTTAAAAACTGTTAATTTATTTATTGAAACAATTCTTTCTCTTCTTATGAATAAGTTAAATAAGTAGAGCTCAACAATCGTGTTTGAATGCATCAAATTAACTTCTGTGGAACGCAAAAAATAAATAAATAAATAAATAAAAATTAAAGATGAACATTGTGACTGACAGTAAAAAATTGAAAACTAATAGTAGGAAGTAGCTAATGAGCTTTTGATTTAGTTTCTCCGAAATATTTTTTTAGAATTCTTAATAGTACATGAAATTTTTGTATTTCAATTCTTTAACCCTGTTTGAAGTATTTTAAAAATAAAGCTATTGAGTTGCACAGTTGTAGCTGAACATGTTATAGAAGTTATAAAGGAGCATTAATCTTCAGTTAAACTCATATTTTTGATCAAACGAAATCATTATAAATTGCAAAATATTCCGAAAGTGTTGAACAAAAAAAAAAAAAAAAAAAGAAAAAAGGATTTCATATATTTGTAAGGAAATGATTGTATCAATGAGCATAGAACGTAAATGAAATGCTTTTTTGCTCAAATTTCAACAATGAAGCGCTTTTCCCACTAAAGTAACCTGAAGGACAATTTTTCCAAAAATCTCTTTCGCTCTTTAGCCAAACTCCCTTAATCCGCGCGAAGTAAAAAAAAACTGATTGAGTAAAAAAGCCAAGGCTATTAATTTTGCAGCTGTAACTGGGATGCACTTTTATTTAAATAGTCAATTTAGGAGTTACAATTTTTTAGCCTACTTTCCCGTAAAAATAAAAAAAATAACAATAAAGCATGAAAGAAGGCTTAATGTATCGTGAAAATATCGTTAGAAATTAAGAAAAGTCAAAAATAAGTGAAGTAATTAAATAAAGATTGAAAAATAAAAAAATTGAAAGTAGGATATTGAGATGGGGAAAAAGTGTGTCTGTCGGTCTGTCTGTCGGTCTGTCCCCCCTAATAACTTTTGAACGAATTATCCGATTCGAAAAATTCTTTTTGCATTCGAAAGATCTCGGCGAGGACATCTCATTTCCATATTTGAACAATTTTTGTTCAATTTTGAACAGTTATAAAATTTTTAACATTAGCGCCTATGGGCGAAAATGAAACAAATTATGTAAACTGCGAGTACAAGATCCAAGTTCCAATGAACAAGCTCACTGAAGAAGTTCTTGGCGTGAAATATTGATTCGAACAATTTTCTTTTTCATTTTTGAACAGTTCAAAAAAATTAACATTGCGTCTACGGGGAAATTTCAATCCTGTATAAATCCTGATGTAACGGACCGATTTGCTTGGAACAAACTTTATCGGAAAACTCTTATGACGTAGAACATGTACAGATAGAAATTTCATCCAGAACTAAGGAGCCTATTTTCCTATGAAATTTTTTGATCGAGATTTTCAAGAATATTTTTGAATTAATGAATGACTAAATCAATAAGCAAAAGAATGAATTAATAACTGAGTGAATAAATACATGAATGACTGAATAAATGAATGATTGAATGAATATGTATTAACCGTTGAAAAAGGTATATCTGAAGCAATTAAGAACTTAAGCTAAACGAGAAAGAGAGAGGGAGATGGCTAGATTATAAACTTGAAACTGGTGTATTCGGGAAAGTAGGCTCGTATAGTTCTAGACGGAACTTCTTGTTATAATAATTTTCCTGGAAGTAGCTGCTTCAGATATTTTCATGAAACGCACTTTAACATTTATTGTAACTAGTGTACATTCGTAACATATTTTCTAAAGAAGGATTAGATAACAGTGATATAATCTGTAAAAATTTCATACATTCATATACTTTGCAACAACTCAACCCTTAAAGTCTCATGTTGTTGCATTGGCCGTAGGTTAATTTAACCTCTTAACCCCTTAACTGGTTTGCCCGTACGGCGTGCGGGCATTGATATTTCCGCCTTTCTTGTTTTGATTTTTCCGTATTATTAATAGATTGAAAGAGAGTCATTCAGGGGCTTTTGTGTTTCAAAGCTATAAAATAGAAAAATGCAAGTTCGGGGCCGTTCATAAATGACGTCACGCTTTTTCCCCATATATTTGACCCCCTCCCCTCCTTTGTCACAAAATGTCACACTTCTGCGGACCCCCCCTCCCCCCTTTGGCACGCGTCACGCTATGTTGCAAAATGCATGATGTTACACTTCTTGTTACCCCCTCCCCTCCCCTTGTCACACTTTGTCTTAATTTCACGAACCCCCTCCCCCCCTCGAAGCGTGACATCATTTATGAATGATCCCTTCGTTAATTATGATTTTGTTTAATTCTTTCATTTTCCTTTTATACCAAGTTAGAACTCTAATTATATGCAATAAAAAATATGTTTTTTTAGGAACACTTGTGGTAAAAAAAAATGACCAGTTAAGGGGTTAAAGCACGAGTTTTTTGCAGAAAAACTGGCAAAAAATGATTTTTTTTTTTTTGGACAGAAAATGAATATATAGATTTGTATAAATTGTTTTTAGAAATTTCAGTTGTAGGGGTTGACTAGAGAGCGTGAGTGGTGTAAAAGTTGCATCGAAAAATATATTATACAATCAGATCTCAGAGGTGGCATTAGAAATAAAATAACGCGACATACAAGATCTCCCGTGTCAGACTCGGGCATGTGCAAATTTGCCAGCAACTTTCGCCCGTGGCAGACATGGGCAAATGCGTTAAGTGGTTAATCCTGTACTCAGGCGTGGGAAATGTTTTTGTAATTTCACCCTAAAAAAAACTCCGAAGGCGAATAACATATGAGGTTTTAGTTTGTTACTTAAATAATCTTCAATAATACTTGACCATCAGAGAAGGGGGGGGGGGAGCATTGAGGCGTTGACATGGGAAATTTAGTAAGTCAGAGACCCTAAATATTTTTAGAACACGTAAAACCTGTCTGAAGTCCCTTAAAATTTGTGAATATGATGACGTAACTCAACCTTATTTCTGAAGTTGAAATTATTTTAGTGTTTCTATCAAAAGGCCCATTATGGAAAAATGGCTTTAGACAGGTTTACCGTCCGGACGGCGGCGCCATCCATACGTGCAAGGTGATTGATGCACTTAAAAAAAACCCAATAAAACCCGAAAAAGTATTAAATCTAGTTTTTCTAACCCCTGTTTTTTTTTTTTTTTTTTTTCAACCCTAAAAAAGGCCTTCAGTAGGAATTCGTACGACGGCCCCGAGCAGACTTGGCGCGGGCTTGTAGACATTGTTTATAATTCAGAATTAGCCACAAGAAGAAAAGCTTTTACTACGGTTTTAAAATGTGCCATTTTGTTTATTATGACTGAAATCTTTCAAAGAATCAATGTTTTGCGCATGTCTTTCTCGTTCATGTGAACAACTGGACTGCGTGAGGCACTTTGACCTTCAGCCACTACAAGGCCACAAATGACAGGTGCTTCCTTTACAAGACGCAGGCGGGTCAGTTATGAATTCCCACCTTTAACAACACCTCCCATTTTAGTTCTTGAATTTTGTCATTAATTTAGGGTCACGGGCACTTAGTTATCGAAGTAATCATCTTCTACCAGATGATTGGTGCAAACGATTGTTTAAAGGCCACACAGGAAGTGATGGATGGAATGGGTTCGATTAGCCTTGACAGTGGAATGAAAATGAAATTCTTAACGGTAGATTTTTTTTTTTCCGATGATCAATTATTAAAATGTTCTGGCCTTCCGGGTAATAGCAAATAACAGTTTGACACCATATTTAAAATACAGAGTAGCATACCTGGGCTAGGGAAAAAAGCGACCTTCTACCGTGAATGATTATTTTCCACGTGCTGTAGGGCGTAGGGAAAATTAATGTAAGGAAAGTGCGTTTTTCTAGAAGACAAAGACAAAATTTATGATTCGAGTTGATGGGCGAATTCCTATTTTGCGATGCAAACTGCCTCTAATAAGGGTAAAATGGTGATTGTTTTTCGCAACTGTGTAATTTTCGTGGAGTTTTGTTTTTGCAACAAAATACCTTTTCGTAATTTGTTCTTATTCAAGATAAGAATGAAGACCTATTGGGCTTTTTATTCGTCAATGAATGAATTAAATAGTTATTAAGAAAGTTGCCATTATTTATTCTTTTCTGAAATAATTGGGGAATGGAATTGTATGATTAAAATCAAAGCGCCTAAATTAAGGTTAAGTACTAAAAATGAGGTGTGTTAAAGGAGCAATATTTATTTTACGGTTCTCCTACTTTCCGAATCTATTTTGAAATCACTACAGGCAAAAAAATGAAAAAAAAAAAAAAAAAAGAAAATACGAAAGCCGCTAAAGGCAGAAAAATTTCTGAAATCGCGGTAAAATCGAGTGGAATTTCTAAGGAAAAAATGAAAGATTACTCAGGTATAAAAGATCAATTTAATCTGATTTATCTTTACTCTTGCATTAACTACTTGAGTTTCCCAACTCATAAATTTCATGAATTACCTAATAACTATTTTTTAACGATTTAAATAACAATAGAGTATGTGCAATGAATCGAAATGAAGGTTTTTTGAACATTAATATATATTTTTCTAAATTAATATTTTGAAGATGTTATCTTTCAGATTTACTCAAAAAAAGAAAAAAAACTAAAACGGAAATATTATTAATTTTACCTGTTATAACTAAACAGCAACCAAAAACTCAGTTATTTGAGAATATATAATGTCGTGTGTGTATTGATATATATGTGTGTATTGTATGGTGCGTGGATTTTGCCTAAAATATTTTTTGTTTTTTGAGTCGGGACATGCAAGTGAAGAACTAAATCTGCGTCATTAAAATAAGTTTTCAATAAAAATGCAAATAATAATAATCGCAAGGATTCCGTAACATATAATTTTCTATTTTTGTGTGATGTTCTTACTGAAAAATTCCTAAGACAGCCCTTCTGAGGCACGGGACGCTCAAAGTTAAGTTCGGCAACAGCTGCTTCTGAGAATGATCTGGCTTCGGTTAGTGTGAACAAATGATTATGACTAGCACTTTCTCATAATAAAATTTTTTTTTAATATTGTCAGCAAAGACACTTGCAAAATCTAAAATGTTTTCAAATGTAAAAGTTAAAAAAATATATATATCTAGTTATTTGCACCGTCGAAAAACTTCTTATCGGTGGCACTATATAATATCACATGTGAATGCCCGAAAGACGCACTTTTTTATGAGGTTGGAAAAAAACAGAAGTCTTATATTTAATAGAGTAACCCTTCGTTATATCGCTCGTTCGCATATATCACGCTTTTTCTATGTATCAGAAAGTTTTGCTTGAGTTTTCAAAAGCAGAAATAGTTGCATTTCTGAGTAAAGCCCTTTTCCCCCCACTAAACAAAGCCATCGAACAGGAATGTTTACCTTTCTTTTGAATTTGCTGGTGTTAAAAACTGCAACAATTCTCCTCCCACTCCCCAACTTACATACCTGCAGAATGATTCTACTCAAACCAGCTGACGTTTTATTCGTTCTTTTTGTATTGATCCTAATGCCCATTAAAAATGAAACAGATGTTCACTGCCCAAGGAGAAAAAATACACCCATTTGTGGATACCTTTTAGTACAGAAAGGATTCGCACTTGACTGAACAAAAACCAAATAATATCATCCCTTAACCAGAAAACGAAAGTGGTAGGTAAAGGAATTTTCTGGGAAGAAAATGGTTACCTTTATCGTTGACATAGTTTTCCCACCATGCCCCAGTGGCATGCACATCAGGTTCACTCAATTTACTTGTACGTTTTGCCTTATTTCTAACGGCATCGGTTATATCGCGTTTTTTTTTTTTTTGCTGCTCCCCGACAAGCGCGACATAACGAGGGGCTACTGTATTTACTATTTGGGCAGTGGAGTCATCTGCTGTATTTGCGAGTTCTTGCGGGAATAATCCGTATATTTAAATAAACCACATTTCAACCAACAAACTTACTTAGTTTGACTTTTTCAGCTCATCTAGATCTCTCATATTAAATCATTTTTAATGCAAACGCCTCTTTATGACGTAGAAGCTTTTATATTTCATGAATAATTGTTAGACAGGGATTTATAGGATAAATATTTTTTTACTAGAGCCTCCGATTTGCAACAGGCACTTTTAATCAAGGAAGAAACAAATAAAATTATTTCTCGAATTTGGTCATTGTCCTTAGCAGTATACCTATTGTTGAATTACTGACATTTAGTTTCTGTCCGCATTTTATTTGTTTTTCGTGCTGGAACCTGAAATTATATCAGACACAATGATATTCTAAACTAGTGTTTTTTTTCACTTGAAAGTCCTATTAACCTACCATTAATGCTCGATCAATATTCAATTATTCAGTTTATGTCCTTATAAAACAATCTGTACAGTATCAATATATCATTCATTTATTGAAAAAGTTACCTAATGACTCAAAATACAGAAGATGCTAAAGCAATCAAAATACTTTCTACAGATTGGCTGACAAAATGCACATAAACGTCCTAAAAAAATAATTGATGCCTAATTCATGCTTGAAGCATTAAGAATTTTTATGTTCACAGCGTTCTTCTAGCTTTGAACTAATTTTTTTTCTTGAGCATTCCCGAATATTGCGCAGCCGTGGTTCAACTAAAAGCAATATTACCGAATCAATGAGTCACGATTATCAATTTTTTTAACTTAATTATGGAGATTTTGAAACATCAGCTGCTGTAAAGATGTGCAGAAACAGGATTAATACTCTGACCAGTCCATTTGTTTCTACTTCCTCAGTGGCCTTAATTCCATTACGGAATCGATTTCGTTCGACCATCGCCTAAGGTATTTCCATGGCTCATCCGTTGCCTACAACAATGGAAGAATACATTTCAAGTAGTTTTTTCTAATCTAATTCTATTTATGTGGACTTCCACTAATGAAAAGGAAAACGAACACAATGGTCAGTGAACTAAGGCTGTTTAAACTAACTCATTATCGTTGTTTAATTGTTGAATATTCGTATTTTTGAATGCTACTCTTGTGTGGCGCAATTAGGTACATCTAATGCTGATAGTGTCAAGGTGTGTCTGTTCCGTTCTGTTGCAAATTTATTTCCATTTCCTTCCTTTGATCATCATAATGTAAGGAAACTAGTTGCGCACGAGGAAATACGTCTTCTGAAAAAAAATTCTGAAAAGGATTTTTTGTGTATTGCCGGAAATACTTATTTAAAAATAGATCTTGGCGTGAAAGAGGATCGAATATTGAGTAACCATTCCAATGAATAATTTCCACATGATTGTAATTAATATTACTTTGAAACAAACTACATGTAATATTTGTTTTAAGTAGAATTTGAAAATTTTTCGAAGATATAACGCGTAAGCATTTTAGAAATTGCTATGAAATGCAAGTTTAAAAATAGTTGTAATATATCTTTTTTTTTTCACTATTGCTGTGTTGTCAAATTTTCGTTTTACATCAGGAGCTCGAATAATAAAATTCTTTTATGAATTATCAGCTTTTTGATTTTTTTTTTCAAACTTCTGATTTAAATTACCCTTAGTTTGAATTATGTACGAACATCTAATCCGTGCCTTTTGGTAATAGACTAAATTAAAGATGTGTATTTTTGTTTTTAGTTAAGAAATTATAACAACCATAATAAAGCGATTTCGATCCACATTTTTTCCTACTTTCATTCCTTAATTGTTCTTACCACGCACCTATTTTTAATGCACTATTAAGAATATATTTCAATTGAAACATTCTATTAGGAATATATTTCAGTTGAAACATTCCTCGGTGTTCTAAAAATATGCATACCATGTAAAAAATCCATACGTAAATAGGATTTTATGATAAATTGAATTGTCTACAGCTAGTAATTTTGTGCACGTATCATCATACTCTTTCCTTTTAAGAACCTGGTAATTAGAAATTTTGCTTTTCTCTGACTTGTTTTAGCTATTGAGTAATTTCTCATTGTATTCAAAAACTCATTTAAAAAGTAATCCAATGAGTTTTTTTTTATTTATCATTGCTTACATAACAAGAACTTCCGTCTAGAACTAAACGAGCCTCCCGTTCCATATACATCAACATCAATTTTAAAGTATAGTTATCTCTCTCTAGAATTTTAGATATCTCTCTCATTCAGCTTTAGTTCTTAATTACTTGAAGCATATATTTTTCAATGGTTGTTAATTATATATCATTCATTCAGTCAGAAATATTCTTAAAAATCCAGATAAGAAAATTTCCTAGGAAAATAGGCTCGTTAAGTTCTGGTTGAACTTCGTATCTGTGCATGTTCAACGTCATAAGATTCTTCTGATACAGTTTGTTTCAAGAAAATCCGTCAGTTAGATCAGGATTTAAATAGAATAGAAATTTTCCCGTGGAAGGTAATGTTAGTTTTTCTTTTTTTTTTTTTTTTTTGTTACATTGTTAAATAATTTTGTTCAAAGCTGAAGAAAAGTTGTTCAAATTAAAAATACTCCAGGTCGAAAGCTTATTCCAATTAGCCTGGTCAAAGGAACTTGGATCCTATGTCCAGGGTTTATGTAATTTGCTTCACATTTCCCCATAAGTGCTAATGTTAAAATTTTTTGAAATGTTCAAAGGCAAATGAAAATTTTTTCATATCAGCAATAAAATATAGAAATGAGGGATCCTCGACAAGATCTTTCGTATTCAAGAGAAAACAAAATAAATTTGAATCGGACAATTCCCTCTAAAATTATTAGGAGGGGACAAATTTTGTAGATTATATTAATTGCCTCTTTCTTTTAGTTAATATTTTTCCGATAAAAAAAATTAAAGCCAACAAGAAAAATCAGAGCAGTGGAGCACAACAAATTTCTTTGCTGCGGTTCCGCTCCGGTCTCGAATCGCTCCACTGCTGCTCACTCTGCTCCAGATCCCTTATATCTACCCTAATTTAATGAGGCACTATTAAAGTATGAAGAAATGTACAGTACTAATACCAAATTTTCTCGAAGCATGGATAATTGTCGTAAAACAAAAATTTCGATTTGTAACAGAAATATAAAAAAAACAGCTAATCCCCCGCAGAACATCTGCGGACTGTAAGTTCAGTCATCAAACTTAGCTTTTTTTAATCTGCGAAGAGTGTTAAATTATTCGTTGTTTCCTCTTCTAACCCCTTATAATCGTAAAAAGCGCTTTAAAATTCGAAAGGCTTAACAATAGATCGCTAGATATAATCATGAGAATGATCTTTCGATATAAACAAGGTAAGGTGTTGCCACTCCACAGAATCAGAAATTAAAAATTAAGTTATGAATGGAAATACTTTTTTAAGGAATAGAAATAAATGTATAAAGGTTCGTAAGTACGGTAATAAATACAAATATATTACTTTCCCAAGCTAATAATTAAGCAAATTTTTAAATATTGTTTTACCGTAGTTTGTTTTTTGCATGATGTCAGTATCCTACCGCAAAATTTAATTGTAACTGGCCCCCATTACGTAATATATATATATACAGTCGACGCTCGATATAACGACCATCTGCGTCCCACAGAAAAAGGTCTTTATAACGAGTAGTCGCTATGGGAGGTGGAATTTTCTTTAAAATACATACATGCATCATGCATATTCAGTATTTTCATTAAAATTGGTAGTTTATAAAAGATTCCAACTAAATTATTTTTTATCATTGGAGTTTTAAAAAAAATATCAGTGAAAAATATTATAACAAAATATTAAACAGATTTTAAAGAAAAATAATAGGGGAAGAAAATTACATTCACATTTCTGAAAGCAGAACTTCTGAGCTGACATGACACTTGGTACGGTCGCTGTATTGGATTAGACGATTCAGAAAGGTTGCTATACCGAAAGCAAATTTACATAAAGTTCATAGGGATAAAGGTGGGACACTTTTACCACGGGTCCTTATAATGGAATGGTCCTTATAATGTGTGGTCGTTATAAAGAGCGTTGACTGTTTATATATATATATATATATATATATATATATATATATATTCAGCTTTAATTTTACTTAAAACCACGTTAAAATCCAAATGCACCTGTCCTTAAAATCTGAAAACTTATTTGTTTCCCCGCAGACTGTTTTATACATAAATTTCGTAACGTCTACCACGCTAGCATAATTGATGATTTTTTGCGTTTTTAGAGACTCCCCACGTAGGTGCTCTACAGGTTTATCATTTTCCACCAAGGCCAACACCGAAATATTTCATTTATATCAAATTACCATCTACTTGTTGTATATGACCAGTAGAGCTTGTTCATACATTGAAATTAGGCCAAGAGTTGTGTTGCAGTGGTTCATTATCATCACGAAAAATCTATTCATCGCTAAATCTTTCTCAAGAAGTTATTTATTTTAATCTGCAAAGCCAGTTTTAGCTGGGATTTTCTCCATCATAAATCAGTTATGCGAACCTGTGAACACAACTACAATGTAGCAGTTTTAGATATATTTATACAAATTCCTGGAACGTAAACTCTTTTAAATTTTAATAATAGTGCTGAAACAAAAGTTGTCCTACTTATTATTTTTCGGTTGTCTTTAACCTTTGGCTTCAAAACATCTCGACTTTTAACCCTTTAAGACCTTAATTTTTTCTTTAATGCCAAACATACGTAATGTAGACAAAGCTTTCAGTGATGCCAGAATGCTAAAAATGGTACTTGTACCACCATCTGTTGAGGAATATAGGAAAAACATAGTTTCAATGAACCCTCCCGATCGTTTGTTTCCAAAATGTTTTACATACGGAAATTCAGAAAAATTAAATTTTACTTAGTTTTTAACACGCACGACGTGTGGCTTATCCCTTTAACGGGCCATTTTTTTTCTACTAGTGGAATCTTAAAATCTTTTTAGGATTTAGACTGGTTGCAAAGCAGAAATTCATATAACTCATTTAATAAAATTACACATGATTTTTTAGCTCCTCCCGATCCTTGTGGGATGGGTATGCTTCACACGTTTAAAATTTGATGCATTTGGTAGCAAATACACTTCCTACAGTCTTTACAAATTTCGGCCAACGAAGGGGTGAATAGCTTACTGCAGGGATGCACAAACTATGACCCGCGGGCCAAAATTAGCCCCCCGAGCCTTTTGAATTGGCCCGCTAATATAGTTGATAAAAAAGAATAATTATAAAATTAAAAAAAAAAATACGAAAGAAAAAATAATTATAAAAAAAAGCTTACGAAAAATCGTAGTAAAAAAATACGATCGCAGCGCCGCTACTGAATTTTGGTCGTAATTTTCAGAACTAATCGCCATATTTAATTTTATTTTATTGGAAATACTTCAGAAACTAACCAAATAATGATAAAAGTGGTAGAATATTGCATTGTCATCTGGTTCTGAGCTATATAAAGTTTCAGAACAATAGCTTATCGGGAAATAGTCGAAAATTCGATTGTTGGATTTTTCGAACAGCCATTATGTGCGTTATTTCGTCTATAAAAGAATTTTGTCCCATTCCTGCTATAATTTCTTTAGTTAATTCAAAGCAACGATCGTTAGACATAGCAGGCAAAATGCCATTATTTTTGTCTTCATCGCTATCTTGATTTTTGTCATCGTTCGAGTGTAGCACCATTTGGATGCTTTCCGAATTGGACATCTTGTTTATCAAATTATTTCGTAAAATCTGATCATCAATCATTTTTACAGCAATAAGTGATTTCAAAAAGAAGGAAACTAAATGCAAGAAGCATGTTTACATACAGAAACGCGCAAATTTCATACTTGTGCGAACTCTATTTTAATAAAGAATTCATTTTCACAGTTGCAATTTTTGTTGCCTTAACATCAATTTTAAATTCGTATTACCTTATTGCAGCCCTTAAATAAATAAACAAATATATATAAAACAAAAATAAACGAGGGTTATTTTTCACACGATCAACTATTGCGAAAAATTCGCAAGTCTGCCCTATTAGAAATTTTCCGAACTTACGTATAGTCAGACTTTTGTTGCAATTCGTATTCGAATACTGACGAGACAATTAAATAAATGTATAAGAATCTAATTGCTTATTTCTTTCATGTTTAATTATTGAAATAAAATAGAGAAGCTCTGATTTTTCTCAAGTATCGTTGGAGATTTTTTTTTTCTAATTTTCATCTGCAAGTAAGTTGACGCCCCCCTCCCCTAAAAACATCATTTTTAGACAAATTGTTCGACTTATAAACACTGAATATGTTACTTGTAACGGAAAAAATGCGTTTTTTAAAGGCCTTTTTAAAAAATCGTATTTTTACTAAATGGGCAAAAAAAAAAAAAAACGCGAACTTTTCAAAAATGGCGGGAAATTCACGAAAACATACCCGGTTTTCTGGTTCCCGGATAAGAGGCTATGTACTGTATTACTATGCCAATTTAACTAATAAGATTTCTTAAATGGTTAGTTAAAAAAACAATTCTACTAGCCAAATTGAGTAGTAGTAAGGAATGAATAAAAATTTACTAATTAAACATTAATTTTCAAAATTAATAATATCAATATGAATAATTATTTTACTTTATAAAGTGTAATTTATCATCAAAATTTAAAAATTTTATTGTTGATGTGTATTTAGGAAATGAATAAATAAATAACGATTTTTTACATTGTTTCACAAAGATTAATTTCTAATCTGCAGGAAAACTACTGATTAAAGGATTTAATTACGTGCCATGGAACAAAATAATGATATGTTGATTTTTAATAAAGGAATCAGTTTAACTTTTTTATTGTCGATGTAGCAGTGTATAAATTTAATATGACTATGCCAATTTAACTAATAAGATTTTGTAAATGGTTAGTTAAAAAAACAATTCTACAAGCCAAATTGACTAGTAGTAATTCTGAATCGCAAGGGTTTAACATGATGTACAGATTCATAGCATTTGGATTTTGCTATTTAATATATGTGTGTTTATTTCTTCTGTATTTATATTCGCACCTTTAATTAATTTCTCATTTTAACTCTTAATATATATTTTAAATTTTACATTATAAAATGTCAAAGAAAAATTATCTAAATTGTAAAGAAAGTTATGATTAAATTTAGAGAATAATGCTGTGTTTTTCTAAGTTTAAATTACCTTTTTATTTTCCATTTGCTTCATTTTCATAATTTGCCCACATTTTTGGAAAAAACTTTAGTATTCCTCTTTTTTGCCACTTGACCAATCACTTCATTGATATATATAAATGTTGTGCAATTAATTGTTTAGAAATCTTATACCTCATTTTGTTTGAATTCATTTACATTAATTTTTTAAAACTTTTATTTAATAATCTATTCCTGAGTACAGTAGTTTTTAATACATGTAATTTGTACATATTAGCTCTAAATAAAAAGTGAAATACACCCTGTATTTTTATGAATAACACATTACGCTACTTTGGCCCCCCAACCTGATACTTTCTAAATTTTTGGCCCTTCACCCGAAAAAGTTTGTGCATCCCTGGCTTACTGTGATCGTTTTTAAGTTGATGAATGTGGTGGGAAATATACTTACCACGGCCTTAGAAAGGGTTAAAGCTATAAAGTTAGATTGGAGGAAGCTATAAAAGAATACCGATGTTTTCTCTTTGGAACATAAAAGTAGAAATTTAAATGGAATGTTAGAGGGTTGAAACTTAAATTTTCATAACGTGCATTTAGCAAGGTTTGGTATTTTAATACTTTTCTCCTAAAGCCAGAGATGTTGTCATATTTGTGGTAAGTATAATCGGAAGATTTGCATGAAATCTCTCCTCGAGATGTTTATTCGATGCTGAACAAACTCTCGAGATACTGAAAGAGTTCTTGCGAAGTTCTTTCAATGATACTGAAAATATTTCGAGAGGTTCATTCTGTACTGAAAAGAATGTAGCTACGTTTATCCAATGGTGTAGAAACTCTCGAGAGGTTCATTCGATACTGAAAGAGTTCTTGCGAAGGTTCTTTCAATACTGAACAAATTTCGAGAGTTTCACTCGCTACTGAAAATATTTCAAGAGTTTCATTCGCGTGGTACTGAAAAATACATAGAGACGTTCATTCAATGCTGTAGAAGCTCTCGAGAGGTTCATTCGATACTGAAAGAGTTATTGCGAAGGTTCTTTCAACACTGAAAGTATTTCGAGAGGTTCATTTGGTACTGAAGAAAATCTCGAAAGGTTCATTTAATGCTGTAGAAGATCTCTAGAGGTCCATTCGATTCTGAAAGAGTTCTTGCGAAATTCATTCAGTACTGAAAATATTTCGAGGGTTTCATTCGGTACTGAAAAATACATCGAGACGTTCTTTCAATGCTGTAAAAGTTCTCGCGAAGAACATTTAAAGCTGAAAAATCTTTCAAATAGGACATTCGATACTCAAACAGTTTTTGAGAGGTTCATTCGATACTGAAAAAGTATCAAGAGCTTCACTTGATTGTTAAATGCTCATTCGCTTGTTGATTATTCGATTACGAAATCCTTTGCAAGATTCACTCAGTTGCGGAGGATTCGGTTATTAGAATCACAAAATAGCTGATCATTCGATTATGCAGATCTCTCGATTACTCTCCCCATCTAAGAATTTATTTCAATTGTCCATGCTTGATGATTTGATGATTGTAATTAAAGTATGCAATTAAAATATTTTATAGAAACGAATGTGTTCACCATTTTGAGCTTCGCACATTTCTTTTTGCATCCCAAAATGGCAACAAAATGAAAATAAGTTTTCATTTACAAAATATTGAAAGAAAATACATTTTAACTGTCAAAGTGTTAAGTTCAAAGTATAAAATTTTAAATTAATAATGCAGATTTTTAATGCTCCATAATTTTTGATTTTTTTTTTATTAGTGAATCTTAGGAATGAATGCAAAGATCTTGCTATAAATGTATTTACATGAGGAATTTAAGAACGCTATGAAATACTCTGAAAATTGTTCTTTTTTTTTTTTTTCAATTAATAGTTATACCCTTTCAATAAAAGCGTCTTTTGAAATCCTCACAACTCCGATTTAACAATTGGCTATGAGCTGTTAAATGTTATCGGTAAATCAAGGATATCGTTAAATCGGGGAAAAGTGACATTTATCAAATCCAATCAGAGACTCTTAAAATCTATCGCTAATTTGAAGAAATTGTTGCGTCGAAGCTTTGAGAATCTTTGTCAACATCAGGCATTCTAAACCTTACTTCCATAAATAAATAATTATATGTTCTGTTCGTATTAAGGTGTCAAAAGGCGACTAAAAGACCGATTAAGAGACATTATTTGTGCGTTTATAAGGTCAAAAAAGTTAATTCGTGTCAGTTGATGTCATTTAATCTTGTTTTATATTCGAACAAATACACGGAATAACAAAAAACATATAAAAAATAATTATAGTTCGGTTGCGTCCTTTCTCTCCATTCTCCTTGATTTTGGCGCCGATCTTGATTCCCATTCCTAAACAGCACCCAAAGAATTTGGCTGCTGTGAAATCAATTCGACTGTTTTTCTCCGTCAGATCCTTCAGAATTCCATTGACGTAAAAAAGGAATTTCCTGCTTTCTTCACCCATTCGACCTTGAGACGTTTGCCACGCCTCCTGGCATATCAGGTTCCTGCGATTAGCTCTTGATAATAGTAAGCAGAAATAAAAATTGACACTACGAGATGAGGAATGAAAAAAATTCTTAATTGTAGAGTAATTTGTTTTGCTTTGTTTGAGTCGCTCAGAGGATTTTCTCTGTGGTGGACAACATGCAAAACGTGTATAAACTTTCTCAACCTGTAATCTTAAAGTATGTTTTTGAGAACTTCGATGACTAACAACTTCATAGATAACGAAAGTCACGAACGTCCCGAAAAAGTCACGAATTTGGAAATCGTTCGAGAAAGTCACGAAAATTTCGAATACATCGCGAAAATTTTCCGTCCAGCGAGACCACGGTCCCCCAGGAGACAAGGTTTTTAAATATCCGGAAGCCGATCCGCATCTTAACACTTTACCCACCGGCCGTCGATTAATCGACGTTTTGTTCTCGGCGCATACCGACCGGCCGTCGATTATTCGACGTTTGCTCCCCAGCGCTTATCGACGTTCGTCGATTAATCGACGTTTTGTTCTCAGCGCATACCGACCGGCCGTCGATTATTCGACGTTTGCTCCCCAGCGCTTACCGACCGGTCGTCGATTAATCGACTTTTGATATTTCTGTTAGATTTGGTTAGAACGATCTGCGGCTGAGCGGGCTGTGAAAGGGCATAGTATGTTCTAACCGCTACCGGTCGGAAAAGTGTTAAGATTCACTTTAAAAAATCAAAAAGCAGCTTAAGTTAAAAATTTCTTTAAAACTATATTAAATTTTCTGTTAAATAATTTCATTGACATAGCAATAATGTAACTTGTCTCATTGAGTACTCTTAAATTCTTAAAATTAAATAGTAAACTTAACATTATTATGAATATATATATTGCAAAGTCATGTTGATGAGTTTAATCACAAGTAATAATAAACTAAAGGTTCGTCTTTGGTGTTTGAAGTTTGAACTTAAAAAAACCACTTTTTTTTGGCTTAAAAGTGCTGTGGACTTCACGTTCTTCAAGAACTTCAAATTCTAAAGAGCACAAATTGAATCTAGCCATCTTTCCAAGGATAATTGATTGTTAAAAATATAAATGTTTAAGTATGTCCTTCACCACGCCCCCAACTGAAGCTTTCGCTATTATCACTAATTTCCTCTAATCAGCCTCTAAGACTGAGGTCAACATTATTTTTATTTTAAGCGCAGACGTTGGCAACAACAGCCAAAGTGATCGAGAACAACAATACTTTAGATGCCAGAGGCAGCACAATGCAATTGCCATTTCACAACTTTACTTTTGGCGAGTCCTTTCGTGGAACAATGGCCTCTTTAGCCTTCCTTTTGACCATCCCCGTTCAACAATGCATCTTGAAATATGCTCTCAGTTTTTTTTCTAGCATCAGACGGTGACAATGATTTATAAGGAATCTAGTTTTCCTTAAGGGCAGGGTTAGGCAAATGACTGATTTTTCTCATAAAAGCATTGCTAGTACTACAAAATGGAGTTTGGAGACGTTTTAAGTTTCAATTATAAACACTGCGTAGTTTTACAACTCAAATAAATAAAACAACAATCCAAAGAAGTAAAAGGCACATCAAAATCTGTTTACCGCACTTATCCCACAATAAAGGAAGAAAAATCTCATTTTTGAAAAAGAAATACAATGACTCTTATTTCTAACACCAAGCCGAACATTTAGTTCGCTATTAATTATGATTAAATTGATCAATATAACTTTGTAACACACAGGGCTATTTCTAAAAGAAAAATCACATTTGAAACATTTAATTCGTCCAAAATTCAATCTACGAAAGATAAACACAATTACCACGTTCCTGAGGAGAGAAAATTTTCATTTTTTTAATTTTAAGCATTCAATATGAGCACCATGTGTTACCCGACGCATATCAAAACGTTGAACACCACTCAAAATGCTTTTTCCTGTTGTGTCGACATTGTGGGTACTTCAGATAACCAACATCACAAGCATCAGCACCAATGCTGATTGGAAATTTTACCTGGACTGTTCAAATTTTCAACTTTTGTCCGTCCTCCGAATTGGAATGATGGTTCTACCTTTTGCCATTTGTAAGAAATAAATGCTTGAAATCTGATCCTTCTTTGTGAATAGCTATGTATATCTTTAGAGTATATTATTTTGTGTAGAGCCTATCAAAGAATCGGGCAACCTGGAATACTATTTTTAAGAAGGCCATGGGGCCCACCCTGATCTGGCGCGCCAATGAAGAAGAAGGAGATGTATGTCTTTGCGCATGTTCACATTAATTAGACGAATATGGGGATAAAGGTGTTTCTTTTGTTAATTGAAATAATGGTTTTAACTGATTAACTTCAATGATAATTTCATAATTATTCGAAATTTTTGCAGCACCAAGAGTTATTTTTTAATCGAGAGGACAAAGTTTACTAATGCATAAAACAACTTGAATAAGATTAAAAGCAATTGTCTCACAAGGTTACCTATGTAGCATAAAACCTTCCCTATGATTTATTTAAAGACAGACGTTATTACTCCCCTTAAAAGACCACCGCCTTAGAGGATGATAATTAGTGGTAAAATGTTGATATCAGGGTACTGTCCTTCAGAAAAATTATGAAGTGAAATTACTCGGAATTGATGAAATTCCTTTTCCCTTATCTCTAATATGCTAAACGAATTCCTTGACTGAAGAAGCCGACAATATTTCTTCTCTGCTACGAGGAAGACGAAAGTGTCCAATATTTGTCATCAGGCAGTTGGTTATTTTCTCCTGTCATTAGTCGTGTTTCTTGTCCATTTAGTAGCAGAGGTTGTTAATTTTGTTTTCAGCAAACTCAGAAAACGTAGCTGTGCTTCTCATAAATTTACCCAGTAACCTTGACGTGTCCGGAATCTACAGACTGCGAATCCAGTTAGTCTTCACGTTGAAGTATTTTGTTTGAATGCAATATGAAGCATGTATCCATTTTCCTTGTTTGAAATGCAAATCTTCAACAGGGAGAATATCTGGATAAAATAGTAATACTCAGTGTTGTTTTATGCTTTTTATCCAAAATCAGTGACGTCTGAAGAAATTGATTCGCCATTTTTTAGCATTACGTCTTTGAGTTCTTTGTTTTATATTGATTTAATCTATAACGGCGTTTTAATGCCCGTTTAGGTAGGCATTTGAATAATAAAACACTTTGATTTTATATTTCAGTTAATTAGTGATGCCATAAGCGCCTTTAATATTTACTAAATTATAAATGTTTCGCATAACTGAAAGGCAACGTTGTTTAATTTTCCCATTTATGTCCTTGGAAGAGTAAATCTAGTAGTGGAATTTAGATGTAAACAACCTCATGGATATGCTTTCAAAAATTCAAAATTTTGTGAAGATCCCTACACAAAAATGCTCTTTTGACCAAATTGCGTACGTTTGAGTTTGATCAATTAAATCAGCAATTAATGAGAAGCCTAATCCAAGCATTTAGAATTCTTTTGGAACAAAACTATTTTTGAATGTAAACTCTACAGAAAGAAAGATTTATAATTTCTCCAAATTTTGCATGAAGTTATTTTTTACTAAATACTTAAAATAAAAATGATGTTTAGTTAAATGCATTTATTTGGTATCTGAAATGATTTTTTCTTTTGGGAATAGTTTTTTCATCGTTATAGTCACTTTATTTTAAAAATACACTAACAAGATTCTCTCGAAAAATTAGTTATGTGTTAAAACTATGTATTGATTGTGTAAGGGATGTCGGATAAAGCTACTAATTAAATGAAAGTTAAGTTTTTAGACAGTTTTTCATCAACAGTTAATAAATAAGACTTTAAGACTTTTTAATGATGAAATTCAGCAAAACGGTCAAGTTTCAATTGAGTCGTCTAGATTCAAAACCAGATACATCCACTTTTTTTCGATTTCAATTTTTTTTTATGTTTTCTAATAGTTTAAAGTAATCTTCATATGGTGTTAATTTTTTAAGTTTCTAAAGCAGCTACATCATGCTGAAAAGTGTGTTTGAAATGTGCCGGTTAGTTACAAAACCAAATCCCCCATCGACCATGCTTGACCTTGTCAGCTCTTCGTTTTTTCCCCTCCAAATATGTTATAAGGAAAAATTATTTTTGTGTTAAAATTTCAGCAAGTTAAAAGTTTATACCAATGCTCTTAGCTAAAAATTCCAATTTCTTAGATATCTTTTTTGCCCGCCGTGAAAAATTTAATTTTTTGGCTGTAACTGGTTTTGAAACTAGACGACTCAATCGATATGTTGTTTAAAAATCTTTGAGTATTGAAAACCTAGTCTAAAATCACTAAAATATTGGATGTATGAGATCAATAAAAAAATTTACTAAATATTTTTAATCATATCACCAATAATGTACCATTTCAATATTACAATAGCAAAAACTTAAAGTTATCAGTCTCGCATTTCGGTATTTTACTGTAAAGGTTGAAAGATATTAATAAGGTATTTCACCTCTTTTATTGTGGAAGGTTGAAACTAATTATCAAGATTTTCAGTATTTCAATGAGGTGAACCGAAAGTAATTGATAAAATTTTGCAACACTATTTGTCGGGAAACTGACATTTTCCGTCAAATCTTTCAATATTGTATTAATATCTGAAAATAATGGTCATCGCTTGCAATATTCCATTGAAAAACTGAAATTCTAAACCAAATCGTTCAGGTCTGTAATGTGAGTAACTAAAACTGCTGATTAAGTCTTTCAGTCTTACATTATAAGAGACTGAAACTACTTGTTGTATCTCAGAATTTCATGGTCGAGAATGGAAATTATTAGTCAAGTCCTTTCCCAATGCCTTCCGAACAAGGTTCAAAACAATCAATTTTCTTTCAAATGGGAAAACATTTTTAATACATAAAATTAATTTTCAGAAAAATTTCTTAATGAAATAATTTAAAAATTTTTATTCGAAGGAAATATATCCGTTTACAGCTCTTGCGAAACCTTCAAATAAATATAACACACGTGAAAGCCATATTGCAATGTTTTTCAATCTTGTGGTAAAGAACGCGAGAAACTTGGTTTGAGGCAATCGAGGCTGCTAAAAAGATTTATAAGCAAGAGTCATTTCTTCCCTCAGGGTCATATAACGCTTCGAACCGATTACAAAGAATATAAAAGATTCGTTTTAACGCAAGAAAATTACATTTCGTTATCTGATGTCAAAATTATGTCTTTCCTAAGTGCCGTGAATGATTGAGCTGTATTATAACCTTGCATTCTCTGGTTACGGATGTCTAAAAATGTTCGTTCTTTAAATAAGTACGTTAGACATAAAAAATAGCTCCGTAAATGAATTTTTTGCAATTAAAAAACCAACTGTAGTAAAGAATAAATTGCTGGTCAATAAGGCAATGTTTCAGCTGAGTAATACCCATTTAAGAATAAAAAAATATCTCTTTCTTTTTCAAAAATTTGCGTAAAGAATTTTTGCATAAAAAGAAGTGTGAGGGGTGTTTATAGTGTTTAGAATATTTTATTTATGTACTGGCTTCGCGGAAAGGGCAAACAAATCCGTAGCAAAGGTTTTGCTGTTGCTCGCTGCTTCAAATAAGCCATCTTTGCGCACAGTGCGCAGGCACAAAACTTGAGTGGTGGATTTTGTATTGCTGATGCTTCCAACGCGTGTCCAGTCGTAGAGTTAAATCAATGACACCACTGGCGTAAACCAACTAATTATATTATATTTGCTGCTTTCCTTATTGTTTACCAGAAGTCAACTAAATTGAAAGATTTTGATATATTCTGCCTGTTCAAAACTAAAATTGTGTTAGGATTTTTAAAGTTCTGACATAAATGTTTGAAAATAATAATAATAATACTTTCAACTAGGTGAATTTCTCACTTAAGCTCTGTATGCCATACTTAAATAACTGATAACATATGAGAGTCATTCAATGTTATACAGTATGGCTGCATGTTTGCCGATATTATCGCAATAGCTCAAGCAAGTACACTCTCAGAAATAAAGCTCTCACTTTTAGCGATTCTTCAATAGTCAAGAAAATTTCGTCAATTACAACGATCCTTTCCTCGCGCGATCCCATGACTTAAAACAGTTACTACACAAATTTCGCCAATTTGACGAAAGGTTTACAAGGAGTATTTTTCACGAAGCCATTTCGTCAAATACGGTGAAAGTTTCGGGAGATTTGAGCATGCGTTTCGGAGCGTGTATCTCTCTGTTAATACGCATTTAATTTCTGTTCAAAATGTGCATATCACCCAAAGCCTTTTGCTCTAGCAACTCTTCCACTACTTTTAGTGACATTTACAGCAAATCCAAATGTTTTATTCGAAAAGTAAAAGAAGCTTGCTTTCTAAAAAAAAAAAAACCACAAAAATGTAAAGAAAATATCGTTAAATAAACATATTTTATGCTATTTTTTCCGAAACCTAACCTTAGAGCAAAAACCAATGCTTCATACGTGGTTGAATTCCGAACGATTGCGTGATTTTCTTATCGTAGACCATCCTTGCTTTTGCGCATGCGTCAAATCTGCTTTTAATTCATTGAAATACCGTAATTATCGGTACATAGCCCGCATCGTTGTATAGTCCGCAGGAAGAAAAATTCATTCTGAAAAAATTAAGTTCGGTGTATAACCCGCACCTCAGAAAAAAACATGGGACACAACCCTAGAAAGCAATGCATTCGCCTGTAGCGCCCGAGCCCTAATCTGCTTTGGACCATTGTTTCGAAAGCTACGATTTATTTCTCTACATTTTGTTTTGCAGGAAAACAGATTTCGATATGCTATTGAATATATGAACGGTAGTTGTCCTTTTTAATGATACTTTTTTTTTTTTTTAATTTCATGTATTGCCCGCAGATAGTAAAAAAAGAAGTTTTTTTGTAGATATCCCGCGGGCTATACACAGATAATTACGATAAACGTGAGAAGTACAGACGGAAAAATAATCGATTTTTATGAAAAATAATAAATCGGCTACGTTCCTTTTTTTCCATTTTGTACTAACTACTCAAATCGAAAATGAATGTATTTACGTGGTAGAAACTGCAACAAATGCTGAGTCTGAAATGCAACTCTGGGAAGTGTCCATTGCAAAACATCACCGCTTTGTAAAGCAGTATCGCTCGCGAATGTCGTCAATTTTCAAAAACGAAACGAACAGTAATGTCGTTAAATGAGCGCATATGCATCTTTAATACCTTGTACGTCAGTGATTGCGTTATTACCATACATCAAAGAAGATTAACAAATTACAAGGAATAAAAGCTCATAGCAATGAAGAACTCATAAGATCAACAAGTGTCATAGCGGAAGGGGAACGAGTAACACCTTGGTCACCCACCAGACCTTTGATCCTGCTCTTAATTGTATAACTTATAATAAGGCTCAAAAGTTCAGTAAAAACAATGTCAACAGATGGCGCAGCGGTCGGACTGCTGAAAAGTATCGCACGAATTAGTTTAAAACGTTTTTGTTCTATTATTCATTCTTCATTTTTCAATCACTAAATAACACACTTTACGTTATTATTCAATCCTGCAATTGAAACACTTTTCTAACACTTTTCTACCACATGATTAACGATGTTATTAATGGTAAACATCGCTCATAAATCTAACTAGATGCACATTTCGTTCAATAAATTATTCTTTAATTTCCTGGTCTAAATCTGGAGCTTCTTCACTTTCGCTTTCTGACCTTTGCTACTGCTCGTTCAGGAAGTTCGAATGTTCGAAATCCATACATCTGTAACCACTAAACTAGTCTTCATCGTTCCAGATGTGTGCAGTATTCGAAAAACATTCGAAATATGCTGCGCGCGTTTATGTTTCCGTGTTTTAATATAATCAATAACTGCGGTTTCTGCTAAATTGGAATATGAAATCATTTGAAGTCAAATCAGGGCACATCGTGATTGTGGAAGACTACTTGAATTTGGAATAGAAGTTTCGGAAGGAGAAGCGATTGAATGAAATTATTGAAAGTGTTATCAACTTGTTTCATTGAATATGAAACAAGTTGCTATTCCCTGTCTAGCCTCTTTCTTAATTTAAAAGTTGCATTCTATTTTAAAGTTCTATTCAGTATTTTGATTTGGAATTCTTGGATCATACTGCCTTTTGCCGCTGGTTTTAAATTTCGGAGCTATTATTATCGTTTTGAAATTTATTTTTTCACGTTCGTTGATCTAATTATCTTTTTTTAAAAATGTTTTTATATTTACAAGCAACATTTTGAAAATTATGTACGCTCTAAAGCATTTAGAAGAATTTTTGTGTATTGTACTGAATGTTTTTTGTTTTAGTGACAATTTCAATTTGCAATAAAATAAAACATGCCAATTTACCAAATCTAGTTTAACAAAAAAGTCCTGAAAAATTATCAAGATAATTCTTTCAACATACATCTCCCCAATATCTTCTCTATCATCTTCAGTTATTATAATGACTGTTATACATAATACTATATTCGTTTATTTTACTTTTATTTTATAATGAGCGAACTTCCATTTTCGTTTATGCACTAAAAAGGGCAAAAAAATATTTTTGTTGTTATAAAACTACTTTCTTTTTGACGAGGGATACTGTGCGATACAAAAATTACAGACGAGTACACATATGTCGAAACTTTGGGAAACACTGCACTAACAAGTAAAATTAATTTTTTTTGAGAAGGGTATAATGAGCGTATAATTTGTGTAATAACTAATAGTAATAGAGTTAAATATATTATAGTTGTGCAGGATAAGAAATATGAATAAAATATGGTTTAAAAAATAAAAAGTTTTTCTACTCGATCTTTTTTTAGTTTTTTTTTTTTTTTTTTTAAATTTGTCTTTAGACTACTGCAATATTTCTCCTGACGTTATTCCAATAATTTAATTAAATTAAGTTTTAGTTTGTTGAGGTTCTTGGAAAAAGAAAACCTAAAAGGCAATAAATGAAGTCTTCAGTTGTTAGCCACGGTCAGTGACAAAGCGAGATTTTAACCATGAATTATAGTTAACAACTCTAAAAGCAACTTTTGACATGATTTAAACAAGAAATAAATATTAAAAAATCAGCATTTTTTGGAATGGGGCTTTTAAGGGGCAATTTAAATGAGAAATACACATAAAAAATAACAAATATTCCATTTGTGCTAAATAGAACGAAAATGAAGATCTTTGCCATTGAATTCGGCTAATATCGCATCTAAATTGAATCAAACAAATCAATAAAAGGAACATTTCAGTCTATTTTTCTTCGTCAATTCAACGATACCCTTCAATGGCATCCTCCTCCGAACACCCTTGTAGCTACACATCCTCTTCTATGCATCAGATCTATTCCAAAATCGCCTACATCGTCAACTGGCCATAACCGCCCTTGGCATTTCTATTCTTTTGATTCTCTGTTTTCCCCGTGAACAATACCGCGTAGGATCCGTTGTAAGAGATCCTCCTTACTTTGAGGCAGAGTGCAATGGATGATTGTTATTAACCAAACACAACCGTGAAATGGGCTGGGGAAAAAAAGATGCATTTTTTTATTTATTCCGCCTACTCATCAGAAACCGTCATAAACTCCTACTGACCTAATATATGGTTGTTTCGTGAAGGTTTTATCGGTGTGTTTCAGGACAGTAAAGTCTTTTATCCAAATGTTAAAGGATGTAAATTTACATTGGTGTTAAAAAAAAATTCGGAAAGCTTCGTCAGAATAAATTATTTTATTCTGCCTTTACCACGAATTTTTTCGATCACATCGTGAACAAATTTCATTTTAAAACCAAAAAATGTCACTTTTAATGTAATGAAAAGTGGGAAATTTTAGCTCTGTAAGTTTAAATTAAACCTACTATAAACGCTTAAATTTTCTGAAAAAAAAATCAACAATTTATTTTTGTAAACTTTAAGCAAATGAACCAACATTTCTTTTAGAAAATGTGTAGTCAAAGACTTTATACACACTTGTCACCTTAGGAAATTAAAAAGCCTGAGGGTTTTTTTTCGGCAACAGAGCATAATATTATAAAACTAAAAAATTCAAACAAAGTTTGAGCTTATGGAGTGATAATATGTGAGTTAGTTTTACATTTGAACTTTTTTTGCTGGTTACGTTGAGTCGTGTTGTCAAAAAAAAAAAAAAACCTCAAACTGTTTGATTCCCTGGGTTGGCAAGGCTGTAACAGAATAAAGTTTATGCATGAAAACATGACAGAGGCTGAAGAAAGTCACAATAATTAATTACACTTCAATGTCCACTGACATAATTACCCTTATTCTTAAGCATAATTTTACAACCAGTAATGCAATAGGCAAATTATTTTTCTCTTGTATCGTCCTTTCACGGAAGTTTTGAATTATATTTTAAATTTATAAATACCATATTTAAAGAAGAGAAAAAAAATACACGATATATTTTTGTGAATTACATGCACTTCCGAGCTCATGTCTCACGACAACTTAAGCAAAATATAAAAGTCGTCCCACAGCTCATCATAATTACTGCAAGAAATAGCAACTTTTTTTATAACTGATGCTCGGGGCTTGGATCACTGCATTTAATTTTTCGTCACCTTACCTACTCAAAGAATTTTCTAAGTATGTGTCCAACTTTTATAATTCTATTTTTATCCCAGGAAAATTAGATATGTTCTTTTTCTATTTTCATGTTCTTTCTGAAGCTTACGCCACAATTTCTTTTCCTTGATTTCTTTCATATTCACATTGGTAATTTAAGGATGAAAACAGGTCATTCCATAGCATTTTATTATATCATCTCTACTTTCACGAATAAAAGAAAAGTGTACTTTGTAAGTATCACAAGCATATAATTGTTTTAAAAAATCTATGCTAATACAATGTTATTTTTTTGGCAGTCAAAACCTGACTGTCTGGTACTTCAATTACTTCTAGAGAGCCTACCTATTTATTCACAAGAATGTGTTAAGAATAACTCGTATTTTTATCATTTGCTAAGAACTCAAGACAATTTACACAAATATAGTTCAGTCACGGCAAATTATCTTACATAATTAGATGTTAAGTGCAAAGTACTATTACAAGGTGTAACTTGGTTTTTGAGCAGTTCTAATCCTTTTGTTAAAGCAAAAATTCTTGAAGCCTTTTCCCCCCGACTGAATAAATTGTAATGGTTTTCTGAATTGTATAAGTAAAAACTCTCTTGAGGTATTATATCACTTTTATGTCAACAACACGCCCATCATTAAAGTTTCCATTACTATAAGCTTTGCTGACGCAAGCCTTTCCTAATGCTATTCAAATGATTTCAAAGCGAAGCTGCTTTCATTAAACTTGGTAAAAAAAGGGTAGCGTGTCGCGGGCCGTCCGAACTTCGTCCTACGACACTGGTGGTTCTTTTTACGAGAGATCGTGAGATCTTCAGAACCAGAGCACACTAAACTTATCCATCCACATACACCTCTTGTTCATTAATGCAGTGACTTTATACAATTTATACAAAAATGCTATTTACAAGAGCATCCCAATGCTCATATCAAACAAAGTTATCCTATAAAAGTATAGTGCTAGAGCCAGCGCCTCGCAGACACTGCTCCCTAGACTCCTCGAGTCCTTCTCTTTCTTCTCAGTGTTCGCATCCCTCTTCAACCCCTGCGTGGATTAGTTTGGCCAGGGCTCTCGCGAGCGAAACTAACCCACTACGAAGGATGCTTCGAGGGTGCATAGGGTCGCGTATGCCAGACACTACAAAAAGTTTTCATCGTTGTTTATTTTTTTGAATCAACGGCACATCCTTCAATAGAAAATTTTACACTGCATTTGTTATAAACACTAAAGCGACGTTATTCTGGACACATCTATTAACCCTTTCAAGCCAGAAATTTTTTATGCTCAACAGACAACATGCATGCAAAGCTTTCAGTGATGCCTGAAAACTTCAAATTTAACTTGTACCGCTATGTGTTGAGGAAAATGGGTAATACATCTCTTCCATGAACCAGCACTATCGTTCGATTCCGGCATTAATTACGTGCGGCAATCCAGGAAAATTAAATTATGTTATACGTTAACCCTCACGATCATGTAAGCCCGGGCTTAAAAGGTTAAAACGGGGGTATTCCAGCATAAGGCTACTGTTCTTAGCTTCGACACTAAATATATGCACACAACAGGACAAACGTCTTTATCTCAACACTCAACCTCGTTAACTCATTGAAATGTGAGACGGTAAAAGTTTTGCTTACGCAAAATGACGCAAGTTTTCAATAAGATTTTTGCATTTCTTATTCCACGATAGTTATATTTGAAATTATGGCAAAATTACAATGTTCGGCCGAATGAATTCTTTGAAAAATAATGGCAGAATGGATTCTATCCCGAATTACGGCAGAAGTTGAAAAAAAGAAAAATAAATAAATAAATCTGAAGTTGTAGACATTTTCTTCAGTAGATGTTCGAATCCCCGTGTGCTTCAAAACCATTGATGGAAGCAATAAGAAATATCCCATTAAGGCAAAGGAATTCGTTCAGAACAGATAAAACGAAATTCAATGTAGGTCAAACTTTTTGGAATATATATAATGATGTGCGTCACTATTCATCGCCAATGATTATTCTCAATGTATCCAAATAACATTACTTCTGTATTGTAGGAATAAAACTTCCCGCCACATGGAATTACTTTTAAAAGCATTTATGGTTGGCAACGCAGTCACGGATCTAACCTCCAGCCCATTCAATGCAATATTTTGATTCTTCCTTTGTGATACAAAGCAATAAGGAGAATCGAATACATTATGAAGTAATTTGGACTCTTCTTACGCAAACAGGCAACTGAAATTGACCCTAGGAGGCAATTACTTGAAACAGAATAAAATTGCATTCGATATTAATTTCCTCTACTTGAAAGTTGAAAGAGGCTTGAAGAGCCTATTGAAACCTTTCCTTTTGAGAAAAACATTGCTGTGGTTTTTGTTATGTTACAGCTTTTTACAATGCCTTGACTACAGTATTTGTGAAGCAACAGCATGGGAATTTTGTTCTTAAAACTAAACAAAATATTCCACTGGAATGGTAATAATAGCGTGGAGTCTATATTTTTGCCTCATTTTGTATAATTTTTGAGCAATTTCGGAAAATTACTGAAGCATCAAAGTTTATTTTCAGCGCCTGAACGGCGAAGTGTAATAAAATAATAAGGTAACCATCATTGTCAAAACGAAATACAATAAACATCCTCTTGAAATGATTGTTATAGCCTATATGCTATACTTCTGAGTAAATTCGCAGCATTTTTGGATTATTTTGTACAATCAAAGATGGATCAGTTTTTGTACAATGCTATTGGCTGGTAAATGTAACTTTAATAGAAACTGATTACCGTTTGACATTGTTATTTTGTGTATAAATCAATAACATTTTTCTTAACAAGGAACAGATAACCTTCGAAAAATAGATTCTATATACATTTTTATAATCTTCATAGCTGTAATTGTGTTTTTAATCCCACACAGACTTCAATCCACTGAATCTTTTAAGAGTTAAAGTTTAGAGTCAATTAAAATGTTTTCTGTGCATTTTCAGAAAGGTCTCGAGCCTCGAACGTTATATTTATAACCTTAACGGTATGCGTTTATATACACTCCACTGTACATTTAAGTCAAAATAATCACCTTTTTTTGTTATACAATGAAATGAATTCATGAAGCATCATGAAAAAAAAAAGTAAATGGCACTTTTACATTACATTCTGAAAGAATTTTTTAATGCTGACATACGAAATGTGAATCATAGAGAATATTTTCAAGTGCCAATATAGATGTTTACGTTGTGTCAGAACCTAAATAGACACAAAAAGAAAAAAAAATCAAAATCGAAACTAAGCTTCCATTAATGGAGTAATGTGGATATTCTTCTACAGGTAGTTTCAACTGAAATTAGAATCACTCACAATAGACTCTTTATTATTATGATTAGACGCAAGAAACGACGTATACAAAAGCAGAAGTAAATTGTCATCATTGAATGATAATATAAATTATGCTTCCAGAAAGTGTTTTCTTCTAATGCTTATGTATACATGTAATCAAATTATAATGTTTTAATTGCAGAATTGTTAATTTCACCAAACAGATGATTAGTTATTAGTTTGTCACAGTACACGTTTCAGTCTTATCTAATAATTTAAATAGATACAACAGAAGCAAAATCGAAACTAAACTCTATTAACCGAGCAAAGTTGATAATGCACTTAAATATTTTTCCAGACATTAATGTAGAATCGGTTCAAATATTCAAATTAATACCACTCAGAATAATCATTTTTTTAAAATCAGGTACATGAAACGAGGCACACAAAAAACGGAAGCAAATTGCCAGCATCGAATGGTATGATTTATGCGTCTATAAAGTAAGAGTGTTTGCTTCCAATGCTTCTTTACACATAAAATCAAACTCACCAATGTTTAACATTGCAAAAATGTCAATTTCATCAAGCAGATTATTTTTAAGTTTTTAGTTTTTCAGAGTACACGTTTATGTTTCATGATAATTTGCAGCAGAAGCCAAATCGAAACTAAACTTTATTAACCGAGCAAAGTGGATAATGCACATAAGCATTTTTCTAGACAACGCAGAATGAATTGAAATATTCAAATTGAAACCATTCAGAATAATCCTTTCTTCTGTCAGATGCACAAAACGAAGATACACAAAAGCGGAAGCGAATTGACAGCATCAAATGATATGAGTTATGCGTCTGAAAAGTAACAGTGTTTGCTTCCAATGCTTCTTTCGCATAAAATCAAACTCACCAGCGTTTAACATTGCAAAAATGTTAATTTCTTAATCACTATTACTTTCCATACCATAAATCCAAATCTATATGCAATACCTTATCATAAGCATCCGAATCTTATGCTGTATTAGCATCTACTAGGCTGGAAACATTTCCTCAAAGCCACCCATTTCTTTTGCGATTGCGACTTGGCGTCGCACATGACTAGAATGGGACAAGTTTTTATTAAGCCGATTTTAATTGTTGCAACCCACCAAATCAAGGACGGTTGTCAAGAAACGATTTGTGTTTGAATATAAAAGTCGTTACGACAATTCCGATGTGTTGTTAATCACATTTCGGATAATTAGGCTTTAGTTTTAGATCGTCTGCTTTATAAGATTGTTGAATTTGTTATTAGAGAAAGTAAAGGCTAAATTAGTCATTAAAAATGTTATGAATTATTAATCAAGACGTTAATTTAGAGTCAAAAGGGAAAAGTTTAATTTTTTGCTTGCACTCTACAGTGGTATAATTCATGTGCTGTTGTAAAATAAATGTCTCCATAAATATTGTTAAAAGTAATTTTAATTTGTTGAATCTTCAAAGGAAGTATTAGTAAAAAAAAAAAACTTTGCTCTTGAGTACTTCCTGCGGGTTGCGTAGAAATTAATCATTTATATTGTTTTAAATATATTCTCAAACTCTGCGCAGTGCAATATTTTACAGATTTTCTGTTTTTTGACTGTTCCCATTTTGTTAAAAAGCACACACAATTATTGTGATAGATCATTTTTTATTTACTTTTAAACAATTTTTAGTTCCCAGAGAGAAACTTTGAAATCGAATCCCACACTCCGCTTAGCGCTCTAAATGCTGTAAATATAGAAAGTAAAGAGAAAAAAAAAGCAAGCACACATCTTTTTATTACTTGGATCTTCATGCAGTACGGGAGTTTGCTTTAATCTGCTGCCTTTATATCGTGCGATATTAAATAAAAGTAACCTTTTCTATGTTAAATTTTTCATAAATTGGGCGTTACAGTTAGTTTTTATTGCGATATGTATTTTTCTATCTCAGTGTCTTATAAAATACGTTTTAATGTTTATTAGCATAAAATTGATTGAAGTATGTGACTGTTGTAAAAATCATCGTTTCCCATTTTGGGGGATCTCTATCCCTAAGAGGGAGGGTAGCTTTTGGGTTGCAATCTGATCGAAGTTTCAGAAACATTACTTTAAAAAATTAAGTATTTTAAATTATAATGGAGGGTTACGAAATTCAATATTCTCCAAACAAATTTTTTTTAGCAAAAGAATCGCAAGGTTTCTTAACACTCTGGCTGCGTATCCCGCGATTTCCATGGGCAGCGCAAATGTAGCAAAATTTGCGAAACCCGCGTTTTTGCGAGGATGCATTTTTTTTATCAATTTATTTAACTATTCCAATCGCTCTTTTCCCGTTCATGCAAGTGAAAAAATCGAAGGAAACCCGAATGTATCGCAAAGTTGCGAGTTTTCTTTTATTTGCGTTGCCTGTGGAAATCGCAGGATACGCAGCCACAGGGTTAAGTATATTAGCAGGTTCTAAAGGGGTCGCAATACTTAAAGGAGCTTAAAAACTATTTAAATCATGAAGTGCGTCTTGAGGTATAATACCCTGTTTTGCCTTGCAACCGTTTGCAAGTTTTACTTTAAATTGCTTGTGTTGTACAAAATACATTACACAGATATATATTGGTGTATTTTAATTTTCTCTTTTGACTCTTTAAGTTAATAATTAAATGTGAAAAGTATCCATTCTAGCGTACTTTTTGCAATTTTTTCGTAAGGGTATATGCTTCATGCAACTTAATATATCTGTTACGGTGAATCTCCGAAAGCTGAGAATGTCGACAATCACCGGTGGATATCGACATTATCCACCTATCAGACCGGTGCTTTTCGAAATTCACCATTTGTCAGACGGGTGATTTGTCGAAATTCACCATCTATCAGATCGGTGATTGTCGACATTCGCCATCTATCAGACTGGTGATTGTCGACATTCACCATCTTTCAGACCGGTGATTTCCGATATTCTCCAATTTCGGACATACGCCGTAACATATCCTTATGCATTTGTACTAATAGTCATCAGCAATAGTAGTAGCTACAGAATATTGTTTTGAAGAAATATTGTTCTTACATTATCGGTACACGATTTTTGTAGGGAAACCAAACTATAACATTTTTGGTACAGCATATGCATTAGTAAGGTAATTGATTGGCATCGGATGGGCATATTTCATCCTCCCTAATAAGGTCGGACGGCCGTAGAAGAATTATGGTATCAATAAAAGTTTTTATAGCGTTAATAAAACTTCATGGTTTTTAACGCATGTATCTCGATGGTTATTTCTTTACACACATTAGAGCATGAATTATGTACTTTTAATATTAACTGCTACTTAGTTGCTCGGTATGTGTGCATTGCTGTTTTAGACGGTTTTAATTGTCTCCCTTATAATTTCAGTTACAAAACAAACACGGAGGAAATCTCTGAGGTTATAAAACAACTCAAATTCAATTCGCAGCTAGCAATTAACTTCTGCGCGTTCTATTAAAATGCAGCTCAAAGTAGCAATGTTTAGAATAAAGACTCGTGGACTTACCAATGCTAATTACGAAGGAAAGAAGTTAATTCTTTTACGTGCATAGTATTATTGAATATTATTATCTCGATTCGTTGTTTCGTCGTGATTCATAAAATAAACTTAACCTCTTCAGACCCCAGAACTAAGCACAAACGATTTTGATGCAATTTTTTGGTTCTCTGATTTAAAAAATGATTACAAAACAAAATAACTTTTTAAAAAATTTTCTTAATAATTAGTTTAAATAATAATTAATGCCCAATTTCCATGTTTAAAACGAAGTAAACTATCTGTTGATTAACTTCAAAAACAATTGGGTGTTTTAGCTTTCAAATTGCACAAACAGTAGTTAATAAACAGTATTTTAAAATGTACCCAATTGGGTACACTTGGAATAAAGAGCTTAAAGCAGTAATTAGGACATATGTTGACTTGTATAACTTTGCAGCGCATTCCATAAATTCTCATTAATTCGGAATGGTGATTCTGATTTTACGCAGTGCCGATTAAGTTGCTTATTTAGTTTTATCTAAGAAGAGGAAAAAAAACAAATAAAGCAATTTATAAAGAAAAAAAAGCTGAAGAAGACGAAGAACGTGAACTTGTTGAAGACTGGATTTCAATCCTTAAGAAATGTAAACTAAACAAGAAGTTCCGTCTAGAACTATACGAGCTTACTTTCCCGTATACACCGAATTCAAATTTATAATCTAGCTATCTCTCTCTCTCTCTCTGTCTTTCTCGTTTAGCTTTAGTTCTTAATTGCTTCAAATATACCTTTTTCAACGGTTAATACATATTCATTCAATCATTATTTATTAAGTCATTCATGTATTTATTAACTCATTTATTCATTCATTCTTTTGCTTATTCATTTAATCATTCAATAATTAAAAAATATTCTTGAAAATCCCGATCAAAAAATTTCATAGGAAAATTGGCTCGTTAGTCCTTTATGAACTTTCTATTTGTACATGTTCTACGTCATAAGAGCTTTCCGATAAAGTTTGTTCCAAGCAAATCGGTCGTTAGATCAGAAATTATATAGGATTGAAATTTCCCCGTAGGCGGTATGTTAATTTTTTTTGAACTGTTCAAAAATGAACAAAAATTGTTCAAATCAATATTTCACGCCAAGAACTTCTTCCAGTGAGCTTGTTCATGGGAACTTATATCTTCTACTCAGAGTTTACATAATTTGTTTCATTTTCACCCATAGACGCTAATGTTAAAATTTTTTGAACTGTTCAAAATTAAACAAAAAATTGTTCAAATCAAAAAGTAAAATATGGAAATGAGATGTCCTCGCCGAGATCTTTCCAATGCAAAAAGAATTTTTCCAATCGGACAATTCGTTCAAAAGTTATTAGGGGGGGGGGACAGACCGACAGACAGACAGACAGACCGACAGACCGACCGACACACTTTTTCCCCATCTCAAAACCCTACTTTCAAATTTTTTATTTTTCAATCTTTATTTAATTACTTAACTTATTTTTGACTTTTCTTGATTTCTAACGATATTTTCACGATACATTAAGCCTTCTTTCATGCTTTATTATTTTTTTTTTACTTTTACGGGAAAGTAGGCTAAAAATAATCCATTTAGCAACACACTTTATTTTCACGTCAAAAATGAACTGTTTTTGGCGTCTTCATAAGTATATCATTACTCAGATTCTCTCACCTGTATCAAAACAACTGCTGTACCGATGCATAAAACAGTTAGAATCAATAACATGTTTACAGCTGTTAAATCACAGTGATTATTTTTACTCTACATTTAGTATTTTGAATTTTTGAAATTTATTTTCAACTTTGCGCAGATTTTTCAATAAGTTTGCGACAGTTTTATAATGGTTGGTCACAGCGGTTTATTTATTCAAACTACTTAATGCAGACGGGATTTTAATGAGCTGTAACAACACATCTAACTTTAAAAATACATTTATGTAGTTTGTTAGTTATGTTTGAATTTACTCCTGAGGCGAAACTTGTTAATAAGTAGTTTACGTGTTTAGTATTTCAAACCGGATACTGCTTTGAGTAACAAATTCCTTACCTATTTATAGACAAGAAAGAAATATGCTTTTTACTTATAAGTAAATTATAGGTCTCTCAAAGGGAGAGAATTTATTTTAACTTTATAAGATATGCTTGTTTTGTAGAAGAATCTAAAGCCTGTTTTTTTTTTCTTTTTTTTAATCCTGAGGTTTTTCTTCCTTTAATCCTGCTATGGTAGTTAGTGGTCAACTGAAGAAGTCATTGGTTTTGATTTCTGCAGATAATTACCAATTCAGACCATCTCATCTCCCCCCCCCCTCCCCTTGCAAATGCAAAAAATAAAATAAAATCAGTTTTATGAAATTCAATCAGCTCTCGGCTGCTTAAAAATGGTTACATTTCGTGAATTCAGGGAACTTATCGGAATTGAATAATGAGAGAAATTTTAAAATGAATTAATATTACAATACCTCTGACTCTTCACACTTTATATTTTAAACTATCCAAATTCTTGTTATTCAATTGTAACTAATTTTTGCATATGATTACTATTTTTTAAATAAGAGAATTTTCAAGGATTTTGTGTTACATTTGAGATTTAGCTACTTCCAAAAGCAGTTTAAAAGTTGTGTGATTGACGAAGTCTTAGATTTTTACATAAAAGAAATAAATAAAACTGATCCTAGTCTAATATATAAATTGAAATCCATAGTATTATATAACACATAATGTTTTAAAATTAACTTTATAACCGTGTTCAACTCTCTCTCTCCAGGCAACAGAATATTTGCTCTAAATTATTGGTTTGGATTTCGTAAGTTTGAAATTAGATTTTCCAGACGACTTTTAGCCATTTGCGGGAAACAATTTAGCAAAAATTAGCCATTTAAATAAATTCGGTTGTTGTTACTGTTGTTGTTGTTGTTGTTATTGTTGCTGATGTTATTGTTGCTGATGTTATTGTTGCTGATGTTGCTGTTACTGTTGTTGTTGTTATTGCTGCTGATGTTGCTGTTACTGTTGTTGTTGTTATTGCTGCTGATGTTGCTGTTACTGTTGTTGCTGTCACTGTTGTTTTGTTGTTACTGTTGTTGTTATTGTTACTTTTGTTGTATTGTTGCTGATGTTGTTGTTATTGTTGCTGATGTTGTTGTTATTGTTGCTGATGTTGTTGATGCTGCTGCTGCTGTTGTTGATGCTGCTGTTATTACTCTTAATTGTTGTTACCACCCAATCTCCAACTCGGACATTCATTTTGTCGGATATCGGATATCCGCTGTCCCTTGTTTGAGGGATTTGTACTGTATATCCGGCTCTGATGTTTGAAACCTGTAAGTTCTATGCATATTTTTAATCTTGATTGAAATAAAGAAAAAAAAAACAAATAATGAACTTTAATGCGGAAAACTAAATTTAAAATTAGATAATATTAGCAAGAATTGTTCGTGCCTAGTAACTAAAAATACTTTTAACCAGCAGCATCTTAAACTAGCCATAATGGCGAATTTTAGTCACATCTGACAACCCTGAATCATTTTCGAAAAAAATATGAACAAAAGATAAGAAGAAAGTGCTATCAAAAAGCTTACCAACAGCTTTAGTACCATAGTAGCATAAAATGAAACTTACCTAAAAAAAGAAAAAAAAAACATGTTACCAATAAAATTTTAACACAATTATAATCAACTATAACAGACAGAAAGCATGACTTGTATAAATATTTTTTTTTTCGCTTTATTATATCTGTATACCATATAGCAGCTACCGCTCACCTGATCTCAAATATTCAAATGCCAAACTGATAAATTGTGAATTTAATCCTCATTTCTAATAAACATATCAGCGATATCTCATAGGTATCTCATAAAATGATGATTTTTAGGTACGTTTTAAGGTTTTATTATTATTATCATTATTATTTGAAATAATTTTTATGTTCTATTTACATTATATTTTCAAAAAAAAAGTTTTTCAGCTATAAAGAGTATTGCAGAACATGCAATCGATACTAAATTGACTTGAATAAATAATAATTGAAATCTAAATGTAATTGATAAGATCATGAAACTATATAAAAATTTAGCTTTCATATTTATTATAGAAGTATATTTATTGACTCAAGCGGCATAAATTATAATTCCTTATTAGGGATGTAAAGAATAGTGTTTTGGCCATTTCTTCCAGGCTGAAGCCGAATATTCGGCCAATGTCTTAAGCCGAATACCGAATATTCGGCGGCCCAATATTAAAATTTCAAGAAAAGCATTGTAAGAGAAAGTATTTGTCAAATTTAAAGTTATTCACAAAGTCAAACAACAATTACTCACAATCTATGATGTATGATTTAATTCTGTTTGTTAGGAATTTAAAACTATTTAAAATTAATCTATTTTCTCTATTCTTTTGAATGCAATAAAACTAAGAATTTCACCCACAAGCAGAATAGAAATGACAGCTTTTATGGTAGTAAGCGTTAGCATTATTTTACAAATTATTTAATTCAAATGAAAGAACTCCTATTGCTTAGTGAACTTTTACTTTGTTCAAAACTGTTTTATGAAGATATTTTAAAAGTTATAAAAGTTAATATTTTTATTTTATAAGTTTTTCACAAACTTATTTTGAAAATATCTATTAAAATTTAATACAATTAGCTGAAAATATATTTTATTTTCAAAAACCCCAATAACTTATGCTACCAAGATATTTATGATATACTCGTATTATAGGCTTTTTACATTTCTCTCATGCCCAATATTCACAAAAGATCAGTCTACCCAAACAAAGTCTGACTTCCAGTTTGCTAATAGTAACAAAATTAATTTATCATATTCTCCATCACAATAAACTATTGCCGGCTTCTGGGAGCAAATGCTAAATATAAAACACAATTACAACTTTAAAATCTGTTTTAGCTTAGTCAAGTCTAAAACAAGGTTTAAAGAAAGTACTTTTTTTTCTAAATTATTTTTATTTATTAAACCTATATACTAATGTATTCTTTTGCAATAATTATAATGCAATTTTAAATGTTTAAAATCGACTGATTCCCTTATTTTTTTACATTTCTACTGCAGCAGAACTATTCTGCCGAATGTCCATAAATATTGGGCCAGGCCGAATTTGACCGTACCCAGTATTCGGTCAGGCCGAATATTCGGCTAGGTGATGAAACGACTATTCGGCCAAAGGGCCGAATAGGCCGAATACCGAATAGTGGCCGAATATTCGTTACATTCCTATTCCTTATGTGCTTCCCTGATTTAAAGTAATTTTCTAAAATTGGAGCTATATGCCTATATCTGACTGTTTAAAAATTAGCTATTCAGCCACAATAAGTGTGGACATGTATGATTCTCAAGTTCAAATATGTGGTAGTGTTGAAATCTGAATAAATTATGTGCATAACTAGTCAAGTTACGATTGCGTGATAAACATCGCACACGGGATGTTTTTTTTTTTTTTTCTAAATGCATGTAAAATTCAAACCACATTCCTTGTCCGTCGCACTGTACGTAAATAGTGATTTCATTTTACGGAGCCAAAATGTAAACAACCATATAAATGTAAACAACTTTGTGTGTGTTTTAGATAACTAAAGCAGTGTTCTTTGAAGAAAGGAATTTCTCCTCCATTGCATGTTAAGGGGAAAAATAACGAAGTTGAAGTAAATTTCCAATTTTTTTTCCGCTTCAGGTACAATCAAAGTGTTACGAGTCATTGTTGAATGATTTAAATAGTGAATGCAAATGAAGTATGGTGAGCGGTCCATTGTTTTCTTGGATAATGCTCAAATCAAATAATAAGTAGAACAATTAAAGAGTGTTTTTCGCGAGACTGGTTACATCCTGTTCGCAGTTCGATAATTCTATCCTGTTGGTTGAATTTCATTTTCTTCGCAAAACGAAAAGGACATCAATACGGATAGCATTGTGTGGTTTTGAACTTGTTCAACACTTGAAATGATACCAGAGTATAACAAAAGTGTTTATGATTTCTGGAACCTTATTTACACTTAAATGAAACATCTTGACGAGTTGCAGAGTAGATTTTGAAACAGAAAGGATATTTTTAACCAAATATGCAGAAGCGATTCAATGCCATATTGACATTTGAATTTTCTAACGTTTACTCTTTATTGCTTTTTCAGCGTAGTTTTTGGATTGGAAAATAAGAGGTGCAGTAACGTTGATCAAATTAGGTCATTCTTAATAAATAAGCATCACAGCAGTGACTATCTGCTTTACAAGAAAAATGGAACATCAGAATTTGAAATAACAACTTCATTTTCGTACAGGGTAATTATAATCAAAAATGAACTTTCAGTAGGCTTTAAAAAAAGAATTAGTCAGAATGAATTTTGAAATTTAATCTGAATATGCGTAGATAGGGGAAAGTGCGGCTTCGCTCGCTCAAGACAAACTAAACTATTTTAGTGTAGCTGTTTTTAACTAATCGGTTCTCAGTCAGAAATTACTCTCTATATTGACCACAACTCTTTGGAATCGAAAATATCGTATATCTTGTAAGATAATGCACATAGATATTACACAATGTCAGAAGTTACTTGGCGAGATTCTGAATGTCGCTAAAAAAAGCGAAGTAATATGCTCACTCGGAAATTTAAAGTTAAACGAATCGTATCCCAAGGGCAAAATTCTAAATTCTAACAGTATGTTTCTAATATACTGTTGGAATTTAGAATTATTGAAGTAATAGCGTAGCAGTTACAATTTTACAGTAATCCGTACATTTTTACGTACACTTTTTATTTATTATAATGACTCTTTGCAACGACATAAAGAATATAAGTACTCAACCCTTTAGCGCATATTTTAAGAGTTGCGTCAAGCTGTTTACAATTCATATTTGGCGACAAAAAAGCCGCTTTGAAGCTAAAAGAAATGTAATGTTATGAAAATAATTTGAAATAAGAATGCACGAGAAAATGTTAATGCCAAGAGTCTCAGTTATGGTGCCTACAAGAAAGTTCCTCTCAGTTATTGAAATATCCCCAAAAGCGTTGCTGCTGCAGATATTTGACTGCATTATTAATTAAAAGAAATAAAAGAAAAGCATACCAATCGTGTGTCCACTTAAGGTTTGAAATGAGTTAAAATGAGCAAATACACATCAAAGAAAAATACGCCATTGGTCACTTTAAACGCTGATGCGATATCGCTTCTGATTGGCTGCTGTTATTAGACGTTACGATTTCATTGATTCCTGCATTTGACTTATATATTTGCATGTGTGGCCACCTGACTTAAGGCTGAATTTAGACCGAATTAAATTTTTTAGATGATTCGGTCCTGCATAATAGCGCCAATGCAAAAATAAATAAATAAATAAATAAAATAAAATAATAATAATAATCATGTACTCGAACCTTTTAAACCAAATTATCATTTACATTTTTAATCTGCAAAAAGTTCACATTTGGTCTGCTTCAATCAATCAGATCAAGTTCTCTTGAACATAAAATGAAGCATGGTGGTTTTGACACTTTTTCCGAACATTTTAAGCTCTATTGTTTTTTCACCTGTATTAACAAGGCACAATCGCTTCAAATCTTCAGGGCTTCTAAAACTCGAATGCGCCCATTTCGGAACTGGGTCGAAAATTCCACCCACCCTGCGCGACCGATTTCATCCAGAATGAAGTTACCACGTGACAGGCATTTCTGAAAAGTAGAGTTGTGTTGCTGAATAACTCCTAGTCAAACACAGGTTTAATTTTTTTTTTCCTCTCCTTTTCCAAAATGTTTGCTCTAAGGAATGCGACTTTTAATTCTGCATAATTAGTCTTCGTAATACGAGATTAAAAGACAAGTTTAGTTGTTGGCGAGCTTCACAATGCAACAGTAGACGGGAAAGCTCAATTTCGCTGATGTAAGAATTTCAGTGCAATTATATTCAGTTCCTAATATAATTCCCACTGACGAAAATTGAAAAAGACGTTGTTTATGAGCATAATACTCATTTCTATAGGAAGCGAAATCATTACACAATGCTTTATTAAATACTGAAGCTGCACTTTGGATCAATTAAATTAATTATATCCCACTTTTCCGTCTTCAAATTAAATTAACAAACATAGTCAACCTTGCATTCTTTTCTTCGTAGAATTTCTAAAGTAAGAAGGAACTACGAATTTTCGCAGTTATTGTTTTGATTTTTTGATAACGTTCAAAGCTTTATTACAAGTAGTGTTTTAGAAAGAAAATTGGGAAAATCTGCCATATCTGTTTTTCCGAACTTTTGATAATTTTGAAACAGCTTTTCTTACTATTAGTTTTATTGAAAGCAGAAATTTGGGGAATTTGGTCACAATTATTTTGTTTTAATTCTTTTGTAACTTAATGTAACTGATACTAGTAGTTTTACTTTCTTGCCAATATAGATAATAGTAGGTTTAAGAAAGCAGGGATTGGAGAAGCTTTGAATAATTTTCAGGCTCTTGATAATTGATCTATGATTTGGCGATGTTCCTACATCTTGACGAGCTTATCATATAATAAGTGTACCTTGTATTTTTACGTCATTTAAAACTAAGATGACTTCATCCGGTATGCTAATAAATATTTTTTAATTTTTTGATCGAATTATAAATAATGTAATCTTTTCAATTTTTTAAATAAATTCTTTATTGACGTTAAAGATTCTGAAAAGTGCCTACTTAACACAAAAAACTGCAGACTTTTAAAGTTTAAATAAGATTTTTCAGCTTAAAAAATCATATTTCGAAAAAACTGCTCTGTTGTGGGTAAATACAGGTGTTTGTATTCAAAAATAAGCATTAAAAATTGAGCTCTGGGTAGCGCAAGTAAAGAAAAAAATCGTTGACTTACAAATTAAATAACTCGAATGCTACTCTTTTTGCATCTATAACTGTTTTATATCGGCCCTTTCGCTAAAACTCTATAATTAAAATAATTTCAGGAATTGTTCATGGAACTGCTTTTGACTCTTAAGAGTCTGAAACGCGCAAGGCGGATTTTTTCCGAAAGACTTGAGTAGCGGTAGTTACTTTTTTTAGTGTAGAGAGAAATGTAAGGAATGTTATGTCTGATACTGCTTTTCGATTTTTGATTTTTTTCGTAAAAAAAAGTAACTTGAAGGAGTAAAAATTAAAAGAACGACCAAGGAAAAAAAGGTGGTCACTTCTATTTTCTCGCCTATTTCATGAAAAACTTAATGAGTGGCGTTTAGCGAGACCTATGACAATATACGCAAAGAGTAAACAAACTAATTTTCACCACAGAATGTACTTTGTGTTTTCTCATTGAATAAAAAACAATTTCTATTTTTTTATCTTTGACATTTTAACTGTTCAATGCGGATATATTGTTTTTTAAGAAATATTCTATATGAAGAGCAAACTGGAGTGTAGATTTGTGACAACACCTTCTTCCACTAAAACGAAACAAGAAAAATCTGAGAAAATCTAATTCAAAGTTTTTTGAAATACCCGTTTTATTTACTTCACGCAATACAACATTTTTGTTTATGATATTGTAACGTTGACATCAACACGTTGTTGTTGTAACATTTTATTTTTTCATGAACATTGATTTTTTTTTTCCAAGTTAACTTCTTCAATTTTGACGAATTGTGTCTCATCTCTGCAAAATAAGTTTATTGGAAGAGCTAGCGTGAAAGATACCATTATATATACTACTTAAATAATGACATGTCCATCCAGAAAAAGGTACCCTTTCTTCAAATATGTAGCTAAACTTGTTCATCCAGCAAGCTTCCGATGAATTTACATTTAAAAATATTAGCGAAAATTTGGTGAGTTCATGTGTAGCAGTAATATTTAAGAATAAATCTTGAAATGAACAACATAAGATAATTCTCCCCATTAAATTTCGATGCGATTCTTTTTTGGTGCACAAACCAAACAACCTTGACCTACTTAAACATAACTTTTTAAAGTGATGTGCGCCGCTAGCAACGCTCCAATTCACTTGCAACATTGTAGAATCTTCGTTTCTTGTAGCAGAAATAAACTGTCAAAAAAAAGTGTTTTTTCGGATTAAGTACTTGTTTGTAGGTTGTGTACTGAAATTAACTTTAATTAACACTTTGTTTGGGGCTATTAATGGATTGCCACTCCTATGTTCTATATAGAGAGGGAGAAAATCAAGAAAATAAACTGTTTTATGTTCATTACAGAGGGATTTAGTTTCACATATGGCCAATTTTGAGAAAGAGTCACAGTGGCCTCTTTTAGATGTAGAGCTATATTCAGTCCTAATTCAACGATATGGAGGTAAATAGATTCCTTCGCAAGAAAGAATTGACCAATTATTTTGGCCTACATCGGTTTTTTTATTAATTTCAAAATTAAAACTGGATTTTAAAAATAAAGAGTAACATTAATATTATATTCAGTAACATGATGCGTTAAAAATATCAAGTGATGAACTATGCCATTTATTATTTCGCGGCCCCTGAATTATCTTTTTTTTTTTTTCATGTAGTGAAGAATTTTTCAAATTTCTAGGAAAATACAAGGGGATGTTTTATGTGTAATAATTGCTAAATACACAGTTTGGAGGATTATTTTGCTTCTTTTTCTTTTGTCGATAAGTTTTTTGAGTTAATTTTTACACACAATTTTTAAACATCAAAATAGGTTTTATGAAGTGTAAATTTAAATTCACTAAAATTAAATAAAACTGCATTTAAGAACGAAATATTTCCGATATATGTCCCGTAGCTCTTCAACTAAATAATTGAGAAAGTTGTAAAGAAATCCTCCCTATCGTGGTTAGACATTTGAACAACTTTAGTTGCAAGTATTTCATCTCTTAACAAGACTTAACAAGAAGCTCCGTCTAGAACTATACGTGCCTACTTTAGCGTATACACCAATATCAAATTAATTAATCTAGTAATCACTCTCTTTTAGCTTCAGTTATTATTACTTTAAATATACATTTTTAGCAGTTTATACATATTCATTCACTCATTCAGCTATACACTCACTGATTTATTCATTCCTTCCGAAATATCCACTAAAGTCTAGATCGAGAAATTCCGTTGGAAAATAGGCCCCTTTAGTTCTAGAGGAAACTTTGTCTACATGTTTTACGTCATAATATATTTTAGATAAAGTTTATTCCAAGTAATTCCGTCTCTTGAAACAGGTTTTATATAGAATTGAAATTTCCCAGTCGGCGCTGTTTTATTTTATTTATTTATATTTTTTGAAAAGTTCAAAAGTGAACAAAAATTGTTCAAATCAAGAAACTTTTGCCGTTGCTTTCTTCCAATATGCTTGTTCAAAGGAACTGGGGTCTTATGCCCAGAGTTTACATTATTTGCCCACAGGCGCTAATGTAGAGATTTTTTGAACTGCTCACAATGTAGCGGAAAATTATTCAAATAAAAGGTAAAATATGGGAATGCGATATCCTTGCCGAAATCTTTCGAACGCAAAAATTGAATCGGACGATTCCGTTAAAAGTGATTGGGGGCAGACACAATGACAGACCCACCGTCAGACAGACATACACACATTTTCCCCATCTCAAAACCCTACTTTGAAACTTTTAATTTTTCATTATGTATTTAATCACTTAATTTTTGAATTTTCTTTTTTTACGATATTTTTGCAATACATGAAGCCTTTTCTTTCATTCTTTTTTTAAAAACTTTTACGGGAAAGTAGGCTAGAAACAGAAACGCCATTTATAGATATTTTTATGGACTTGAGACCAAAGTCTATACACATAAATAGAGCTATTCATAAACATTGAATTGACGAGAAAAAAAATCGTATTAAGAAAGGTGGAGAAAACATTAAATTACAAATTTTCCTAACGGCTGTTAAACAAACCACTTTTTTTTGCGTGATATATATTTATTGTTGCTGAAAGATTAGGAACAATTAATTTAGCACCTTTTAAGTTTTCGAGCCTTTGATCACTTAAAAAAATGCATTCCAAAAATCAATATGTATAGGATTTCATTCAACAATAACAGCATCATTTCTTGGAATGAACTAAACATTGATCTCGTCTATCTGACAAACTGAGGCACTCATTTCATAAAGAATTATAACTGAAAACGCTGACTGCAAACGCGTAAAATTAAGTAATTATTTATCTCTTATTTTATTGTGGTTTTAACCGCCATTAGAGTTTAACCTATCGTTATTTTCAAATTTAAAAAATATCTTTCAAGCTGTGAATTGCGCACAATTTTCATTCTATTTTGAGTTATGTGCTTTATTTAAATTTTGTGTTTCACAAAATAAAGGTGCCTATAATTTGCTTGATAAATAAGAACTGTGCAAAAAAAAAAATAATAATAATAATTCACAGTTAAAATAACTGGCGACAGGCGACACCGAGTTGCGAAACTGCTTTTATAAATGCAATAAATAAAATTTCTCTTAATAGATCATAATTATTTGAAATTCATGAGATACTTTTCTCAGATTGTCTCGAGGTTAAACTTGAAAACTTTCGGCCAAGCCCATGAATTCTTCATTAGAAATTTAACTACATTTATCATCAGAACTAATTATTCGAATGTCATTGTCAACGCACGCTTTGACAACACGTGCAATTGTTGGCAGTTGTACTCAGAAATTCCAAAGCTAAATAAAGACGTTTAATATGGCGTTCGATAAACACGTTTGTAAATGGAAATGTTACGACTAGAATCCTTTACCATTTTACTTAACAAACAATAAAATGGTTTGTGTAATGTCAGAAGACAAAAACAGCATTGTTGTCAAGCTAACGTCAAGTTAATTTAATTTAAAAAACAGTAGCACATTATCCAACTGGTTTTGTCCGCGTGAGGTAAGTTTTGAAGGTTTCAAATTTCGCTTTAGCTGACATTGGAATTCGTTTTGGGTTGAAGAGAAATGTTCACTTCCGTAACGCGAATTTCCATTGTACTGAGCAAAAAAGTTCAAGGCTGTAAAAAAGAATTTTTTTTTTGTTACAATTGTCATAGCTTAACCCTCTGTATCCCAGAGTAGATTGTAGGTAACATACCGGTCAATCGCTGTTTTTGAAGTTTTCTTCCTAAATGACAGAAAAATTTTTCTGAAAAACGTGTGTTTCATATTTTTCTTATTTTGAATGAAAATGTCAAATAAATCCGAGTTTATGAGGTCCAGAGGGCGAAAAAAAATTAAAAATATAATAAACACTGCTTTCTTAAAATTAAAATACATATATTTCATTTATTTATGTCTTTTCTGTTTATTCACAATAAAAACCTGATTTTTTTTCGGCTTTTTTTATATTTAAAACTCGTAAATTCATATTACATTATAGAGTTTTTTTTTTCTGTGTGAGTGTGAACTGAATTTTTCCCTTAAAGTGAATAAACAAACGCATAGTGTGCAAAAGTTGATTAGGTGTGACAACAAAAGTTTTCATTCCATCGTGCTCTGATGAACATTTAGTTATCCGCTGGAAGTATTAAACGTTGAAAGTAAGCTTTAGATACAAATAAAGAAAAGAAATCGATTATTGTGAAAAGGGAACAATCGTTTCCTCAAGTCGAAATCTTTATACATGAAATTAGTTAACTTTGCAGTTTTTTTCTACATATATATATATACTAGCGGCACCCGCACGGCTATGCCCGTGTTAAAAAAATGAAAAGACCAGTCGGTTTGCCATTGTGTATACAGTGATAACTTGTTTAGGTGTAAATTATGTTATTTTATTAAAACGAATAGCATTCCACATAATTAAAAATTAGCTGCCCACGGCAATAATCCAGAGATCCTACATATTTAAGCATTTTTTTTTTTTACATAACACGCACAATAAAAAAGGAAAAAGGAAAGAAAGAAACGAAACAAAACAAAAAATAAAATATTTGAAAGAAAACGCATTTTATTTGTTTAGTTCAAGTACCCACACAAAAAGGACGATTTTAATACATTATAATAGTTTTAATTAATATATTTTTAGATATAATTTTTATCTATTATTTATTGACATTAAAGCCGGGTCCAGAAGCTACGTTTTGTACATCCTTTTGTCTATGCAGTCTTAATACTGAATGAAAACGCTGCAGTTTTTTATGCGTCTACATGGTGCAGAGATATCTGTATATTTCACTCAGTTTAGTGCGATATCGTCATGAAGGAGGTAGTACTCTGGTCAATTTTGGCATGGTGTCATGTTAAAAAAAAAAGACTGGAAAGTCTCAGAAGTACCCGGCGTTCAAAGTGGTCAAACGATTACATAAAATAAATATTTTTTGTTGCCTGTTCTGGTGGTTCGACAACTGCAATCTCTTTATTTTCATCGATGGTATTTCTAGACTGCCTTGGTGTCTCCTGATCATTTAGGAAATGTAACAAATCAAAATACCAGAGAGATGGCTTGTAGATTTCGTCTCCAGCCCCAGATCGAATTGCTTTATTAACTTTTGCGAATTCTTTACGGTAAACACTTCTCAAAGAATTAATTATTTACAACTGTTTCTCTGTTTGCGGTTGCATCAATTTCTTTGAATTTTTCCACTAAACTTTCATAACCGTCCCCCTTTTTATCCCTGTCACTATACTCCTTGGATTTGACACTCCAAATGCATGGGAAACTTTCACATAATGCAATAAATTTTGTGAGAAACTCCCGAGAACATTGCCGAGAGTCGGCCATTGTCGCCTGACGAATTGAAACTGAGAAACCAAATGATTTGGAAAAGGGTGCTACCGCCTACATGTGCCGATTTGTCTGCACAGTCAAAGACATCTATGCTTTCTAGCTCAGTTATCGCTGCAACTGTACAGTCTTCGCACCGGACTCAAAACTACGCACTTTTCCAATCTATACGCAACGTTTTATCTGCAACGTGTTGAACTTCGGAGACAAAAAGTTGTGCAAAACGTAGCGTCTGGACCCGGCTTAAAACAGATAAACGAAATTTGGTAGCTTGCAGAAACAAACAGCAGCAAGCAAAGCTTTGAAAGTGGAATAAACCTTTCATCCGAGCTCAAATAGGAAAATAACATATGTGCTAATTCACAGGCGAAAAAAAATTAAAATAAATGAAAGTATAAATAGTAATAATAAGCTGGAATAACAAAAATCGCTATAAAGAATAACATTTCTTTTAAAAACCTCTGTGCAGAATGGAAAATGGTCTCGTAAAATACATGTCAAAATAAGGAAATCAAAATAAAACTATCAACCGCCTGTGCGCCGCAGGAAATAAATCTCCAATCGCTTTAAAAAAATAATAATCAAAATCCAAAAAAAGAAATAAATATATTAAAAATCGGCTGCTCCTCAAAATACTAAAAACCGCAAAAATTTTAATTCGTTAAAGAAAAGGATTAATAGTCAGTCGGCATGGTAACAATGAAAATTAAAGTTAATTACCGTGAAAAAATAATTTCGAACTGCAGAGAAAAATGCTTATAACTTCTTTTCTAGGTAATTTAGAGGCTTCGAATTTTCGCACACAGAGCGAAACTCCTTCCGAGGTAGTTTTTCACGCGCTTTTCAACGGTATCAAGCTCGAAGCGATGCGATAATTTCTTCCCATAGAAAATGACTATTTTATGAAACTTTCGGCTATAAAATGGAATAAAAGAAGAACAAATTCGAATTTCAGAAAAAACTCTCCGAGGTGCACACCCCCATGTTCCAAACTAATTTCGTGCCAAATTTCATGAAAATCCGCTGGACGGTCTGGGCCCTACGCCGTACACAGACACACACACATACTTACTGCTTTATTATTAGTAGAGATACAGAATTAAACAGGAAAGTCAACACGTGTGTGCGTGTATTTCTTTGTTTGTTTTCCAAAGATTTATTTTTGATTATTTATTTATTGACATCTTTCTTAGTTATAAGTTTTAACTAATAAGCAGTATATACATTTTCAACTTATATACTGAAAATTGCAAGAAAGGTTACAGATATCATGAGTCCATAAGTTTAAGTGGAGTATAAATTTGCTTATACAAAAATATAGACTACCTCCTTTTCGTGCAATGAATAGTACCTGGAACCTTTAACAGTAAGTTCGTCTCTCCTTTATTTTTTATTTATTTATTCATTCATTTATTTATTTATATTTGCATAATTTTGCTCCAACTGAATGGTCTCTTATTTAAATAATTCAAGTTATTAAGCCACCAATAATATGCGCAACCGTTACATGCTTGTATATACGCATATGCCTGTCAAAGACTACTCAAAACGCATAGTGGAAATCGAAGTTTAGCATTAAGTTATAATGTTTTACTAAACTCCACTTCTCACTATTATGAACAAAAATTACGGTAAACGCATAGTGGATATCATAGTTTAGAACAGCGTTTCCCAACCGGTGGTTCGCGAACCCCTAGGGGTTCGCGAAAAAATTATTGCAATGGCGCAAGTTTTTCTTGCTAACGTAAAAGAAAGAACAAATTATTAAATTTACACAAGTCTTAGGAAGAAGAAGAAGAGTTATTATTATTTTTTAAATAAATTGTTTTCCAGGTAGTGCAGAAACATAGTGAACTGTCATAGGAAGCATACACGCAAAATTTAAAATGCACATATTTCTACTTATGCCTGATTTCATATTTGGATCACAATCAAATTTATTATTTCGGTACCAATTTGTATCACAAATTGGTACCGAAAGATATTTATTGATTTATAATATTTTCAATTTTAGAACATATTTTTCTCCTACCATTTCCAACTTTTTCTCGCAAATGCAAAGAACGAGTCGGAAACATGCAAATTTACTGCATAAAATGTAAAATTTTGCATTATTTGTGGCTAACTTTTCATTATACAGACTCTAAAGTGGATCCAAAAGATGTTTATTCATTTATTTACAATTCGGACTCGCATTTGTCACACTTTATTCCAACTTTTCTGCATTATCGCACTTAGAAATTAGAAATTATGCAATTTTTAATTTTTCCTTAAGTTTCGGAAACATTTACGAATTTTGCATATTTTAACCGGAAAGTGGAACCTATCGGGAAAATATTCCTTATAATGTTTTGGGCATACATATGTTTAAAGCTGTAATAATAATTCAAAAGAAGAAATAAGAAAAATGTAATAAGAATAAAAGACGTTTGTAGCTGTATTGTAGTTTTTATTTAAACTTAGATGTTTTACAATAATAATGTTTTCATTTCTTGTTATGAAGTATTGTACAACACGGAAAACAAATGTACTTATAAGTTTTATACGTTTGCCACCCGTTACTAATGACTACAGAAAGGGGTCCGCCATTTCCTTTCGAATCTTAGAAGGGGTTCGCAAGGGAAAAAAGGTTGGGAAACACTGGTTTAGAATAAATGTTCAATATTTTATGAAACTTCACTTTTCACTATCAACGAACATAAACTTCTTAAAACACATAGTGGATATCATAGTTGGGAATAAAAGTACGTTTTACGAAACCTCCCTTTTCACTATCAATGAACATAATTTTCAGTAAACACATAGTGGATATCATAGTTTGGAATAAAAGTACAATGTTTTATGGCCCCCCCCCCCTTTTTTTCACTATCAATGAACATACACTTCAGTAAACACATAATGGATATCATAGTTTGGAATAAAAGTACAATGTTTTGCGAAACATCACTTCTCACTATCATGAACAAAAACTACGGTACACATAGTGGACATCATAGTTTAATATGAATTTATGATGTTTTACGAAACTCTACATCGCACTATCATGAACAAAAACTGCGATAAACACGTACTGGATATCATAGTTAGGAATAAAAGTTTATTTTTTTTACGAAACTTAACTTCTCAGTATCCCGGACATGATTTTACTTGGTCCACATTTGCAATAATTTCAAATGTAATTTCTGACAATTCTGTAACAAGTTTCCCATTACCATCAGGCGTCACAAATTCAAACATGTGAGGGAAAGTGGAAAATGTTACTCAGACGTTTAAGCTTTGTCTCAATGACGGGATTTTTTTTCTCTCTGAATGTTTTGCTTGTAATTCAATGAATGCAATATAAATCGTTGCAGTCATTGGCAACGAAAGACAAAAAAAAAACTAATTGAGCCATTTTTTTTAAAGAATGCGATATGAGCACAAACACTAGTTCTCAAAGAATCGACTTCCAAAGGGGAAAAAAAGAGTATTACAGTTGTAACACTATGTTTTTATTCTTCCGAGAATTTGGTCACGGTTCATTTCAATCAGTAAAATTTCGCGTTTGTGAGAGAATTTTCAGAACAAAAGAACTTTTTTTTTTACTAGCGTTGTATCCACTTTAGTGAAGATTTTTTATGTAAAAAGGTATTATAACTCCATTTTTGACATAATGAGTGCCATAAAAAAGCGAATTTGATCTTGGTACGCGAAACCGTAATAGATATAACAGCACATTTTTTTCTTTGTGTACAAATCCTCAAATTCACCACTCGGTGACTTTTGAGGGCTGTTTTTTCTCACAAAATATTTTGTGTCATGTATGACTTTTAAAAGTAACCCTTCCAAAAAAGTAGTATTGTTTCTTATTCGGTGTCATTTAATGGGAAATAAAAGAAAGTTAATAACAATTGGTAAAAGTTGATTAAAAACAACGCTATGTATAGTAATGCTATAATTCATAGCTAGAATTTTTTTCGATATAGAAAATTATGATACTTTCTATTTTCTGAAATTATCTTACTACAGCTGCGAGTTGTTACGTGAAAAAAATAATACTTTATTTATATTTTCAGAGTTGAATGGTTTCAATCTGGCTAAAGCATTTTTTTCTCGAAGTTTCAGCTCAAAATTCTTCTATTTTATGGTTCCATATCTCAAACCAACGGTAAAAAACTGATCAGTCCTTATCAGATTAACTATAAATAAAAGATTTTCAGCCAATACTTAAGTAATTCAGCCAATTCTTAAGTAAACATTTATGAATTGTGCTTCTCAAGAACAAAAACTAAAAGTTGCATCTTCTTTGGACTTTTAATTTTTGAGGAATTGGTTTTTGAAGGGCTAAGTTTTTACAAACTTGACAACACATTGGCACCTCTAAACGAATACAACCTTCTGGCATTGAGATCGGTAATGTTTTCTTCCGTTTTATTTATTATTTTTTAAAATTATTTATTGTTTTAAATTCATATGAAACATTGCAATATGATTATAACTGTCAAAGATCAAGAATTTCAAACACCACCGGGGATTTTTTTTCGAAATTAAATTCTAATGACACCAATAGTCGAGGGCCAAATTTATTTGTATATTTACATTATTTTTTTTCATTTGCATTTCGGTAAGCCTTCTCGGATACCATGTACTCCTTATTTTCGGTATTAAATTTAAGCTAATTAACTTCATTATGAATAAATAGCATGTGAAATGAAAGCTTTTAATCATGAATAACAACATATTAAAGTTAAGAAAGTCATCTTAAGTTTTTAGTAGACCACTCATATCATTTGAAAACCAGCAACAATTCCGTTTAAGAATTTCTAACGCTGTATATATATTTTTTCACTTTCGAAAAAGGAAGAGGAAAAACGTACTTTACTTAAAAACTAAATAAATTTTATCGTAAATGATCTTAACTTCAACTTCTTCCCCAAAGCTTAAAGAGTAAATTATTTATCTTCCCCAGGCTTAAAGACATACTGAAATTTATTTAGGAAATGGCTTAAAAGTAGGATCAAGAGCACTTAGAAGTTAATTTAGATGCATCTGATGCCTGAAAGCCTGATTGAAAATCAGTCACTTTCCTTTGAAATACGCTCATCCTTAAAAGACGGTCAATCGACTGCGACATTGTCACACGGGACTTTGGCGACGACGAAGAAAAACATTGTTAAGCTGAAGATAATGTTATGTAGAGCTGGATACGCTGGACGAAGCAGAGCATGCAGCGTGAAAATATAGATATGGCTTCGCACTTAGAAAGGACTCATTAGCATTAATTGCCTGTAATTAACAGATAACAACGAGTGGCTTTCCTGTTTTAAGTACGCAAAGCTCGTTTCCTGAAGTTGTACGAAGTTGATATTTTGTTGTGGTATTTAGTTGTGATTTTAATAAAGGAGTATTGCTAGTTTTACACATGATTTAAATTGAAATAAAATGTAAACTTTTGTGCAAAAATTTAAGAATCAAAAATCGACGTAAAATTAAGCACTTTTACGTTGATTTTTAGTTTTTATGGTGTACCTTCTCAAATTTAATAATTCATTGCAAAGAATTGCGTCAGATTGATCTCAGTAAAGATCTTTAGAAGATCGCAGATCGAGTTCTCTAATTACATGTTTACTTATTGGAAAAACGGATTTAAAAAAATACAAGTGAGTATGCAAAATTAAGGAAAATAACAAAGCAACAACTCTTCGGTCAAAAAGTAGTTGATAACTCCTCAATTCTCCCATAACTTCTCAGTTTTAAAACTCTTATGACTTAAAGTTTTATGTATCAGTATTGCTTACTATTAGTCAAAAAGATTAAAAAACTCAATAAATAAATAAGAAACTGGATATTTTCTTATGTATCTCTACTAGGTGTGAAAAATATATTTTAAGAAGATTTTTCTTTTATGTAGCAAAATCAAAATAGCTTGATATTCTTGATAAATTATATTAATATCAATTATATTTTTAAAATCAGACCGAGCAAATTGAATTTTTTACTTTTTCAGAAAAAACAGCTTCAATTCCTTCACCGAAACATAAACAACTCAGTAAGTCACTCATTTTGAACTGAATTCCAATAGTTTATGCGTGTTTAATTATTGATTGATTGCTTTCAAAACCGCCATTATTAATAGATTTTCACACAAATCCGAATCTTTAAAAAACGGTTAAGAAAGTAATTGTCCATTTGCTCTGCATGCATCATGGGCTGGAAATCTATGAGGAAGAAAACGAAAATCGCGAAAGGTGAAGAACCTTGACTTAGATGTCTCTTCTTCCCTCATTGCTTTATCTAAATGGGTCTGTTAAAAAAACCGTGACAAACGCCCGCGGAAATGGGAGGTCGTGACTCGAGTAAATTTGTCCTGATAACTATGTTTCGTGAAATAATACAATGAAAATACAGCAAATCGTTCTGAAAAATTCCATGTAAATTGCATTTAATGTCAACGATGGAAACGAAATATTGTATCCCACTTGGGAGGGGTGTTTGGGGTCATAACTAAACCCTAGAAATAACGAAATCTGTACTAATAACAAAGTACAAAGTTAACGGTTGTCGGTGTGTGTGTGTGTGTCTGTTGGCGGTCTGCAGAAAAGGCTATTGAACCTAAAGCTGCCAAATTCGGCGCAGATATTGTTTGGATACTGAAAATGTCCACCTCGAAGCTGTTTTTTTTTTTTTCCCCCAAAATTTACTCTTTATTTCGATCTTTTTCGATTTTATTCTTTTTAGCCTACTTTCCCGTAAAAGTAAAAAAAAATAATAATAAAGCATGAAAGAAGGCTTAATGTATCGTGAAAATATCGTTAAAAATCAAGAAAAGTCAAAAATAAGTGAAGTAATTAAATAAAGATTGTAAAATAAAAAATTTGAAAGTAGGGTATTGAGATGGGGAAAAAGTGTGTCTGTCGGTCTGTCGGTCTGTCTGTCTGTCGGTCGGTCTGTCTGTCGGTCTGTCTGTCGGTCGGTCTGTCTGTCTGTCGGTCTGTCGGTCTGTCCCCCCCCCCCCTAATAACTTTTGAACGAACTGTCCGATTGGAAAAATTCTTTTTGCATTCGAAAGATCTCGGCGAGGACATCTCATTTCCATATTTTACTTTTTGATTTGAACATTTTTTTGTTCAATTTTGAACAGTTCAAAAAATTTTAACATTAGCGTTTATGGGTGAAAATGTAGCAAGTTATGTAAACTCTGGGTACAAGATATAAGTTCCCATGAACAAGCTCACTGGAAGAAGTTCTTGGCGTGAAATATTGATTTGAACAATTTTTGTTCATTTTTGAACAGTTCAAAAAAAAATTAACATATCGCCTACGGGGAAATTTCAACCCTATATAATTTCTGATCTAACGGACCGGTTTGCTTGGAACAAACTTTATCGGAAAGCTCTTATGAAGTTGAACATGTACAAATAGAAAGTTCATCCAGAACTAACGAGCCTATTTTCCTATGAAATTTTTTGATCGGGATTTTCAAGAATATTTTTTAATTAATAAATGATTAAATGAATAAGCGAAACAATGAATGAATAAATGAGTGAATAAATACATGAATGACTTAATAAATAATGATTGAATGAATATGTATTAACCGTTGAAAAAAGTATCTTTGAAGCAATTAAGAACTAAAGCTAAACGAGAAAGACAGAGAGAGAGAGAGAGAGCTAGATTATAAATTTGAATTCGGTGTATACGGGAAAGTAGGCTCGTATAGTTCTAGACGGAACTTCTTGTTTTAATTACATTTTTATTTCATTTTGGCGAAAGTGAGTAGCTTCCATCAGGTGTTTCTTTGTCGATTATTTCTGTCAATAATAGCGTGTAAAGATCGTGGGTCTGAGTCTATTGGCGGTCTACGAGAAAAATTTCCGAATCTGAAGCTGCTGAATTCAGCACATATATGCAATGCGAATATATTCTAAGGACTCACATGCTGTGGTGGAGCGACAGCGACAGGGAAAATATGATTTTGATGAATTCCAAATAGACCAGGATGCGAAATGTTGACCACCATGACTAAATTATGTGTGAAATTTCAGGACAGGCGAATAAATTCTTAATGTTCCACAAGGCAGTTATCACTCGCACGTGTTGGGGTAAAAATTTGGGCGATTACAGTAAAACCTGTAAAGTTGACCACCAGTTCAAGTTGACCACTTTTGTCAGGAACGGAATTATTCCTTCACCCTCTATAAGTTGACCACCTGTCTAAGTTGACCACTAACGTACTGCACCACAAGTGGTCAACTTACACAGGCTTATTGCATATTCCTCTGTTCCATTTGATCCATATGACGCATACACCAAGCTTGCATAACATACGTTGGCACGAGCTAGGTCTAAATAGGATAATTTTAAATATAACCACCATTTCTGTTTTTTTGCATTCCATCTACAATCTTTATGAGAAAGCTTTTTTCTACAGCAGAGATCAAGAACTATAAACAAGTAGTGGCTTATGAAGTGCCTAGCCTTGACATCTAAGCAAGGCTAGCACGCACAAGAGGAAGGAAAATTCACTTCAAGTTAGATACTAAAACAAAGCAAAAGATATTAAGTAAAAGATATGCATCTTTGGATTAATGAATCCCGAATTTGAAGTCAGAAAGCCTTCGGAGAGTGATGCAGCAAAACCCTGAAATGGATGTAGGTGGATTGATTCGCAACTTACAAGTTTTTTTTTTCTCTCAAGAACTTGCGGTACGTTTCAAGGCAAAAAGTTTTCAAACTGAAAAATCATTATTTTTATTGTAACACTTATCAGACTAATTAAATCATACGCAACATGTGGTTTAGCAAACTTTTGAACACAGGACATCGTCTTGTGGTTACTCAAGTAAGAAATTTTGCGTGATTAAATGGAGGATAGTTACTGTAATATATATGCGTATATATTAAAAGGTAATTTGACACATATTATTTTGTTTTAATTAATTAGAAAAAAAATGTAACCAGATTGTAAAAACAGAACTTTAAATAAATCATTATCAATGAAAAGAAAGGCACTTAACAGAAGAAAAAAAAAGTACCATAAAAAATAAAGTAGTCAAAAAGAAAAGTTTAATAGTTGTAATCAAAGGAAAAACCTTTTTACGCAGGTCAAACGTCAAGTTACGTACAACGTTTTTTCAAGTCCATTTTTACCTGGATTTAAAAAAAAAAAAAGTTTCTAAAACAAATTACCAGGACTTGGAATATTTATTTTTTGTTCATGAACTAGAAATAATAATAAAATCAAAAAAGTGTATAAATAAATAAATATAAGAAAGTAAAACATTTTATAATTTATAACCCATAAGCAAAATGCGAAAGTTAAATTAAAGTAATAAAAACCTATCTTAGTTATAACATTCTAAAATTAGAATTAATTATTTGAAAGCTTTAATTTTTCTTTTACTTTGCTGAAAAGAATAGTGAAGGTTTTTTAAGACCTGAAAAATATTTAACAGTAGCCCCTACAGTATTTAACTATAATAGCTAAAAAGTTCATTTTACCTCAAAAAAAGTTAATGAAAAATTGCTAAAATTTGAACAAATTGCAAGAATATTATTTTTGCCCTTGAAAAAAAATAATAATGAGCAAATACGCAATTTCTTCTTATAATTCTTTTTTCGATTAAAATGCTGAAATGAAATTAAAGCAATAAAAAACTTTACTGCACATCGAGTATTTAAACAGAAAATTTTATAATAAATAATGTAAATCATTTTTATCTATGATCAAGTCATATTTTTTAAATTCTTATTTTTCAAACTATTGTTAACACTTATTATTACTATTTTATTTATACAGTGGAATGCGCTTAATTGGACCACCGGATAATCGGACCAGTCGGTTATTCGGACCAAATTCTAAAGAACCGAAACATTTCCTATTACATAAGCCTAATATCATTCACGTCTTAGAAACAAAAATCCGTTTAATCGGACCAGAGAAAGGAGAGCAAATATAAAACAGGAGCCGTAAGTTGCCTACGAAGAACGAATTTAAAGCTGGTCAACAAACTTAAAAACCAATTTATTATACGTTACTTAATCTTATTGGCACTTTTAATAAAATCAAACGATATTTACAGTGAAGGAGGGAAGATGTTTGAGTTGTTGAAATTTAATTAATGGAAAAATTGAGGAGGAGGATGGACTCGATGAATTCAATTGATATAGCTGCTTCTGCAATATTTTTTTTTTTTAATTTTATAATAAGTCGGAGAGAAAAATTTCATAAATAAATGCAAAACTGAGCACTGTAAGAACATATGGCAAGAAACTTATTGCAATAAGTGAGTAATATTAGTGGTGATAAGTCTTTCTTGGAACAAACTCATAAAATTTCATAACAAAAGAACACATTTCCGAAACGAATTTAACTAAGAAACCGTCAAGCGAGTCAGATTTTTTCCTACTAAACTTGTGATTCATTGGAAACTTTTCGTTTTTAAACCAGATATCCTGACCAAAATTTTAAAAAATGCAAATTATTTTGTTTAAGGGCAAAAAAAAAAAATGAAATAAATCAATATTAATGAATCGAAAAGCATTTTAAATATTAGAATTCAGAAATATTCAAAATGAATTCGAAGGAATTCATGCATTTGAAATGAAAATATTCTCACAATAAGAATATGTTTTGCCTCGGATCTAAAATAAATACACATTAATCATCAAGTAATTTGAATTTTCAGAAACATTTGTGGCTGTTTCAATGTAAAAACTTTCTTTCTCAAATATTTGACCCGTTTTCTTTCGGTTAATGGTAAGAATGTGCAATTTACTGAAATCAATTGTCTTCTTTTTAATATCGGTCTTTTTATGATTATTGTGCAAAATCCTTGATCTTTTGCATAGTTCCATCTTTAAAATATTTTTATTTTATAGCGTTCTAAAGCAATGTATTTTACTTCAACTCCAACAATTGAGGAATAATTTTCAATAGTTCTCTCATTTATTTAAAATTGAAATGAGGTTTTAAACAATGAACAGTTTTAGATGATGGCTCGTCCATCTTATTTAAATTCTTAAGATATTCAAAAGATAAAAATAAATGGGAATAAGTAGAAATCCTTGGTACCATTTAAAAATTGTTTTGCTTCGAAAATTATTTAAAATATTTCCTTTGTCTAAAATTACTAGTCTTTTTTCTAAAATTACTCAGTCCGAAATTTCTAAAACTGTACAAATGCTGAAACTATTTTGACAATTAAATGAAATCGTTTTCTATGTATTTCAAATGAATAATTCTACACACGACCACTCCTTAAAGTTGACAGGCGAATTTAAAGTCTAAACATTTTAGCATTTCAAATAAAGACTTTTAATAATCATTTTTTTTAGTATTTAAATACCTTTAAAAAAATTGATAAATCACTTGAATTTAACTTTTTCGTAGTTAATTGCACTCCGCTATCAGTTAGTAGTAAACTCTGGAAGCTTTATATTACGACTCTATGGTAGTGCGTGATTTCAGGGTTATTCTATGATAAAGATTTTGTTGTGTGTGGGGGGGGGGGCGCATTTTTACAGATGGACGGCAGGGTAGTGTAGTGGTAAGGCACTTGCCTCATAAGCCCAAGTTCACAGAATCAAACCTGGCCCAAGTCGGTGGATTTTCACGATACAGAAAATCGTCAGCACCCATGTCTTATGATCATGCGGCATGTTAAATGTCCCTTGAGTATCTGTTTGGCTAGGATACTCGGGGCTAAATTAGTGCAGTTTCGCATCATTTAGAGCTCAGGTGACGTCATGTAGAGGGAAACTGAGCGTCAAAGTTTACCTCCGCCGATAGTGGTACTACTTGAAAGAATGGATGCCAGTTTCCGGGGAATGGACCAAGTCTGCAAAGGTTTGTGACCATACGCAACTCCATTAGAAATAATTTTCACAGCTGTTGCTCAATGTAAAACTTCGTCGTATATTAATGCTGCTATGAGTGAGGATAGATGTCAAAAAGTTCATTAATGCATGGTTAAAGATCGGTTTACAAAAGAAGAACATTTCTTCATTGATATAAATTTTTCAATGTGTCAAAAAAGTTAGTTTAGAATGGCTAATGAAAAATCTGCAAACAAGGAAAAAAACGTTCATTTTGATTATAAAATGCTAGATCTGTCATAATTTAATTTTCAACTCGGTTAAAAAAAATCTCGAAACTGGAAGGAACTCCATTGCACTGATAGAAATGCGTGAAGGTGTCAAAAGTTAATGTTTCCTCTATGGTTAAATTAAATGTAAAAACGAGGACGATCTTCCTTCCATACAGCATATCAGTAACTAGTGTGAAGCTAGCGGTAACTCAAGCATTAAAAAGTGACTTTTGATCCAATGGGTTAATGGCACATGAAGAGATTAGTTTCGAAACGCTGAACAGACACTGATCATCTACACAAAGAGGAAAATTCCGTGTAACTTTTTATGTGATATCTATAAAAATATCTTTATTTCCTTTTTATTTGGTTTGGTTAAGGTTTAAACGTGTAAAAGCCTCAATCGTCCATTTGCACAAATGACTTTGAGAATGTGAACGGTGGCAATATTGAGATGCAAAAAATACAATTACCAAAAATTGGGATAATTATGCAAATTTAGTATTAAAAAAAACATGTTAAATATAAACACGGGATTGCAAGAAAAGATGAAGAATTTGGAATACTTCTTGAAATTTATGATTATTTTTAAATAATCGAAGACAACTTTCAAGCTATAGTAATCAACGGAGATGAAAAATTTAAATTTTTAGAAAAGGTTTGTAATTTATTATATTTTTTACGAAACGAATTTTTTGACAAAGTGTGGTTTAAAGTAAATGTATGTATTTGTTTGTATGCAAAATTAGGCCCCTGTAGGGGAGGAAGGTATTAGTTTGAAACATGGTTCTAAGTGGCGGCCAACAGTGTCAAAGTGGCGACTAACGTTTTTGGGTTTACTCGCTACTGGCCACCATCAAATTTTTTTAGTCTCAAGAATTAACATTTGTATTAGCTAATTTAACTTGGTTGTTGAGAAACATCATTAAAAATTGTATTTTAAATAAAAGGTTGTAAAAATAAAATATAAAATTCTTAAACTTTTCTGCATTTTCTGAGATCAAAGTTTGCATTTTCCTTTTTATTCCCCCTCGAAGATTTAACCTTGAAATTTTGCTTGATTTCGGTAATGGAAAACTAATAATTACCAGGAATTTCACATCTTCAGTGACAGGACTAGGCCAGTAATAATTTCTTTAATCAATAGTTTGAGTTATTTGACCCATTTCTGATAATTTGATATTTTCTCTCTATGAAAATGTCTTCTGAATAATTTATTCTTAAAAAATATTTCTTATCGAAAAATAATTTTTTATCCAACAAATTGAAAGTTACTTTTTGGCATAATTCTTGAAAAGTCGTACTATTACTCAAAGATTCGGATACGAGATTATTAATATCCTTTGAGTACGCCAATTTTTAGATGCATCTATATCTAAATTTACTCCAGATTTAGATATATATTTTTATTATTTTTTTTTTTTTTTTTTTTTTGCTTATAATATGTTTTTACTCGGATACACAATGTTTTCCAAATATTTCTTGTTTCTCCTAGTTATTTAACCCATTTCCATGATTCAAATGGTGGATTTAAATTGTGAAAGATGTACATGTGTTAGGTTACAAAGCAAATGGATTAAATTTTTTTTTTTATTACGACCATATATTTGCAATTAGATTTTACTTTAACTTTTCTGCAAAAATGGAAAGCACCAAAATAAAATTAGGAGATCAAATTTTTTTTTATATATATTTCAATGATATTCTGTCATCGCTATTCCTCACAGATAATCACATATATAACACACTTTCGATTTAATCACTCGTGAAAAAAATATAACTTCTCAGTAATCGCACATTTATTGCTTCAAAGCAATACCTTACGGTGCGACTACCACATAGTAAGTAGTCTAGACTAGAATAGTTGCTTCTAGTAGTCTAGACTAGAATATTTGCTTCTAGTAGTCTAGACTAGAATAGTTGCTCTGAAATTCTTTATTTATTCATTCCTCGTCTGAGTTACATGTCTGTTTTCCACAACTTGTAATAAACCATTATAATTAAGAGAAAATAAATTATGAAAAGATACCGATGATGAGGCAAATCGCATAATTTACATTTATCCGCATAATCTCCAATTTTCCGCATAATTTTAATTTTTCAGTTTTTTTTTTATGTATGTGCGTGTGTACGGGGGGTTTTTTTTTTTCCTCACTTTTTGTTTCGTTGTTTTCTGAGTCATTCACAAACTGTTTTTAGAAGTTTAGTAAATTTCCGCATTCATACCGCATATTTTTAAAGAAATGTATTTCTGCAGAATTTATTGGTTCTTAATTATTTTGTAACAAAAATAATAAAGTAAGATATACTCATAAATTATTTCTTTTGTGATTAGTATAAAATAAATATTTATTCCCTTGTTGAAATTTAACAATATTTTTCATACAGAACAATAGTAATACAAAGTGTTCGTGTTTTATGTCATTAATCTTTCAAATTTTTTTTTTTATTTTTCTAAAAGTTTCAAAAATTTGCCCTTACCTCAAATGATATTTGTGCCCGAATTTGAGTATGTCTGAGTTTAGTGTCAATATTAGTTTCGTATTTCAACTGTTTGCTGGTACTAAAGTCTTTCCCATGTTTTACAATATAATTATTTTTATACAAAATACACACGTTTTATAATGCTACTATTTTTGTTTTCTTTTGTGTATTTAATTGCCGTTCCGAAGCTCAGTGCACCACTACGCTAATTTTTTAAAATCGCTAATTTCAAACGTCAAAATCTGCTTCGTGTATCCTCTGTTTACTACTAACAATTTTTGTACATAAATAATTCTGTTTTTACTTTTTGCAATCGTATATAAGAATTCTTACTTTTTAGCGCAGAAATATCTGCTAGAGCCAGATCAACCATGACTTGTTTTCATTTTATTTATCAATTTTTTTCTATATTTTTATACAGATAAAATACATAAAAATGTTTATAAACCTGTTAAAGTATAAAAAGAATCGTATAAAATGGAAACTATTCTACACATCACAGAAAATTCCTTTTTTAAATCTTCCGTTCTTCTTTCGATATTTAAATCAATTGGAACGTTCAGAATACCGTTTATTATGTTTATGCATTCTTGAAGGAGAAGTTTTTAATTGTTTTTCAATAAAACTTATTAAAGAGTTCTAGTTTGAAATCCTTGGACTAATTTGTAAAAGTATTTACCATTCTACAGCTCAGATTAAAACATCAATGTATAAAAGAAATAAAACATTAACAACATTAGTTATTTAAGCTAGAGGAACAAGAATTAATCAACTTCACTATGTAGGTAGGGAAATAACCAAATATTTGTAACTGTCAAAGTTGACCTAATCCTAAGTGCACCGTAACCAACAAGACGAAGAGGTTTTTCGATTATTTAATAGGTGTAAATGTCTCTCGAGTTTCAAATATTCTCGTTTGGTTACGGTCTATTGAACGTAGATAAAGAATCTTTCAGTAATTGGATTGAGTGGACAAGATTGATGTTCTTGACCTCCCGTATGCCCAAGATGGACCAAGTAAACCAGGAAGAAAATTATACTTTTTTCTTCCGAGGAGTGGTCCAGAGTTGTAACAATGTCCAGTCTCATCTTTAACCGTAAACGAGATGCTCACGTGGGAGGAATAGGAATAGGGATTATTATTAATGACAGATCATAAATAAGTAGTCTTTAAAAAACGGATTGGTCTTTGGTACACTTACGTCACTCAATCAGTAAACCTTTTACAAATTAGAGTTTAAATAAACAAGAAGTTCCGTCTAGAACTATACGAGCCTACTTTCCCGTATACACCAAATTCAAATTTATAATCTAGCTATCTCTTTCTTTCTCTTTCTCCTTTAGCTTTAGTTCTTAATTACTTCAAATATACCCTTTTCAACGGATAATACATATTCATTCACTCAATCATTCATTCTTTCATTTATTTACTCATTCATATATTTATACATACATTTAATTATATTTTCATATAATCACTCATTTATTTATTCATTTATTCACTCATTTAGTCACTCATTTATTTATTCATTTATTCACTCATTTATTCATTCGTTTATTCACTCATTTATTCATTCATTCTTTCCCTCATTCATTTATTCACTCATTTATTTATTCATTCATTCATTGAGTTATATCCTTAACGATTCCGATCAAAAAATTTCATAGAAAAATAGGCTCATTCAATTCTTGTTGAGCTTCGTATCTGTACATGTTCTACATCGCATTTACGTCATAATACCCTTCCGATAAATTTTGTTTCAAGCAAATCCGTCAGTTAGATCATGATTTATATGAGATAGAAATTACTGATTGAATAGGAATAGGGATTATTATTAATGACAGATCATAAATAAATATTCTTTAAAAAAAGGATTGGTCTTTGATACACTTACGTTACTCAATCAGTATACCTTTTACGAATTAGAGTTTAAAAAAAAAAACCTACGGCGTAACAACAATGGAGATAATTATTACAGCTCTCCTTACACGCAGAAAAATTAAATTTGATTTTTATTTAAGTTGTTAGACTTTAACCTTCATGTTCCTTGAAACATAAACTGTTTCATTTGCTCAAATCGGACAGTTTTTTTTAAAGGAGCCTGAAAAAATTTTTATCTTCGAGTTCTGTTGAAGCAAAATAAAAAATATATAAAGCACAAATATATATATTTTTACATAACATGTTTTTGCACATATAAGAATAAATTTAATTAGAAAATAGTAGAGCGTTTATTTTGAAACGGAAATGTTTTTACATCATTTAGTTTTTAAATTCCTACAAGTTAAAAAAGTATTTTCTTCTTACAAAAAACTAATAGTTAAATACTTTTAAAGTAAAAAGCAACACATGATACATTTCTTATTTATCATACTCTTTCATTATTGTTTTTTATTAGGTTTTATCTAGCAGTAGCAACCTTTTTTTATATTGGAGGGAGATATTCGCTGTTCCTCTTCATATTCTAGATTATACCATATCTTGTGTTAACCGAGGATGAGAAGTGTTCGTAAAAAATACCTATATCACATAATTTATTTTTATATTACTTTATATGCTTGTATGTTTTTTTAAATGTTTGCTGTTGTACTAGAAACAAAAATAAAATGCCAATAGAATGCACTTAAAAAACATTATTTCTAATATTACAAATCTCGCTCATTTTATATGAATCTTGATTAATCAACCGTTGTTCATATTTTATGCCCCTCGCAAAACTGCCCAAAATTTGAGCTTTGTTGAACATGAGAGCAAAACATATCACTGTTAGAATTAGAACTCCTTCGATAAATAAAGTGAAATAATATTTTTTATAATTTCAGTGTCTTGCATCAAAAAAAAAAAAAAAACCTTGACGAAGCAATTTCAGTCTTTTCTTCATACGTATATATATATATAAATATCATAAATCATAATATTTCCAATTAGTTTAGTACACTGTCTTTTATCAAACCTTTTGACTAACGATTTAACTACATCTTACTTATTACCAGAGTCCGGCAAAAATTCGAAAATCTTAGAAAAATCTTATCAGGGAAAATTTTTAGGAGCCAGCTATAATATTTTCATTTGCGAACATAGTCACCACCTGAAAAACTAGTCGCCAAGGAATTTTTTTAGTCGCCTGGGTGACCTGGCGCCCGGGATTTGTCCGACCCTGCTTATTATATTAGGTAATTTTATTTTCAAACGAATGTAATATACAATCAAAAATCTCATTAGACTTTTAGTAAACATAAGAGTTATCTTAGAAAGGAGAAACTGCTGTACATAATGTAATCTTTTGCATGGAAGACACACATAGATAAAGTTTATATTAAGACTTCTACAATTACCTCTGACATCAGCAAACTCTAATCTCTATTTAAAAATCAAAATTAAATTCTTTTCAAAAATTTAAAAATTTAATGAACGATTTTACAAGATTAGCTATTGCACATAAATAGTGTCATGGCAAGAAATAATTGCTATATAAGATTAAGGAACGTGGTGTTCATTTTTCCTTTTCTAATAGTAATGGGGAGGGTCTGTACGCTGGAATTTGCTAAACGTAATGCATTAAATAAAATCTTATCATTTGAAAAAAAATGCCACTAAAAATTGTATAACAAAATTAATTCAACATTGACAAAGAAAACCACATTAAAACTGATTTAAGTGACAGACGGATTTGCCAGAAGAAATAAGATCTCTGGTGAAAACAAAATCTCTATCCTAAAGTCAGTAATTTATGTCAGACCTGATTAAAAATATTTTAAGAATACTGTAGTCGTATATCAACCTTGTCATATTGATAGTTAAAGCTTTTGGGCCTTTAAAATTATATTTAATAATCAAATTATAAAAGTTGACGTAACATTCCAAACATTAAACATATGCGACTATTACTATTAAGTATCCTGAAGGTTTAAGTTAGTCAATTTCCCAGAAGCAAATTATGACAATGAGAGAAAATATTTGCTTGTTTTATGAAATGCTAAAAGCAAACTATGATTTATTGTAGTTGTCATTAAAAATGATTAAAACAAATGCCTTCAATGTATCCACAAAAAAAAAAATTTTGAGCAACTTCTGAAGAATAGGGTTATATTTAGTAAAATGATGTGAAAATTATATTGAGACAAGTTGATCGGTTGCATAGCATATTGGATTCACGAACGACAATAGGCAAACGAAAAACTTCAATGACGAAATCCAAACACAAAAGCCGAAATTTGTTGTCAGTATGTAATGGTAATCAATATACTTTTCCATTTGATGATTAAAATAGCATTTGGTTGTTCCAATTTCAGAAAAATATAAAGTATATTAATTTAAAGCTTACCACAAAAGACTTGCATCCACCCACAGATGTGGAAGACAGTTGATGAGTGGAAAACAAAGAACAGAACCATGCAGCAGATGCAGAGGAGGACGATGACAACGGATAAGCCGACGAAGACGGTAGCGGCCCTGAACGCCGGGGCGGGAATCGAATTAAAATCGGTCAGTCTTCCCTCACAGACCACGTCTTGACCATCCTGGACCATCCGGCAAGCCTGCCAGAGCCCGAAATGTCCGGTTCCGGGGCTATCTTGCGTGTCCCCAAGCCAGTGGGGCTGCACAAAAATTACCACCGAAATGATGGCAAAACAAATTGTGAAGACACCCCATAGTACACCTATGGCTTTGGAGTTTTTCATGTAACTTGCATGCTGGAGGCTCGACTCCGATGCGTACTCGTATTTCGGATCCACGGTCATGTTTCTTAGAATTTACGACTAGTGCTAAAAAAATGATTTAGATTTATAAATAGTGACTGGTAAACGATGTCCCAATAGCAGTAAATTTTGCCAAGCTTTGAAAATTGCTTCAGTGAATTCCAAGAGAAAATAGTCAAGTTTTAAATATAGTTCAGGATTTTCTCATTTTACTCCTCGTGGCCCGAAGAACAGGTGATCACGGTATTTGTTCCACGCGTGGACAGTGATAGCCCGAAGGTGCATGCGGTTGTATGTGAGCACTCTTGTCTAACAAGTTTTCGTCTGTGTTCCCTCCATACCTGAGTTCAGGTGAAAATGGGAGTTTCGTTATCGCCAAGCTGTTGCTTCAGTTTCGCCAAGGGTTGCTTAATGTTGATTGACAGCGGTCAAATGTTTTTCTTTTAACCTCTTGATTAAAAGGGGGTTTGGTATTCTTTCTTTTTCTTTTCGATAGAAATCTGAAAGATAATTGCAGTACAGTAGCAGTTGGCAGATTCTTTACTCACAATATTAAGTCGTTCACTTGGTTACTCACAATAACAAGTCATAAAAATATTTTCTTTTAAATACTTTAAATCGAAAACCTTTTTACGCAGTAGTAATAAGAATCAAAGGTTCTATTTATAACTTGCTTAAGGAAATATTTTTACCAGTTTGCTGTGCCATGGAGCAGTACAAGATTGCTAACAATCCTTACTTCTTTTTATCAATTATGTATCCTATGAAAATGAAGGTTTTTGCATACAGAAAAGGAGGATTAGAAAAGTTTCAGTAAGTGTTAAGGGAAGTCAAAGGATACATGGGATACTTTGCAGTAAAAAAAAAAAAAGACAATAATTATTAATAATTTTATTCAATGCATTTTATTTACTTTTAACATATTATGTATTTATTTACTTAAATTTTAATTTATTTACCATAATAATTTTTTAGTATTTTTAAAAATATATGCTAATTCAGAAAAACTTCAAGGGATGAGGATAAGAAAAATTATCAAAACTGCTTTGTGCAAAATATGAGTATAAGTAAAAACAACGTAAATAAAAGACAAATTGTCAAAACAAAACAACACAATTTGTGCTTTATTTACGTTGTATTTTCTTTATACTCAAGTGATAAGGAGCTTTAATTTGCAAAACATGAAAATAGGCTTCAATGAAAAGGTAATCGTATCCAAAACGTATCCAGGCAATACAAAAAGCATCTACCAGTTTTTTACGGTGTTTACTAATGTTACGTACTTACATATTTTAACGAATGAAATCGTCCGATTTCAGTTGAAGTTGCTTGCTCGACTAACGAGTCTAGAGCTGTATTTTTTATAACAATTATTAACCAAATAATTAAGTGGTATAAGAAAATTCAATCTAAACAAAATTCAAAATTCGTCATAGTTTACTGCATGTTTTGTGAATAAAATTTCCTTGAAAAGAAAGTACTAAAACTTCAAATTTCAAAAGTGATCGTGAAACAGAGGAAAATGTTTTTAACCGACTTCACAAAGGAAGGAGATACATTCATACTGTATGTATGTCTTTTTTTTTTGTTTGTTTGTTTGTCCACTCATAACTTCTCACCGGATGAACCGATTTTCATGATTCTTTTATAAATCGATCGAGGGTGGTTTCCCATAGGTGCCGTACCTTTGTTTGACAATATTCGATAATTAGAAAAAAAGTTATGGGCAGAAATGCAGTTTTTTTTTTTTTTGTTTTTTCATCCATAACTTTTGACTAAATGAACCGATTTTGATAATTTTTCTTTAATCGATAGCGGGTCGTCTAACTCGAATATCTCAAATCAATTTGACTACATTTGTTTTTTAGAAAAAACGTAACGGGTGAAAAATAAGTATTTTTTATTTTAATTGGAAAGGGTTGGCTTGATTTTTCTTTGTTGGAAATCTATTAATAAGTATAAAAGTCACTGTTAAAAACGTGTTTGTTGCCATGGGCTACAATATTACAAGAAATTACAGCAAAAATTTTGACTTAAGGCTTCTCTGTGGCAAAAATTAATCCAATCAGTTTGTTTGCTAAAATCGACTTCAAAACGGAATTTATCATACTAATAATTAGTTTTTAGTGCCATTCATTCAAAGAAGTTTTGCCCTTTGATATGGACTTTTTTAAAAATAGAGTATTTATATAAAAAATGTATTTACACTGAAAATAGTAAAATAAAATAATTTTTATAAAAAAAACAGAACCGACTTCAAATTATGAATTGCGCTAAAAAGTGAAAAATAAATTCATTCTCTAAACAACATCGATGTGACTTTTAAACATAGTTTTAGAAGTCGGTGCAAAATTGTGAGCCTAATCACCGTTATACCATTTGCTACTTCATATTGGAACTGTTGCTAATTCTGCGAATATATATATATTTGTAATTGGATTCATGATTACAAAAGATTTTATCGATGCTAATTTTGCACCGACTTCTAAAACTATGTTTAAAAGTCACATCGATGTTGTTTAAAGAATGAATTTATTTTTCACTTTTTAGCGCAATTCATAGTTTGAAGTCGGTTCTGTTTTTTATAAAAATTATTTTATTATTTTACATTTATATTTCATTTAATTTTACGTTATTTTTGTATATTTTTTTATTTTACGTTATTTTACATTTATGTTATTTCATATTTATATTTTATTTTACGTAATTTTTATACATTTCTTTATTTTAGAGTTTATTTTATGTTTCTTTAATTTTTTTATAATTTATTAGTAAGGTTACCCAGTATTGCCTGCCAGAATAACAATATTGAGAAAATATACTGGACCGATTCATGTAAATTGGGATGAAATCGCAGAAAATTAATGATTGAGATTAAACAAGGCTGAACTTGATCCAGTTTACTGTTTAACTGTTATTCAGTACAGTAACGAGAAATGGTTACGATCAAGTTCCGCCTTGGATTAAATAAAAAGGTACGAGTTGATTTTTGCCACAATGAATTATTGGAAAACGTTTTCTTCAAAATCTAAATCTTTTACCACCGCAAAATAATAATAATTGCAATTTTAAAATAAAATTAAGAGACACAACTCTGACTTTGGCAGTAACTCAAATCTCACAATGGACAACTGAATTACACTACTTCTTGTTATTCTACTTTCCTCCTTTCGCTTAAGTGAGTCAGTAAGTGTGTATATTCATCTTTTATTTATTTATTTTATTTTTTAGATATTTATTTATTTATTTATTTTTGCTTCTGCGACAGTAGTGAGAATTCGGTAATACTTTAATAGACTATTACTAGCTCCTTTTCGATACGTTCACACAATGCTTGTTCCATTCTCTTTTTTTTTCCTTTCTCTTTTTTTTTTTTCTCTTTTCTTTTCTTTTCTCGTTTTTATTTATTTGTTTACTTTTTAATTATTTTATTTCTTTACTTATCTAAACTAACTTTAATGTAGGTTAATAATTCAAATCATATTTAGTGGACCGTTTATTTAAATCATCTTTGTGTTTTTATATATTTACGTATTTCATTTTTTTTCTGTCTGATTTCTGTGTTAGTATCAGTTTTTTTGTTCAAAACGAAGACTACAAGATGCTTCAAATTTATTTTGAAGGGAACTATCATCTTCAAAACTCATATACTGTATTAAGTTATCTTTTTTAACTTCAATTTCATATAATAATATGCTCCATCGAGTGCTTTCGTTGCTAGAATCGTTTTTATACCTACTATGTGTATAGATATATTTTTTTGCATGACATTTATTATAGTTGCATGGAAATTATTTCTCTGGATAAAAATCGCTTTCTTTTTGATAGGGATTATTTCTCGACACCATGTTTTTGTTCAATACAGTTTCGCTAAAAATGTGAATTAAATTGGATCTTCCTTTTTTATCCTCTTTCCCTTTAAAGTTTTTTTTTTTTGAAGAAAAAATGGGTGGAGACCTAATGTATCGAGAAAATACTGCTTAAAGTGAAAATTATAAAAAATGAAATTCATAAATATTGAAAATTAAAGAAATTGAAAGTTGTGCTTTTTAGATGAGGATGCCCACCAATAGCTTTTGAGATTGCTTGAGATTGTTTGATTTTTTTTATTATTTTATAATAATTATTATTAATATTTGAAGATTTCGGCGAGGACGCCTCATTCTGATACTGTTTTTTATTTATTTAACCGCTCCTTGTGTTTTTCTTCTATTTTAAACAGTTTAAGAAAAAAACTTATTAGCGAATACTGAAAAATTCGAAGCACACATACAACATGAACTAAAATCCGCATTTTCTTTGAATAAGTTTTATTATAATAAGCTGATAGCGTAGAATAAACTAATAAAAATATTTTAATTTGGTTATTTTAAAAGTTTTTTGAACAGTTCAAAACTTTTTATTCTTAGCGGCTGTGGAGAAATTTGAAGTCGATATAAATCCAGAAGTAAAAAACGGAATTCCAGCAAATGAACTTTATTGGAAACAGCTCTTGACGTTGAATATGTACAAGAAGATGACATTTTGTTTAGGTATTTTTAATGGTAATTTTTAAGTAGTTAAAATTTGTTCAACACTAGTGTCTGGGGGGAAATTCAAGCCATTTCATTTAATAAACTATTAATAATCTCTAAAAATGATTGCTTCGCGCTAAAAATTCGGAGTGAAATTACAGATATTCTGAACTTATTATTCTTTGTATTGTTACTATTTTGTGTCAAAAAATACTGTAAAGTTATTAATAAAATTTGAAACACATTTCTTCGTAGATGTAATAATGACAAAAGTAAACGATTTGATTCGGAATAGTCGAAGCGTTTTATCTTTCACATAAAAGGAGATGAAAACGGTTTTATTTTTAGTATGAATGATTGATTTATTCAGATGCATTTGTTTTTCCTTGTTTGGCAACGATTAAAAAGTAACATATTTTCTTTTGAATTTGCTTAAATTTTCTTTTACCTATTAATAGTAATGAAATTAGTTAGTAAACTAGAAAAGCCCAGTGGCTGAAGGCAGCCTTCCGTGCTACCATGCCACAGGTCCGGGGCTCGATTCACGGGCTGGGCAGGATCGTTTCAGCCTTTCATCCCTGCAGTGGGGTCGATAAAATGTGGAACAAGCACGCTTGGGAACTAAACACTGCGGCTCCGCGTCAGGCCGACCACTTGACCGGAACTTCTGCTTCTGCACCCCAGGGCCCTCGGTCTTGAAAACTGGGCAAGGCACAGTATGCCATGGCCCCCAAAAGGCTGGCGCGCTACTGAGTTTAGTTTATTAAATTATAAACAAATCCTCTGAAAAATCATAAAAAATTTCAACACTTTTCCTTGACAACAACAGAATAAATTTTATGGAATGAATAGCGAGTCCTGTTTTATTAGAATCCACATCAATGCAACTCTTGTGACGAATTTTCTTACAAAACATAAAAATTAAAACAAAGCTCAGATTTTTGCAATTTACTAGTGAACTTTTTTGTTATAGAAGTTTGCATCCAGCCTATTTTTTTAGTAGCATTAAAGTGCTTTCACACCAAAGGCGACTAAGCCCAAAAAAAAAAACTTGTCTTTTCTCGTCTGCGCAACCGCAGAGCATTTGCGCTTGCGCAGATGTCGAAAAAACAATTTTTTCATCTTTGTCGCCTTCGGTGTGAAAGGACCCTTAGACAAGACTGCATGTCAGTTTTGCATAGAAGTCTGGGTAAAGAGAGCAAATGAATTTTCAATCGACTTTATTTTGAGTGATCACATCCTCAATTAATATTAAAGATCTTAATACAAAACAAGTAGATTTGAATTTATTTCAGGAGTTGCCAGGACTTCTCTCCCCCGCCCCCTAAATTCGTCATTTGTTATCTGAGGTTAGATGTAACAGTAATTAAGCGTTTTAAGTACACTATGTTAACATCTAACATCATTCTTACTACAGATCAAGCAAAGCATTTTATTATGTTATACCAGAAACGATTTACTAAAATCATGAATTTCATAATGCATCGATTTACAGTTTGTGCTCAAAGTAAACAAAACAAGAATTTTCAGTCTTACAAGAGTACTTATTTTCAGTCAAATTAATACAAGATTTCTCAAAATAGCGGTATTTCTTGAATTTGCTTCACAACTCTGTTATTTTTGCTTCGTTTTAGTCCTACTAGGAGAATTTCGTTCCCCTTTAGTCTCAGGTCTAAGAAGTGAGGTGACGTATTTCTGATGGCGTCTTCTGGTGACATGGGTGAACATTATCTGTGTTTGAGCCTGGTCGCTCGTCCACTCTTGTGATGATCATTAAAAAAGAGAAGGCGTTCTCTTGTTGCCCTTTAAAACATTAGAATCAACAAAAACAAATTTTATAAATTATTTTTAAAAAAAATTAACATAGGGTCAGCTTTAACGTCTCTATTCAATAAATAGCAATTTAAAATTCTGTGCATTGAATTACATAAATCAATAATTATTGAAAAACAATTCTTTCCTTGAAATTTAGTATCAAATACTCTTAAATTCTCTCCTAACATATTTCATGACTGACTTATACCGATAAAAAAAATGTAAAATAGCATTTAATATGGACTTCATTTGTAATTTCCTTAGAGTAGTTTTTTTTTTGTAATTATTAGTTTCACAATGAGAAGAATATATTTAATTTTACAGCAGGTATATCTAATTCACAAAGGATATGAGAAGCATAAAAGTGTTAGAAACCCTGACCCATACAATCGCCAAATCGTGATGAATCATTCTAAAGGTAACCCTGAGTGAGATGTTACGGTTTGAAGCGCATGCGTGTTTGCCTCGCTGGCCTCGAGTTGACACTTGTTACCGTAGTTCCGAAAATAACGGTGCGGCGAGCCTGCGGGTTTGACCGTTCTTTTCCGGGATGCCACATGCCCCATCTTTTTTTCGTAGCTCTTTTCTTCACCGTGGGATTTCTTCATAGTTCTTTTCTTGGACTACAGGAAATAAATTTCGAGGTTATTCGGCTACTAGTGAATACCTAGTGGGGTAAAATATAGCGTGCACTGCGGGGGGCAATGATGAAATTTTAAATTAAAAGGGAGTGAGTGAGAAACGAAAAAAAAAATTTTGTGAAAAAAAAGTAATACAGAAAGGTCTAGAATTTTCTCCCTATATGAAACTGCGTTTGGAATCAAATGATACTGCCTGATACTTTTAACTGGGGAAAACAAGGGTTGGTAAAATTAGTAAATGAATTTTTTTTTCTTTTTTAAGAATTGAAAAGACAATAAGTAGCTGTTTGAAACAATTATTATTATATTCCATATGAAGCATAAAATATGGGACTAACACTCTAGTGTAAATCTTTTGATCCAGGAATGTTTCAAGTATTTTCGAATCTGTTAAATGTTTCAAAAGTTTAACAGATTCGAAAATACAAATTCAAATCAGGAAAGGACAGTTCAAATCAGGAAAGACAGACCTGTTGAGTGGTGACGTACACAGTTCTGCATCAAAGTTCCCGCATCATTCTGGGGACGTGAATGTAATTTCTGACTGGGGGTGGGCCCTTTAATGCTGTCTCCCCCCTCAAAAACTTTTATTTACGCCACTGCCTGTGAGACACACGAATTTGACCATTTGACACCCACTTCAATGCCTGCTTTCACATTTGATTTTAACTGATACTTTATAGACGTCATTTAACTTTTCCGCTGTTAGTTGTTTTTATCATTTATTTTGTTTTATTTATTTGAAAAATGTTAGGCTAAGCTTTAAAAGGAAATGTATGTGGCCTCACTATTAAAAATAGCACCTCTAAAGCAGAAACATGTTAAAATAAACCTCGCTTTTACTATACTATTTTCCTGGAAAAAATCACGAATCACATATTTCGAAAAATATAAAAAAGGCAGGGGTCGGGTTGTAGAAATGTCACGTTATTTCTTAAGTTTTTCCTTAATTTTAAAATACAAATGTGCTTTAAAATGGCGGAAACTAAAATGAAAGTGTACTTATGTTACTGCAAAACCTGACACAAAATTGTAAAGTAAGTAACCAAAAAAAAAACTAGATAATTAAATATATATATATGCACAAATTTAAGGCTCTCACTTGAGTGGGCATCAAATTGTCCCAAATTTTGCTTTGATGAAATGAAAGTGTGTTCCTTTTCTTTTTACTTTACTGTTTGTTCACGAAAGCAGTGCCTATCGCTCGCGGACGATTCTACTCCACAATATGGGGATGCAAATGCGCTGAGATGAACACATACCGAAATTATTCGGTAAGTTCGGACCCACAATGCTATTTCTTCGATGTTGATGATTCAATTTCAGATTTGAACTTTTTCCGCAACAAGTCTAAGAAAAAGAGCTTAACTGCTACGTTATTCTTCGTGAAAAGTAACTATACCCTCAAATTTCCTCAACTTTCTTCTCAATATTACGGGAAAATTGAAGCCACCTTAAGCAAATCGCTGAGGGATCCCACTAACAAATTCAGACAGTACAAAGCGATTTTAGAAATATTCATATTTAGATTAAAACCGGTACTTAAAATTACTATCGACAAGAATAATTATTATTCAAAGGAGCGAATGGGCAGAAGAAATGCGTTAATCTTGTACCGTTAAACTCATTCTAAGTATTAACCATCCCTTCCTCTCTTCTCAAAAAGAAAAAAATATATTCGTTTGATTAAAGTTATAATGAGCAACAATATTTCTAACACTATTCTGATAGTTCTCAAACTTTGTTACACCGGCAGCTGGCTTAACACCGTGTGTTAAGCAGTACGCTGAGTGTTAAACCTTAACACCGTGTGTTAAGCAGTACGCTGAGTGTTAAACCTTAACACCGTGTGTTAATGTACTTTTTGGATTCAGAAACGTATTTTCGAGGTGTCCGAAATTTCTGAATTATCACCTATATTGAAAACAAATGATATGAATAACAAAGACAGCATGAACAGCAAGGACATATCACTACGCTTGTCCAAAACATCACTGGGATTTTTGGTTCGTTTTTAGCCTACTTTCCTGTAAAAGAAAAAAATAATAATAGAGTATGAAACAAGGTTTAATGTATCGGAAAAATATCGTAAAAAATAGAGAAAAGTAAAGAAAAGTGAAGTTATTAAATAAAGATTGAAAAATAAAAAAAATTGAAAGTATTGTTTTGAGATGGGGAAAATGCGTGTCTGTCGGTCTGACAGACATCGCTCTGTCTGTCATATATGTCTGTCTGTCTCCCCCCCCCCCCCCAATGACTTTAGAACGAATTATCCTATTCGAAAGCTTTTTTTAGCATTCAAAAGATTTCGGCAAGTATACCTCATTTCCACATTTTACTTTTTAATTTGAACAATATTTTATTCAATTTCGAACAGTTCAAAAAAAAACCTTTACATAATTTGCCAAAAGACGCTAATGTTAACTGCAGGCGTAAGATCCAAGTTCCTATGAACAAGCTCATTGAAAGAAGCTCTCAGTGAGAAATATATTTTGATTTGAACAATTTCTGCTCATTTTTGAACAGTTCGAAAAGAATTAACATTAACGCCTGCGATGAAATTTCAATCCAATATAAATCCTGATCTAACAGACGGATTTGCTTGGCGCAAACTTTATCGGAGAGCTCTTATGACGTAGAACATGTACAGATACCAAGTTCAACCAGAACTAAACGAGTCTATTTCGCTATGAATTATTTTGATCGGGATTTTTAAGGATATTATCGAATGAATGAATGATTAAATGAATGAGTGGAAGAATGAATGAATGTATGACTGCATGAATGAAAGAATGAATGAGTGAGTGAATGAATATATATTATCTTTTGAAAAAGGTATATTTGAAGTAATTAAAAACAAAACTAAATGAGAAAGAGAGAGAGAGGGATAGATTATAAATTTAAAGTTAGGTGCATACGGGATAGGAGGCGCGTATAGTTCTAGACGGAACTTCTTGTTTTTTATTAATGTTCATCGTAAATTTAAGCAGTTGCAAAGAGACAATTGGTTACGATGTAAAACTTGAAATAATGGGAGTGCAGCATTAAAAAAATTGTATTCGTTAAAAAAACAAAACGACGAAGATGACCAAAATTACTCTGGGAACATTTTGAATCCAAGAATATTTTTGGTGTACATTTAAACTTCCATTACCGTTAAATATTTATTGTCAAATGGATGTTGGGGCTCACACCTTATAACTCAAGTAATGACGAGGAAATGCAGAAATAATAAATTTAAACACATTTGTTTCATCGTCACGAACATTAAAACTTTTCTTATTTTGTTGAGGGATGTAATATTTGTTTAAAATATGGTCTCACACACATACACAAAAGAAAAAATAGGAAACAAAGAAAGAAATAAACACGTTAAGACATTAAGAAATAAATTTTGCACAAGAAAATTTTGAAGTTCATTTTTATGAAAAAAAAAATAAAAGAAACGTGTTAAGGTATTAAGCAAAAAATGTTGTAGTTTTAAACAAATAGCATTTTTACCGTCAATACAAAATAATTGCATGAGAGTTTTAAAGTTTTTTTATGAGCAACAAAAAAAGAAAGAAAGAAAGAAAATTAAAGAAGAGAAATAATTAAAACGAAAGAAAATTAAAGAAACACGTTAAGGTATTAAAAGCAAGCAATTTTGGTGTTTTAAATAAATGGCATTTTAGCGTCAATAGAAAATAATCATAAGAAAGTTGTGGAGGTTTTTATGCGGAAAAAAAAAGGAAGAAAGAAAAAAAGAAAAAAAAATTAAGGTTTTAGGCAAAATATTTTGGTGTTTTAAACAAATGGCATTTTAGCGTTAATAGAAAATAATCCCAAAGTTTTACAGTTTTTTTTTATGTGGAAAAAAAACTTTATTCCATACTTAGTACAGTAAAATCCGAGGGTCTGTAGCAGCCCTTTTTTTTTTTTTTTTTTTTTTCAGTTGTTCTTCTTCAACTTCTAAGAACTCGCTCCGGATCCATTCCAGCTTTGCTCCAAATAGTTTCAGTAATTCAACCTGGAAAAATCTGTGCTTTACAAAATTGTCTGATGCTTTACGATTAAAAAAATAATAGTAAAACTCGCTCCCTCTGTGTTGGTTAAAAGCTGTTTTTTTTCAAAAGAATTGATGTTTTTTGAAATCAGTAAAAGACTCACATTTCGCTCATTGACAGAAAAGTGAAATACGGAAATGAAAATAACAATATATTTCACATGTCATCCCAAAAATACTTCCAGTATAGTAAATCAAAGAATTTAAGATATCAATACCCAACACAAAAAAATACATAACGCATCACTTTTCCCTCAATTTCGAAACTGTATTCGATTTATGATCCAGAGTTCCTTATTCTTGACCAAATGAACTATTTTTTTAAACGACCAATAAGGTTATGTCACGTTTTACGGCCTTACAATATGAATTATGAGCTGTCAGCAATGAACATCAACTATTTAATGGTGTTTTTTTTGCTAAGACAACGGTTTCCTGTTTCGAAAGATTACTCGCCATTTTCCCAGATTTGTTACTAAATATCGTATTGAGTGATAACGTTGGGAACATAAAATTTTATCCAGGTTGTGACCTTTTCAGAGTGTGTCATTTTCCTTAGTTTTATTGTTTTAAGATCGACAAAGATGTTACATCAAGAAGACTAGAAATTCAGTAATGTTTTTAGATATATATGTGGTATATAATTAGGCAGGGTGCATTGCCATTTTAAGCGGCACAAATCTCTAGCAAAAAATAAATAAATAGATTCGTCCTAAAAAACAAGATGCAATCACTCTAAAGATGTCTGATATGCAATACAACTCGGAGCATTTGTTATAATTAGGGATGTAACAAATAGTGATTTGGCCGAATACCGAATATTCGGCCATTTCTTCCAGGCCGAAGCCGAATACGCGGTTCTTTCTTCTGGCCGAATAGGCCGAAGCCGAATATTCGGCTAATGTCCTAGGCCGAATATTACAATTTCTAGAAAATCGTTGTAATAGAAAATATTTGTCGAATTTAAAATTATTCACAAAGTCAAACACCAATTACACATAGTCTAATATGTATGATTTAATTCTGTTTGTTAAGAATTTAAAACTATTTAATATTAATCTACTTTTTTCTATTGTTTTGAATGTAATAAAGCTAAGAATTTCACCCACAAGTGGAATATAAATGACAGGTATTATGGTAGTAAGCATTTGCATTATTTTACTAATTATTTAATTCAAATGAAAGAACTACTAGTGCCTAATACCTTGCTCAAAACTGTTTTACGAAGACATTTTAAAAGTTATAAAAGTTAATATTTTTATTTTATGGGGGTTTTTACATACCTATTTTTAAAAGGTCTATTAAACTGAATGCACTTAACTGGAATATGTTATTATTTTCAAAAACCCCAATAACTTATGCTATCCAAATATTCATGATATACTCTAGGATTTTCCCATTTCTCTCTTACCCAATATTTACAATAAATCAGTCTACCCAAACAAAGTCTGAATTCCACTTTGTTAATAACAACAAAATGAATTTATCATATTCTCCATTATAATTAACTATTGCCAGCTTTTGGGAGCAAGTGCTAAATATAAAATACAATATTACAACTTTAAAATCTGTTTTTGCTCAGTCAAACCTAAAACAAAATTTTAAAAAGTAGTTTTTTTTCTAAATTATTTTTATTTATTAAAACTATAGTGGACTAATGTATTCTTTCGCAATAATTATAACACAATTTTAAATGTTTAAAATCTACTAATTTCTTTATTTTTTAATCTTTCTACTGCAGCAGAGCTATTCGGCCAAGGGGCCGAATACCGATTAGTGACCGAATATTCGTTACATCCCTAGTTATGTATTAATTCGTCATAACAAACGCATCAGCATTCGATACAGCGACAGAGAAGGAACACAGCTTGTGACATAAAGACCCGCAGAACAAGTGTGAATCTAGTGTAGGGTGTTTCAGGGCCGTGGTAGCCTAGTGGTTAGCACGTCGGACTTCCACCTGGAAGGTCGCGCGTTCGATACCCACTGAAGACCACCATGTATACTTGGGGATATGTGCATGTAAAATCCGTAGACCCCACTACCTCTCCCCGTGCGAAAGCAATCTTAAGGCCTCGGCTAACAGGTAGGGGTCTGGTGGAGAAAAGTGTAGGGTGTTTCTCATTCTTCAAATTTAGGGTGTTGCAATTATCTAGCGCAGAAAAAAGAAGAAATACGAACCTTAATTTTCCCCTTGAAGCACGAGTTTTTTTCGGAAAAACTGGTTAAAAATGATCAAGGGTTTTTTTTTGGACAGAAAAAGAATATTTAGATATAGTATAAATTGTTTCTGGCAATTTCAGTTGTAGGCTGAGGGCAGTTGGGTCAAAAGTTATATAAAAAAAATTATTATACAAAGTGCAAACGGATCTGAGACGGACTTTAGAAATAAAATAACGCGAGATACAAGATCGCCCGTGTGAGACACGGGCTTATGCAAATTGCCGGTAGCTTTCTCCCGTGTCTGACACGGGAAACTGCGTTAAGGGGTTGAAATTTAAAAGAAAAAAAATGAGAGACAGAGAGAAAAAAATTAGACAACACATAAGAGGCAAAGGGATGTAAGTAACCAAAAAATTATTCCGAGAAAAACGCGTTCAAAGTTTCGATTTTATGGGGCCATTTTTTTTCTAAATCATGTCACAGGGGCAGCACCTGTTAGGGCTACTCTCTTGCCACAATATAGAATGGTGCTTTCATTATTATTTGCAGTGGTTATTTCCAAATTTTCAATTTTTATCACTTACATTACTACATTATTATCCTCCTGAGACCCGAGCGAAATAAAATATACATTATCTCAACTATTAGTTTTTCTGAACAATTGGGCATTAAAAGTGATGGTTTTCAGAAAATTAATGAACTTGAATTCTTAACTTTGTCTGGGGGGGCACATCCATTTGAAGGTAAGTTGAGGTCATAACTACAGTAGAACTATAAGATACTTACACAAAAATAGATAAACAAAAAAAGTTACTCATTACTTATAACATAAGAAAAGAGAGCAAACTTGTATAAAAATCCTTGAACAATATTAAAAAAAGGAAATAATAATGTGAAAATCAAAACAACCGCGAGAGCGCCGAATTCCAACTTGACTCGTGTTCTTTGCCATATTGTAAACAAAAAAACTGCCGTTTCCGAATTCTCAAAGTTAAAAAGTGATTTCCTATTCCTCCTTTATAATTGCAGTCCAGGTCTTGCTTGCTAAAATAAAATCTGTCACAACAGGGAGAAAAAGCAAAACATCCATTTTATTGGATGCCAGTTCTCAGGAAGTTATTACACCCCTTGCTTCTAAGTACTTCACATCTTCATATTATTCCCCCTCCCCCCGCTGGGAAAGGGACTGGCATACGTTTCTTTACGCATGAAATACATACCACATTTTTATACAGAACATACATAAATTACTTATATCCTTTTTAAATTAAGTTTACTTGAAATTCTACTCTTATTCAATAATTTATACTTTACATTGTATTAATAGTACCACTGTCTCTAATTACCAGTACAAGTATGTATTATCTCCTTATTATTTTTAATTAATTTCAATTAAAAACTTTTTAAAATTTAATTAAAAAATTTAAATGCATTTTATGTTTTATGTCAGTTGGAAGTAACGTTTTATTTTAAAAAGGAGAATAATTTGAAAAATGTATACAGTCATTTGATACTGCGGCCATTTGATGTAACGACCCAAGCAGGCAAGTCTGCTCATGATATTATCTTCCACAGTTGAACCAATAAGAGTTAACGTAGAAATACTCGTATGCTTGAAGGTTTATAAATTAACTGAAATGTTGATAATGAACCAAATGTATTACATTCATAAACATGATGATTTCGACGCTATATCTTTAGATTTAATTTCAATCCTTATTTTTGAAACCTCTCAATAAAAGCACCATTATAGAACGCAATTAAACTGTTGAAAGCCCCATCCATGTGTTTTTAGGTTATTCTAGGATTCACACTGGGGGAAAATACAAGGTGGGATTTCCCACCTTGACCAAAATTTTAAGTGGGATTTTTAAAATTTAAGTGGGAACTTTTCTTTTTGTTTTTGTCTTTAAAAAATTACTAAATTGTCCGATCATAGTCCAATACAAACTATGTTATAAAAGGTGATTATCTAAGCTATGTTCAGTAAAGAAAGAATAAACATCAACAAGGTTCTCACAAAACGGATCCTTCACAAAATCCGCGATCGCAAAAATGGGTGCTTTATAAAATGTTAAGCATGAGAAAGATCCTCTGGTATTTTGGTTATTTAACCAAAATTCTTTTATGTGCGATTTTTACAAAAATATCCTAAAAATTAGTTTAATATGTCCTCTACTTTTTCTGATCATATGTCATTTTATCTATTGATGTGAATAGAATGAATGAAGATAAGTCTGCATTCACAAAGGCCTTAAACTGTTCAATAATCCCAAGAAATGAAGAAGTCGTCAATCTTTCCCCCATGTAATTATATATGATAAATAGGGTTCCTAGATTCTTCTTTTCACTAATGAGGATAAGATGGCAGTTGAAAACTAACATGCTCCATTTAGTTTGTATTGAACTATCAGTTTAGAATAGTAGTTTCGAACGCTTGTCCGCTAGTTGCGGGACCAGCGCGCAAACGAGCATTTTTTCAGTGGGATTTCAAAAAATACTGCGAGAATCACGCGAACCCTGTGCTAAGATATCGTTTAAATAGAAACATTAAAAAGTTGAACTTGAACAGTGCGTTTTCTGTTTTCGTGCAAACTTAATGTTAAAAAGAGCTATAAAGGGCAGCAACATAAGGGCTCAGCAGTTTCGGTACCAACTTATTGTTTGAAACCATTAACAGCTCGATATTTCCAATTATTTAGGCTTTTGAGTAAAGTAGCTCTTAAAGGTGTGGTCAGTTACTTAAAAATTTCATAATCGATCTACTTATATTTTAAACGATTGACACAATTCCCTGGGGAAGGCGTGACTTCATTTAATATTAGTAAAAAAAAACGACTTAATTTAATTTTTCATAAACATTGTTTGGCTAAATTTTTCCTTTTATTATTTGCTTATTTATTTTTGGATATGTCTAAAAGCTAGAAAATAAAAAAAAATGTTCTTAGACAAGCACGTAGGGACAGTTTTAATTTTTTCTATGATTCAAATGTTAAAAAATTAGAAAAGTTCTTTTAAAAAATCATTTAAAGAAAATTTTTAAAGTAATGTACAAAAAAGACTTATTATAATAAAAAACAAATTAAAAAAATTGAGCAAAATTTGTTTTCAAAATAAAGAAAATAAATATTGTGCATAAATTCAGTTGAAGAAAGAAAAGTTATTTTCAAGAAAAATTTATAGAACATTTTTCAAGTAATGTACAAAAAATAGTTATTATAATAAAAGATAAACGAAAAAAATGATTAAAATTTGTTTCCAAAATACAGAAAATAAATATTGTGCATGAATTCAGTTGAAGAAAAATTTGAATTCCTATGCTATATAAAATTCAAGTTGTTGCTTCATAGGAGAATTTATGTATTGTTGTATTTCAATAATGCATTTTCAGAAAACTATTCGCTACTTATAAATGAGTCGTATAGATTCAAATGGTGTTAATTTTTTAAGTTTCTAAAGCAACTACATCATGCTAAAAAGTGTGTTTGCAATTTTCCGGTTTGATACAGAACCAGATCTCCCCCATCGACCATGCTTGTCAGCTCTTCTTTTTTTTCCTCCAAATATCTTCCAAGGAAAAATTATTTTTGCGTTAAAACTTCAGCAAGTTAAAAGTCTATCCCAATGCTCTTAGCTTGAAATTCAAATTTCTTAGATATCAGTTTTTTGCCCGCCGTGAACAATTTCATTTTTTGGATGTAGCTGGATTTGAAACTAGACGACTCATATAATGTACGTTTCAAATCATTAATCGTACCTGAGTCAAATAAAATTTGTTTAAAATTCAACATGTATCAGTTTTGAGAGCAACTTTTTCTTACCACTCTTTGACCGCATTTCAAAAGATTTTGTTTAACTTCTGATAACAAAAGACTCAAATTTTCGTAATCATAAATGATTTAGGTTTTAAGGCTAATCATGTGCTTATTTTTCATATTTAATGACATTTCGTTCAGCCAACCTGAGAGCAAAAATAAAATGTAATTGCAATTTTCATCCAGAAGCCTTTTAATTAAAATGCCTTCAAATTCATTAAATGCTATTTCAGTTGGAAAACATTTCTTATTGAGATTAAAAAGCGAAGAAGTTCACAGTAGGGTTCTTGGATGAACGAACAAAACGTGTTCCAATTTTTATTCCGTGTGCCACCCACATACTGTGGCTTCCAAGATTCATAGCTGCTATCACAATAATTGTGAGAAACAATTATTCCAAGAACCTGTTTACGAATCTTCACTGGTTGTTTTTCCTATTGTTCTATCGCTTTGAGAAATTTTCAAACAATAAATAAATGAGGAGCAAATTATGTATTTTAAATTATAATTAAAGATCATGCTTGTATTAATAACTAGCTCTTTGCATCTTTTTTAATGAACAATTATTTAAAAATTAAAACTCGATTATTAAGTATTGCATTGTTTGGCACAGTTTTAAAAAATAAATTAAAAAGCAAATCTTCTCGTGCTATTTTTTATTGTAGGTAGTTTGAAATTGTAAATTAAGCGCACGAACACTGTTTTAAATACTCTAACAAAATTTAAATTACTTAACAAAAAATCACGAAATTGAAATGCATCAGGAGATCAAACACAAATGTTTCTGAACTGAATAATTTAAACTGCATGTATTTAGATTATGCGAAAAATACCTAGTTTAAGAGCAAAAGAGCAATAAACATTTAGGGTGTATGCTAATTACAACGGATGAAATCAGGATTTTAGAATTTAAAACAAAAGGGGTTCTATTTTCTAATATTTCTAAACGGACTATTTTTTTTAAAGGAATTGAGTACTTAATTTGAGTAAAAAAAGAGAAACATAAACACTTCAGAGAAACATAAAACAGTATTAAGCCTCAGTGTCAGAAATTACAGATCCAGTTTTAAAATATTCATAAACAATAAATAAAATTATATACAAACGAGATCTAAGAAGCATATTTAGACCTGAATCCACACTAAAAAATCCCGTAAACTTTACGGTTTTAAATCAGCTGCTGGATTGGTTGTGAAAAGCCGTAAAAGGATACGAAATAAACCCCTAGGCGAAATAGTTTTTTACGGCAAAGTTATTCTCGCACGGTATAAAACCGTTGCGACTACGGATTTAATTCGTTTTACGGTTTTCCGCAACCAACCCAGCTGCCGGTATAAAACCTTAAATTTTAAGGTTTTTTTTTACAGTACATTTTTCAGAACACAGGACAAACTTATTTAGTCCAGTCTTGGAAAAAAAGTTGAGCGATTGAGACGATTCTTCGGACTTCCCAATTGCACTTTCACACCATTTCTTCAGTTTAGAGAAGTGAGAAGCCTAGAGCAACCCTATACCGCCCAGATTTGGCAATCAGTGACTACGTGTTCTTTTTCCCAAAATTGAAGGAGCACGTATCTGGTAACTTACTCAGAAAGTTATGCTTGACATTGCGCGTCATATTAGCACTTCATACCTCATGCAATCTACAACATGCAGATACGTAACTTTTTAATTAAGAAGCATTTCTTCCGAGTAAAAGAACTGGATCGAACTCGCCTACTGCTCCGTAAATTTTTAGAAGCAGTTCGTTTATCGCAGTGAATATGTGAATTGCTTTTGAAATATTTATGTGCAAAATTGTGTGAAAGGTCTGACTTTTTTAATAAAACAGTATTAATCATGTGTTCAACTTAGCCACTATAGTTTTTGAAAGACTATTTCATGAGCTTTGCCAAGCTCATAAGGTTACTTTATAAATACCACCCCATCATTTGAAAATTATGGTGCATTATGGTTCGAAAATATTTTACATCAAATTAATGAATATTTTTTAAATTTCTCGTTTTATATTCTTTAATTAATTATTTTCCTGTCTTTAAAGGCATGTGTTAAAAGTTTTCCAGAATTGTACAATTAATGTGAAATTGATATCATTAACAGATATTGATCTCATCAACTGTTTGAAATTGAAAAGAATACGCATTGGGGAAATGTTTAGTTGAAAAAAGAAAAGGTAAGTGTGAGTTTGAAAAAAGTATTTTTCATGTGTATGTTGTTTATGTGAAAAAACATCGCGATTCTTCTCTGCGAAATAAGTCCAGTATTTTCTTCTTATGTAATAAATCTTATTTCAGTATATTTGTGAAATCGTAAGTTTTTTTTATAGATTTTTTTTAATGAACTGCAACGGGAATAATCGACTTTTACTTTTGTATGATGGAAGTTTTTTAACTAATTGATTTGACAAGTGGTTAAATTTTTGCTAATGCTTTTGCGTTAAAGAAGTATTATTGTAACTTATTAATTGCTTTTGTTTAATTTAAATAGTTAACTGAAACTGATTCGAGAGTTTTCAACATTTGCTTCTACTTTTGTTTCATGAAAATTATTGAATGAATTTCATAAACAGAAAGCTTTGGGCTTTTCTGTAACATTTTTTCATCAGTAAAGAAATAGTAGAAATAAATAAGACGAATGAAAAAAAATTTAAAAGCGTGTTATTTGCATGATTATATTTTTCATGATTGATCACAATTCCTGTCAAGTGTCACAATGACGCAGTTGGTAAATCGTAATGGTAAAATAAGGCTTAAAAAAAAGAATAATGTTTCACTTTTCCTTTTCCATCTATTTTGGAACTTTAAAAGTTCTTTTTAGAAATTATGCTCATTTTCACACCATATATAGTACATAAAAGTTCGTTAAAAAGTAAATATTGTAATCATGGGCACTAAATATTTTTCAGCATTTAGATTTTCAAGGGGCTAGTTCCTTTCCCAACTTATATTAAAATTCTAGCTGAATTGATTCCCACTTCGGTTCCCCGTTTAAAAGTTTTCAAATGTGGACTTTTTGATTTTGTGATAATTAAATAGAAAAAAAAGAAGTAGTATCTCAAATTCTCGCATTTTATTTATAAAGACCACAAAGCTTTTGTAATTTTAACTCCAACTTTTTTTAAAATTTTAAGTGTTCTGTCTTTGTATTCTTCGTTTTTGATTTTTTTTTTCCCTTTTTTTTTTTTAATTTTTGCAGATATTTCACGGTTATTTCTATATTATTTTTCTGCTTTTTTTTTTTTCCCTTTTTTCTTTCTCCCCCGAACTCCCCTCCCTTTTTTTTTTTTTTCAAAATGTCATCGAGAACCATGTCTTTCCATCCGACCATTTTTTTATTTTTTTTTGCAAAAGAAATTACTTGGCAGAATTTAAAAGCTATAAAATATAAGACCTTAATCCTAAGCAAAATTTTTAAACAAGCTGAAAAATATGAGACCATTATTACTAAGCAACACCAACCCAACGAACCAATCTTTTGCAAACGCTATTCAGTTGAAGTGTCAAAGTGCTGAAACACTTTCTGGAAACTTCAGTAAATTAAATTCAAACTCTTATCCAAAGGAAGAACTGAAAGCGAAATTGAAAAACCTACGACTTTTTTGCCTAATCGCCCACATTTACATCAACTTACCATCTACAACAATTCGGATTCCTATCAGTTGCAACCTTCGGCATTCACCTCTGACCTCAGGGAATCTTCCCTTTTACAATTGCAGCAGAAACCTTCTGCGATCGACCCAGAAACGGAAGAGAAAACAGATCCTTGGAACGTTATTTGCGCAATCCTCCCCCAATTCCCATTCAAAGATACGTTCTGTTCTCTCATCCAGAAAAACGGAGTTTCCGGTGTAATGTACCCCCCACCCACGTTGAAGAGCTGCCTTATTATACAGAAAGATGGGGGTTCTCATGAATACTTGAACTCTCGTTTCGTGACATGGAGAAAATGTCTAATTCTCGTTCTTGCATTGTTGTTTTGATTTTCATTCTTCCCAAGTGCAACTGGGATCGTGGGTTGTTTGGTGATGATTTAGATTATTGTTATCGTAATCGGATTGTGTATTTAACTTTGGGGCTTCCTACTTAGATATGGTGCCTGGCTTATCTAATATTGTATAAGAAAGGAAAATTGGTAAACTTTTTGAAAACTTCGGTACATGAACATCATTTACAATTCATTGAACGAATGAAGACAAACTGAAGCTTTGAAATTATTTTCGTGTATCTAATCTACTGTGAACCCATTTCGTTTTTGGAACTTCCGCTTTTTTTCTGCTTTCCATCTTTTTTCCCAATGAATTATTCACTAAACATCCAACACAATTCCAAACCGTCTTGTTTGAGATTCATTACGCAAATACATTGAAATCTTTCTTCTGGTTTTAACTAATTAGATTTTTACTAAATATTGATTACGTGTCAACCAACTCTCCTAATATCTTATGCCTCTACAACCTTCTTTTGCTCTGACGTAAGTAAAAAAAGGAAATTATTAGGCTGATTGAAAACGATTTCAGCACTATTGTTGATTCTATTAGTGAATGCAATAAAACGAATATTACCGAAGTATAGTTCCCTTTCCCCGATTTATAAACTTGTTTTCTCGAAAATCAATGTACCTACTATCACAAAGAGTATAAATATCCGAACTCCTATCTAAAATTTGAATTATTTAGTATCTTTTCATTCAGTTCCTGACTGCAGAAAACTAGAATTCCTTTAATTATCACTACGACTCTAATTTATATAAATGCAACTAAACCACTATAATTATTTATCATAAAGAATTTTCCAGCAGATTTTCATATTTCATTGTACTTAAATATAAATTTCAAGAATTTATTTTATCGGTTTGTATTGTTGTAATATTGTATAACCTTTATAGCTAAGAGGAAAAAGCATAAATCTGTTTAAAAAATTTCTTATTTCTGACTTTTTTCTTTCAATGATTGATTTAAAATTATTTGTGACAGATCAAATTTATTCACATCTGTAGTTTATTATACACTCCGGTACAATTTCGGACAACTTACATTATGTTCTATTCATTTTTATTGCTCGAGGAATTGCTGAATTATTTTAAACAAATACGAATGCATTTAATCTTGGTTAGACCCAATGAGGGAACGCCTTTAAACGATCTCTCTATCTCTCTATCTATCTATCTATCTCTTTGTTTGGAGAGATAAAAATGTCGCTGCACCGCCTTAGGTGTAAATTTTGAGAATCCTTTCCCGTTTTGTCTAATGTTGGGATTAAGAACGGTAACGCCCAATCGTTTTTTCGTGATCACCCCAACCCAAACAAGAAATCCATTCATTGAATCTTACCAGCTTACTCTGACAGGTAGCTCGCATTCTTTGCGGAGCAGCTGCTCCCTTTGCACTCATGATTTAATCAAAGGTTGATGATTAACAGCCGAGAGTTGATTAACGGACGCTGTTAATTTTCCGAATACAATTCCGAGAAGTGACAAGAAAAATTCATCCCTAGGTGTTTTCGCTTCTGAACTAGTTTTTTTTTTAAATTCTTTTAAGGTAATATATTATCTTTTCTTTCTCTTCTTTGGGAGCAGAAGGATTCATTTTGGAACAAAATACAACCCGTCTACACACAATGCAAATAACGTTTGAGAAGAAAATTTGCATTCTGCATTCTTACTTTTTAGTGATTTTTATTTCATTCTTTTTTCACTCCTAATGCCTGCCTACCCTTTATTTTCCGTTTCAGGAAATAATTGAACACCCACAGCACTCTAAATCATGAGCATTATTTACGTATTTTGTCGGTACAATTTTATAAAAGTATGTCAAAGATAAAAACAAAAATTCTCAGCGTAAGACATAACGAAAAGACAAATGCTTGCAAAGTAAAAAGTGCTTCTTATTTACTTCTTTTTTCTGAATAATACTTTTAATTTCAAGTAGAAATCTAAAGAGACAGCGTCAGCCTCTTTTCATTCCCCTAGATAGTTATGAGTAACAATTCTAAAACATATCACTCTCCATACAAGAAATATAACTTATTTTTGTAGAAAAGGGCGCTTAGCTCGCATGTCATATGGTCCATTGAATTTATCCTTTGAATGAAGTGATTTAATACAATAATAATGTAGAAGAACTTGATACAACTTTTAAGCATTTGCATTTCAATACAAAAGAGATAGAGAGAGAAACAAAGAAAAAAAAGAATGAACGAAAAGGAATATTTTCTTGATGATACCAATGAAACAAATATTGAGCGAGATTTAAAATTCAGTTTTACATTTATTCTGTGCCAAAATAACGTACCAAGCTAATCAGTAGAAATCTAAATGTATCGTTTTGTTATCGCATTTCATCATATAAAAATAAAGGTCTGCCATTTCTCTATTTCCCAAAAAGTGTGGGGACAAAGGAAAAGGGTAATTATTGCCCTTTTCCTTAATCAACTACGTCCTACTGTATGTGGGATCTCAGGCCTTCACAGGTTTCTCCGAAGGGCACGAAACGCAGCGCTCCTCCTTCGAACCTTCCAAAAACTAAGACACTTAACAAACAGAACCCGCCGTAGGGACCGAACTGGCGAGCTTTGTCTACCTGCTTTACTGTCCCGGTGCCACAGTCTCTCTACAAAGAGAGCCTAACATCCCCCACAAGCACATTAAAGGAAAAGTATATACATTCAATGCAATTTTAAACAAGAAGTTCCGTCTAGAACTATACGAGCCTATTTTCCCGTATACACCAAATTCAGGTTTATAATCTAGCTATCTCTTTCTATCTCTTTCTCCTTTAGCTTCGGTCCTTAATTTTTTCAAATATACCTTTTTCAACGGATAATACATATTCATTCTTTCCTTTATTCAAGCATTCATTTATTCGTTTACTCATTTATGTGTTTATTCATTCATTTACTCATTCATGGATTACTTCCCTCATTTATGCATTCTTTTCCTCTTTCATTTATTCATTCATACATTATTTCACTCATTGAGTCACTGAGAAATATCCTTGAAAATCCCGATCAAAAAATTTCATAGGAAAATAGGCTCGTTAGTTCTGGAAGAACTTTCTATTTGTGCATGTTCTACGTTATAAGAGCTTTCCGATAAAGTTTGTTCCAAGCAAATCGGTCCGTTAGATCAGGATTTATATAGAATTGAAATTTCCCCGTAAGCGCTATGTTAATTTTTTGAACTGTTCAAAAATGAACAAAAAATTTCAAATTGATATTTCACGCCAAGCGCTTCTTCCAGTAAGCTTGTTCATTGGAACATGGATCTTGTACCCAGAGTTTACATAATTTGCTTCATTTTCGCCCATAGGCGCTAATGTTAAATTTTTTTGAACTGTTCAAAATTGAAGGAAAAATTGTTCAAATCAAAAAGTAAAATATGGAAATGAGATGTCCTTGCCGAGGTCTTTCGAATGCAAAAAGAATTTTTCGAATCGGACTATTCGTTCAAAAGTTATTAGGGGGGGACAGACCGACAGACACACATTTTCCCCATCTCAAAACCCTACTTTCAAATTTTTTATTTTTCAATCTTTATTTAATTACTTCACTTTTTTTTTACTTTTCTTTATTTTTAACGATATTTTTACGATACATTAAGCCTTCTTTCATGCTTTATTATTATTTTTTTTACTTTTACGGGAAAGTAGGCTAAAAAACAAAGTACGCGCACACACGTATAAATATACATATAATGGGTTTATACGTGTGTATATGCACACAAACTGAGGGAAAATACCCCCTCCTGACTCCCCCTAAATGTCTGGCCTGTACAAATACCTACATAGATTCAAAAATAGTTGCTTTCAAATATGATTGAAGGATTGAACAATGCAATAAATTCAACATACGAAATGCAATGATGGAACCCTAAAACTTTTGACAACGTTTTGTATTGATGCTAAATAAACGTAAGAATAAGTGTTAAAAATGATTAAAAACAAGTTTCGTTTGCATATGTACTTTACCTTAATGCTTATTCTTTGCCGGTGTATTTAGTATACAACTAAATTGTTTATTTTAACTTTGGCACTTATTGTATCACATGCTGTTTCCTCTATTCAAAAACAAGTGATTTCAAATGACTGAATTTCTGAATGAGGTAATGAGCAAATGAAGTAGAATACAATGAGGTAACACTTAGATGCTCACGATGTTGCCATTAATAATGAAGAAAATCACGTGAGCTGAACTCGAACTTTCTTTGGCTCGTCAAAGAACACGATTCGAACACATTAGGGGGCAGATAATGAAATGGCGAGACCTGGTGGAATAGAAATCGGGATTAGAAGGGAACAAAGACATGAGGTTTGTTACATTGTTCTTAATCATTCTTTGGTGAAAGACGTTTGAATCGTTAAGAATTAACCTTTGACATGGTATACGGGAACGCGTTTTGTAACGGTGAAAATGTGCAATACAAATAATTAAATATTTGTGATTATTTCTAGAATATTAATAACTTTTGTAAACTTCTAAGAAGTAGTAAAAATTGCGATGCTTAGCAATTCCAAAAATAAATACTAGCGTCAATTCAGTTATCAGGTCCATAATCACTTTTACTTTGAATAATACTCGCAATAGAACTTTTCTCCTTCTAGAAACATTTACCATACTAATGTACCTTTAGCTGGATTTTACGAGTTACAGGATCAAGCCTGGCAGTGCCGGTGGATTTTCAAGATGCAGAAAATCGTCTGCACAAATGTCGTATGATGATGCGGCATGTAAAAGATCCTTTGAGTAGACATTTGGCTTGTATACTCTCGGCTAAATTAAATTCTGAGTGCAATTTCGCATTAACAGAGTGCGGATGCTCGACCTTTCAGGTGGAGAAGCCGGACTTCAAAATTCTGATCCGGCGACCACAGTCATTGGGGTGCCGCTGCAAGAGTTGGTACCAATCTCTGGGGAAGACACTTGCTCTGAAATTTGCAGAAGGCAATTCAGCAGCCCTATATGAAAAAGAAAAAAAGTTGGATTTTGTGATTTGGTGAAAATGACTGATGTTTAACAGCTCTGTAAGGGAAAGAATTGGGGGCAAGGGAAGAACTGGCTGGCTTTCAGAACAACAGGACAAAATGAATAGGAGCACACGCGTAGTGTTTAGGGCAGTAAAATAATCCTTTCAGCATTATAAACGGAGCCAATCAAATATTAGTTTCTTTTTTTTTAAATAGCTATTAAAACCAGGAAGGGTGTTAATCATTATCATTGCTATTATTATTAATTTTATCCAAACTCAATTTCCTTCTACTTTAATTTTTCAAACAAGAAGTTCGTTTAATGAAACTACCTCACTTTCCCCGAAAGCCAACGTCAATTTTTCTAACATCATACGAAACTCTTTTGCCTCTTTTCATTGTCTTAGGCTTGAGATTGTTTAAAATACACATTACTAAAAAAGTACGCTATAAGTATTTGGTTAAAACATTGTACTCTACTATTTGTATAATTTCAATTTTTAAGTTGGTTGTGTTTAATTTTTAATTGCTCACCAATGTTACGCTAATTTCAATAAGTTAATTTAAGAGCTCATCGTACGCTACATCTTAAGTGCAATTATTTATCAAAACAATGCGAAGCTTATTCAGTTCATTATTTTCGCCGAAATATCAGTTTAATATAAAATATGAGGAAACAACAAAAAAAATTTTCAAGGGGAAGAAATGGCACATAGGGATACTTTCCCCAAAACTCTCTACTTCTCTGTCATTTTTTTTTTCCAGAACGAGGAAATTTTTAATGCTTTAAAGCTTTATTTCAATGTTATGTCACTGGTCATCTCACAAGTACAAGGTCATTAGCATTCCAATATGAGTTTAAAATGCAAAGAAAATATAAAAGTTTGTCCAAAATGTCCCAATGTGCTTCAGTCATGGGAAACATTGGGACAACGTTGGTTCCACTATGGTGCATGTTAGGACAACTGATTTTCCTTAAAGGGGCGCAGTATGTCTTTTCAAAAATTTTCTTGCAGCAATCAGATAAAAATTAATGCGTGCATTTAAATTATGCGTGCAGGTACTACATTACGATGAAGGTACTACATTACGCGATAAATTTATGAACTAATATAGAAAATATTTGCAATATTATAACTGATAGAAATAAAATTTCACGTTAAATTAAAGCACAAATGAGCATTAAAACGCAGACATATGTTTCGGGATTGCTTGGAATCCCTTTTTCAATGCGACAGGGAGCTTCTAGATGCAAAACATCCAAATGAAGCCTAATTCCAAATTCGCTTCATTTGGATGTTTTGCATCTAGAAGCTCCCTGTCGCATTGAAAAAGGGATTCCAAGCAATCCCGAAAATATGTCTGCGTTTTAATGCTCATTTGTGCTTTAATTTAACGTGAAATTTTATTTCTATTACTTTGCACAATGTTTAATCATTACTAATATTATAACTGTTTCTTGATGCACGAATTTGTGAATATTACAATTCATCATTTTGATTTACTTAAGAGGACACAGGACCTTTGAAATAAGAATTTTCTTTTTTTAATTTTCCACTGCCAGTTAGCTTTATTTTAGCAATTATAATGCATATTTTGACTAAATTTTAAATGTTAAGACAATCAAAAATATTTTTGACTGAACAATTTTCAAAAATATAGAAAAATTATGAAAAATATAAAACACAAAAATTGACCTTTGCGTCTGAATTTTTGAGTAATTTTCTTACAACTGTTTTTACAGTTTCATATGGGTGTTACAAATATGTTTTGGCATTACTTTTTATGAAGCAATTATTCAAAAACTTTTTGTGCTGGTTTAATTGTAGAGAAATGAAAAAAAGATGAAAAAGTATGCTGGAAGTTAAAAAAAATTAGTTTTCAAAAACTTGTCCGATTAAACAGCAACTGTTTGCCAGAAAGGGTTTGCATTATGGTTGTATATCTATTTGAAAATTGTTATGCAATTTGGATGAAATTTCAGACGCAAGACTCATTTTTTGTGTTTTCATATTTTTAATGATTTTGAAATTGTTTTAGTTAAAAATATTTTTTGTTGGTTTAATATTTAAAATTTTTCCAAAATATTTATAGTCAACTCTATAATTTCAACTGGAGTGAAAAATTAAAAAAAAAAAGAAAATTTTTAATTCAAGGGTCTTGTGCTCCCTTAACGAAGATTAACTCTAATCCAGTTCAACTGGAGTGAAAATCTATAAAAAGAATTTTTTTATTTCAAAAGTCTTGTGCCCTCTTAACGAAGATTAACTCTAATCCAGGAATTGCTTGATTCATCAGAATCTCCTATAAAATTTTAGATGATATTAATCAAATGTTAATGTGCTTTAAATGTATACATGCTTAATGTTGCAACCCTCCGGCAATAAAAAAATAAATTATCCATTGCATCAATTTTATCTTGGTAGCAGAAAGCCTTTGGGCATTTGTTAGCAAGCAATGGACATGCTGTCCTCGATACTAAAAAATACAACTTATCAATTTCCATAAGTACTTGGCCTTCCAAGTTTGCGTGTTGCTTTATGTGATAAGGAATCAGGTAGGTCACGAGTAAAAATCCATTCGCATGCCTGCTGAATATTGTGAAAAGGTTTTTCTAGTCTCTAGTTACAATGTTACGTATTAGCGTGACTGTAAAGCACTAAGTTTAGTTTGAGATTGTATCTACATAATTGTGTAATAAACGTGAGTAAGTATTTTGTAAGTTCTGAAATCGCAGATACTATTTCACACTTATTAACGAGGACTTAAAAAAATGCAAATAATTGCTCATATCTACAATTTCATAATGTTTTGTGAGCAAGTATACTCATAACCTATTTTCTCAATGGCAAAATATGCTTCAAAAAAATTTTTATGAAAATGTTTGGTCAAGGATAATAGCAACATAAATTTTTACCACTATTCGAAGCAATTTGATTTATCCAAGTAAAATTAAAGGATATCATTGTATAAAAACTTAGCCTTAAGTACTATAACGTTGTTTTTCCTTAATTTCTCAAAATATATTTTGAACAAAATTTATTATATTCTCCAAATAACCTCGTCATTTTTAAAATAAATAATTCAGGTTCTTGTCTTTTACAAAAATAAGATGAAATTTAGTAATAAATGTGAGATGAAATTTAGTATTAGTTCAAAAAATTTGTACTGGTTTATTGGCCATGCTTTTAAAAAGCGGCATTAGTTCTTGCAAAATACGAGAAAATAAAATGCAAAAATCTATTGTTAGGTAAAGCGTTTTAGAATTAATCACATCGATTTAAGAAATTTTCCAATGACGTTATATGAGTATAATGTTTCTTTTGTTTTCTAGAAGTTTAAAGTTGCGTTATGGTAGAATCTGTAACAGGAACAAACTTATGCTATATTAAAAATGATAAAAATTCTTTGTGGTAAAATATGAGAAAAAAAAATCAACGTAAATAAGGCCCTATGTAAGGTAAAAAGGCATTCTAAAGTGTAAAGGTGTAGATGCGTTGTTTTTGTACCAAATATCATTATCTTACTCATACACACACAAAAATAGAATTCTCATTTTCGACGATTCTTCAATCGTCAGGAAAATTTCGTCATTTACAACGATTCTTTCCTCGCGCGATCACGTGACTTTAAAAAGTTCCTACACAAATTTCGCCAATTTGACGAAAGGATTACTCGGAGCATGTTTCACGAAGCCATTTCGCCAAATAGGGCGAAAGTTTCGTGAGATTTGAGCATGCGTTTCTGAGAGAGTAGTTTATTCATAACACCAGTAGCTGATATTTTTTATCCTACTTTCCCGTGAAAATTAAAAAAAGAAAAAAAATAATGACGTGTACTGCTGTTAGAATTTAGTCCTAAGGATACGATTCGCTTTACTTTAAATTTCCGAGTAGGCATATTACTTCGTACCTTTATGTACAATTTAAGTGTTGGGTAGAGAGTAGGTATCCATGAGTCGTAAATACACATATCAGAGCTTGGTATTGTGCCCTTAATATTCCTATTAAATTATACTCATTTTCGCAGAAGAAAGATTTTGCGGTCCAGCGGACATTGTTGATGGAACACATTCAACAATGATAGTACAAAAAGAACGTAGTACTATCTGGTGAGCGAGCGCAACGAGCTCGGGTAACGAAGTGATCCAGAAGGAACTACTTACTGTTCCGAGGGTTGGCGAGCGATATCGAGCAGAGTTCGGACCCCCTAACACATTTGAAGTAATTTTGATGAGTAGTGTAGTCCTGAAAAAAAAGTTGGGGGTACGCTTATGCAAGCGAAGATAAGTAATTGAAATCAAAAGTGAGGGGACGCTTATGTTAAACTTAAAATAATCTGGGAGGGACGCTTGTAATAAAATAAAAAGATAGGGGATGCCGTCCCCCCCCCCCCCTTGACTACGCCACTGATTTTTATATATTTGAATTTTTATTCTAGATGTTTATTGCGTTATATTCATAAGTGTTCATGCTTTATTGCAAGAAATTAAATTTTACTTTGACTTTATGTTGTAAAATTCGTATTCTCTATCCCCAGATGTTATTCTAAATATATATACCACCAATTTCTTAAGGAAATGGTACGTTTTCGATTGTCCATTTTTAAAAAAGAACAAAAACGACAGAACTTGGGGAAAAAATACAATGCATGGTTTTTTTTTTTTCTATTGTCATTAGTATCAGAAGCTGAAAAAATTTATGAGGTTTCCAACACTGCTGCCTGCTGTCTTTGAATCACAGAAGACAGAGTTGCACAATTCCTTTCCTCTCTCCATCACAAGAGAGACAGCTATTTTCTCACAGTAACAACTTCCTTCCATTACGAAAGGGTGGATGGTATTTGGCATGGTGTGGACGCCCTTATTGTGTGGGGAGTTTTATCTCGGATGTCAATCTCTTCCGATGACATATTGCTGACTTCTGAACAAGTAAGCTATGCATTTATGAGTCCATGGTAACAAATTAACAACAGTATTTTCTTCATGATCTCGTTGCTTCCTTGTTTTAAATTGGTTTGAAAGGAGAAAATGTAACCGAATATGATTTCAGCTAAACTAGTAATTCTGGAATACATGTGAATGCATTGACAGGACCGCCCATGAGAGCATTGCATATAGTCGGTTTGGAGGTATTGTTATTGAAGGGTGCTCCGAACTTTTTGAGGGAGTGCGTCAACGTGTTTGGGCAAACAATTATCTCATTGGAATTTCTCACATTTTTAACTGAACTTTTTTAGTCATAATTACTACTGAAACAAGCGCTGGCTGTCGATGATTAATTTTTTATTTCGTCAAATCAATTACGTCAAATCAATAATCTGATTCTTATCTGTTAGAAAGTAGCCTCAAAGTTGAATAGATGGCGCTAAGTGCCGACCCTTATTTTTGTCCCTTCATTTATGTTCAAAAAACTTTATGGGTGAGAATTAAGTATTTTTTATTTTAGTTGGAAAGGCTTGGCTTGATTTCCCTTTGTTGGAAAAACTATTAATAAATATAAAACTCATCGGTAAAAAAAAGAGTTTGTTGCCATTAAGATGTAATATTAAAAGCAATTATAACAAGAGTTTGACTGAAGGCTTCTCTGAAGCAAAAATTAAATCCAATCAGTTTGTTTGCTCTAGTGACCTTTTAAAATCGACTTTAAAACGGAATTTATTATACAAATGATTAGTTTTTAGAGCCATTCACTCAAAGAAGGTTTGCCCTTTGATGTGGATTTTTTAAAAAAACGAGTATTTATATGAAAAAATGTATTTACACTAAAAAGAATAAAATAAAATATTTTTTGGAAAAAGAATGGGTAAGACTTCAAATTAAAAATTGACCTAAAAAGTGACAAATAAACTAATTCTTTAAACAACATCGATACGACTTTTAAACATAATTTTTGAAGTCGGTGCAAAACCATGATAGGTCTCGATTCCTCTGATGAATTTTGTAATCATAAAGCAATTCCAAATATAAATGGCCCAGAGTTTGAAACAGTTTCAATGTAAAGTAACACATAGCGTAATGATAACTAGATAATTTTGCGCCGGCTTTAAAAATTATGTTTAAAAGTCATATCGATGTTTAAAGAATTTATTTATTTTTCACCTTTTACGGCAATTCATAATTTGAAGTCGAGGGGGGGAGGGTTTCTTTTTTTACCCTAAAAATTATTTTATATATGGGTACGATATTGAGATATATTTGCAGTATGTCTATTTAAAATCAGTATGATTCTGCTCCTGTGCCATTTTGTCCAACTGCGAAATTGAATATGGCATAGCATCTTATTGCAAACAAGATTCTCCACCTGGTTTCGTCCAACAATGCATACAAAAGGCATATTTTATTAGTAATAGTATACAGGGGGATTAAAAGATGTATAATTAGATGGGGGGGATTACGCATATAAGTTTTTTCTTAGCACTTTGGTTGTAATGCAAACGAATGATCATCTTTTGAACTTAAATTTGACTATCAAACAAGCTAAGTACGAAGTGTTCCAGCGCATAGTAAGGTGGTGACCTACAGCTTTGAATAGAGTCCGTAACACTAAGATGTGATCAGAAGAGGTGATATGCCAATAAATAAATCAATCTTTGTCGAAATTCCACACCAGCCCTCGGCGCTAGTTTACTGTTCGCCCGCCCATGCCACTGAGCTGCTTAACAATTAGTCAAAAATTTTCATGGAAGTGACATCGATATAAAGTAAAAAGTAACTAGTTCAAAGATTTATCGCAACTTTCAGATAACCTTGACGTAATTTCCCAAACTACAACCGAATCCATAAGTATCTCAAATTGCATTTTTTTTTTCATCATTTAATAGTACTAAGTATAATACGAAGCTAAAGTATAACTATTTCGCTGTCACCACGTGCAGCAACTAGCTCAACCTCCTCCCAAGCAACCACAGATTCAGGAAAAAGACCATAGGTGCCAGAAAGTTGAGCATAACAATGGATGAGACCTTGAGGAGTACTTTACCCTTAATAGATGGGCCAAGGTTAAGGTGGAGCTTTTGATCCTTTAAACTGTTTCTTTTACACTTTCCCATGCTGGAAGCAACAGGGGGTCAAACAGATCTTTTAAATATCCCAGTTTTACCTGATGATAAATACCTTTATTTTTTCGCTTCAGGGTTAACATCAGGGTTAGAAAAAAACGAAATAATTTACAAGGAACTGCAACTGAAGTAAAACGTAATTCTTATAAAATGATTTTTTTAATGTAAAAATATCGTTACCACTGATACTTACATACTAACATTCGATTATTTTTCTTGGCGGATCTAGCACAAGACTTAATTTTGGATCGTGGTAATAAAGAAATTACGTATGCATAGATTAATGTTTGAAGATGTTTTTTAAATAAAATAACTAAAGAAAATTATTAATTGAAACTTTGATTTATATATTTCTTAATGTGACACATGAACACAGCTTTAAAATATATATATACTCTGATTGTTTTATCAAATAAGATAGCGTACGGTACGTACGCTATCTTAGTGAAATAATGCAATATTTAAAAAGAACACCACTGGTTTTCCTCTTTTCTTATTTATGTATTTATTTATTTATTTTCGAATTAAAACGGTGTACAGCGTTTTAACCTTAGTTTTAATACTACATTAAAATTAATGCTAAAGCGTTTGAAAAATCAAGTTTTACGAAATTCGCCAAGCGTTGTTCGTTTATCGCAGCGATTATTGACAGAACAATAGAGGGAAAAAAAGTTAAATGTGCATTAATATTACAATAACACATCTAGTTGCATTAATGTAATAACGTTAAAAAAATAATGAAAAATGAAGAAATATGTTGTGATACATATTTACGTCTCTTACGCGAAACTGAATATGTTAGCTTAAGTTCCACTGAAGAAATGTTTTTAGAAAAGGCGTAAAATATAACTTTAATTATAGTACTTTTCGTCCAGCAAACCATGTCTATACATTTCGTTGCATTAAATATTATAAAAAATATTAGCCAAACAAAAAAGTATACATAGGGCGAGCATAAAATAACATGCGGGGTCGTGTAGCACGTACTGTAACAAAATTTGGTAGGCATGTTCTGTGGAGTTCTCAGTTTTTATTTTCAAGGAAAACTTTTTAATGCTACGGGTATCCGATAGTGGTATTTTTGGCACTTAGGTCAAGAAAAAGCAGTTTGTATAGAGATATTCAGAAGGTGAAAGCCAAAGATTGATAAACCTCTCATCATTCATAAACAATTATTTGTCTCGCGTATTCTGTGACTGCACGTAAACTAGCTAAACTAAAACTAAATTCAGTGGTGAGTTAGCCCATGATATCCTAGGTCTGAACGTAGCCTGATATATTAGTCGTACTGTTTTCTAAGCGGAGAAAAAACTCGGCAATTTCCTTAGAGAAAAAAATGTTAATATAACAATGCATGATAAAAATGAATAAAACTAGTTGATCTCCCGCAGAACACCTGCGGGCTCAACAATCGAAAAGAAAAACGCTTTAAAATTTGAAAAGCTTAAGAAAAGATCGCTAAGATATAAACATGCGGATTATCATTCGATATAAACGTGCGGATTATCGCTCGATATAAACAAACTAAGGTGTTGCCACTCCAAAGAATTTTAAATTCAAAATTGAGTTATAAATAGATATACTTTTTAATAAATAGAAATAAAGTTGTTAAAGTTCGTAAGTTACGATTTTAAATACAAATATAATGTTACTTTTTCTATGCTAATCAATAAACAAATTTTTAAATATCGTTTTACCATAGTTTGTTTTTTGCTTGATGTCAGTATCGTATCGTTTCGCAAAAGTTAATCGTAACTGGTCCACCTTGAGTGAAATATATATATGGATACGATATGTGAAAAAATCACCAAGTCTCATCAGTTATTAAAATATTCTCAAAGGTGTTGCCACTCTTGATATTTAACTGTAAAAATTAAATAAAACAGAAAAGAAGTATATAACCATCGTGCTGTTACTTATACCTAAATTAGGGCTGATTTTGGGTGTTTTTAAAGGCAAATTAATAAAGAGAAGATGGGCTACAGAAATCCTCAAAAAATATCTGTTGTCACTCAAGATATTTAACTGCAAAATTAATTTAAACAAATCAGAAGGGAGAAGGAAAAGAAATGTGCTGCCGCTCAAGATGAAAGATAATGAACTGCAAAATTAGTTTAAACAAAACAAGCTAGAGAAGAGCCAAATCAAAGGGTTGCCGAATCTTATATCTAATTAGGGCTTACAATGGGGGACAACGGGAAATTAATAAAGGTATACTTTCACAGTCTTTTTTTTTCGTCTTGTTTTGTTTTGTTTAACATAACAATAAAATAATTTTTGGAAAAAAAATAGAACCGACTTCAGATTATAAATTACGCTGAAAAGTGAAAAATAAATTATGAAGTAGCACATGGTGTAATGGTAATTAGGCTGATAATTTTGCACCGACTTCTAAAACTATATTTAAAAGTCACATCGATGTTGTTTAAAGAATTAATTTATTTTTCACTTTTCAGCGCAATTTATAATCTGAAGTCGGTTCTATTTTTTTCCAAAAATTATTTTATTTTATTCTTTTTAGTGTAAATACATTTTTTATATAAATACTCTATTTTTAAAAAATCCATATCAAAGGGCAAACTTTCTTTGAATGAATGACACTAAAAACTAATCATTTGTATGAAAAATTCCGTTTTAAAGTCGATTTTAGCAAACAAACTGATTGGATTTAATTTTTGCCTCAGAGAAGCCTTCAGTCAAAATCTTACTGTAATTGCATTTATTATTATAGCACAATGGCAGCAAAAACTTTTTCAACAATGAGTTTTATATTTATTAATAGTTTTCCCAACAAAGAAAAATCAAGTCAAGCCTTTCCAATTAAAATAAAAAATACTTATTTTTCACTCGTAACGTTTTTTCTAAAAAACAAATGTAGTCAAATGGATGTGCAATATTTGAGTTAGACGGCCCTCTATCTATTAAAGAAAAATTCATCAAAATCGGTTCATTTAGTCAAAAGTTATGGATGAAAAACTAAAAAAGTGACCCCATTTCTGCCCATAACTTTTGTTCTAATCATCGAATTATGGTCAAACGAAGGTACGGGACCTATGGGAAACCATCCTCGATCGATTTTAAAAAAATCAATGAAATCGGTTCATCCGGTGAGAAGTTATGAGCGGACAAACAAACAAAAAAAAACGACATACATACAATATGAATGTATAACCTCCTTCCTTTGTGAATTCGGTTAAAAAAGTAAACTACACTTTTAATCTCTTTAAAATTTAGCGCATTTTTTTATCATTATAATGATACATATATTTTTTTTAACAAAACATTTGAAAATTTAAATTCCGCCCGTAAATATAGTGATGCTTTAAATGTATAAAAATATGTTTAATAAGATCGAATCAAAAGTCCTTTTGGAGCATATTCCAAATTAATATTCTTTTTTACCATTCTACAAATGTTTTTAAGCTTGTACAAACGAAATCCACCAAATACGTGAAGAATCATTAAAAAAATCTTATGCATGAAATTGTTGACTACCGCTGGAATTAAAACGAAACTTTAATGAAACCTTTTTTTACAGATTTTTTACACAGTCATCTTGTCTTTCATATAACATACAGTTGGTTCCAGCTTATAATACATTACCGTTAGTACAAACATTCAATTTTTAATCGGACAAATCTGCTGTGCACGTAACCTTCACATTTATTTTGCACCATTAATAATTCTTAAAATTTTTTTTAATCGGATTTTTCCAAATTTCCGCTAACTTTAGAGCACAAGCAGAAGATAAAAGCCAATTTCTTTTTCTTTTTTTAACCCCTTCTTAATTTGCATTTTGTTTTTCTAGGCCTAACTACTTGAAAACAAATTTTCAAGTTCTTTTGGCTCACTACAGTGTCCATACATCCCAGTAATGCATTTTACCTCTGAGCGCGATGTTGAACAGCAAAAACAGTTTCACATACTTTTCTCCACCAGACTCCTACCTGTTAGCCGAGGCCTTAGGATTGCTTACGCACTGGGAGAGGTAGTGGATTCTACGGATTTTACATGCACATATCCCCAAGTATACATGGTGGTCTTCAGTGGGTATCGAACGCGCGACCTTCCAAGTGGAAGTCCGACGTGCTAACTCTACTAGGCTACCACGGCCCCACAGTTTCACATACTAATCATACAAGCTAAATATTGATTTTATAAGCAGAACCTTATTAAGTTTTGAACACTAGCTTTCATTTTATTTAATTTCATATTAAACAGGATGTTTTATTGAATTTTGAAATGAATTATTGAAATGAACTGGTTACCAAACTAAACTGTTGAATCAGAATTCTTGTTATTGGAAGAGACCGGCTTATTTTAAAGAACTTCATGTTCTTTCATGAATAGCTCTGAGTCAAAAGGACTTAGATTTGAAAAACTGAATTCCTTTTTTTGAGTAACCCTTCCCATAAATAATCAGGTACGGTCTCATTTTTGAGACACCACTATAAAAAAAAGAAACAAAATAAGATGTTTCTTTACTGGGGTTAGAACGAGGACTGTATTGTCTATAACCAAATGCTCTTCCACTATGCCAGAAGGGCATTGAAAAGAGAGCGAAAAGTTGGATAATATAGTTTCCAAACGTACCTGTGCTAAAGTATTTCCATAACAAATTTCTTCATATCCCAATGCAGAAAAACGTTATTTATCCATTCGTTCATTCTGTTTTCTTGTTCTGCTGCGTCCAATCTAAATCCGACGATTTAAATTTATGGTCTTCCTGCTCCGAACAGACGAACGGACTACTGGAATTTTTAATCGTTCTAATGTCTCGCGCTTTAAATAGTTCCTTAATTTTGATAGAAATTTATGTTCTGAAGAAGTAATCGTTAAAAAAACCTTGCATTAATTACGAACACAAAGTTGTTTTATAAATTTTTTGATTAATTGCAGTAAAAATAAAACTATATTTGCTCTTTCTGTAACTATAATTTTAAGAATGGGTTCAAAAAACTAAGAACGGTGCTTGTTTATTTTTAAATCAAAATTACTTTAACCCTTTAACTACCGGAATATATTCACAAATCTGTTTGTCTGAAATACAAAAAAAAAAAAAATCCAAAAATTGCATAAATGGCGATACATCTATTTCTATGTATATGTTATGAGTTTCGTACATGAACTTTCGCCATAGCAAATTTTGTTATTGGCTAACCAATGAAAAAAGTAAATTACGTCAATTACCGTCAATAAATCGCTTATTGGCGTTACCCGTACCACAGAAAAGTTTCTCCACATCGTCTATTGACGTTACCCGTACCACAGAAAAGTTTCGCCACATCGTCTATTGACGTTACCCGTACCACAGAAAAGTTTCTCCACATCGTCTATTGACGTTACCCGTACCACAGAAAAGTTTCTCCACATCGTCTATTGACGTTACCCGTACCACAGAAAAGTTTCGCCACATCGTCTATTGACGTTACCCGTAGTTAAAAGGTTAAAAAAGTAAGCAGTTATATTTTCTCATTTTTAATCACATCATGTTCAAGTCTACAGATGTTCCATCAGATTTTAAAAAAATGGCGATGCCTACCCATAAACTGCCATTGCAATATCGAGAATATTGCTCCCAACGTGTGTCAGGGCCTGGGCGTAGCCCAAAACATCCGTCATTATTCTGTTGCCGGATGCAAACTGCGCAGAATTAAACCAAATAAACTATCGTAGAGTCATTTCCATACTTCTTGTCTGCCATTATCACGTGGCAATGATTTTCATTCTTTCGATGGGGTGTCGCCAAGAATGCGGGCAACTAATAAACATTTCTGCGATTTTCAGGGTTAGCGAATTCCGATGATGAATGTCCTTCCTATAATCAATTGTCTTATAATTCATTGTTTTTACGTTTCATTCTGTCGTCACGTTTCTACACTTGTTTCTTCCTGTTATGGCTCGTGCTGATGGATGGTGTAGTTTAGGAAAATGAAAGAAAGTGTTTGGTGGTTAATCTGAGAAGGGGAAAATAACGTGAGACACGAAATACATTAGCAATCGATGAAGAAACGTGAACTTGTAGAAAAGAACTGAAGCAAGGTTAGCATTACTCGATGTTCTACATTTTGTTTATGTGCTGTACTCACATTATAAAAGATACTTACTTTAACAGGATGGAGATGAAAGAGAAAATGGCACACAATTGCAAATTGATTGTAACAACAAAAATTTTTATGAGGCAAAATTGTAAAATTATTGTTTTTGCTCATTTTTTTGACTCTCAGTTGACTCTACTGACTCTCAGTTGAGTATTTTGACAACGTTTTTCTTAGTTTGCTGTCTTGTCTGTCCGCGGCAATTTTGCAATCGAATTTTCGACCATTTCCCGGTAAGCTATTGTTCTGAAACTTTACATATAGCTTAGAACCAGATGGCAATGCAATATTCTACCACTTTTATCATGTTTTGATGAGTTTCTGAAGTATTTCTAATAAAATAAAATTAAATATGGCGATTTGTTCCGAAAAATTCCATCAGATAACGCTGAGATCGTAGTGCGCAAGAAAAACGTTGTTTTTTATATTAAATAAATGTCCAGTTATTTTTTAAGTACAAAGATAAGTTAAATTTTGTGCATTAAATGGGTTTTGTCAAACTCATTTGTCTAATCAATGTCAGGCGATTTTGTAGTTATGATAAAAACTTGAGCAACAGACGTTCAAAACAAAATTTCTTATATATTCCAAAACTAAACTGTTCTTTTAAAATTTGATGGATCAGCAAAATTTTGTATAGAACAGGCATATTCTCATTCAATTGAAGGGCTGATTCCTAAAAAAAAGAAGTTTCAGACAGTTGTTAACACCAAAAAATTAAAATATGGGTTGAATTTTCAGAGTTGGTATGGGTAAATTCTTTAAAAAAAATTTTTAAAAAAAACAGGCGAGATTTCAACTAATATATAATGCTAAGAGGAAGGAGATTCAGATTATTTATGAGTGAGACATGTTTTTACTTCGTTGTACGAAGTACTGAAAGTATTGCGATCGTGAAAATTTGGCACGTAAATTTCCACCTAAATTTGCATTTAAATCACAATCGATTTTAACCATTACCGATTCCGTTTTGACGAATTTTGCCGTGCTCTCTGTATGTTTGTATGTGCTCAAAAACAGTTAGTCGTAGAAGGTTAAAACTTCCTGTGTAGGACCTGTACAAGACCTAGTTGTGCCGATCTAGAAAAGTGCAACCCCTTTTGTTAGCAATCGGATGTCCCAAAACAGGTGTCTTTGTTTCAATTAAGTGCAAATTTCCAGTCGTTGTCCATAACCTACCACCTGAACAGATAATTTGAAAAAATATATTTAAATGCATAATATAGGTGCTTCAATTCTGTTAATACGCAATACATAAACTTGCTACTATAATATGTGAATGCCCAAAGATTAAACTTACGTGCTTCTCTTGGCAGAATTAAACGTACTGTAGAATTTTAATGTGTTAAACACCTTCGTATTCTGATCAAATATGCGCATTTGTACTAACTATGTTGTACTAACTATGTTAGCTATCATGCATTTTAACAAAAGGAAAAACTATGCGCTTGTATATGGAGGTTGTAAATTCTACGTCTACTAGACATGCAGTATCAGCACGGTTTGCTAGATGCTATAGATACTAACTTGTTCCACCCCCTCTCCCCCTAAATGGTTTCACTTGAGATTAAATTTCACACTGGAATTTATTAGCAGAACCTGTTAATGAGAACAACTTTCTTTAATAAGAGACAGCTCCTATTTGCCTGCTATATGCGAGAAAGACAAAGCAATTACCTTTCTAGGCAACTTTCTAAAGATGTGTCACTAGTTACAAGAAGTGTGTAGAAGCGTGCTTTTTTTTTTTCGAAGCACAGATTGCAGCACAAGCTTTGAACCTCAAACGTCCGATTCGCTAAGTAACTCTTACTTTCAGGCCAAGAACTGGGAATATTTCAAAATGAATTTTCCTCAAAACAAGATGTCTAAATTTCAGTCTCTCACAACCTTTCCATCAACATTTTAAATGCTTTATCATTGATATTTCATGTTCAGAATCGTACCTTAAATGGCAGATGTCTGACAGTGATTAAATGCGCAACAAACTACTTTTGACTTTTTAAACATATACGTCAGAAAGTGACGAACTCAAATGAAGCGGTAAAAAACTGAATGAAATGGAATAACTCCCACGCAAGTTGAACCAAACCCGATCCCAACGCTAACGCTTCAAGCATAAAACCGAGCATTCAACCTTTTCAAGCACCCGGACTTCGAGGCTAGACAAGGTTAGAGCAAACAGTAAGACGTTTCCGAAGTCTGTTCTAACGCAACACCAACCCACTAATGCATAAGGAAATGGCGCATGCAAAGTGCTTCATTGTTTGGCTGCAAAAGGAACATGTAGGTTAGGAACGTAGTAAAGAAAAACCATCTAGGATAAGTGCTTCAAATGAAAAAGATAGTAAATAAACAGACGCAATTTGTTTGCAGAATTATGGGGTTGAGGAAGGGATTTACATTTCAAAAGTCATTAGAAGCAAATGAATCTAATTGATGCCACCCGCCCAGGACTTTTGAGTATCTTTCCGAGACGGAACTTTCAAGAGCCAAAGATAGCAAGCTGTCTCACCTCCTCTCCACTGGAAATGCTATTTCTCATGAAAAGGTGCAATATGTGCCGTTCTAGTTTTTGGTCATTTGAATCTTGAATAGATGTACCGCCATGTCCCAAATTTTTCTTTTTAATGCAGTGTCTGAATGTCTTGAACTTCAGCAACGGAATATTTTATACATAACTCGCAATTCGCAAGTAATATCTATCAGGAAATACGATGTGCAAAGAATAAATCATTTTAGATAATGCAACTCCAATTTTGCAATCTACCTCAAAAGTTAAAGCATAAGAATTAAGAAAAAATACTTTTGAAATGCGTGGTGAGTAAAGAAATGAGAGTTAGTTTTCAAAGAAAAGTTACTAAGCGTATAATAATTAAACTGTTGATGAATATACACTACTAGTAACCCCGGCGGTCATACGAAATGACCGCTGTTCTAGATATTATAAATATACAATTTTCCCAATAACCAGAAATGCACATCAAATCAAAGAGAAATTTATCAGGTAGAACAGTCAAGTTTAATGAATAAATAAGAAACATATAATAATTTCCGGAAAATATTCTTACCGAAAAAAAAACATCTAAGTTATAATAATCTGTAAAACAAAAATATCATTTACTTTATAAGCAAATTGTTTCTGAAAAATATTTATTTATATCCAACATAATCATCGGCAAAACAATAGTTTTAACGAAACTGGGAAAAACAGCGCTGTCTCTTTAATATATATAAAAAGAGCAGACGATATATAAATTAAAACAAAGAAAGAAGGCTTAAATTAAATTCGCGCTTACATTTAATTTTTAACGGAGATTGTAAAACTAGCGATGCCTCACTCAAAATGCTAGAGAAATGTTTTGATTATTAGTATATTTTACTTTGATTATTAGTATATTTGACCGCTTATATATAAGATTTAAATCAAAAGCTCAAAAACAGCTTAAAAATGAAGAAGTAGCGATTAGAATTGCAGACAAGTGTTTCGAAATTACAAGGAACCCCTTTTCAATGCAAAAAAAATGTAGCAAAACCAACCAGTCAGAACTATAAAGCTTAAATAGAAATTATTTACTCATATGCAATAATTATATCCATCAACAACTTACGAAAATTAGTTAACGTCCCTAAGTTTTCTCCATTTCCAATGTTCTCAAACTTTACTTTTCCTTTCTTGAATCTTGATGAACCATTTTACACTCACGCTGAAATGATGTTACCTCTGATGACCCATGAAAACGATAACAGAAATCGAGATAGAGAAACAAAAAAGAATTCTCCCGCGCTGTGAGAAAAGGGTGGTTACAGAAAAGTGTCATCCATTGTTCTATCACAGATGGAATATGAAATTCCTTTCCTATTGTCATGGAATCGAGTAATGAAATTGCTGACGATGCCTAATTGCTCAAGCATTGTGAAAATCAGAAAGATTAGGTCATCTGGGCTGGGGGAGCGAACAGAAAATGGTCAGCACTTTGGATTGAATGGACAAAGGTTAGTGCCAAATTGACAAGGCATGATCAAATGGAATCATGTTTCCGGTGCTAATAGTTGTCTAAAATCATTTTAGAAGTCTTTTGAGGGAATATTAAAACTTTATAGCTTTTTCACTTACGAATGGGTAACCGAAATGATGAAATAAGAGCTAAAGAACAAGTAAACGTTTTCCATTCAATTCTTCGTCGTAAAGTTAACCATTTTAGGACTTTTAATTTTTTTTCCATTGAATAGTTGAGAATGAATTAATTTCAAGTGAAACAAGAGAGGGTAATAATTAGGAATGTAACCAATAGTGATTTGGCCGAATACCGAATATTCGCCCAATTTCTTAGGCCGAATACCGAATATTCGGTGGCCGAATATTAAAATTTATAGAAAATCGTTGTAATAGAAAGTATTTGTCAAATTTAAAATTATTAAAAGTCAAACATCAATTGCACACAATCTATGATGTATGATTTAATTATGTCTGTTAAGAATTTAAAAATATTTAAAATTAATCTATTTCCTCTATTGTTTTGAATGTAATAAAACTAAAAATTTAAGCCACAAGTGGAATAGAAATGACAGGTTTTATGGTAGTAAGCATTAGCATTATTTTACTAATTATTTAATTCGAATGAAAGAACTACAATTGCTTAGTGAACTTCCTCAAAACTGTTTAATGAAGATATTTTAAAAGTTATAAAAGTCAATATTTTTATTTTATGGGATTTTTTTACATACCTATTTTTAAAAGATCTATTAAAATTTAATGCACTTAACTGGAATATATTTCTCTGCTCAAAAACCCCAATAACTTATGCTATCTCAGTATTCATGATATATTCTTGGCTTTTCACATTTCTCTCTTACCCAATATTCACAATAAACCAGTCTGCCCAAACAAAGTCTGACTTCACTTTGTAAATAATAACAAAGTAAATTTCTCATATTCTCCATCATAATTAACTATTGCCAGCTTTTGGAAACAAATACTAAATATAAAATACAATATTACAGCTTTAAAACCTGTTTGCTCAGCCAAGCGTAAAACAAGGTTCAAAAAAAGTAATTTTTTTAAATTATTTTTATTTATTAAAACTATATACCAATGTATTCTTTTGCAATAATTATAATACAATTTTAAATGTTTAAAATCTATTGATTTGTTTCTTTTTTTACATTTCTACTGCAGCAGAACTATTCGGCCGAATAGTCCATCAATATTCTACCAGGCCGCATTTGACCTTACCCAGTATTCGGCCAGACCGAATATTCGGCCAGGCCGAATACCGAATAGTGGCTGAATATTTGTTACATCCCTAGTAATAATGGGGGACGAGCATTATAAAAAATTAAATTATTTCCCGAGACTTCAATTTGTTTCCTGTATATTCAAAACTTCAGTGCATGCATACATACATACAAAAATAGTAACAAAACGTTTAATTTATATTCAGAGTGCCTTATTTTCATTGCATTTTTAACGAGGCACTTTCAAGGAAATGATCAATATAAATGGAAACATAATAAAAGTTAAAAATATAAGAAATAAAAGTAGTTTAATTAAATTATTTTTTTTATACTATTAAGTTTAAAGATAACTGCATAGGTTTGCGAAACAAGCAACTTATTTCAAAAATTCTAAGATAGGCGTATGTTTCTCTAATGTCTGGGCACCGTTATCAATTTTCATTTCTTCAAGAAAATTTATGTAAAGAAATGTAGTTTTTAATGTAGTAACGTAATTTAAATGTAGTTTTTCCATCCTATTTTGCACCATTTACAAGCAATGTTTCTCTAATGTCTGGGCACCGTTATCAATTTTCATTTCTTCAAGAAAATTTATGTAAAGAAATGTAGTTTTTAATGTAGTAACGAAGTTTAAATGTAGTTTTTCCATCCTAATTTACAAGCAGTATATTGCCCTTAATTGTAAAAGAGTCTTTTGAATCTCTTGGAATTTTAGAAAAGGAGTTTTTAAAAAGAAAATGATATCTTCAGTTTAGGAAAAAAGAAATCGTTTTCAAAACCTGCCTCATTCTAAGCTAGTATAAATAAAATGCACAAAAAATTTTTTTATCCCAACAACTTGTTTCTGAGGCAATATAACAAAGTGTTTTCTTAGTCTGTTTCAAAGAAGGAGAAAGATATTAACAACATAATTAATGCTTTGACAAGCGGTAAATTTTTATTAATCTCAAAATGTTTTATATGATGTTAATCTTAACAAATGAATATCGCCTTCTTTTACACAAACTGAATTCTATGCGCATCGTGAATGCTGAAAAAATGGCGTAATCGTGTCCCTTGAAAAAGGAAGAGGTCAATTCAAGGGATACTTTCTCTTTCCGTAGGTGCAGCCTGCCGAGGATGGGCAAAGATATTATCTGAAAAGCGAAAAGGTTATCAAATGTGATATGTCATAATCTTCTAGTCTAGGAACTGGGTTACGCTTTGATTTAATGCCAGCAACAAATGGAAAAATGTTAGGAGAAAATGGCAAATTCGAAGCAATAGCACGTAAGAGAAATCTTGGGAATCGTATGCTAATTATCAGAATGGAATGCATTTTGAAATGTTGCAGAGAGGCATAGGCGAACTTTCTCTAAGAAAAATTGAATTAGAATGATTAAATTTCGATTTTACAATGAGATTCATAATTGGCATCGATTTTTAGAAGCATCCATATTTACAGTAAAGATTAAAAATAATACACAATTTACTTTTATCCTCCAACTTACTTCTCTGTTAGCACTAGGCCTTAGGGATGCCCTGCCCCGGGGGTAGTGGGGGCTACAGAGTTTACATGCACGTATCCTCAAGTGCACATGGTGGGTTTTCAGCGGGTATCCAACACGCGACCTTCCGATTGGAAATCCGACATTCTAACCAATAGGCTACCACGACTTTCAATACACGATTCACTGAGGGGAAAAATCTTAAATTAAAAATATCTTTCCTGTAACATTTTACCAGTATTTACTCCTCTTTCTGAATTTCATTTTTACACTGAAAAAAAAATTAAATATATAAATAAATAACTCGAAAATATGCTCCAGTAAATTGGAGACTGATTCCAAAAGTAAAGCATTGATTTTTTATAAGAGTTCATTTCACAAAATGCGTCAAGCTCTTAAAGGTCACAGAAAAATTGAAATATGAATGTCATTAATAGTTTTAGTAATCTATTTTTTTCTGTTTTAGTTTAGTCTTCTTTTCAAATACATTGTTGAGCGTTATTTCTGCACATGTTATCTGTGTAACTTTGTCTATTTTATCCGATGCTATTACATTCATGTGTGAAGATTACTATTTTCGCAAATGGCATCAGAAAGCGATTTAGATTTAGAATATCAGATTAAATTGATACAGAATGAATGATGAAATTTGCATTAGCGTTGAGAAAAAATGGTTAGATGAGTGAATAGGAACATCGCGAGGAATGTGTGAATGATCGAGAAAAATCTCCCTATCCATAAAGCGATTACAAAGCAAATCGGATTTGAATCTTTATAAATTGTCCATTGTTCTCAGAGTCGTCGAACTCTTAAGACAGTTTTTCGCAATCCTTATTCAGTGAAAGTTAAATGGAGTTTGAAATCCGCTAAGTGTGTCTGCCCCATAAAGAAAAGTAGCTGAGAATATTGAACAATGTATTCTGTTTGAAAGTGGAGCATTATTGAGCGATCCCTTTATAAGAATATGTTTTACAAGAAGACAAATTTATGAACTGTTTTTAAGAAGTCGTAATTTTCCTTGTGAGCTCGTGAGGATTTTTCCCACCGAGAGATTTTGTTCTTGCTAAAAGGTCAGTTTAATAGTTTAATATCTAATTTCGAGTTTTCTGCAAGAACAGGTCTGAAAATTGGTTATGAGTTTCTGGTATTAGTTAAAATTAGTCTTAGAGCTTGTGTGTCAGATAACACTTTCGTTTGAATACTGAGTTTGTAAAATTTTTTTTGCTCCAAAAACAGGGCTACACAAAGCAATGCTTAAATTTTAAATTAGTTATACAGACCACAACTGATAACTATGTAGTCGACTACAAGGATCCACAAACGAAAATGTATTATTACATTTAATTCTTATTTTTATTCCATACGTACATTTAAGAAAATCGGTTGCTTAAGTGCAAAAAGTGTCAAACAAAAATAACCACTTAAGGCAAGATGCAATCTTATAAATAAAAAATCAACGTAATGTAAACATATACTGACAGGAAAAAAATCCCAACACCGAGAAAAAATTATTGCTGGCAAATGAAATTTTCTCAAAATATTGACTAGGTAACGTGTTTAAAAGATTAAAATTTCAAGATCACGAGTTAATATAAACGCAACAAAATCAATTTAATAACCGGTAGAAACTATAGAATTTTTAATATAAGCATGCAAATACGTGCATGCATTGTGTCGTACGGATACTGGATGTTAGTTTGTGGGAGGGAGTTCCATGCCTGTTGTACTAAGTCGATCAAATACAGGAACAGTTTATGCTTATCTCTACGCTTAGCCGAAGACATAGGATTGCTTGCTCGCGGAGCTGGTGGAAGAGTTTATGCTGGTTGTGGCATAAACTGTTCCACCCTCTGCGTGTGTCGATACGCAGGCATTGTGAAGTCTGTGTAACTTCACACAGACATGCGTGTGTTGAGCCCTGGTGTTATCGTACAACGATATCCCATCGGTGATCAATAGGGAAAATATCTGGTGATCTAGGAGGCCAAGGCAACGGGTCGAGACTCAGTAGAGCATATTGGGTAGCAAAAGTGGTATCAGGGCAAGCGTTATCATGTATAAAAACACCTCTTGAATGCAGTTTATAAATGCAGCACAACAGATATAGTTCCACTGATTATATATTTATTGTTTCAAATAAAGTATTTTAATAAGATAAACTAACAGAACTTCAAAAATCAAAAGTACTGAATACAATTTTAAACATATTAATTGTTTCAGAAATTATATACCATCAAATGTACCCAACTCTGTGCTAACAACACAACTTAGTGCCCAAACTTCTTTTTAGACACTAGGGCTACCTAATAGCTGTCGGTATTTTAAATCAAATTACTTTCGTAAATTCCTGTTTATAATTACAAAGAAAGTTGATATGCAACTTATTTGATACCGGCATACTATTTCGTTTTCTTTGTGATCAAACTAAATTTTACGCCTCTGCTTTCATTGTATGCTTGATTGATAATGTATTGTGAGCACTGACATTTCTTCAAAAGCCTAACATCCATTCATCATCTTTTAAGTTATTTTCTGTGGTAACAGATCGTAGGAATTTGCAATTCATTTTACATTTCGATCCGTTCTTGCATTTATTCAATTTCAGTTAATAACTTATCATTTAATGAGAAAGTAATGTTACAACAACAAATTGAGATGTTTTTATTATTTAGGCATTTTCGATATTTTTTAAGAAGCTGAATCTTTTTAACTTTGACGATTTTGCGTAGTGAACAAATCGAGATTTGAAGTAAATTTTGTACTGCTTTCACTTGACGTTTTTTGTAATTATGATTTCCCAATCAGAGCTTAATAGCGAAAAATCGTCCTAGTTTCTTCCGTACATCAACTGAATAATTCTTGATAGTTATCATAAGAAAGCATTTGATCTGAATTAAGTAGCAACCTTTTTTTTTTTCTCCGTTAAAACGTACAGTCAATGTTCAATGTGCAATTGTTCGTTAAAATGTACAATTCAATAGAAAAAGCAGAAAAAATTATGATTGCAATGGATTTTGATTGATTTAAAGGAATAAATAATAACTTCTAAAATATTTCTTTCTCTCCAAAATTACGACATGCATACGACATGGACTGGTACGATTTTATGCATTTTGAAAATCCACCGATCTTGGATGAACTACGCCAGCGACATACTACAAAGCCACCCTGCTGGCTATGAAACGTTAATAAATGGTAAAATAAACGTTATTAAAGCACACATTTTAAAATGTTGCTTTTTTTTTTTTTTTTTTTGAAAATTTTTACGTTTTTTATACTAAATTTATCATTTAGAGTGATAGTATCGCATGTATGAATATCTAGTTTTACATGTATGGTATTTTTATTTCTCATGATAATAAATGGATTGAAATAATGAATTAATATCTCAAGCTTATATGAACAATTTGTAAATCGTTCTTCCTAGACTTGAAGTATAATTTGTTAAAAGCTTTTTAAAAATATATCGACAGTGAAAGAGTTTAATTTGAATACAGTGAAGCTGCTCATGTTTTTCCGTTGAACTTTACACTTCGCTATATCTTAACATCCATCTATGACTAACTATGAGCAATCCATCTTATGAACATTATTATTCTTAATTGTGGAAAGTAGTTGTAGACTGAAGAAATTGTTTCATTTAATATTACACAATGGTATATAATGAATCATTTGCTGCCTTCATTGTGCTTGAAGAGCCATAAAAATTTAAAGATTTTTGTTGCATTTTTTTCTGTAAGAAATATAAATTAGCATATTTAAAATTCCACAGTAAACAAATAAATAAATAAATATTGGTTAGATTAAATAAATAAGTTAATATGACAGTAGTTAAAGAAAAAATGCAGTTTTGACGGAATTTATCACTAGCTTTCGAAAGCATTCCTTAAAATTTTATATTTTTAGCTGAGCATTTTCCACTAGATATTTGTGTTGTTAAAAAGGATTAGACTAAATTTTACGAAAAAAATTAATTTCTAATATTGTAACAAGTCTTCTCATCTTTCCTAAAACTTAAAAAGGTAACGGAAATCTTTGACCAAACGCGTTTAAAAAGTTTTTAATGGCCAAATCATCTCGTATATTAATTTCTATTATGTAACGCAAAAATCAGCCCTAATTTAGGTACAAGATTTGTCAACACCTTGGTTAGGTTTTTCTTCAACCTGTTTTGTTCAAATTAATTTTTTAGTTAATCCTCTTTTAACTTGAATGGTTACACATTAGTTAGGGTTTTTATTTCCTTTCTGCTTTGTCTAAATTAATTTTGTAGTTAAACCTTTTGAGTGGCATGATTTTTTTTTTTTTTTTTCAAGATTTCCATGAGAGACTCTCAGCATTTTTTTTATATTGTTACCGAATTTTTTCGCACTAAATTTACGTATCGTTTTACAATTTTTTGGCGTCAAGTTTTTTTTCTCTTTCACGTATCCAATTTAAGCGATACAAAAAGTGCTAAAGTCATTGTGAATGAATAAGATTCGATTTACCATGTGCATTCAATTGTATTTAAAGCCTATCTTGGCATAAAAGGACGAGAAGGGATTAAATATACCTATTCTTTTAAAGTGAAAATTTTGTTTTGAAAATATTGCTTTTACAGAAAATGTTCGGGGGGGGGGGGGGTTGATGAATGGATGATTTTTACTGAAATTAGGAGATCCTGCACAAAAAACGCTTTGATGTTTTCCCTAAAATGCAAATGTATCAATATACATTGTACTTAAGTACCACTCTTGCAATAATGCTTCAAGGGAAAAAAGTTACATTTATGAGCTTTTACGTTTATTCAAAATAACTTCATTTCATTTTCCTGACAAAGCACCAAAACTGCGTTTCAGCGGAATTTATGCAAAATAAGCGAGAGAATTTAAGAATAAAAATGCCTAAGTTGCCTTATTTGAAGATTTATCGCCAACTGCACCAAAGTATCGTAATTCCCGCCAAAAGTTCGTTAAAAATCGAAAATCAACTGTATTAATTATTGTGTATACATTTTTTTCATCAAAAAATTCAATTTTTGTAGTATTTGTGGGTTGAAAGCCAGATAGTCTGTTAATACATATGGGATTCATTCCCTCATGCTTATGGCACCGGCAGAATGCATGTGATACATAAATGTTTTTTTATTATAATTTTAACCTAAAGTGTTGAGTTTTTATTGAATGCCAACCAATTCTTCACGTAACAGCGCATTATTGTAGGCCCGCTAGACTGCAAGAAAATAGTAACTAGCAAGCGAGCGCAACGAGCTTGGATCGTGCAGCAATCCAAATAGAACTGCATACAGGTCTGGGGATTGGCGAGCGATAGTGAGCAGAGAGCGGGCTCCCTAGTTAGTTATACAATGCATCAAACAGAAATGAACGTCTTTCAAAAGTATGCAATTTGCACTGATTAAAACGCGTTTTTAAAGAGACCACTGAAATTAAATTTTATGAAAATTAAGAGATAAATAAATAAAATGAAAATAAAAGAAAAAGAAATCATGTAACAGAAATTTCGGAGAAGTACTGCGAGTAGAGTTTTCTGCCAAAGATGCCACAACGAAATCGAAACGAAAGTTGATTTACAATGGTGTTTTTCTACCTAAAGTTAATTTGACCTAAAATAAAGATGAATTTATTTTACACCGACTCTCACTTACGTGTCTTTTTTTGAAAAAATAAATAATAGCCCTTTTTTTTCTGTTTTCGAGAATATTTTCACCAATCTATAATCGTTCCACACTAACTTCAAAGACAATCCGCTGTTCATTAGCTGCATCATATTATCGTAATGCAAGTACCATTTTATAATTTAATTTTGTCGCACGTTCTACATAATACTGTAGTTAGGTGGAATTCTTTTCTCTTTTTTCCCTCGAAAAACGTAGCCATCTCTCACAAATTCACTGCTTTATGTTCCCTTTTTTTTATCAGAAAATGTTTAATTTCTTATGAAGTATCGGTAATCATCGGTCGGTTTGGTTCTATTAATTCGATATCGTTTTTTGTTTTCGGAATTCCGCGAAGTGAACAAAGAGAGGTTGAATGTCTCATGATAATATTTTTTGAGAATTTTTTTTTCTTTCGCTTTTTAAATTTGAGTTTTTCTCCACAATTAAAAACAAAGCTAAAGAAAAGTAATGTTTATAGAAAAAAAAAAATTCGGATTTAGCCACAAAATATAAAAATGCAATATTGGAAAACAAAAACTCCTTAGAAATACTTAAAATGGTAACACTGAACGTATCACACTTTATGAAATTTCTAAATGTTATGAATGGGGGATTCGGAGGTATGGGCTATGAATGCTGAGTACGGTTACAGTTAAAGATTTCAAAGATACGGAATGCATTGCAGTAATCACGTAGGCTTGCTATTTTCTGGTAATTTTAAATAGTGTTGGCTAGTTTCCTAACTTTTCACCTGATAACCCTGTTGAGATCCCTTAAATGTTAAAGTAAAATTATCAGAGCTACCAGAAATGAGGGAGAAATATTCAAGAGATTGAAGAGATTGAAAGCTGCATTGGAAATCGATTTTTTATTTTTAGGCGTAATATATACAAAAAAGCACTTCCGTAAATGAAATTGAAATGTAAGATTCCGGATCAAAATTAGAATTATCAATTTTGTAACATAAGCACGAAAGCGTAGGCTAAAATTACCGGAAAAGGAAAAAATTGTGCCACTATTTTTTAAGATGCCACGATAAAAGAGAAAACTTTTGCTAGCTGGAGATAATTTTCCATGATTCTCCATGATTTAATCTGTCAATCGTGCGTGTCTAAAAACTAGTTGTTGAAAAGATGAGAAATATGGAAGGTGAGATTGGTCATTGTAAGTGAAGAAAGAGGACGATGTGGATGATTATGTACACACGTGCTTTGAAAACATGATGTTTTAGTAATTACGAGTATATAAAAAAAGTTGTAACTTTAGCAGTCCTAGACATACTGGGTGGGGCAGAAGTAATGACTCGGTTTTGAGGGGATATTTAAAAAAAGCTAATAGAATTTGAGACTTACAGCTTTTTTTATTTTGATCTGTCTATAATCCCATTTTTTACATTGTTTTGAAACCACTTCAGCAAGATGGTGGCCTTCTGAAGCAATACACTGATGCAGTCTATTTTTCCACGCACATAGAATAGACTGCATTTTTTTGTGCATTTCAATATTCCGCGTACCCCCCCCCCCCCCCCGCGTAATATTACGGTCCCTAAACCTTCTCTGTGGGGTTATTTGAGGGAGAAAGGTTGTAAACATCACCTCCATACTTTAGAAGAGCTGAAGGACCGAATTCTCTGGGAAATGTCCGCCATACCCCTTTAAATATGCAGAAAATTTTCCCAAAATTTCAGAAATGGACTGCATCAGTGTATTGGTGCTGAAAGCCACCATCTTGCTGAAGTGGCATTCAAAACATAATGCAAAAAAGGCGATTATGTACAGATCAAAATTAAAAAGTTTCAAGTCTCAAATTGTACTGTTTTTTTTTATACCCCGTCAAAACCAGGTCATTACTTCTTCCCCAACCTGTATATAAACATAGAAGTATAAACAAGAATTTTTCTGTGTGGATGGTGTAATGAAATATTCTGAAAGGTTATGCATATACATTACGAAGGAGAACCTGAATAAAAGCATAAATGTTATATGTGGAAAAAATGAATTATATATTGTATGCACGTTACAGTAAACAAAAGGAAGTGCTTTGAAGAAAGTAACAAGCATGCTGTAGATAGATCCAAATCATGATTTTACTTTACTTTGCATTACTTATTTATGAAGCGGAAGACAGAAGATAATGTAAAAAATAATAGACATAATAAATATGAGTTTTAAAAATGTGATGTTTTTAACACTAACTTGTACTACTTACCGTGTATTAGGAAAAGCCAAATCAAAGGAAAGTTGCACTATAACTAGTTACGAATTATACAAAATGGAAGCTTCGAAACAGTCAAAGTGGTAAATTTAGTGTTAAGATAGATTTCTTCTGATTTTACCTTATTCGTAATCTACAATGTTCAGTTTACCAAAACAACTAAACCTAACTAAAAAAATATATTCTATAACAGTTTATTATGAACTTAACCATCTAACCTATACTTCATCCAATCATGTTGGATAAGCTATCAATGTTGGTAATTAACTATCTATATCAGTATTTAGGGTAGTCATAAAGGACATAAACTGATTAATAAGAATTTTTTGTGCCAAATACAAATACAAAAGTGACGACCAGCAACAGGCTCAGGGCCCAGCTTGGCTGGTCCTAGTCAATTTAGCAGTCCCCAATGAACATTAAGAGTTTTCTTAAAAGTTTTTACCGCACTGGCAATTCACAGTTGCTTCCGGTAAACTATTGCAACCGTCTACAACCGTATTGAAGTAGTAATGTTTCCTAATTTCAAGATTAGACTGAGATTTAAAAAGCTTAAAACAATGACTTGTGGTTCTACTTTCAGCAACTAAACTTAAAACTAATATAATTAGGCAGATATCAATGCATTGTAAATATATTTATAAGGTTTTTAATAAATTACTCGTTTCAGTAAATTCCAATACAGTAAAACCTGTTTTTGTGCAATGGATAGGGACCGCATAAAAGAAATCGCACAAAAAAATATTCGGAAATTTTATAAATTCTTAAATATAATAAGCAACTTTGTACGATATACTACCAAAAATTTTTCTATACGGTGAGGGACCGCATAAAAAAAGTTGGACTTAGAAAATACATCAATGATTTATGAAATAGATGAGAGAATGCTTTCAATTAAATTAAATAATTAAATTAGATCTAAAGAAATTTAAAAATATTTAATTCTTCATTGTACATATATATGGAGAAGTTTTCAAATTATACATTGAACAGTTTGCTCCTACTTGTCGTAATCCAAAACGCGCATCTTCTTGTGATGAATTGGTTGAAAATCGCTTTCGTCGCTTGAAGGTAGGATTTCAAGTGATTTCTTTTTTTGGTAGCATGAAGTCTGTGATCAGTTTTTGTGACGACGGTCGACTGGTCAATTGCTTGTAAACGTCACGATAGTGAGACATGCATGATCTCAGTTCTTTTTGGAATTTTAAGCGTCTTTCCGCATTGGTATCTATTTTAAGAAAATGCGTTTCCAATTTTTTAGAAATCTGGATCCCTGCATATATTTTATCTGCTCCGGTTCTTCTTGTCCATTTTCATAATCTATCAAACTATTGATAATGTCATTATCATCATTAGTTTGGTCCTCAATCATCTCGTCAAGGTCATTTTCGCCGAAGTTATCAAAACCTTCTCCTATAATTTTTATTTATACAGTAAGCACATGGGCACGTACCATGTGCTAACTGTATAAATAAAAATTATAATAAGTTGTCATTTTTAATTATGTACATATGTACATTGATAGGAAACATTAAACTGGTGCTAACGCCGCTAAGATTCATATACCGCATAAAAATAAATCTCACGAAAAAAAATCGCACAAAAATAAAATCGCACAAACCCAATCGCACAAAAACAAAATCGCGTAAAAAACGACCGCACAAAAACAGGTTTTACTGTATTCGAAAGTTCCCTTTGTAGTGCGAAGAATTTCAACACATCATTCCAATTACCGCTATGCATTGTTCAACATTTGGTATGTGACACTAGATATAACATTTGCGGTACTGATCTCAAATATTTTAATACCTTCAACTGGAGTTTCAAACACTCTGTCCTTCATGCAGCTACAAAAGAAAAAATATCGAGAAGAATAGTATTCAATGAGCAAGAGCCTAAATGTTGAATGATACGCTGCTGGAACTGCAATATTAGGTATTGGAATGATGACACACTACTAATTGAATACATTGAAATTCTCTGAAAATAGCAGTTTTATTAAGAAGATTGAAAATGTCTTAACAATTGGTCAAAGGAACAGCTTGAAAGCTGCATTGGTAAAGCAATATTTAATTTTTAGGGGAAATATTTACAAAAAAAAAAAACTTCCATACGTGAAATTGAAATGTAAGAGTCCGCATCAAAATTTGGAATCGCAATTTTGTACTATAACATAAGCAAGAAAGTGTAGGCGAAAAAGCGGGAAAAAATAAAAATTCGTGCCGCTATTTTTTAAGTTTCCATGATAAAAGAGAAAACTTTTGCTTGCTTGAGATGAAAAAGTATGTTTAATTTTATTAATTTTTTTACTATAATTTTATATAGTCAACGAAATTCCTTATGATCACTTGTATATCAGAGGAATTTAGAGTATACTTTCAATACTTTATACGTAATTTCAATAATAAAGATTAGAAACCCACGAAAAGAAAAACTAAAATGTGCCTTTCTGGCATTTATTTCTCGCTTTCTTTCATTTTGTTACATAAATTTCTTTATAATTAGTTTCACAAAAAAATCACTTTGATAATAGAAGATTATCAATGCTGTGTCTCAAAATTTGATTTTGACACATAACACAGATGCATTTTCAATCTCCGAGAAACATGACTTTCATAAAGATGAGAGAGAGCTTGTTACTATTGTGGCATTCTTTTCACTGTGATGGAACACTCGATGACAAAAAAGTGTCATCCGGGCCACAAAAGCATAAGAGGAGTTGTTTGTTTTCCTGACGTTCTGTATTCCCGTCCTTGTTCTTATTCACTCACCCTCTTGCCTTGAAGGCTTCATTCAAAATGGTGTTTTCTTAAGGAATGATGTCAGCTTCAAAACTTTTGTCGGAAATAATTTGCTTAAAGCTCAAGCTGGAAAGAAAAACATTCTACTTTAAATACTACATACCAAAATAATTCCTGGTTGGATCCTCACAATGGCTTGTTAAGAAACTAGTTTTTGGAGAAAATATGACATAGAAGTCTGGATAAGCATTTAAAAAAACTTAAGAACTTAATTATCTTCAATTTTACCACAAACGAGTTTTGGAAAATAAGTGGCAAAGATGAACAATCAGCTTTCAAAATTCCATTAGAAGTGAAGAACATGGTTTGAGAGAAAAGTTTAGAGGAATTTATTTTCTACTCTTTGTCCAACACCAACAAGAAATTTTTACTTTTTTTTTAATTCCTTGTGAAAACGAAGTCTTTTTCAATAACTCTATAATACGAATTGAAAACTTTTTATGAAAATAATTAAATGAGCAGACGAAAGTTTCGCAAAAATTTTTTTTGCAAAACTTCTGTCTGTACATTTTTCTTTCTTTATTTTTCTTTCTTTTTTTCTAAATAACGTTGTTTTCATTTATTTATTACTTTATAATTTGCACATTTCTTAAATTTTTGCTGCTGAATACTTGAATAAAATTATGATATTACGCGCTGAACAAAAACTGTATTTTTTTCTCATGGAAGTGAAATATTCTTCCACGAGTTTTTATGTCTGCTTTGAATTGCGCAGTTACCTTTCTTTCCACCAAAAGGGAAACATAAAAAAAGACAGCTAGCATTATTTAGAAGCAATCGTCACTTCTAATATATTTTTGTTGCATTGAAGAATTTACAGTCTCTACTCAATAGATTCCGAAAAGCGAAAAGGCACCATTTAGTACTAGATATGTACTCAAATCAAAGAACAAATCTCATGAGATAAACTCACGTAATTAAGGAAACATCATTATTATTATTATTTATTTTTAACACATTTGAGGGGAGCCAATTATTATGTTTTGTGTTTAGAATCTTTCCAAAGTTGCGTAGACAAAGAATAAAGTATCATATGAGTTTGCTTAGAAGTTTGATTTCAAGACAGATGTTGGCTTACGAAATCACGCTCCCAAAATAAGTAATGGCAAACTATAAAGAAATCATAAGTAAAAGAGCGGCATGAAAAAATTCAGTTCTTATAGAAATAGGAGGATTATTTATTGTTTTTTTGTGGATACTGTAACTCAATACGTAATACTCAGAATTAAACGAAATTCTGTACACATGTACATCCCGATAGTAAATGATATTGATTAAGTTTTGGTGTCATTCGTTCTAAAGGGGGTGGAGAAATTGATCGTTTTTCTAGCTAAGCGTATATCTCAAGAAACTAAACAAAGCAACAGTTCAAACAAAGTTTTAAGGGGACTTGGCACCTTTTGACAATTCTTTTTATTTAATAACTTTTACCTATGTCATTTGTATATGAAGTGCTATTGTTCAACAAAATGATTTTCAATCCAAATTCAACTAACAGAAAATTTTAAAATTTAATTTTTTTTTAAACTTTAACGATTTTAAATTTCTTTCTTCTCCATTTCTTGATTTTTTTTACCAATTTTTTTAAAGTACTTACTATAGTATGATTTAGAACACAGAAAAAAATACCGACTTTTGTTGCATTTTCATTTAAAAAAATTTTTTTTTTTTACAAATATATAGCAAAATCCATCCTTAATTTTATCAAGCACATCATATTGAACACACACCAAAAATTTCAAGTTGCTACATGAATATATGTAGTATAAGTTTTAGCATTTTCAGTATTACAATATTGCGAAAGAACACAAACCGAGAAAACGCAGTTTAAAGAATTCAAAACCCCACAAAAACATCAAAACATTTGAATTCTCTTACTTCTGAACTACATTTATATTGGCTGTATCGCTTCAAAACTTCGCTCAGATATATTAGGAGAGTCAAACCACATTTTAAGCAAAAAATTGAAAAATCGGTTTTTTTCATCGATTTCCTACATTTGAAAGGTGCCAAATCCCCTTAAATGTATCTCAATGTGAAAAAGTGTTATTTATATTCTGGCGCCAAGGGTGCAAAGACTTTGTTTTTTATGGTATTGTTGCCATTTCACCTACATGTTAACAAAGATAATGCTTATCAATATTTTTTAGCATTTTGAGATATTACTGGTACCACAAACCCCTTTTAACTAGTAAACCTTGGTTTAATATAATTCTTTTATACAATTTAATGTTTTTAATGAGGATTTGTGTCATAATAGGGATATTTGGCGTGCATCATCATTGGCGTGTATTCATATGAAGGATATAGATGAAAGTTCCGTGATGGACACAACAGAAATATTTTTTAAATGCCACGTTATCTATAAAAATTTTCTGATAAAAGACAGTTGATTTTTCCGCCTTTGCTATTGTCTTGATCAGTGTTCATTATTTAAAACAAGACGATGAGTATAAGTAACTTTGAAACTTCCCATTTCCTCCAGAAGTAACTTTGTTACTCCCTTCTTAGTTATTAGACGTACTCAGCAATGTCGATAATTTTCTCCTTTCTTTCTGTAATGCTGAAAGACACGCTTACACACAAAATGGTTCAGAAATTAAAAGCTGAAGTAAAACTTTATGAAATCATAAAATGAGACACGTGCTTCTTGCATGAATGCAAATCAAGTCAAGACACCCTTAGCTTTGGTCAACAACACTTATATAGGCTGCGAAGCAGCGCCCTTTAAGCGAATTTTTCAACAAGCAATATGATGATTTTAAACAGTAATAATAATGATTTATTTTAACGATTAGGGAAGGAAATGGAAGGAAGTCAAGGTCTGACAGTGCTTTCTATTTTATAAAAAACTAGAAAACTTTCTATTTGAATCAAATATTTATTTTTCAACGATATAATCTATGATTGAAAAATATTATGTAGCTACTGAAAAGAAATCAAAGTCGTATTTTAGATCAAAAATAGAAATCTTTCGATTTAGACCTAAACTCAATTTTTTCTTAGCTTTTCTTATAATTTCAGTCAATATTAAACATTTGGATTTGAATTTGATTGTTTGAAATTTATTTTCTTCCATCATTATATTTTTAAACAACTATTGTAAATGAACTATTTTTAGAGTATGTCATCTTGATAATTAACTTTGTGCTGGTAAACACTATTAGAAATATAATTTCACGTTAATTTAAAGCACAAATGAGCATTAAAACGCAGACATATGTTTCGGGATTGCTTGGAATCCCCTTTTCAATGCGACTTTGTGCTTTAAATTAACGTGAAATTATATTTCTAATACTATGTCATCTTGATTCAAAAAATCTATTGTTGTTACTGTAGTCTTCGACGATTTTTTTTTTTTTTTTTTTAAAGTAAGAAAACACCTAAGATTTTAGATAAACCGAGTAAAATATTTCCATTCTCCGGTTAAGAAAACAACACCTTTGCATCGGAAATGATGCAATCTGTGCGGAACGCGTGACTAAAGGGGACAAGCACGAGACCCCGTACGCAAGGAAAAACCATTAATATTGTCAAAATAAGGAATGTGTAATGAAACCCTCTCCAAGGAATGAAGAAAGCGTCCGAGGTTCAGCAACTTCAAATTGACAGGGTCTTGACCCTCGTTCCAAGCTGGATCCCAGAGACATGAAAGAACTACTGTTTTGGGTGGGTTAAGGAAGTCAAGGCAAAATTGACTTCGTCCCCTGTGGTGTTTTTAAAATGCTCAGGTAATGCTGTTGGAATGACGTGATGTTCATTGTCGAAGGTAAACATGGCTGATGAATTCAACTCTTCAAGGAGCTTGGTTCCAAATAACGCTTAATTTATTTCCTTGCACAATCTGAAGTATTCACAGCAGTTGTTACTTGGAAAACTTGCCAAATATTGAGTGTTTCGTATAAAAACGTTTATCTAAGCATAGGGTTGGGGTAAAAATAAAATTTGTTTCAAAAACATGTATCGTAAATGCGTAATATAGGCATGTTTATCAAGTACTTAGCATTTGTAAGCCCAATATTTCGCATTTTATAAATTTTACTGCAAATAGTGGCTTTAACAGGAATTTTTCTTCGTAAGCAGACAACGAATTTTGAATTTTTTTAGTCATAGAAATAATGTACAGATATCGGGTTTTCGGGACTTTCCCACAATGTAAAATTGCCCCTGAATCAATAAACAAGAAGTTCCGTCTAGAACTATACGAGCCTACTTTCCCGTATACACCAAATTCAAATTTATAATCTAGCTATCTCTTTCTCTCTCTTTCTTATTTATCTTTAGTTCTAATTATTGAAAATATACCTTTTTCAACGGATAATACGTATTCATTCACTCACTCATTCATTCTTTCATTTATTCAGCCATGCATTTATTCATTCATTCGTTACCTCATTCAAGTGTTTATTCATTCATTTACGCATTCATGTATTTATTCACTCATTTATTTATATTTTCATTCATTCAATAATTTATTCATTCCTTCTTTTCCTCATTCATTTATTCATTGATTTATTCTTTCACTCTTTCATTTATTCATTCATTCATTATTTCACTCATTGAGTCACTGAGAAATATCCTTGAAAATCCCGATCAAAAAATTTCATAGCAAAATAGGCTCGTAAGTTTTGGATAAACTTTCTATTTCTACATGTTCTACGTTATAAGAGCTTTCCGATAAAGTTTGTTCCAAGCAAATCGGTCCGTTAGATCAGGATTTATATAGGGTTGAAATTTCCCCGTAAGCTCTGTGTTAATTTTTTGAACTGTTCAAAAATGAACAAAAACTGTTCAAATCAATATTTCACGCCGAGAACTCCTTTCAATAAGCTTGCAATAAGAATTTGGCTCTTGTGCCCAGAGTTTACAGAATTTGCTTCAATTTTGTCCATAGGCGCTAATGTTAAAATTTTTTGAACTGTTCAAAATTGAACAAAAAATTGTTCAAATCAAAAAGTAAAATATAGAAATGAGATGTCCTCGTCGAGATCTTTCGAATGCAAAAAGAATTTTTTGAATCGGACAATTCGTTCAAAAGTTATTAGGGGGGGACAGACAGACCGACAGACAGACCGACAGACAGACCGACAGACAGACCGACAGACAGACAGACCGACAGACCGACAGACACACTTTTTCCCCATCTCAATACCCTACTTTCAAATTTTTTATTTTTCAATCTTTATTTAATTACTTCACTTATTTTTGAGTTTTCTTGATTTTTAACGATATTTTCACGATACATTGAGCCTTCTTTCATGCTTTATTATTATTTTTTTTTACTTTTACCTGAAAGTAGGCTAAAAAGTGAGAATTGGGTTTACTGTATGCAGTGGATTATGGAGGACGCAACGATAATTTAATATTTTGGCAACTAAATTACTACTAGGCACTCAGCTTTACTGATCATACTTTTACTATGGTACTAATCATATTTTTACTGTCGTACTAATCATACTTTTACTGTCGTACTAATCATACTTTTCTGTCGTACTAATCATACTTTTACTATCGCACTAATCATACTTTTACCGTACTAATCATACTTTTACTATTTTACTAATCATACTTTTACTATTGTACTAATCATACTTTTACTATCGCACTAATCCTACTTTTACTACTTACTAATCATAATCTAGTACGTGGGTTTTATCGTACTAAATTTACTTTTACCACTCATTTAGTAATTTTTTTTTAATTTCTTAGTGGCGTTCCATTAATAATAAACAGGATACAAAAAGAAGCAAAATAATGATAATAATTGCAGTAATTAATACTGTTTTAGTATTTCAATCAATAGATGAAAAAAAGACAATTTAGTTGGAAAAATTTATTTCAAGTAGCAGCTATAAATATTATTCAATTAGGGGCCGTTCATAAATGACGTCACGCTTTTTTCCCATATATTTGACCCCCTCCCCCCCTTTGTCACGCGTCACGCTATGTTGCATAATGCATGATGTCGCACTTCTTGTTACCCCCTCCCCTTGTCACACTTTGTCACAATTTCAGGAACCCCTCCCCCTCGAAGCGCGACATCATTTATGAATGATCCCTTATTGTTCCTTTTCCTTACGCCATTTTACTTTTTTGTCCTTGAAAAAAAAAAAGTCGCTCATTGGATTAACATAAACAGACTGATGACAGATACTAAACTTTGTTGATGTTGACAGCTCCAAAGTTATATTACTTTCTTTTATTTCCAACAAAAACAAGGTGACCTCTGCGTTCACGCATATATTTGTGATTGACCATATGGTAGGTCAAGGAAGTTTTTTTTTTCTAGTACCCATTGTAGAGATTTAAAGCATGAAATAACAAGCTTGATTAATTCTCTGACATTTTATCAGATCAAAGCACTCGCTTTTAAATATTATCTTGATAGCGCTGACGTTTTCAAGATTCAAATCATGCAAGTATCAATCTTCATCTCTGTTCTGAATTTCATTTACAGCTGTAAATAATTACCTAATTATGTACACATAACTAGCATTGCCGAAGGCTGGATGAGGTGTGTTGAGATTTTCTTCTGCAGTTAGGTATTTATTCATTAATGTTTGAGAAAAATACATTCAAATATGGTATTTGGATAACGGATTTTAATCTATCATGATTAGTAAACATAAGCTGGTCCATGTTAATAGGTTCAACTAGGGTCGACCTGTGGAGCCCTACTCGCTATATCTAACCATCCCCAGGAGCTGTAAACGGTTAGATTCAGAATTGCTTCGTGATCCGAACTCGCTCAGCGAGCTCAGCTGATACTACATCATAGTACTTTTAGCAAATAGGGCTTCAATGGTATACTTTATGCAGTCCCTGGCTAAATTATTAGACGTGCTACAAATTTTTCGTAATTACAGGTTTTACATTCACTATGATGCCGACAGAGTGGCAGGTCTAGTACGCCCAAGATCGCAGGTTCGAACCTCGCCCTCATCAATGGATTTTCAAGATGCAGAAAATCGTCTGCCCCCCTGTCGCATGATTGTGCGGCATGTTAAAGATCCCTTGAGTATCCGTTTGGCTTGGATACTCTCGGCTAAATTAAATACCTAGCGCAATTCGCATCAAATGAGATCTCAGGTGCCGCAATCTAGGGGAAACTGAGCGTCCAAATTTTCAGTGGCAATGGCATCCACCAACAGTGGTGCTACTGGAAAAAATGGATGCCGATTACCGGGGTACGCTCTAGGTCTGCAAAGGTTAATGACCATAAGCAGCCCCATTGGAAAAAAAGAAAAAAAGAAAAAACATTCGCTATGATATAAAGTTCTGTTTTTCCCCTATTAGTTGATGTTTCTCTTTACAATGTTCGCACTTTCCAGTAAAAATTCAACAACGTGTGCATTTAGGGACCAACAACAAATTTAAAAAAGAATAAAACGTTTTTGATCATACTGCATCTTAAAAAGCTGAAAATAAGCTGTACGTTTCACAAAATAGTTTACTTACTATGCACAATTAATACATGCATTTCTGTAAAAATATCACGTCTATTCAAAAAAAAAAAAAAAAAAAAAACTTTTCATTCAAAAAAGCCACTTTGCCAAACTTTTAGAAAACTTGGCAACATACAAAGGAAACAATTTGAAAAATTATGAGCAAGGATTTTTTTTACAGGCAATTTTTAAATTTCATGCATAAGTAAACATTAAAAATTAAAAAGAAAAGAAAAGAAACCCTTAAATATCGCAAAAATTAGAAAAAAATGCGTAAGATCTAGTTAACTGTATCTCAATGATTCGCGAAAAGATGAGGGATTGTTCAGAAATACACAAAATTCAATCACGAAAACCTATGAGTACCTTCAATTGAAACTCGCAATTTTATGCACATTTTTTCCATAGAACTTTATGCTTTATTTGTAATTCTGCGTATTATAAACTTTAAAAAATGAGAAGGAAATTTGCGTTGTTGACATAAATGGATATATTTTCGGAAACATATATGTGGTATTTTCGCAAAAATGCACAGAATAATTGTAGATAACACACGTACTATTTCGTGAAATTTGCATATTATTTGAAGCTTTGCACATTGCCGTATAAGGTAAAACCTGGTGAGAGTATGCGGCCGGAGAGAGAGCGCACTTGAATTTTTGTGTGAAGGGGAAATGTGAGAATACCTCGATTTCAGGTAGTTGTACAGTGACAATAGCAAAGGGTTTACTTGAACTCATAAGTCTTTTTCGCCAAAACTGTGTGACACAACTTCTTTTTACTGTTTGCTTTCCAAATGTAAAGTCTTGAACTTTCATTACTGATCCTCTTATTTTTATTGTAATGTGAGTACTGCAACATAATTTTTAATCAGACGCTTTTTCAACTATTTTGACAATTTACCTCCATTTATTATAAGTAGAATCTACTTATTATCGAAAGCCATCTCCCATGTGCGTGAGCCACCCATGTACGCAATCTCCCCTATAAGGAGAGAAGCGAAATATAGGTGTCTCAGGTTTTTTTCCAGCTGTCGCTTTAATAAATAGCGTAACGATGAAATAATGATGAACAACGTACAGAAGGAATGTGGCCCATAATATTTACCAAAGGTTTGTCAAAAAATTAAAATTTTCATTCTTGTTTATCATGTTTTCCAATTGCGCACCAACTTTACCGGCTTTACCTCAATCAAAAACCTTTCCTTTTATTTTCAATTTGTTGCTGGTCCCTTGATTACATATGGGACTGAAGCATTGCTGGGAAGTGTAAACATATTATATAATGAAAACAAATACCAAATAGAAATTTTTTTATTTATTTTCTTTTAATTAAAGAAAAAGGAACTTCTTAGCAGATTCAGTGTTAAACCTCGTAATCACGAAAAATCTGTAGTGCGTTTGATAATTTGGCCAAGGGCCTGTATATTATCCTAAATTGTCTGGCCATGAGAAATATTCAGAACTGTGTAAAACAAAGCTTTGGATGTGTACCTTCATTATAAAATAATTAATAGTAATAATAATTAATAAAATATTCTGATTCATAGAATTGGTTTCAATGCGTTATGAAAAAGGGAAGTTAGGTTGCCGCACCCTACATAAAATATATCTTTTAGATATCTAATACCCTTCGTTATTTTCAGCAATTTTTTTTTTTTTTTGTACAAAGAGTTTAGTTTTTTTTACTAAACTGTTTGTACAAAAAACTAATACTTTATAAAACTAAACAATAACGAAGAATAGATATTTAACATCCTTAGTTACTTTTAGCATTTTATTTGTACAAATAGTTTAGTTTTTTGTATTCAAGTCTCCGACAGTACTAGCTTTGTTTTAATTTAAACAAATAAAATAAATATTTTACATAATTACCAAAGCAAAGAAAAAAAATTTTGGTCACTAATTTTGTTTTAAAATCATTAGTAAAATTGAGGTTCAGGCCTTTTCTTTTTTTTCTAACAAATAACATATTTGACGCAAATGAGAAATTTTTTTGTCTTTCCAATTAGATCTCCTTTTTGGTCAGCGTGGGAAAAAAACTGCCGTCTGTTCGAAACTTACAAGCTCTTCTATGGATTTCTTTCCATTAGTAGGCGGAAGCCACGAAACATTTTGATTTTGTTTTCAAACATTTAAAGAGCCACAATGCTCTCATTTCCCATTAAATGAAAGAAATAGTTATTTTTATGCAAATAACAAAATTTTCTTAGACGCAAAGGAATTGAAAAAGGAAATTACTTTCTTTCCCACTGGGTTCATTAGCCTTCTGTGAATTATTACGAAAGTTGAACCAATTTTAAAAACGTTTTAAATTGCACTTTTAAAAGAAGATCATTTATTAAGTTGCTGATTTTTTTTTCCAGATATATACCTTAAATGCATAAATCTAGTCGTATGAGGTTTTGCTGTTCCTTGATTGCATAAATTTAATTTAGTAAAAATGAAAGCTTAAGAAAGACTCATTCTTTGTTTTTCAACAATTGTTGTACAAGAAAAAAATCAACTAGTCGGTGATATTTGGAGAATTTTTGTTTTGTTTTTCGGCAATTGTTGTCGTTGAAACTGTACATTGTAGAGGAAGATAATTCAGCACATTTCAACCTTTTTGCCGCCGTTATCCAAGTTTCATAAAATTTAAATTTATATTTTATGAAGATTTTAATGGAGTTTTGAGAAACTTGTTTCCAAAGAAAAAATTTGAGGACATCATGAAAAAAAAAACATTTCTCGCTACATCTGAATTCCGGTGGTACTTGTAATAATCTGTTTGTAAAGAGTTTTTAACCCTACACTGCGCATTTTTTCTTTCTTTGTAAAATATTTTTTTATATATATATACTGTGCTAGTTATAAGTGGGAAAAATACTAAAAATGTTCTTATTTAATTCGGAAAAGTAGAATTCGAGAAAAATTGACATGTTGTTTAAAAACAACACTGCGCATTTAGGGGTAACAATAATAATTTTTTTATATAATCATTTTAAAAATGAAACCAAATCAATAATAAATAGGCATGCATTATAATCATAAAATAGCACTAAAATGTGAAAAAGTATTAAAATAATTTATTTTATTATTATTTATAAATTTTTAAAATTTATTAAAGTGAAAACTTGCAGATGTAACTAATAATTATTAATTACATGTGCAAATTTTTACTTTGATTACCAATAAAGTTTTATAATAATTTAACTAAAAGATTTTAAACAAGAAAACTAACATTTGTAGGGGGTCTATGCGATAATGTTCGTTTCTTCTTTGGTTGAGCGTGAATTGATTTTAAACAAAATTCCTAAATAATAATTTAATCGACCACTTTAAGCTAATTTGTGAAATATTAAACAATAATCTTCTAAAAGATACTAAATAAAGGGAAATAGAACAACTTGTGACACCTGTTCTTGCTTATACTGCGAATAATGCAGGAGCATAAAAATTGCCCCCGAATGCGCGGTGTTGTTTTAAAACAACAAGTAAAAAAGGCGCCTTAGTATATATTTTTCCCGAAATTTATATTTATTTTATTTTAAAACTATGTAAGAAATTAGAGCCTATTTTTAAAATAAAATTGTTGCTTAAAATTTGTAGAAAAAAAATTAAGAAGTTATTCTTTTTTACGAAATCAACATGTCTTACGATTTTGTGAAAAAAGATGAACCTTGAGTTAAGTTTACAAGATGTAGGGGAAACTATATTAACTAATATGATCACACATATAAAATGAAACGAAAGAATGCGCCACATGTTAAAAATATTACAAAATAAAAGCTTAGTGAACGAAAAATGGAGGTGTTTAAAATCAACGGCGCAGTGTAGGGTTAACATTAAACCAGCAATTTAATTTAATGTCCCTTGTTATTTAATTAAACATGGGTTTAACAAAATTAAACTGGGTTAGAAAAAACTCGGGTTAAACAAGGGCTCTCGTTAATACCTGGCTCTATGAGTTTGGATGCTATGAAAAAATAGATAGAAGAATATTATTTTAAAATTAAAAGTAAATTTTGAATTAAAATGTATTCATATTAAGTATGGGTAAATCCTTATGGTCACTTAAATAAAAACTAAAAAATATGTAAAAACTTAGTGTCTTTTCTCTATCTTCTATACTAATAATAAAGCAGCAAGTATGTGTGTCTGTCTGTCTGTCTGTCTGTGTCCGGCGTAGGGCCCAGACCATCAGGCGGATTTTCATGAAATTTGGCACGAAATTAGTTTGGAACATGGGGGTGTGCACCTCGGAGAGTTTTTTCTGAAATTCGAATTTGTTCTTTTTTTATTCCAATTTATAGCCGAAAGTTTCATAAAATAGTCGTTTTCTATGGGAAGGAAATATCGCATCCTTTCGAGCTGATACCGTTGAAAAGCGCGTAAAAAACTGTCCCAGAAAGAGTTTTGTTCTCCGTGCTGAAATTCGAAGCCACTAAATTAACCTGAAAAGAAGTTATAAGCGTTTTTCTCTGTAGTTCGAAATTATTTTTTCACGGTAATTAACTTTAATTTTAGTTGAATGGTTACCATGGCGACTGGTTTATAATCCTTTTCTTTTTTAACGAATTAATATTTATTTCTTGACGTTTTTATCATTTTGCGGAGCAGCCGATTTTTAATTAATTAATCAATTATTTATTTTTTGAATTTTGATTATTCTTTTTTTAAAACGAATTAAAATACTGCACAAGGTTTTTTTTAAAGAAATGTTATCCTTTGTAGCGATTTTTGTTACTCCAACTTATTATTACTATTTATATTTTTATTTATTCAATTTTTTTTCTCCAGTGAATTAGCAAACATGTTATTTGTCTATTTGGGCTCAGATGAAAGGTTTTTACGCTTTCAAAGCTTTTCTTGCTGCTGTTAGTTTCTGCAAGCAACAAAATTTCGTCTTTCTCTTTTGCTGTCAATGAATAATAGATAAAAACTAATTATAGTAAAAATGTATTAATTAAAACTATTGCAATGGATTATAATCGTCCTTTTTGTGTGGGTACTTGAACTAAACAAACAGAATGCGTTTTCTTTTTCGTTTCTTTCTTTCGTTTTTCTATTTTTTATTGTTTGTTTTGTAAAAACCAATGCTTAAATGTGTAGGATCGCTGGTTGATTGTCATGGGTGGCTAATTTTTATTGATGTGGAATTCATTTTAATAAAATAACATAATTTACACTTTAAAAAGTTATAGCTATATACACAATGGCGAATCGACTGGTCTTTTCATTTTTTAACACGTGCATAGCCGTGCGGGTACCGCTAGTAAGAATAATAAGACTAAAAACTTTTTCCCATTGAAAATGTTATCGGAAATTATCAGGGTTAAAGAAAATTTGTGTTCCTGATAGATTATTGTATTTTCTGCTCAATGTTATTTTGAATAATAAAACTTCAAAAACGATAACGTATGTCAGAGTATGATGTATTAATTTTAAGTGTATAGTTTGACGATACACTTAATGTGTATAGCCAAACTATGTAATTACTTTTGGTTACCGTGAACGTAATATTTCAGTCATGTATGTGGCACCACCAGTGCGTAACTTAACCCTCTTTTTTACCATCTTGATAACACGTGATGTGACGTCAAGTTCTATTTCGTATTTAAAAATAAAAATATGAATCAACATTCATAAACATAATGTGATTTAAAAATCATAAAGCATTAGACTGAAAAATTATAAGCATAAACTGCTCAAATACGTAATACATAAAGAAGCCAGCTAGTTAAATATGAACTTAAAATGTATTCGAAATGTTCTAAATCGATACTGAATTTTAACTCATTGATGCATAATGAAATATATATCATTTAGTTTAAAAACGAAAGCTAATTTTAATGCAGTTGAATGCAGAAACGTGTTTTCTATCTTTCTTTTTTTATTTATACAGCTTTTTAGAACAATAAATACTTTGTATTATTTTGGAATTAACTGCTAATGACAATTATATCCTCTTATTCTGGAAAAACGTGGCTACTATTCTACACTTCTAAAAAAGGCTAGAAAATGAAGAAGAAAAAAGGTACAAGTATAAAACTAAAATGTAAAACAACAATCTCTTAAAGTTTGTTAATTCGTTTATTATTTTTATAGAACGAATTTCCTTTAAAAAGTAAACAAGAATTCTGGATATGAACGAAAAAGTATTTAATTTTAATTCAAAACGAGAACAATTGTGTTAAAACTGAAATCAATATCCAGTAACACGAATTCTATAAATAGAAAAAAAAAATGTATTCTTGGCAGCGAAAAATTATTTCATTTCCATAAAGAATAATTGAAAATTGTATAATAATGATATATTTCTTAGGAAAAAAATAGAATACAAATAATTCGCTTAGACTTAACGTTCTAGTGAGTTAATTTCTGGGAAGGCGAAGCAAAAATATCTTATTTTTATTATTATTGCCATTCGCATCCTACTTACAAGTGCTGCAAATGGAACTTTCTCTAAAACTGCATTTTAAAATGTAACAGGAAATCATTTAGTTCAAAATTCCCGCAACTATCTGGGTTAATTAATTTTTAGGTATTCTCAGAAAACTGGAATACAAACAGCATTAAAAAACTGGCTTTCGACTAAAACAACAGCTCTTCTTTCTACTCGCTTAACTCTGAAGAAAAAAACATGCATGTTTTTAAAGTAGAAAACTGACATATTCACATGTAAGTTTTGCTGTTGGCTGCTAACACTGCTTATGAGAACATTCTGTGTGTTCTAATTCATTCTAAGTTTAGTTTTGTTCTTACTTACTACGCGAACTATTTACTTATTTATTGTAAGAACATAATTCGGTGGATTTTAGGTGTTCATCTCAATTTGGAGTTTTTCTTTAAACATACTAGTTAATGCGTCAAGTATTGCTGGAGGAAGTAAATTTATCTCGTAAAAACACTTATGTTATATTGTTCAATGTTTTTATTAAAAACCCTGACGACACATGAATGTGTGAACACTTTCACTAAAAATGAATTTTCATTGCAGTCAACGTAACATTTCAGTCATGCTATGTGGCATCGCATATTTCAGTGCGTAACTTAACCTTTCGGTTTTACCAACTTAAAAACACGTAATGTGACGTTCAGTTTTATTTGAAACTTTCAACCGTGGATGTAATATTTCAGTCATGTATGCGATACCACATATTTCAGTACGTAACTTAACCTTTTGCATTTACCAACTGGATAATACGTAATGTGACGTTCAGTTTTATTTCTACTTCATATTTGAAAACATGAATCAACATTCAAAAGCATAATGCAGTGGAGCCTCGCTATTCGTACACAATTCGTTCCAGGAGGCAGTTTGAATGGCGATTTGTACGAATGGCGAATTATTTTTTGACATAAGATACAATGTAAAATTGGATTATCCGTTCCAGACCCACAGATGGTTGCTTATTTAAACCTACGAAAAGCAAATGTACAGTACTGTACATGAAATTATAGATAAATAAAAATTTAACTGCACTTTGCTTGTTCTGAGGTGAGCTGATGGCATAAGTGGAATGTTGAGAGGAGGAAGAGAAATGGTTGGAGGAGGAGTACCCTTTTATAAAAACATCAGGTAACATCTCTTCAGGTGCTTTCTCCCTTTCTGGTGTTCTTTCTTTTTTCTGTCTTTTTGCACTAGAAGAATTTTGGGTTTCTTTCTCTAAAAACCTGTCCAATGTTTTCTGCCTTTGACGATTGCTCAGAATTTTTCTAAAATGGTTCAATAAGATTGTCGTTGAACAAGTTAATGCTGTTGACCACAGCAGTGGTAGGGTGCCATTTTCCCACCACTCTGTGTTTTCTCGCAGCTCTTCAATTTCTACAAAAGAAATTTTTCCCTTGCTACTTTCCCCCTCTGAAGAAGACAGTTCTTTAACCACTCTTCCTCTTGCTGCCCACTTAGAAAATTAAAATTGTCAGTAAAATCTCAAAAAGTATTAAAAATTTTTAAAAAATCCAAAACGCCAAACAAATTATTTCCAAACGAGTTCAAAATGCACTCGATTTCTTAATTTCTCTATTTTTTTTCTTAAAAAGTCAAACTGGCAACCCAGCTGGCCCCTGGCGCCGTCAAAAATCGAAGGATAAGTACGAATGGCGAGTTGAGTTTTACTCTTTTACTTGAACGAGTTGTACGGATAGCGAGGCGGACGAATGGCGGAGCTCCACTGTATCACGTTTTTGATCTTTGCAAATCATTTTTAATGGAACATGGTGTTATTTTCGTAAACCACATTTGTGCAGACATTGAAAATACTATGTTCCTGAAAAACCTCTGTGTGAAAAAGATGAAAAACATCTCGTTTATGATCGTCAGACAATTTAAGTTAGACCCGATTTAAGAAATCACAATATTTCCACCTTTAATGAAAATGCTGATTCCTTTAATGAAATGATTGAATTCCTGCGAAACATTGTCGTCTCTATTTAGAGAGTTTTGTAAGGTGGAAGCATCTGTTCCTTGTCTTCATCTTGAATAAGACGGATCATCCGCCTTCTTGGGCCACCTTTACTAAGCTTTGCTTCATCACGATTGTGGCTTCGTTTAATTAATATATGATTAGATTCTCGAACGTTACAAGAGTTTATGAGTAACAAAAGATAAATTTTCTTTTAAAACTTTTACCCATAAATTTTGTTCTTGTGATTAAAACTTTATTGTACGAAGGTATTTTATTCCACTCATTTTTACCCCCATGCTTAATATTAGTTTTGATAGGTGAAAATTTAACTCTTGTGTCAGGTTCAACATCAAGTCTGTTGCGATATTCAATTTCGGTCGGACACATTAGCTGAGAACCAGGGATCGAAAAATCTTTAATATTTTACATGCCCTACTGGACATGTTTGTCTAAGAAATACATCCCCGAACTAAATTTTTGCATGCCCAAAAATTGTTTTATTGCATATTAGTAAAAACAATTTGAATTTGTCGCATATCATTAACCAGACAAAAATTTAAATTAACATCTGAAACAAGAATTATTTTAACATTAATCTAAATCATTGAAAAAAAATACATTAAAATAGGTATTACATAATAAGTTGTCGAAATAATGAAGTTTTGGAAAGATATTTGATTAAAAAATTACATGTCCTGTCGGCAGGGCCGGCCAGAGGGCGGGGTGAGCGGGGCAGGCACCTCGGGCCCCGCGCTTCTTCTAGGCCCCACGCAAAACCTCGAAATCTTAATAAAAAGAGAGAGAGAGGGAGAGGGGGAGAATTTTTATTATTAAAATTTCAGCTTTTCAAGTTCTTCTACATGGTTTGATAATAGATCAGATTTTATAGATCAATAAATTTTTGGAATGTGTCTAGATTCTAGTGGGTGTAAATGAATGTTTTTAAAACAGGAATAGAAATTTCATTTCCCGTCGGTGTGTTATAAGACCAATATTAAGCAAATTGGACCTATTGCTCCCAATAGGAGGCCCCCGCGCTTAAGGCCCCGCTGCTTAAATTTTTCGGGACGAAAAAATAAAAATAATAAAATTAAGTAAACACAAAAAATGAAAATTAAACAGCAAAAAAATTTCCTATTTAAGAGTAAGAAGGTTACAACGCGTCTGTATGAGTACCTCAAAATATGTCTTTTCATTCAAAAAAATACAAGTCGTTTAAAGTGCACATTCTGATTTTCTCATATTCCGCTACAAAATGTATGCTTTGATGAATTTGAAAATCGGCGTGTAGCTCGAAACCCAAGACAATTTCAGTATGAAGGAATTAATGACGAATCTTAGTCTCCTGAAGATAATTTTCGGATTAAGTTTTTCGTAGTATTAATCGATAATGCTATGACATCTTTCGAGAAGAGATTGAAAAATTTCCATGCCAATGAAGAAACATTTGACTTTCTATGTAGTTCAAATAATATTAAGAATTTATCAAAGATAGAGCTTAAAAATTGTCATATTGCAGGTCAGGCTTTAAAAGATGATATTGAGAGTGAACTTTCTTGACGAACTCATAATTTGCCGTCGAGTTTTGCCAGTCAACTATTCAATATTTAGAAACAGCACAGTTCTTATATAAAAATAATTTGTCACAACTTTATCGAATTTTTTTTTCTCTGCAATTAGAGTAATTTTAACACAGCCAATGCCCGTAGCAACATCTGTGAGATCTTTTTAAAAGTTAAAATTAATAAAAGATTATTTACGATATACTGTGGGCCACAGTGCCGGTTCTAGTGTGGGGCAAGCTGGGGCCCGTGCCCCGGGCGACATTTCTGGGATTCAGCAAATTCAGCTGTGGTGCATTTAAAAAATAAAAAATAAATAAATAAATAAGTAGAAGAAGAAGAAAGAAAGGAACAGAAAAAATATTTGATAAAGAAAATTTAACTTCTGGAAGAAAATTAAAATCCTAGTTCGGCACTCCGATTTTATCATTGATCAGCTATTTTGCTAACGATTAAAACTGATTAATAGACTTATTTATTTGTATAAACTGTATTAAAGGGGGGAGGGGGAGGTTACGGGGCTATTTTTTAATGTCAAAATTTAAAACGTTAAACTTTAAAAAGCCAAGGTTTCTTCCCCTTATAATAGTGAAATGCGTATAAATTATGCCATGATCAAATAATACCCGATAGTTTTCTTTTTACAACCTCTCAAAGCATTCTTTTGGGAAGAGGTGGGGTGTTGTTTGAGAAGGCAAACAAGTGGCTCTTCGATATGGGTGTTAGTAAGAAGAAGAAGGGGGGAGGGATAAACATAGGGGGCCCTGGAAAAAAATCCAGGGGGCCCTGGATTAAAAATAAAAAAGGCAATCTTTTTCTGCATTTTTATGATTAGTTTTATGAGTTAAAGCGTTTAAATTTAAAAGTTTTCGTTTTTTTTCCCGACAGTTTTTGAAGTCCCAAAAGCGTCTCCTAAGGCCTCAAAATTCACCAGATTGCCTATAGTTTTCAAAATTTTCCCGGACCCCCTTTAACTGTCAGAATTACATAACTCTTGCTAAGGGGCGCTCTTCATATGGTTCGACCTCCCCCCTTCCCCAAATGTTGAGCTGAAAGAGCCATGCTGTGGGAACATTAACGAAAATTCTATCTGTAGTTCTTTATCACTGGCCGAAATTGAAAAAATCCTAAAAAATAAATAAAAAAAGCCAGCGCCTAAAAGCTATATGAAATATTAACAATAATTGGATGGACGGGGGGGGGGGCATTTAAAAGTTTTGCCCCGCCTCGGAAAACTCCAAGATCCGGTACTGGTGGGCCAAGGAAAGTTGACATCTTTGGCAATCTTAGCGATTGAATCAGAATTTGTAAAGAAGTTAAATTGAGATAAGGGTTTTATATGAATTTGGTTTAAGGCATTCAAGAAAGTAATTTTAGTAAAGGCATCTTTGTGCAGTTTTTTTAATAATTCGTCATTAATCTGTAATTATAAATTTTCCTTATGGAACGTGAATGCTTGTAATAAAATACGTTAAGATGTAAAATACTCAACAGAAATAACTATGTTATACAAGATAAAAATCGAAATTTGTACAAAAAATAAATAAATTTGTGGCTGCTAACTACTATTCCATTGGAACGTTTCAACTTAGTTTAACGCACGAACATATATATATATATATATAGGCCCCGCAAATAATTCCGCCCCGGGCACTGCTTTTGGTTGCGCCGGCCCTGCCTGCCGGGCATGTAAGGGTAAAAGATTCATGCCCGAGCGGAATTTTCGCATGACGGGCATGTCGGGAAATATAATTTTCAAGCCCTGCTGAGAACACTCAAATTTCAATTTTGCTGGGAGTAAAAGTGCCACCTTTTCACAATTGGAAGGGCAGGGAGGGGTATTCATTTTCCAACCACATCAGCCGGTTTACTGAATTAATTAAAATTTCAGTTGAAAAATAATCTTACGTGCATCGCCAATAGGCATTTTTCCTATTTATTTTTTTTCTGAGGCAACATTTCTTCACTCCCCATTATACTTATTTTAATTACAGAAAAAATTCTTTAAAGTTTATGCAGCACCGTTTTAATCTTTAAAACTACGAAAATTTAGTTTCCAAATGATCCAGTTCGAAGTCGGTTCTTTGCAAAATAAAGAAAAGTTAAGTAAGCAAAATACCACAGGTCATATAAATTAAATATCAAGATAAATAAGTAAACAAATAAATAAATAGAAAAATAAATAAAGAATAAGACACATGGAACACAATACAAATTATTTATTGTTAAACCAATTAATGCGTCAAAAATATGTTTTACAATAGTTGTCATTTAAACAAAGTGAACTAATCAAGTTAAATTCTGAACAGCATTCATCATGAAAGATATTCTGAAAAATCATCTAAAAATAATTGGAATTGTCAATAGAAATGGAAGTTTTACTTCATAAAATATGTTAACACGCTAAATCTCACATTAAAGAATAATTTTCACCTGATTTCAAATGTATACAATGTGTCAACAATTAAATATATGCTCATTAAAACAATTCAAAACAATAAAATCCTCAATAAAATTGAAATTACACATAACTTCAAAAGTATATACAGAGAATATTATCCTAGAATAAGTATATGTAAAATAAATTACCAAATATTATATCACAAATCATCAATGGTTAATAGAAACGAAAGTATGTTTCTGTTTCAAAACAAAATTCAAACCCAAGTTTTCAAAATATACTCTTACGCACAAAAGTTTTAAAATGCTGAGAAAGAAGTTACACGTCAATTCAAAATTATATACGCTATAGTAATATTATAAATATGTACGTGCACAAATCGTTAATCTTCAATAGAAACGAAAGACTGTTTCAAAACATCACTCAAACAAAAGTTTTCCTAAAGTATGTGTTAAAGTCAAAAATCTTAAAACATTGATAAATAAATTACACATAAATTCAAAAGTATATACAGAAAATATTAAATAAGTACATGCATAAATCATTAATAGTCGAGAGAAACGAAAGTCCGTTTCAAAACATAATTCAAACAAAAGTTTTCAAAATATACGCTAACGCACAAAATTCATAAAATGCTGAGAAAGCAGTTACACATCAATTCAAAATTATATACGCTATAGTAATATTAAATATGTACAAGCAAAAATCATTAATCCTCAATAGAAACGAAAGTATGTTTCAAAACATAACTTAAACAAAAGTTTTTTTAAGTATATGTTGAAGTCAAAAATTTTAAAACATTGATAAATAAATTACACAAATTCAAAAGTATATACAGAAAATAATAAATAAGTACATGTATAAATCATTAACCGGAAATAGAAACGAAAGTCTGTTTCATAACATAATTCAAACAAAATTTTCTTTAAAATATTTGATAAAAAAGGAAATTTTAAAATGTTCAGAAGTTACACATAAACTCAAATATATATATATAATTATTAAATATGTGTATGCACAAATCATTAACCCTCAATAGAAACGAAAGTCTTTTTCAAAACACAATAAAAGCAAAAGTTTCTTTGAAGCATATGTTCACTCCAAGAGTCTTAAAACGTTGCGAAATAAATTGCACATAAATTCAAAAGTATAGACAGAAAATATTAAATAAGTACATGCACAAATCATTAATCGTTCATAGAAACGAAAGTCTGTTCCAAAACATAAGTCATAAAGTTAAAGTTTTCTGACAGTCAAAAATAGTACAAACATTTTCCTCAAGAATCAGACATTTCTTAGATTTCTTTATCTGCTTGATTTTTAAAGCAGCGTGAACATTCTCTGAAGAAACTACACACCCCGCACAAATCTCATTATCTTGGAGGATTTTCGTTTCTGAACAGCTAAACTGTCTTCGGTTTGATGTGCCAATTCATCTGATGGGGCGATTAAAGAGATCTTGGACTCCGTATCGTTATAGATCGTATTTACTTGAGGCTTGATATCTTTTTCTTCCTCCAAGTTAGGGCAAGAATGTTCAGCTCTTTCTTCATCTTCTGTTTCCTGTGATGAATGTTGTTGGCCCTTTTGACAATTAATTATGAGATTTTCAAACGCAGGAAGACCCTTTTCTTCAACTGTTATTCCTTCAATTGCTCTCAGGTTTTTTGACTCGCGGTATTTACAAGTGGTCGGCGACATCAGCCAATAGGAAAACCAATAAATCTTTGGAGATGGGAGCGAGTCTCTTCTCACTGCGCAGACATCAATTTGGATACAAGAAAAGTTTGGTTCAAAAGATTGCTCATTCCCGTTTATAATCGCTTCAGTCGAGTTGCTCTCTAGAAATATGTTTCTCATTGACGCTAAAGGAGTATTAGAAAACAAACCCAAAAGTTTTTCTTTACGATTGATTTGCTTCTTAGGTGGAAATGATTTGGCCTCCTCGACAGGGAACCATCTTTGCACTGCCCAGTCGGACTCTGATGGGCACTCATTTTCTTCGTCGGAATCTTGCTCTTCATAGTAATCTTCTTCGTCATTTATTTTTCTTTTATGCTGTTCGCTTGGACGAAAGTCAATCACAAGTTTTTTTTTTTTTTTTGAGGGCTTTTGAAGCCTAGGAAAACATTCTGCCTCTTCGTCATCCTCTTTGATAGCTACAATATTTCTTGATGTCCCACAACTTGAAGAAGCTTGCGATAAGAGTACATCTCTCACAACTTGGAGTACAGTTCTTTCAAGTGCGGGGTGAAAGTCATTCTCTTCGAGCTCCTCTTCGGTCAGGTCCAACACATCTCCCATAAACACACAACCACTTGCTTTTGCAAAAACCACAAATTCATATTCGGCATTACTCATGTCATTACTTTCTTCCATTTTTAACTAAAGTCAAAATGTCTGCATTCGCAGCGAAATTTTTAAGCAACAACAGCTTCAGAAATCCGAATTGAAATGAGAGGTGTTTCATTGTTGAACTATGGAGTTGCTTTGCAGTGTTTCTAGAAACAATACTTACCACATTTTAAACGACAATGCTTTGGTATTATCAACGAAACAATACATCAACAATGCTTTGTTCTTGAAATTTTATTAATGCGTACTACTTGTCAAAATACTGATATTTCAACGGTAAGAAAAGGTGTATTTCTGAAAACTTAAAGGTTTCGCAATTAACGATTGCAGGCAGTTAGGTTTTAGTTTCTCTGATTTTATGTTTACCTCTTTCAGACGGAACTCTGAAAAAACGCGTTAGGGTTCTTTTCCTTTAAAGAATAGCTTTCTAATGTATCCAGTATCAATCTCACAAAATTTTAAGCTTTTTCAACTATAAATAGAAAAATAGGATTTGCCTGGTTTAGCGGACACGATGCAAAACCTTTAAACTTTATAAAAAAAGAGAAAGAAAGAAAAAGGTTCAAATTTAAAAAATGTTTCTTGTATTAAATACATATACTATATCCATTTAAAATGTATACTAAAAATCATTTCAAATATGCGATTCATATTTAGATGGATGGATTATAAAAATAATATCAGTTACTATACTATCCAATTAAGTTCTTAATTAAACAACGCATTAGATTTAGCAAAATAAATAAAAAATTGTTAAGCTGTTTTACAAGGAAAACGGATATAGTTAATACATTTGCACGTTACAAATAGGGATGTAACGAATAGTGGTTTGGCTGAATTTTTAGCCGAATACGGAACATTCAACCTTTTCTCCCAGACCGAAGCCGAACGTTCGGCCGCCAAACAATAAAATCTCTAAAAATTAATTATAAACGAAAGCATTGCTACATTAAAAAAAAATTGCAATGGTCTTTAATTATTTTTTCTATGTTTTAGTTGGGTTTCTTTAAAATTTGAAAAACATCTATAATTAAATGTATTTCCTGCATTGTTTTGAATGCAATAAGTCTGATAATTTTACCTATAAGACGAATGAAAATTATGCATACTTTAATGCAAGTATTTGCATGATTAAAATAGATATTGACTCAAAATCAAACATTATTATTTAGTGAATTTTTACCTAGTTCGAAACAGTTTTATTCAACTTTATTAAAAGTTGTAGACGTTAATCTTTCTATTTTATGAACTTTCTGAAATATGTGCAAACCTAATATTCACAATAAACCAGTTTACCTCCTACAATGCCTTCCCCTTTGTTAAAAATAACAAAATGAAATTATCACATAGTCTATCGTAGAGAGAGAAATTTCCTCTTAAAAGTAGGCAATATTACGAAAAAAAAAAAAAAGAAACCTTGTAAAAAAATTTTGCCTGAAAAAACAAATGCTTTTGCGCCATGATTTTCATTTATATCACAATTCATATTCTTTTATATTAGTTGCTCTTTTAATCAAATTCAAATCGGATTTATCATTGAAATGATTATTAGTTTTTAGTTCCAGCCACTGAAAGCAAGTGTGCTCTTTAATATTCTTCTTCTTTTCTTTCTCTTTTTTTATAATTCAGTATGCATTGAGAAAATGTATTTACATTAAAAAATGAATAAAAGAATTTTTTAGGGTAGAAGAACTCTCTTCAAACCAGAATAACTGCAAACTGCGCTAAGAAAGAAATTCATTCTTCAACCAACATCAGTACTACTTTCAACTATAATATTTGAAGTTGGTGTAAAATTATGATAAATAGAATAATTTCTTGTCAATTACAAATATAAATGCCGTAGAGCTATTTGCAGCAGTTCCCCCTAAAAAAGTCTTAAGTAACTCATGGTATCATTGCAATTAGGACTTATAATTTTGTGCTGACTTTAAATATAATGCTTAAAAGTAGCATCAATGTTGTTCAAAGAAAGAATTTATGTTCATCGCAATTTATAACTATTCTGCTTTAAAGTGGGTTAGTTTTATTTTTCCTTTCCAAAATTAAATATAATATACTTACTTATTTATTTAATTAATTTCTGATTTTTGAGCATTATTTTTACAATGCATTTAAGATATTCTTCAGGCTCTGTCTTATTTTTTAACTTTTACGAAAAAGTGACCAAAAATGGCTGTGCATAAGTGACCCGGACTGGCGTTTCCGGGTATTTTAAAACCATTGAACTATAGTTCAATGTTTAAAACATCGGAGGGGGAAGTTCCGGTGCAATTCGGACATTTTTTCCGGAGGCATGCCAGTGCAGCTCGGACATAGAGATAAGGTCACAGCAGCGCAGTTGGGACGCCCCACCCATCTAGCAGCGTAGTTGACCCATACCCTTCCTAGCATAGGTTCACCCGGGGCGGTAAGTTGTTGAGTCATCACCTCCCCCCCCCCCCATCCACAAAGAAAACGCTGTTGTGTTGTATGAACTTGCAGTTCATATCAGGGATCTGCAGCCCCCACGTTTTCGAGTTGCTCCGCACCAACCTCCAAATACTTGCTCCGGATCCGCTCCGTCCTCCGAATTATTTTAATAGATTGTATTATGTCTCTCAAATTTCTTGGGTCCGGCTCCCCTCCGGTTTCTAGCAAAATATCATTTCTCCACTGCTCCGCTCCAGACCCCTAATTTAAAGAAGTGCAAAAGAAAAAAGCTTCGGAAACTACATTTTATTTATGTGGTGTAACTTTCAGTTAACTACGTTATATTCAGCTATGATACATTGAAATAGCATCAGTAGAATTGTATAAATCAAGAACTATATGTACTTCTGAAAATCTCATTTTGGATGTCACCCCTCAGCACCCCACAAAACGGTGTCACCTAGGATGGACCACCCCTTCCGCCCCCCAAAGTGACTCTACTGCCGGAATATAGCTTTGGGCTGAAAAAAAAAGGTTTTTATTTTTTAAAAACTTTAAAAATTACTTCTCAAGAAGTATGATTCATGTCAATCTGACTGATCATGTCAAATTTTGGACCGATATGAGAAATATTGAAGGGAAATATTATGCATGTTTGGCTACCTTAAAATACTAACTACTCGGTATTCCGGTAAAGAAAACACTTCGCAGTCTGCTGAACCGAGTTACTTAATGATTTCAAAGTCTGTTGGATGAATCCGATGACAAAGTAAAAATATTCTTGATTGTGCTTAGAGCATCGTTTTGCAACATTTTTTAATGTTGTGACATCATCAGAAGCAAAAACGAAATAAGTTTATCAAGTCTTGTGACTTCCATACTACAATGTTTTATTTGAAATATTTCATTTTGTAATATTTGTGATTACAATTAACAAAGCTTTAATTTTAGAATGTTTTCCACATAGGTTTTGCTATTTTGAACAGATCACAACCCCTTTTTCGATAAACACGACCCCCTAAAGTAAAGCAACCCCATGTTGAAATACTGGCTTAGAGTAAGTATCTTCATATTTATTTGGTGGCTTAAACGTAGAAATTTCAATACATGACAAACACATCTATCAAGCCCTATGCTAACAAAAGGAAAAGGTCAAGGCAATAAAGCATTTGTACGTCAAGATATTTCGGCGTTGATATTTTAAAAATGATTGAATAGCTCCCTTACAAGAAGCTACTTGCATCGATCATTATCTGTTTCTGTCAGTCTACCTTTCCTTCTTAACTGTGGTGCAAATCTTCAGAAAAGCAAAAAGATAGAAGCTAAGTCAGTATCTAGTACTATAGCAATCAACTAATGGGCTAATTGACTCCTGGAATTTGTTGACGAATCGGTTAGAAGTTATTTTTATTCAGCAAAATCCGATGACAATCGAGTTTCGGTTTGGAAAAAAAAAAGATACGCTTTGAGTTAGCTACAATTTAAAAATATTATTGTCAATCGTTAGCATTTTAGCCTACTTTCGCGTGAAAAGTAAAAAAATAAATCAATAAATAAAGTGTGAAAACGGGCTTAATGTATCGTAAAAATATCGTTAAAAGTAAAGAAAAGTCAATAATAAGTGAAGTAATTAAAAAAAGATTGAAAAATAAAAAATTTGAAAATAGGGTTTTGAGATGGGGAAAGTGTGTCTGTCGGTCTGTCTGCTTCCCCCTCCCCCTAATAACTTTTGAGGGGATTGTCCAATTCGAAAGATTTTTATTGCATTCGAAAGAAAGGACATCTCATAGCCATATTTTACTTTTTGATTTGTACAATTTTTCGTTCAACTTTGAATAGAGCCACTACAGAATACAGGCCGACCCAACGCCGCCATTTTCTGTCCCAAGTCAAAATGTAAACAAGAGCGTGCTGCTAGATTGGCGCCTTTATCGCTGTCAGTGGCTCTTTTAACAGCTACGCCAAAAAGAAGGAAATAAATGGGACTCCTTAGCTATATACAATACCGTAAAACGCTCTCTGAATTCAAAATGCATTATATATTAATACAGACTTGAAAAATAAAAAAGTATATTAGAGAAGTGCTATTTTACCTTATTAACTCTTGCAAAATGCTTAAGCCTTTTGTAGCGAGGTTTAAATGGTTTCAAAAGTTATAAAAGTCATGCAAAATTAATAAAGAATTCTATTTCCCTTTTATAACCTTTTCTTTTAACTTGGTATGCAAACACACTTGTTTTTAATTTGATTTGATTACTTATTATACTTTTTATTTATTTGTAATTATTATTTATTCATTTTTCTTCATTGGGAAAAATTCCTTAATTTTGTTGAAGCATTGCTGTTGCTGTTTGCTTATGAACGCCAAATTTAGAAGCATAATCTTACTCATCAAAAATTTAATTACTAGGACGAATGCAAAAATTTATATGTTATTGTAAAAAATTAAATATCAATTTTTGTGCATATGCTTGTGTGGTTCTTAGGCATCAATTTGTAACAGGCTTTTTTCACAGGAATATTCTGCATTGTGTCTATGTATTGTACTATTCATGCAGCAGATATTGAATGATCTTTTTTATTGCAAAACCATCATCATATTGGAAACAAAAAATTTATAAGATTCATATGGTTCATAAAATAAATAAAAGCTTGAACAATACTTCAAAGAAGTTTACACTAAAATATATTTATATTAGATCAAGTCTATAATTTACCATATTATTGAAAATGTTTTAAACTGGACCTAGTCTGTTTTAAAACTGTTCTTGAATCTATATTCATAAGTCGTAAAAATGCATAAAATAATTTAAATTAACCTTGTCACATAAAACTACAGTTTCAATAATACTTTATTTCAGAATTATAGTCTTTGTAATTACAGAGGGTTTACTACATATCTGTAAACAAAGTCCAATTAATAAAATTTAATCATCAACCAAGTCAAATAACAGAAATGACAATTTAAATATCAAATAATTACTATACCCAAATCATTTACTATAAAAATTTAAAAACTAAAATGTACTGTTTATAGACTCAAGCACTTAAGGTTTTTATAGTTTATGCTTATTTATACTTCAGAATTTTAACAATTAAGTAAATAGCAAAGAAGAAATTTAATTTTAATCATGATTATTTTTATATAATTTCACTTCACGCCAGTTACTGCATCATTTTATTAACGGAGAATAAAAATAAACGATTTTCTGCATTCAAATTCCGCGATAAATTTCTGTATTGTGCAGGTCGTGTATTGAAAAGTGTATATAAAATAGCCAATTTTTTATACTTGTGTAACGTATCATGCATTATTTTATCATAATATATTTCGCTCAAAAAGAACAATACAAAAATTGCTAAATTTACTGAATTTAGTTCAATTGGCGACAAGCACATTTCCTCGCAAACAACTGTTGCAAACCTGCTGGTATCCAATTTTGACGCCGGCAATTTATAATTAAATTCTTCTTTCTTTCTTCATCTGTTGGAAAAGTAAACAATCTCCACTTGTTTCTGGAGTGATTGTTGCAATTAACTGCAGCACAACCACCCATTTTTCAATCGAAAAAGCTAAATACCAAAAATCTAGTCTTGAGCTAGCACAACGTAATACGACCCAGCGAACGAGTCAAGGGCGGATCTAGAAAATCTTCAAGGGGGGGGCAATTTTGGAAATCTCGGGGTTCAATGTAAGGATGGATGGAGGAGATTCTTCATTCCTTTTCAACGTTCCCTCCGCCGCCCCCCCCCCCTTTTTTTCAAACAGCAGGAACAACAACAAAAAAAAAATGCTAGTGTAGTGATATTTAACATTTTACTGGCACATTTTTTCAATGCATATACGTTTATTCAAAGCCCTTATAAAAGGAACACAAGCTGACGTTTTTCTGCTTTCGCAAATCTGTCTATAATTTTTTCAACGTCCAATGTAATATCTTTATGGATATGCAATAACGCTAATTCAGTGAGTCTATCATCACTCATTCTGCTTCTTAGCCAAGTTTTAACCGAGTTAGGATTTCCTTCAAGCTTTCTCAAGAAGAATCTAGGCTTGTAAATACATTTTCTAAATTTGAGTTGATATGGCTAAATTACAAAATAATAGCAATTATTAGTAATATATTTTCTAAAATTTTCAAAATGTAATACTAAATATGTACTAAAAAACCATCAACGAGTATGTGCAATTTATATAAACATCTGTAATTATGAATGTTCAAGGAAATGTTTCAGACTCCAGGTTTTAGCGTAAATGCTGCAGGAATTTACACCACGTGCTAAGGGTTGGCTAGCTGTCACCAGTTTGATGGGTAGAAGAAAAGAGCAGGGAATCTCTTTCCCATTACTCCGAGGATTAGCAACTCAGCAATACTAAAGGACAAAGGGACAGGGGGAAAGCATAGAACTTGAAGGGATATTAGGCTGGGATTCCAAGAACATAAAAAAATGGCTGGTCCCGGGGCACAAAGAGTAAAAACTCACGTAGGAGTGTCGTTGTAGTATCCCCTTGAATCAGCCCGAGGGGGGGGGGGCGATCGCCCCATCGCCCCCCCCCCCCTTAGATCCGCCGTTGGAACGAGTAGGACAGAAAATGGCTGACGAGTCAGCTCGTAGTTATAGGAGCCTTAACTTTGAACAGTTCAAAAATCTTGACATTAGCGCCTATGGGCAAAAATGAATCAAAGTATGTAAACTCCGAGCATAAGATCCAAGTTCATATGAAGAAGGTTATTTTGAAGCAGCACTCGCGTGGAATATTTTTTGGTTTAAACCATTTTTAAACAAATAAAAAAAAATACATTAGCGCCTACGGGGAAATTTCAATCCTATATAAATCCTGATCTAATAAACCGATTTGCTTGGAACAAACTATATCGGAAAAATGTTATAGCGTAGAACATGCACAGATACAAAGTTCAATAGAACTAAACGAGCCTATTTTCCTATGAAATTTTTCAATCGGGATTTTAAAGGATATTTTCGAATGAATGAATAATTAAATGAAGGAGTAAAGAAATTAATGAACAAATGAGTGAATAAATAATAAAATTAATCAATGAGTTAATAAATGATAAAATAAATAAATGAGTGAATAAATGAAAAAATAATAAACGAGTGAGTAAGTACAGGAATGAATGAATGAAAGAATGAATGAGTGAGTGAATGAGGGTATTAACCGTTGAAAAGGGCATATTTGAAACAATTAAGAACTAAAGCTGAATGAGAAAAAGAGAGATAGCTAGATCATAAGTTTGGAATATACGGCAAAGAAGGCTCGTATAGTTCGAGACAAGGTTTCTCAACGGGAGCCATATGGCCCCCTTGGGAGCCACAGAGAAAATCTGGGGGGCCATAGGGGAAAATAGTAAAGTAAGGGAGACATAAACCTCCGAAGAGAGACAAGGAACCAATCGTTTCAAACTGATAAAATATTCCACATTCCAAACAATGGTAAAATATTACACATTATCCTGATCAAATATATTACAAGTCTATAATACATGCCAGATTGTATTCTTCTCTAAAAGCATGACTGTGCTTACTGTACTCAATGATATATCAGTTAAATACTTTGGTATCTATTAGAACAACAATTGATTTAAATTTCTTACATACGGCAAATTAAACCAGCTATCAAAACAGGAAGAAGCAATTTTATAATGAGAAATAAAATTTTATATGGGGGGGGGGGGAGCCGCGACAAAATTTGGTACCATAAGGGGGCCACAAGTCGAAAAAGGTTGAGAACCCCTGTCTAGACGAAACTTCTTATTCAGTATTAAATATTGATAATAAGTGTTAATGATTGTAACCTTTCAAGTTACAATACGTATCGTTAATTGCTAATGCTAAAATAAAATTTACCATTAGTGTGATTTTAATTTTTTAAAAGTACCTATTCTGTCTCCTCTCTTCTAAGAAGAAACGCAGAAAAAAGATCCGTTTCCAGTTCATAAGATTTCTTTATTTTAACCTGAGCTGCAAATCTTTAGATTTTAAATTTTTGTATCCGTGTTCGTTTATGAAAGCGGCATGTACGACCCGCAAAAGCTTATATTCGACAAACTGGCGATGCTCTAAGATGGATGATACTTTCTAAAGTAATATTTCAAGCACGCATTTCTTGTTTTTTTCCACGATAGGATAACTTTCATTTCCGATTTGCATCTTTAGTGCAAAAAAGAAAAGAAAAAGAAGGCAGCTAGTATATTATTCTTTATAAAACCTAAATATTTCCTTATCTTTATTTATCCTCTCCCCCCCCCCCCTGTTTCCTTATTTTGATGAAATCAAAGCAGTCCTAGAGCATGCGCAAAATCAACAAAGGTTTCGGCTAAAAAAATTAGACAGTCGCTTGGTTTTATTCATTTTCGCTTATAATGTTATGAAAAAAAAAAGAAATAAAGAAAAAAAAGACCCGATTATTTTGTTTAAAGGTATAAAGTTTTCCTTTTTATGTACCCTCAATAAATCCTTGAAGAACTTTTTTCGATAACAACTGTTTTTTACTTAGATGTAACGATTTATTTTTTCTTCATTGTGTAACAAATCGTTATAGGATTTCTAATTGATATAGATTTATATATTTAAAGTTTTAATTTAATACTTAAAAAAATCCCTGTAGAATATTTTTCATAAAAAAAATTGTTTTACTCATGTTTAGATGTAGGCACTTACAAAAATTGTACATTTTTATATGTTTGTTTTCCCTTCTCAAACACATCAAAATAAGTTATTTTAAAAATAGTAATAATTGTAATTAATATTGCTTTGTTGATAGGTAAGGCTCCTTTCGTACTTCTCAAAAGAGAATCCCGTTTTGGGAGTGTTCCTTTTAAAACCTTTTCACTTCATTTGCAGTAGTCATTTTTTTGCTGGGACCAAAACGGCTACGCAAACAAATGGCCGTTTTTGAAAACATGAAAATGATACTCTTAATATTCTAAATATCTCACACCTAAGGATGATATAAAAGAATCTTGAATTCTATACTATTTTCTTTAATCAGGCGCGTAAGCTCATTTCTTGGCAATTTCTGATATAAATATAACTGATATAAATTGTGTGCGTGATTTCACTTTTTCTCATTCATTAATGAGTTTTAGCTTCTCCACCATCCCCCGACCCCCCCGTAGATCTCCTATAAGTAAAATGCTATGCAACTTGTCAGATTTGAAATTCCAGGTTTAAAGGCTTTCTCCGATTTTACCTTCATCCAGTTTTACATCAGTCCATCTACGGAAGCATTATTTAAAACCACTTCGCTTCGTGAGGAGAAACGATACCAATGGTATACCCGAATTAGTGTTTCTCTATAACAAAAACTCGATTCGACGTTTTGCGCTTTACTCTTATTTCCTCTATTAAGTACTTACTCAATCTTTTGGGTTCACGACCTTACTTTTAATTAAACGTTATATGCTGCTTTTGATAAAAAAAGATGTCTAACATCTGCTTCGGCTGTGCATTTATGAATATTCATGCACTAAAATACAGACGTTTAAGCTTTACAACATGTTTTGTTGGCGATTACGAGTTGTGCAACTGCTTTATGATTGCAAATCGAGAAGGCTTCAAGCTGCAGAGGATTCAGCGAAAAAAGGGCGCGTCGTGAGCACGTAACCTGGATTTCATAAAGAATAGCACTGTAAGGAGCAAGCTAGCTATGAAAATGCAGACACCTGTATGGGATGGTGAGAAGCCTTTTTTTTTTTCTGAAAGCATAAGACTAGTGATGAAGGAAGTCGCTACTTTTTTTTTTTTTTTTTTTACATGTCTTCACAATGCAAACTTATTATTTTTTTTCCTGTGCTTGGCTACTAAAGTACAGTAGTCTCTCAGTAATCTGGCACTTCACTTGTCGGGTCCTGCCAGTAATCCGGCGTTTCATAAGAAGCTAGTAAATGCGTGGTAGTAGAGTTGAAAACCTGTTTCTGCGCAGCTATTGTAGCGCAGCTGTTCAGACAATACCACACAACGTAGCCGTTCGTTCCTTCGCTATTACATTTATTACTTGGGCAGAAAAAAATGGCGTCTCTGCTCGTGACATTTTACAGTTGAAACGTCTTCAAGAAAACGCATTGAAAACGCCATTTAAAGTGAAAAAACAATCAAAAATAGACAAATATTTTATGCCTTCAACTTCAAAGGAATAACGTAAACATTACTATGTACTGTAAACTGTACAATGTAATTAATGTACATTAAAATAAATAATTTTTTCAGGTATTTATATGCGTATTTTTAGTACATTCCAGTAATCCGGCAGTACCCTGGTCCGATATCTGCCGGATTACCGAGAGACTACTGTATCAGGAAAAAAAACTAACAACGACGATCTATCTTTATATATTATTTCTCTAGCCTGTTTTTTTTTTTTTTTTTTTTGTCGCTCTGAGAGATCTTCCTTATTCCTTTATCAAATTCCATGATTTACCCCTCATTTTAAAGCTTATCGCGCCGGCTAATGACGAAAAATGGACCCACGGTCCAAAAATGTATCGCTTCTCTTAAATGTGAGTTTTAAAATAATCTAAGAAGAGGTCCTTTAATGGATTCCAAAGTGGTGTTGTGTATGCTGGCGCCATCTGTTATTAAATAAAGAAGCAAGAAACTCTTCTGTTTTGATTGTGTAGAAAATTGGACAGTTTTACCTGTGTCTGTGTGTTAAAGTTATTAAATCGTTAGGTTCTACGCGTTCGTTTATATAATGAATCTATAACCAAATAACATTAACTATATTTAAAGCAATGGAACTGTTCCGTTATTGTACTTTAATGCACTGTATTATAATAATTAAAATAATTTTCATTATTACTGTGATTATTTTATTATTTTGAATACCTAAATAATAGGGGGAGGGGGGATTTGTATCAGCTATTTGCTGATACAAATGTGTTTATGTTTCTTTTTTTTTTTTCATTCTTCTTCATAATGTCCTTTCCCCCGAATTAATGCAAAATTCCCGCACGGGTCAACTAGTTAAAAGCAAATTAAAATTCGGAATTGAAGTTCGAGAAAAGGAATATTTATCAGTATTTTTAGTACATATGACTGGATTTTAAGCCTTTTTCATCGAATTAGGTCATACATATGTATAGACGTACAGGTGTGCTTGACATTTTTAAAAATTGCTATAAACAAATTAATTTAAGAATAAAATTGCACAACAAATTATAATAATTATTTTTTATGTGCAAAAATTAATTTTTATAAGTTATCTTAGCTGGTTTACGAAATATTCTGTTCATCAATTAGTCTGAAATTCAGATATTTTTTTTTGCAATCGATTATTTAATCAATCTGAAAGACTTTCTATTTTATTCAAGAGAATCATAACCATAAACCATAAGTTTTTCAGGTATTTTCGATTCTTTTCGCTTATCTATTTGCGAGGGTCTTTAAAAACTTTTATTTCGATATTGTAAATTAAAACATAAACATGTCAAAATGCTTTTTGCGAAGTGCAAATGTACATTAAAAAAAACAGATAAAAAAAACTATGCAGTTACTCTGAAACAGAGGCGTAAACACGGGTTAGTTTTGAGAGTTATCCCCCCCCCCCCCCCGTTTCTTTGAAACTATTTTGAAGCCATATTGCCGAGCCTTATTAGTATTACATATAAGGTCTACTTTGAGTCAACTGTGCTGCCAGAAGAAAATTCGGCTTGTGCCGCTGTTCTAGAATGATTCCAATGAGGTGCTTTGCACTTAATGTCAGTAAGATTAAGTTTTTCTTAAACGCTTTAACTTCAATCAAACTAGACCTTTAATCGTAGGAATATCTTTCAAATCCATCAACTTAACAACACTTTAGAATGCAGGATGGCAACCTATTCATCCAGCACCCATTTCAACATCAATCCTTGATTAAAATCCGAGAATTAATAAAAGAATATACTTCATTTATCACTTTGAATTGCTTTTCTAACCCCAAAGAAAGCTCTGGTGCAAACTTTTGTTTTTTGCCTCGGGTTTTTGCATTGTTCGACTCATTTATTTTTAATCTTTGGTATTGGTTTTTTAGATCAACGAAGCTCAAACGTCGATAGTATAATTAAAAAATTGCGATGTTTTTTCTCTCGGTTGAGATTTCGCAAAGAATGCGGTTATGATGTTAAGCTTTTAGCTGTGACTAATAATCAAGCTATTATTTCTGAAGCATGAAAGTATTTTATTCTGACAAAAATTAAACTACTTGGATCAAAGATGTTTTATTTTAGATATTGATTATATATGAATTGCCCAACTGTTGCTCAACTTTATAATACAATATTTCTTAATGATATTAAATCAATATATTCGAGAGTTTTGAAATTTGTGGATTACTTTCCTCTTCATAAGTAAATGAAGGAAATAATATTAAAAATCATTTGACAGTAATGAATCGAATGATTGGTTGCCTATGTATAAAATTAATTAGATACATTCCCTCGAGGTACACGTTTGCATGACTTTTCAATTTTTCATGCTACATCATCAAAGTGACAGCTATTCTTTTTTTTGAAATATATGAATTGTATTCACTTTTTTTTTTAAACGCAGAGTTATTGCCGAAGTCATGGGTAAAATTCGGTCCTTATATTATGTGCTATAGAGCCCAACATGAAGACAAGACGTATGAACCACACCAAATGATTAGCTGGAACAGTTGAATATCGCAATTGCCATGATATGGATGCCATAAATTTCAATGCAATAATATTTTCTTTAAAAAAAGTATCTCTAAATAATTTTCTCTAAAAAAAGGTCTGAATTTCAGCCGTAAGTGCTAATGTTAAAAACATTTTTATCTGCTGATTTATATCAATGCTAGTAAGCCATAGAGCATGCTTGTCTGAAGTGCGGCCCAAAAGCCTTTAAAATGCGGCCCAAGCGCAAATTATGAAAATATTTAAATTTACATTTTTATTTAAAAAATTAATGTTTGAAATATTTTTCATATATAATAGATTCGTCTACATTTATTATAAAACAAAAATTTAATTAAAAACATCTTAGTATGCTTAAATTTGGGAATGTTTCTTGACTGGAGTTTTATAAAGATTACCTACCCCGTGATAATTATCCTAATTTTCACAATCATGCTTTACTAATGTCTTGAGCTTTTGGCAGTACCTATATTTGTTAACAATTATTTTCAAGAATGGAGCATATAAGAAACAAAAATAGGAGAAAGATCGCTGACAGACATCTTGAAAATGCATTAAGAATTGCAATATCATTTATTGAACCCAATATCGATTTGCTTGTTCAACAAAAGCAAATTCATTCATCTCATCAATTTGAATTTTTTCCATCTTTATGAAATCCAAACTAAATGAAACGAAACTTTTACAAATTAAAAAAATAAATAAATAAATACCTATACATATCGAATTCAAATTTTAAAAATAATATAATAAAAAAGAATTCAATTTATTTTATTAAAACTACATATAGATAGTTTTTATTTCAATTTGTTGAAAAATATTGCATGTGTGGTCCAGCAAATTTTTTTGTTTTGCAATATGGCCCTCAAATGATCATAGTTTAGACACCCATGCCATACAGTAAGAACGTTGTTTCTTCACCTTATGCAACTTAAAGATTATAAACAGCCACATACAACTTCAATAACTCCCACTCTTCCTAAACTCAAATTCTACATAACCAATAACAAGAGAAATAGGTATTTTTCTAAAGAATAATTTGTAAAAATAATTATACTTACATAGTTTTACTAAAACACATCAAAAGACATTATATAACGTTCCCAAGATCACAAATTTATGGGTAGATAAAGGGCTCGCTGTAACTTCGTATATGAGATATCATTGTTCTTACAATTATGTCAATTTTCTACTTTTTTTTCTGAACTATGTCAAATTTTTTACTTCTTTTTATGTGTTTATCAAATATTTTTAAAAAACTGATCATGAACAGATTATAGCTTTTGCAAGCTTTTCTCATGCTTTCACCTCTAACTTCAATCCGCAGCGGTCGATTCCTTAAAGAAGACGCATAAAGTTATATAAAACTGAAATATATACCTTTAGTTTGGAAAAGATCCAGAGTGAGTCACTATTTCTTCCATTTCTGATGAGGGTACTGTTTTTGTAACCTCTCTTGTTATTAAAGGACGAATGAAAGTCATTGGGTGCACATTCCGAATGAATGGTATTATTAGGAAAACATTTGGATCTCACAAGATCCCATTTAAATGAACCCGATTCTTTTGTAAAAACTGCAATTGTATACTGTGATTCGTAAGGCAATTCTAATACAGTAACCCCTCGTTATATCATTCATTCGGATTATCGCGCTTTTTCTATGTTTCCGAAAATTTTAAGTTTGAGCTCTCGAAAGTAAAAATATTGCATTTCTGAGTGCATTTTCCCCTCATTCAACAAAGCGATCGAACAGGAATGCTTTCCTTTCTTCTGAATTTGCTGCAGTTAAAAGCTGCAACAGTTCTCCTCAAACTCCCCAGCTTACATGCCGGCTAAATGATTCTACCGGATTCTACTCAAACCAGTTGACGTTTTACTTGTTTTTTTTTTTTTTTTTTGTATAAAGCCCATTGAATCAAAGAGAGATGTCTACTGCCCAAGCAGAAAAAATACACCCATTGCTGGATACCTTTTAGTACATAAAGGATTCGCTCTCTGCTGAACAAATGCAAATTATACAATCCCTTCACCAAGAAAGGGAGAATGATATGTGTAAAGAAATTTTCTGGAAAGAAAATGGTTGCCTTTACCTTTGACATCGTTTTTACACCATGCTCAGGTGGCATGCGAAGGTCCACTCAATGTACTAGTACTTTTTGAGTTATTTTAACGGCATCGATTATATCGGGCATTCGGATATATCGTACTTTTTTGCTGTCCCCCGACAAGCACGATATAACGAGGGGCTACTGTAATAAGTAATGTCTAAAGAATAATTTGTGAAATATTTGAGTGAGTCGCTATTTTTTCCATTTCTAATGAGGGTACTGTTTTTGTAACCCAGCTCAACTGAGCGCAAATACAGTCCTCTTACAGTGAACTGTTCAAGAAGAAATAAATACCCTTAAGATCAGGCCTCAAGTTACAAGAGCCGAACAAATCGTATTTATTTCCTTTTACCAAAGTTTGTTTTGGTAAATGTTATCACCTGGGGGTGGGAGCTGACTGCATAATAAGTATAAACCAGTTTCACTATATTTGCAAGAAGGGGTGATCTAGAGAAATGAAGTAACTTGAATAACAATTCTAATTTCCCCCTTGTTTTATGCTTCTAAGAGCTGACTTTGACTTCCAATTTTTGAAGTTTGATTTATTTGTTTTTCAGGGAATAAAGGAAGAGCATGATGTTGTGTGGTACCAAAGTCTTGTAAGTAAATTTCAAAAATTCATTTTATTCGTGTGGCATTACAAATTTTGTAAAGAAGGAAATATTTTAAAAACAATTCCTTACTTTTAGGAAATATCTTAGACAACCAGTCTTTTTTTTTAAGTCATTGATTATTAACAACAACTTTGAAATTTAATTTCGTCGGTCTTATTTTCAGAGTTAGGCATTTAGTAGTTATTATATCATATAGGCATTTAGCAGTATAATATGAATTAGGCAGTTATAATATCTATAGCAAAAAAAAATTAAATTAAATTTTAATTGTTTCGTGAGTTTTTTTTAGATGTGCAGCATTAACAAAAAAAAAAATACTATTATAAATGAAATTTAAAAAAAATAAAATAAATAAAAAAAATCTTTGTAGTGATCACTTGTTCAAAAGTGAGTAGTGAGAGGATAAAAGAATACAAGTGTTCCAACTGATTGTTTAATATTGTACCCTAACAATTCAGTTTTGGTTTCATTTTATATCTCTTTCCACTAAGACAATTTTATTCTTGAACTAAATGCTTGCCTTATTACACAAAAATTTTGTAAAAAATAAATAATAATAATAATTAAAGAAGCATTTTAGTTAATATTTATCTGATACATATATTTATTTTAAAGAATCTTGGACGTTTACAAAAATACAAGATGAATAACATTCACAAAATGATAAACTTTACTAATTTATGCAGTTACATAATATGAAATTTTTTACATTTGGTTAAATAATATTACAGAGAATATTAAGTCTGTAGTCCTTTTGTATATATATTTTGAAACAGTTGAAATCACTTTATCATTGTATTTACTCAATTAGGAGCTTTTTTATAATTTGTTGTTTTTTAAACTAAGCAAAGTACCTTTCTTTCCCCTGTTACTTTAAAAATAACTAGTAATTGTTAAAGGCATTTTTTAAATTTTAACCCCAACATTATTGAAAGATTTCAATAGACGTATTTTTAATAACTTGACAAAAACTGGATAACTTTTACTAGTTTATTCAAAATGCGATTAAAATCCTTCTTGAAGCACAATATGAAAAACATACAAAATAATATCCTCAAACAATGAACAGTATAAATAATCACAAAAATACAATAAGCTTTCAAATTGCTAATGTGAGAAAATACGATGAGATATTCAAATACATGGTGACATTAGCATTGCATCCGTGTTACCTATTTGAAAGGAATTATGAATGCAGATTTCATATAACAATGAATGACAATATGAAGGAAATGCTTTTTAAAAATTATAGGATACATCAAGTTTTAAATTAAAAATTTTAATCACAAACTAATGATTTTTGTCAACCACCTTGTCTTCGTGGACCAATATTCTGATATCTTCGATTGTCATATGGAGTGCTGTAAAAAAAATAAAAGAGAATAATAACTAAAAAAGGTAAAAATTTTTTGGATGTATTGGTTGTTTGCTCCAAACAAAAAGCTTATAATTTTTAAAAAACAATAAAGTGATATGCAAGTACTAAACTTTGACTCACCTGACAATTTCAACATTATCAAGAGCCCACTGATCATAGCCACGACCTTCATGAAAAGGTTGCCACCACCGAAATCGAACTCCATAAATCCTTGCGGCCTCTGGAATCTCGTACACTAAGCGGCGAGGCTGCTTGAAATCCATTGCTGAATGCAAAGCCATAAATTCCCATGATATTCCATCATTGATGCTGTACTGTAAAACAACAGATTTGTCTGAAGCAGATGGATGCTGTAAATTAATATGGCATTGTGAAAAACCTTCTTCTGTGCCAATCCTAAGAACAAACATCAATTTGCTTGCTACAGAGGCATCCAGTTCCTTAGTGGCTATTTCTCTTCTGCCACACTCGCCCATGTAAAGATGTTTCCCGCCTCCATGGGGTGCCAAAGATCCACATTCTTGACCAATCCATCCTCCTTTGGCCACTTCCCACAAATCGGCTAAAAGCCCATTCTCAAAAGAATCTAGAAATGTTGTTGGTAGTGAATGACTGTTGACTAAGCTTCTTAGAGGTTGGCAGTCAGGTCCAGTAAACCCAGGATCGCATTGGCACTTTCCTTTTACACAAAGTCCTTTTCCATGGCACAGAGCAGGGCATGCTTCTCCAATATAAACATCATCAATAGACCATGACGGGAAGTTCCGAGGCTTTGGAATATTGGTTGGAGTATCCTGAATCCAACGGAATTGTGTGGTGCTAGAAAATGTTTTCTCTGGCAAAAAGAACATCACCAATGTCCACTTTTTATGTGTGTTTGTAGAATAAATAGAGGACGAATGAAAGTCATTGGGTGCACATTCTGAATGAATGGTATTACTAGGAAAACAGTCTTGACTCACAAGATCCCAATTACCCGAACCCGGTTCTTTCGAAAACTGCAGTTGTATACTGTGATTTGTAAGGCAACTATCTGAATATTCACCACAACCTACAGCAATTCTAAACTGAATCATGAAATCATTCTCAACAATGAGCTCTCTCGTGGTTATGCCTCGTTCTTCAATATCAGAATCTTTTTTCCAAAGTAAAGTATGACTGGGTGCAGAACAGTAATGGTTATCAACTCTTGCATACGGTGCAAACCACCAGCTGGTAGGTTCTAGACCAGCTTTTTCCTCAAAATTGTCAAAGAGTTCAAAATCATTAATTTCAGAGCCTCCAATATAAATATTATCCAGAGCTAAAGCGGGGAAAAGATCTTCACCAGTAAGCCCTGAAGGTTGCCACCAGCAGATACGAGTCGATGAAGAGCGAGCAAGTTCTGGTAAAATGATGTGATCTGAGTGAGGGTGAATATAATGTGAAAAATCTAATTCATGCAAGAGATGCCAACGTATGCCACCATTTACAGAGAACATTAAATATGCACTTTGATTGCGAGACGTTGCTGCTATGCAAGCCAAGTTGTCACCATATCCACCAATTTGCGCAACAAATCGAATAAATTTAGCGTCCCTAAGATCTAGATCAACCGTTTCAAGGATCCTTGGACCAGGACCACTGAAAACAACAGCAGCATCTTCTACCAAAACAGAGCACGGGAATGATACTTTTCCACCAACAACGTAATGCCAGTAAGTTGGATCCAAGATCATCTCATCAAAGCTTTCTTTCAGTGATATCTGTATAAACACACAAAAATAAAAGATTTTAGAGTACAATATTGCAAAAGTGCAAAAGCAAAGATTCAGATTTGTAAAAATATGTGGTGTGCAATTTTGAACTTTTTAACAGCATTGGTAATCTCTCAATGGAAGCAAAGAGGAGCAGTAAGAGAGGCAAACACATACTGAATTTTTCAAACAAATGTCCAAATTACAACATTTTGGAACAATAGCATAACTTACTACAAGAAAGGGCATTTCCCGTCTCTTTACTCTCCATATTTATTAAAGATCATTAAATATTTACTCTTGATATTTAATGTTCTTTACTCTCCTCTCCGAAACAGGAATTTAATTTTAGAATAGAGACTAAATGATGTTAATATAATCATTACTGTAAAGACCGCAGTAAACTTTTGTTTTACTAGAAGTTTACAAAATTACTCAAATGCTCTTTTTGATGTTTTTGACAAATCAAGAGATATTGGCTTTTAATGTAAACTTTTGATATTTCTTAAGAACTTACTGGGTTATTTTCGGATCTTGAGCAGGTTTCTCCTGTGTATCCTTTGTCACAAATACATTTAAGAGCTTTGCATGTACCATGGCCATGGCAATGGTAAGGACACTGTGGTCCAACATAAACATCTTGAATTGCCCATTTATGTGAAGGTGTAGCATCAAATGTAGCATGTTGGCTCCATCTGAATCGAGTCCACCTAAGAAAAAAACATACAACATTGAGAAATACATTCTGTATGCCAGAATTTAAAAGTTTACCTGTACCCTCATTTACAAAATGTTTTACATTGTTCTAAAATAAGCAAACAGTACATGAAAAATGTCTTTCAATACACCATAAAAATATAATAAAAGTTCTTTTTGCTAAATATTAATAATTAGTTTTTACTTTACTAATATAAACTAGTAAATAGGAAAAAAGGGGTAATGGTTTTAAAATTAACTTAAGTTTAATAGTACTGCCTCCTTTTTCAACTTTCAAAAAGAAATCATCACAAATTGTTTTGCAAAAAAATATCTCTGTCTCTCTTTTTTCTTACAATACAAGTTATCTTTTGTTGTATTCTGTCTCAGACAAATGCACATATAAGTTGGTTTAATTTTATTACTTATGGCATTTTATTACCAATGAAAAACCAATTGATATATGGCTTCAGGTTTAGTTAATAACAATAAGCAAAGAAGAAAAAAAATGCTTTGATTCGTTGAAAGAACAGCTATAACAAATTTTAAGGAAGTTTTTCTGCCACTCAACGAGAACTTAAAAAGCCTTGCTAAGAGTAATATCTAGCAATCTTATCTCAATAATCAAACTAATTTATTCAAAGGATTTTTTTAAAAATTGGTCAAATAAGCAAGTAAATAAGCTCTCAAATTTAGTTTATGATTGCTGATGAAAATGCAGGATTTATATGCATTTTCATCAGCAGAGAAATAATGCAGAAGAGAAATAATGATTGGGTTTTTCAAATTTATTATATTAAGAAAGAAGATAATACTTTTTCTAAGATAATCTTAAAATTGTAAAAAAATGTTACATCTGCAGAAAGGTGAATGTGTTTATTGAAAGGGTAGTATGGAGGTTTACAAAAGACTAATTAGCCACTGTTGAAGATTGATATGCAGGTAAGCTTTTCCTTCTAGAACAGAAGCAGCATCAACAAAGATTCCAATGTATAGGTTTTATGTCTGGGAAATATCTTAACTATGTGCAAAGATGAAGCTGTTTGTTCTCAATGTTGATCTGAGCCTGAAGTCAGCTTTGAGTCAGTTGGACTCAGTCTACTAAACTAACTCAGTGGCACAACAGCCCAATGGGGGCCATGGTCTACTGTGCCCATCCCAGCTTTCAAGACCGAGGGATTTGGGGTACAGAAGCAGATGTTCCGGTCAAGTGGTCGGCCTGACACAGAATCCCCAGTGTTAGTTCCCAAGCGTGCTTGGTCCTCATTTTATTGACCCCACTGAAGGGATGAAAGGCTGAGTCGACCCTGCCCAGCCCGGGGATCGAATCCCGGACCTGTGGCATGGAAGCGTGAAAGGCTACCACTAAGCCACTGGGCCTCCAATGTCTATTACTGATCGAATTTTTTAACTTTGTGTTTGTATTAGATGGTAAAAGATCACAATTTTATCTTACATTTTTTTGACAAAAAAATCAGTTGTCAAAGGATATAATTTTTCAAGAAAGTCATGTCTGTCCATGGCAATGTAATGCTGGGAAGAGAGAATGAAACTCAACATTTTAATCAATATTTCATGCACTATTTTATTGTAATATATTTTAAAGTGTTTCTAAATTTCTTATTTTTAGAATAATTTGGATACATAATCTATTTTAATGTTTCAAACATTAATATATAAAACCAGATCTTACTTGGATAAAACATTCCCACTTAGTGGAAATATTAATCTTTTCCAGGGTAATGGAGCAAAAAATATAGAGGGATACTCTGCATTTCCAGAACAGGAAAGTTCCATTGGGAGGCATTTTGGGACCAGTTCTTGCCATGAGTTTCCAAAGTCGACAGAATATTCCAGCCTTAGAGGTAATCCAGGATCTTCCCAACTTTCATTACATCCAATAGATAGCTAAAATAAAATGAATTTGAATAAATGAAATGAAATTTAATACATAAAATCATTTTTATTAATTACAAAGGTAAATTCCAAGAACATATAGATGACATTGTGAAGTACATGGGAGACTAAGGTAACATTACAGTAACAAAAGGCAATTATTTTTATAGTGGCTGCATTAAGAGTTGAACGCTAAAAGTTCCTTTAATACTGTATTAGGTACAGAAATCATTAAAAAAATCTTTAAGATTAAATATTACTGTAGGAACTGTTAATTATTTTGATATAAATTCAAGCATGTGACTACAATATAACATGAAGTTGAAAAAAATGATTTAATTTTAATAGTACTTATTATTTTGGAACCTAATACTACTATATTACAAAAATGACAAAAATTCTTAGTAACCAACTTTAGTTGCAACCACTGTCAAAATAATTGCCTTTCATTTCTGTAAATATTTTGTGGATCACTAAGGAGTAACCCACACTCTATATATTTATTAGCACAAAGCTATCAGTAAGTAAAGAGCAACCTTTCAAATTTTTAACAATTTGAAAGGTTGCTCTTTACTTACTAATAGCTTTGTGCTAAGTAAGTAAAGCTAACTTTGTGCTAGCATTGCAAAACTTTCATTGTTCATCTACTCTATCAAAATTATAAATTTGTAATACTTTAAAAACAACATTTAATTTTTACAATAATATCAAATACTTTTTCAACATTCCCCATGGTGGAAGAAAACCTTTTGATAAAAGGGATTCTGTTATTTATGCAAGCTTTGAAAGTTTCTTTAGACTTATATTTTGAATAGTTTAATTTTAAGCATGTTTTCTCTTAATAAACTGGAAAAATAAGAAAAAAAAGAAGAAATTTATAATATTTTCTCATTTCAAAAAATAAAAATCAAAGTAATTATTATATTTATATGTTGTGAGGCTGAAGCTTTCTAAGTAAGAGATACATACAGGATAAACCACAAGTCTTGCCCTGATCATAAATACTGTTGTGCTCAAACTATTATAAATAGACATGTGTTTCTTTGAATTTCTTGTAAAAACAGTTAACATTTTTTGTGTAAGACCATGTTCTTCTGTAAACTTCAACGTGTGCTTTGTGGTAGCTCACAGAATGTCTAAGCGGTATTCCAGCTCCTCTCAAGTGCTGTTAAACATGGTTTTTGTTACAGTACACACAGAAGCTGATATGATTATGCTTATACCACTCCACATGAAAAGTAGATTCATCAGTAAAACAGATGCAATTAGACAATAGCTTTATACATCAGATCTGTTCAGAATCTCAATTGAGATATCTAAACGTCTCAGGGAATCATTTGGTTGAAAGACCTGAAAGATTTGCCTTTTTTAAGCATGCAACCTGCAATCTGAGCTTTTTATGAATAATTCTTCCCAAACTTGTTTACAACATTTGCTGACATCGAAGAACCAAAAGCTACGGTAGAAGCTGCTGGGTGTACTGTAACAGATTACATATTAAAAAACACTCTTGGCAGGATCAGGAATTCCCCGAGCTAACAAGGCAGGAAACGTTGAAACTACCATGTCATGGTAGATATGTTCAAGGTACTATACAAAAATGTATAACAGTGCTTATAATATATCCAAACAAACATATTTATATCACGTCGACTATTATAGTTAGATATATGTATAATCAGAACATGACATTTGGTTCATCTTATATTATGCATAACACTAGAACAGCATTCCCTAATTAAACTTGAGCACTGAAAAGAAACTTAAACATTTGCTTACTACTGAACTTTGTGAGAAAATGATAATTGCCTGTCTAGCCTAGTGGTTAGGATGCCGGGCTTCCAACAGGAAGAATGGGTATTTGATACCAACCCACTGAAGACCCACCATGTACAGTTGGGGATACGTGCATGTAAAATCCATGGACTCTGAAGTTCCGAGGGTACCGTAGGATGGAGAATTTCCCTTCCCTTCACTCTTAGGTCAAAAAAGGAAGGTGGGGATTTTTGATAGCATCCAAATGCATAATGAGCCAATCATACTTCTGTTTATAGATGAGCCTCACATCCAATGTTGGGTGGATGAGTTCCATTGTTGTGGGACTGGAAGGCGCTCCCTTACTGCCTTAATTCATGGTTGCTGTAAACTGAATGGGAGCTTGGATGCCCAAGTGGCATTAGAAACAACAACAACAAAGTTGCTCTTGGATGTTTGCTATATATAAATACTCCATGAAATAAACTCTCATATTTTCTTACATTAATACAACTAGAATTTCTTGTGCTCATTATCGAAAGACTTTAAACGTATCAAAAAATTACACAACAATTAAACTTAATACAAAATTTAGGACGAAGACAATATCCAAACACTCATTTTAGAAAACACTACTACAAAATCATTAACTTATGAACTATTTTTTAACATTGCATAAAGTATTAAAATTAATCATTTTAGCACTTTACCTTAAACTGAAGAACATAATGTTTTTTAACATGTATGTCCACTGTTTCTAAAACAGCATTTTCGTTGCTTATCGACTTCCCAACTGCTGCTGCATGCTTGCTGTCACAGTATTCTTCATGATTAATATGAGTGGCAGTGAGCCACTCATGCTCAACCAAAAAATGTCCATCATTAAGTGTGTTGAAAGTTTCTGGAGCTTGTTGTACTCCACCAATAAATATATTGTCGAGAGCCCAGTCATTGTGTGCTCTCCCACTATGATGAGGTTGCCACCAGCGAATTCTGACTACTTTCTGTTGGACTTCTTCGTGAAGGGGAACAGCAATATAACTATAAGTTGGAAAAAAATAAGGTTATATTATCCATGCAGTTTTGTGGGGGGGGGGGGGATTCAGCATATCTGCAAGCAGATAAAGTTTAACATTGATCATAAAGATTATGCTGTGCCAAACTATTGCCGATTGTTTAAACAAGACAAAATATAATAGAATAGACAATAAAAGGCAATAAATGTATAAAAATAATAATAATAAATGAATTAAAACTTTCAAAAGAACGCAAAGTAATTGTTCAAATTCTGCAAAAAGTGTATAAGAAATGCCATATACTAAAAAACAAACACAAAAAGTCAATAAAAATTTTGTGATACATTATCAAGATTTTGATTTCTTAAAGAATCTACCTTTACAATCATGTATTTATAGATAAGTTCATTTTGTGATTGTAAATTTTCTGAAAAGCCGGTTTGGGAACTCAAAAAAGGACAAACAAATCTCTAATGACAATTTTCAGTATGCACTCCATTTGCTATTTAGTTAAATGCACATTTTAATAATTTTGAGCTTAAAAATTAGCACTTATATATTTGCTAAAAATGTTGCTTTGTGGAAAAAGTTTTTTTGCAACTAATTACTTTGCATAATAATTTACTTTATGAAACATGACATATTAATAATAAATTAAATACAAAAATTTTTACGTGTGGTTATGTTTCTTAAATATTTCACTAAAAAATTGTATTTACTTAAAATAGTATATTCTAGTTTTGATTACTTTTATTTACAGTTTACATTTGATTAGTTATTTGCGGCTATTACTCCTCTTTATGACGTGCTAACAAAAATCCCAACCTCACTAATTTCAAAGAACAAAGTGAATTCAACGATATAATTTCAAACAACAAGAAAGTCATTGAAAACTCAATACGTTTTCTCACCAAGTATTATCTAAAATAAAACCTTGACATCAAAGATAAATTAAAACATTGCAATACATTATAACTGATATTGAACTGTCATGAATTATATAACTCAATCACTCATATGAGTAATTATTTATACACAGAGGACGTTATTTCAAATACTAAATCATATTTTCATTAAACGTTTATATGATTTTTATACAAGAACTAAATTATTTTTCCACACTTCCAACTTATGAACATGTGTTATTTAGCATAAAATAGTTTTCATCAGTTATTTTATGTCCTTTATATGTTATGTAATTTATAAAAGATCTATTAAAATCATTTACTGGTTTAAAATATTTAAAAAGTACATAAACTGTCACTGAAAAAAGAATACGGAAACATAATTTTAAATCTATGAACAGAAAAGTTCAGTTTTTTTTATATGATTTTTAATCAAAAATAAATACTAAAATTCCAGAAAATCCTTTAAAAATGCATATTTTACTCTGATTTTATTACAAGTGATCTAAAAGAATTTTAAAAATCATGTATAAAAGCAACAAAATAAATGCACACATATATAAATATATTTTTTAAAGTCAGGTGGGGGGCTATTATGCTATCCTTTCCCCTTTAAATAAAAAGCCTGTACTTACCTAGTTGAGAAATAGTTTTTAAAATAAAGTTCTTTTAGTGTGTGCCAGATGATGCCTCCATTCAATGAGTACTGCAGAAAAACAGTATGATTGCTGCTTGTTGGTGCAGATATGCATCCATAACGGAAGTAAAAATGGATCACTGATGCAAATTCCAAGTTTAGGTCTTTTGTAACTAGTTGTCGACTGCAACTCTATTAGAAAACAAAAAGAATCCATTGTGATCATTAAAAAAAAAAAGACTATGGTTATATACTCAAATAAATATGAATTCTTATTTTCCCATAATGGTTTGAGAGTTTTACTTACTCCATAAAAATGCATGGAAGATCCAGAAGCTAGAGGGCCACACAGATCAGAGAGCATACCGCCAACTAAAAGTGCATATTTGCTAGGAGAAGGTTCATTTAGGAAAGTATCACGTAGTTCAGTAGGGAGTAAAGATTTAGATTCTTCACATTCATTTCCAGTCCATCCGTCATCACATCTGAAAGTATTGATATATTACAGAAACATGACTTAAAGTAGCATTAAACTAATTATGAAGGTAGCACAAAAGAAAAAATATTATCTAATATAAGAAAGAGGGGCACGAAAGGCCAAGTACAATGACCAGAGGTCTATTGTACTACAGGACTAGTCTTGCTGGGCCGTGCCTGTTGCTGGTTGTCCCTTTAGTATTTGTATGAATTTTAAAGCTTACTTGACTTAACATTCCATTAAGTAGTGAAAACTTGATTTTGAAGGATTAAAAATTCAGTTGTATATTTTTTCAAAAATAAATGCATAATTGTTTGAGTGGTTTCAAATGCTGCATAACGTTTTTATTACAAGAGTATGAATGAAAATGAAGCTAAACATTCCACTTCACTAAAACGGTACATTAATATTACTATTATTTCAAGAAAAAACTGAGGCACCTCACAGACAGCTGTTAGTATAGTGGAAATGCATACACAAATATTTTCAGTACGAAATAGTCATGCCTGGCAGATAAATGTGCAATATTTACACAGAGAAATAATGGTGAAGGGACAAAAAGAATGGGGGGGGGGGGGACTAAATTAAAAACAATTGTTATAAATTCGTGCCCAACAAACAAGAAATATGAGGTGGCTAAAAAAAATTTACTGCTTATTTGTAGTATTTTCTTTTTTGTTGAAAATGTTCTTTATTATTGGGATGCTTAACTCTATAAGTCCGAGGACGGCCGAAAACGGCTTTGTCAGTTAAGACCGAGGTGGGCCGGTATGGGCCGTCAGACGGGAAGACAGGGGTGAAAGGCAGAAAATAGAACTCCTGTTGCGAGGAAGGGGGACCCCTGTGGTATCGGAGGCCTCCTCCGCACTTTTTCTCTTGGGGATAGTCATTAGAAAGTGACACTGATGCGCAAACATGGATTGATGGCTGAACTACTTGAGAATTAGCTATTTCTGCAAGAAAGGCAAGACGCAGGAAATGAAATAAGTATCTCATCATTCCAACTTTGAAATACGAGCAACTTTCCTTTCCTTATTCTGTAAAATAAATAAATGAAAAGGAATGTGTAACAAATGTCCATTCTTGATTTTTATTATTTTATGTGTGATACATCGGTCTAATTCTGACCATCTCAAAGAGGCATCCTAAAGGGCAAAGACATCTATTGAAATGCTGTATAATAACGAATTGCTTTTTTTAAATGCATCCGAAGAGAATAATTAGCCTTCTAAATTATGGCTTTTTTCGGGGGGAGGGGAGCTCCATACCGATCCTATTTGAAAATAGCTGCTCGCTATACAATAACAACAAATCTCATCGAACTTCGTAAAAATACATTTTATTTCATAGAAATTTTATGGTTTTTTGGTTTGCCGTAGGATTTGGTTATCCATTATGCGAAGGAAAAACGCACAATTTATTGAAAAATCCTATGTGATAGTCAGTAACACCTGCAGTAACTGGTTTTTAACAAAATGTCCAACTTAAAAAAGTATTTTTTAAGAGCGCGTTTCGGGAGGGGGTGCCTTGCTTTTCTATGCGTTTGACACCGTTGTTGTGGAGTGGGAGTTGCGGTAAAACGTGTTCTGTGTACATAGACGTTTAATTACGTATGCGAATAAGTCGTTATAGTTAAATCAATGAAACACGCTGCTTTTCGGAGGAGGGGGTTCCTTAAGTTGTTAGCAAGGATTTTTTGCAGGGGGGGGGGGGAGAGAAAGATCGGGAGTGGGTTGCGGGAATATATTTTCTGCGCACATAAAAAGGGCAGCATCAGGAGGAGAGGGCGGCGCCTTTCTTGAACGTCGACACAGGCGATGTTTTTTAAGCTATTCCCACAGGCATCGCCGTGCTGGTACCGCTTGTTAGTTTACTTTATTATTATTATTATTATAACTAAATTAATTTTTTCTTAATGTTAATTTCTTTTTTTTATATCTATTTTATAATTATTATTATATTTTATAAAGCACCTTCATACTGCTTTTTTTTACATAAAATCTGTTTAACTTCTATCTTTCTAGTCGGCCATATGGCAAACTGTTTTTTTTTTCTACGTACAAAATTTACATTAGATTTGCTAGAGTTTTCGAATGTGGTAGTTTATACATTTTAAGTTACGCTGAACACTTATGGACATATTTGAAAAATATATGTATAAGTGCTTGTGTGTCTGATGTGGTAACCACCTTATGGTAAGCACTGTAATTTTTAAAAAAATGAACGAAATTCAGAACACATATGAGCGATCCCGATGAAAATTGGTGATGAAAAATAAAAATGAATGGTGATAGATGCAATCGTTCATTTGGGGAGGTGCAACTGAAAAATTACTGTTTTCAGCGTGATTTGTTTATCTTGTTGAAAGGATATGCAAATCATGTTGTCACGTATGTCTCTTGTTCAAACAATAAAGGACATTAAAAAAAAAAACTAGCAGATAGTACAAATTCAAAAAGCCGCCTCCCCTCTCCCTCCTGCAAAATTTTTTGCTCGAAAATGTATGAGAAATCTCTTGAAAATCATTTGTCCGGAATCTGACAGTCTGCAATGAGCCAAAAAGAGGAAACTACAAAGTATTTGAAAGAAAATTACAGATAATAGAAAAGAGAATATTCTGTAAATTGATAGCAACAGATAATGAGCCGCAATAGTGGCTCCCTCTGAACAAGGCCGTATTCATAAACTTTTTTCGGGGGGGGGGGGGCGCTGAGTTTGACACACTTATGTTAAGGAAAGTTTCAGGGAGGGTCGTTTTCTAAATTGCGAAAAATTTCAGGATTTCGGAGGGAGCCCATAGACACCTTCTGGATACGGTCTTGCCTCCGGTGTTGTAAAGATTATAACGGCTGGGCTTGCCTACCAGTGCTAAAATTAAAATGCTCGCCAGCAATATACAATGCATTTCTGAACAATTTTTAAACTGGTAATCACAGATCTCGAGCTCTCAGTTTTACACAATTTAACAAATCTTTCTCTGTAGTTGTACAGAGTGTACACAGAAAAACAAGTATTTTATTGAAAAACTGCTATAAAAAAAACTTGATTATTTGACTTGATACAAGTTCTTTGTAAATTTACAGAGATACTAAGATTCCGTTCTGTACCTTTGCAGAATTATTTTACAATGTAAAATAAAGAAAAGAACATTCATACGAAAGATATAGAAGAAAGTTACGTGAATCTAAGCTACCTCAAAACTGTGCAACCATATGCTACCAACATATGCTATCATATTATGAACTCGGAATGATTTTAATCATTTATTAATTATCTGGAAGTTAAAAAACTGAAAATATGCTCCTAATTAGTTACTGATGCTGTTTTCCAAAGGATGTTTCTTTAAGATAAACTATAAACGGGTTCCCACGAAAAGCTGTGGGTTAAGATTTATGAACATCATTGCCAGTTATTAATTGTTTATATATCCCAGCTACAGTATACGCACAATTTTTAAATATAAGCTACTTTTCTGGAATTCTTTTTCTGGCAAATTATATCGACAAAATAAAATTGGGGTTGAGTTAATGTCTCAAAAATAGATTGAAAAAAAAAAGGATATTTTTTCCTTCCTTCTCATTGAATAAATATTTCCAGCTTACTCAAATTTTCAACTTAAAATTTCTTACGGAATTTTTCGGTATTATAATTATTATATGCAATTTCTTTCAATCTATTGAATGATTACATTTCTAGGCTATGAGCAATTTATTTCACCTATGAAAAATGTGGAAAACAAGTTCATAAGGGAAAAAAGAAAGAAAAAAACTCACACACACACTCAAATTATTACAAATCTTTCAAAATTTAGTTTTCTCTCTCGCTGACTGAAGTGGACGTCATTACTAATATTTCGCGGGTAGGGTACTTGGTGCTGAAAGATCAACCCTCAAAACAAAACAAAAAAAAAAAAAAACCAAACAAACACCTTTCTTCTGACGAAACGCTTTCATCGAGTGACGGTGATTTACATTTGCCATAATGGCAGGTGTCCTAATGACAACATAATTACTGTGAATGATGGCTGTTATCAACGTGGAGATGGCGGAGTCCGGAAGAAAGAAAATGACAAAATTTGTTTTTCAGTCTAGTTTTTTCATTCGTGCGACTTGTTTGACTGCTAGCATTATTCGTCAAGTCTTAAGATTAATAAATTTTAAAAACTTGGGAAGACCATTTTTTTTTTTTAATTTTCGGAACAGGGTCTCGAAAATTTTCAGAAATGTTGGAGAATTTCGAATCAGAATCACCCATGTGCTATAGGTTATTCGGCCAAAGATGCTTTCAGAAGTTTAGCCGACAGAGGCTAGCTTGCTATCTATAGCTGGAATAAACTATTACGTATTTTTTTACAATTTTAAAACTGGAAGTCACAGAGCTCAAGTGCTTATCATGCATACGTTTACAATTTTTAAACTAGTAGTCACAGTTCTCAAGTGTTCAGTTTTGAGTAATCTTACATCCTTCCACTGGTGTAGTCCTGGAAAAAAGTTGGGGGCTTATGCATAGAAAGATAAGCAATTGAAATCAAAAGTGGGGAGACGCTTATGTTAAAATGTAAAAAACTTGGGGGGGGGGGGACGCTTGTATTAAAATAAAAAGGTTGGGGGACGCCGTCCCCGGTCAACTACACCACTGCATCTTTCTCTGTAGTTGCACAGATTGCGGAAAAGCACGAATTTTATTGAGAAACTGCTATCAAGAAACATGATTATTTGAAGCAAGTTCTTCGTAAATTTAGAAACATTTTTTCAATTTACGTTCTATATATTTACAGAAATGTTTTGCATTTAGGATAGCATTGTATCAGTTAAAAGATAGAAACTATAAATCATGTAACATGAAAAATTTCACTTTAAATTTTTTTTTTGTTACTTTACGTTTTGAGGAAAGTTTCAATCATTTATGTAGCTTGCATTTCTGTCCTAAAAACAGGAAGCATTGCACATTCGGTGTTAATTCCATCTTTTCTCAAGTTAATCGTATTAATTAAAAATAATTACTCTATAATATTTGTGAGTACATGTAATTAGCGGTATACAGTTGGCAGAATTTTGAAAATGTTGAACTGATACATGCAATTGAGAGATATTACTAAACCAGTTTCTCTTATGTAGCTTTTCTACATCTACAGATCAAATTATTATAACATCAGAAGAGCAGTGGCATAGGAAAGAGGGCCCTAGGTCTGCCCCCTTTCAGCAGAAAGTTAAGGGGCGGCGCTCCTTCAAATTTTTAGTATGTTATATTATTCTGGGGGCGTGAATGCAATTTAAGATTTGGGGGCGCTTTCATGCTGCGAGAAACGAGGGGGAGGGGCGAAACAAGCAAGTCAAGCCCCCCTTCCAAATGCGCCACTGCAAAAGAGAACATATTTTATATGATACATCAATAATTAGCTCTTCTTTACTTTCTTTTTCTTTTCCCAATGCTGAGAAGATTAATTACTTCCGTAACTTTAATGCCTTCTCGTACATAAATTCAGTGTGTTGATGTTTTTATGATTCGTAAAGTTTCAGTATCAGAAAACTCATTACCTAATAAATCTCAATCTGGTTACAGTATATATACACATACAAATTTCTTAAGAAACAACAGCACTGCTTCAAATTACGGAAAGACATAAGGAATAAAATGAGAAATACAGGCCTCCTATTTTCTGCAGTATGTGAATGAATAAGTTATAAGTTTCAACCACGAACAGTTTGCTAAAATTATTAACATCAAATTATCCGTATAGATAATAATACTTCCAGATAATAATACTTCCAACTGAGATACAATTTGGAATACGATTGCAATTGAAAAATAAAGGAAAGTAACAATAAATATATTATTTACTTTCTTGATTAAATTACTGTTTGACAACTTTTGAGCATGAATATAAATAGGCACATTATAATTTATCATTATAATTATTTACTTTACATTCTCCAGAAAAAAATCGTTTGGGAACTCATTTAACTATTTCCGGAAAGTATTAAAGAATCAATCAGCGAAACGAGTTGCCCACTTTTGAAGCGGCCCCGAAGCGTTACAATGACAGCCTACCATGCCTCTGCAATTAGGAACGAGGAGATCACCGTGGGGGGCTGAAGGGTGCTCAGAATGGGCGAGTTCACTTCGGTAATCGCCTAGTAGAAAAAGTCAGGATTTAACTGTAGTAAAAATTTCCTTCCTTCTCGTACATAAAGAGTTAAAAAAGTGAGAAAATAAATGTAACAAGCATTTATTTTCTGTCATCATTTTTCGGTTTTAGCAATGCAGCCACATTTATATAATCAATATTTCCCAGGCCGATAAATATTAGTTTTTACTACCAGTGGGTATCTATCATCAGTGGGAAAACCTGGCCAACCCTGTCAATAAAAGTTTTAGAAACAAACAAAGATAATTTTACATGTCAAGGGGGAGAGGGACCAAGCAAAGGAAATTGTTTTAGTCCTTATTATGATAACCGACACTGATGAGTGTACATGCCTCCAAAAAGTAAAAGCTTCATGACATTTGGATTAAAATAAATATATGTTTATGATCATTAAATTTATGTTTCACGAAAGAATATCATGTACCATTGGATAATGTTATGAAGTACTAATTATATTTACTAATATCCATCACAAAACATACTTGCATACACCAGAACTGCATTTTCCATGTCCTGAGCACATATTTTGACATTCATCGCCAATATATAAATGTCCAAGGGCCCAAGTTTGAGATGATTTGAAACCAACTGGCTGTATCCATCGAAAACGAGTAGTCTGTGTTCTAAAAACATAGCAAATTGAAAAAGTAAAAGAGGATGTGAAAAAAGTATTAAATACAAAAACCTTTCTTTAAGTATTGCAAGTCCAAACTTAATGAAGTATTCACATAAGTCATACCTTGTATAATATGGTAGAGGAACTGATATACGGGTTATATCTTGATAAATGTCAGAACGGAAGACACTCCCTTCAAAGAAATCATTGCAGTCCACGTTCATGGGCAAGCAATCCTGTTGAACCAGATTCCAAGTCTTTCCCATATCAATGCTGTATTCCAAGTGAATCTCTATGAGAACACAAATCCAGTTACTTTTAGAAATTATGAAACTTTTGTGCAAAAGAACAATATGAAAATTTTTGTTTTAAGTCAAAGAGAAAGTTTTTTCTTTCTCCGGTTGAAAAAGGCTTGGAAAGAAAACAGTTGAATAATAACACAGCAAACAGATTTGAAATCGAAATATTTCGAATAATAGTACCTACATAATGCAAGATAGAAATAAGTTACTGACAGAACTAGTGTGCAACAAGATGTTACATCTATCTCCTTTTTAGCCTACTTTCCATTAAAAGTAAAAAAAATAATAATAAAGCATGAAAGAAGGCTTAATGTATTGTAAAAATACATTAAGCCTTTTGAGATGGGGAAAATGTGTCTGTTGGTCTGTCTGTCTGTCGGTCGGTCTGTCCGTCGGTCGGTCTGTCCCCCCCCCCCCTAATAACTTTTGAACGCATTGTTCGATTGGAAAAATTCTTTTTGCATTCAAAAGATCTCGGCGAGGACATCTCATTTTCATATTTTACTTTTTGATTTGAACAATTTTTCATTCAATTTTGAACAGTTCAAAAAATTTAACATTAGCGCTTATGGGCGATAATGAAGCAAATGATGTAAACTCTGCGTACAAGATCCAAGTTCCAATGAACAAGCTTGCTGGAGGAAGCTCTTGGCGTGAAATAATAATTTGAACAGTTTTTGTTCATTTTTGAACAGTTCAAAAAATTGACATAGCGCTTACGGGGAAATTTCAATCCTATATAAATCCTGATCTAACGGACGGATTTGCTTGAAACAAACTTTATCAGGAAGCTCTTATAACGTAGAACCTGTACAAATAGAAAGTTCATGAAGAACTAACGAGCCTATTTTTCTATGAATTTTTTTATCGGGATCTTTAAAGATATTTGTTAATGAGTGAAATAATGAATGAATGAATAAATGAAAGAGTGAAAGAATGAATCAATGAATAAATGAGTGAAAAAATTTTAAAAACTAAATGAGTAAATAAATAGATGAATGAGTAAACGAATGAATGAATAAATGAATGGCTGAATAAATGAAAGAATGAATGAGTGAGTGAATGAATATGTATTATCCGTTGAAAAAGGTATACTTGAAATACTTTAGAACTAAAGTTAATGAGAAAGAGAAAGAGAGAGAAAGAGCTAGATTATAAATTTGAATTTGGTGTATATGGAAAAGTAGGCTCGTATAGTTCTAGATGGAACTTCTTGTTTTCTTTGGATAGCTTTTGTACTAAAAGCACCAGCTTTATCACGCCACCTATATGAGGGATGATCAAAAAAAAAAAAGGTTACAAGGAGCAACATTTGAAAACTACATATGGCGGAGACATTTTTTCCCCCCAACGTGGAAACAAATGGCACTATTTGTCATGCAGCTGGTATTTGTGTAGGTAGTGAAAGTTCTAGACGGTTCAGGACGATTGAAATGGCAAGACGCTTGGAAAATTGGTCTCGTGTGGAAGTGCGAGCCATGATTCGATTTTTATGGGCAATGAATGTGTCTGCATCTGACAGTGACAGTCTGACATGTTGAGTGAAGGTGTCATCCTCCTGCATGACAATGCCAGGCCCTATACTGCTAAAGAAATGCAGGAATTGTTCCTATGGCTCAGGTGGGAGCTCTGGAGTCATCCCCCCACCCCCCCATAGAGCCCAGATTTTGCACCCAGTGACTATTTCTTGTTTCCGAGGTTGATGGAGCATTTATCCAGTGCACAGTTCTCTTTAGACAATGATGTGAAAACATCCCCAGAGCCCTGGCTCAATGGACAGGGACCTGCTTTCTACCAAGACAGGTTAAACAAGTTGGTTCTGCATTCTGATAAATGCCTAAATAGACTTGGTGATTATGTCGAAAAGTTATAGGCATGTATGCTTCTTAATTCCTTTTTTGTATTTTTTGTCTATTGTTAATAAATATTTTTTTATTCAACTTGTAACCTTTTTTCTTTTTTTGATCACCCCTCATACTATATGAAAGTACTGATTAAAAGCCCCCCCTCCCCCGCTTAATTATGGAAGTTTTTAATGAGTATTATTATAAATAACATTCCCCTTAATAATTTAATTTTTTTCCCTTGAATTTTTAACAAATTTTATAACACTATTATTATAAAATTTGTGGGAAAAACACACAAGCCGACAAAATGCTGCTGTATGAACACACAAGCTGATAGAAAATGCAAACATTGAAGAAACTTATCTCTACAAAATGTATGATAATTTGGCTTTTGCATGCAGACTTTTATAAAATGACCAACCCATTTCCAAAGAAGTGGTGCAAACAGTTACATAACACTAAGAAGTAGTATATAGTGGCTTATTAAGGGCCTAAAACATAAGCATAGGTGCACACATTAGGTAAGAGAATCATTTGCTACCACTGGGTCCATCTACTTTAAACAGGCATCAAAGAGACATTTACTTTTTCACATTTCACAATTGAGTTAAGTTTGATTTTTTTCCTTGAAAACTACATAGTTATTTAAATTTTTATACAAATTAATAATGAAAATTTAAGGCAAAAAATGTTTTTACATTTTATTGAGGCAGGAAATAAAATTTGCTCCTTTCATTAGAATAAAGAATTAAACTACACTAAGGAATTGAGAAATAAAATGAATTAAAATAAGTTTTTACATATACTTGAAAACATTCTTTATTATTTAATCAAACACTTGAAACATTACTGCACATTTTTTATAAATTTGACTACAATTTGAAGCAGTCCTGAGAAAATGTATTAAAAAATTGGGAATAGTATATATTTAACTTACCGTAACAGTTGGCAGAAGTAGATTTACAACCCATCACTAACTCAAACTGTATATATGTTTGATCAGCAACAACTACATCTGTTGTAACAGCATATCTTCTGTCATCAGAACCTGTTTCAGAAATAAGTATATTATTAAAATTTTTAAAGCAAATTTTAAACATCGATAATTATTAGCAAGCAAATATGTATACGCAAATGAGTCATATTTAATTAGACTTCCACTTAATTCTGACATCATCTTCTTTCATTCTCTTGAGATGAGATTCATTCTGACATGAGATTCTTCTCTCTTATGCACAGAATAAATAAAGGACATGACAGATCAGGTGAATTACGTAAAATGGATCAAGAAATTACTATCACAACTCACATATTGTTGTCATGAACAAATGGAGGGATTAATTAGAGTAATAAAAAATAATAACTAATGTTTTTGAGATGAAGGGTTACATAGTTTTAGAAACTAAAGACTGGTAATGCTAACCCTTTTAGGGGCCGTTCATAAATGACGTCACGCTTTTTCCCCACATATCTCGCTCCCCTCCCCCCCTTTGTCATGCGTCACGCTATGTTGCATAATGCATGATGTCACACTTCTTGTTACCCCCTCCCCTTGTCACACTTTGTCACAATTTCATGAACTCCTCTCTCCCCCTCGAAACGTGTCATCATTTATGAATGATCCCTTAAATGGCGTTTCGAAAAAAGGTGCATCATTTTTTTCCTTTAAGGTAGAACATATCCAATATTAGTTACACAAAATTTCAAGCTTTTTTAATCATAAATAAAAAAAAGCTATGAGTTATCTGGAACAGCAGATACAATGCAAAACATTTATTTTATGACAAAAAAAAAGTTCACATTAAATGATTTTTTCTTGTATTAATTCCGTATGCGAGATCTATTTTAAAAATATACTAAAAATGACACTTAAGTGGAAATTATTCTTAAAAATATAAGTATTTTCATTACTCGATATTTTGTTCGGGCCTTGTGATTAAAGAATGAAAGCTACTGTTGCAAATATTTTTACTATATACTATACTATTTATTGCTAACTTCTTTGAAAAATTTTAATATATATCATACTAAAGCTCCTAAAAGTAAATTAAAATAAATTTGATGACCACGGCTTGAATAATATAAAATTGCTGTGCCCATTAAAGTTGATGTCGAGTGTACCAGACATATTTGAAATGAAAGGGTTAATGCGCTGGCAAACTGAACTACTATATGAAACTACTTTTCAAATACATACCCTTAAAATGTAAGAAATTGTTTTTGCTTCCACATGTAGGCTCTAATTTTGCCCCAGGATTCAAAACCCAGTTTGCTTCTTTAGTGCTGCTAAAGTCATCATTTAATGTGGAGACACCATTTGCATCTCCTCCAATAAATACCTAGCAAAAAATATTAAAAATTACAACCCTTGCCGAATGCAAAAAGTTAAGAATACCAACTATGTGAAGGTTTATAACAACTACATAATTTCAGAGTTTTGTCATCAAAATGAGTCTTAGAAAACCATAAATTAAGAAAAGTAAAACAAATTAAATATTTAATATAAAAAAAATCTGTGGTAGACAATACAAAGTGCTTAGTAGCATGTAGCAGAAAAATTCATTTATTTGATAAAATGTTTTCAAAAATTGATGATTTTTTTTTAAATTTAAGATATTTCTAAAACAAAATCATGATTTCTAAAGTTTAATCCTAGCAACATATTAAATACATGAAGCAATGAAGAAAAATGAAAAGGAATTGCAAAGGAATCTTTCAAATTAAAAAAACAAGGAATATTTTCTAAAACATATAGATGTTTTCAGGAAATATCAAAATGAATCGGTCAGACTTAAACTATCTAAAGCTTCCTTAGCTTTTGAAAATACTGCACACTGCATATAAACTTATGTAAAATATTAAACATAGCTTGCACAAAATATAATGATATGCAAAATAAAAATCTTGCAAAATAAATATTCCGTTCTGGCACCAGAACAATTTTGAGATTTATTTTAGTAGATTGTTTACTCTTTTAACATTCAGTTTTTCGGTTCCTTCAATTATTTTTTACAATTCTGTTTAAAGTTGAAACCATATTTTCAAAATCTTATAATGTAGTTTTCTTTTCTCCATTTACAACTAAGCTTTCTCAAGACACTTTTCTTAAGCTCATTCAGAATCAGCTATAAAAAGAAGCATGTTTTCTTATTCAAAAAATGTCATGTAAACTTTGAATTCTTCTGGTTGTGCTGAGTCAATGTTCTCAAAGAGTGCCAATTGGTAAAAGTAATTTTCAGTTACCATCATATTTGTATTTATCTTATCAGTGTAAAATTGTTTGAAGTAATATTGCATTTTTCCTTTTACAGAAACGCTAAAACTTGTAGTATGGGAAGCTATTTTTTCTAAAAAAACTGATTTATATAAAAATTTGTAATTATTAAAGGAATCTAAAATAACCAAAAAAAAAAAAGGTAATTGCAGTTTTGTAATTTGAAAAAAAGTTAAAGAAATCTGAACCTCGGGATAGCAAGGGATTATACCATTAACTACTAGTTATAACAAACAGGAAGGGCTATTTCTGTTCATGTGTGCATGAAAAGAAATTCAAAAATGTATCACAAAGTTAATTCTCAGAAATAAACTCTTTCTACTTAATAAAATAAAACAAGATATAGACTAAAACATTTTCTTTTTTACGCAATAAGTAAAATTAACTTTTCTTCCAAATTATTATTATTTAACTCAGAATTTATTTTTTAAATAAAAGAGCTGAAAAATTAAAGTAACACAAATAGAATGCAAACCTGATCTAAAGCCCATTCTTCCAAAAAGGTTCCATTTAATGAAGGCTGCCACCATCTTAATTTAGTAGAATTTGTGCGTGCATGTTGTGGTAGTTCTATAGCAATATAAGATGGATGAGAAACTCTGGAATTTTCACCAAATCCAAATTGCTCTAGCATATTCCAAGTAGAGCCACCATCAATCGAGTACTGAAACAAAACAGGCTGGTCTTCTGAAGATGGAGCTTCAGATTTACAGCCAAGGCGAAGATAAAACTGGACAGATCTAGTAAAAACAAAATGATTTCAGAAATTAAATCCTACAAATATATGCATACATATATAGAAGTCAAAACATAGAAACTGTGCCAATGTTATCTGGACTAAGTAGTTGTAAAAGGTATCACACTATTTTTAACTGACTACCATTTCTTTATTATACAATCTTTAAGAAAATATTTTAAGTATTTATGCAGTATTATGAAGTTTTTGAGACGAAGCAATCATGATATGAATTCAAAAAAGGCATAATTTACTGCTTTTAAGTAATGCCCTTCTATTCTTACAAGGAGAAAACAAATCACATTTATTAAATTTTTAAATAGAACATCTCGGACATTGGGTAACTTCCATAAAAAAATTAACCTGTGGCGTTCAATAAGAAAAAATTGCGCAAACGGATTTTGACTGCAGGCGCAAAAGTTTCAATTAGAAAACACATAAAATAAAATATTTAACATCCTTTGTTACCCATAACAGTCCAGATCTATTTTAAAATTCATGAGACAAAAGAAAAATTCAAGATAAGGAGGTTGGGAATTCCTTGAACTGAAGGACAAGAAGATTATTTCTATGAGAAGAAGAATTTTGTGTCTCCTGCAAGTTCTTCTGGTGGTGCACTCGAATTTTAAAAGTCCAAGAATCTCCAGAATTTGAGACATAAAAGTTTTGAGACTATTTTTTTTTCTTCCCTGAGATAAAGTTGGAAAATACGTTAAAATTATGCTACAAGTGAAGGAAAAAATTGAGAAAGAGAGATTTTTGAGATAAGCATTTTGAGATACAGATTCGATTTGCATAAAAAATGAATAGTATTCCCCTTATCTATAACTTATTTTATAAAAATGGATAAATAAATAACAATGATAATAATATATTTGTGATACATATCAAATTAGAACTTTCATTTACTGTTGTTGTATAAAACAAAGTTCTTACCCAACATATGTAAGATCTAAATCTCTTGACATGAGAACTCTTTCTCCTTGAAATGTGAACACAAGACTTGTGCTGCTTATTAGAATGCCGCAGCTCAAAGAAATTTCCGTTCCACTCCATAATTCCCAATTCTTCGAATCTATTTTATTTTCTAAAAATGTTCAAAAATAAGCATTCAAGCAAATGTGCCATTCAAATAGAATTAAAATGCAAAACTTCTGACTTAATTTTCAGAAAATCTGAAATATATACTTCTTATACCATAGGAAATATTGTAGTGAAAAACAGAAATACGTTTAATAAGCTAGATAAAATTTGATAAAATTTATCTGTCTGTAAATTGAATAATAGTCACTCACACTGCACTTTGTTAGAAGCATAAAACAGAATTATTATTGTTTGATTTTAAGCTTTGTCTTTGTGCTCTTTGTTAGGATGATCTGAGTGAACTATTTGAAAATAATTTTAATAAGGGGAACATTTGGGTAATTAACTTTTGAAAAATTAGCCCCGCAAGTACAAGAGATGGACAAAAATATGTAAACACCTTAAAGTATATTTGCCTCATTTTATGTATTTGGTATTACCAAGTTTGTAATAGTATCTGTCACTAGTAAATAACCTACATAACCTACATAAAATCATCTACAGGTTGCAATTATCATTTCTTGTCAAGAATGTTCTATGAATCATTTCAGAGCTGAGAAACGTACAAATTGATCATATTTTTGGAACATATGACACAACAAGAAGCAAAGGAATGTAAGTGGCAAAAAAAAAGGGCCCAAAGTTTGTTCCCTAAACCCAAATACTAATGCAATTACAATGACAAACCCTTGCATGCAGCTTCAAATGTTCACAATAGGGTTTCTAGCCCCACAATGATGACTTTACTTCATGCCTGCCATAGCTTTAGCAATCATTCATACTAAGAATTATGCAGCCCTTGTGGTTAGTGTTGAAAATAATATTTCAAGCGCATTGACCGACATCATTGAGGAACATCCCAATATATTTCAAGAACAGTAGTACATAATTCTCATGAAAACTAGAAGATACCTCTATTTTTTACTACAAGAGAATGGAAGTAGTCCTGAATGACAAAGAGTATGCTATATTAGTTATTTTTTCTTGGGTGTTCCATATTTCTGTCCTCCTTTTGCATGTTAAATATTTTGTACAGTACTAAAAAATTTAAAATAAGAAAAAATTATGGATTTGCAACAAAGAGAAAAACATTTTTTTAAATGTTTGAAAATTATATTTTTTATAAAAAATTTTACCTTCAAAACCATCTTTTAATAAACTTGGATTCGGATGTACACTATGGCAGAAGTCTCCTTCATAGCCAGGGTCACAAAGACACATAACTCCATTGACACAAAAGCCATGACCCATACAGTGAAGACCGCATGAAGGACCAATATAGATATTGTCAATAGCCCAGTCAGATGGTGACTCTCTCAACGAATGATAACCTTGAGACCATCGAAATCGGACATTTCTGCAGAAAAATTAATAAATCAACCAACTAATTAATGAAAAATTTCCTTTTAAAAAAAAATTTTTTTTATAGAAAAAAAAAACAAGTTAATAACAAATTGTTCTATAAAATGATTATTTTTAAATTTAAATTAAATAAATAAAATTAACTATCAATAATAAAGTTTCTCATGGATTTCATTATGTATATCAGAGCTTTCCAAACTGGGTGTCACGTATTAGCATCAAGGGTGTCGCGAGATTGTAAAACGAATGACAAGCTTATGATAAAAGAATATCAAACATCCTTTTCTTGGTTCAGCGTAATCATAGATTACATAGTAACCCTGTGATCGATATGTTGATTTCAACAATTTGTGCATGTAACTTCCAGTTATGGCGCTAGATGTCTCTGTACTGCTACTGTACATTGTAGAGTATACATCGCTCTGTGTGAGTTTCTTGTTTTAACTAGTTCTTTGAGAGGTGACATTAGACCATTGTACATTTCCTTCAGTCTGCTTCTTCCTTTCATTCGTGACACACGCCATTATTTTACCGGCTTCAAAGTGACATATTTACACAATAAGTTTTACGGAACTCATCGCTATGGATAAATTTATTGTTAGAAAGACACCTTTGGCAGTTTATGAAGCATCAGATGCAGAGCAACAGTCAAGTGGTGTGTCTGAAACTTCATTAGTTATTGAACAACAATTAAATAGTGCGTCTCAAACCTCTATTTATTCCTCGCCAATATGCAGTACAAAACCGAGTTTGCGGGTGCATTGAAAGACGAAGTCTGGAGCGCAAAGTTAGCTTTCTTTTCTGATTTTTTTGAAATCCTCAACAAGACAAATGCTAGTCTACAAGGTAAGAATGTAAATATCCTTACCGCTACAGACAAAATACCAACCTTAAGAGATAAAGTCGAGGTATGGTTGAGAAAAACAAAACAATTTTGACATGTTTCCATTAATGTCCAAATGTGTAGTTAATAATAAAATACTACCATTGACCATTTACTGCAACTGAAAGATAAGTTGGATGGATATTTTCCAACATTAGACATAGACCAGTATGACTGGATAAGAAACCCTTTTGCGCTTTCCAGCACTTGTGAACTTCAACTTGCTGAAGAGGAGGAACTGGCAGACCTAAAGAACAACCGCACTTTAAAACTTACGTTCCAGGAATCAGATTTGTGCAACTTCTGGATTTCTATTCGGCTTTCGGCATAATTATCCTCACATAAGTAGGAGCTTCATTTTGCTGCAGTTTTCTACATATTTGTGTGAAAGTGCATTTTCTGTTATAGCTAATACCAAAACAGTTAAACGTAGTAGTTTGAGAAAGTTAGATGAAGAAATGCGTGTGAATTTGTCTTACATCCGACCTAATATAAGACAGATTTGTAATGGTCGTCAAGCCCATGTGAGCCATTGAAATCTTGATAGCATTGGAAAATTTTGTATCTGTGAAACAAAGTGTTTAATGTATTAATTATACTGTACTTCCAATTCATATACGAAATAATTTTTGCTTTAAAATACCATTTGTTATGATAAAATCAAATCTGTTTTGCTAGTATCAGTGACAGGGTAGGGTGTCTTGTTAAATTGTATGTACCGGAAGGGTGTCGTCATCAGGGAAGGTTTGGAAAGCTCTGATGTATATAGTAATTGGTAGTTCTAAAATTTCATTTGGTAGCTAAATCATATTTGAAGGAAGAAATAGTAAAATTAAAAAGATTTTTGGTACATGGGAAAATTTGCTTACCCACATATTTTCAGTCCAAACAATGGTACCACTATTCTCTGCCAATTGTGATGGCTGTTGCTGTAATAAATGGAGGGTGTTTCCGCTTGAAGAACAGTATCTGATCCCGATCCAGAACGAAGCCATGATGATTTAACTAATTCCCAAGTCCGACCCTGATCAGAAGAATACTCTAGAGCAACTGGGTCTTCTGCAGATATTGTGATGCCACAACCGACTTTCAGCTGATAAACATCATGACACAGAATTAATAATGCATACACTATAAAAACCAAGAATAATTCATACCTGCCAGCACCTATTTTGAAAAATGCAGAAGATAATCTAAAAATTTGCAGAAGAAATTGCATAAAATGCAGAAGATTTTATGCAATGCCAAATTATACCATGGATGATTAAAGTAACTAAAATTTAAATTTCATTATCTCCACTGAATATTTACAATTATTTTGTGTTGACATTACCAACAAAACAAGTTTATAAAATAAGGGATTTGCTCTAATTATATTATGAAAACATATTTTGCTATGATTATTAATAAGACAATTAAATACCCTTGATTACCTATTATGAAACAAGATGCTGAAAATGCAAATAGTAAATACTTGTAAACAAATGAATTTTCTTATTTATTCTCTTATTCTTTTTTGCAAGAAATCATCATGTTGAAATATATCGCAATGAGGGGGGAAATATAGCTAAACTGTAAACCAGACGCTACTCCACTGATAGTTTGATTTCTCAGCCTATTGGTCGAAGCTCAGTTCAGACTTGGATTCCCAATGTATATGCATGTCCATCCTAATCTAGATGCATCTAAAGAGTTGTGTGTCATACTTTATTCCTCTTAGCAAAAATGAGGAAGATCTGATCTTTAGTGCAGAAAAGCAGAAAATGGGGGCTATGAGGAAAGCTTCTGCAAAATGAGGAGGGGTTGGCAGCTATGATAATTAAAGCGGATAAAGTACTGCAGCAATAAATCTGATTTCCCTTAACCTTTGAGTTGACAGTGAATTTCCATTAACCCATTAATGCTAGAGCATGGGTCAGATCCATGGTCTCCATCATTTGACTGAGACAGAAAAATGTTCTGTTGTCCTATTACTGTATTATCTTTTGTACTGTAAAAAGCATTGCTTCAAATACGGTTGCGACCGATAGTGATAAAATATATAAATCAACCCTTCTGTGATTATCTTTAAAACAATCCTAGTCCTAGGACTTGTATCACATTCCAAAAATCTGAGGCCCCTTCATGGGTTAAAATAAATACCAAATGAACAAACAAATTCCGCTGCAATGAAATTCACTAGGATTCCTCATTAAAACTACTTTTCTATGATGTAAAAGAAAGAAAAAAGATACATCTTAGAAAATTTGGTTTGATAAAACAGTTGCAAAAGGAAGGTGTAAGTGCAAAATTTCAGAAGACATGTGTCCCTCCAGCCCTCTTTGTGGGAATGACATATTCAGAGTGACATAATAGCAAATATATGGAAGGAAAACTCTTTTCAAATATATTTAATAGGAATTACTTGAAAATAATGGAGCAAATAAAGAGCTTATTAGTTGAAATATATAAGAATGCTTTTTTAGCAACAGCCAGTTTCATATACAAAATCATACTTCCAATCACATAAATTGACTGGAATCATCATATATTTTTTAAAGGCATTAGTTACAACTCTGAATTGATTAGTGATCTTGAGAAGCACAATTGTTGTTACTGTATGTCAGGAGGGTGAGATTCTAAACAATGTTACTTCTGGTTTTATTAAGTTTAGAGAATATATAAATATTTTACGAAGGCTCACCATGGCACAGCTTATAAAAAGTCTTTTAAAACTTATAAGACAAGGAGAATATATGAAGACAGACATAAAGAATTTATAAAATTGGTTAAGAATTCCACAGATAATTAGGTAACACTTTGTAGAAAATTCTCGTTCAATTGATACTGAATCATTTTGAGTTGGCATAGTCTGAAGTGAATTTTTTATAGTGATATTTTTCATAGCATTCAAACTTTCTGACAGAATCCACTAAAAAACATATCTACACTCAATACATTGCTTATGCTAGGAGGGGGAAAATTAGGAATCTCTTCACACTAAAAATGATTAATCAATACTGAAAATAATAAATGGAATTTAATCTGGTAGTAAAACAAAAGGACCCATGAACAAAAGTTTCTATGCAATAGTTCTGCATTTATTGCGTAAGTTTTGAATAGATGCAATAAAAAGTAATGTATCTATTACTTTATGTCATTCAAATCTAACAGTAACATTCAAGTCTAATTATTCTTATATAACAGCATATATTTATGCAAATTATAAATAACTGGTAAGGACACTTAAGAAGCTCAAGAACACCACATGCAGATATAAGCCTGCACGTTACGTTTCCCATCTCTGATCTACGCTGTTAGAATTTATAGACAAAGCCAAAGGTCAGTCTTGTTCATGGAGTTAATAGGTAACAGTACATAACTAAAATTAGATAGCCTTGAACCACTTTAAAAAATTAGTCTGGTATAAGAATTAATAGATGGAAATTTTTCCTACTACTTTTTATTGGTCATCTAAAATCATTAGTGGAGTAATTATATTTTTTAAGGAAGTAAACAAAAACAAATATTATTATTAAAATGCAAAATTAGTAAACCCTTTAACTTTTAAGGATGAGGAATTTTCTTTGCCTAATTCTAACTCACTAAAGTGACACAGGGGGGATGTGTATTTGCTTCTGTAAAATGCTAAATAGTACTGTAAAATAATAAAAATTTATTTTTATGAGAACATATACTAAAAATATAGCATTACTTCAAACTGGATAACATAATCATCCATAACTGTCATGTCTCTTGTGTACAAAGCTCTTTCTCCTTCACTAGAATCGAAAACCAAGGCATCTTTTGATTCATCACTAAAACAAATAAGAAAAAAAATTGGTACAATTGACAAGATAATATGTTAACTTTTAGATACAACACAGTCTTAAAACGAGATGTCTAAATTTCGGAATTTCTCAAAATCTGGAAGTTTTTCTCTCCAGCATTTGAGATTTATTTTTTTATTATAATTTTTAAATACATGCATGCTACAACAATGCATATTCATTTCATATGTTGGTTATGTACCATTTCTTTACTTTTTGTAAATGCAACTTTCTGTTTAGTAAGAGCTTATCTTATGCTATGCATTATATATTACCATGAATACTCTTATTGCACTTCCATCTTTTTGTAAAAAGATGTCATTAAAACTCCTTAGTTTATCAAAATGCACAATTTAGCAATAGTAAACTTTGCAGTGAACAAAGAATAGATGCCTTTTACAAATTCATGAAAAATATTATTCCCAAAAAATCCCTATTTTGACAGCACAAAACAGATGTATTCAGTATAACTACTTCAAAAGGTGTAAATACCCTATAGATTTGCAAACAAAAATGCTAATAGAAATAAAATTTCACGTTAAATTAAAGCACAAATGAGCATTAAAACGCAGACATATGTTTCGGGATTGCTTGGAATCCCTTTTTCAATGCGACAGGGAGCTTCTAGATGCAAAACATCCAAATGAAGATTTTGGATGTTTTTTCCTTCATTTGGATGTTTTGCATCTAGAAGCTCCCTGTCGCATTGAAAAAGGGATTCCAAGCAATCCCGAAACATATGTCTGCGTTTTAATGCTCATTTGTGCTTTAATTTAACGTGAAATTTTATTTCTATTACTTTGCACAAAGTTTAATCATTACTAAAAATGCTAATAATCTAAAATCTTGAAATCCAGGACTGGAAGTTTGAAGGATTCGAGATTTGGGATTTTGTACTGTAATTAAAATGAATAGTTGGGAAATCAGTTTAACGTAAGTGTATCTAGGCATGTCAAAAGAGAAAAAAATATTATAAAAGTAAAAGGAAATAGCCAATAGACAGATCACAATATATACTTTTAAACAATTGGTTAAAACTACTGAATGAAGTCGTAAATGGAATAGAAATGTAATGCTTTTTATTGCTAATTTATGAATTTACACTGCCAGAAAAAATTATAACACTAAATGCCTGAAAAGTAATGAAAAGATTTTTTTTTTAAAAACGTTGAATATTTCAAAAAACATAACTGTTTAAACACATTACATCAAAAAAATAACAAAAAATGTATTTAGATATATCACCTTGTACAGAAATCATCCATCATTCCACCTGGCCAGAATAGCCAAGCATCTGGTTGTGGATTTGAATCTAAAGGATCATACAGTACATTAGGTTTTACAATCATACCTCCGACATAGAAATCATCGATAGCCCACTGCATGATGCCAGTACCTATTAAAGAAACAGAATTTTTTTTAAAATAAAAAAAGGATGGTATCATAACAAATAAACAAGATGAACAAAATTCTTTGCCTTAAAATATGATAAAAAACAAACCCATATACATAAAGCACATAGTATCAAAAGGTACAGCAAACAACTTTTTCAAAGTTTCAATGGAAACTCACAATCAAAAGCATTTAACTTACAATGGTAAAACTGCAAATTAATATAATGAGAAGGGAACACCTCAAAAATTAAAAAAGAAATGTAATAATTAGTGATATACAATTTGAATTTACAGGTCTTTCTTGCTATGATATTGGCAAAAAAATTACTTTACATTACTGGTGCGTGGTGGGATACAAACATCATAATAAAAAATAACATCTTTAGAATTGCTCAATTTAGAAGAAACATTTAAGCTTTTAACACTAGAATTACGGAAGGGGTCATTTTGACCCCAAGCGAACTTTTTTCCTTAATAACTCTTCTATTTTTTCACAAAAACCTTAATCCTTTCGTGACTTTTCCTAAATCATTCTACTGAGTGATAAAAAGCAGTTTTTAAGAAAATCACATTTTATTTTTTGCCTTAAAAAAGGTTTATACCTAGAAATACGGACAGGAGTCCTTTTGACCCCTTTGATAAAGAAAGCATGTAAAAACATTTCGTTGCATTGTATGAACGCTGTTTCTTCTGTAATCTATTTTTGTTGGCAGCTATTTAACAAAACAAAAAAAAAGAGGAAAAGAAAAGGATGTTTGCATATTCTCACCCCCCCCCCCCCCCCCCGCCCCAATTATGTGATTTGAAATCTCGGAGTATGTTTTCTTGTGAAAGATTCAGTTGAAAAGATGCTACAGCTAAGAGAACAATCGTACTGTTTGAATTTTGTTTAAGTATTTTATTTCTTTATTTTTACGATTTTTGGTAAAATATTTTGCTCACTTTTTGAGTATTTTTCACATAAAAATGAGATCAATGGACTAACGAAAGAAGAAACCATAAAATTTTTGCAAGAACTTTTTAATCCCAATTCCAGTTCTGAAATTGATTACAGAATTGATTAGATAAAAATGGAGATGAAGCCTATAGTGGTGCGGAATTCATTGTAGTGTGTGATCTTGCAGCATAATTTTCTACCTGACGGGAAATTAAAAATAGATGAGCTTCTGAGAATTCAAGTTTAGACTTAACTAGATGTCAATACAGAAATTAGAGAAGAATCAAAAGCAGATATAAAATTCAGCGTAATGCAGATTTTTGAAAATTCAAGCTAAAAGAAATTAATATGGTTATTCTAAGTACTCTCCATTCATCAATGGAATCTTTATATAACAAAGAGAAAACTCTGGATGAGGTACAATTTTATAAAATTTGCGGTTGACGTTCTGGACCAAATGGCAAGGCAATTCAGTGGCCAGTAAACGTTTTCTACAACATTTTATACTTACTGGTATAAATGCGTGGATTAAATATAGATTACAAATGAAAGTATCAGTTGAGGGGATTTATTATTGTGTTGAGGAAAACTCAGAGAAGACTGTGTATGTAATAAAAAAATAAATGTGCTCTCTCTGCTAGTGGTTCATGGATTTACGATATTTAGTAAAATCCAAGAAAGGGAAAAAGTGTCCAAAGAAGACTGAATACAAAGGCAGCAAGACTGCTAATATTTGCGACAGTTGTGATAGATTTGTAAGTGGACTGTACACAGATTATTAGAAAAATAAGTTGCTTGAGTGCTATAATCGAGATTTTTGTTTTTTAATTAACTCTTTGTGAAGGATGTCTCATACTAAATTATTTAAATAGTTGGGTTCAAATTCTTTTTCTGCAAAAATTTTTTATTAATCATTCATTTTGTTATTTATATTTCTGAAATGTAACTCGGTTCGACTGAAACACTTAAATATTTTACAGAATTTTTTAAATAGTAAAAAAAATATTACCTATCCTGAAAATCCATATATTTCATAAAATAGACTTCTGTTATTATAAATTAGCTTCTTTTACGTTATTTTTACAAATACATAACATTATGTGGGAACTAGGAACTTTTTTCCCCAAGGGTCAAAATGACCCCCTCCGTAATTCTAGGTATAAGAAGACAGCCGTAATTCTAGTGTTAATTCACTATTAGTTTAGCATACAAAAACCAATCAACGGTCATGACACTCGAGTATATTACAGTATTTGAGTATAAATCAATTAAAATTAGTGTAACTTCAAACATTTCCTCCATTTTTTTTCTAGGATGTACCACTATTGTCACTGGTAAGCAATATATACTGTTGAGCCGTACTTCAATATTAAAAAATTTCAGTAAAATAAAACTGTTTGACATGAAATTGTTTGAGTTGATCTGTAAATGATATTGGTTGAATATAATACTTTCAATTTTAGGAATAGGAAAGATGCTAAAGGCTGCGTACATGGAAACCCCCGTCCCCTTCATAATGTGTTTATTAAATTTAAAAAACAGAGAATAAGAGGAGTCATGCTGTCCGTGCAAAGTTTTCACGTCGGCTCAGAAGTTCTGCTTCCAGAAATGTGTATGTAATTTCCCCACTCCATATTTTTTACTTTAAAATCTGTTTAACATTTTGTTATAATTTTTTGCACTGATAATATTTTTAATATTCCACACTGATAATATTTTCAACATAAAAAATAATTTGGTCATTTAGTTGAAATCTTCCAAAAATTACCTATTTTAATGGAACTACTGAACATGCATGATGCATTTATATTTTTTTAATAACATTCTACCTGTTATAGCGACTACTCATAATAAAGACCATTTTCTGATGAATGCCAATGGTCGTTATATCAAACGTCAAATGTATATATAAAATTGATATTAGAAATTTAACTCACCAACATTAACGGGTTGCCAAAGTCTCAAACGAGTTGCATTAGTCAGAGCAGATGGATCTTTAAGAGGAATCATGTAATACTGAGGAGAGGTTTCTGTAGAGAAATGAAGTTCCTAAACAAATTTTTTAAAATGAAATTAACAAAAAATAAAATGTACACACAATGCAATAAGTCGTTGAGCACTAAATTTAAAAATGCAATAAAATAGATAAAACAAGAAAATAAAGTACATTACTTAACATTAAAATACAGCAAACAATCAAATGTAAACTAAGATTTTACAGATTATTTTGTACAGTAAAAGATGGCACACAAAAAGACTCATTTATAAACTTCAATAATTCTTCATTAAGTAAGAAAAAAATTTGAAATTTAAGTAACAGACCCCAATTTAAACCTAGGAATGGAATGCAAGTACTTTGAACGATATTACTAATTTTATTTCTGTAATTTAGCTTAAAGAATTCCTAAAACACAGAAATTTTTGAAGTTTTAATGTTAGAGTTAGTAGTATTTTATGTGTGGAATCCTAATAAGCCAAAGTGATTTTCACAAAGACAATATTCAGATTAGCAAATTTTTTAGATAAGCAAAATCATTCATAGAAGAAGCTTAAATTACATAAATATTAGTACATGGGATTACAGTTTATTTTATAAGGTGCGTTGTTTACATTGGTGATAATAAGTATTGTAAGTCGATTGTTAAAATGGTTCTGTAAGAACCAGTATCGCAGTAGATACCATTTTTTTATCTTTATGTGATTAAGTCTATGGATCCTTTCTTGAAGTTCAGTTTATATAATAAGGAATAATTCAATTTTAATAATAATTATTCCATTAATTGCACATCATACTTATTTTCATTTTCAAAGCCTTTTTTTTTTGAACCCAACAATGGCAGTGCTTGAACATTTCATTTTCATTTCTCACAAATTTGTAATAAAATAAATAAATTATCTTATAATGTAACTAACATATAAAAATATATGCTTTTATAATATAATAAGCAAGCATTTCAATATTAAACACTCATGAATGGATAAGTCAATACCTTTAATAAATTCCAGGTAATTCCTCCATTATTTGAATACTGAATTAATATACCATTTCCCCTAGTTACTGTTGTAGGGACGGAACTATGACAGCCATATTTAAGAGTGAACTGTACATATTGTGCAGCAGAAAGATCAAGGTCTTGTGTGACAGCCATTCGTAATCCATCCTGTAAAAGCAACCAAATTAGTGATGAAAAAAACCAAAAAAAAAATAATAATAATAATAACATTACAAAAGGCCTCAAAAAGAAAAAAAGTTGATTATGATGAAATAGTAACTATATATGTATATATGCAATTCAAATCAATTAAAGGGAAATTCTATACATTCTTTTGTTCGTTACTAAAACATTTCAAGATTATTAACTCGACAGATTGATGACAATTGATGAACTATTTTGTGAACCAGCTTATGACACAGGCAAAAAGAGGGGAGAAATAAATAAATGACAGAAAATAGTGCAAATTCTAACTTTAAATGTTCAAACAAGCATTAAACTTGAAAAATTTATAAGAAACATTCAATTTTAAAATGTTTGCTGATGGTGATATAGAACAAAATAAAATGAAAATTGAATGTATAAATGAACGTTTTACAATATGCAATGAACAAAGCTAAACTATTTCCAAATTTCTAAAAATATGATCTTGAATGAAAAGCATGACACCCCACACTCACACCCACTTTTTCTTTTTAGTTTTCTGTTATAAAGATAAAAGGACAGACATCTTGATATGTAATACAGTCAAACCTTGTTAATTCAAGCACGCTTAAAACAAATTACTGCTAAGACAAGCTACATTTGCCATACCCATCCTAATGTATTATTAAATAAAGCTAATTTCTTCGTTTAAGACTTTAAGACGAACACGCTTAATTCAAACTATTGGATAAGTCGAACTCTTATTTATGGTCCCTACCGTTCAAACTTCAATTCAATACAAAACTAAGGTACAAGTCATTTTCCACTATACCATACAGTGAAAAAAAAGTATAATTCATCAAGACTGTCTAAACAATTTAGATGCCAATGAAGACTTCTGGAGCAATTGTTCAGAAAAGAGTAGGAAACAATGTGTTATAACTGAGAATTTTAAAAACATTTTTTTTTCTTTCTAATGGGTCTGCAGTATTGGTCATCAACCATTACATACCTAGTGCGTCCCCAGAGATTGGTACCAACTCTTTCAGCGGCACCACAATGAGTGTGGTACCATTGAGGCAGTTTTTTTTTGAAGCTTTGTTCCCCTAGATGGGGCACCTGAGCTCTCGTTGATGCAATCTGCACTAGGAATTTAATTTAGCCGTGAGTATCCATACCAAATGGATACTCAAGGGCTCTTTAACATGCCGCATAATCATACGACATGGACGCAGACAATTTTCTGCATCTTGAAAATCCACCGACTTGGGCCAGGTTTGAACCTGCGATCTTGAGCATACGAGACCCGTGTCTTACCCCTATGCCACCCTGTCGATATTTTAAAAACATAATATGGTATATATCTACAATAATTTTGAAAGATTTTCTCTTGATATGTAATTTTAGTTAATAAACGTTTAAAGTCATTCAATTTTTACTTTTAAAACTTTTTATTTGAGAACCAGAAATTGTGTTTTTTTTTCTTATGACAAATTTGAAATTTTTTGCATTAATTTACATATGCATTTGGGACTTAAATCGAGCATTGTGTACTGGAAAATAACGGGAAATTCCTCCTTTTGCTTTCTAAAAAAAGGATTTCATTGTTTCATTGGGGACTGCTAAATTGACTAGGACCAGCTTAGCTGGGCCCTGAGCCTGTTGCTGGTCATCATTTCTGCATTTGTATTTGTTTTTTGGATAAGACAAACTACTGTTAAGACAAATTTATTTTAAAAGTCCCTTTGGGTTTGTTTTAACGAGGTTCGACTATTTCAAAATCAAAACCACAAGAGAGTCATTAGAAGATTAAGAAGAAAAAGTGTGGATAAACAGGAAATAAATTGTTATCATATTTAAATACACTACCTTGTAAAATACCAGGGCAGTTCCACTGACAAGAACTCCACATCGGGAACTGATTTCCCCTCCATATACTTCTGGCCAAAGAGTTTGATTAGATGTTGTTGAGTCAAATGTATCTCGCAGTTCACAAGGCAAAGGGTCTTCAGGAACGCAATGTGGATCTTTAAAACCTGGATCACAACTAATTAGAAGAAAAAATATTAGCAACACGCAGTTGTTACAGTACCAATGATCAATTTTTAAAAAAGATGAAAACATTGTCTTAAATCTCGTTAGTTATTCATTTCTAATATGCTATTTTCCTGTTCATAAAAATCTAGAACAAATACCAATAGTTGGATCAAAAATGCTTTTAAGGACTAATTGAGTATATCATTAAGTGAGTAAAAAAGACAATACATTACTATTTTTAATATATTAATAAGATTTACTATTGAACAGAATAAATATATCACAGAGTAAAATTCAAAACAATAACAGGAATAAATTTTGTTAGACGTTTATATTTAAAATCATATGTATACACACATTACATATACGCAGATAAACACACAACTTACATGCACTTATTTCCATTACAGTATCCATGACCAGAGCACATCCAAGGGCAACCATCACCTAAATACACATTATCCAATGCCCAGGCATGTCCAGAATATTTAATGACTTCAATCCAGCGGAAACGAGTTGAAGGAGATCTAAAGGGAAAAATCAATAATTATGCTACAGTTAAATTTACTTTTATGGCACGGCATTAAGGTTAAATTGAAAGCATTTCTTAAGAAAAGTAAGTAAAATGTAATTTTGTAAATCCTTAGTAGTGTTTCCCAAACTCTTGACATCTTTGTATCCCATCTATAATTTTTGTAACACTGAGTACCCCTCATCAACATATATACATATATATATATACTTTCATAACAATCAAAAACATTTCCCATCTCTTTTAATGTATAAACTAAACAATGAACAAAAAATAATTCATTCATATTAAAAAATATATAAGTAAAATAAATAAACGTTACATCATGCATAATATTCATTTGATCAATGAGAAGGGTGAAATGGTGTTGAGAAAATTATTATCATTTAACAGGGCTTTCATTGGACACATGTTCAATTTGGTACCAGAATGACATTAAAGCAACACATTTTAAGCTTATTTTTCAAGAATTTGCCTGAAATAATAACAACTCTTCTTCCACCCAAATATTATGAGCCTTCTGAAATGGATGTTGTAAAAACAAATAACTTCACAATTCAACATTTTTGTTTAAATCAGGAAAATGGCCTCTTAGGTCCACTTTTAAATTCTCTAAACACTGCACTTCTGCTGGGCATTTCCGAGCATTTGGGCCGATTTTTTTCAGCTGAACTTATAAACTCATACAGGAAAATGTGCCAAAAGCTCCATTAACAACTATCTTTCGCCACAAATTTAATTTTGGAAAGGTAGCGTTCACTTTATCTAAAGTTCTTTGCATTGTAACAATGTTGAAACAATTTAAAACAGTGACTTCAGCCAATAACCTTAGGCTGGTGCGTCGCCTACCCAAAACAAGCTCTTCCTGTGTCAACAGTACATACACTTAGGGAAACACTGCCCTAGTACAAAGTTGGTTCAAGCAGAGAAAATTATAATCCTCAGATTACTTTGTCTATTATCCAAAAACAGGATAGGAATCCAAGACTGAAATTTAATTACTCAGGTAATTAATATCGTTAACCACTATCTAAATTAAGAAAAAAACGACTGGAGCAATAATTCTGTTTGAACAAAATACATTTCCTTACATTGCTCGTTGTGGTAGAATTATTGTGGATCTTGTCCAGTTTGCAAATTGATCTGAAGAGTGAACAGTTCCTGAAGAATAACTTGTGCATCCCACATCAGGAGGCATGCATGGCGGAGATACAAGAGACCAAGTCCGTCCTTTGTCAATTGAAAATTCTACTTGAATGGCAAAAGGATTACTGTGATAACCACATCCTAAATTAATGTCATATTGGAGAAAAGTAGCAGGATGAATTTCAAAGTCCCAAGTTTCAGCATAGTGTTCTTCAGCTGCAATAAAAACATAAGCAATGCAAATAAAATAATGAAACCAAAGTGATTATAAGTTGCACTAAAACCTCAACAATCATAATTTGCTAAATAACAAAACACTCTAAGTTTGCAAATAGTTAGAAAGATTGAAATGATCAAAAGAAAACGTTTAAAGTAAAGCATATTTCTAATATAGTCTGGGTCAAAGAAAGATTATAAAACTGATTATTTATAACAAAACGTCAAAGCCAAAGAAAAGATTATTCTTCCATATTAAACTCATCACTTTTAAATGCAATAGCTTTATTTTACCATTTTTACAAATTCAAGAAATTGTCTACAACTTAAAAATAGAGAATGTAAAAATATAAGCTAAAACCAATGCGTTAGTTATTAAAAGGACTTCTTCAATAGCTTTTATACAAACATACAAAATTTATTAATGACATACATATCAATTGTTTTATTAAAGTCAATTTAGACTTTTTATTTTACTTATTTCTTTTATTACAAAAATGTCATTTCTTCTGAAAAACTATTATGTGCATAATATTATCAAACTAAGTTCAAAGGCATGTCTTAGAATCTTAGATTCTTCCATAATAAAGTTAGATTGTATAATTATCTTACTATGATCAGCAGCAAAAGTCAAAGCTCTTCCCGCTGCTGCACATCCAGCCCTAGGAACACCATGTTGAGTAAGAAACCAATTCTCAATAACAATAGGATTGAAGTTGTCCTGGAATCCTTTAGCATTTTTATGATTGCCTAAAACTTGAACATTGTCCACAGCCCACTGAGCTTTTTCTTTACCTAAACAAAATATTGAATGCAGTTACAAAACTTTTGTACCTTTTCATTGCTAACTTGCAAGGAGATTTGTCCCTAAAATATACACTATTTGACATTTAAAAATAAGAAAATTTATAGCCTGAAAAATTACATTTATTGTAGTTGCTTTTAAATATGACTTCAGAAGAAGAAAGAGTTGTTGCAAATGTTATCACCTTCATTACTCTTCTCTGCTTGATGCAACATCTCAAAACTCTTTTTAGTTTTTATCAGTACAAAAAAAGCTTAAGTGAAGAGAAAACAGGCTAGTGAGTTCAAATTTTGCCAAAGAGGGTGTAGGGGTGATTGTGACACAAAGTAAAAAACCCTGAAAATGTTTTATGCAAAAAGTCGGTATCACTTTTTATGCAGCATAAATTATAAGACAGCTTTTATACACATATAGTTACAACGACATGTTTAAAATAACTTTTGAAATTAAAATTTATATTTTATTTACCTACTTCTAACTAATAAGAAAAATTTAATTAATTTATTTTTTGAAAGGAAATTGTAATTTATAGTAAAACATAATGAATAGGAATTTCATTATGTTTTACTATAAATTACAATTGACCCATGACTATATATTTTTTTACCAATTTTTTGCAGTGAAATACTTTTTCTATTTAAAGTTATTATTTTTTTATTTATTTGTCAAATATCTCAACTTTTAAAATAAAAGTTGAGAAAATACAGTCCAAAATCCGCACTGCTTGGGAACAAGGGTTGTGCAGGGAATGTGGTGGATTTCGGGTGATTGATCTGTGTACGCATTTTGCAAGGTTATAATGTTGCATTCACCTTTATACTTATCAATTATAAAATGTGTTGGTAAAGCCATAATAATACGGGCATAAATATATAGAAAAGATTGATAGTAAAGAAAGAAAATGTATAAAAATTAAATACTATATATATATATATATATGGGAACTTTAAATTAAATTTTATTTATGCAAATACTTTGTAAAGGTGCAGATTGATAGTCGCCATTCACCAACTGGCTACCAAAAAATTTTCATAGTGACCAAAAATTTCATTGCGGATCGCCACGTTGGAGACCAAAATTGTCTCCGTTAACTAGATCAAGGAGGAATAACATTTGCACCATAAAATCGATGCAAATGCAAAATTTAACCCAAAAAATAGCTTAATATTTTTGCTAAATACTATTTGAATTGTGTACTAAAGAAAAAATAATAAGAAATATCGCAAACCAAAAACAGATGCAAAAAGATAGATGTTCAATTACAGCAAAACGCTAATATTGCGCATGACACGTGGCTATAAAAAAAGAAGAAAAATAAGCTAAAAATGCATTGTTTTCAATTTATAAAATGCAGATGTGAGTTATTGTGAACATTTCAAGTTAAACAAAAATGCTTTTAGCTTTGAAAATTTAAGAAATTTCTAGTTTTTAACGAAATTTTTAAAATTAAGTTTCGTTGTTTACATCGGAAATCTTACACGGATTTTGGGTCCGCGGATTGGAGAGAATTGACTGTAAGTCCAGCGCCGATTTCAGGAAAAGGACGTAAAAATGCGTTAATATGCAAAAAAAATGAAGTTCGGAAAATGAGTTAAACTTTTTACGATGTTTATCGGAAAAATAACTAAATCAAAAAAAAAAAAAGTCCTGAAAAAAAAATTACCACTTTTGGCGATGTTTACATCGAGAATGTAAACATTGGCGCCGAAAAAAAAAATCCAAAATGGCGCCAACACCCAGTTCTCCCTAACAACGAAAGCACGTGGGACGTGGTATCGTTCGTATTCGGAACAAAGATGGTTGGCGCCGTTACAACCCTTGTTGCTTACAGGGTTGCTACAAAGGGAATGTTTATCGCTTTTCGGCGTATTTTTTGTTCCCATCCGCTAAATTTTCAATTTTGAAGACTAAAAACTGCGATTTTTAAAATACGGGAGGAGGATATGAAAAACCCGGATTTCCGGGATACCCCCGGAATACAATCACCCCTGGCGGTAAGGTAAAGGGTATATTCTGCTTATATGTAATTACATTAAAAAAAATAAATAAATCGATACACATTCTTAGAAATTCAGTACATTCTCAAAGCCAGGGTGGACAGGCCTGGATCAGAATTCAATCCTTGGAAATATTAACATTTTAGCATCCTTCTAATTACAGCCAAATTTCAAAGAAAAAATCAACAACATCCAATTTGGCAACATCAATTAATTCAACTAAAACAGGTTCATGAAAACTGAATGTGTTGTTACTCCCATAAACAAGGTTGGAATTGTTTACTTGGAAATAATTTTCACCCCACAATGTCATTCTCTTTTGCCAATACGAAACTTATTAGATATTCCATTCTCTTACCAAGAAAAAATCCTGCTAATACATGTGAGGACCCAGTAAGTAAATGAAAGAACAAATAAGGAAGGGTTTTTTTTCCATATGAAGCGAAGTTGAGCATTCTAATCATTTTGAAGACCTTTTGGTGAACGAATTATTATTATAAAGAATGTCTCTCTGGTGGTCACAAGAAATTCATTTATCATTAATTAGCTAATTCATGCAATATTTTGAATAACTTTTCCACAAATGAGAGCCTGTGAAACAACATAATTCATTTTGGTACTACAATTTCTGAAGTGAGCCTTATCTGCAATGTTAAAATTGCAATTTTTCAGCCCATTTTGACTTTAAGGAGATCTTTATGGTCATTTTAAATAATCTATCTTTTGGTTTCGTTTACTAAAATTTAATTGTTTTAAATGTATCTAAACATCAGAACTATTTAAGGTTGGTGATTAAAAACTGAATTTATAAAAGCCATATTTGTATTGTTTTTTAATGGCGAAGTATTCCCATAAAAGTCATCTGTATCTTAGGAAGTTTCCTTCAGTGAAAACCCTATTTTATAAATTTTTAATCTTGCATATGATTAAAAGCAGAAGCAAGCCACTTAGAAAAAAAAAAACTTTCAATTTGTATCTTAAGTTTGATGAAATAAAATACAAACAAATCACCTTTTTTGTCGGTCGGTTGCCACCATCTAAACCGAGTAGTGCTAGATTTTGCCTCCTTTGGCAGTGATAGCTCAACAGCAGTTGGTTTCATACTAAATACTTCATAATCTAATTCCCTTAAAGTGCTCCAAATCAAGCCATTTGTAGTAGAGAATTGGACAAAAATGTTTTCATTTCTGTTTTGTGGTCTCCGGCAGGTAGCAGAATTATGAACACTTCCAAGCTGCACAATAAATTGTAAAGTTCTAAGACAAAAGAAAAACATTATCTATTAAGTTATATTTTGATAATATTCTGCGAGCTTATGTGTCAGCCATATGTGCACAAAAACAGGTAAATAAAAATATTAGAGGCCTTATTGTGTAAATCCATTTCTATAAAAATAAATAATTAGATTCCCAGTTTAGAAGTTGGGCATAATTCTAGAAATTTAATGCTTGGGATAAAGAAAAAAAGGAGGGGAGTAAAGGGATACTGAAGATAAACTCAGTGAATTGTTGAAGATAAATTTCTGTTTAATAATTGAAATTTATCAAGCAAAGCTATTCACAATCAATTAGAAAATAAGTATTCAGTAAAGTCAGTACGTTATGTTTGTTTTATAACAATCAATGATATATTTATAAGAGGAAAAAAAATTATAAATTATGAGTAAGCGACACAGAAACTATTCATTTTAAGGAAAATAATTCTATTTAAAACTTTTGAGTACAGAATAACTTTACAACAAAAGAAAAATTATCTGATTTGTTCCCATTTATTATTGTTAGTATTATTATTACTATTATTTATTTATTTATTTCCTTTTTTTATATCAATACATTGAATAACAGTAAAAGCCTAATTTAAGATGTCCAAAGTATAAAATCCCAAAAATTGAATTCTGCAGACTACTAAAAGTATACAGATTCACTTGGAGAAGTTGTGTACAATAAAAATATGTTGGTAGTGAAAAAATTCAAATTTCATCTGTTTTCTTAAATATCAAAATCAATATAATTTCAAAAACTAAACATTCAACAATTATAAGAACAATTTTAAAGGTCAGAGGTTAATAAAAAGGAAAAACCATTACAATGATTTTATTTAACAAAACTTAGATGAACATGGTGCTTTATATTTTATTACAAACATAATAATTTGATCGAAGATAAAAATAATACAGTAAAACCCTGTTATACTGCGGAATCGGATATACCGCAATGGCTATCATGTCCCCCAACGTTTAAACTCCACTTTATCATTGCCATTTAAAGGCGATTCCTAATTTACCACTGTAAATTAAGCCAGCCCTAGCACACAAATATTCTAGCCAAAGAGCTCCCATCCCGGTTAATAACATGTAGCTCAATAGACTGATTGCGCAATTGAGATGTGTGCTTCTTGCACAGCAATTACAGTGAATAAAATGGCAGCAAAGGAGAAAATAAAAAATTATACAATAGCAGAGGAGTTACGAGTAACTGATAAAGTTAAAAATGATGCAACGAAAGCGAGTATTATTTCGTGAATATGGTTCCGCGCTATAGTTTCACTATACCGCGCTTATGCTATAACGCGAGTGCTAAACATGTCACCCGACCCCTGCGTTTTAACGGGGTTTTACTGTACTAATGATTACTAAATAATAAATTTTAAAAATAATTTAATTTAATGATAAATAATTCGATAAAGGAATGATTTGGTCTTAAAGTGGAAAACAGACAAACTTCACAAAACTCAAGTACCTTATCATGGTTCAAATATAACATTGTTAAATTTCCCAGCATTATTAAGTGGAATTGAATAGTCGAACACAACATAAGAAAATTTGCATAATACAAAAAGTATAGCTTCAGTGTCAGATGTTGCAGACAGTCTTTGAAGGATTACAAATTCATAATAAAAGAAATGTTCATCGCAAATGATAAAAAAAACCTCTGGTTCAAAATTACTGATAAAATTTCTCAACTTACTTTAGATTACTTGTATCTAAATCCATGGTCTGGGCAATTCGATATCCAGCATCACCAAAGTACAAAGAATTTCCAAGAGATAAATTCCCACAACCAGTTCCTAAATGGCCACCAAAAACTTCCCACATCTTCGAAACAGTTACTTGATCATCAAATCGATCTATCATTCCAGCAGGATTTTGCTTAATGGGAGTGCAAGTTGGGCCTGAAATAGAATGCCATTTGTGAATGTTTATGATTAAAGCTTCTATTCACGATACCATTTTTTATTCAGACAACCCATCCCCATTCAAGAAATCTCTAGTAATAGTTTAAGTAAAAACAACCTTAAAAATTCATCTAGTCCATTTTGTATGTATACAATTAAAAAAAGCAAAATGAAATCTTTGCAATAAAATTTTAATTATTTAAAACAATCACATAGTTTACTTTGGCACACAATACAGTATGGGACCTCAAATCCGGAACGCTCGGGGCCGCGATCTTTCTGGATTTCGGAATTTTCCGGATTTTGGGTCCTCATTCAAAACATGTTTTAAGTAGCATCAGAGCCCATATAATTTGCTTTGGAACTTTTTATTAGCATCTTTCACATTTATAGCATTTTTATTATCGTATATATTCGCCTATAAGTCGCGAAATTTAGCACAAAAAACGAATTGGAGTAGGCTTACATTCGAGGCAAAGCATTGATCGATACATCTAGACTTTTCCCGATGTTATTTTAACCTCTTTAACAATAAAAGAAAAGAATTCTGTCAAATTTTGATATGATTTTATATTCTCTATCCACTAAATTATTAAAAGATCAGACTATCGGGAAAATGCGAGAAGCGCGGATTTTCTAATTTCGAGAATGTTCTGTATCGCGCGAAAATTAGAGCTCATTTAAAAAAATAAGTATAAGAAAACTACAAGAAATAAAAAAAAGAAAACAAAATTTAATGATATTAACTCAGAATTAAAGCTACAATTAAGAAAAAGTAATCGCAAAAACGAACCCTTTTCAGAAAAGCGTGGAATAATTTTTTTGAAAACATCACATTTCCGATCTTAAACATGTACATTACATTTTATTTTCCTTCTCTGTAAAAGGCCTATTTCTAAAATAAAGGTGAAAAACATTTCCCGATTTTTTTTTTTTTTCAAAGCAACAATTAATAAAGTCTAATCGCAAAAACGAACCGTTTTCGGAAAATCACGAAATATTTTTTTTTGAAAACAGCAGATTTCCGATCTTAAACATGTTCATTACATTTTATTTTCCTTCTCTTTAAAACGCCTATTTCCAAAAAAAAAAAGAACAAAGCGAAACATTTTCCGATTTTTTTTTTCAAAAAAGAAAAGCTGTTTTTTTTCAGCTACCGATTTTTTTCGAAAAAGTTCCGGATTTTGGGTTTTCCGGATTTCGGGATTCCGAAATTGGGGTCCTATACTGTAATTACATTACAGAATTATGTTCCTTAACATTTCAGAAAACCTTTTGGATAATAAAAAAACATTTAATCCCCATAATGGGAATTCATAACAATCAAAATGCAACTTACTATAGTCAGGGGCCGCAGGGGTCCAGTATTTTTAACAGGGTTTGTTGTTTGAATTTTAAATATTTTTGTGAAATTCAAAATTTAGACCTACAGTGGTAAAAAAAAAAATTATTTTTTGCCTCTTCTTTAATTTAATAAATAATTCTGTAAGTACGATTTCGTAGCACGGAATTTTGTGAAGAGTCCATTATGATTCTGGAATTTTGTGAAGGGTCCATTTTGATTGCTTGGAATTTTGTGAAGGTCCATTTTGATTGATTGAAAAATTTTTGAAGGATCTGCTTTGATTAATTGGAATTTTGTGAAGGGTCCATAAACAGACCTAAATTTCCTCTGGCGCAACCTTTGATAACATATTTAACTCAAATTGCACAACAATAGAAGTGATTGATATAAATATAAATAATTTCATGTTTGTTTTATACTTTTCACGCAGTCACTAATGGGTATGGTACATTTTCCCTATATCATAAATAGAATAATTTGTTCGAATTTAACTCTAAGTAAAAATAGTAAACGTTTAAACCAAATTAACATGATTTTTTAAAATAAACAAATGGAAAAACTTTCGCCCTCAAAACAAAATTAAAAACGTTTACAAATGGTAACTTTCTGGTTAAACAAGATATTAGAGAGATACAAAACATATTCATGAGCATTTTATTCTGAGCATAAAGCTTAATAAAAAAGCATTAATATTAAAAATTTTCCTTAAAATCAAATTCTTACAATAGACAATATAAAGCATAAGTAGTAATTTACCTTGAAACCCAGGATCACATTCACAACCCTTAGCAGTGCAAACACCATGACCAGAACAATGTAGAGGGCATGGATACCCAACATAAAATTCACTAATAGCAAATGGAGTGAGTTGAGCATAAACTATGGAATAAGTAGTACCTTGAAACCATCGAAGCAATGTTTGTCTGGAATAAATTTTTAAAAGTTAAGAATTTCACCTAAACCACAGAAATATTTTTTTGTGTGTGTGTGTGTGGGGGGGGGGGGGTATTAATGAACTGGGAAAATATGAAAATATCTAATATTGTAAACTACAATATGCACCACCCTAATTTGATTTCAATTTGTCGTTTTATTTTGTTAGTTCATATGTTTAAGATTATAACATTAGTTATGTGAAAAGAAATATAAATTAGTACAAATATTTTCAAAACAAATTTGTTTATTACACTACATCCAAGATAATAAAATATAAAGATGCAAATTGAAAATTTAGGATATATATGGGATATATATATTTAGGAAATATTCTGTTATTATAGGAAATACTTGACACAAGTTACCTTTTCCAAAAATACATACAATTAACATGCTGTGATGATTGCAAAATTTCTCTATTTGAATCAAACAGTACACTTTGTTAATAAATACATGACAGGCTTATGGTTTAACATATATGTGTATTCTAACTGTCCAAAAGCTGGTGATATAAAACATTTTACAAAAGAGCACCAGTTATGAAACAGTTTGTAGCTAAAAAGAGAAAGCTTCAAGCATTAATTTAAATTTTTTAATAATTATTTACAAAAACTTCGTATCTTACTATTTTGGCACCATTTTCACATCGATTGGTTGCTGGTTGTGTCTGAACAATTTGCACCAAATGTGATAACATTACGTTTAAAATTTAAGTATTTTGAGCAGAACAAGTCTTGAAACTTACACAGCAATTATTTTCTAAACATTTGTTTGTAATAAACTATATGATAAAGTACGAAAGAAAAATACAATGCAAATGTGAACTTAAAGGAAAAGGAAAAAAAGGAAAATGTGAACATAAATGAAAATGTTACAATGAACAGTAGTAAATTTTAAACTGGAAGTAATAATAAATAATCTTGGTAAATAAAATAACTTTCTTCTTTTTCGCTTTTATCCATTTTTTATAAAAATAAACATTTTCAAAATGTTTTAATGTAAGAATGATAGTAATAAATATTAATTGAAAAAAAAAAAGAAATGAATAAGAAAAATTTTATTCTTTTAACTTTTATTTAGTTATTTTTATTAAATAAGCATAATAGTATTACTTCTGAGCAAGATGATGAGTGACTGGAATAAGCACTCTCCTCCAAGTTCCATAAAGACCAGAATGATAAATAGTTCCTTCGCTAGCTGAACCATCACATTCTGAATCTGAATAGCAAGGATCTTCAACAAGTTTCCAAGTAACACCAGAGTCATGAGAATATTCTAAATAAACACCACTATCCCTGTCAAACTTAACAGTGCAACCTACATTAATCTGAAAATAAGTAAGTTTACAATAACTAAGTATTAAATACACACATTAAAAGTTTGCATTCTAAAATACATTGCATCAGTATGTTTTCAATATCTATAGATATTAAATCAAATTATATGTAAAAGAAAAGGCACAAAGTACAGAAAAGTAAGAATTTGAAATGCATAGTTTTGTAAGAATTTAGTAAACAAGCATATTATGAGAGTTTTCCATGGAATAAAAGAAATTATTTCCTTAGCTTTAATGCATTTACAGATATTACAAGCCCCCAGTTTTAGGAAACAAAGGATGGAATTCACGAAAATAAGGTGATATTTGAGTGAAATTCACTAGTGAAAATCTTTTATTCAAGTACAACATAAATGTTCATGGGAGGATATTCAAACTCCCTATTAAATGAAAAAAAAATGTATTGCCACTGATTGATTTTCTTTGCACAATACCATGCACATTTGCTTGAAGTGAATAAAGTTTTCAATGACTTACAATTTATAATGGCTCAAGAAACCAGTTAAGGAACAGCACTTTATATGACTTAAGGGAAACTTTTTTTGAGATACTCCCAACATTGAAAATTTTAATATTTTGTCAGCAATTTCCCTTTAGTTTGCTCCAACTGAAAAAATTTTTAAAAGTCATTAATTCCTCTCTATAATAGCCAAAAGATGGAAGTTAATATGTTAAAATTGCAACAAATAAAAGAATCAATCAGTTAAAACATGATCCACTTATTGTTTATTTTTGTTGTTAAGAGGTATTATTTATATATATATATATTTTATTTGTACATTTATAGAAATTTTGTGTACTTACATTTAAGAAAATTGTTCTTTGATGCAAGATCAGTTTATTGTTTAAGACAGGGGTCTCCAAACTTTCCAGCCTTAGGGCCATATTGATTACTCCAGTAAATTCCAAGGGCCAAAACCATATTATCATTAATTGTTGCCGGTGGTAAAAAGTTGAATCAGTCCACTAGTGGTGTAAAATATGATTACTTTTTTGCCAGATGCCATTAGCGACGGGGAAGCTGATGTATTTTCTGTATCGTATGGGTATCCGTTATAATGGGGTACCCGCATCGTATCGCCATAGTAATCATTGATTACAAAAGTAATGAAATACACAAGTAATCATTGATTACTTTTTTCTTCAGTAATCGTTACTTCGGTTCCTAACGAGTACTCAAGTAACGAATGAGTATTTTTTTACATGAAAAAAAAAGTCCGAAAAAGTACGCCACGTTTAAAAAAGGCTGCAAATCGAACTAAAGTCCGCAAAACGGCAACACTGCATATTATTAATTTTCCTGTCATTATCTGTAATTTCTAGATTAGTCGTAGAGTACGAGCGAGCCATGAGGAGTAACGTGACAGAACATCTGGTGGACACAAGCAGAAATAGGTAGTACCTTCTATCCCTAACAGATGGCGCTAATAGCACTTACAGAATAATCTCGTTGGTTCGATAAAGTTCTGGTGTCTTCCACTCACTTCTAGATGGCAGTAAGTGAAATATATAAGAAGGCTAGTGGCGCAACCACAAGTCAGTTCCTATGACACTGCTGTGAAATAAAATAGTGCGTACCTCCTTAAAACGTGTTTGTGCGTGTTTAAGTTTAAGACATCTTTGTAACAATATTTTTATTTGAATTGTTGCTTTTGTGTGTGATTTAGTAGAATGGAAAAGAAGCGAAAAATTGATAGTGAATGCAGAAAATTCAAAGATCAGTGGAACATTCAGTATTTCGTAATTGAGTCCAGTAACAAGGCGCTATGTTTGATTTGCAATGAAAGCATAGCCGTTCTCAAAGAATATAACATTAAACGTCATTATGAAGCAAAACATTTTCAAAATTACTCAAAATATACAGGAAGTTTGCGGACAGAAAAATTCGAAGCTATGAAGCGCGGATTGAAATCGCAGAAATCTTTATTTACAAAACTCAAAACTGAACAAGAGGCTGCAACTCGTGCCAGCTTTCGTGTGGCTCTTGAAATTGCAAAACGTGGAAAACCATTCACCGATGGAGAAATGGTCAAAGAATGCATAATCGCAGTAACCGAAGAAATGTGCCCTGAAAAGGTAAATTTATTAAAAACTGTCAGTATGTCAGCCAACACTGTGGCTCGAAGGGTAGAAGACATCGCTGAAAATATATCCTCTCAACTGTTCAACAAAAATGGACATGTTGAGTGGTTTTCTTTGGCCTTGGATGAGTCAACGGATGTGTCAGATACTGCTTAGGTGTTGATTTATATTCGAGGAGTAGATAAAAGCTATGAAGTGCATGAAGAACTTCTTGATATGTATAGTATTCATGGCACAACTACTGGTTCAGATATTTTTAAAGGAGTTGAAATGGCCATTAAGCAAAAGAACCTTCGATGGAAAAACTTGAAATGTATTACAACTGATGGAGGCAAAAACATGAGTGGGAAAGATAAAGGAGTGGTCGCTCTTGTGTCAAAGGCTGTAGAAAATGACGGTGGTTCAAAACCAATAGTCTTACATTGTATCATTCATCAACAGTCTTTGTGCGGAAAATGTTTGGATATGTCTGAAGTTCTGAAACCAGTCATATCAACTGTTAATTTTATCAGATCTTTTGGGCTGACTCACCGACAATTCGTACAATTTATTAAAGAGATTGGAGAAAATGACTTACCTTATCATACTGCCGTACGTTGGCTCAGTTGTGGGAAAGTCCTTCAGCGCTTTTTTGAACTTCGAGCAGTGATCGAATTTTTTTTGAATGAAAAGCATCGCCCTCTTACTGAATTGCAAAACAACGCATGGCTGTGGAAGTTAGCATTCTATGTTGATTTGACAAAACATGTGAACGAACTGAATTTGAGATTGCAAGGAGAAAACCAGCATCTTCCTGATTTATACAATAATATCAAATCATTCCGGAAGAAATTGATACTGTTTCAATCACAACTACGAAGTAAATGTTTTTCACATTTTAAAACATGTGAAATATTTAGCCACACCACTGAGACCGAGTTTCCTATCGATTTTGCAATCGAAACTTTGAGTGCTTTGAAAATAAATTTTGATACTCGTTTCTCGGACTTTGATGCCATTGCGAATCAAATTAAGATTTTTCAGAATCCTTTTGATACTGACATTGAAACCCTAGCCCCGGAACTTCAAATGGAAATGATTGATCTACAGTGCAGTGATATAATTAAGAACAAATATCAAAACTTATCTTTGTTGGAATTTTATAAGTGTCTTCCACTGACACAATTTGATAATTTGCATAAATTTGCTCGTGGGCTGTTTTCTGTTTTTGGTACTACTTATTTGTGTGAGAAGACCTTTTCCAAAATGAAGTACACAAAAAATGTTTACAGATCTAAATTAACTGATGAGCATCTTAAATCTCTTTTAATAATTGGTACAAGTAAAATTAGTCCACAACTACAAACTATTGTCAGTGGAAAATCTCAATTACATAAATCTCATTAGTATTTCATATGTCGTTATGCTTGTTATAAGTTATCTTTTCATTTAAAATGTATAAAATGTTAGTTGGATTCATTTCAATAATTTGTTAGTTAGTAAATAATAACCTACAACAATGTTATGAGTAGTTAGCCCATGACCATATCAATGTAAATGTCATATTAATAATTATTCAACATAAAAATAGATTACTTCAGTAAACTTAATTTAATTTGCTATAAAAAATAAATATGTTCTCTAGAAGGAGTTTTCTTTCAAGTATGCTAGCTCTCCGCGGGCCGGACAAAATCTGTCCGCGGGCCGGATGTGGCCCTCGGGCCGTAGTTTGGAGAACCCTGGTTTAAGATATTCAATTAAAGAATTTGTTACACTATGCATCATGTGTGAAAAACACGTAAAATGTTACTCAAAATGTTTTTAAGTTTATGTGAAACACATTTCATGTTAAATATCAATTGGATCAGTCACATATTATCTGCAGACCGGTACATATTCATATTTAGTGAAGAAAAATTACAGGTGTAACCTTTTTTTTTTTTTTTTTTCAGATTGCTAATGCATTGACTCCAAAAAAATAGACATTAGAGCACAGATGTTATGAGTGGGTTCAGCTAGTACACTATATAAAATCTCAAATAAATGTCCGGAGAGTAAAATTTTCAAAATACCAAACTTTTTAGAGGGAGTTTAAAGAAACTCCTACATTTCTATTCAAACAAAAGTCTAGTTGTACAACTTTCAAACATACAAAACATAGAAAGTAACTGTGTGCCTCAGAACCACACTCCAAAAATGGCAATTTTCAGGTATTGTTTAATTGGACAAAATTAACCAATAAGGGATAAAGCATACATCTCCTTTTAATGTTAACAATGCTATTTTGCAGCCTAATTCGTATAGCAGCTTTGTTACTAGGCAACAAAATCATTTTTTTTAGTTTTTATGCTGAGTTTTTAAAGTAGTGACTTATGTTAGTCTGGCCTTGAGGCCTAATTTTTTTTCCTTTTTTTGACATTTATAAAACTAGAGAGAAAGCATTCCTTAAGGAGGGAATGCTGGAAATAGAATATGCATCATAGAGGGAGCTTTAAAAAAATGTATCACAAAGTTAAATATTTTGGAGGTACCCGACTTATAGCATTCAAAGACAGAGTTTAAAAATTGAGATATTAAAAAGCAATGAATGCAGGGTTTTAGGAGGATAATGGTTAAGTGCTATACATTTATATATTTTTAGAAAATAACAAAAAAAGTCAACACATGAAAAGTAACCTTGAACATGATAACTTGGCCTTCTCTGAGGAATAAAGGACGAGTTATAAGAAACTTGAATTTTTCCGGCCCATTCAAAAGAAGCACTTTTTCAGTTGAATTACAATAACGCTGCATTGAAAATTTTGTAGTTGCAGACAGTAACTTTTGCTCCTCTGGAGCAGAAACCTACAAGAAATAGTAATACACATGTAAAAGTAGAAAGTAAATTTTATGCACACATAACTTCAGCAGAAAATGTTGCCTTAATATGTCTTTATTGTATTTTAGTTATAATCTATAACTGTAGAAAAGAAAAAACAACTATATAATTGTTGCTGCATTCAGCAGCTTAAATCAGTTTTTAAAAAAATTAATGAAATAAAAGCTTTTAAATTAAGTTTGATCAAAAATATAAAGTAGTGCTATAATAATACTTTTTAAAGTATGTACCTGCTGCATATGCTCCATATTGTCTGGTCTGGAATCTGCATTCAAATAAAGATCATCCAAAGCCCATTGATCCTTTCCTTCACCTGAATGTTGAGGTTGCCACCAACGTAGGCGTGTACTATAAGTTCGTGCTTTAAAAGGCATCGAAACATGCTCTAATCTAAATGAATTGCATAAAAATGAACCTTTAATGTGGATTTCTACAATAAAGGCTTAAGGGCTTCAAAAATGCAAATTTTCACCTTACAAAACTTTATTACTTATCAATTTTCATAACACATTTCATCTATAGTACATAAGCAACATCTTAGTTCGTAAAAATGCGTCAAATTATGCAGTTTAGTTTTTTCTTCCTTTTGGAAGAAAAATAATAGCTTCAAAATTGATTTTTCTTTCTAAATAATAAAAAATTACATTGAACATTTTGAATTAATTTTACATGTCAACCGTATAAAATTCTTAATACATTTAGTACGGAAAAAGTTATAAAATTTGCAGATTTATGACAAGAGTTAAGCAGAACCGACATTGTCAATAATAGGTTAAAAATGATTTCGGCCGAAGCTTATCCTACAAAAAAGATTTTGAAGTAGTGGTTTTCAGAATTATATTTAAACATTTTCTAAATCAAACTTCTTTTCAGAGCTACCAAATAAGTTTTGTTTTCCTAAGTAATGTATTTTTCCCCTTTTATTAAAATAATACTCATTTTAAATGAACAAAAAAATAAACACACAAAACAGAAGTTTTATTTTTATTTATTTATTTATTCATTTTATCTTATTTTATCATTATTATCATTATTCTTATTATTTTGCATTTTACAATAAAAGTTTACTGTAAAATTTCAGTGCATTTACACCTTATAAAGAAAAAGTTCTCATGGTTGCCCCTCCCCCCATTTTTTTTTTTTTTTTTTGCTTTGTTTTATTATTATTACCACTACTTTTAACTTTAAAAAGATTATAAATCAACAAATGAAAGATTTCAAAAGTAAAGCAACTGAAATTACCTTGAGGATCTATAATTTTCAGGATCCAGTTCTTTTAATAAACTCCATGATATACCAGCATCATTTGAAAACTGAACCAATACACCTTCATTTTTCTGTGAAGCATTATTACACGTAGAAGGATCTCCACCTCCAATACGAATAAAAAACTGAATAAAATCTGTCTCCTTTGTATCAATATCCATGGTAACCAATTGTCGAATGCCATCCTGAAATGATTTTCAATCAAGCAATTTGTATATTAAAACTTTTAACTAGGATAAAATTTTAAAAAATCTTTGTCCTGAAGCATTCTAAATTGACCTTAATATCACTAACATTTTTAAAGATTTACATAAAAAATGCTCAGAATATACCAATGGTTGGTTATTCCACAGATTCATGGGCCTCAAATACTGCACACTAATTGTGTAGAGTACAAACATTTCACAAGTTATTGTTATTATTTATATTATTAATCTTCCAGTTTTATTTATTTGATTATTTTATTCATTTCTTATTGCTTTTTATTTTATTTATTTATTTACTTAGTGGTAATTTCATGCTTTCTAAGAATGTGTTTACAGGGGTTAAAAACTTTTGCACATTATGCCGGGTTGATGTAGCACAATAGACCTCTGGTCGCAGTACTTGGCCGTTCGTCCCCCCCTTTCCTTCATTTCATTCATTCATGCCGGGTTGATAGGCCCTGTCATCACTACTACTTACATTAGGTTGATGTTTGCAAAGCGTGTTACACCACAAAGGGAAAAAAAGGATTGAGTATTTAATTATAATGTATTTTAAGGCAAACTATATACATGCATGTATGCATAGATATATATTACACATAATATGTACATTTTTAGGTCGGGAAATTTTTTCTGAGCTATAAAATATAAACATGTATTATTGTAAAGGAAGTAAAAATACAATATTTTTTTGATAAATACCAGCTTTAAAATTACAAACTTCTTTTTCTTCTTTCTTTTTTCCTTTTTTTTTTCACTTTTGATTGCAAAGGAGAATTTAACTTTGTTTTTATCCTTTCAACTCCTTATTTAATTTTCATCAATGAAATTATTCATGAATTACTACTATTATTTTTTTACATAATTCACCTGAAACAGATCTATGCCTTTTAGCAATGATGTCATACATTTGTATTTTATTGTGAAATATTTTTTTACATCAAGTTAACCATTTACCTGATAAAAATAAATAGCATTTCCTGATGCAATAAGTCCACATCCCTCACTGGGTGAAGCAACTGTACCACCGCTGACATCAAAATTCTCTTTGGCCAATTCTTCTGGAGACTCAAATCTCTTCATTACAGTATTTTTCAGTTTGTCTTGGGGCACACAACTTTTGCCAAAGAAGCCTGGATCACAACTAAATAGCAAATAAGATTTAAAAATACAAGAATGCTCATCAAACATCATTGATTGTTACCAATTGTCATTGCACTAAAACCATGATTTTTTTTTTTTTTTTGAAGTCTAGCATTCATGTTTATTAAAAGCTCAAAATTTTTAATTTGTACTAATAACGACTAGATTTGTATACATACATATACATATATATTTTGAGCAATAAAAGAAAAACAAATAATTATATAATTTATTTAAACAACAAAACGTTTTTATGATTTTATTTCACGACTAGCTTAATGTAATGGCATGCAAAGTTCAAGTTACATTAAAGATTGTATTAAAGAAAAACTGTTTCACAAGCAAATGTATGAAATTGCTTTCAGTGCCTTAGTTGGAAAACGAAAAAAAAGAAGATTTGTAAAAATAAAGATTTTATTTAAGACTTCCTGGTGTCAAAGTTATTAAACTAAATTTAATTATATTGTCACCATAATTTCAACCATTTTTAAAAAAGTCCCTACTACTAGAACAGCCCTTATGGACGAGAAATTCGTTGAAAACAAGATGGCTATTTGGTAAAAAAAATGGTAATTTGGAAAAAGGAATGAAAAAGATTTATATTTAAAAAGTTTAGCATGGTAAAAGAATTTACGAATCGGTAATTAAAATAAGCAAAATTTTGATGTTAAAAGAATTTAGTGCGGAAAATACCGGTTTCGTGAAAAAAAAACAAAATAATTTGGAATAATTTAATTAAAAGTTAGCGTTACATAAAAAAATAGAAATGATAAAAAGTTTAGAAAAAAATAAATTAATTAATAATGAAAAAAAAATATTTTAAATAGAAAAAAATGTGATGCAATATCACACTACTAGAACAGCCCTTTAACTCTATTTTGTATAAGAAATAGTTTAAAATTGAGGCAAAGTAGCATTTTTTTTATTTTTCTCTTTTTGGTCTCCTAGCACTGCAACCTGGTACAGAACACACTAAGTTTTCCTGGTCTTAAGAACTGTGTTTCAAATGTTGAAGCATTAAGAAAGAAATTAAGTTATTAAGTTAACTTAAGAAAAAATATTCACTTACACACAAGATCCATCCATACAACGTCCATGCCCACTGCACATGTCTTTGCATTGGGGACCTATATATAAATTGTCCAATGCCCAGTTATCACTGGTATCATATTCATGTTGAATAAAGCGGAAACGGGTGGAACTAGACCTAAATGAGTTTTGACAAAATTAAACTCTAATTTTTATCAGATAAATAATACTCTCTTTTGAATGTTAAACGTAAGACTGATTATAAAAATTAATTTAAAAGGAAAAAATTACTAATAATTGTAAATATTAATAAATATGTATATGTTAATGTTTTCCATAATGTTCTCTATCAATTTGCCATTGAAATTTGGCATTTCAATGGCTCTCCTTTTAAACATGTTTGATTGGACAATAACAAGTCATTAGTAAAGTTCATAGTATTGAGCCTCAAACTATTTGAAATCAAGAAAAAAAAAAAAATAGTAATAAAATGAAATGCTTAAGACAACAAGGATACAACTTTAAACAATGATTTTTTGTATAGTAAATGAATCAAAATCAATTGCAAATATTAGTATATTTATACAAAACAAGATTTAAGAGTGTCAAACAAATAAGTAAATGAGAAAAAGTGTATATTCCTGATGAGTTATATGATTCTGAAAGTGATTTTAGTTTTGATAGTGATATAGATTTTTCAGACACCTCTTCAGATAGCCATTAATCTGATCATGATTCAATAAACTTGCAAGTTTTTCTTAAGTTTTATACATTTTACTTTTTATTATATTATGTACTACGACTTACTATTATATTATGTAACTATAATTCAATTAAAATTCATTTTAAAAACAATTTGTGACCACATGTGAAATTGGTTTCTGACAGCTTAGTTTTTTCTGATCTTTTCTAGAAAGAAAAAATGCATATTTCAATTTTCCAATCTATAGAGATTTAAAATGCACAAAAAAATATTGAAGCGATTTTGGTTCACAAATTGAGCAGTTAGAGGGTTAATGTAAAAATTCAGTACACAAATCTGAATACAGTCAAACCCCGTTAACGCAAACTCCCTTAACGCGAAATTTTGCTTAACACGAAAGGAATGCCATTCCCCGTTGGATAATCTAAGAACTAGTGCTAAATTAATCGTTTAAGACGAAATTGATTTGAACAAAATCCCGCTTAAGACGTAAAACAAATTTTTTCAGTTGAAAAAAAATTAAAAGGCAGGTGAAAAACATCCTTTTAACATGAAATTTCCTCTGAGCTTTGGAAGCTTGGATGTTTTGTTGCACTTCAATTTTATGAATTCTATGAAAATAGCGAAACAGTTGAAATGCCTGCAGTTCATTCATGCTAATCCTATTTCAGACAGACGCTGTACAAGCGTGTTGATGCGGATCAGTAACAGGAATGAATTGACAAGGGACACCTCCATTAATGGGCACAGATAAGCAATGGACACTTCCATTAGGGGACAATGAGGTAGAATTTCAAAAGTGTGTGGGTCAGGAAGATTTCCCACCCAGCTGCTTTTAACCCACCTTTTCCGCGGTTCGGAAGAAGCAGTCAAAGAAGAGCAGGATGAAGAAACAACTTCTTTAGTTCTCGAAGAAGCTGCTAAAAGAGACTTAGTTTCAGTAGCCTTGTTTGAAGAATATGGGCAAATAGATGACAAGGCCTCAACTTCAGATGTAGTGACAGATGAAAATATAATTAGAGGACCCCAAAAGGAAACTAAATGAAATTGAAACAGACGAAGAAGATGCTGATCCAGAAGCCCGAAATCTAATCACTGTAAACGAAGCTACGGCAGCATTACAAACTGTGCAACGATTTTTAATGCAGCAAGAGAATGTTTCACATGCGCAGGGCTCCCACTGCCTGAACACAATTTGTAGCAGGTAAAATGTCCTTTTTGTATCAGTTTGGAGCAGAAGAATTTTAACTTTTGTATCAGTTTGGAGCAGAAGAAATCGACTTTTGTATCAGTTTAGGAGCCGAAAATATCAACTTTGTACCATTTTTGGAGGATTTTTTCTTTTTTTTTTTTAAATATTAAATGGCTGTTTTAAAGCAATGTAATTTTCATACATCAAGGGTAAGAGCAGTTTCAAGTCTTCAAAATGATAGGAAATGTAAACGTCAGTCATCCTTCAAAAACTGGATTACTTTTATATTTCTTAAGAAATTATTCATAACCTATTCAAAAAGTAAGACTAACTAAACCTATAACCCTTAAAAGGGTGTTTTCAATACTTTTCTCAAGAAACAGATTATTATTTTTAAAAAATATTTTATTGTTTTTTTTCTTCTTCTAATAGTTAAGAATAGCTGGAAGAAAGCTTAAAATTTTCTTCTTTTCAAAAATCATTGCACTCTTTTTTGTTTAATAGCTAAAACACTTTTCTTTCAAGAAAATAAGCAAAAACTAACTAATATGAAAGGTTCAACTATTTTAAACTATTTATCATTTGTTTTTTAAATGGTACTTATTTAGGTATAATCATTGTGATTATAGTAACAGTAAAATTTTGAATGAATTAAATATAATTTCATATTTTATCAAAAAATATATTTGAAGTCGATCCTATTTTCTGCAGTAATATTTATTATTTTTCTGATTAAAAAATATTACTTTAAATTTCAATCGAAAATGCTCACTTGGATGCTTTGGAAGTAATAATTGGCACTAAAAGTAAATTGCTGAGTTTTATAATTTTGCAGCAAGAAAATTCAAGAACCAAATTATATTTTTCAGTTCTATAACAGAAAGGCAAAATGTATTTCTTATTACATGTTGATAATTTATTGTCTTAAGGATTTTTTTTTTCCAACAATTTTTCTTTACATCTTTCAAAATTGTGCAATAGTTACAATTAAATTTCAAGAGTCCTAGGGTTACAGCAATTGGATGCTGAAAGAAACTAAATTGAATTAAAAGAAAGAGGAAATGCATTATAATTTCATAACTTTCAAATCTAGTTAAAAAATTGAAACTTTAAGCAAGTTTACTTTTGTGAGGTCGTTCATCCACAACAAAATTTCTATTTTTTTTTAATAATATTGCTTAACATATTTGCTAAAGATGATCAATTCATTAAGATATACATGGTTTTTTTTTTTTTTGATGATTTTCTAACTTAACTAATTGTTTTACTTATTTTGTTCTTTATATTTATGTTTTATGTTTTTGAATTGCTTGTGGTTATACGATATAGATTACAGAGCTTAAAGATTAATGAGAAAAGAAAAAAAGCTGAAATTTAATGTTTAATTTTACAGCGTTTGAAAGTCTACCTCTAAACACTTTCGGGAACAAATATATATTTTCAAACAATGTTTTTATTTAAAATAAATATACATTTTATTTATTTACTTTGAGAAGAAACATTATGAATAGTTGAAATGAAAAAAATACGATTTTTATAGGGGATGCAAAAAGATTGCAGAACGTATGCGCTCCTTTGCTTGTACGTGGAAAGTAGGCTTAAGGAATTTGAAAAAATTGTTATAATGGAGCAGCAATCTTTTTAACATCTGTTCTGTTATTGAGTTTCCACATTGATTAGTATTTCCTAAACATTAGACGCTAAGTTTATTTATTTTTTTTCACGTTCCATGAAATTAAACTTTTTTATCTATTTCAAGAAAAACTTACTAAATAAAATGTTCAACTTAAATACTGATAATAGGAATGATTTTTTTCTCTATAATACTTCAAAATATTAGAAATCGTATCATTGTTTCTTCCACAAGCGTGGGACACATCACTCATTTTGCTCAAGTTTCTCATCCATATTTGATGTTCTTAAGAGAGGGTAGAGCTAATATTCATTAATAAACTGCTTCAAAGGTAAAAAAATTAGTTGACTAAAGGAAAAATGCATCGAATGATGTCGATTTTAAGGTTAAAAAATATATCTAAAATTTTTTGGATTTTTTTTCCGAAAATCGCCGTTTGGCGCAAATTTTGCAAAAAAACGCATTTTGTAGCAGCGTGTAGCAGAAAAATCGTTTTGGCGCAGTTTTGCGCAATTGGCGCAGCCGTGGGAGCCCTGCATGCGTTACATAGTTTAGAAGGCATCGATTCTTTTGTAAAAGGATGTTAGTTGGTAAAAATATAGAAGCAAAAATCTATAACAGATTTTTTTTAAAGTAATGCTTGCACAGGTAAATAAAACTGACTCTTCAGTTCTGATAATTGTTTTTAATACTAATTTAGTAAATTTCATATAAATTTCCTAATCGAAGTATATAAATTCGTATGTGTGTGTATGTGCATTTTTATATAAATATAGTTTCGGTTCCTATATTTTCTGCATCATAAGAAACAAAAATTTTTACTACAGTCAAAATCCTGCAATCATCGGTTAGCGCGAAAAATTTTGGCGTCCCCTCGACTTTGCGTTAACGAGGTTTGACTGTAATCATAAATTAGAAGTTCTCACGAGTCATAATGGTAGAGCCAATTAACTTCTATCCAGACAAAACAGATATGGTATTCCTTGCATTAATTTCAATCTGAACAAAAGGCATAATACTATGGCAATAAACATAAAATAGAAGAGTATAAATCAGTAAACTTTAAGTTCTTTGCCATTACAGTAAAATCTTGATCGCTCGTTTCTCATGGGACTATTTTGAAGAATATGTACAGGAAAGCTTCGAATGCAGATCAGTATGAAGCAAGATAATACTATTAAAGCAAGAGAACAAACACATTCAAAAAAAAGGGCAGGTGAAGGAAAGAGGTATTGAGGTATAGAGAGGTATCCCATTGTATTAAAAATCTACAGTTTGAAGTGACGAAGTTTTGTTCCTTCATGAAAAACTTCTATTGAATTGAATCTCATTTTCTTGAATTAAGAGGACAATTGTTTTCTTTACTTACTAATTAAAGCTACATACACTTATCCCAAAAAAAAAAAAAACATGTGTTCAAACAGACCAAAACTTTACAACTATGACCATCAATATAACATATGACAATGATATTTTTAAATGTTCAACATAACAAAAGAAAAGAAAAGAAAGAAAAGAAAATCCTGAAATATAATTAAAAAAAAACAATTAATGAAAAGTTACCATGTCGCAGGTAACAGACTGACAGTAATCCTCTTCCATTTGATGAATTCCGTGGCATCATATACTGTACCCTTTGTGAAAACACCATTACAGGTACCGTTAGAAGGAAGACATGGCTTGTAAACAGGAAGCCAATTCATACCATGATTGGTAGAAAATTCCAGTCGTACCTAAGAATAGAAGATTTCAAGAAATAAAACACTTTTACTTCCCAAAAGATCAAAATTAATCTCACACAAAATACTGATTATGATGAAAGAAATTGATAATAAATTAACAAACAGTGAATTCATTTATTTAGGTTGAACAAAAATGTATGAGATGCAAATGTTGTCACAATATTTGGGGTGGATGGAATTTAAATTATACGGTATATAATACAAGGAACTATTTTCCCATTTGTTCCATACAACCAAACCACACTCCCAAGGAAGAAGCTGAATTTCAGTATCTAAATGAAACATTTGAGCCAAGATCAACTTTTTACAGCATTCATAAAAAAATTAATTTATATGCTTTGAGTTTTGAATAAAGACAATATGCAGATAATATTGGGTTCAAAAAGTACTATAAAGCAAAATATACATAGAAGTTTCAAAAAACATATGTGTTATTTAAAAGCATTCAAACTATTTCCATGCAATCAAATCCCCAGGGGGAAAAAAACTTGTGTATGAAATACATATCACATCTATTTTTTCTTTTTTAAAATAAATGGATTGTAAAACACAAATTATTAATTAAAAAAACAAATAGTTTGCGCTTAATAAAATTATTACAATTCAGAATCACATAAATTCATAAGAGTCAGAGCCACATCAAACCACAATGATGCCCATGTCCTGGTAAAAATTGATGCCCCTCACAGGGAAATCCTTACATTTTCAAGCTGATTTTTTTTTTAAAGTTCTCCTACCTTATGTTAAAATTGTTATAATGTCAGATGTGCTATGAAGAAACAAAGATAAATTTTAAAAAGGGATGAAAGAAAGATTTGGTGTCCAGATTCACAGACCCGGAGAACCGTGCGTTAATCAGGCCCAGATAAAAGTTAAACTTGAGGGAGGAGGGGAGAAATAGGAAGAAGAGACATACTTGGTTGTTCTTGTCTGATGAAAATGGAGATCCACAGCCCATTAGTAAGTCAAACTGAACCATGTAAGATGGCCCAACAGTAATAGATTTAGTTTCTAAAGAACGAGTCTGTCCATTATAAACTTCTTCATCAAATCTAAAAGTTAAGAAACATATTTCAAAATTGCTGTTATATCAGTGCTCTTTACGTCATTAAAAAATAATTATGAGCTTCAGGATTTAAGTAGAGTCAAAACTCGCTATCACATCACCCTACCGGCTTTCTCAAAGTGTCGTCATAAGTGGAGAGACGTCTCAACCAGTATTACTTCAAAGCACAATTTAAAGAACATATAATGTAATAATGCATTTAAGTGTTTATATTAATTATTTTACATTTTAAATTAGATTCAATTATCGTCATTTTGTATTATTTCATAAATCAAGGCACACAAAAACATTAAAAAAAAATAACTTAGTTTTTATTTTGCACGAAAATCTTCTCCAATAAGGGTTTGCTTACTTTTTGATTTACAATTTAAAATTCTTCAGTAGTTTTTACAAAAAGTCAAAATCTTCCTGTTAAGCTTCTTCCATCGAAAAAAAATATTTTTCTACGATATCAATGCAATGCCTGTTTTATTTGGAAGTTTCTCCTACATTTCAGTTTCTGTTTCGCTTTCTGAGGACAAAACAATGGCTTGAGTTGCGGAATTATTTAACATTAAAGCTATAGGTTGCAAGTTCGGGACTGTGAAAAAGCGACGTGACATCCGGAGTGACGTGACATCAGGAGTGATGTGCCATCCGGGTGTCGTGAAAACGAGGTTCGACTGTAATAATGACAGACATAATAAAAAGTTTATAACACTGATCAATATTTAATATTTACTTCCCCACTAAAATGTACAAAATGCATAAACATTAAAAAAAAGAAAGGATCATTAAAAAATAATTTAAATGTTTATTCCATTTGCATTTTATAAAGCTGAGCAGATTTCTTTCCATGTTAAATGAAAAAGAATGAAAAATTGAACGTTTTTGACCAAAGAGTCTTTTATGTTATTATTTAAAACTAATACAGAATGCAATTTTCTTCACATATATTTATTTCACTGTGAAAAGTAAAATGAATATCATAAAATGACCAAGCATTCTGAAATTGCCATTTCAGTTACAACTATACCATTACTAAATACACAATACAAATTTAAACAATATAAAATAACCTACAAACTAGTGTCATATTGCAACTTCTTTTGATTGGAAATGTTTTTCAGTGCTAACAAATTGCATTTAGTACACATTTAAGTGCATTGTCAAACAAAACAAAATGCCAAACAGATCAATTATGAAAAATGTCCTTAATCAATATTTGAAAAAAAAAAGATTGTTTGATTTAATGATCTGATATCCAATTAAGCTTTATTTCTTGAATTATTCCATTTAAAACACTGATGAAGGGGTTCTGTAACTCCAAAATATGAGTATGAAATTTGCCCTTGCAATTTTGTACTAAACCTTAGATTTGTCAATGTTTTCAGCCAGCACAACAGTTATCACTTCAGTTTAGATTTGGAAAAGTTTGAGCTTTAAGTTCAAAGGAATCAAAATATCGTAAATCATCATATAGTTTTGTATTTAAGTTTCAATTTTAAAACATTTAAGTTAGAAATATTACAATAAAATGTCACTAAAACAACAAGCTTACAAAACAAAATAACCCATACTTAATAACAAAAAAAAAAACACAATTTTCAATACATGATTGAAACACACATTTTCTTAAATTTAAAAAATATCTTACATAACTGCAGGTCCTTCAGACTTGCAATACTTCTTGACGGCACCAGAGCTATAACGTATGGATGAATTCATAGCATTGATGTCCCCAAAATCAAGACTAATAACATTCAGAAGGGAAGAAGAGAGACTAATATCATCAACTGCCCACACGTCCTCTGATTTCCCGGAATGGTACGGTTGCCAGAACTTGAACATACACCATTCTCTTTTGGATTCTTTTGTCAACAGCAGCGATACAATTCTGAAATGTAAGTTAAAAGAACTGAAAACTTGTTCTAAGCAATCCTACTTGCTTATGCTATGGATGATTTTTTTAAATATCATAAAAAGATTTTTTTTACTAAACACTTAAACAAGCTTATTTAAAGAGAGTTTAAGTGTTTAATAAAAGTGTTTAAATAACATACAGGACAAAATTTAATTACACATTTCTTGATTATCTGCATCAATGTATGTTTTGAAAATTGAATAATGCATTTTCTCAATTGCACTCAAAACAGTGTTCAAGTGAAGAATTCATTTATTTGAGCAGTTAAATTAAAAATTAAGCACCATTAGTTAAAATTTTATTTTTAAAAAAGAAAAAAATATATAACTCATACTAACAAAAAAATACATACTGATTCCAAAATTACACGCATCTCAGAGCACAAACAAATGACAAAACAATTAAGTCACTAAAAATTACAAAACGCTTAAAGGGTTAAGGCTCAATTTTTTGAGTAATATATACTGTATTATAACAGGTTTACTATATAAAAAGTGTGCATAAATTACTAGTTATATTTAACATCAATTAATTTAATATCAGTAATAATATTGACTCACTTAGGTTCTTTATACTTGGAACTTTCAAACACTTCCAAAAGATGCCATGTAAGACCACCGTTGCAAGAAAAATGAACATAAACTAACTCTGATGGATGATTAGGCGAAATGCAGGGACTTTTTTTAGAAGAACTACCAATTCTTAAAGTAAACTGCAGGAATCTTAAAAATACATTAAAAACATTTTAAGTACTGAAAACTGCATAACTTCAACATCAATCACATTTCAGACACAGAGTATACAGATATTTTATTTTACTTTAAAATAACATAGGGAAAAAATCAAATTAATAAAGAGAAAAAATATGAGTTAAAAAAATTTATATTAAAACTAAAATTATCATATACATATTCAAATTCAAGGGAAATGATAATTAAAAGCATATAATCACTTTGCATACTACTAAACATCGCAAATGAAAATTATGTCGCCATTAAGATAGCAAAACCTGATTTATCTTTCAATTAGATCATTATTTCTTATTATTAAAAAATATCTTTCAAAGGAAAAATAAGAAAATTTCACCAATACCTGACATTGGTTGTATTGACCTCTTTAGTAACTAATTGCCTTGGTCCATGCAAATGAAAAACAACTGCTTTCCCACTTCCAAGTGATCCACACTGGTACCCTAATTCAGCTCCAAGAACCTACAGAAATAATATGTTGTTTTCAAAGCAAAGTAACCTATTCGAGTTAAGTATTTAATTTAAAACATTGTTATTGCTATTATAATTATTTCTGGGAATGCCCCAAAGCAGAGGAGATAATAACCTCTTATCGACTCCTAATGAGCCCTATATTATTCCAGAAGCTTACAAACTTTGATAAAAGAGGAAGTAAATCTTGGGATGTATACATTCAAGTCTATGTTCTATAAGAATCTGACATTTGGATTTACGTCATCTCAAAGATTAAAGTAAGAAATGCAGTTAGAAAGGTAACATTACCTTTAAAATGTTGGGTGATTCATTAAGTTTAGGCGACTGAAACATTTCTGACAAGTACGAAGATATAGATATAGCAGCAATTTCACACTTCTGACCAGAATAGCCCATATCACACCTATATCATGAAAGCAAAAACAAAAAAAGTCAATTAACATGTTGTATTTTATAAAAACATGTAAGTACAAACATTACTTTATTACCATAACATTCCGAAAGTAACCTAACATCGTAAGTAATCTCCCCTTCATTGAATGTAAACCTTTCTCGCTGTAAGTGAAATCATTCCATATTCCTTAATATAATCCCCAGAGGCCGACAAAAATGCGAAAATCTTAGGAGCCAGGGAAAATTTTTAGGAGCCAGCTATAATATTTTCATTTGCGAACTAGTAGCCACCTGAAAAAACTAATCGCCAAGGCATATTTTTTAGTCGCCTGCGCGACCTGGCCCCCGGGATTTGTCGGACCCTGATAATTCCCCCCCCCCCCTAGAAATGGCTGACAATTTTGAAACAAATTTTGTATTATTGATGAAGATTAAATATCTAAAATTTCTTTTTGTATTTTGTATTTTACCTTGTTTAGTTATTTTTTTTATAAATATTTAAGGTCTATATGCTTAAAAATAAATGACATGTACTCAGCATTGATTCCTTCATCAGCCTGCTAGTTTTGATCGTGTAAATCTGCCATTTTTGGTCGTGCACGGCTAGGCGCACTTTGGAGTCTTCAAAATTGAAAAAAGTGCCCACAGCTTTTAAAAAAGTGACCAAATAGTAACCATTAAAATATAAACTTGTGTGTGTGTGTGTGTTTTTTTTTTATTTATTTAAACTAAATATAACTTGAAAAAGAGCAGTTTCGACATCTTTTGAAAACTAAACCTGAATAAATAGAGCTTTTACCCAATTTAAAAAAAAAATCATAGCCTATTCAAAAATAAGAATTTTTATACCTATAACTATGTTCATAAATACCTTTTTCAAAACCCATAAATGGCTAAGAGTGAGAGAGACAAAAGTTATTTTTCTTAATTAATTTCTTTTTTAAATTGTTACTTATTTAAAAATATAAATGAATAAATATTTATTTAAATCGGCACAAATTTCAAATTTTAATTTATGTTCAACATAGAATAAAATTTATTTTGCAAATGCTACTTTTTAAATATTTTTTATACTTGTTCAAGGATTAGAAAATTTCACTTGAAATAAATCTAAATTTTATATTTTATCAAAATCATTCAGATTTACCAAAATTATTATGAAAATACTGTGTTGATCTTCTGTATCATTGTAGGAAACAAACCGTTTGATTATTCAATACTGTTTTTGTAATTTCATGGTAGTAACAAAATCCAAGAAAAAAAATCTTTGACAATTCCCCGATTTTATAATTTTAGTTGTGATAGTTACAAGGTATCACTTCCATACATAATGACAGTATGAGTGGCACAATCAGAAAATTCTTTACGGGGGGTGCAGTTTTTTTCCCCACCTGAACTATGTGCAATTCCTCTTTTTTTCGGGGGGGGGGGGGATGGAAATAAAAAAAGAGGTCATAATGTAACTTTCTGAGCAATATATATAATCTGCCACTGCTAAGAATTTTTCAGATCTAAAGTTTTTTTTTAAGAATTTGATAAAAATATAACTTTATTTTCTGAAGATGCATTTGTCTTTTCGTTGAGAAATCCCTGATTGAGCTCCAAAAATTTTTTTTTGTGATTGTGACAGTTCGTCCGGGAGTGGAGGGAGGGGGGAAACGAAAGAAAAGAGAAATTAAAGTAATTTTTTGAGTGATATAATCTGCAACTGCTAAAAGTTTTTGGTCTGATTTTTTCTCTTTTGCCTAATTTAAATATAGCTTTATTTTCTCAGGATTTGCACTTCTTGAGTAAAAAAAAATTTAAAAACAATTCAAATCATCATTCTAAATGGGGGGGGGGAGAGGTCACAGGCCCTCTAGGCCTCCCCTTTTGGTTGCACCACTGCAATATCAAACCTTAACTTTGGTACACTCGGGGCTGGCGCCATGCCGAATTTCAAAATACGACCAAAAATGACGGATGCACGGAAGCTTCAACCCTGACACACGTCTTTTTATGCAAAATTGCAATGTTTTCTTAATTCATAGACAGACAAAGTAACTTTTTTTGGTTGCTCTGCCAGAGAAAGGGGAGAAAAGTGAAAATAGTGACCAATTTTTTTGAAAAAGTGAAATTAGTGACCAATTTTTAAAAAAGTGACTAAAAGTGACCAATGCAAAATAAAGTGACTTTTAGTGAAAAAAGTGACTCGCGCTGACCCCTGGTCGTGTTTTGGAATTCAGGACATTGCGAAATATTGATGTAGAGCTGGTCACGAACATGCTAAATTTGGGTTTCAGTACTGTTTTAAACTTAAATCATAGGGATTTCTACTAACTACCAGTGCTAAATCTCTTCTTCTGTAAAAGATGGCATCTCCAATTTACCATTAGAAAATTGTAAGACAGATTTTTGTTTATTTATCTTTTGGAATTTTGTTTTATATTAATGTTTTCAAAAATAATCTTAAATGGGTTATACTTATTATTTATGTTCTGTAGCTGCTCTTCATTAATACTAAAAACAATTTTTTTGGATAATTATTTTCGAAAATCTTGATTATAACCCCCTATCTGAAATTTGCCAGTTTGGTTTCTAAAAAGGGGGGGGGGATACTTTCAGGATGTTACAGTAAATGAAAACCAAAATGTATGCATAAACTTTTTGAACTGATGCCTTGCCTATGCGTCCCATAAAAGATTAAAACATTGATACATAACAAGTGTGGTAGACACACACACAAAAATAACCTTTGTACAAGTTTATTGTCTAACTAAATTAAACTTTAGTGTAGATAATATTGCAATGATACAAGTACATTCAACAAAACATTTTCAAAGATATTACATTTGGTTATGGAGCAAATGCATAAATAAAATTCAAACATGCAAAAACAGCCATGTAAAACATTTTATGGCTTACACTGAAAATTTGAATTACTTATTAACTTATACATTAATACTACAAATAACAACATGTAATACTTTAGATTTAGGATTGCAAAAGGTTATTATCAAAATGAACGGTGTTGAAAAATGTGTTAGTACTAATACTCATAAAAGGTTTCATAGGATTTGTTTTAGTTTAAAACAGAAAAAAATTGCTAAAATCTAAACAAGAGGGTAATTGAGAGTTATGATAAACATTTTAAAGATATATTTTTATGCAATTTTTAAAATATGTGTTCACATAATTATGCACAAAAACAGACTTCATTATAATGATAAAAATCACACTAAATGAAGTATTCATATTGTTAAACTTACTCGCAGCCAGATTTAGTGCATTTTCCATGACCACTGCACCCATTTGGACACATTCCAATATACACTGTAGATAAACAGGTAAGATTTAGAAATTTAATCTATTTCACAGCAAAAAAAAATTAAACTTAGGTTCAAAGCTGAAGACTTACTATCATCTATCGCCCAATTAGAAGCAGAATATTTCCCTCGTTGCCTGATACGAAAACGGACTCCATCAACTAAAGCTGGATATGGTAAAGGATAGGAAACTTTGTTCCATCTAAAAGAAATTTATGAACAGAAAAAAATTATTCAAGTTATGCATGACTGGAAATAACTTTAAACACATGCTTTAACCCCTTAAAGCGCTAGTTCTTTTTCGGAAAAACTAGTAAAAATTAGTTTTTTTGACAGAAAATAAATGTATAACGCTTTTTTCTTTTTTTTTTTTCAATTTCAGTTGTAGGGTTGAGTTAAGAGGGGGGGGGGGGTAAGAGCTGTACTTATATGTATATATATATATTACACAAACAAAGTGTAACTTCTCGGTAACTTTAGCCCGTATCAGACACGGGCAAATGTGTTAAGGGGTTAAAATTATGAGTCATTGATAACTTTTTAAATACAAATAAGAAATTTGAAGAAACAAAAAATATATGAATTATTTTATTACATTTAAAATTTGAAATATGCAAGTTAATGATTATTAAAACTTAAAATAAATAAAAAGAGCTGTTTGAAGATTTTAACAAAAGTAAAAAATCTTTTCAATAAGAATGTATGAGAAATGTTAGTGCCAAGAGTCTCGGTTATTGAAATATTCCCAAAAGCGTTGAAACTCTAAATATTTAACTATGAAAGTAGTTTAAGGAAATCAAATAAAAGGAAAGCATAACAATCGTGTCAGTTGTTAAGTTATGCCATTGTTTGAATTTTAAGCGTGTGTACCACTGATATGACCTTGCTTCTGATTGGCTGCTGTTATTAGCCATTATGATTTCATTGGTTCCTGTGACACCATCATTAGATTTATACATATGTACATAAAGAGATTATTAGACATATATATTTCTCTAATATCATTATGTTTTAATAAAAATGCCTGTTCTTCTAATACGAATCTCTTTATAGTGTTCTTACATCAAACCTTGTAACTAAAATATGTTTCATCAATATTTCCTACAGGTTTTGTTATTTTGTATTGCAGTTGGAAATTTTTTTTCTAGATGAGTATTTTTAAGCAAAATATTTAATTTTAAGCAACATTTGGCTAATGGATTTCAAAATATTTTTTATTCTAAATGTATAAATTATTTTTAAGAAATTCAAGTAAATTTAGATTTAGGCACATGAAACTCATAAAAGCTTTTTATTTAGAAAATTATATGTTAACATATTTCAAGCCAAAATTCAAGTCGCTTAATATCATTAAGTAATAGATAATGTGAAATTATATATACACTAAAATGTACATATAAATGAGAAAAATATCAGGATAAGGAAGAAACTATTTGAGTTGAAGTTCAAGTTAAGGTAATGTGAAAGAAAAAGATGATAATAAAAATGAATTTGATATTTGTTCAACTTACATAAAATGTATTTTTGGTGAAATTTTAAACATACCCTTTCATATCATGTGAGGAAAGACGTGAACTGAGTGAAGAATGGCTGCCATTACAAAGGGGAAGAAGACACATTTCATGCAATGAATGCCAGTTGTGACCCGATGTTGTGCTAAATTCAACTCCAACTCTGAAAAAAGGGAAACTATCATTAGAAATATCAATAAACTATATTAAAATGAACAATACACAAAAAAATAATAAAGTAGGGTTGTTTTTTTTTTTTTTTTTTCTTTTTCATTTTGTGAGAACTGAGCAGTTTTTATTGAAATAATTTATAAAGATTGCACAAAAGTTCGAGACGCAACATTTGCATTCATTGATTAGTGTAAAGTACTATAAAATATTTTTGCAATACAATTAAACAGCTTTTCAAGTTGACTTGCAATTTCTGCATATAGTTGACTTGTACATATGTACTTCCAACAATTTTAATGGTGCTACTTCAAAATATAATGAGAATAAACAAACATTTAATTAGGAAATGCACAGATTGCCATGATTGCATATAGAGAGATACAATATTTGGCACTAGTTTAAAATCAATTTTAATATAGAGAAATAACACACATGAAAATATTAAAATAGTGAAAAATGTGTTTTGGAAGTGGTTTTATAGAAATTAAAATATAATCTACACATACTCATTTGCTGAAATATTAGTTCCACACTGGAAATTTATTTTAAAATTCAAAAGATGAGTGATTTCTGACTGAAGCCAAGGTAAGACCAAAACATTGTCTACAACCCAAATATCTTTACTCTCGCCTCCACTAGTAGCTTGACTCCAACAAAATCGTGTGCGATGAGTTTGAGCTTCTGCAGGAATAGGGAGAGATACCAAGGTAGGTTCCTACAATGGAACAGGAAAAATTAAATCTGGTCCTTCAATTATATTGATACAAGAGATGCTAAACAATTAACAATAACTTTTGAATTTTTTCTGGAACAAATTAATTGAAATAACCAATTCTGCTATGGAAAATGCAAAGGGAGTAAACAATTTCTCAAAGAAACTATAGAAACAAACAAAGTTCGCAAGGCAATTTCTTAAGAGCGGGATTTATATTTTACTATTATTTGAAAATGAATGACTAATTGGATAAAATTGTTTACAAAATTATTTTATTCCTGTCTGACTGAAAAACTACATGTTCTATTCATTGAGGCATATGATATATTTGCCAGAGAGACGAAGACAAAATATTCTTTTTAGTAATCGATCTATAAAATGAGAGCATAGGTAAATAAATTTGTAATTCTTTTATTGTTTAAAATACGAAGGATAAATGTACAAGATTTAAAATTGCTTCTATAAAAAGTTATTCAAGTTAAAATGAACTATCAAAATTATGTTAAGCATTACTTTTGAAACTTTGAAAGTTTAAGGGCATTTCACTGTATTTGGGACATAATGCAAAGTCTGTAATATACATAGATATCCTTATATTTTCTGTAAATTTTAAACAAAATTAAAAACGTTTTTGAGTCAAGATATTAAAATGAGATTATGTTTTTAAACCAAACTAATTTTAAAGATTTGTTTAAAATTTACACAAAATAAAAGGATATGCAGACTCTACCTTACCTTATGTCCCAAATACTGTAAAATGCTCCTTTAAAAAATCATACATCTTATATATTTATCTTTTTGGGGTAGTAAAATAACTTTTATGTGTTTCATGAAAGATAGAAAGGTCAATGATTTCCAGTACACTAATTACGATATAATCATATTCATCATTCTTGAACATTGGTAAATATTTAAGGAACTTTTTTTTCTCCAAATTTCTAAACACTTGTAAAATTTTAAGAGTTTTAAAAGTATCATAGTACGGATAAGATAAAAATTAGGATTATCTCCTGTCTTACCATTACGGCTGCATGAATCACATCAGCCAACATGATTTGTTCATTTGTAGAAGTTTCTGCATATACCAAAACAGGAGAATTGTGTCCCATAGTGGTATTAACTTGAGAATGGGAGCAGTCGGTTCCACCTGGCATAATTTTAAGATAATTAACAACATATTTGAAAAATGAACAATTAGGCTAAAGCAATGGAATTAGGGGATATTATTTTTCCTTAGTTAGCATATTTATATATTTAATTAATTACAATATTTATGCATAAATACATAGCTCATAATCTTTAAAGAGAATGGTTTAAAGCACTTAGAAGCAAGTGATGAAATTGAAAATTTGGAGATAATTAGTGTAAATCGTATGAGAAATACCCATCTGTTTCATGGCAAGAGATATTCGTCATGGTCATAACAGACGCCACTGCCAGACATGATTTAGAAAAAAAAAATTACATTGAGGTTCCTGAATGATTTGAGCTTTATACATTGTTTTACCTTAAAATCTTTCTTTTGTCATTTACATCCTTCTGCATTTCACTGCATCACCAATAGGTATAAGTTGCTCAACTTCTTGTTTTTAGTTCAATTATATTTGCTTACTGCAAAATGTATCGAATGCATAAGTACTCCTTAATTTGTAAAAAAGAGAAAAACTGGAGAAAATTATGAAAGCTGTATCATTTTTAAGAATTTTATATGAAGATCTCCAAGGATTTTCTGCAGTAGATTTTTTCCCTCTTTCACTATTTCCCCCCCCCCTTTTTTTTTTGTTTAACATTCAAGGATAAATTAACTAAAATAAGAACTATAAATAAAATGATTTAGATAGTTAAGTAGATTGTTTTGTGTTGATGAAGGTTTAATTTAACTATCATGAAATCTTTTGATCGGGCACAGAGCAAAGGGTATATTTCTGTGATTGTAAATTTTGCAACAGGGATCATTTTGGAACCCACCTTCAAAAATGAGCTCGAAATAGAGCCTTATTATTTAAGATGAAATAAAAAGAAAATCAGCACAAAACAAGTGTGCTACAATGTAGGGTTAACATACTTTACTTAAAAATTTTTAGATCAAACTCTAAAGCCTATTTTTCAGCTTAGTAGGTTGTTTTCTTTTTTTCTAATTATAACAAATTTTATATAACAATGCATTTACAAACATATCTACCTTAAAATGCACTCTTTTTAAAAAAGGGTAAACGAGTTAAATTTTTCTTCAAAAATCCACAAAAATAACAAATGAATAAATATAATAATTTAGAGCATCATTCCATTTTAAATTTCATTACACTAAATCACACTTAAAATAATATCAAGTTAACAAAAAACCACATTTTAAAAAAAAGTAAAGCAATGCAATATACATGTAACTTAATTTGTGGCAATATAAGTGAAAAATAAGATTGAGAAAGAAATTATTAAAAAAATTTTGAAATACATTGAACAACTTATACAGTATTGTTAAAAGATGTCCATGATGAAGAAACTTTGTGCTTTGCCACATTAGGCTAGTTAAAGTTGCTTCAAAAATATTTAAATATTTTTAATAAATTGAGAATTGTATTAGTACATACTATATCCCATTTAAAGCCCATTTGACTTTAGATGGGATATAGTATGTACAGTCAAACCTCGTTAACGCGAAGTCGAGGGGGACGCTAAAATTTTTCGCGTTAACCGATGGTTGCAGGATTTTGAATTTAGTAAAAATGTTTGTTTCTTATGATACAGAAAATATAGGAACCAAAAGTATATACAAAAATGCACATATACACACACACATACGAATTTATATTTATACTTCGATTAGGAAATTAATATGAAATTTACTAAACTAGTATTAAAAACAATTATCAGAATGGAAGAGTATGTTTTATTTACCTGTGTTTTTTTCAACTGAAAAATTTTCTTTTTCGTCTTAAGCGGGATTTCGATCAAATCAATTTCGTCTTAAACGATTAATTTAACACTAATTCCCAGATTATCTGACGGGAATGGCATTCATTTTGCGTTAAGCGAAATTTCGCGTTAACGGGGTTTGACTGTATTATGAAGGCACCCTCATAAAACTGATGAATTTTTTTTAATAAAGAGTTCATATTTCATAAATATATGAAACAACAATTATCTTATGAGTCTCAAATCACTGGAAAAAATGTTTTAAATAAATAAATATACATGTACATATTTAAAACAAAGATTCAGAGTTTTTACATGATGACTCATATGATTCTACGTAAATTTTACTAATTTGCTTGTCTGAGCAAGACCTATCACTTGCGTATATGAATGCAGAATATTACGACTATTAATATGCAGAAAATAATATTGCATTTTTATTTTATACAAACGTGTTATAAATCAGTTCTCCGCATAAACAAGGTTACTATATCCAAGTTCAACTGTATCTAACTAAACTTCTATAAATGAGGAATAATAAACTTACCAAACATAAAATGAAACCTCAAATTTCCTGCATCTTTTGCGTTGATGAATGGTGAACAAAAAATTCTAGTACCTTTTCCGGACATCACCAGAGCTTTTTTATAATTCAATATTTCACATTTTTGACTCATTTCACCACCTTTCACTACCCACCTGTTATAAAACAATAAATAGAAAGAAAAAGTGCAAAATCAATTAATCGAACTGAAACTTATATATGAATCACAAAATCATTACAAAGCAGGGTTTAACCCAAGTCCAAAAGTTCTGTAAAATTGAAAACCACTGTACAGCCTCACTTCCCCTCTAAGAGAAACATGCATTTATTAAACGCATCATAATATTTTGTTCATTAAGTGGGGATATTTGGAATATTTTGAAGCCTAAGGCAATCAAGAGATATATATATATAACTGATGTTGGAGAAAATCAATGTTGGCATGTGGGAAATTAGGCTTGCTTAGTTCTGGATAAACTCGATTTAGCAGGAGCAATTCTCAAGACCCCCAACCTCATCCTCCGAGTACATATAATTTTTTTTTTTTGAAAAGCCTTAAAATGGTCAGCACAAGGCTGCTTAACACACCACTCTTAGCAGTAATTTTTACTTTACAAAGTGAAATAACTATCATCTTACTAAAAAAACACCCTAAAAATTATTATTACATTTCATTATATTCAAAATAAATTTCTTTGTTTTAAAGACCCAAAATAATTACTAATTTGAATGAAATGAGTTACATACTGAAAGACCACAAGACAAATGTTGTAATTTAAAAAGATTACAGATACAGAATAGAAAATGTGTAAAAATTCAATAAGTTTAGGTAAGTAAAAATTTAATAAGTCCCAGTGCTATAAATATATGTATATTGCATTATTTTACATAGAAAAGTATCACTGATGTACACTTAAAATCCCATCCTTGCAATATCCACTAAAAAAAGTTTAATATCTTTAAAAATTCACCAGTAGTTGGTTTTGTAATAATCAAAACATTATAGCTAGCTTATAAAGATATTAAGAATAGAGCTTATAAGTGTTTTTTATTTATTTATTATATATTTTATTTATTCAATTGTCTTTCCTTTCTGTAAAACATATGATTTTCAAATTACAAATGATTTTCTTCAAAGTGTGATACACATGTATTAAATATTCATAAATTTATAAAATATGTATTAAATATCTAATTTAAATATACAATGTGTCAAAGAATTTTTAAGACTAGGTTTATAAAATAAATGGAAGCTAGTAATTATATTTTTTAAGTATTTTTATTCAAAATGAGTTCCTTCGGGTTCAATATATTTGTTATAGCGGTTTAACAACAATTTGAATGCCTGTTCCACCGAACATAGTGGGGCTGCCTCCAAAGCTTGCATCATAGCTGTTTGTATAGTGTCAATACAGAGCCGTCTCCGAAGTCAACCGTTTCTCTCTTTCTTCCAAGCCTGCTTCAAGATTTGACTGTGCAATCCAAGTGATCCCACTTTCTGCAGCGCTTCATCGTTTCACATCACATTTTTTTGTTCCATACCGACCAAAAGTTCTCAAACTTTCGCTGCCTGTACCTCATTTTGGTACATTTACAACAGAATATTAAATACATATAACTATTTTGTTTTTCAAAGCAGAAAAAATATACTGAAATGTTTTAATCTTATTAGATTGCTGATAGGACTTCAGTTAAAACTTACAGTACTTGGTAGATTTTATTTTTGGAAGTCATTTTTAACAGTAATTATTCAGTAAAGCAGCAGTAATTTAAAAGTTAAAATGCAATACTTTTAAGTGAAGTCATCTTTTTAAAAATTATTCTTAGGAAAGCAATAAATAAATAGCTATGGAAATAATTATCAACTTTCATTTCAATTTTCAGCATATTTAATTGATGTTTTCATTGTAAGTGTTCTTTTAAACTATAAATAAATATGTTAAAAGATCTAAATTTAAATAAAAAAGTATAAATCTATTTTCAAAATATAAAATTCATTTTATTCTTAAATTTTGTAGTAGTAATTTTAAAAATAATTCTTTAGATATTTAAAGTGTTCTACATGACAAATTTAGAATTTTTCAGAACTTTTAGATTTTTTTAACATTTTGAAACAAAAATATGATTTTAAAATTTACATTGTAATGTAGTAATTCAAACAATCCGAAAAATTCAAACATAACTTTAATGAGAGCAAATTGAAATAGAAAATATAGTTTCTAGTTTCAACTAAATTGTAAAATTTCAAATATTAATTGAATTTGCTAAAATTGAAAATTTGTTCACAATTTTTAAAATGATGTTTCATTTTCAAAAAAATATACATAACACATATAGCATTTCAAATAATTTATTTACAAACATATCAAGTTAGAGAGTAAAATTCATGAATCTAATAATAAGCATACTAACTGGCAGATATAAAAACTTCCCCCTTTCCACAAAATTGATTTACATGTAATCACTTTTTTTAATTTTTCTATGTCAAGAGTTAGGTATTTGAGTTTCACAGCTTCAACTAACAGTATTTTGTAGCATAAAAATTAAAAACAAAACAATTAAAAAAAAAAGCATTGTTACAAAAAATTGAGCCACATCAAAAATATACACTTGCATATTATATTTTCAAACATGTAAGATTTAAAATTTTCAGTCTTTATCAGTAAATTTTGCTCCTACTAGTTAAAATTGATGTTATATTTCAATTAGTTGGTAAAAATAGATAGTTTCCTTTTATTGCTCCTAGAATTATAATCATTTTTTGTTTTTGCATAATCATTAAGAAATATATCAGATATTCCTGATAAGCAATACTCAATATGACTTAAAACATAAGTTCCACAATTACATTTAATTAAAAAATCCATCCCCATAATTTCCATTTTTTCTATTGCAAGCCGTACTACTAAATTCCTTGTCTCAGGAAATTATAAAAATAACTTCTCGTACTCTTTACTTATTAGTTTCCGAAAAATTTGGAAAGCATATACTGATACATATATCAATCATTTTTTGGGAAATTTTAGTGTGCCTCTATCAGTCAGTAAAAAAAGTTGATAAATATCCGGGCTCTCCAATTCCAATGTTTTGTCAGATATTAGCATAGAAATGCAATCTAAACAATGCACCTTATGGGATAAGCTTACATAACCTGCTATGTAAACTAAAACTGACATTTCATCATTTTTAACTTTATCATCGACATTGCAGTTCAATATACCATAGTAGTGATCTGGTATTTCCACTTCAAAATTGGCAGTTAATTCTCCTTAATTGAAATTCTTTAAATTAAACTCTCCATTTTTTTTCCGAATGTAAACTTATTAGGCTAAGTATCTTCAATTTTCTCTCTGCTTCCAGAACTTGAACACAAGAAACATTATAGTTTGCCACGTTTATTTGTCGGTATTGTCCAAACCTAGCCTCCAGAGAATCTGTCTGAAATTTACCTAATAATACATAGCTTGGACCAAAAGAGTCGAATAAATATTTCACAAGTTCAATTAAAGTCTTTGTAGTAAACCTCAAAGCAAAAAAGGTTTCCTTTGTTAACATGCCACCCCTGACAGGTAGACCTTGCATTTTTCTTTCCTCTGCTTTCATTTGAAACAATTTATCCCATGTAGTCAGCCACAAATTAAATTTTTCTAAAAATAGAAAATTGTCATCTTCAAGATCAGAGATGGGAGTTGAGAAATATTCATTTAAATGCTTGACCTTTGAAGGATGTTTAACATTTACAACCTTCTACCAACTAGATATCTGATTAATAAATGTTTTGGCTTCTATTACATGTTCACCTAAATTTAAATTTAACTCTAACGCAACAGAATTGGTGTCATGAAACAAATTTAAGGCATACTTGGCATTTTGCCTTTCGATTGAATTTGGACAAAGAACTTTATGTGAGAGTTTTGGAGCTATTTTAACAATATTATTTTTCTCTTTCTCATAAATTACCAATCTGGCGCCCTGGGCACAGGGCCCATCTGATCCCCCCCCCCCCCCCCACAGTTACGTCCCTGGCCACACACCTCGCCAGCTAGCTCGTATGCCATCCGCGTGCAGTGAAGGAACATGGGATCACTTGAATGACTCATCCTAGCGATTCGCTTGCTTGAAGCAGGCCCGGAAGAAAGGGAGAAAATGTCGACTTCGGAGACGGCCCTGGTCAATATCATCAAAGTAAAAAAAAAAAGTAAACAAATGAACTCAGGGTTTGGCAGTGGATCAGCTGATAGTTAAGGAATTCAACCAATGCTCGATAAGACAGAAAACGCCACTGTAAGCTTAGTTCCAGCTGTAGTCTTAAAAATTCTTTGACACACTGCATACAAACAGCTTCTACACGAGCTTTGGAGACAATCCCCAACGTCAGCTGGAACAGACATTCGAATTGTTGTTAAAGTGTTGAGACAAATGTATTGAAGGCAAAGGAGCTCATCTCGAATAAATATGTGAAAAAAATATAATTAATTGTTTTTATTTTATTTCGTAAACCTAACCTTAAAAAAATTTTCACACGCTGTGTATGTAATGTAAAAAAATATATTAACTGAAACAGACTGTAATGCAATGTAAAATAAATATGGTCTTTAATGAAGGAAATGAAACTTACGAAGTAACAGATTTGTCAAACATCTCATTAAAAATGATGTCTTCAGTAGCAATAATAGTAGACATATCAAGATCTCTGGTTATAACCAATCTTTTATGGTGATCATGTCCAGAAAATGCCAAAGCATTGCCATCAGAATGACACTTTCTCTGAAATAATGGAAACCCAAATTTAAGAAACAAAGCTTGGGGGTAAAAAATATTTTGCCGCAGAAGGAATCTTACAAAATAAGTATAACAAACAAGAATAGAAACATTAGGAAAGAAAAATAAATTATTAATTCATTATTAAAAAATGAAACAAACACTTTTCATTTGGGAATATCATTTAAAAATTCAGCTTTATCAAAAAAAATGGACATACTGTAACAGTTCCTCCTGGGAAAAACAAAAAATTTCCAGGATCAATGGGATCAAAATTGTCTTCAACAATTTTTGGACGATCTGCAATGCTACTAATAACTACATTGTCAATAGCCCAGCAGCCTCTATATTTGGAACCCTTTGGGGGAGATTCTTGGAACCACTGAATACATACATCAGTATCTTTGGCAGAAGGTGGCAAACATAAGATGTGGACAGTAGTTTCGACTGCAGGTTGTAACCTGTATAAAGAAAAATACAATGAAACTTCTTTAGCAAAGTTATTAGGTAAAATTTTACAAACACTGAGCACATTTATTTTAAAGAAAACTCAACAAAAGCATTTAGATAATATAGCTCATTGTGGCTTAGTTTTAATTATGTGAAAAATTAGTTGCATTTGTATCTTAAAGTAAAAGGTAAATTTAAACTATTCTCACTTTATTATTTTTCGTTTTGTGTATCTAGTAAGCAAGGGTCCTCCTCACCAGGGGGAAATTCATAAAATGCAGAAAAACCCACTCTTTCAAATGACATAAATCAGATGAATATGCAAGTATTTCTTTATCTTAAAATCAGCAAATTTATGTATTTGCTTAAAATTGGAATACAAAAAGAACAAATTCAAATTTTGGGAAAAACGCTTTGAGGTGCATTAGGACCTGACCTAAAGCTCCTATAACCAAAATTTCCCACTCCTGGACCTTTTCATTTTGCCAGGAGGAACCAACCAGACACGCACACAAATTTTCCAGCCCCGGTATCTAGGCATCTGTTTCTATAAAGGAAAGTTGAATAACTTATTGATGCTCAGTGGCTGAAACGTAGCCTTCCGTGTTACCATGCCACAGGTCCGGGGTTCAATTCCCGGGCTGGGCAGGGTCGACTCAGCCTTTCATCCCTTCTGTGGTGTCGATAAAATGAGGACTAAGCATGCTTGGGAACTAACACTGGGGATTCCACGTCAGGCCGACCACTTGACCGGAATATCTGCTTCTGCACCCCAGGGCCTTTGGTCTCGAAAGCTGGGATGGGCACAGTAGGCCATGGTCCCCATTGGGCTGTTGTGACACTGAGTTAGTTTAGTTTTTGAATAACTTATTTATGTCTTAAATTGAAACTAAAGTTGAAATTTTTTAAATAACTTAACCCATTCATTTCATTGAATTCCTTTAGTATTTATTCTTTAGTCCATTTTTTAAAATCACATAAAGCTTTTGAACAATAGTTGTACAATATTTTTTCACAGTTCAAAGTTTCAAATTGGTAAAGAGTTGTCGCTGTAGCGCCACATGCACAGTTAAATATATAGGTCTCCTGCACAAGGCCTACATTGTTTAACTTTCTACTGAGAATTATTTTTTTTTCTATTTATTTTTTTGTTTAAATTAAGGTAGAAAGATTTTCCTCCTTTTTTTAATTGAAAAATGTAAACAATCACCTATCCTATGGAAATACTTCCTTGCATTTCCCTACTTTATTTTAAGACATTACAATTCATACACAAATTTTATGCTGACTTCCAAAATGAACATACCACAAGCATTGTATGACAGCATAACTCTATAGCTGTAAACATAATTACCTTATTTGTTCCAATTCTTGCCACTTTGTACATTTATCCGTACCGTAATACACCGAAATGGGAGGCTCATCAATAGACACACTACAGTTTCCAGAACCTAAAACAAAGCTTTTCAGTGGCAAAAATCATGCAAAAATTTTAAATACAATTTTTTTCAACACCTTAAACTCAAACATATTGACTTACCAAAATTACATAATAAACTGACTTACCTAAAGCAAATTGTAAAGTTGAGGCAGTTGTTGTATTTAGTCTCACTGTAGTCTAAAAAAATGTAATAACTTTTTTAAATGATAAAATATATTTTTCAACTAAAAATCATGAAGAAGTATTCACAATTTACAAATTATTTGGATGGTAAATCATTTTCACACAAAAACCCTTGAACAATGTTGATTCTATAAGGAAAGGGCCTAAGGAGGGAAATATTTTCAAAAGAACACACTTTTCAAGAAGGGACTCTATGCTCAATTTAAAGTTTCCACTCATTTATTTATTTTCCTTTTTCCTCCTTTAATTTGACTTCACTTTAATGTGTGTTACAAAAGCAGTATCAAGATTGTTTGAGAGATTATCCCCTGCATTAATAGAATAAAGGTTTCCTAAAGTTTGGTTAAACCAACTATGTGTGGCTGTGTACATTTTGTGTGTATATCGGGGGAGGGGGCACTAAAGCCTGGTCTTGCCCCTGTTGAAAAGCGACCTATTTACACCCCTGCAGGAGTAACGGTAGTAACATTGGCCAGAAAAGAAAGAGAAAGTTGTAATCTGCCTGATTTTTATTCACTGAATTTGGCATGGTAATGCAAAAATTAATTTCCCATATGACTACAAATTTCCTATTGAAGGAAAACTGTTGGAAAAAGCAAATGTCATCTATGGAGTAATGACTAAAGGGGCAAAATAGTACTTGAAAATGCAATCGTAAGTCTTTTGGGCATTCAAAATAGTGTGAGGGTGGTTTTAAAAAAGTCTGCAGGAGCCTATAGAAAAGGCTATAGGACATATAGAAACAGCAACAAAATGCACCAGAAAAGGTAACATGGTTTACCAAACAGCGCCCTGCCAAAAAGTTCTAGAGTCATCACTTCTTAGAATCATGCCTTTAGGAGTGTGCGTCTGCAAGAAATGCACCTAAAGCATGTAAAATTTCATTTTCCCCTAACTGCATCCCCCCCCCCCTTCTTCAAAACATACTTCAACTTTACTCAAGACTTCAATTTTTAATAAGAAGATTAAATGCCAAAAAGACAATTGAAAAGAAAACATTTTTTTTTTAATAACAAAGCATTGCACTGGAGAGATCAAGTGAAATGATTTGGGAAGGAAACCAAATTATAAAAAGCATTCTTACCAAAGACCTTGGTCCTGTTCCTCCACAAAATGTTGCTGCTTTTCCATGCAAAACAGATCCACATTGATCATCTATAACACCATTAATAACTTCTGACCAAATGGCAGGATCTGCAGAAGCACCACTTTCAAAATCTTCTCTCAGTACTAACCCCGGATCATGGATTCCACTCATTGCAGGAATATCTGTTGACTTAGGTGCATCTGAAAATTTATAATGAAAATTATAATAAATATCCAATTTAAGAGTGCATTGCAAAAGAGTTACAATAATAACTAGTGTCAGGATTGAATCTTTTAAGTAACTAATTTCTACTAACATAAACAATCCTACTTATTTTCTAATTAAGGCACATATAATACGAACATTAGTTTTATCAATTATAAAACTACCTTCTGTTAAAAGTTATTCTGAACTATTTTTTTTATTTTTTATTATTAAATTCTAATGATTTACCCAGCAGCATCAAGAGAAATTATTTTAAATCTAGTTATGCAAAAAATTTGGAACACCACTTTTTTTTTTCTTTCTTTCTTTTTTAGAACTGTAGCATACATTTTGCATAAAAGTGAAAATAATAATAATGATAATAATAATAAGTTCCTTTTCTTTCTAAATTACCTTTCTTTAATTTATTTTAATTTTTCTATATTGCATTTTACATTTAGATTATTTTGCAATGTTTCAACATTTTACATTACAATCACATGACTTTCAACACAAAAGTTAATATTATTCTTTTCATTTAAAAAGTATCAATAACAATCTAGAAAAACAAATTTTACTGTTATACATTAACAAAATTGAAATTTTATGATACGTTTCATGATATACCTGAACACACACAAACAGATATATACCCTGCAATGACCATAATGTGATAGAAGTCTAAGTGAGTCTTTCAATTATAGTCTATTCTTGAAAACTCGAATCTAGCAAGACCAAAGAAAAACTTCAACTTACCAGAATTTTGACTGATCACTTGTTTTATTTCCTTATGTTTTAGTAACAAGAACCTTCAGATATTTTAATTAATAATATAGATAACTGATAAAATTGCAAAACTTTTAAATTTTTGTCACAAAACATGTACAATATGATTAAAAGTATTAAGTACAAAAACAAAACTTAAAATAAGTCTTACTATGTATTTGCATTTCATTATTTTTATGAAAATTCCTTAATTTTAAATTGTAATAAACCTTGTTGATAGTAGGATGAGTTATTTTTTTAAATTTCTTGTTGTTGTTTTTGCTGTTCTTTTACTGGCTAATTTTAAATTAAAAGAAGTAATCGAGAGATGGAAGAGTTAACATCGGATTTGAGGCAAATGTTTTGGGCCTGATAAAAAATTCGAATTATGGTAGTATTTGACTTATAAAACTTCAATTCATCAGGTACTGTATATTTGTTGATTGTTTCACGCTGACCACTATTGAAAAAAAATCATTACATGTCTCTGAGTGTCTCACATCAATATCATCAGAAAGCAAAAAAAAAAAAAAAAAATCAGCTTACCTCCAGCTTCACATAGTTGCAAAGCGAGAGTATCTTTGAACAGTACTTCATGACCTAAAGTTGCAGTAGCCCTAAACATAACAATAAAAACTAAAATGTAATTAACACTGGAAATCAATATGAAGTAATACATTAATGATTTCTTTTAAGATAGATATGTTCATAACAATTGTAATTGTAAATCAGGTACTAAGTATTTGAGGATGTAAGTGAATTACAGTTAAACCCAGTTATACCACGCCTCAGTATCCACGCCGCGGAATCGGATATACCACGGTGACTACCATGTCCCCCGATGTTTAAACCACCCTTTATCATTGCCATTGAAAGGTACCACCTTATTTAATATTGTAAATAAAGCCAGCAGTATCACACAAATATTCTAGCCAAAGAGCCCCCATCCCCTTTCAACCTAGAACATATCTAGCTTGATTTCAAAATCGGGTGCAATCGTCCTCACTTGTTTCAGTTGACATGAACGGAGCTCAATCTGTCAGGGACTGTTCAGTTCAATGCTTAACTATTCCATTTTCAGAATCTAGTTATGCGTGTGTAACTTCTTTTATAGTGCTATCAACCTTTGTATTCCAGATTCTTTAGCATTTCCAAAAAGTAAACATATTCCCGAGTGAGAAGTGCGTTCCTCCCCTTCCAAATCTAATTTTTACCCATAAGACCTCTTCCCCTTCACAATCCCATGTTGATAACAAAGACATTTTTAAGTACCTTTTTTCTTGGAACACAGTTAGTTTATAACCTATTGCTCGATAGACTGATTGCGCAGCTGAGATGTGTGCTTCTTGCACAAAAATTACAGTGAATAAAATGGCAGCAAAGAAGAAAAGAAAAAATTATACTATAGGTGGAAGAAAAGTTACGAGTAATTGATAAAGTCAAAAATAATGCAACAAAAGCGAGTATTCTTTTGTGAAAATGGTTCCGCGGTTATGTTATAATGCAGAGGTGCCATATATATCCCCCGACACTCGCATTTTAACGGGGTTTTACTGTATTAGTACTACAGTGGAACATCATTTCTATGACGTTATACAATATTTTAGTGAGGCCCCAGTTCTTGAATCCAGCCTGAAGGGTAAATCGACTAAGCAACATCATTATTTATACAACATTTTCTGGGAGTTCTGTCCCTTCGGTTTCGTATAAATGATGCTCTACTGTATTAACAACGAAAAAGAGGTATAAGTTAGTGGAATTTTTAACATCCAGTTCTTTTTTTTTTCAGGGGAGATGAGATGGGAACCTTGCTTGGAAGCCATTTATTAAAGGCTGTTTTTAAATGAATTTTTTTAGATATCAGAATTTGGAGCAGATATATCCCAATATGTCCCCCCAACTAACCATTGGATAACCATACTTAGCTGCAATTTTCTAAGATTCACTAATTAAAAAGATTAGCCCAGAAAACTCTAAATTCCTGCATAACTTAAGCATGTCTAATTATGCAGGAATTTAGAGTTTTATTTTTAGTTTTAATGATTCCCACATGCAGTAACTAAATCAAAAAATAATATTTATCACATTAGCATTTATGTACTATATTAGTCATTTATATATTATTCATAGTTTACTTACAAAAAATTAACACAACCAGTACCAGCAGGAGGAGCCATCCATAGAAACACAAGGGATTTTGCGGGCCTGTGAGACAAATGAGAATGGACAATGGTGCACACCAGACCTTTACCACCCCCTTGTTCTGAAGGCAAGTTAGGCTGAAAGAGATTCATACTCTTGGCCATTAACCCTGATGGTGTAGTGTAGAGCCCAGTCATCAGGAATCCATCAAAATCCAAGCTTGAGGAAACAGTGACTAAAACATTGAAACATAGGATGTTTCTAAATCCAATTACACTATTTCATACTAAACTGAATGAATAACATTTTACAAAGTTAGTTATTCATTAAAAAAAACATTTTCCAAACAACAACAAACTGTTTCAAACAAAAAAAAAAATGTGATTTTATGTAATATTTGATATTTTAGTAATTGCAAATAAAAACAATTGAGCCTTGTAGCTGATTGCTTTCTGACTATCTCTCATGCGATTACTTTGCAACGATAAAAATGCAAGTTATTTCTACAACAAACATAAATAACATGCAAGATAAAAAGAATTTAAAAAAACATTGAAACCAACCAACTTTAGCATGCATAACCCAACACTAATGATGCACAAACACATTTGAATAATAACAAATAGTTGATTTAGGTCCCAAGTAGCATTGAAACTAATTCACCAATTAGTGCCACATTTTTCCTTATTTTCTATGTTTCATTATTATTATTAATTTGATCTATGTTTACAGATATCCAATTTCTGAAATTCTTCCTTACAGGCATAAAATGATGCATTCCTTTTTACCTGTCACGTTTATAGTTATTTTCCCTCTTTGAGCTTCTTTTCGATATTGAGGAAAAACTCTTTAACCCACTGGCGGTTTGGGCCGTGATGTCACGCCATGAGAAATCCTTCTTGAAATGGTCAAAACCTTGATATTACGATGCGCTTTTCCCGCATCAAGATGGTCTAGAGCGTATATTTGCGAAACTCCTTCCCCTTTTCCCAAACAGGCTTCCTAGTACGTTGGAGGCATTGCTTTTCTGCCCATTCCTCATGGAGTGATATCACATCCCAAACTGCCAGTGAGTTAATATAGGAAGAATAAGATGTATTTAATAATATAACTTTTTACCTCGCTGAAGATATAGTGAATAGTTAATCATATTTAATCATGAATTCGTATTGATTAAATATGTGATCAAAACAAAATATGAATATAACCATTTGTTTACAGTTGAATATCAATTAAATTCTGTCATTATTTAAAATTCTGTCACTATGCAATTAATATCCATATTTTTTTAACTTCATAAAATTAACGAGATATATATAAATTAATTTTGTCCATTATTTAACTTAATTTTCACCAGTAACAAGTTTACATAATTTATATAAAAATACTTCTACAATTGAACCATAAAAGATAAGAAAGTCATTTCATTTAAAGATTTAAAAAGTATTTTTTTTTTTTTTTTCAAATTAGAATAAAGCTTTTGGTTTCCTGTTGTACATTTATATTGCAACAAAGATATATTTTTAAAAAAAACTGTTCAGCATAATTTCAGCTATGACAAAAGGTTATAAAAGTGAACAGGAACTTTAATAATTTAATATGATTATTTCGTAGGCTCTAAAAAATTAAACTTTCATTCTACAAAAAAATGTTGTTTTATATTTGGTTACTAGTCTATTTTGCAGAGATAGAAGCAGTGACAGATCTAGGGAGGGGGGCAAGCCAGGGTTCTTTTGGACAAGAATTAAAATCGTAACAAAACTTGTATGGGTTTATCAGTGACCCTAAAGTGAAAAATTCTCAAAAAATAGGGGGGGGAGGGCAGTGCATAAAAGTTATATGAAATATATGATGGGTGGGGCAGCATTTGTAAGTTTTGCCTTGCTTTGGAATACTCCAAGATCCAATACTGGATAGAAGACTATCATATTAAACGTATTTGGCAACAAAAACAACTAATTCTACTGCCACATTGTAACTGAAAAAGAAAACATTTTGTCAAGGAAATTGTGTTTTAAAATCAACAAAAGTTACATTTAAAAAAATTAAGTAGTAAGACAGGGTTTTTTTTTTAATTTAAAAGAAAACGTACAAACACAAATGTGACAATCGCAACAGGCACAGGGCGCAGCTGGGGTGATCGTACTCAATTTAGCAATCCCCAATGAATACCAAATGTTGTTACATAAGTTCATAGTATTTGGCAAATGAGCAATTATCTTGGAAAAAGAATCCAGGAAACAAAACATCAGTTTTTACAGAATCACTAAATCCTATCCATTATGTTTTTCTTATCTTGTAAAATATTAAAGTAAAAGAAAATCATTTAATTATTGCATAAGATTCAGGATTAGCTATGAATTTTATCATAATTGATACATATAATTGATACCAGCATTTTTAAATAATTGAAATTTTTGAAAAAAAAAGACATCAATTAAATCTTTCTTAAAAATTCCTAATCCAATAGTACCAAGATTGTTCTACTTTTTTAGAAAATTAATGCATTAAAAATAAATATACATTAGTTCCATATACAGACAAAAAAGATCTTCAAGAATCTAGTAAGAATTTTATCATTCTACACATGGCCAGTAGATAAAACATGAAAGAAATCTTTATTTGGTTAATGCAAGTCTTTTCAGAGAAAAATAATGCACTTTAGTAAAATTGGCTCTATTGTTAAAGAAAACAATTTTTAGCTCATCTGAAACTTTTGAAACCGTTTTGCCCCAGTAACACTTTTCAGCATCAAATGATCTTCTTTTTATACACAAAAAAGTGCATTTTACTGAGATGGCAAATATGAAATTTGTAGAAAAATAGGCAAAGTTGGTTGATATAGTGAGGTTTCATACTTGACCATTCAATAGGTTGAAAAGTGGAGGAAATAGAAGCATACAAAATGAATGTAAATTTTGAAGTTTCCGTCACTAAAAGATTTAGTATAAGTAAAAGTTTTTGCTTTGCTTGAGCACACAATGCTACTCAAACTTTTTTTTTTCCGTATAAAGCAAAATTAAAGTGCCTTACTTTTGCTTTACACAGAAACTTACTTAATTTTCTCATTTTTCTTTCTTAGTTCTTTTTTTATTATTATTAGGGTAGTGCTTGGCATAGAAGGTTTCTAAGTCTTAGTTTTTTGTATAGCTAAAATATAAATTCTCTAGCAATTATTTGATGCTCTCGGTGCAATAAATTTAACAGTTTAACAAAATTAATAAAGAAACATTTTAGTTAATGAAATCAAACTGTATACATGTAGTCGTACCATATAAATAGTATGTAACTTTGCCAAATGATTCTCATTGTGCTTTAAATAAACTAGACACTGGTGAAACACAAAACTATTTACAATTCTTTTTAGCGGAAGCAATTGGTGCCAATATGCTGAGAGGTCAAAACTCTGGTATCAAAAAAAAAAAAAATTGCTACTTTCCTGAATGGCACTTTATCTGGACAGGAAATTACGACACTATTCTTTGAAGGCTACTTTCTACTTCCTGAGTGCGAGACAACTGAAATGATTTCATTTCTGGTACAAAAAAATATTTTTTATGTTATTGTTTGCTTCATATCATTATCTTCTAGAGTTATTTAAATTAGCATTCATAACTGAGTAAAATTAAGCATTAAAATATAAGCATTAGCCCCCTTAAGAAAAACTATTTTTTAAGAAAACAATAACAAAAGTGCCCATTTTGTATTCACAGATAAAATTATTACTCATATTTTTGTATTAAATTATGAAATAAACCAGCTATATAATATTATAGTTTGAAATCAGAGGTACCAGTTGGTATTAAGGTCTTAAGTCAAACTTTAAAAATAGGTTAGCTGTACCAATTGATATTATAGCCTTAAGTCAAGTTTATAACTTCCTGCCTGGTATTAAGGTCGTAAGTCGGCTCTCTTGAAAAATTCCAAATTTTGACTTAAGCCTGTATGACCGTGCATCAAAGATATAATATTATGTGGCTAAAATTCATATTTTGTTTTGATCTATGTATTAGCAAAACAAAAAACATAAATATCATTCATAAGTATGATGAAGCACTTAAATTTAAAATGTATAAAAAATATTAATCACCAGGTGGATATAAAATATTTAGCAAAATTCCTTTTTCATTTTTGTCTAATTGAATATATTACAACAAACAAGCTCATTAATCACGTAATTAAACTGGATTAATTTAAAATTTTAATTGAATTTAAAAAAATGAACTGTGGGACTTTTTCTTTCACTTAATTCACTCAGAAAAAACTGCAAGCAGAGACAGAAAGAGAGACTGACTGACAAACATAATTGCCTATATGTTTCCATATACTACTTCAAATTCTTCCAACCTTCAGTAAATAATTTATTTTTGATCTTCCTTTGCTTTCATAATTATTTTCATTGGAGAGAGATGTTATTTTCATTTATATTTACCTTCATCATTTTATTTTGTTTGAAACATTTTTAACGAGCAAATAAAATACAACAAAAAGAAAAAATCACTTCTTTCAAAACATATTCTGGATATGACCTTGCATTGTCAAAACTGTGATGGAAGAAATAAGTCAAAGTACAAGAATGTGTCACAAATCTCTAATAGACAAATTAATAACTCAGTAAAATTATTAGTCTTATAATATATGAATATAATACTACAGCAATTGAGAAAGATTTTGCCTCCTTATCCAACATCATGCTGCAAGAAACAAGAACCTAAGGTTTAAAGCAAAAACAGATTGATCAATACATTAAGGATAAAATCGACTTACCTTCATAAACTTTTCCAGGTTCATAATATTCAGGCGATCCTTTAATATTCACAGACAATGCAATTTCTCCTTGAATGCCTCCGGGTTGATCAAGATCGCGATGATATTGACACAAGAAAAAGAATGGTGAAGCTACTGGCCCTAAATTTTGTGTGCAGATCAAGTTTAAAATTGAAAAAAATCCCAACACTGAGAAAGTTCTTTGTAGAGGAAAATGAAACATAGCTGCCTATACAATTTGACAATCCTTCATGTGAACTGAAAATGAAAGAATTTAAATATTTTTAGTTTTACATTTGCAATGTGCTAAGAAGAAAAGTGATTTAAAAATTTGTAATTACAGCATTAGAATGACTATATACAGTACAACTTTTATATATATGGGTCATTCTCAGATAATGGTAAATTTTAGCTTTAAAAAAAAAAAAAAAATTTTTTTTGTTTCAATCCTAAATTTTTTTATGCCAAAACAATTATTCATGTCCACTTATCTAGGAAAAAATCCCAGCAGAGATCATTTGCTTTAATTACACCTTTAATTAATCAATTATATTTTATTGGGACACGGTAATGACAGGTGATCCATGGAAATAACTATAGGCTAAATAATTACACTAATAGTTAGGTATATTTGTGTAGAAGAATATGTGCTAAACTATATTAAAATCATCTTCATTAGTTTATATTTTAAAAATGCATTTACAATGAAAAGTTTAAATTTCTTTTGGATTTACAACTACAAATTACATATTAATCCTCTAATAGTTAAAAAAATATATAGTATTTTAAAGTTATTCTTACTGCCTTTATTTTTAGTATTTTGTACCCTTCATATTTTTTTTAAAAAAAAAAGAGATTAAAACGTCTATTATTTCAAAAATAAAAAAAAAAGCTTGAAAATATGTAAGTTAAAGCAGTATGTTTGAAAATAAAATACAACCGTATTTTACGAATTTAAATATTGAGTTCTTTATAAGAACTGAATTTCTGTAGGTTAATAAGTCATTAGAAGATTAGTGGAAGAATCTAGAAAATTTTTATAACAACAATAATAAATTTAAAACTGCTTATTAGAATCAGAAATGGCTTTCGTTATTTCTTTACGATCACTTTATATGTGAACAAATCAAAGCAAAAGTTTATAATCAACTTAGTTTGTAGGATAAAATAAAGGCAATTTCCTCTCCGAATAATTATGAATTTATTATAAAGTCAAAAACTCATTACCATGTCCTTAGACATCATTACCATGGTGTTCTGAAGACATGGTAATGACACCATGGTAATGATTTTTTAATGTTAGGCCTGCTTATGACTAAACTACAGCAATTAAAATCAAATACTATATTTATCCTAAATGTAGTCCTAAAACTGTCTATAAATCATTCAAAAAATTTAACTTTAATCACTTTATATTTCAGTAACAATAGACATGGTAATGACACACAATAAAAACACTGGTTAAAAGTTGGTAAAAAAATAACAAAATGAAAAGGTTGTTATTTATTTGAACCAAAGATGAATTGTCTGTCAGTAAGAGCATGTTGTCCTGTATTGCTAATAGTTTGATAGTGTAAAAAGTGGCACCTGGTAGTGAGCTAGAGAAAAATAACTTCCACACCATGGTAATGACAGTTACTTCTAGGGACAAATTTCAAGGGGGGAAAAGGAATATAATTTTCCCCTTTATGTGAAAAGATCCAAATATATTTAAAATAGAGAAATTAAATATACCTAGTTGGTCGTTGTCTATGTTTTTAAAGCTTTCCAATTTTTACAGTAGAGATTCAAATTATAAAGTTTGCAGATAGGGACATGCCATGGTAATGACATTTACAACTTTAAAAAATTTTTAAATATTCAAATTTACCTTTTTTTAATATTTCAACTAGTGCACAAAATAGGGTTTGAATAGAAGTGTGTGTAAAAATTTTAAAATTCATGGTGGACTTAAATCAATTAGTATTTTTAAGTCAAGGACATGAAATTTACCATTACCGGAGAAAAACCCATATAGCATAACCCGCTTATCTTTCTTTCTCTCTTTAAACTTCTTCAAAAGGAAATTTTGACTTTATCGCTATTCATCATGCAATTATATAAATGTGGTATTAAAGGCAATTATGTATTTCATTTTGTACTTTTATAAAATAAACCAAACATTCTACCTTTTTTTTAAATATGAAAATTATTTTTTTTTGTTATTAAATAATATTGCTTACAATTTGTCACAAAGAAAAGTCAATTTTTTGCTTACTTTTAGAATATTTTCCAGTGTATTTTCTTTTGTATCACTTTCAAAGTAAATACTCGTTAAGTAATAAAAATCATTCTTCCAAAGCAATTGCACTCAGAGTGCTTCCAGTTCCTGTTGACCAACAGGAAGTTATAAGAAATGATAAACATGAGGAGAGGAAGATTGTCAATTGCGTTGGTGGGTGTTGGGGGGAGAGACTATTCATTTTTAAACTTCTTCTTCAACTGATATAAATTATATATGTATGCGTGTGTATTATGGTAAGGATGTATACAAAATTAGGATACCTAGAAACAAATTAATATAATGTATTAATGCAATAAAGGAGAAAAGTAATAAACATATGAAAAAACAAATAAGTATACTCACCAGGTTTTTAAAAAATTGGTTATATTCTCTTTAAATTTTTCTCATAATTAACCATTGTCCCTGAAACTTGATGTCTTGGATAGGTGATACCACATTCTACATTCCATTAGTGTCCTAAACATTAAAAATCATCATTTTTACAAGCCATAATTCATCACGATATTTTAGAAAAACATCAAAACAATTATTACAGCTATTTACATTTAATAGTAATATACAAACTAAAAAATTAGACTTTCTTATCTTGCTTCATTTCTATGAATGGAAAAGGGGATTTTGGTGATCTCGAAACCCAATCTGAAACCTTAAATTTGTGCTTCAATGTTCAAACTGATAAATTCTGACTAGGAAAGCAATAGGTTTTATACAGATGTAATAAAAAGAAAAAAATCAGAAATATTGTATTGATGTGAAAAAAATCAAGGTCAGACCTGATAAAAGAGAACTATGAAGTGATTATATTTTGCATATGTGGACGATAGTTAAAATTGTTTTCATGAAGGAAGGAAAAACCGCACTGGATAACTAAACACGAGATAACAAAAGTAAAAACTAAAAATATTCTATAAAGTGAATGTTAAGAATAATGGGCTCCAATGTGTTGCTAGTAAATAGTATGCTTTTTTCCTTTTTAATCCAAATCCTAAGACTCAAGTTTCGTTACTAACGTTAACGTTGGGCTAGTGTTATGTAAACTAGCGAAAATCGCTGCCTTGCAATCTGAAATCCTGTTTTGTAAATGGATGTACTGTAATTTAAAATGATTAAGACATAAAATTTATAAATAAACATAATCATACGAAAAGTTTCTTTCATATTTCAAATGCCTTTTCATCATTAGAAAAAGTATTTTTTTTTATTCAAATGAATATATAACATTTTCCGTAAGACATCCAGGAACAGAGCGAAACGAAACGCCTTTTAAATTTTCGCGGTTCAGTCAGTGAAGCATGTGTAATTTTGTTCACCTATTTAAATTATTTTAAAAAGGCAAAATAACTGTACCATATAGAGGCGCAACACAACATCTGAAAATTTACAGACTAATTTATGATTTATTTATTAACAAAACGTCATTTAGTGTAAAATTTTTTACTGAAAATGCGTAAAAAAATTTTGGCAACATCATTTAAATTCTATATTGCTTTTGCCTGGAGACGTGTTTTATGAATTTGACAGGTAATGTCATAAGGTTTTAAATTTCCAAATTTAAAAGATCAGTTATAGAGTTTTCAAATGAAAACAAAAAAATGGATCAAGGGGACACTTCTGATGTAGCTAAGCTTCAAAATATGCTTAAAGATGAAAAAGAAAGGTGCATTAAACACAAGGAAAATTATCAAACTTTGAAAGATAAGTACGGCAAGTAAGGGATGAAAAGGTTATAAATTATTATTGATTTTGTTTCTTTATTTTCATGTTTAGATTTTAGAAACAGTTCAAACTATTTTTTATACCTTCATAACAGATTAGAAGCTGAACTAAAGTCTGTATGTGATCAATTAAGAGAAGCTGCAGATAAACATGACAAGCAAAAAGCATTCGATCAGTCTTATATTGAAAAGCTGGAAAATCGAATTAGAGAGAAGGAAAATGAAATTTGTAATCTTACAGAAAAAGTAAGTCTTTTAATAGTTTGCTTTTATGTGTGTATGTATGAATTTACAAATCCTTTTTATCATTACAGTTCTCTTTCAATGGTAATTTTCAGTGTTTTAAAGAAGAAAAGGAAGTGATGTAGCATTTTAATTTAGAAGAATAAAGAAACTTCGGAAGGGCCTTATATTAAAAAGTGAAAAACAAAAATTTCCCCAGGAATACATAAAGTTTAAATTCACAGTCCTCTTCAATCTGCAGTTTCCCCATAAATGGGCTTCTGGAGTTATAGAGATACTGTGTCGCCATTATCCTGTGACAGTATGTTAGCTTGCTCACACCAAAAGGGGTGCTCATTGAAAATATTTCTCTTATGTTTAAGAATTGGAAAGTAAATTGATTGATTCCCGTTTAGTAAGCTATTTTGTCAAAACCTATCCATTTAGAAATTTTAAGTGCTTTTTTATTATTATTATTATTAATGTTTAAAAAATTCGAATGTGCTGGAGTATTAGAAAGGGAAGGGCAAACTCCAAAATTTCTCTCGTAGCTGCTATACCCTACTGAAAGATTATTCTGCTTTTTGTATTTTTAACCGATTTCACAAAGATGGAGGTTATACATTCATACCAGGGGTGTCGCTGACGCGCTATAGCGCGTAAAAGACGCGTGATACGCGAAAAGGACCCGATATTTGAAATCTCACGCGTCCTAAAGGACGCGATATTTTCCTTTCATTACTTTCTTTTCAAGTTTCTTAAAAGTAAAAAAACCAGAGTAGAATGGAAATTATTTTCCTGAAAAGGATTACTAATTCCTGAATGTACTATTCCCTGAAAAGTCCATTATAAACTGAGAATAAGTGCCCTAACAACCTTCCTTATCAGTATTTTTCTTCCATTCATTCCCGCTATACACAATCGGCCCCTGTCACAGGGGGCTCAATGTTTGTCCCCAGGGTAAAATCTCACTCTGGTTGCTTCTTACCTTAGAACATGTCATAACTCTTCTTTTCTTTTCAAAGCCCCTCCCTCACGCCTTTCATTACGACAGGCATGTGTCAGTCGCCAACTCTCGGACGCCCGCGAGTGTTCTACGCATGCTCTTTAATCGTTTTAAAACAGTATTGGAAGTGATTGTGCTCCAGTTATAGACTAAATTCAGGCACTTGGGAAAAAAAATTTCTAAACGTTTTCCAAATTTGGTACAATCATGTTGCCAATTATTGCTTCAGATAACCGAAGAAATGTTTTAATTGCAATTCTACACTTATTTTATTCAGAGAAATTCGTTTATTTGCCGGTTTTTATTTCAATCGCGCTTTGAAAAATGCAATCTTTTTGCATCCGCTTTGGAAGTTGGAAGATTTTCATTTTTTATGCTTAGTAAGCTTTGTTATAAGGCAAATATAGTATGGGACCTCAAAGCCGGAATGCTCGAGGCCGCGATTTTTCCGTATTTCGGAATTTTCTGGATTTTGGGCCACATTCAAAAAATTTCATAAGTAGCATCAGAACCTGTATAATTTGCTCTGAAAGTTATTAGCATTTTGCTCATTTATAGCATTTTTTATTATCGTATGTACTCGCCGAAAAGTTGCGAAATTTAACACGAAAACGAAGCTTTTTTAGGAGTCGGCTTACATTTGAGGTGAAACATCGGAAAATCTAGACTTTTCCCGATATTATTTTAACCCCTTTAATTAAACAATAAAAGAAAAGAATTCCGTCAAATTCTGATGTGATTTTATATTCTGTAGCCACTTAATTACAGTAAAAGATCAGACTATCGTAAAAATCCGAGAAACAATCGCAAAAACAAACCCTTTTCAGAATATCGCGAAATAACTTTTTTGAAAACTGCACATTTCCGATCTTGAACATGTTCATCACATTTTATTTTCCTTCCTTTTTAAAATGCCTGTTTCCAAAAAAAAAAAAAAAATTCCCAATTTTTCTTCAAAATGCAAAAGCTGTTTTTTTTTTTTTTGAAAAAGTTCCAGTTTTTGGGGCTTTTGGATTTTGGGGTTCTGAGTTTGCGGTCCCATACTGTAAATGAAATTTATATTTATTTTGATTAAAATTTAATCACAAGGTGTTTAAAAAAGTGTGTGATCGTTAAGAGTGCAAGCTTTAAAAAGTAAAAATATTGAATGCGCAATTACAGGTTTAATTTTATTTTGTTTCAATAATTTTAAGTTTTTTCAATATATGCAGTCCAGTCGTTCAAAAGGGATTCAAACAAAGAACGAAACTGATAAAAATTAACGTTACATTTGAAGAAGTCTGAAAAGAAAAAATGGTGTTTAGGCACACCTTGCTGCAGTGGCGTAGCTAGACTTGGATTTTCGGGAGAAGTGAGCTAATTTCATTGTTTTACAGGAAAAATAGCCTAATTCTAGACAACCTTCACCATTTCAAGGAGGCTTCTTCAGGAGAAGTGAGCTGATTTCATTGTTTTACAAGAAAAATTGGTCAAATTGTAGACAATCTTCAACATTTCAGGGGGCTTCTTCGGAGAAATGAGCTAATTTCATGGTTTTACAAGAAAATCGGTCGAATTCTAGACAATCTTCACCATTTCAGGGGGGGGGGGGTTATCTATGTCAGGGCTACTTGATTATAGCGACAATCACCTTAAAACGGCATTTATTCATCACCACGAGTTGATAGTGCATTTCCAGGATATATTATCTAAAATTCATTTGAAAACATTGCTTCATTTAGCACATGTCTTTATTAAATATGTGAACTCTTCGAGTCTGTTTTCATTCTATTGATTTGGAATTTTGTTTATTCCATCTAGTAGTTATATAGTTAGGACATAATATAGAATTTCGGTACCTGCTTTTATAAAAGATGAAGGTTGTTTGTAGGGCTATATTAATTAATAGCTCTTTTTTGATGCATTATGGTTACTGTACTTTTACAAACTGAAGCAATAGCAACATACGAAAATGCTAAAAAAATATGCTTTGGGGACCCACAACTTTCAAGATGGGACTCACTTTTTTTAAAATTGTGGGTCCTTGGGACCCAGTTCTCTGAGTACTCAACGACACCCCTGCATACCATAGGTATATTGTTTTTTTTTTTTTTTTTGCTTGTCCACCCATAACTTCTTACCGGATGAAACGATTTTCATGATTCTTTTTTCTTTTTTTTTTTTTTGATAGATCGAGTGTGGTTTATCATAGGTCCCATACCTTCATTTGTCCATATTCGACAATTAGAAATAAAGTTATGAAATGTTAGAAAATGTAGACTTTTTTTTGTTTTTTCAACCGTAATCTTTGAACTGTGTTTTGATATATATCTGTATCAATGTCATTATTTTAGGTTAATTCCCTTGATCCTAAAAAGCTGCGAGAATCAATCCTAGAAGAAGCTACTAATCACTACGAGCTGAAAATAAAGGAGCTTAATTCTGAAATTGACAATTTTCGGGAGCAATACAATAATCTTCATTATGAACATGCCATTATGAGGTGTCAGCTAAAAAGCAGAGAATCTGAGTTTAAACGTAACACAGAGAGAATCAAACTGCAACACATGAATGAGGTACTTTTTTCAATGTTTATTTAGATGTGCAAAAAGTATAGTTTTGTTTTGTTCGTTTGTAATTATTTTTTTACTGTGTAGTATATGACCAACAACTAAATGAAATATAGATGATAATCAGTAAAAAATGGTAAATTTTCTAAATTTTTAGTCTTTTTTTTTTTTTTTTGCCCAAAGGAGCTTGGGTGTATCTTATAATCCTTTATCTTATTATATCTTATCTTATTATATCTTATGTATCTTATATTCCTTTTTATATTGTTTAGTTTTTCTAACAGTTTATTACGGATTATTTCAAGCATCCTTATCTTGTGTTTTTGTTTCTATTTAATACAGCTATTAGAATTTGATTATCTATTAGAATTGTCAATTTAACTCATCTGTGCTCTGGAAAGGGCCATACTATGGTACTCCTATTGTATGCAGGGGTCAATCTAGAATTTTTAACTAGGTTCAGTTTTTGTGAATTTTGAAAGATTTTTGTGAAAAACTAAATCATTTTGTAAAAATTCGAAATTTAAACATATAGTGAAAAAAATAGTTATTTTCTGCTTATTTAATAAGTATTTCTGAGAAAATTAGTTTGGTAGCTCGGAATTTTTTGAAAAGTCATTTCGATTGATCGGCATTTTGTGAAGGATCGGTTCTAATTGATTGCATTTTGTGAAAAGTCTGCAAATGTACCCGAATTTCCTCTGACACGACCCCTGGTATGTGTGTACTATTATGTACTCATGTCCAGAATTATTTTTATATGCATAATATAAACAGATATCTCAGAAACTAACCTATAATTTTTTGCATTTTTCTAGAATGACACTTAATAAATATGATGACCCATAAATACAAAAGAAAAAATTTAGGAGGGCTGCCATATCAAAATTGTAACATGAACAATATACTACTGCATATCATATAAAATTGTAGCAGGTGGCCATATCAAGACCTATGTCATTTCCTTTATACTCATGCATTTAAATTCTTTGATTTTCTCTCAGAAGTTATTTTTGTATTCATTTGATTATTTCAGGTTGACCAATTGCAAAACAAAATTGAAAAGTTGGAAAATGAGAAATCTTGTCCAGCTGATACTTTTGCGGTGGAGTTGAAGTCTGCAAAAAGAGAAATCCTACAACTTGAGGCAAAAGTAAAAGTAGTCATAGCTGAATGTGAAGAATTGCGAGCACGAAATGAAAATCTCTCTCTTGAAATCAACAGTATTAATAGGACTCATGCTAAACAGCTTGCTGATTATATGACAACTATTAGGTCTTTAGAGGTAACTAACTATTACGTAGATAATTTCTTTCGTGCATAAGTTGACTTTATTTCATACTTTATGCAACACAAGCTCAATATTTTGGATGGCTATGGTTTAATTTAATTACAGTCATATTTTTTTTAATTTAGCAATGTATTTATGTTGTCAATCTTTGATATGCTAATACATACATCAATATATTTTTAAAAGTTAATAAGTGTTTTACTTTACTTAAATAACAAATCAAGCACATTTACTGAGACTTGACCCATCAGTAGTAAAAGTCTGAAAGAGAGAAGTCAAATTTTAAATGCTAGAGAATAAAGTTGCAACAGCAACATTCCTCAAAAATTCAAAAGGTAAACAGATCAAAACAATTCTTAAATAATGAGAAGCAGGCTTAAAAAGATTAACTATCACTTTTGATAAAGGTATGAACAGAATCAGTCTAATGATTTGTAATCTGATCTTCAATACTTAAATTTGTTACATTACTCCTTTATGTATCTTTTTTTTTTTTTTTTTTTTTTGTATCTCTTTGGTATCTCCTTTTTTTTTTTTTTTTTTGGCAAATTTTAAATTTGGATTGCTGTTTACAACTAAAATCACAATATTAATCTTAATGCATTAGATTTTAGTTAGTATTTTTTGAAATTAAAATTAGAGAAGTATGATTAATTTAGAGCATAAGTGTTGGAGTATAAGTTAATGTAGAATTTTTTCAAAGCTATGTTTTTTTTAATTATTTTTTAATATATATAAATATTAAATGCTTTTATTAAAACTAGTTTTCAGGTTAATTAATTACCATGAATATTCCACGCTTTTTTGTTCTTACATACTATATACTTTTCTTTTTCTATTTAGTTGATGAAACATGTTGCAGAGCTTCTAGAGTTAACCCTTCTTCTCATAAAGTAGCATATATGCTACCTGGGGTTTTCCCCTACTTTCTGTTTGTTAAGTGACATCAGTGCGTATGTTGCATTTTATTTGCTTTCCCTTATTCTCATAAAGTAGCATATATGCTACTTTATGAGAATAAGGGTTAAGGAAATGTTTCTGCTTGTTCCATTCCTTCCCTTTGGTGCCTATGAACTTGGAAAGTAGTGAATGAATTATTAATGAGAACAAGAAAGTTTGTGGAAACTTGCAGTGCTATTTCGGAAATTATTGGCACTTCTGAATCGAGTTCCGAGCCCGAATGAAAAAATTATTGGGAAATATATTTAAAGATTTCAAAAAATTGGCTGTTTCGAAAAATTATAAAATTACATTTTAAAATATCTATTAGCATTTAAATATAAGGAAACGATACTCAGAGAAATTTTTTAGATACTTTTGTTATTCTATTCCATTTTGTTTTGTTTTTAAAGGAAAGCTTTGATTTTTAGTGCAAATTTTGCATCAATAAAATATTAAAATGAAGCACAGCATAAGTGTATCTATAAACTTACCATAGTTTTGGTACTGTTGCAAAATGAAATCAAAGGTGGAAATTTTTGGAGCATTACCTTTTACTAAAGAAAGTCTTTAAATTCATACATCAGTTTATCCAACGCAAGTTTCACAAAAGTGAAAAAATAATATGTACACATGTATAAAAATGCAAGAGAGAGATTTCAAACAGTGAGATGTGTTAAACTGATGAAATACTGTCATGACACGTCACAAAAAGGCTCATCACCTTTAATCGTATAAGTTTAATTGTATAATCTTTTTACTACAATTTATTCTAGAAATTTGATATCCATAATCAAGTACAAATTTAACCAATGAAATATTTATTATTTTCCTTCCTAAACTAAAGGGCAAAGTAGTCAAGTTATTAAAAAACACAAAACATTTAATAAACATACAAAATGCATTGCATATCTAAGAGCACACAGCCTCAAAAATCCATCTTTTCATTTTATTTTTATTTTTAAAACAACATATGACATCACGATATGCACGTAAATTAAAGTTAAAGTTATTGTTGTCAATAATAAAAATATTTTCCGCCCATGAGAAAATATTAACATTGAGTTGTGTTCTTGTCTTTCAGTCTGAGAGATCAAAGCTTATCATGCAGAAAGATGTATTGCAAAAAGAGTTCAACAACTGCCAAGAGCATCGCAAACTTCTCAATAAAGAGTTGCAGGAATGCAAAAGAGAAGCTTACCTTCTGCAAGGAAAACTTACAGAATCTGAACACAAATGTCTACTTACTATTACCAATCTTCAGGTTGAAATGGAAAGATGGAAAGCTGAGCAAGAGTCGGAAAAAGAGCACATGGCAGAAGAGATGTCTAGTAAGAATTCTTCAGTTTCTTGTTTGTTTCTTCTCCTCCCCCATCCCATATTCTGAAAAAAAGATTGCTCTAGTATGTAAGTAAAAATACACTTTCTGTCATATTGTTCAACTTGCTGTGAAAAGGGAAAGCCTACAAGAATAGGTTAGTAGAACTGAACAAAGAATAATAGTTCTACAAAATGAATAAAAATTTGCCACTTGCTAAAATCATGAGTGCATGGAAAAGTTGAACATGAGTTCATTAAGAAAAGCTAAAAATCAGTCATCTAACATTTTTTATTTACGATTGTATTTTCAACAATAGTAAGGCCAAAAATGCATGAAAATATATTCCTTACCCGTTTTCCTTGAAATCTTTTATTTGAGAAAATGTTTCTCTCACCCAAAAGGTATTACAGCACATTTTCAGATATAAGAAATGAAGGCAGTTTTATCACTGGAACATTATTGTTAAAAAATTTTGGGAACAGATTTCCAAATAACCATAAATGAGAAGATTTGGTGTATTTGAGTGAATATTTATAGTTTTTGTAAAGTTTTTTTAGTTCTATTTAGATTCTGCATCTGAAATGCATTGCACCTTCTGCAGGCTATAAAAGATAATGATCAGTTGTTAATGAACAAATTAGCATGTGTGCCTACTCGATAAAGATTTACTAGAAAAAATTCAAAATAAATTTTTCCTCTTTCATTCTTATACAAATGAAAAAAAAAAAAAAAACGACTTTTATACAACTATGTTTTTTGTGCATTTCATTCTTTAGTATAATACAGGCTGTTGGAATTTGCTTACATGCAGGCATAATATTCAGTAAGCAAGCAGTGAAAGTATGTTGAGATTAATTTGAAGGGTTAATGGAATGAAATGCTTTCACTCAACGTGTTTACTAACGTAAAATCAGAATTAGTTATTTTCTAATTCATTAATGGCAATTTAGTATGGAAATTTATTAATGTGCTGATACATTTTAGAAATCAAGATGGAACTAAGTGCTACCATTGATGAATTGAATAAGGCTCAACAAGTTTTACTGCTTAAAGAGCAAGAATATCAACAAAATTTGATGATTGCAAATCAGCAACTATGGAAGCAAACAAATGAATTAAATAAGGAAAAGTAAGTGGTAGTTTTCTTTGGATAGCACTAATATATTATGAATATGGTTTTATGTTTTCTAAACTTTATTTTAAATCCATAAATACGGTAACACTATGATTGATCGTTTCTTAAGAGATCAGTCATTTTGAGTAATACAAATGGAAAACAGGTCAACATAAGCAAAAAAGGATAGTGTTGAACCATTAAAGCATGACAATACATGCGGGAATGATGGATCAAGATACTATACAGTCAAACCCCGTTAACGCGAACTCGCTTAACGCGAAATGAATGCCATTCCCCGTCAGATAATCTAAGAACTAGTGCTAAATTAATCGTTTAAGACGAAATTGATTTGAACAAAATTCCGCTTAAGACGAAAAACAAAATTTTTCAGTTGACAAAAAAATAAAAGAAAAGAAAGGTGAAAAAACATTCTTTGACATGAAATTTTCTTGGAGCTTAGGAAGCTTGAAAGTTCTGTTGCACTTAACTTCTAGGAATTCTAAGAAAATAGCAAAACAGGTGAAATGCCTGCAGCTCACACGCTAATCCTTTTTCTGACAGACACTGTACAAGCGTGTTAGTGCGACAAGGGACACCTCTATTAATGGGCATAGATAAGCAATGGACACTTCCATTAGGGGACAATGGGGTAGAGTTTCAAATGTGTGTGGATCAGGAAGACTTCCCAGCCACCTGGTTTTCAAGAGGGAGTGTCAATCAATCATTCTATTCTTCGTTTCCGTTCATTTTACTCGTTTAACATGGTGCTAAACTCTCAATCTATTTCTTGGAAATGAGTTATAAAGAGAACAACTTTGATTACATGCAGAGTAAACGCTGAAGGAAATTTTAGTTTTGAGTTAGTCCTGTGTGGGGTGCAGTTGATTTTTTCGCATTCGTAATAATGAATCGTTCGTAAATAGCAATCTTTGACGTTAGAAACGAAGCAAAAGATCTTAAATGAAGTTGAAGATAAATTATTGAAGAAGACGGAGATTGCTGCAAAATATGGAATTGCCAACAGCACTTTATCCATGATCATTAAAAATAAAAATAAGATTGAAGCAGCTTATGCTGTGAATCAGTTTGAGCCAGCAAGGAAGAGAATGAGAACCAGGAAAAATGAAGACGTGGAAGTGGCCCTTTTACGCTGGATCAAAGAAGCCAGGAATCAAAACATCATTTTAACAGGGGTGATTTTGCAAGAAAAAGCCAAGTTCTTTGGAGAGGCTCTTGGTGTCAGCGATTCCGTTTTCTCAAATGGTTGGCTCTCTAGATTTAAAGAGCGTCATGGAATTGTTTGCAAAAAAATCTGCTGTGAAGAAGCTGCTGTTGATCCGAAAACAGTAAATTTGTTTTTCGCTGAAAAACGGCCAGCACTAAAAGAAGAGTTTTCCCCACGAGACAATTTTAATGCAGATGAAACCGGACTTTTTTTCAAAGCACATCCTTCCCGTACGTTGGCCATGAAAGGGGAAAAGTGCTCCGGTGGAAAATGCAGTAAAGAAGGAATAACTGTTATGGTAGCCTGCAACATGGACGGCAGTGAAAAAATTCCACTCCTTGTCATAGGGAAATCGGCTAAGCCCCGTTGCTTCAAGAAAGTACGAACTTTACCTGTAAACTATGCATTCAGCAAAAAAGCTTGGATGAACAGTGGCATTTTTGCTAAGTGGCTGACAAATTTAGATTTGAAATTTCATCGTGAAAAGAGAAAAATTTGCCTCATTCTAGACAACTGTGCTGCCCATGTAGAAGTTAAAGGACTCAAAGCTATAAAGTGTGTTTCTGCCGCTCAACACTACAGCGAAAATCGAGCCTTGCGACCAAGGGATTATCAAATGTTTAAAAATGCACTATCGTAGAGAAATGGTCCGCAAAGCTATTGAGTGTTTTGACAATAAAAGGGAATTTTGTATCGATCTATTAGATGCCATGTCTTATTTAAGAAGCGCATGGAGGAGAATAAAACGTTCGACAATATGAAATTTGTTTCGCCGTGGAGGGTTTGTAGAAGGATCGGATGAAGCTGTCGAAGAAGAGCAGGATGAAGAGACAACTTCATCAGTTCTCGAAGAAGCTGCTAAAAGGGACATAGTCTCGGCAGTCTTGTTTGAAGAATATGCAAATTGATGATGAGGCCTTAACTTCAGATGTAATGACAGATGAAGACATAATTAGAGAATCCCAAAAGGAAAGTGCAAAGGAAACTGAAACAGACGAAGAAGAAGAAGATGCTGATCCGGAAGCCCAAAATCTAATCACGGTGAACGAAGCTACGGCAGCATTACAAACTATTCAACGATTTTTAATGCAGCAGGAAAATGCCTCACATGCCTTAAATAATTTAGAAGAGGTTGATAGCTTTGTAAAGGGATGCTATTTCAAAAAATTGAAGCAAAAATCCATAACAGATTTTTTTTTTAAAGTAATCATTTCTCAGGTAATTAAAACTTACTCTTCCATTTTGATAAATTGCTGTTTTTAATAGTAGTTTAGTAAATTTCATATAAATTTCCTAATCGAAGTATAAATATCAAATCGTATGTCTATGTGTATATATGTGCATTTTTGCATAAATATACTTTTGGTTCCTATATTTTGTGTATCATGAGAAAAAACACTTTTACTAAATTTTAAATAATGCAGCCATCGGTTAACACGAAAAAATTTGGCAGCCCCCTCGACTTCGCGTTAACAAGGTTTGACTGTAGTATTGTAAAGAGTTCGAAAAAGTTGTCTCATAATTTTTGATTAAGTACTGTATAGTAAAGAGCAAAAACACATGATATTATTTTCAAGTATTATTACATTATGATCCGACTGTCTACAAAAATGCATTTTCCTCTGCTAACCTGTAAGGACTGTATTCAAACTCTGATTTATTCTTAAGAATAATTAAAAATACTGTTTCTGTTATCATAGCTCTTGTTTTCTCATTTCTTATTATATAGAATCATATTAGCTTCACATAAACCTCAGAACAATCACATTGTCAGTAAATAAAGTTGCTGTATTTTAATTTTATAAATTGTGTAAAATATTTATCTATATATATTATAAATATAATGCTGATTTTCAAAAGTAATATGAAATTTTGTGCATGTCAACTTAAAAATTTAGTACATATTTGTAGTGTACTTATATTTGGCAGTTTAGATATGTAGCATTTGTTTTTAGTGAACACAAAACCATGCCTGTTGTCTAAAATATTCAGGGTTCGTACGGTCCTTAAAGGTCCTTAGAAAGTCCTTAATGTTCATTTTCATTTTTAAGGCCTTAAAAAGTCCTTAAATAGTCCTTATTTTTTATTCCAGGTGCTTATTTTTTTGTTAAACTAAGAAAGTACCCATGCGCTCTATTTGTTTTGCTATGTTTTGTATTCTTCCCAAGAATCAAACTTCTTCAACTACTTAATCGAACCTCAAATTTGGTTTGCTCGGGTCCGGTACTATCGCGGTTTTCGGACAGACCCAAAACGGCAGATTGACAGGACCAAAAATGGCGGACTTACATAAAGATCATCGCATATTTACTCCAAATTTCAGTGCTTTCTCAACTGGTAAAGAAATAATTAACTCTTGTTTTTTTAATTTTTTTGAAAAGTTATAAGTCAATTGATGTGTTATATATTTTGACAAAAGGAAAAGGTTCATGGATTTTGATAAAATGTTTCAAACTACAACACCCAATTCAGTTAAAATTAACTTGTACCCACCCACATGGCAGCTCCCAATTGCTATTTCCTGCAATTGTATAAAAAAGAAAATCGAACTACATCTAAAAAAAAAAAATATTAGTAAGAGAAGTTGAATCAAAACACAAGCATTTGTGCAAAATGCAATGGTGCCCAGTAATTGGGCACCATTTAAGACCACAGAAAAATAAATCACACAAGTTCCCTCATTTTGCTTTTAAAAGAGAAAAGAAAAAGGAATAAAAGTTGAAAAACGGACTTTTTTTAAGGACTCCCAAGGGGAAAATTTTTTATGAATAAACAAAAATCGGGAATTTTCGAAAAAGAGCCGAGTTTCGGGATTTCCAAATTTGGGATTCGATACTATTTATTAACTTTAGTTTCAAAGTAAATAAATATTTTTTTGCATGAAAATTGTTACTAAATCATCTTACATTCTAAACAATTATCAATAAAGCAAGTGGGAGCAGCCCTTAACAAGTAATCAATAAATAAATATTGCTTTTGAAACTTTTTTAATTTACGGGGCGGGGGGTGGGGGGGGATGAATACTTCAACGATGCATATTGTTGACATCTAGCTCAATAAAAGAGATACATGTAACTAATATATAGGCAAAAAAAAACTTTCAGCTTTTTTTGCATTTGACCAATCGCATGTATGATTATCGCTTCTTTATACTGTTAAAGGTAAAAGAATGATTTAATTTTATTATCATTTTTCTTTCATCTTACACTATAATAAGCGGCGAGTTGCCAACTTTCCCGATCGCTTTTTAGCTGATCTTTCGCTAAACAGTTTGTTCCAAAGTTTTTTTTTTTTAAATCAAATAAAATATATTTATCTAAAAAATTAATTTGTTTTAAAGTAATGTTTTAATATTTAGTAAAATTTTATCAACCAATTTGGCTTCGCGTTTGCTGTGGATTTTTGTTGTGTGCTAGATGATGGATATTTACTGTGTTAATCAAAATTTGTATCTCGTGAAATTTCTTAATTTGCAGTAAATTGAAGGAATCGACTTCTTCTTAAACCTATACACCGTAGTTGCCAAATGCTCTGTTTTCCCCTAGTTTTTCTGTTTTTTTTTTTTTTTGTGACTTCGAAAATTCAATTTTTTGCAAAAAGATCCGATTTTTCAAGCTGATGTACAAGTATTTTTATCTAAAGGGTTTACTACAAAACAAGAAAATTTTTGAAGAAACTTTTTAAAAAGACATGTATTAATTTACATGAATTTTCATAACATATAGCGCGAAAATGTAAAAGCCTATTTTTCGGAAACTTGCTAACATCTAGCACGTGCTTCGCCGAAAATTGCACGCAGCTTTTGAGACTTCTATCTTTTTGCATTTTGTAAATATATCAATTATTTAAAAAGTTGACAGTTGTTTTAGTATTTGCCGCCTTGTTTTATTTTTTATTTAAAAATATTGTTCAATTTTTTGAAACTTTATTTTAGTTAAATTTTGGTAGTTACTATTTGAGGGTAATGTACAAAGTTTTAAGCGAATAAGTCCCCCCCCCCCCTTTTTTTTTTTTTGTATGTTGTTTCCAAAATGAAATATTTTTCTCAAGTTGAAAAAGTTTTTTCAGTGTTTTTGTAAGCTCTTCTAAATAATTTTTAAAAATTATTTATGTCAGAGATAAAAATTTAGGTAAGCCTAAATTGAGATGCTGGCAACATAAGTTAAGTAAAATGAAAAAAATATATAAATTAAATTCTCAAGACAAAGTGCAGTGTTTTCTTTAACAATTTTTATTTAAATTGTTTTCCATTTAACTTGTATTTTATAGCATTAACCATTTTTGATAATTTTTCACTTGCTTATATATGTTAATACTTGTGCTGTGTGCTTCTTATTACTAGCTCCAATAATTATTTAACTCCCTGACTGTATTGGACATTAGAAGAGCAACAAAACAAAGAGAGCTCCATGAAAGTGCTTGTGTTGTGTTCTTAACAAAAATGCGATGTTAAATCAATTTCCTCTTTCAATAATGCTTCCTTTTGAAATAAACATAGAAGTTTGTATATTGCTAAAAATTTGTGAGGTCCTTAAAATTTTTTGTAGGTCCTTAAAAAGTCCTTAGAAAGTGCTTATTTTTGGTTTTGCCAAAAGCGTACGAACCCTGAATATGATTTGAAGGTCATTTACTAAACAAAAGGCAGTACAGTTGGTTAAACATTGAAGCAATGGAATATGCTTTTAAATAGAGGTAACATTTATACCCGCAGATATCATCCATAGCTACATTTTGGTTGCATATGGGATTAGCAGACAATGGCAGTGGTTGTAGTCCTGAAAAAAAAGGTGGAGGGATGCTTACATATACATGCATCAAAAAAGGGGGGATGCTTAAGTTTAAAGTCAGAGCAAGTGGGGGGACTCTTGTGTTAAAATAAAAAAGCAGGGGGACGCTGTCCCTCTGCGTTCCCTCTCTACTACACCAGTGACAATGGGTTAACCATAACTATTACGTGTCCAGAAACTCTACTGAAATCTGTCTCTTTTTTTATGAAATGATGTTTATACTGCTTGTTTTATGGTTAGGATTAATATTTGTATCATATTTAGAGATAAATTGGAAAGAAAGCTGCTTGAAATTGAAAATGATAAAGCAGAACATATTACAAGGTTCAGTCAAGAATTTCAAGTGCTGAAGCAAAATTTGCAGCTATCCAATGAAGCCAAGCTGAGCTTAGAAAAAGAAGTTTATGCTTTGAAGTAATATTCTTTCATTTAGTGTTTTTATCTATTGATTTTCCTTTATTCTGTCTTGCTTTCATGTTGCTACCTCTATATGTGTTGTTGTAAACTGTATACTTACTAATTAGCACTTGAAATAATGCATCAGTAAAAAAAGCCCAGGCAAAGTTGTTGTACGTATGTTAGTTCATAAGTGAATATTTGCTCAGTGACACAACCAGTTCTCCCCCCCCCCCTTTTCTTTTTATATTTTATGGAGTTCTGGAGTTGATTCAGAACGACTCTTATATTTATATATATTAACATGCCAGGATTAGCACACGGATCAGAGCCAAAGACTCTGGGGGCTGACACTAATCCCACCCCAGGTTGCGCCCCTGTACAAAACCTTACACGTTTTTATTTATGTAAAAGTGATTTCTTATCAACAGGGTTGGAACGAATCAAGATTTTTTAAAATTTAAATCAGATTTTTGTTTTTAATTCAAATTATCTGACTGATTTCTTTGCAAGTAGAATGAATTTTCTTAATTTAACTGTGAATATATATGAGAACTAATGTGTAAAAAATAATTTAAATTTTAAAAACATTAGGAAAATATGTCAATAAAAAAAATTGACACAGTAGAACCTTGTAAATCGACACATGAATAACTGGACACATTTCCCCCACTGACTCCCACGTTAACTGGAATCCAAGTAAATTGACTTGCATTTGTACAATGAATTAAACCAATGGCAGAAAAATGAAAAATACGGTAAAGCCCTGAAAGTAGCCCCTCCATCAAATGTACCTCCCCTCCCCCCTTTCTCCTGAAAGTGAAATCATTCCATAATCCTGTATATACACCCCCCCCCCCCAATGGATGATGATATTGGAACTGGTTTTGTAAGACTTTCTGATGATGAAGATTAAATTTGTTCTTTTTTTTCATATTTTTATTTATTTATTTATTTTTTTAAATGTTTAAAGCTTATATGCTTAAAAATCAATTTTTTGTACACAGCATTAATGCTCCCATAAAGCCCCCATTTTTGGTCATGTTGTGAAACACTGCACATGCTGGTCAGGAGCATAAACAAATTTTGGGTTTGATATTGTATTTAATTTAAATTATAGGGGTTTCTGTTAACAAGTTCTAAATCTTTTCTTCAATAAAAGATGGCACCCCATGTAATCAATTACTTCTAGAAATTTATAGGGCAGATTTTTGTTTATTTATTATTTAGGTTGTGCTTTTATATTAATGTTTTTTTAAATGCTTTATACTTATTAATCATCTTCTGTAGCAAATCTTAATTAATAGTAAAAACAATTTTTTTGGATAATTTTTTCATAAATTTCGTTTATTAATCTCCCGCTCATCTGAAATTGTTGGTTTGGTTTTGAAAAAGAAGGAGGTTCCTTTTGGGGGTCTTTTTTACTATTGCAAATATTGCAGCAGCAGTAAACAGTTGCTTTATTGCCTTTTGTTATGTTGCTACATAAAATCTTGAATTAAAATAAATCTTCCAGCATTCCAGAGGCTACATTTGAGATACAATAGCTTTACCATCAAGAAAATAATAGACAGGATCTATTTTATCTATGAATCTTGTTTTTAAAAGTGATGTAAATACTAGAAAATTTTTCCTTAATAAAACTAAAAGCCTTTTCCTTTTCATCATCTCAAATCACTTCAGCAATATTGTGGATCTATTAAATAGGCTAGAAAATAAGATGTTCCTAATATACTAAAATAAACTTCATATTAATTTCATCTAAGCACAAATAAGTGACATTTACTTGAAGTTATTTACAAATGTGAATTGCTGCATCTATATATAGAGCAGCTATCTTTCCGTACTACACCTAGAGATTGAGCTCAAGTCTTTTAACAAGATCTTTTTGGATTCCTTTTAATTGCAAAAGCTGCTCTCATTACTCTCAAATTGAATCAATAAGTGCGTGTTTGGATCTTATTAAATTCTAAGTAAAATAAACATTCAAAAAGAATGGAATTTTATTTATGATTTAAATCATTGATTTTTTTATGTGAAAGTGATTTAAATCATGCCAGTTTAAATTGGCTAACCCAGCTTATGGAATTAAAATGTATTTTGCAAATTGAAAACTTATGTGAAATTGACTTTTGTTCAAATCTTTGTTTATTGATTTTAGCTACAGAATTTAATTGGGAAAAAAATTATGCTCAATAATGTAGGAATTAACTTTTGAAAAATCATGTACTCTTTTGGTTAAAAAAATTGTTTTTAGTATCATTTGAACATTCTGTGAGAAAAATAGATGGCAGTCATGATTATTAAAAGAAGAACACTGGGACATGTGTCTTTAGAATGTTCATTGTATTGTTTCCTTGAGAAAATTGGTCTAAGAACTATTTATTAAATACTAGCGGTACCCGCACGTCGTTTGCCGGGCTGAATATTAAAAACGTCGCCTATGGCGCAGTTCTTTCTAAGAGTATAAAAACGTCACCTGCCGCAATGTCCTTGATAAGAACGCAAAAAACGTCGCATGCAGCGCTGTGCTTGCTAAGAGTATAAAAAATATCACCTGCGGCATAAAGCCTGCAGTGTGTGAAAAACGTCATGTGTGTAATTAAACTATGACTAATTAAAAAGGTCAAATTTTAGCATGTTGTCATTCGCCACGTTATTTAATATCTATAATAAACTATACGTCTGTAAACTTTTCCAGGCGATATTTATTTAAATGCTATTGCTAAATCAAGGAAATCGTTAAATCGGGGAGACGGAATTTTTATCAAGTTCAGTCTCGAATTTGAAACCTATTGCTAATTTAAGTAAAACTTTAAATCGAAAATACACTTTATTAGTTTGATATGCTTTATTCGGAGTTGAGGAAACTGCTAATTATTATTTTTGGATCAAGGTAAGCCTTAAGAAATCAAACTAAAAAGCTTAGAGCTGGCGTTCTTATTGACTTAGAAACTTGGAACAAATTTCATCTTGTGTAGAAAAATCAGCGCTTCCGATCAATATGTTACATTAATGTATGCAAGGTTTTTTCACCCCCATATTGGGGAATTTATGTGGAAATTTGTAAAATTGGAATAAAAAAAGAACTACCTGTCGGATTTTTTTCTAACGGGGTTATGATTCGTCCTCTTGAATCACTCAGTCCATTGATGAAAACCGCATTAAAATCCGTTGTGTAGTTTAAAAGATCTCGGCATACAGACACGGGAAGCGACTTTGTTTTATATTATTTTAAGATTCCATAACCATGAAATTCAAAAAAAAAAAAATCATAATTCAATGAAGTAGTAAAGGAGAAAACATTTTATTTATAATATAACTAAAATATAACCTAAAAAAAAAATCAATTTTAATCTTTCACAGAAATAAACTTGATGAAATGTCAAACAGTAGTGATCATGAAGCCTACACAGCTCTAGCCAAAGAACATTCTAATTGTCGAAAAGAAATTCAAGATTTAAGAGAAAAAATAACCAGTTTGAACACTAGTCAAAATGAAATTATTTCCAAGAAAAATATTGAGGTAAAAATTTGTTTTTTTATGTTTTGCTAAGTTTTGCATTTTATTCTGGTTTGTGCTTATCAAAAGACTTTGTTTTTCCGTAGCTTCAATCAGGTCAGGATCACGAAATTTTACAGCTAAGGCTAAGTTGGGAACAACAGAAGCACCAATTTCACCAAAAATTGGACGAACTGGAATCTCAACTCAAAGCGACAAGACATACTGCTGCTTCTGAGAAGCAAGAGCTTGAGCAAGTAAATATTCTTAGTCTTTAAGAATTTAGTAGCTATGAAAATTCTTGCTGCTAAGAAGATTTTATATTAGAGCAAAAATGGTAAACAAGTAAAATATTTTTTTTAATATCTCATTCACAATAATGTAATGAATAATTTGGAACAAGAGTAGATAAACAAAAATCAAGCATCAACTGTATAGGTATTACAAATAGAATTTTTTAACTTGATACATTCATAAAATAATGTCTGCACTAAATTTAGCATCTTTTCATGCGCTAATATTTATTGAATATTATGACAAATAAATATTAGCGCATAAGAAGAGAAGCAAGAGCTTGAGCAAGTAAATATTCTTAGTCTTTAAGAATTTAGTAGCTATGAAAATTCTTGCTGCTAAGAAGATTTTATATTAGAGCAAAAATGGTAAACAAGTAAAATATTTTTTTTAATATCTCATTCACAATAATGTAATGACTAATTTGGAACAAGAGTAGATAAACAAAAATCAAGCATCAACTGTATAGGTATTACAAATAGAATTTTTTAACTTGATACATTCATAAAATAATGTCTGCACTAAATTTAGCATCTTTTCATGCGCTAATATTTATTGAATATTATGATGATACTGACATCTAAATAAAGGTAGGAAACCTTTGTCCAAGCATCAAGGCCCAAAATGACACTGACATAATTAGAATATATTTGCGTTGAATTAATGCGTAAAAACAGATGAATGGGTCATTTGTCAAATCGATTAAATCCACTTTTTAAAAATTTCCTTTATCCGCACTTTAAAGGGGTTCTGTTGACAAGTAATAAGAGCATTTATAATTAAATTTTGGTTAAGCACATTTCTTACCATGTGACAGCAAAAAATTTAATCTGCGTACCTGATTACTTCTATGCCACATGCAATCTTCTTTGTCAGTTTTCTCAAGTTCAGTCATTGTAGAATTAATTGATTTGGCACCTGTGCCATCCAAATAGCCGTTTCAAGACTTCAGTGCTGAGTCTGGGTAACCACAAATGCTATTGAATATTATTCACTTAATTTTGTTATGTAACAGTAAGTAAATATCCTAATGTACTGCGTAAAATTTTAGCACCAGTGGGCATATTGTGCTATGTTGTTTTGTATGCAATAAATTTTACACTTTGTAATAGCATGCATTCTTCCAGAAAATAAAAAAATACTGTCACTATATCAACAAACTCAAGGAAAGAGTTGAAACTTTGAAGTCACAAAATGATGATTTAGAAACTCAAACAGAAGAACTGAAGTGAGTATGCTTCTCAGAAATGTTCAAGTTGCAGTAAATAATTATGCATAAAAAATAACTAGATAAATAAATAATTCCGTGCTGGAGAACACCCAAGATGAGTTTTGAAAAATAAAGTGTTATTGATGCTATTTCAATTTATAACTAAAAATAAGTGTTGGTTTACTGAAAGTTACACCAAATAGAATAGAATTTCTTTTTAAGGTTTTTTTTTTTTTTTTTTCAGTGTTGAAGCTACTGAAGATAATATAAACTACAAAATTACAAGTTTATACAACCCAACGTTTATTTATTTATTTATTTTTTGACACCACAAATTACCGCTCTGAGTGACACACATGCTAGGAAGGCCATTGGTATAAAATATGATTTTTTATAATCTCTTGAAATTAAGTTTTTGATGCATTTTATGTGATTTCAAGATTTGCATAACTTTTGTATTTATTTTATTAATAATATTTAATTTTGTAAAAAAATCCCATAAGTCACAACTTTGGTCAACATTAACCCTGTGTTTAATGTCATTGAAATTGCTTAGTCCTGTTGGCTAACATAAAAACACTAGAAAATCATTGGCTTTTATACTCAAAACTCTGTTTATTGTTATCAGTGTTCAGAAATTAATTTTCTTAATCTTATATCATTCAAATTATGTATGGAATGAAATATCAATATCCTCCCCCCCCCTCAAAAAAAAAGTCATTATATTTTTAATTACAGTAGAGCGCCGATTATCCGGACTGTTCGGGCCCGAGGTAGATCCGGTTAAAGAAAAATCCGGATAATTGGATTGCCAACTTTAAAGCACATTATAGGGCTTTTTTTTTTTTTTTGGAAGCTTCCCTTCACACTTTTTCCAGCCTTAGGACTGGCATTTGTAGTGGTTCATATTTTATCACATTACGAATGGCGTGTTTTCCATTGCATCGCCATTTTTTTTTTCATATCTTACACAGTTGATGTACCGATGCCATATTTAAGGGCTATGTTCTATCCATTTTTCTTTTTTATTCAATCTTTTCACAATTTCTTTTTTTTTTATCAAAAGATAACACTGCTCCTTTGTGCTTCCCAGACATGTTAAAAAAACGCGTTCTACACTTACAAATCGCAATCAGAAAAATGTGGGTTCCTTTAGCTTTGTGTAACAAGTGTCCACTGTCCAGCATGAAAGCGCACAACCACGTGATCATTTCGCGAGATGCATATTCTATCTTTTAGTCAAGTGAGTTTCTTAACAACAGTTTTTCCTGGAAATTTAGTTAAGTATAAATAATTTTACTCGACCCCTTGACAGTGAATGCAGTACTTCCTCTATTTTTCTTCTGTTAGTTTCAATACTTTACTTCCGCTCTAATGCCTCTGAAAAGAATTTTAAACCTTTTGTTCAGTTCCTTCTATTCCCCATGCTAATTGTAACTCAATCGAACATACCTGAGCGGAGGGGTGGGGGGGGGAAGCAATTCTTCTTTCTTGGAACGCCAAAAGGCAAAGGAAGGTGGTTTTCGACGAAGGTCAGGACTTTAGTGTTTAAAAAATATTTTTTTTTTTCTTCAGAGCGCAGGGGGGAAAAACGCATGAACCCTGACCGATCCGGTTGATTGGACATCCGGATAAGTGGCGCTCTACTGTATTGATTTATTCATTTATCTTTTATTTTATGCATTGTTAATTTGTATTAGTAATATCATTTTCAAAAATTATTTAATATTTCTTTGGCGATGCTTGCAGAGATAAATCTTGGATATTTGTGCTGAAGATTTATTTTTTTTTTTTTTGTAACTTATGATGTTTTTCATTTATGTTGCATAGGAAAAATGTGCCAGAAGATGTTTATTTAGAAGTAAAGAATGAACTCGAAATTGTAAAGAAACGAATTGAAGAATATCGCCGGATTGTCTCTTCAGGGCCAGGTTTTCCGCCATCTCGTATTTCAGCTCCTCAGCCTGTTGAGAAGCTGTTAGCTGACATAAAAAATTTGCAATTTCCAATAAATGAGGTAAGTTTTTAAGTGGTAATTCATTGAAATAACTTCTTTACACAGGTTTGAGGTTTCATATTAAATCAAAACATGTTTAATGGCATAGTTATTAAATTCCTCTTTTTTTTTTTCATTTGTGTTTAGTGTTCCATTTAGTTCATTCCTATTTTCCCTCTGAAATTTTGATTTTTTTTATAATCTTTGATGTTTTTTAAATTATAATTTCATGCAATTCTGATTTAACTTCTGGGATGTAACGTGTCAGTTTCTGTCGGACTGCTGCATTTGTTATATTTCATTGGCATAAAGTTAAGTATGCCACCTTGGAAATGAAAAATTGTAAAGCTCTTGCCTACGGTGTCCTTGCTTTTGACAGTACTTGCTTCTGAAGAGAACTTAGCATTACCAGATTTATATAAGATAGAGCTTGCTTAGCATTAGGCTCTGCAAGCAAAATTTGCTTCAAACTAATTTATCAAGGACTTTTGAAGTTGTACTACGAAAAGAATTTATTTGATTTTATTATTTTAAAGGTCTTTTTGAGCAATGCAAAAAATCTACCTCCTACAGAAACAATTCAAATCTTTTTGTTAAAAAAACTGTCATACTAAGAATAGTTTTTTAACATACACACACAAAACCCCTAAAAAAAGTTTGTTCTTTTTTTTTTTTTTCAAGAAATATAAATGTAGTACTCCTATTTTCTCACAGTAATTGGTCTGAGAAACAGCAAGTGAATTTTAACCATTTAATCAAGAAACTAACATATTTTACAGCTATATACAAAAAATAATATTAACATCGAGAGAGCACTGCTTGGCCATTCTCTCCGAAGAACAACTAACTCAATTCAGCTCAAGTCAACTGACTGCCCTGGAACACAACTTGTAACGCCTTTTATGCAAGCACCGTTGCCAATCGGCAAAAATCTATTTCAGTTCAGTAACGATTGTAGTTCAGTTCCACACGTAAATCAGTTTAACTGTTCACCAACGGCTGTGTAGATCCCACAGTTCGTCCATCCGACAATGGAGCTGTCCTCAGATCCTGAAACACATAAAAAAAAAAAAAAAACAAGCAAAAAAGCGAATAACACGCAAATGTGCGTGCTTTCCATAAATTCAAATCACTGTGATTCTGTCCATTTCTTCATATATTCGGCATAGGTTGTAGTACATTGTGGTCCATCGTGATAACCTTCTTTAACTACGTCAAAAGTGTCTCCTCCTTTTAACTTTGTAATCTTGTATGGTCCGAAAAATTTAGCTTTTAATTTTAAGTTCGGACCAAATTGGGTTCTCTTTATTGCAACCAAGTCTCCAACCGTGTAAGGCCTAGCTGCCCTCCGCCGCAGATTATACACTTTTTTATTTTCTTGTTGAATTTTGAGAATTTGCGCTTTCGCATGTTTCCTCAAATTGTCTCGCTGAGCCTCAAACTGATTTTTAAATTCGCGTTCAATCATTTCTTTTAACTTATCAGTACCTTTGAGGTTCGTTTTTGTCCCAAATAACAGTTCGAATGGGGTGGTATCTATGCTGCGGTGGTAGGTGGAGTTCAAGGTTAGTTGTAACTCTTTAGTGTGTTTATACCACTAGGAGGGATTCTCAATAGATAATTTTGCCAGAACCGATATTATGACTTGATTTATGCGTTCCACTTGCCCGTTAGCTCTTGGCAAGCCGGTTGTAATATTATGATGTGTAATTTCCTCCTTAGCACAATATTCGGCGAACTCGTTAGAAGTGAACGCAGTACCTCTGTCACTAATAATTTGAAAAGGGCTTCCGAAGATCGCTTTTTGGTCGTCTAATTTTCTTATCACCTCCGCTGAGGTTGTTGATTTTGTGGGATAAATCCACACAAATTTAGTGAAAGCGTCAATTATTACCAAAATATGATTGTAGTTTTTATTTGTGCTTTCAAGGGTTCCTAGATGGTCTACATGATAGGTATGAAGCAATATATCGTCTTTGTATCGCGGGTGTAAAAATCCTTCCCTTTTCCCTTGTTTACGGTTAATAAGTATACATTGGACGCAATTAGAAATTATTTTCTCTATTTTATCTCTAAGCTTGGGTATGTGATAGTATTCCGAAATATGTTTTTCCGTATGTTTGACACCTGTGTGCCCTTTTTCGTGAGCGTCCTTTATGATCTCTGTTTGCATATCATTTGGTACAACTAGTAATTCTCGACCGTTTACAAATTTATAAAGAATTCCGTTTCTGTTACAGTAATATTCGTAATCACCGATAGTTAATAATTTCTTTATTGCTTCTATTTCGTTATCATTTTCCTGCGCAAGTTTAATTTTGGGTAATATATTTTCAATTGAGACGCACATCACATCTATAGGAGATCGGCTTAGTGCATCTACGTGAGGCATTTTAATTCCGGGACGATGCTCAATTACATAGTCAAATTCCTGCAACAATAATGCCCAACGCGCTACACGGGTTGATAGGTCTCGTTTTTCCATAGTTTTCTGGAATGCGGAACAAGCAGTTACAATTTTAAAATTTATTCCCAGTAAATACACACAAAATTTCTTTAAGGCTTCTATTACGGCTAGGATTTCCAATTCATAACTAGAATATTTTTTCTCAGCGTCTGTAGTTTTTCTACTCATAAAATAAACTGGGTGAAAATGTTTTTCGTCGGGAGGTTTTTGCAACAAAATTGCTCCATATCCCTCTATACTAGCATCAGTATGTAATTCGGTCTCAAAAGCTGGATTGTAAATAATAACGTCATCCATGCAGGGTAGTACTATACCATCGTTAACTAGGGGTCTAAAAATTGTGTTTATGAATCGCTGGAATGCTGCAGGAGAATTGCACAATCCGAACGGCACCTTTCTAAACTGATATTGACCTTCATGAGTTACAAAAGCGGTATACTTTTTACTTTCTTCTTCTACATCGACATGAAAAAAACCGTTACGCAAGTCGATTGTGCTAAACACTCGAGCTCCTTGTAATCTATCTAGTATGTCTTCAATTAGCGGAAGGGGGAATCTATCCTTCACGATAACTTTATTTAATTTCCTGTAGTCAATGCATACTCTAGGCGTGCCGTCTTTTTTTTTAACTATAACTACTGGACTACAATATTCATAGGAACTATTTTCAATTATTCCCGATTTTAACCATTCGGTCACCTGGGCCTCAACAATTTTTTTCTCTACGAAGGGTAATCTTCGTGGTTGATGGGATACTGGTTCATCATTTTTGAGACATATTTTCAGTTGAATATTCGTAGATTTGATTTTTCACGGTTCGTAACTAGAAACTAAATGTTGTACTTTGTTTTTAATTTGATTTGGAACACTCGGGTCAATGTTAATTTCGCTTTCGCTACAAGTTAAATCAACAGGTAAAATTTTAATCAAATTTATTTCTTTCGCTTCAGAGCTCCTATTTTTTATTACTATTCCCTTTTCGTTTATAGTTGTTTCTCCTTGCATCAGTACATTTAGTCCTATTATTGCTTCATTAGACATCACCTCGTCGTCCACCACATATACATCAGCTACACATCTAAACGTGTCGATTTCTATGTTACTTTTGAAGCAACCCAAGGGTTTAACTCGACATCCACCGAACCCGCCCAAAGTTGAATTCAAAGGGTTAAGTTTCTCAATATTTAATTTATCAAAAATGTTCTTCTTAAGAAGTGTAACTTGACTACCTGTATCTATTAATGAATTTACGCTTAAGTCATTGAATTTGCTGGGGACTTTCATTTGGGAATTTGTACTCATAATTACGTTAGACACTTCTGCTTTAGGGTATTTTTTAGGGCATTCGATAGCTTTATGTCCAAAAAGGGAACAATGGAAACACCTATTTCCCTTATCTCTATCCGGACAGTACCTAGCTATGTGTGTTTTTCCGCCACAACTATAACAATTAACATCTCGCCTATTAGGTTTACTTTGATACGACTGCTCATTACTTGCAATCTTGTCATTTTTTGTTTTACTTCTATTTACATAATTAGCTTTATTCTCATAATTAACTTTCAATTTATCATTTTTAAATTCTGACTTATATCGGAAATTTTTATTTTCATCCGACCTCATTTGCTCATACGCTTTAAGTCTGCATCTAAATTCAATTAAATTATCACAACCATATAAGGATGCTTTTTTATATATATCATCACGAATACCATTTATAATATATCTAATTAGAGCAGCATCTTCTACTTTGGCTCTGTTCGCCAATTTTTTCATACACAAAAAATATTCTTCTACAGATTCATCATACCCTATCTTCCTCTTAGCTAACATTTCATGAATGTCAGCGGAATTTGAAACATCTCCAAATTCACCTAACATTAATTGTTTAAATTTTGCATAGGTATATATTCTTAATTCACTTTCTAAAAAGAGCTTGGCTCTTCCTTGCATACTACGTTTATCATAAATTATTTTTTGCATTTCACTTAAATTTAATAAGGAAGCGGTATCTTCAAAAATTTCAAGCCAGTTTACTAGACTCTCTGAACTGGTACCACTGAATGGCACAACAAAACTTTCAAAATCGGAGAATGAGGCAGATGATTTTATATAATATTCACTAGTGGCTGGTATTTGCGCGATCTGTCTATTCTCACCGGAATCACTTCCCCTCTCAGAATCTTCGTCCTCATCTTCAGTTAAATCACTTTCACTCTCATCCATAATATTATTTTGCAATACATTTAAATCATTTAGTGAACAAACTATTCGGGTGACTAACTCGAGAGTCGACCCTTCATTTGAAATTTGTAATACATTCGCTATTGTAATTAATTCGTTTAATGAAAAATTAGTTTTAACTTTTTCTACTTTTTCCTTAAATTCTTTACCTTCTGTTTGAAAAGCAAAGCCAGAAAATTTTCTTAATTTATCGCGACTTTTTCTATCAAACGCGTCCTCAAAAATTAATTTATATAGCAGCTTAATACTGCTTGTGTTATGCGATTTGAGAGCAGCAGCCATTTCACCAATGTCAATTAACAACATGGTTAATTAATAAGGTTGGGACTCACCTAAGAAATTGAAAGAATATCCTCTATATTTATTCTTCAACACCGTAGATTTTCGGTCGTAGCTTTCACGGAAAATCCTTTAAATTCTTCAAAGCAGTAGATTTTCGTTGGTAGGTTTCACAGAAAAGTCTTTAATTTACTCTTCAAAACAGAATTTAACTTCAGCTTTTTCTTCACAAATTAGCTTCGTCTTCAGGCTTCTGGTCAGATATAATTAAAATAATCTTCTTAGAATTAGAAAAATCTTCTCTAATTTTCTTCACAAAAAAATATAAAGTACTTGACTTCAACTTCGTTTAATTCTTCTAAATAAATTTCTTCTTCTATTCTTCGTAAAAATTATTTCTTCTCGATTAATTTCTTCTTCTATATTTCTTTAAAAAAATTCTTTCTTCTAGGTAAAGCACTTTTGATTTCCTCAGAAAAGTATCTTCTTTATAGCTCTTCTGGATTCGTCACAAAAGTAACTTCTTCTAAAACGAATAACTTCTTCTAAAAAAAAAAAACATCTTCAAAGTATTCTCAGAAAATTCTGCCGCCATCCCGACTGACCGCCATACTTCTATTGCTGTTGTAGGCTTGGTAGTCCCAATCCGACTTCTGAATTTGTAGTACTCCTATTTTCTCACAGTAATTGGTCCGAGAAACAGCAAGTGAATTTTAACCATTTAATCAAGAAACTAACATATTTTACAGCTATATACAAAAAATAATTATAACATCGAGAGAGCACTGCTTAGGCCCTTCTCTCCGAAGAAAACTTAAAATAATTCATCAAGCAACTGATGCCTGGAACAAAAAAATTTATTTGACTTTTTATTTTAAGCTCTTTTTGAGCAATGGGAAAAAAACTATCTACAGTTCAAACGATTGTAGTTAAAAACTTCCCCACTAAAATAGTTTAACATACACCAAAAACCCCTGTGTTTTTATTTCCAAACATAAAGATATTTAAGATTACAAATTAAAATTTATTTTTCTGTAGACTTATCTTTGATGTTTTTTTTTTTTTTTTGAGTTTGCTTGTTTATGATATAAGTCAGTAAATTTCATGTGCTTTATTTTTTCACTGATAAGAAAGAACTTCAAACAAATTTAATTTTTATGATTGGTTAATATGATGAAAATTTAAAAGTTGTTATAATGTTTCTTTGACAACAATTAAAAAGTGAACTAACTAATTTTCGTGCAGCATAAAATATTGTAATTTCAACTTTATACTTAATTCTTGGAACAATTGTGAGGTTAAAATTTTCTCTTACTATAGTTATAACTCACCTATTCAGATTCAAAATTTTATTTTAGCGGACATTTTCCCTGTAATTTACTTCTAGAATGCAATTCTTCTATTTTTTTACACTTATACATGTTGAAAAAACTTCTTGAGTTTAAATTGTTCCCATAGAAAATAAATAAATAAAATATAAAAATAAAAAATAAATTAACACACACAACACATTAAATAGTTGAAATTTACTGAAACCTGCCTCACTCTTTAGAAAATAGATTTGATATCTAGTTTTGTATTAATTAAAGGGTTTCATTTAAAATATTTTTGAGCCTAAGCCATTTGAGATAGAAATATTAGTTGATGTTAGAAAATCAATGTTGGTACATGTTGGAAAATAGGCTTGTTTAGTTTTTGAAGAACTTATTGTTTATTTTACAATGTAGTTACTTTTTCTTGAAAATGTCACTTTTCCCCACAAATTCCCTCTTTTGTCACTAATTCTGAGCATAAAACATATTACAAGGTCTGCTTTAGTTAGATTAGAAAGTGATGCAAAAAATAGTGTTTGAAAGCTTTGTAATTTGTGATGTCTTTAAATAATTGGCTAAAAAAACTTTCTTTAGGCATACTTTTCCACTTATGTAACCTTTCTTATTATAAGTATTTCAATCTATTTTTGAATTGTAGACCAAAGCAGACCAAGGTGTTTCAGCCAGACATGCCCAAAAGATTTCCGCTACCAAAAGAAGGACCCATTCCAGCAGACGATCTTCTAAAACTCAACACAAAGATTTCCCATCTTTAAGAGCATCAAGTCCAGTTATTAGTTCTAGTAGTGATATAGATTTGGAAAATTTATAATGCAGAAAGTATTTTACTGAAAGAAATATATTAAATTCAATTTATTTAATTTTTGTAATGCATTTCAAGTGCCTACACAAATAAGGAAATTATAGGTTATTTTGTTGATATATATTAATTATTCTTTTATAATTCAACTATAAGAGTAAAATAATGAATTTTTCATAAATATTGAATGAAAGTATAACTTAAAGAGAACTTTTATAACATTCATGTTTTTGAATGATCAAATTATTTACTATAACACAAGTATTTTCATACATTAATTTTTTTACTGAAGTTCAGAGATCCCCATTAAGAGGCATAAAGGTAATGCTCCCCTTTTCTAAACACAAGTTATATCTTAGCTAAAGGACTACGTGTAATTTTATGAAGCAAATATAGAAACCTCACTGTGGTAAATATACAGTTGATTTATATGTCATCTTTGATTACATTTATAAAAAAACTGTTTGAGACTTTTATTCCATTTGCTGTGACTATTTTTTTTTTAAATTAATTTTTAAAAGAGAAATTGATAATGCTAAAATTTAATTAAACAAATATCCACAGTAATTTTAAAATGGTATTCCAGTGGGGGGATCTTCTTATAATCATGTATGGGAGATTAAATTGCTGAGAATTTATCCCATAACAAAACAAGAAAACAAGCCTTAAAAAATAAATTCATATAAAAGGGCTTATAATCTCCTATTTTACCAAATAATATTTTCATTTAAGAAATGTATAGGGAAAAACAGCGGCTTTTTAATTTTATTTTTACTTAAATTTAACTTTAAATCAAATAATCACTTCAATTACTTTCTTCCCCTATCTAAAATAAGAAAAATTAAGAAAAAAGAAAAGAGTATATATATATATATTATATATATAATTCAGAAAAGTTCATCTTCAAGATTTATTTTCTTGATTGAAATCATAGTAAATAAATTCCAATTTAACGATCTGGCTTGTACTTACACAGTACTTCTTTTTCAGAGCTATGCATTTTCAATGAAACATTTTCAACAGAAAAAAAAGAAACAATATTTTGCAAACAAATCTGCCTAAGGCTTCAATAGCATTTTTATCTGATTCCAGAACAGATATTATGTAATCAGCATTTCCATTTTAAAAAATGCATACCGTATTTTCGGGAGTATGCGCCGCAGTCGCGATATGCATTCAAGAAAAAACATTTTTGGCGTATGCGCCGCATGTCAAAATTTTAGCTATTACAGCACAATTAGGTGAAGAAAAGTAGAATGAATTAAATATTTTAAAGGTTTTCTTTTTTTAATAATCACCCATACTTTATTTGTATTTTTTCCTTGGAAAAGACATCGATTCGTTATCTAATGCAACTATATATAGCTCGGGACGCGGACCCTTTTCCCAATGCCGCTCCACGTTTTTTTTAAGTAGTCATCGTCATTGGGCTCGCTTTTTACAAGTGGGTCATATCCACTAATAAAAAACAGCAAATTTAACTATAAAAGAACAGCAGATTTAACCATCGAAATCGCTCTCATCGCTGTCCCACTGAAAAGGCTGCACAGCTCAGGGCCTTCCGTGCTCCGATCGTCCGATCTGGTTGCCTAATCTCGCAACATAAACAAAGCCGCCATGTTGCATTCAAAACTTCGCGATCGGATCGTTTTTCACCACTGAAACATGGCGGACAGAGTAGGAAAATTGTCCGCGAACTAATACGAAAGTAGCGAAGCCGAAATTACAGGATTTTTGGATCGTGACGTCAGCATCGTATGTATGGATCCTATACTGTTCCCCGATCGACGACGGGAGCGTGCCGCTCGCCGCCATTGAAGCACGTGGACACTTTCTTCTGCACTTCACGTGGAACGAAAATGATACGGTGCCATCTAGTGACAGCGTTTTTAATATATTTGAAAAATAATTTCTTTTTTTTAAACTTTAAAAAAAATCGTATGCGCCGCATCCGTTGTAAGCGCCGCATCTTCAATTTTTTCACTTTTTTTTTCACATGCGCCGCGGCGTATACTCCCGAAAATACGGTACTTTATTATCATACAAACTAGTTTTACAATGAAGCAACTTTCATTTAATAATGAACATATGATACCATTTCTTTTTAGATCTTTCATGTTCTTTACAGTAGTTTGCATATCAAAAATTGTTTTATGGTTCAAATATTTTTTCTTTTTATATTTAACTAATTATTTCTGAGTAAATAAACAATATGTCTCTCTATTTTAAAAGTGATAGTGGTAAAATTTTTTAAAATAATTTTAATAGTCATTATAAAATACGTTGTAGAAATTTTTCCCGGTATAAACTAAGGCATGAGGCAATGAAATGAAAAAGTAGATAGACTGATATTTATGAAACCTAAAGGACTATTTTACAATACTCACATATTTTGTCAAGTTCAAAATATTTAGGACATAGAAATAACATTGAAAGGGATAGACACTTGTTTGAGGTCTGTAATGAATCTCTTCTTCAATACACTTGCAAAAAAATATAAAAAGTGAAAGAAAAAAGAAAGAAATGAAATTATGGAATTAAAAAAACTATTGCTATAAGGTTTTTAGTCCAGATTTGTGCCTTAAACTTGTAGCTTTTTGAGAAATCTGCAAGATTTCATGTCATGTCGTAAAGCTGTAAATATTTTGTTACTTTAAATTTTATTTCTGTTATCGTTAAGTTATTTCTTTGTGATGAACTCTAAATATTTCATTTTGAACAAATTTTATTGTACAGTACTAAATGGTGTATGCATTCATAATGTTTGTGATGAACCCCATTCCACTGCCACCACTTAAACATAATTGCACTTTTCCCCCAGAATCATTGATATATGCTTTAAAGATGTGTTTTGCACTTTAAGACCCATATTTTTATTTGCAATGTGTTATATTGTTAATGTTGTCAAAGTATTTTCTCTTTCCTGTAATTATTTTTTAAAGCAAAATTTCACACCAAAATCCTTTTTTTTATTCCAGAATGTTGATGAATTAATTTTGGTTTTGAATGAAAGAATTATTTTTAATTGTAATATTTTCCAATTATTCAACAAATATTCAAAAAATGAAATTAAGTCAAGAGTTAAAAGCTAATGATAGTGAAGAAATTTTTCACCATCCCATAAAATATATTGTTACTATTTCTCAGACTAGCTGTCATGGCCGTATCCCGAGGGGGGCACGCCCCCCCCCCCCCCCCCGAAATCCTGTAAATTTTCGCAATGTAGCATATATTCCTCCCTGAAACTTTCCTCAACATAAGTCTCAAAGTAACCAACCCTCCCCCCAAAAAAATTTCTGGCTACAGCCTTGCTAGCTGTGTTTTCAAATTTCATATTTAAACTCTTAACTCACAGTCATTTCTCTAACAATGCAAAAAAGTCTTGTATTTACGACATTTTTTGTCATATTACTATGAAGCCAGTATTATTCAAGCAGATTTGATTCAAATCTTAACTTTTGTTTTCCTCCTGATGGTGCACTGGTTGCTACAAAAGTGTACGCTTCCCTGTTTTATTCCTCATGCACTTAGAAAAGAGCTTGCAATATTAATATATGATACACTTACACCAGTATTATAATGTATTGATCTGTTACTTTTGTATTGACTAAATAAATTTATATCTATCAGTGTATTAAAAGTATGTATCATACCTATCATACCACATGCAACTTGCCTATTATAAAAAAAATGACTAAAATATGTATGTTGATTTATTATCTGCTTGAAACACATTTTACATCTACTTAATTTATTTACACCTTATTGTTAAAATCATCTTTGAAAAGAAGTTCTCATTCTTTAAACGTTTCAATTAATAACTATTTCAAAATTCTTTATTTAAATTGTTGTTCTATTAAAAATAAATTTCCCTTTTTTTATTAAAATCTATCATGGCAAAAATAATTTTAATAATTAGCTGACTTTTGTAAACTAGTACAAATGCAATTTTGAGATGAAAATATACATAAAAGAAATAGCATTGAATTTTTTCAACATAAAATGTTGATTAACTTTGAGCATTCAATTAAATTATTTACAAATATTTAATTTTAAATATATTTTAACTTATTCTCATAAACCTCTTTTAAATATTGTCCAGATATGTTATTCTTTTGCATATTTTGTGATAAATAGATAATATTTGAAAATAATAATTATATCATTTCCCTCATGGACTATTTTATCAATATATTTTGAATTACGTATTTTCCCCCCTTTAAATTTGGCTTTTTTAAGTTACCAATCCTGAAAATTGTCTTTTACAATGATGTTTCATCAATGCAAAGTTTCATCCTATATGTTTGTTTTATTGTAAAGCGGCTTTAATAGCAATAGACATTAAATATCTATATACTATTGCAAGAATTAATATATTATATTTGTACATAGTGTAAAAGTTACTTGTTAATCACTCCTTATGCATAAGTGACATGAATTTTATAAATAAATTATTTATATCTATAAATTAATGTTTGTTTATTGTTTGAATGCACTACAATTATGTATCCTTTGACACATTTGAGCAAAATCTGCACAATGATTTCACAGAGGAACGGAAGTATTGACAAGATACATTTATTATATAAGAATTTATTTTTAGTACTTTTGAATACAATTTTTAAACCATTTTAAATCGTAAAAAAACTGCATAGGGTAAAATTTCTCTGCAAATTCTTTACTAAAAAGGAACAAAAATTATGGCAGTTTATTTTTCCTCAAAACAGAACTTATTTAACAGATCCTGTATGTTATGTTGTGAAACTTAAGATTGAGTAAAGGCTTGGTGTTCCTTGTGTGTTTAATCATACTTTTGAAAGAGTGTTCTTTCATGGTTCTGTATTGTAGGTATTATGTAATAAGCACACAATTTTTCTTTAAACTAGCTGTTTTAATTATTTAGTCATGATATTTGTTGCTGTGCCTTCCCTACTGCTGCCATTTTAGTCTAGAATGGTTTATAGTGGAATATCTTTTATACCATTTTTAGTTAACTAGACCTGGTTAGAAGAGCCAACGGATTATACGACATTATCATTTAAGTATGGGAAAACGGTTAAAGTACAATTGGTTAGTACCTTCAGGCCGTCATTTATATGACGTTTACGGTAGTACCTTCGGCGTCGTATAAACGATGTTCCATTGTACAACTTATAAAGAATAAGTGCAACTCAGGTTATTATTAAACCAATTTATATCAATGAAAACCTTACATCTTTTTGTTTCAAAAAATTGCTTTGTGCCTATTCCTAATCTGGGTTGCTATTAGTCTACTTTTTTGTGAAAATTCCAGAATGCCAGAAGAAATAGGAAAAATTGACAAAATGAAAATTCATTGATTTTTCATACGTTTGAAGCATGAAATTATTACTATGATGTAATAGAATTCTATAACTATATTTATTAAATTTTTTGCATTAATCAGTTAATTAAAATTCAATGAATAGTAATCATAATTTAATAAATCCACAAATTATTAATTGCATGTTAGATTACAAATCGTTATATCCATTTTTGAGTTATTATTAAATTCTGCATTTTTAATTGCCAATATGCCCCAAAAAAAGAGGGCAAAATGATATTTTTTCGGAGGGGGGGGGGGGTTTCGGGTGAAAGCATCCGGCAATCCTGCCAATAGGCGGCAAAAAAAACTAGACTGCTAAATATTAAAAAGGTGTGCAAATGCGGAGGTCGATAAAGAAAACTTATGCATTATTAATAATTCAATTTCAAAAAAAAAAAAAAAAATGCAATTTTCCACCAAGGAAAAAAGTATTAAAAATTGGTTTAAATGGAAAGGCATTAAAGCAAACTTATCGCCTATTACTATTGGGTTGATGCGTAAATTCCCGCTTTTTTATATATAAATTTATTTTTTTGACATAAAATAACAACAATTTAATCAATAATGTACTCTCCGTTGTTGTTTACGACTTCCTTCCAACGTTCAACGAGTTTTTTGATGCCTCTTCGGTAGAAATCACCCAGAAGCGTCTCGAAAAAGTCGTCCGATCAAGCCCGTAATTTGACGTCATTATTGAACGAAATGCCTCGTAAAGCCTTTGAAAGCGACTATATCTCCATACATGGCGCAAATTTCTCTAGCTGCTTCTGTGGCTTTGGCAACTCGATTAAACGCGAAAATAAGGTGGTGTCGGAAATGCTCGTTTTTGTCGACTTGACACTCTATTTAAATGCTCTAAAGAGTAAAAAATTAAAGTCAACAAAAAGGAGAAATACACCATTTTATAGAGCAAAAAATTCTCTTTCGAATAACACAAAAGATTATGCCAAAGTATTTAATTTTCAACGCAAATTTTTTAAACTTAAAAAAACGCGGGAACTTATGCATCAACCCAATATTTTAAGATAAAATACAAAATTCGAAAAATATATGTATTATATATTTTACAAGAAAATTGATTTTTCCCTTATCTTTGGGCCCGGTAAATAAGAATGGAGGGGGAATATAGAGACATAAATGCAACATTTCCTCATTATTACGAATTTAATTTCGAGAAAAAAATCTATTTTTGTTTTCAGCCGCATGAATCAGGGCCTGATTAAGGCAGGGACATACGGGGCAGATGCCCCTGGCCCCCACATCTGAGGGGTTCAAAATCGAATTGAATGAATAGAAAGTTTCAATAATCGAATCGATTAAAAATCGAATAGAAAGTTTATTTTGCGTTTCCTTTAATGAACTTTTTTAAAACAAAATTTCACTGCAGTGCAGCTTCTTCATTAATCTATCGTATGAACACAAAAATGCTACTATATTTCGTAAATTCATGACTTTCTAAGTCGTAATTCAGCTAAATTTTCGCAATTACGATGGACAAATTTGGCTAATCCAAAGCCTATTTTTGCATATCTCAAAATGTGATATGTTTACAAAAATATCGTCTTCTGATTGGCTTAATTGAGCTATCGTAACCAATTAAACAAGATGTTCCGTCTAGAACTATACGAGCCTACTTTCCCGTATACACCAAATTCAGATTTATAATCTAGCTATCTCTTTCTCTCTTTTTCTCCTTTAGCTTTAGTTCTTAATTTTTTCAAATATACCTTTTCAACGTATAATACATATTTATTCATTCATTCGTTTACTCATTCATGTGTTTATTCATTCATTTATACTCATTAATGTATTTATTCACTCATTTATTCATTCTTTTCCTCATTCGTTTATTCATTCATTCATACTTTCACTCATTCATTTATTCATTAAGAAATATCCTTAAAAATCCCGATAAAAAAATTTCATAGGAAAATAGGCTCGTTAGTTCTGGATGAACTTTCTATTTGTACATGTTCTACGTTATAAGAGCTTTTCGATAAAGTTTGTTCCAAGCAAATCGGTCCGTTAGATCAGGATTTATATAGGATTGAAATTTCCCCGTAAGCGCTATGTTAATTTTTTTGAACTGTTCAAAAATTAACAAAAACTTCATATTGATATTTCACGCCAAGAGCTTCTTCCAGTAAGCTTGTTCATTTGAACATGGATCTTGTTCCCAGAGTTTACATTATTTGCTTCATTTTCGCCCATTGGCGCTAATGTTAAATTTTTTTGAACTGTTCAAAATTGAACGAAAAACTGTTTAAATCAAAAAGTAAAATATGGAAATGAGATGTCCTCGCCGAGATCGTTCGAATGCAAAAAATTTTTTTCGAATCGGACTATTCGTTTAAAAGTTATTGGGGGGGGGGGGGGACAGGCAGACCGACAGACACACATTTTCCCCATCTCAAAACCCTACTTTCAAATTTTTTATTTTTCAATCTTTATTTAATAACTTCACTTTTTTTTTTTACTTTTCTTTATTCTTAACGATATTTTTACGATACATTAAGCCTTCTTCCATGCTTTATTATTATTTTTTTTTACATTTACGAGAAAGTAGGATAAAAACCAATAAAATGGACCGAACGATATTTCATTTGACCATTGGAGGGGGAGGAGAAGACTTTATAGTTACTTTAGATTCTAGTCAGTTTTCTTGTTATATTATCTGGTGATGAAGTGAAAAATTTAAACACTTCCATATTCGGTTCTTCATTACTGAAGTAGTGAAACAGAGGAGGGGCCATAAATAAGTTTTTGCCCCGTGCCCCAAATTAGCCTAAATCGGGCCCTCATCAACTTTGTCTATACAACGAAAATTGCACGGCCTGAATAGATAATAAAATCAATATTTTTCGGTTCAATTTATCTTTGACCTATCAGGAAAATAGATCTTTCTGCTGATTTCAATTCACCGCCTTGGAACTGTTTTCACGTTGCACTTGTTTACAGCAGCATGTGTTATTTAGTTGTCTACCTTCGCAGTTCGTTGACCGGAAGGGAGGGAGGTAAATTTTCCTTTGTTACTGATAATGGTGTTCTAAAGATTAAAAATTCGATTTAATTCAAAAATATTGGACAGTCCCGAAGGGAAAAAAAAGAAACTTTTCCATCTTATTTGAATTATTTACACTGGAGTTACATGAAATATGTTAATTTATCAGGAATAAGGTACAGTATATAAAAAGTGCTAACTGTAAAATTTTGTGAAGAGGCAGAAAAAAATTCGGAATTGTATTAAAATCTTGTAAAGAACTGAATCTTGCTCTTTTTCTGTAGTTTTTATAAACTGCATTCTCTAGGCTTTCCGTAAAACATTTAAAGATTCTTCCATAGAATTGTGAACCAATGATATTATGAAAATTATGCAATGATAGCAGTCAACAAATGATTTCAGCGTTGTTTAACCCTCAACGAATGACGAGGGCTTTCTAAATTCTGCCGTAATTTACTTATTTATTTGATTTTAAATTATGTTTGAGCATTTAAGAGTTTGCTTTTTATTTGGGGAAAGGGAGAGCTGATGTAAGAAAGTCACTTTTCATCCACTGTAGTTTTTCCAAAAAAGGTTTTACTTTCTTCGCTATCTGAAGGACGTCAAAAACATATGTTGGGATCTTGAAACCGTTTTCTAGCTTTACCGGCTGGAATGTTCAAGTGGGAGTTCGAAACAAAAACACTTTTCTGACGTGAATACGTCTTTATAAAATTGCTACCATACGGGGGCAATCCAAAAAATCTAATGATAACAAAATCGGGAGATACAGTTTGGCGTTGTAGTTTCGAATCTATCCTCTACATTCAAAATTAAATCATACTAATGGATAACTAAAGGATCAAAGAATTTATTCCGATAAGCGAGAACAGTGCCGCATCGCGCGCAGTGGCGGGGAAGCGCCGCCATTTTGAGCTTATTTTGTTGCGTATCGAGATTTGAAACTAGTATAGCTTTTGACTCGGAGAAGCTACGATGTTCGTCTAAGTTGAAATCATCAGCTGTCTTCAAAATCTATCGATTGTATATAAAACATTAGTAGTTTAAAGTATAGATAGTGAATATAATAAGGTGTTAGCATAAAAAAATATCAAAAATATATAGATAATGTCGGCTATACGCGTCGAAAGGTAAAAACTATAAAATTATTAATTAATAATGTTATATTGTAACACAATAATTATTTATTTCCTTGCTTTTATTCTAAATACATAAATAAAAATATGTTATTTAAAAATATAACCCGTTACATAAACGTATTCACGTACAGCACACGGCCGTGTCCATGACGCAGCCACACCCCGCTTTTTTTTTTCTTGTCGGCAGAGGCAGTGGGGCACTTGCCTCACTGTGCAATGCCCTTAATGGCGGCAGCTATTTACAGCAAATTAATTTAGAAGCGACACTTAGCCTCTAAATTAATATGTGTGCTCGTTTTTGATTTAGGCTTGCAAAATTTCCAAAAATTGAACAGAAGACAGAAAATGGCAGATTTTGAATTGCCACTTTCCATATTGAGATCGAGACTTGTGTAAAAAACATTATACAGCTTTTTTTTTTATAGATGTTACATTATTTATGTTGAAATTATTTTTAAAATATACACAATTAAAATTTTCCAAATTAATACACTAGGGGTGTACTTTTCTAGTGTTGTAAATCCCAGCATAAAATATCAAGATGGGATCATAATGGCTTCGTTATTTAAAAAAAATGAATTACGGATCGTTTCCACTGATATCTTTATCGAATTTTATCGAGGATTTAAAAAAATATTTACTTGATCCCTTAGTGCCAGTTCCCTATAACTAGTTCGTGGTTGTTTATTTAAACTCACTAACACCCCTCTGCTTTTTGAATAATAAAGTTAGTTTCTTCATTCCCCGATCTGAATATTTTCGATAAGTTCTCAATATAGATAGAAATACTACTTTCTGTTTCTAAGAAAGCTATCAGCGACCTTGTGCACTATAAGAGACTGAACAACGATATTCTTTTCCACCTAATCATTGCCTAAGACACTCACAGCAAATTTGGTAAAAATTTTTTAATTCATAAACCAACGATTGCGTACTTGGTAGTGAAACTGAAGTAGCACACTTGACCTCTGAGTTATCTGTTTATCTGAATTCTTGACCTGGCGTTGGAATATGGACCTGATAGTGTCAAAAAGAGACGCTCAGGGTGACCATATTGGACACTTGAAGCAGCTATCATGCAGCGGACGATACTGTTTGTCGTTTTCACCCTCGGGGTGCTACAAAGCTATGAATGCGTCCAAGGTATGTTAATATATATATATATATTTCTTTTGGTTTTAAATCTCTTTACCTGTTACCTCGACTCATTTTAATGAAGTTTTATCAGTCATGTATTATTTTACAGAAATCAAAGAAATATCGTTTAAAAATAGTACATGCAGGAATGATTAATCAAAGAAAAAAAGAGGAAGGGAGGGATTCGTTCGACCTTTAAGGTTTTTAATTAATTGATATTGCGCAAAAACTTATTATAAATGAGTAATATATAAATATTATGTGTATCAGTGGCGGGGGTTAACATCGTGGAATGGTTTTTAGTCGATAAGATATTGGAGGGATCATCTTATTGCTGAAATCTGCGTTTTCTCATGTAAATATAAAACAATAAACAATGTGAAACAGATTTGTACACTGATTGATTCTTTAACCTTCTGTCGCGCGCAAGCTATAAGGTCCACCGGAAAGTTCTGTCCGTTTTTGGAATAAAAGGAAATACAAATTTTTCTTGCTGCCAAATAACTTTATTTAATAATATAACTGCCATTATTATCAATGACTTCTTTCCAGTGGGCTGGCAATTTTTGAAAAATGTTTCATCTTTTGATTCGAAAAATTCAACCAGTGCTTGTTTGTTCTTTATTTTTGAATTTTTTCCCGCCAAAATATTTTGTAAAGATAAAAACAAGTGGTAGTCGGAGGGTGGTATGTCTTGAGAATATGGTGGATGTGATAGAATTTCCCAGCCTGGTTCTGCAATTTTTTGACAAGTCCTCAAAGCAGCATGGGGCCCTTGGCATTATCATGATGCAGTATGATGTCCTTCCTATTGAAAAAGTTGCCTTCTAATGTGAATTGACTTTATTGTAGCCAATTTGCTACGTCATTATGTATACATTAAGCGATGCAAAGATAGAACCGAACATGCTAGAACATGAAATATAGAACGTGTCGAAACTTGTTGTAATAGAAGAGGACAGAATTTTCCGGTAGACCTTATATGTTGATTTTAGAGTTCGGGCAAAATGTGATTAAACCAGGCACATGTTCAAAATTAATCGTAACGAGCACTATTTTCAGTCTTGCTCAAAGAAAAAAAAAGATCAAAAGTTGCTTTAAAGAAATATATTTGACATAGCATTGGTTATGTCAAATATATTTCTTAAGAAAAGAAAAAATGATGGAAGAGACAAAATGACGGAGAGCTGTGTCTGACAAATCAGATGTGCCTGATGAAAAGTTAAGATTTTCGGTGTCGACTTATAGCTCACGTTGTGACCTCCTAAGGTAAAAGGCTCAAACTGGATCTAAAATTTATCTCTTTGTATACATGCGTACGAGTATAATAACTTTTGTATTAGTCTTTGTTTTAAATAAATATCAGAGATTTAAAGAGGAGCAATATGATTTTGTACGAAACTGGAGCTGAGCCAGAGCAAAAGAAATTTGTTGCGGAGCACAGCAAATTTCAACAAATTTGTTGTGCTCCGTTTTTTTTTTTTTTTTTCTTTTTTTAATTTCATTCCAACCTTGAGAATAAATTCAAACTATTGCACCTTCGTAGCAGCTTTTGCCACATTTTATTATCTAAAAATTGCGAAACTTTTCCGGTTACAGGATATTCTGGCTTTTTAAGCTTTTAATAGTCAATTTCCCCTCAAACTTCCCAAATAACTCTTTCCATTGTTTAACATAAAATATTTTCGATTTATGGTATCCACACGCATTATATATTTGAATAATTTCATGGAACCACCTTTTTCTCGTCATTAAAGTGTTTGAATAATACTTCAAGTAAATACCATTGAAAATGTTATGTTTGTGTAGGTTCTTATCAAGTTTATCTGGTTCTGTTCGATCTAGAAAAACAGAATTTTTTTTTTAATTTGAAGTCTAAAAAGAAATTCCAAGTCATTTTCAAATACACTTTGGCTCCTGTTCATTTGTTCGAATAGTTTTTGATAACACTGTAGCAGCAACTTGGTGAAAGACTCAAAAAATGAAGAAGCTGAATTTCCTCTTACTTCTTGCAGAGTAATAAATGAAATAAGCACTAACTTTTAAATACTAGTATATTAACTCTTTCAATTTCGAATATATACACTCGTTTAAATGGAATATTTTTCATTAAGAATTACTACTTTCTCATTTATTCTGAATAATTTCGAGTGCACTACAAACCCTTGGTTTTTCCCTATTTTCACCAATTTCGTATTTTTTTAGTACAAATGTTGGAGACGGGGGCTTTCGATGATGACCCTAAAACCCAAGAACTTGAGTCCCAGGTGACAGAATTGCGTCGCAATGTGTCTGACCTCTGGAGCTACATCAATGATCTGAGGACAGCCTTGTCTCAACATCTGACGCATTTGAGGCAGCATCAGGTTCAGCTGGAGACTGCTGTTCACGAGCTTCAGCATCATTCCCATGGAGAGGGAGGTAAGAAAATTATTATTTTTTTTTTCAAATATATACTGGTGTGGATTTGTTTGTCACTATGGTTGATGAAGATGGTAATTGTATTACTGTATGATTCAGCGAGGGGGGTATTTGTGTAGTATACCCGCATAGATATATTCAATTCGTTCCTAATGTTGCACTGAGCCACTGCAGTGGAATGCACTTATTTCAGTATCGCTATTTAAGACTAATAACTGACTAAGTGCTCAGTAGATACTTTGCTACACACTGAGCTATGTTACTAACCCCAGTGCTATCTGCAACAGGACTCACATTAAAGTGTTGAGCTTTGGGAGGATACATCCCTCCCAAGACTGCTTAGTTTTGAATTCTATCTTCTGTGCCAGTATTCTGGCCCAACTTCAGAACAGATGAATGTAATCTCCGTTTCATTTGAAGGGGATTAACGGAAAATGTATTTTATACTTCTTTATGAAAGTTGCTTAAATTATATAAAGAGGATTTTTCACTATTATAATTATTTGACATATTCAGAGACTGCAACGGTGACTACGCTTGGCAGCAATGATTTCAACGCAGTTGTAGATAATGTAAATCCACTTATGACAAATTCACTTTCTTTGCAGGAGAAGCTCATACTTCTCATTCAGATGACCACCATCACTCTGGTGAGAATCATTCACACAGTGGTGAACAGCACTCTCATGGCAGTGACGATCATCACTCGCACGGCAGCGATGATCACCATTCACATGGCAGTGATGATCACCATTCACATGGCAGTGATGACCATCATTCACATGGCAGCGATGATCACCATCACAGTGGTGAACATTCTCACGACGATGATCACAGTTCGCACTCTTCTTCGCACTCGCACACTACCAATGAATACAGAGATCATCACCACAGTGGTGAACACCATTCTCATGGTACTGGAGGAGATCAACATCAGGATCACAAGTAAGGTATTTTGTTAGATTTGAAAAAAAAAAAAAAAAAATTCAGCACTCATTGTAAAACTAACAACAGCAAAAGAAATAGACAGATGAAGATAGTTCCTACCTAAATAGAATAAATTGTATTTCAACTTTTTTTCATAGGCCTTTCAAAATCATCTGTCTCAAACTTTACAAATTGCAAACAAAAGTAAAAGTTCATCAATTTTTAATTAATTTTTAATAATTCTTTTCGTTAAAAAACAGGCTTTATATAAGTGTGGTTTATTTAATTACCTTCTTTTTTGGCATTTTGTTGCAAGACATTTGATCGAATAATTTACCCACAATCGAAAAGGGCGTTAAACCAGATCGGCGTGTTAACAAGAGATTACTGCTTGTATTAGTGCGGTGGCTAATGAGGCTTTTACTATCCCCAATCCCGTGTTCCTTTTGACGCAAAGTGCAAAAGAATCGTTTCTGATTTTCCTACTGTGCACGTCCGTGTCAAGGCGTCGAGTCATCTATAGATGCGGCGATGACCCACAAGACAAAAATACAGAATAAAAACTTTAAAATCCACATACTCAGTATAATTTAATGCATTTCTCATAATTTCTTGTAACAAAATGATTTTCTATTAATTCAATATATTTTGTGCTGTCATCTCTTAAGTGCAAACGAAGACTTTGCGATCGATTCAAATCCCGGCAAGGGCATGGATGTTCGATTGGTTTTTCACTTCTTCCAAAGCAGTGGCGTACGCAAAATGTTTTCAAGGGGTTCCTAATTTTCTGAAACTACTAAAAGAAATTCGAGTATGTAATAAAGCACTATTATTATCCTAATTTAGACAGCTGGACAATTTTGACTTGAGCTCAAGGAGGGGGGGGGGATTAGACATCCAAACCCCCATTGCGTACGCCCCTGGTCCGAAGTTATTCGGAGCCCTTTTAACGCTACAAATACCGGAATATAAATAAACCGCTTTATAATACCTTATAAAAGCGATCTTCCTGATTGGTCAGATGAGCCTGTAAAGTGCATGAGAGGTCTTGCGTCTGGGTGAAAATGCTTTATTATTAGATGTCGGATGGACGGAGTACTGTATATATTATATTAATTGTGTTGCATTTTTTAATTAATTTTACATTTAAATGTAAGATTAGTTGTTAAGGCTACCTAATAACTATTTCCTTTGTGGTGCAATATCGTATTTGTTTGGGTCATCACTTTTTCATTGTACCCTCTTCTAGCTACAATAAATGATTCTTTCCCCCCTTTTCATAGGGATTCCCACGAAACAGAAGATTTGACTCAGCAGACTCAACAAGCAGTTGATCCTGTTTTGGAGCCAGTAGTTTTGCCAACTACTCGACAAGAGCATTACCATCAACATCACCACCACTCTCATTCGCACGTGGAAACTTCCAGCACAGACCCCTTCAACCTTGTGGATATGCACCCAGAAAGCCGACATCACAGCCATGGTCACTCAGACTCTGTTATGCCGTCATCAAGAAGCAGAAATGCAACAGTGACCTTACCAAAATGTAAGTACGACTTGCGTTATAAGAGCAAGACGATTTTTTCTGGAGGGGGAAGAGTTTTCTGATTCATAGAAGGTCGAAGTTGGAACGTTAGTGCTGAATCGTTTTCATTTAAATATCTGTTTTATTTTGCATTGAAGGTGCTTTTCTTACAGTAAATTTAATATTATTACATTAATATTATAAATTTAAAAAAATTTGCGTTGGGGAGGGGTGGAATTTTTAGGTAATTCTTTGAATATCGTAATAATGTTGAATCTCTAAAATTAAACCTTATCTATTTGCATAGTTTCCCAAATTTTACTAAATAAACACTGATCCCAAAACAGTTGTCTCCAAACCCCACTATCCCTAAAATGCTATGAATATTTTAATTATTTATTTATTTTCTGTCTAATGGGGCTGCGTATTGGCTCATGCCATTGAAGATTAAGTGCATTCCCTAGAAGTTGGTGTCCAACTTTTTCATCGGCATCGTTATTAGTATGGTACCATCAACATCAGAATTTTGACGCTCATTTTTCTCACTCGAAGGGAACAGCTGGGCTCTGTTGATACTAATTTTGCACTAAGAATTTAACTTAGCCGAGAGCATCTAAGCCAAACAGATGTTCAGGAAGTTTTTAACATGCCCCATAATCATACGACAAGGACACTGCCAATTTTGAGCATCTCTAAAGTCTACCGACTTCGGTCGGATATTATGAATATTGCCCACTAAAATATTTCGGCGTAATTATTGTGAATATTGGCTGTGCTTACAAAAATGTCGCTGGATTTTTTTTTTTCATCATTTATTATTGATTTATTTATGTTTTTCTTTATTTATTTTTGTGTGTTTTTCAGATTCGGAATATAGTTTGTACAATATCGCTATATGTAGAGTACAACCTAACAGAGCCATTCCCGAAGATAAGCAGCAAAATGTACAGGGCCAAGTATCCATGTGGCAAAAAGTAAGTGTTTTGAATTAGCATATAATAGAATAAATTTTGAATAAAATCACCATAAAAAGGATTCCTTAAAAATTCAAAAGAAAATGAAAATATATGTTTCTTTTACAGTAAACATTATTTCTTAAAAATTTTATCTCTGAATCAAAGGCTTTTTTTTCTTTAACTCTACCATGTAAGTTTCTGCAATCGAAGGCAACTCAACGTGTATTTTGTTTCTTGTTCGGTTTTTGGTTTTTTCCACTATCATACAGAATGCGGAAACAAAACTTCCTTTTTAAAAATGCGTGCGTGTCAGGTTATAAATGTTGATGCGGGATAGGAGTGATCTCATTCTAGAGGGATGGTTCTAAAGGTTTGTTCCCCAACTTTGGTCAGTCACCATCACGCTTGGAAAGAGTGAGAGCGTGCCTTGTGCATTTGTCGTCGAAACCAATTTTTCGAACGGATGTTCAGTGATTTGGGTGACCAGCCCGCTCCCCTGATTTGAACTCCTTAGGGCTTTTTCTTGTAGGGTTTTTTGAAATCCCACCTTTATGCCAATCGTCCAAGAACCCCACAACACCTAAAAGCCAACATCTAAGCTGAAATTGCTAACATACTCGCTACTATGCTGGTAAGGATTGTGACAATCGACAGAAATTGGCTCTCAGTGTAATGGGGAATAATGGGAGTTACCTACCTGATTTGATTTTCACAACTGTGTAAAGCAACATTTTAGATGTGTATCTGCATTATTAAAACAAAAAAGAATAGCAATTTGATTCATCAGACGAATTTCATTGCGCCTTGAAAAAGGAACTTTTGTTGCGGCACCCTGTACTATTTAATACATCTTATGCAACAGTTTCAGTTTTATCTTATATATGTTCGTATGTCTGTGTATTGTTCAATTATTTCGCAATTTCATTTTGCGCATTTAAGAAATCTGGTGGACCGCTCAATATTCATGTCCGTCTCCAAGGATTCGAAGTGGGTAACCATCATGGGTCGCACGATCAACATCAACAGCAGCAGCAAGAGCAACAAGAGGATAACGAAACTCCAGTCGCAGGCCACAGGCATGGCTTCCATGTCCACACAGCAGGGGACTTGAGTAATGGGTGCCAATCCACGGGTCCTCACTACAACCCGAAAGCAGTTAACCATGCTGCACCTCAAGACTTGAACAGGTAGTACAGATATGTATTAATGACGTATTTTTTTATTTTCTTCTAGATCCGATTCGAGGAAATTTTTGATTTTTGAATTTCGAGATTTACACCTTTACTTCCGTGCTAAAATTACTCTCAATTTTGAGATTTTTGACAGTGAGCTAATGACTGTTGCTGAAAACTGTGCAACATAAAAAAAAACGTAACCGAAACAACTTTTCTCCACTCTATAAATTTCGCTAAGTCATCGTTATTAGTTTTGAAGACGTGGAAGCAAAATATAGTCTTTTCAACAAAGTTTTAAAGAAAGAAGCAATTATGTCCTGTAATCTAATTATTTTAGCAAGTAGCTTCCCAGTAAGAGAGCATAATCCTTGGAGAGGGTTCGCGAGAATTTGGATCGTTTTAATCAAATAACGACAAAGTGATCATTTCATACTAGCACGGCAATGCCCGTGCTAAGAGCGTCACCTGTTGGGACGCTCAAGAAGAGCACTGTTCTAGCTATTGTGCTTCCGCTGGGAAATTATTCAATGCGCTTTTATATGTATATATTTCGTCTGTGAGAAAGAAATTAAAGCTAATCACCTAGAAAAATTGTTTTTAAAACTCTTCCGATTTATGCTCTGATTAGCATAATAAACTTGGAATAAACACCGTCTTGTGTAGAAAAAAAAACCCTCTTTCGAACATAATATGGAGGTGTGTGAGGTTTTTTTCACCCTTTCCCCAATTAGGCTATTTATGTGAATTATGCTTAAAAATTAATTACAAAAAAACTCATTAAAATTTTTAAAAAGTTCTTTCTTAGCGAATATCCATATACCTTAAAGAATCTAGCTTCCAACTTTCAAGTTTGTAGAATTCATACTTTCTGAGATTTCGTGATTAACGAGCGATTGGTATTTCGCTTATAACATAAATAGATTTTGTTTATTTTTCTAAAGTTCGTACATGAATTGAATGTGAAAACTTTATCCCTTCATGATATTTTATGCACATACATGTATTTCCATTTAAAATTTAAAATTCATTTGTCTGTCGTTTTAACATTTAAAATTTCGCGGATGGAACTAATACATCAAATACTGTAGAACGTTTTCTTTGCAGAGGCACTACTGCTGCAGTAAAGCGATCTTACAGGTATAAGTTGACGGATATTGTTTCATTACGGTTAATGCTGATTTATATCATCTCGGAGTTTATTTCTTGCACTAAGGGGCCCACCCCCTACTCGCTGTTGCTTGCCAACCCCGGAACTGCAAGCAGCTCCATTCGGATCGCTTCGTGACCCAAGCTCGTTGTGCTCGCTCAGCAGTACTATATTCTTGTCCAAACCCTTTAACTTTTGCAAAAAGAAATATAATTTGATAGAAATATTAAGGGACATAATTCCTATCGCATCCAGGGGGGAATCTAAATTATAACAGCAATAGAAAAAAGGAATATAAGAATTGATTTATCTATTTTTATGAATTTTGGTGACTGACAGGGATTTTTTAAGTACTTAACCCTCTATTGCATATTTTGACGTTTGTATGAGGACGGTTTCATATTTGGTGACAGAGAAAAGTTTTTATTTCTCAATAAAAAATGTTTGTAGTCACAATAGTTAAACATAATTTTTGTTTAGCAATACGCTAAAACAAAAATACGAAGTAAATATTTATAATGTGTGATCGTTTTAAGTATACATCGCTTTACTAAATTGCTGATGCTCTTATCAATGAACACTCTCGCTTTCAAACTGAAATAAATGCAATGTTTTCCTTGACAAAAATAAAATAAAATAAATAAATTAAAATAAGAATGAGTAAACATTCCAAATGCATTATGATGCATATGGAATTAGGGCTGATTTTAGGCGTCACGTAAGAGAGTGGTGCGCCTCAATCAGCTGCCCTTCTGTTACGTTTATAATGGACGCCTTATATACCAGGGTGGCCCATCCCTCTCCTCCCCAGAAAGAATTTCTCCCTGTGCTACTTTACATAACGAACATGAAATGTTAATTAGAACATTGCGGGAAATGTCATCTTCTGCTAAATAGAAATCCAATTCTTATGCCATTTTATCCAAAATCTTCTCTTTCAGGCATGTAGGAGACTTGGGAAATATTGAATGTGACGAACATGGTGTGACAAATGTTGTCTTCAGCGATGAAGTTGCTTCTCTTCGTGGTCCGTACTCAATTATCGGAAAGTCAATGGTGGTACGTAAACTGATTAATTTGCAAAAGTTCTTCTTAGGCACAATGATGTCTCGCTCTCCCTCATTTGATTTAAAATAGGACGTGCTTTGTTTTCTCCCTGTGTGTTTAAAATGCGACATGGAAACCAGTCTTATAAAAGATAAAAAATGCACGTTACTACAGTCAAAATTGCAAAAGCATTGAATATAAATGTATAGGGATCATTCATAAATGATGTCAGGCTTTGAGGGGGGAGGGGGTTCGTGAAATTGTGACAAAGTGTGACAAGGGGAGGGGAGGGGGTCACAAGAAGTGTGACATCATGCATTATGCAACATAGCGGGACGTGTGACAAAGGGGGGAGGGGGGTCTGCTGAAGTGTGACATATTGTGACAAAGGGGGGGAGGGGGTCAAATATGTGGGAAAAAAGTGTGACGTCATTTATGAACGGCCCCATAGTAAGTCTTTCTGAGTTACAAGGTTCACAATTTCCACAGCTGAAAACGTTTTCAGCTCTATTTACTAAACGGTAGTTACAAAAAGATCTCTTTATGTAATCTCGAAAAGCTCTTCTTAATCAGGATTATTGTTTAGAGTTAAGAGGATTGTTGTTTAGAATGAAGTTTTTCTTGCCGTTAGCCCACGAAAAAAGATACAGTTCTACCACAAGAATAAGTCCTCTGACTGGCAGAGTGCCAAGAGGAATCCATTCCTGTTCAAGGGAGAAAATGCTGGAATACGGAATGTGCTGTATTCTGCTCTCGTTTTCATTTGTTTAGTATACTTGATTTCTTCCGAGCTATTGCTATCTGCCAGTTTAAAAATTTGATTGCTTTCAACAAACAGTGAATTAAACATTCTGATTCGCGAGCACCTGCAAAACGAACTTCCCTACAATTCGAATGGGTTCGTCCTTTTCTGCCATGCGCAGAGTCCAAGTGTCAGGACTTCGGGGTCTATCGTGGAACTATCTCTCTTTTGCGAAACTTCTCTCAATTTCTACTATAAGTATAGGTCATGAAAAAAAAAGCACTTTTTAACACTTTCTGTTATGAAAGGTTTCGTTGCTAAATAAGCAAAGATGCTCAGGTAAACAAAAATGCTCCGATAAACAAAAATGATAAGATAAACAAAAATGCTCAGATTTTAGTATCATGTTTCAATGGTTTAGTTCAAACAGGTTACAATTCTTAAAAACAATTTTGCAGGGAATCTAGAAAACTGACTTAATTAAATTTTAAAAAACAGCATTACGCGTTTGATTTTTTTATTATTTTATTTTTGGTAGGTGATAGCAATATTAATGTAGTTAATTAAAACAATTTTTCAATAATTATGACCTAAAATTAATAAGTAAAGCAGAGATTTGTTTCATTTTCAAAATAAAGCTGTTAACTTTCAAAATAAACAATTCATTTATTTTTACCAATCAGTGAACCACTATTCTTAACTGCATGGGGTTGTCTGTTTGGCTTTTAACGCAATTCTATGTTGCATCATTATAAATCTCACGTAATTTTACGTTTAGTGCTCTAAATATAGTTTCTAACGCTGCGTAATAATTTTCCCAGATTTCTTCGCTCATGAATTAAAAAATTTTAGAAATAAATAAATGATGATAATAATAATTTTAATAATAATACCTAAAATTGGAATAAGATGTGTGTTTCGATCGGAAGTATAATAGGAAAAATATACGTAAAATCGAACAGCTTTAGTTATTGCGTAGGGATTTCCGAACACTCGTGTTCCGCAATTCACACATTTAAAACGTAATATTTAATTACTAGATGTTATTATCAATTATATTTCAGTGAAGTAGTTGAATATTAATGAAACTTTTGTCGATAAGGGATTTTCTTTTCTTTAATTTTTTGATGCGTTTCTTCTACAAAAAAGGGTTTGACCTCTTAGAACTGATACGTAATGATTAATTTGAAAAATTGCTATAATTAGCGTCATTTCCTTGTTAATATATTTAGGTAGTTAGAATGCAACAGAATTAATACAGAAATTTTTAATACCACTACGCTTTCAAAGGCTACTTCTAAAATACTTTTTTTAATATAATTTCAGATGATCCTCTAATTTCTCAATTATCTTTAAAAAAATACACTCCTCAAAACAATTAAAGGATCACTTCTTTATAAGCTTGTCATTTTTTTAACAGTTAAAAAACTGGTTATATGTTATATTATTTTGAAAGGCAATGCAAATGGCTACCAAATCCTTGCTAAATTATTGATATTTTTTTTTGTTGTGTATTTAGAATAGGTGAGAGAATTAAAAAACTACCAAAATCAAAATGAAAACCCTTTAATTATTAAAATCAAAAGTAAACAAAAAGTTGCTTTTGTGTTACAATTAATGGCTCCGTATCTCGTGTTTCTTCCTCGGACAGAAATCACAGCTCGGATTCGCCGGTGCATGGTTCTTATAAGCCTCCTGAGGCTTTCTCGAGGCAAATCCTCCCACTCTTCTCGAAGAGCGATTTCCAGCTCATCCAAAGTGGTGGGTTGGTTTTGACGACTCCAGATACTTCTTCCCAGTTGATCCCAGACATGTTCGATGGGATTCAGGTCCGGGCTGGAAGCGGGTCACCCCAAAGTGGTGATATTGTGGGCTTGTAGGTACTGACGCACGATCCGTGCAGTGTGGGGACGGGCCCCATCGTGCATAAAAATGAAATTATGCCCTCCTGCTTCTACTCTGTGACGTATCTAGGCATCTAACACCTCGTTAACATACCTCTGGGCGGTCAGGGATCCGCTGCGGATGACTACAAGGTCTCTACGATCATTGAGTGTTATTCCACCCCGCACCTTTATTGATTCACCTCCAAATGGGACCCTTGAAGATAAGCAGCAGTGAATAAAACGTTCATTCCTTCTTCTGTATACTCTAGCCCGACCATCATTACCAAAAAGAGTAAATTTAGACTCATCAGAAAAGAGTACTTTACGCCAATGCCTTAGCTGCCAACGTCTGTGTGTCCAAGCAAACTGCATTCTTTCACTTTTGTGACGTGCTGTAAGCCGAGGTACTTGGACTGGTCGTCTAGATCTAAATCCACTTTCCCGAAGTCGATTTCGTACAGTCTGGTCGGAAATTTGGGTCCCCGTTGCTCGGCTTAGCTCATTTTGCAGCTCCCTGACTGTTGAAAATCTGCGTCTGAGAGCACTTAGACGTAAATACCTGCCCTCTTGGGCTGAAGTGGACCTCCTCCGCCCTCGACCTGGCTTTCTATGGACAGTCTCTCGTTGTTGGTAGCGGTTCCAAAGTCTTGAAACCACTGATTGACTTACACCTAACCTTTGACCCACCTGACGTTGAGAAGCACCACCTTCAATCCATGTGACAGCACTAGTCAAATCATTATCGGAAAGAAATCTTCTAACACCTGCCATGGTACGTAAACGGGACGAAGCAAACAGAAAATTAGTGAACTGCACCTTGTAAGTTCGATTGACAACTGGTTAGAACTTGGAATCTTGCTCTTTTTCATTCCTGTTTCGGTGTGTTTACAAAAACATCAGAATTACCTATACTAATCCAAAGCCAAGAAACAAAAACAACCTCTGTTGTTTCTCATTAAAGGTGTCAGTACCAAAGGTCAAATTCTCATATTTATTATAAAACTTATTTTTGTACTCGATCATTCCAAAGTAGTTATCCTTTAATTGTTTTGAGAAGTGTATAAGTCCTATGATCTAAAACGATGTTAAAAGGAATCATACTTCATCGATTATTATTTTCATAATAATTGAAATCTTTCAACGGAATAAAGTAAATAAAAAACATAATTCTGTGTTTTGAATTTTTGTAATGCTATTCGTTAATTGCATATGGTTTATGTCATGCCTGACACGTTTTTTTAGTTTTGCTTCAGGTACTAAATATTTAAGTAACTAAACTAATTTCGGTGTGCCTACACATATGAATGCAAACTTTAAAAATAATGGAAGAATTTTCGTCAGTAAAATTAGTAATTTTAAGCATTATGTAAAAATATGCCATGACAGCTATTGAAAAAAAAATCGACTTCAAATTATAAATTGCGCTAAAAAGTAAAAAATAAATTCATTCTATAAACAACATCGATAGTTTTAAACCTAATTTTTGAAGTTGGTGCAAAATTATGACAGTTTGATTATCATTACACCATGTGTTAATTTATATTGCATCAGTTGCAAACTCTGGTAATTCATGATTACCAAAGATTTTATCTGTCATAATTTTTAAATGGTTTTCTCAACAAAGAAATATCAAGGCAAGCTTTTCTAATGAAAAGAAAAATACATTTTTTTTCACCCATAACGTTTTTTCTAAAGTACAATTGTAGTCAAATCGATGTGCGATTTGAGTTACACGATACTCTATCGATTAAAGAAAAAATCATCAAAATCGGCTCATTTTTCAAAAGTTATTGATGAGGAAACAAAAAAAATTACTGTATTTTATGCCCATAACCTTTTTTTAGATTATCCAATATGCTCAACGAAGGTTTGGGACCAATGGGAGATCCCTCCTCGATTGATTAAAAAAAAACATCAAAATCGGTTCACCCAATGAGGAGTTACCGATGAACAAACAAACAAAAAAAAAAATGCATACGGATTAAACTGATGACCTCCTCTTTTGTGGGAAGTCGGTTTAAAATGGACACGTAGTGTCCCGGACATGTATTTGCATAATAATTAAAAAAATTCTTCCATATACTAAAATTCTTCCACTATTTTTTAAGTAGGCATGAAATTATCCCACCAAAATTTATTTAGTTGTTTTTATTTAGTTGTTTTAATATATAGTACTTAAAACAAAAAAAATTTGTTTAGTCGTGTTTGTCTTGCATGGAATTAACCTCTAAGGGACAGTTCATAAATGATGTCACACTTTTTTTCAATATATTTGACTCCCTTCCCCCTCTCTGTCACAAAGTGTCACACTTCAACATACCCCCTCCCCCCTTTGTCAATTGTCATGCTATATTACATTAGCATAAAATAGGTTCAATTTGCTGAATTTAAATGTTTTTATAGAAATCAAAATGTAAGATGTCACATTTCTTGTTAACCCCTCCCCTCCCCTTGTCACAAACTATCACACTTTCTTGAACCCCCTCCCCCTTGAAGCGTGACATCATTTATGAATGACCCCTAATTATTTTCTAAATAACAGTAAGTAAAGATTGCGCTTCTTTTGTTGTAGATTCACGAAAACACTGACGATCTGGGACAGGGAGGAGACGCAGAGAGCCTGAAAACTGGCAACGCAGGAACGAGGATTGCTTGCTGTGTGATTGAACGCGTTGAGAAGCTCTCCATTCGAACTTACAGGGTGATCAAGACTGCCACACAGTACCAAAACCGTTGAATATCAATTCACTAGGCCTCTTGATCTTGTACCTTATCGTATTTCATATTGATTAGTTGAACTGCTGTGTGCTTTAAGTTTTTTTAAATAAAAATTTAAAAACTTTTAATGCTGTGTGCGGCTTTTTTAATAAAAATTATAAAGTTTTTGAATCGTCTATCTGACCTTAGCGCAATTGCGGAAATGATTTGTTTTGAAAAAGGAGGAGAAAGAAAAATGATGTTTTTATGTCACTCATTGCAGAAACTTTGTATGTTCATTTTGGAAATATATTTTACGTACCTTATTTTTGTATTTTGATGACTTTTCGTTATTTCACATTGACTGGTATTCTCGAACGGATGAATCATTTGGTACGGAATATTGTTATACCTTTGGTGAGACAAATTGGCCGCAGTTTTGAAGTATTTTCGATTTTCCAGCTAGAGCTGTGTGTATAAGGGAGGAGGGGATCTTTTTTTTCTTTCTTTCTGTCTCTCTCTCTCTTAATTAATCACAAATACAAAAGTGACGACCAGCAACAGGCTCAGGGCCCAGCTAGGCTGGACCAAGTTAATTTAGCAGTCCCCAAATGAACATCAAGAGCTTTCTTAAAAGTTTTTACCCCACTGCAATTAACAGTCGCTTCCGGTAAACTATTCCAACTGCGTATAACCCTATTGAAGTAGTAATTTTTCCTAATTTCAAGATTAGCCTGAGATTTGAATAGCTTAAAGCAATGACTTCTGGTTCTACTTTCAGCACCTAGCTGTAGCCCATCAACATTTCCCATTTTAATGAATTTAAACCAACTGAATCATGTCCCCTCTAACTCTCCTTTGCTCAAGACTATACTTATTGAGCCTTTTAAGCCTAATCTCATAATCTAAGTCTGAAAGACCACTTACTAAAAATTAATTAATTATAATAATTTTTATAATTAATTATTATAATAATTAATTAACTAAATAATTAATTAATATTTTAAATAATTATTATTCTTATTTTTTTATTATCTTAATTAATTATTATTTTTATTTTTTATGTGCGTTTGCGCCTGTGTGAAAAATTTTATTTTTAATACCTATCAAGTATATATGTTAACAAAACTAATCCCTGTTTGGCAAAACTAAAGGTTTATACTTACCTTCAATCAAAACTCCTTCAAACAAAGAAATTTGATTAATTTAGAATTTCATGAATTCTGTATGTTTCTCTCTGAAAGTAAACTAAATTTTTTTGACAAAAAATACCTTTCTACTAACCTTCAAATTTAATTATCAAATTTATGAATAACCCACTAATTAGAACAAGTATTGAGTTTTTTTTTTTTTTTTTTCCGCACATTTCCAATAGTGAAAAAGGTTTCAAAAATTCCCCTTGGCTTCTAGATGCTCATAGCTGAGAGTCATAAAGCAGACTGTGCCATTGTTTTTTTTCATGGGGGGGGGGGGGTCTGTATTTCTTTAGGGGTGTGCCATCGCTCTGGGGGGAAGGGGCACACCTGCCACTTCTTCTGCAGCTTCATTTTTTGATTTCAGAATCCCGACTCGTATTCCTCGAATTTTAAACAAAATATATTTCACGCAAAAATACACAAACATAAATAACATATAAATATTTCTTAAGGTCTAAAACGTAAAGATTTGTTGTATTTTTCTGTGCTTAATTGGATAAGATTTTATATCTGTAAATTTTTTTAATCTTAAATTGACGATTTCTGAACACAAATTTTGCTTTTTCTTAAAATTTACCGCTTTAGACAAGTGCCTTATAAATAGTTTGAAATTCTGTCTATAGATGGCGCGCTGAAAGACATGTTTGTCTATTCAAGGTGAAGCGAGCAGCTAATATAAATGCAATAAGGATAAGAAATGAAAAACCGGAAGGGACAATTACTTTCGGATTCAAGGCCTTAGTATCTATTCCTGTTTGTAAGCTCAGTTTTTAGGGACAAGGTATTTTAAAGCTTGCTACATAATAAAAGTAGTGGCTGAAATATTAATGTTTGAGTTTTCAAAATTATTTCTCATGCAATATTCTGATTAAAAATTCGCGCTGTGAGTCCCCCCCCCCCCACACACACATTGAAAGATCGTGTTGCTTTATTTATGTTTTCCCCCCTTCTTTTTCTTTTTCTTTTCCTTTTTCTCCTGTTTCATTTATCAGTTTCTTTTAATTCCTGACACTACTTATTTAGGCCCATGATTTCAATTTTATGATGAGGGAGGGGGAGGGGAAGTTGTTATTCAATGCCCATTATTGATGAAAAACAACAAAATGCATACAAACAGTTATAAATATATTGTGTTTCTAAAAGTCGGGTGTAACATTTTTTGGTTTGGGAACAGAAGGTTCTAACTAAAGGTCGAGACTAAGCCACTCGCCATTGGCGACTATAAATTTTTATTTGCCGGCCACAGAATGTTATGTCGGTCGCCAAAACTGGCGACTAGAAAAGGTTTGTAATTTATTATTATTTCTTTAGAAATAGGGCTTTGTGTAATTTTGGGACAAAGTCTAGTTTAGAGGTATATATATGCACATGTTTGTATGCAAAATAAAGCAGCGGTCAAGGAGGAATCAGTTTGAAACATGGTTCAAAGTGGCGACCAACAGTTTCAAACTGGCGATTAACTTTTTTGCGTTTACCGGCCACTGGCCACCATCAATTTTTTTAGTCTCAAGCATTAGTTCTAACCCTAGTAAAGCAGTTAGTGCTTCGAGAAATTAGAGGTGATATTCTTTCATGATGTTATCGTCTGCCCTCATAAAGTAGCCGGATGGGAGTTTTCCTGCTTTTCTCTTGCGCAACATGTTAGTGAAGGTGAGTTAACCTTAAAAATCCTCCAGCAAGTCAACTCATTCCCAAGAAATTCTGCACCGAAAAGATTCCAATTCAAGCTAAGAAAAAGCGACAAAGACTACCTAGCTAGGTTTAGAAGTTTTGAAAAGGCGGTTTGACTGTATTTAGAAAAAGTAAAAAAGAAAAAAAAAAAAGTTTTAGTACACTCAAGTCTTCTAACCATCTACCTCTGATATTTCACTCTGATCTAAATAAATAAGACATCACAAATGATGATTTCGTTATTCTTATTATTATTTGGAGTTTTATTCACTATTTAATTTCACTTTCGGGCGCATAAGAGTATGGCACATTTTCGGATCTTTAAGAGCTTTGAAGATCTATTTTACATCCAAATGGAACGGAAATATGTGGTATTCCATGAGAGAAATGCGGCTTTCGAAACCATCTTTCGTGATAATTTTACAAATATACATTTTTTATTTTTATGAATGGCAGACACCAGTAGATATGGATATCTTGATGATCATAAAAACGTCAAAGAAAATTTATTCAAGATTCAGAAGTCCGGAAAGAAGTTTTGATAAATGTTTAATGGTGTTCTTTCCTCCAAAGAAGAAGGAACACTTAGTTAGAGTTTAAAAACATAAATAAATAAAATGGATAATAAATAAATAAATAAAAGGAAATTAAAAACAGAAAATAATAAGAGAAGAAGAAGAGGAAAAATGGCATCTTATAAGGAGGAATAAAGTTTAGGGGCTGTTCATGAATGGTGTCACTCTTTTTTGCCATATATTTGAACCCCCTCCCCCCCTTTGTCACAATATGTCACACTTCAGCGGACCCCACTCCCCCTTTTGTCACATGTCACGCTATGTTGCATAATGCATGGTGTCACACTTCTTGTTGCCCCCTCCCGTCCCCTTGTCACACTTTGCCCGAAATTCACGAGCCCCTTCCCGCCCTCGAAGCGTGACATCAATTATGAATGATCCCTTAGACTCAAACCTTGTATTCTAATTCAGAGATGTAGAAACAGTGAAATGTCTGGAAGTTATTTACAAAAAATAATTTTACTGAAATTTACTCAAATTAGCATTGTTGTTGCAGTTGCAACGAAATGCAAGAAGCTTTTTGAAGCTTGAAATAATTAAATATCGAAAATCGATGGGTTGAGGAACACATAACCACCAGCAAGAATTTCGATTGAAACTGCCATTGCTAATAATTTAAACACTACAGTTGAAATTTGCAGCGGTAAAGAGCGAGGAATTGCAATTTCAAATAATTATTTCTTTTTTTTTTCTTTTGTTATTAAATTTCAATTAAAAATTAACTCAATAAAGCTCAATTTAAAAAACGTATTTTTGTAAATTATCATAAAAATTTAAAAAAAAAGAAAAGGAAAGAGAGAAAAAAAATTGTGTACTGAATTTACATTGCATCAACCTTTTGTTAAATAGTAAATGACAACGAAGTTGAATTCACAGAATGTTAACCTTTTTATGCTCCTTATTGAGAAATCATGGGTGATTCTGAGCAAAAAAAAAAAAAAAAAAATCTGTACTTAACATGAATATTTCGGAAAAAGTAGGCATTACGATTTTAAAATAAAAATTATGTAATATGGTGACTATTTAAAGTAGCATATGTTAAAATACCTTCGAACTTTTAAAACAAATCAAATATTTATAGGAAGCAAAAGGATTGTAACGCACGGCACTCTAATTTTCAGCGAAGCATGTGTTCTACGTCGGCATGCTCCAAAAATATAAGTTTTTACTTACACCTTGCTGAAATTAAGAAAATGCAATTAAAATGTAAGCGATCTTTCAAAGTTCATGCTAATTTGTCGCAGATTTCACGAAGCAATTGAAAGAAAATCCCGCAATAACGACTTTTGATTAATGCGTGATCGATGTTGGAGGGAGGGGGGCAGCTAAAAATCTTATTTTTTTGCACAGTAAAATATGCAATTAACGGTTGCGATAATATTGGTTGCGAAGAATTTTGCTCATAAATCAAACTGTTAAGCTTAACTTTAAAACATTGGGAAACTATTATGAACAATTTCAAAAATTGTGAGAAATAAACGGAAGATCGGGAGATTGGCTGAAAAGCGGTAGTCGCCTTTAAAAATTGGAATAGTTGGAAACTCTGTACCGTCAAACAAATCTTAAGATTAATTAATTGGAAGATTAATTCGAAATTGAAAATTAATTCGGTAAACCGCATTAATATTCAATTTTCGGATCAGGTTCTTAAAAATTTTCGGAGAATTTCGGATCCGAATCAACCCTGTGAGAAATGCAGAATAATTATAATTACTGGGGAAAAGGGGACATCTTAGGAACAAAAAACAAATTAGGAGAAAAAAAAAAAAAGCAGCTCGATTTTTTGCACGGAATATGCTGAATGTGGTACTGCTGAAAGAGTTGGTGCCAATCACTAGGAACGCACTATGTCTGCAATGGAAAAACAAATACATACGCTGCCCATTAGGAAAAAAAAATGCAAAGCGTGTTATAGCGTGTTAAACAGTAAGGGACTGTTCATAAATGATGTCACGATTTTTTCTCATATATTTGACCCCCCCCCTCTCCCCTTCGTAGCAAAATGTCACACTTCGACGGACCCCTACCCCCCTTTGTCACATGTCAGACAATGTTGCATAAGCATGATGTCACACTTCTTGTTACCCCCTCCCCGTGTCACAACTTGTCACAATTTCACGAACCCCCTCCCCCTCGAAGCGTGACATCATTTATGAATGATCCCCAACTCGACGGGTTTCTCTTTCCGTTGTAACAACTTGATGATGGTAATTGCAATTAACAGAGAAGAAAGAAACTTAATGATGAAAATTTGAAGATTTATTTTCTTATTGCTTATTTCTTTCCCATATAGTCCAGCGGTCAGCAACCTAAATTGACTGAAGATCTACTTTCTAAGTTCGGTGAACACCAAGATCGACTTGGAGAACCGGGGGCGGGAGGGGGAGTGCGTTGGGGGATTGCGCCTGTCTTCAAATTGTGGGATAATTCTTGTCCGAACAAGGTTTGATGATTATAAAATACCTGCTTTAAAATTTCTAAAATAGTGTTATGTTATTATACACCATTAACTTGTGTCAAAACAATACTAATATATAATTTCTTTAAATTTGATGAAAAAAAACCTGTGAGTTTTTGTTTTGTTTTGCTTTTTAACTAAAACGCACATGTGAAATGCCGTTACATTCTTCAATCAACTCTCACCGAGAGCATAGTTAATGTGACGAGTGACATTCGATATCACTGGCACGTTTTTTTAGGACCGGTAAATGGTCTGACACACTAATAAACATTTTTTGAAGAAGAAAGAAAATAATAAATTCCCATTCGAATGCAAAAGTTATTTGATTCTTTTTAAAACTATAAATTGTCCAAAATACTGCCGCGATTGACCGAAAATGGTCTCGCGATCGACCGGTCAATCGTGATCGACTGGTTGCCAACCACTGATGTAGTCTATCCATATGACGTATACACCAAGTTTCAGTGACATAACATACGTCCATTATAAAGAGTTGTATGTAGGGAAGTTTAAGCATAAGTGTAACTTGATTAACAAAAACTCTCTATCTCAAATAACATCAGTCGACAAGTCGGTGTATAATTGTTTTGAAATTACATACTTTAAATGCGGGGAAATAAGTTTTTAGTACAGTGAAATCAAAGTGAGTATATTCTTATTCTCACCAGACATCCGCTGAATGAAAAAAAACTCTTCACATACGTTCTATACAGAGAGACACAAATAAATCATATCCAAAATGGTGAATTAATAACCTTGATGTTTTTAAATAGAACTACCCCCGTAGAAGGTCAGTTAAAAAAAAAACTCAGACATGGTGCGAATGGAAGGTCAGAGTATGGTCAAGGTCATATAAATCAAAGGAAGAAGAAATACTTCCATCTTCTTGAGAATATTAACTGTGGAGAAAACGGGGAAAAAAACTAGATTATTATGTAGAAATTATTTCTCATTTTGTGATCTCTTTATGTTTAAAAGATATATTTGGGGGGGGGGGGGGGGTGATTGTCTTATGGTTGCTTTTTGTTGCAATATATGAATATTTAAAAATAACGAATTTATAAAATGCTTTCAGATTGGAAACAGTATCCGCGGCTTACATTATCTGTTCGTTATGCTGATATTTTTTATTAAAAGTTACACCAGTCTGGTATTGATCTTATGTTGCCTATTTATATTAGATCGTCTAAATACTACAAAACAGCAATTTGACTGTTAAAAACGTCTATACAAAGATAGGATAAAAAAAACAAGCAGAATAATCAAATTAAAAAAAGGGGGGGAGGGAGGGAATAAAGGCAAAAAATGTTTTTTCTTTTCTTTTATGATTCTAAGCGCCTTTTTTCATCAATCGATTTTCAACAATCGATTTTTTTGTTGAAACTGAAAATTTTAACGAGTTTTTAATAAAGCAGTATTCGCAAAACCTGCATTTGGGCCTTTTTTAATTAAGAGACCCAGTGGCGCAACAGCCCTTTTGGGGGCCATAGCTTACTGTGCCCATCCCAGTTTTCGAGACCGAGAACCCTGGGGGGGGGTGCAGAAGCAGAAGTTGCGGTCAAGTGGTCGGCCTGACGCGGAGCCCCCAGTGTTTAGTTCCCAAACATGCTTGGTCCTCATTTTATCGACCCCACTGCAATGATGAAAGGCTGAGTCGACCCTGCCCAGCCCGGGAATTTTAATTTTGCTGGGGAAAAAAAGGTAATTCTGTGTCAGAGGCACGGTTGCCAAACGACCCATCCGGCCAGTCCCATATTTTGAAAAAGTGTCCCGCGTCTTGGGGACAACTTCAATATGGAACGGCAACAGTCCTATATTGAAGTTTCCGCCTGGTATTGATTTTGCCGGAAATCGATGATCATTTTGGGACAAGTCTGCACCGGATATCCGGCTCTGAAAACTCTATGCATTTTTTACCCACAGCTTTCAAAAGCGTAAAAGGTTTTCAATTTACGCATGTTTTCAAAGAATTCTAATTAATTAAACTATTTAATTAATCAAAATTGACATTCTGGAAAACTTCATTTTTTTGCAGTGGCCGGATATTGGATTCCGGATATTTAAACTTCGGAATAATGATAATAATATCCGAACAATGGCTCTCACCCCCGCCTCCTCTCATCGTCGGTACGCCGCGCTGTCCCTTATTTGCTGTTTTAAATTTAGTAACGGAAAAGAACTTTTCCCCTTTTTTTCTCTCTTACTTTTCTTTTCCTTCTATTTGCGCCCAAGGACATACGCATTTCTTTTTTCTTGTAATTTACATCGAATTAGATTACTTCCTTTTATTTTGAAAGTGAATTATTACTTAGGAGAAATATCAGTTTGTGCAGGAAATGAAATTGTTCGGATTGTTTTACAAACATTAAACCAGTATCTTGAAACAGTTCTACAAAATATAGCCTAAAAATCCAAAGAAGTAAATAAAGCCCTTTAACAACTTTCTACGTAACAGACCCGTCATTTGGGGGAAGGGGAGCGGATACGCAAAAAATGTTATTAACAATCTTATTAAATTTCACACATTGCGAATTTAATAATTATATTTTAAAACAAACACAAGAGAAGAATAACAAAAATAAATGAATTAATTAAAAAATATATAAATAAATAAAATAAGCTAGGAATTGTTTGAAGTTAAATGCATTTAAAATATAAGCCCCATGATGAGTTATCAAAAATATTGATCATAACTCGTTGTTCTTGTTAACGGTTGATGTTTCTTTTCTCCGCCCCCCCCCGGCCCCATTTACAGTGACAGGTATGGGCGAGACCAAGGGTTGGCAAAACCTGTGGTTAACTTAATTGGCTCTCAATAACTCAGTAGCTCCGCCTTCGTATTAACGGGTTGGCGGTTTCTACTGCGTCAGTAAAAGTACCAATCAGTCAACACGAGAATGAGTGAACCCTGTAATGGGCAATTTTATTTATCGTCGTCCGCCTTAAGGCGTAGTTGGGAATTAGAGGGTTAACCATTGAAGTCCAAGTGCGTTCCCAGCGATCGGTACCAACTCTTTGCAGCGGCACTACAGTGAGTGTGATACTACCGCCCCTGAAAGAGCGAATACCCGCTCTTTCAGGTAGTTGATGCGATATTGCTCTGGGAATTTAATTTAGACGAGAGTACCCGATTCAAATGTCTGCTCAAGGGATCTTTTAAATGCCGCATAATCATACGACATGGGCGCAGACGATTTTCTACATTTTGAAATTCCACCGACACTGCCAGGCTCCATCCTATGAACTTGAGCGAACGAATCTCGCGCTTTACCGCGACGCCACCGTGGCGACAAATGTCCAGTCCCCTTGCTTTCATTAATTAACATGTTTACTACTTGCGGAAGAATTTCTTATGAATATATTTTTTGCATAAATTTTTGCATGACACATTTATTATTCAATGAATTGAAGCAAAATATGTATTTAAGTATAATTATGGTTCTTTCAAAACATTTCTGACTCCTAAAATGGCGAAATCGGCTCTTCAACCTCTAAAGTTTGCAACTTCCCAAGATCCCTTTGAAAATCATTTTCAAATTGGTCTTTTTCATGGAGATTTTTCCACAAATGATCTAAGTTCTTGCGAATCCAATTTTAAAAATTTTGTAGCTTTATTTATAATATCTTATACGTAAGCCGCTTAATGTTTGTCGCCGATAGCTTATTCCGAATTTCTTACTCCCAGAAAACTGCATCGTGTTGCCATCTACACAATTGTTTCTGTAATGAAAACGACTGATAATCAAGACCTTTCTCTAGCAGTTTGAGTGAGCATCGCTAGATTTGCAGTCGCCGTTAAAAATTAATGTAAACGCGAATTTAATTTAATCCTTCTTTCTTTGTTTTAATTTATTTATCGTCTGCTCTTTCATAATATTAAAGTGGCAGCGCTCTTTTTTCCAGTTTCGTTAAAACTATTGTTTTGCCGATGATTATGTTGGATATAAATAAATATTTTTTACAAACAATTTGATTATATAGTAAATAATATTTCCATTTTGCAGATTATTATAACTTCGATGTTTTTTTTCGGTAAGAATATTTTTTCCGAAGTTATTATTTGTTTATTATTTATTCATTAAACTTTACTGTTCTAACTAATAAATATAACATTTCCGGTTACTGGGAGAATTGAAAATTAATAATATCTAGAACAGCGGTAATTTCGTATGACCACCGGGCTTACTAGTAATATATATATATCTATTTACATATATATAAGGGATGCACCAATAAGCAAAGTGGCCGATTATGGCAGATTAATCTGTGCTTCCCTAATATGTATATATTCAGAGTATCAAAAGAATTCAGAAAAAAAAAAAAAGCATTTTAAAATCATTTGAAGCGTAGTCGATCTAAAACGCTAAAATAATGCCAGTTTTCTATCAGCGTTCGATTTTAGATGCTAATGGGGGTATCATGGCTCGTCTAAGATCATGCATATTTTTGCAAACTTGCGTAAGAGTTTTTTTCTTTTTTTTTTGGAGAAATAAATCTTTCATCTCTCCACGGTCGAATAAAAGTGTTTTTCCCCCTCCCTAACCATTACGTGAAAGCGTTCCTAATCAGCAAATTACATAAGGAAAGAGAGCTAATCAATTATTTTCCTCCCAGTAGGAACTCGTTCGTCGAGTATTTTACTCAGCGTCCTTACTGTTTGCCAGTCTAATTTCAAAACACATGTCTTGATTCTAAAAGTACAGAAGAGAAGCAATCTTTTTCTTTTTTTTTCTTCAAATCTCTCCTTTCTTATCAAAAGGAATTCTATTTTCAATTTCTAACACGTGATAATTAAATACTTTATATAATCATTTGAACTTTCGATTCTAGAAACATTTGCCACTGATTTTAAATATGTTGTACCTGTAAGATGCAGTTATATAAGCTTGAAAATTGCATTGGTACTAGGTCGGTCGTTCGGGTTAAAATGCCTGAAGAAGGGGTAGGGGTGAAGAAAAAATACAATTGTTGGAATATTTATTCTATATTTAAAAAATTGAAATAAACGGATAGGGACGATTCATAAACGGTGTCACGTTTTTTTCCGCTATATTTGTCCCCCTCCCCCCTTTGCCACATGTCACGCTATGTTGTATAAGCCTGGTGTCACACTTCTTGTTATCCCCTCCCCAAACCTTGTCATGCTTTGTCACAATTTCACGAACCCCCTCCCCCCCTCGAAGTATGACATCATTTATGAATGATCCCACATAGAATTGGGAGAAACAATTAATCTGGTTTTGGCAAAGGTGTTTCGTTTTTTAAGTGTGTCACTTTTTGTTTCCTGTGAGCAGTATATCCCATTAGTAATCAAAGGATTAAAATATATTTGTTTCTGGATTTGCTAAAAATTTATGAAAACTGTTAAAATTAAAATATATAGCGCTGAGGAGTTTTGAGTTTCTTTCATCATAAAAGAAAAGGTTGATGATCTCATTTTACCTATATTCGGCAGCACATTGTGGTAGCACGTGTGTTTTGTGTTCCTTGTTGTTCGGTGTTTGTCCGAGATTTGAAGCACACTGTAGAACACGCTATTCCTTATTTGCTGAACGTGTTCTTATCGATATATTCTTGTGATAGGCAAAACGATGACAGAATCCACTTGATAACTGAGATAAAGGCTACTTTGACCAAAAGGTTATCGTTTATCTCAGAAAATTTGAGCGTCCTTCAGAAAGTTGACTTGAAAGAGTGTAATGAATTCTAAAAAGCTATGAAATGACAAAATTGTTTACGTTTTTGTCATCCAATCCGCCTTTTCCAATATCGCAAAAATGTTTCTGTTTGCTTAATGAACCTTCTGGAGAACATACTTGTAAAACTGCCAAATTAAATTTAGATAAACTGAGCAAGAAATGGTCGAGTCCAATTCTAAAAAGCTAATAAAATGACAATATTGTTTACGTTTTTGTCATCCAATCCGTCTTTTCGAATATCGCGAAAATATTTTTGTTTTTTTAAGAAACTTTCTGAAGAACATACTTGTAAAACTGCCTAAAATTAAATTTAGACAAACTTGGCAAGAAATGGAAGAGCACAGCCCCGTATTTAAGGTGCTGCGTTCCCCAGTGCTCTGTTTTCCATGCTGGATTTTTCGTGCAGTGACCGGATCTGGTTCTAGATATTTTTAAAAAAGCGGTAGGATACGACGCCTTCTGGGGAGTGGAGGCCCTTCCCCGTCGGTGAGCCCCTGCCATCGTCAATGTACTAGTATTTGAACTTCTTTTTTTTCTTTCTAATGGGGCTGCGTACTAACCTTTGCAGACCTAGTGAATTCCCCGGAAACCGGCATCCAGCCTTTCAAGTTGCACCACTATCGGCTAATGCCATTACCACTTGAGACATCTTACGCTCAGTTTCCCCCTACATGGCGGCACCTGAGTTATAAATGATGCGAAACTGCACTATGAATTTAATTCAGCCGACAGTATCCAAGCCAAACAGATACTCAAGGGATCTTTAACATGCCGCATAATCATAAGACATGGGCGCTGACGATTTTCCGCATCTTGAAAATCCACCGACTTGGCCCAGGAGTGGCCTAGCGAATGTGGGCGTACGAGGCCAGTGCCTTACCACTACGCCACCCTGCCGGCAGTATTTGAGCTTTGAGCTCTCTAAACAGCTCCTCTCCTGCTCCCTCCCGTAAAATATTTAGTCTTACTTGTATAACTATTGTCATTCACCTTTTCAAATTTCATCATAATGAATTTTAAAGAACACTAAAACTAGTTTCACATATTTATTATAAAAATTGCGTCAGTGAGCTAAAACTATAAGGTAACACGATGCTTTAGTGCTTGAAAATTGTCGCTCTTCATCGCGGTTTCGAATCAAAGCTTATTTTTTTCTTTTTACTTAATGTTTTAACACCACTGTTAAATTAACGTCCTAATTTCGAAATCTTAAAGATGTATGTCAGTCATGTTATTTATTATATACTTAAATCATAAAATTTTATGTATTTTAATTAAAACAACATAATGTAGAAAGAAACATGTAACACGCAGGCAGTTGACTTCTTAAATAGAAAAGAAAAGTAAAAATGCGAAAGCATCTACATAAAGATTATTTTTGGAATTCGGTTTTTAATCAGTGCATTTCATTTAAATACCGCTATCATCATTATTTATTTGTTTGGTTAAAGTCTGTTTTCAGTTTGTTATCTTGTTGCTAGCCACAAACAAAGAGTTTGTCTTATCTTCTTTTAAGATCATTCCTACAAGATTATTGTTTGTCCCCTTTTCCCCTGAAACACGATAGCATTGGCGTTTGCACCAAAGAACTGTTTTATGATTTATATAATATTAGCAAAACCTGCACAGTGGTGCCTGTGCTAGTGCTAACATAGTTTAAAAGTAGACGCTTTTAAAAATATCCCCTCCACCAATCCCAGGGAAAAAGAGTAAGAAAAAAAATATTTTCGCCATTATGTTTCCCGTGGTAACTGCGGATCTACCATTCTGAATTTCGTATGAAGACCAGTATTACCGCTACAACGTTACAAGGGGAGAGGGGGAATTCAAACAGGCAAATAAAAGTAATAAATAAAAATATTTTTATGATTGAAATTCGCGTCGGAAGTGTCATTATAGTAATGACAAGAGTTTCTAAAAATTGCTCGCTTAATTGATTTAATTGAAAAAAAAACTTTTCCATTACGGTATTGCCTGTGATAAAAATTCAAATTCAGGCAAACGGTAGGTTCGTTTGTGCGTAAGATCACTAAAAAATGATCCTTTAATTAATTTATTAAAAACTATGAATAAAAAGTCATCAAAATAATCATTATAATTTCTAAAAATCTCCGTTGGAAATTCGGAACTTTATCTTGAACAAAAAAAAAAAGCTCTTTCGAATGGCACACAACGCTATGGTGTCACAGAATTTTTTTTGTTTTACTAATTTTAACTGTGTTACAATATGCAAAATAAACCAAAATTTACAGCAGCAGTTTCATAGAACTCGATCAATTTTTCGCATAATTAATTTATTAATAGTGAGAATAGATGCACTTATTTAATTGCATATAAAACGTATGCCCAATTATTCATGTTTACAATGAGATCTTCATTTTGCCAATCTTTAAAGTTTCTTTTTTTATATATGTTACCGGCGAAGTTTGAAATCCGGCATTCTATAGACTGCCTAGGCATTGTATATAATAATAATTTAACTTTGGGGTAAGTAAACTGTAATGCAAAATAATTTCCCGTCATGAAGCACAAAGAAGCATTAAAATGCAGACATATGTTTCGGGATTGCTTGGAATCCCTTTTTCAATGCGACAGGGAGCTTCCTGATGCAAAACATCCAAATCTAGAAGCTCCCTGTCGCATTGAAAAAGGGATTCCCAGCAATCCCGAAACATATGTATGCATTTTAATGCTTATTTGTGCTTTCTTAACGTAAAATTATTTTTTATTACAATTGTATATAATGCCTAAAACTAACCGGCAATGTATGAAACGATTTATATTTCACACATTTCCTTGGCATTCCATAGAATGCCAAATGAGAAACCGACAAACTATAAAATACATCGATTCGTAAAGATCTCCGTCCGTAAGTGCAAAATGATAGTTACCGCTGCAAAAAATAGTGTTTTCTTAACCGAAACTACTTACCAGAAATTAATAAATAATGCAAAAAGCCTAAATGACTACTAAGAAGGAACCCAGGGACTATTGGTTGCTGAATCGCTACGATGTGATGATTGTGGAAAACAAAAATATATTTTTTTAATGGCACTCTCATTTTTTTCAGAATAACATTTTTATTTATGAGAAATGCACATAATTTACATAATAACCTCAACAGGACGTTTTCTCCACAATTGCCTAAATAGCATTTGTCATTCTATTGAATGCCTATTGCCTAAATATTATATACAATGCCCAGGGAAAGTAGGTAATACTTCTCATATTTCATACCTTGCCTAAAAACGTCTGGCATTATATAGAATGCAGTCGTTTCATACTTTGCCGGTAACATATATAAAATATATTTTTGATGAGATTTAGCAATGAATTGTAAGCGCCACGTTCTTCAGAATATCCTTAAATATACGTATCATCTTTTGAAGTGTTTTTTTATTACATCGTGAATAGGCACTCGAAAGTTTATCTTATACGACAATTATTTCTGCTTTTAAGGAAAAACATATCACTCTTTTCCTACGAAAATATTTTAAGGGATAGTCAGCCGCAACATATGAAGACTTCTTTATCTTTCCGCTTCTAGAATGATAAATTGATTTAGATAAAAATATAGAACTATGATAATCATTCTTCAGATAATGCTCTCAGAGTTCAAAAATGAAAGGGCAATTGATTTCATTGAACTTCTTTTTTAAATTTTTCAATGATAAAATGCTGAAAAGATGCCTTGAAAACTAATTTAGTTTTTAGTTTAATAGATAAATTCAACAATGCTCAACTTTTTCCTCTGGCCGCATACACACGTAACAGCTCGTAATCCCCGTTAGTTGCAGCTTAAGAATTAAGGAAAACTATTATGCGTTATAAGCAAGTCATTCTTTAATACAATATCGTTAAATTCTTATAAGGAATTGTTTAAAAATATGCCCGGATAGTTTTTTATTACGTAGCAAAAATTAGCTGAATGGAAAAAAAAAAGGTTTGCCTTTTTATTTTGCATTTTGTCACTAAAACAAAATACAGTGATCTCTAACAGTTACATTTTTGAGTTCCTCCGCTCAGACTTTACTCGTTCCTGCGCCGCTCCAGCTTCGCTCCTTGGTGAAATAATTTTAACAGATCAAGTACTTTATCTCTGTTTTATAATTTAATTAATTTTTTGGTACGATAAATTAAAAGAGTAAAAAAACTGATTGACTTTTCATATTTTGCATTTTGTCACCAAAACAATAAAATACAGGGATCTCGAGCATCTTCGTTTTTGAGTTGCTCCGCTGTGACTTCTCAATACTCCCGTCCAGCTGCTCCCTTATATGCTGAAATAATTTTAATAGATCATATTATTTATTTGTGTATGGCCGTGGTAGCCTTGTTTAACACTATAACCGTATAAAAAGTTTTACACAAACACCTTTAATGGCAAAGAATCCGCCGAATTCTCTGCAAAACATTTTTAGCAAATAACATTCATTTTACAGCTTTTCATAACATTTTTACAACAGTTGCATTTCAGGGAAGTTGTTTCGATTTGGAGGTATCAATTTAGAACTGTAAAGAAAACGTCTCCTTTTTTCTGCATTTTTCTAGTGTGAGTCTAATTCCGCGTGAAACTGCTTTTTAAAAAGCTGACAGGTTGATGGTTTATACTTTGCCAATGACCATGTCTTTGACTGACGTGTTGCCATTCTTTGGATTGAGATAAAGTGCCAGAAAATCTCTTCCTTGTTTCAACCTGTGTTCTTGTCACAGATTTTCTATCTTTATTTTTCTGACATTAAGAGCGCTTTATCGAAAATTCGAACATTCAATGCTTCATATACAATGAAAAATATGTTATAACGAAAAACATTTCAAATGTTTTTTTTTCTTTTTAAATCAACATAAATTATTAAATAAAAACAAACATAAAGGTTGCGAAATGTCTACACATTTTTAATCTGTCTACTGCTCTTAGGAGAACTAATTAAAACCGATTTTTGTAAGGAACTACTCAGTACATTGAATGCAAAACATTCGATGTACATTTCTATAATAAACTTTAATAAATTTTTTCACATACTGTTTTAAACTACAGTATTCTTTTTTCCTGATTTCTTAATTTAAATGTTAAGAAAAATAGAATAAAAGTTATGGAGAGGGGGCGGATAATTTTTTTTTTTAAATGGTTGACAGAATTGATGATTCAATAGCCATTTGGTAAATATTTTCATTAAAAAATACTCCATTGAAAAAAGTGCTATTTCTATAATAGAAATAGAAATCTAAATCACGCAAACAACTAATAAATAGCAAGAAATAAAATATTTTGTCATGCAGATACTTAGAAGTGATAAAATTTTTTTTCAATACTTGAACTATAACTGATAATAAATTATTATGATTTATTGAGTAGCAACAGTTTTCATGAGAATAAATGGAATTTATTTTAACAGATTACTTAATGGACGATAACATCATACTTTATTTAGCTAGTCAAAAAAAGACATCTATGAATGTTTAAAAGGTTTTAGAAAGTAATTGATTGTTTACATATCCTATACTTTTAACATTATTTCAGCGATAATATTTTAAAAATATGCGCACAATTCTTTTGTATTGGTTATGCATATGTAAATAGGCGAAGACAAAACAGTTTAGAGCCATTTTCTCCTCTGTTTTTAAACCGATTTTCTATTAATTTTTTTTTTTTTGTTTTTGTTTAGTAACCAATGACGAGTAAAAAATTTTTGGAGACAGTTTATTATTAGTCAATTATTTCCCCTTGTCATTTGTCAGGCAAACCTCATGATTAATTGTAATGTTCTATTGCTATCTGTAGCAGATGGCAACATGTCTTCCTTGGGTAAATTATTAGGTAGTAAATATAAAACTTATTGTTAAAAAGAGTTTGCTGCCATTAAGCAGTAATATTTAAAGCAATTTAATTAGAGTTTGAGTGACAACTTCTCTGGAACAATGGAATGAAAAATTAGAATAGTGTATGGAAGCAAACATTTCAGTTAACTTTAACTGCCACTCAACGTAGTGCGAAATTGGCAGAAGTACAGGCGGCTTGATGTATGAGCGGCATTGACCCTGCGGCAAAACAATGATTTACAATATGTTTAATTTAAGTGAGGATGATCAAAATAAACTTGGCGTTACAATCGCTAAATTTGATAAATAATACTTATATCTATATATATAAAAATGAATGTATGTGTGTCTGTCCTTTATGCATTACTACACCATTCATCCGATCGCCATGAAACTCTGGGAAGCTGTTGAGTACACTCCTGCGAAGGTTTTTGAAAAAAATCCTGCTGGTAGTTCTTTTTTTATTCCAATTTTGCGCAATTGTCCACATAAATTCCCCAATATGGGGGTGAAAAAAAAACCTTGCACATATTAATGTAATATATCGATCGAAAGCGCTAATTTTTTGCACAAGATGATATTTGTTCTAAGTTTCTAAGTCAATAAGAACGCCAGTTATAAGCTTTTTAATGCGATTTCTTAAGGCTTACCTTGATCCAAAAATAATAATTAGCAGTTTCCTCAACTCCGGGTCGATAGTGTTAGCTTAATTTCAATGTAAAACTTATTTTTCAAAATAGAGAGACAACAGTTTAGTTATCAACGGAAAAACAATAACAAAGCATACCTTCGATTTAACGTTTTTCTCAAATTAGCAATAGGTTTTAAATTCGAGATTGAACGTGATAAAAGTATTGTCTCCCCGATTTAACGATTTCCTTGACTTGGCAATAGCATTTAAATGAATATCGCCAGAAAAGGAATACGTATGGTTTATACTAGATTTCAAATAACGTGGCGAATATGACACGCTACAATTTGACTTTTTTAATTAGTCATTGGCGATAAATCGGAACACACTAATGAAATTGTGCTTTCGTTTTTTAGGTACGGTTAAAATTCTGCACGAGCAGCGCCTTGCGGGTACCGCTAGTAATTATATAAAAACACAATGTTTTCAATGCTAAATTTAATTATTGCGGTCGAATTTCGACTGCTGGGCAAACGCCAGTAAATATAAAAAGCTTAGCAGTGTTACATTTTTATACATTCAGTGGTATTTTTTAGGGCTCGACCGATGGCATTTTTTGGCCGATGGGCCGATGCCGATTGTTGGCCGATTGTTCCGAGGTGGGCCGATGGCCGATTGCCGATTATTTTCCTCTTCCATCGGCCGATGGCCGATGGAAAAAATTCGCTTTTAACCATTATGCTTATCAAAAATGTCATATAAATCATTTATTTATTTCAGTGTTTTCAAAAACATAAATGCATTATTCAAGCACCATAAAACTGATACTGTTTGGAGGAAGTTTACATAATAATTAAAACTAAAAGAATCACTCGCGATTCTAGTAAAGTAATTAAACTATTTGGTGGTAAAAATAATAGCTATATCAGAGGATTTTTAATTATTTTTCTTATCCTTTCAAAACAAGTCAAATACTATTGGATCGGATCGGGTCTCCTTCCCTGTCCTCCAGCATTTTCTCTTTGTAGCACCTGCACTGCAAATGACAAGTGCAGCTGCCTTTATTTTCTTATTTTTGTTTTCATGGGGAGGAATGTAGTTAATATAATACAGGCTAACAAATAATGTGGGTTTGTATCTAACAAAATTGTCAACACCCCTCGGATTTTTTTCTTAATTTTTCCCCCGTTTTTGAAAGAAAAGCGGGAACGATTCTGTTTATTTATTATAAAAATTATTTTAACTAAAAATAGCTCTTTTTATAAAATAAAAATTAAATAATAAAAAGTTTCGCTCGCAGTTACCCCCCCCCCCCCCCCAAATGTTCATAACCAAGAAATCAAGAAATACTGAATATTACTTCAAGAACAGAAGTGAGATTTTTTTTGTCATTACCAATGAATGATGAACCAATCTTATTAGCTTTTTTTCTTGTGAGTTGAAAATTACACTAAAATACCCGACATATTCTTTATATTTTTATGAGCACAATGTAAGGTCACCGAAATAAACCAATATTTTGTAACGTGAAAAATATTTTGAGCACCAGCAGTTTTCTGTTAACAAATAATCTTCTGAAAAAACATGTGATCAATTATAAAAATTAAGATATATTTTGGAAAAAAAAAATATATATATATATACGTTGTCAATTTTTGAAAATAAAGAAATTGTAGCATTTTTATAAAGATATTATTCCACCCTGTCTTGCGAACTCGTTTTTAGCCTACTTGCCCGTAAAAGTAAAAAAAAATAATAATAAAGCATGAAAGAAGGCTTAATGTATCATGAAAATATCGTTAGAAATCAAGAAAAGTCACAAATAAATTAAGTAATTAAATAAAGATTGTAAAATAAAAAATTTGAAAGTAGGGTTTTGAGATGGGGAAAAAGTGTGTCCGTCGGTCTGTCCCCCCTCCCCCCTAATAACTTTTGAACGAATTGTCCGATTCGAAAAATTCTTTTTGCATTCGAAAGATCTCGGCGAGGACATCTAATTTCTATGTTTTACTTTTTGATTTGAACAATTTTTTGTTCAATTTTGAACAGTTCAAAAAATTTTAACATTAGCGCCTATGGGCGAAAATGAAGCAAACTATGTAAACTCTGGGTACAAGATCCAAGTTCCAATGAACAAGCTCACTGGAAGAAGTTCTTGACGTGAAATATTGATTTGAACAATTTTAGTTCATTTTTGAACAGTTCAAAAAAAAAAAATTAACATAGCGCCTACGGGGAAATTTCAATCCTATATAAATCCTGATCTAACGGTCCGATTTGCTTGGAACAAACTTTATCGGAAAGCTATTATGACGTAGAACATGTGCAGATAAAAAGTTCATCTAGAGCTAACGAGCCTATTTTCTTATGAAATTTTTTGATCGGGATTTTCAAGAATATTTTTGAATTAATGAAAGATTAAATGAATAAGCAAAATAATGAATGAATAAATGAGTGAATAAATACATGAATGACTGAATAAATGAATGATTGAACAAATCTGTATTAACCGTTGAAAAGGGCATATTTGACGCAATTAAGAACTAAAGCTAAACGAGAAAGAGAAAGAAATAGCTAGATTATAAATTTGAAGCTGGTCTATACGGGAAAGTAGGCTCGTATAGTTCTAGACGGAACTTCTTGTTTAAGAATTACGTTTTTGAAAATTGCAAGTCGAACTTGAACCACATAAAATTTTGATCAATAAACATTTATACTGAAGAATTGATTCATATTTTTTATCAATATGTTCAATGTTGTAAACTAATAATAAAAGAACAAGAAATATTCGAAATTGAAAGCAGATGCAACGAGATTGTTGTACAATAGCAGAAAAACTGTCAACTGTCGTAACACGTGGCATCGAAGCAAAATATATATATGCTTAAAAAACGAAGTTTACACGGGGAAAAATTAAAATAACTATCGTATAAAAAATTAAGATGTATTTTGAAAAAAAATATGCATTGATCAATCTTTGAAAATAAGGAAATGCTAGCATTTTTATGAAGATATTATTAAATCCTGTCGCGCGAACTCGCATTTTGAGAATTCAATTTACGAAAATTGCAAGTCGAACCTTGACACATAAAATTTCGATCAATAAACATACTGGAAAATGGTTTCTTATTTTTGATCATTTTTTTTTCTATGTTGTAAACTAAAAATAAAATAATGAGGATAACCACACACTAAAAGCAGATGCAACGAGATTGCTGCACAATTGCAAAAAAACTGTAACACGTGTTATGGAAGAAGGAGAAAAAAGTTTAAGCGGGTAAAATTATTATCGTACTTTCATTGAGTTGACTTTGTATTGTTTACAATTTCGGAATAATAAGTAACAGGACAAACTAAAAGCAGATGGTATAAGATTATTGCACAATGACATCTAATGCACTAAGTCATTATTGAGCGAAAAACGGCCAAAATGAGGCAACAAACCTAGTGCGAATAACAAATAGCACTCATAAGACGCCTCTATTACTTTTACTTTAAGGGGGGAAATACGTGTAAAAGTCTCAAAAAATTATTTTTTTTCTTCATAAATTGATTCTACAACTATTCAGTAATATATCCTGAAAATTTCAAAGCAAAATTTCAAGTCGTTTAAAAGTTATAAGTATTTGAGCAAGCGCCCCTTTTGGAGCAGTTGAGCAGGTAGTCCCTCATGAATGACCTGAAGGGTATTAGAGAACGTTAGCAGATGTCCTTTTATTTTTTTTAACAATTGAGACCTCGGATCGAAATTTCTATAAGTTTAAAAAATTGATTCATTTACTGCCTTAAATTTACCTTCAATACCACTCTTCTCTTCAAACTCGTTTTTCTCGAAACTTCGTTTTCGAATTTGCGTACACTCTAGCTCGCAAAATTTTTGATCAATCCTTATCAACTTTAGCACACATTTTCCTTATATATACGCGCTTTAGTTGAACTAGAATCATATACATCTCTTTATTTTAACTTTTTTTATTGTAAGAAAAGAACAAAACAAAAACGGTTAAAAATCGTATTTAATTTTCCCATTCTAAGAAAAATAGAAATTTTCGGGGTTTTTTTTTGGTGATGATTTTAGTTCAACTTCAAGAGACACTGATAAAAAAAAGTTGATTTAAAAAAAATTGATTTTAGATAAAAATTGTGCCCTTCAGGATGTACGCAAACTGCCAACCCGGGTGGCGACTTACAGTGTGCAGCAGCCGATATCTCCCGGATTTTTCAAGAAAAATGTTTGACAATTTCAGTAAATGTTCCTCAATCTATCTATAAAATAACCTCAAAATCTCAATAAAATATATTTATTCTTTATACGTTAAAAAAAATCATAAAAATTACTCTTAATGCGCCGTTTTACACGTATTTCCCCCTTTAAGATATTCTATTTCGCTAGCATTTTGTTCAAAGAGAAATAATTTCAATAATGAAGGTTTTCGGGCAGCGATCGGTTAAACTATTTTTCCGAATATTTTATCAAATACACTTTGTACAATGACTTTTTTTTTTTTTTTTGTGCTTTTTTTTAACTGATGTGCTGCCTGTTTATTGTCTGGAAATAGAAATTTAGCTATGGAGGAAAAAAATAAGTTAAAGACAGAGAATATTTCCTGGAACTGTCCCGGCGAAAAACATCGGCCTCGCATCGGCTTTTAGATGTTTTTTAAGGCCGATGGGCAGATGTTTTTATAAAGTTAACATCGGCTGCCGATGCCGATGGCCGATGGCAACTTTGTTGAACCATCGGCGCCGATGCATCGGCGAGGCCGATGCATCGGTCGAGCCTTAGTATTTTTATTCCCCTCCAAGCGCAAGCTCCCTACTTGTGTACTTGCGTACCGCAGTCTGTGTTGTGTGATGAATTTTTTGCATATTTATTCAGCTGCGAATGTTGCGAATCGAGGTGGATTTGGATATTTGTCAAGTATTGCACAAATGCAGAAGTTAAATTTGTGACTGGAATCGAAGCTAAGGTTAATGTGTCCGTTTGCTTAGTAGTAGAAGTTCTCAACCTTTCTTTTACTTGCGACCCCCTTATGATTGCTAAATTTTTCCGTATCCCTCTCGTATACATATGCGTATATATTTATACATGTGTGTACATGTATTTGTTTTTATGTATGGGTCTTGCATAAAAATTGATAACCGGCTGTTAATTTATTTAAAATATATATAAAAGATGCACTTCACTAATTTACATTCAAAAACAGATTGATAAAAAAATGTAATGAAAATTGCTTCAGAGATACAAAGAGCTCTTTATTCAATTCAAGAAAGCGAAGCTGTGTGACAAAACAAGCAAAATAGTTCTCTGGGTCATATTCTAACTATTTTATAAGGAAATAATAACTTAAAAAGTGCTTCAAAGATAATTTGACACATTGAAATCTAAAATCTAATCAAAAAACTACATCAAGGAGTCAAGGAGAAAAGGAGCCGAATCTTTAATATTAAAATCAGGCCAATTCTTCAGCAGTGGGACGTTCCCTAAACAACACTCCTGAAAATATGAGAATTTCTGTATAATGTTTTTTGAATCCTGACATCCTTTTTGCCCCGAAACTCTCCACGGGGAGTCTCTCTGGGGAGGATTAACTCACGGGGAGCTTCCGTTGAGGTAATGCAAGTCGTGGAAACCCAATCCAAGCCTTCGTCCTCTTGACCAACATGGGGTGGTCAAACTGGTCTCTGATTGTGACCAGAGAACAGGTGGTCTGATTTAAAAAATGACTACAAAGCAAAACAACTAATTTTTTTCAATTTTAATTAATAATTAGTGTAAATAATAATTAATCCCCAATTTCCACTCTCAGAAACGCATGCTCAAATTTCACGGAACTTTCGTCGTATTTACAAATACAAATACAAATACAAAATTGACGACCAGCAACAGGTTCAGGGCCCAGCTAGGCTGGTCCTAGTCAATTTAGCAGTCCCCAATGAACATCAAGAGCTTTCTTAAAAGTTTCACCCCACTGCAATTAACAGTCGCTTCCGGTAAACTATTCCAACTGCCTACAACCCTATTGAAGTAGTAATTTTTCCTAATTTCAAGATCAGCCTGAGATTTGACGAAATGGCTTCGTGAAAAATGCTCCGAGAAAACCTTTCGTCAAATTGGCGAAATTTGTGTAGTTACTTTTTTAAGTCACGTGATCACGCGAGGAAAGAATCGTTACAAATGACGAAATTTTTGACGATTGAAGAATCGTCAAAAACGAGAACTCTATTTCTGAGAGTGCATGTTTTCCATGTTTAAAACGACGTAAACTATCTGTAGATTAATTTAAAAAACAATCGGGTGCTCTAGCTTTCAAATTGCACAAACAGTAGTTAATAAACAGTATTTTAAAATGTACCCAATTGGGTACAGAAAGTCTGAAGAGGTTAAACAGCTTTAGTTTTTTTTTTCTTTTCTTTAATTTTTCATTAAATATAAGTATGCGTAAATTCATCAAAACTATGCCTAAAATCTTTAACTATTTGCACATGTAATTTTACTATCGCACTCTCAGAAATAGAACGCTCAATTTTGACGATTCCCCAATCGTCAAGAAAATGTCATTTAGAATGATTCTTTCCTCGCGCGATCACGTGACTTGAAAAAAGGTACCACACAAATTTTGCCTATTTGACGAAAGGTTTACTCCGGGAATTTCTCAGGAAGCCATTTCGTCAAATACGACGAAAGTTTCGTTAGATTTAAGCATGCGTTTCTGAGAATGCGAGGTTGCGCATTTTCCTAATCCTATAAAAGTAGTGGATGGACGAACCTTTTTGGAAAGAAAAAAAAATCAGTATTAAACAGGTTTAGAGTACAGGTTAAATTTTAATACGGTATCAGGTAAACTATAACCAATTTGCCAGGTAGCCTCTCTGTACATAATATAATGCCATATTCGACTCTGGCAGAAACAGCAAATTAATTAATTACTCACTCGTAAACATTCATTCACAAAGAAGTAAAAAAAAGGTTACTGAAAAGTTCGCTGAAAAATTCAATATGAAAAGCAGTATTAGAAGGACAAAATGAAAACAGAAATTGCTTACACACATTCCCCTGTTTCAACTTATTCCGTCTTTACCGACATTAAAAATTTTATTTTTGCTTTTTCCGTAACTTAGATTTTAAAAACATATATATCGCTCGCGGACCCCTTGGAAAAAGTCAAAGGACCCTTAAATGTTCGCGGACCATTTGGTGGAAACCATTGACTTAGCCGCTTTAATAGATTTTGTGTTTTTGTTCTTAAACGTCTTACATGAAAGGAAACTACCTTTTAAATCAGAATCTTTGGTAACAATCTAATCTAACATTTCAGATTCCGAAAGAAGAATTACTTCAACTACCGCTACTGTGCATCTGATATCAGATTCCGGACACAACTACATCAAGTCTGAGTTTTCATTTTATTCTATTCAAGTATTGATTACTCGTCTGCCATACTTGTGGCTTTGCCCATGAATTTTTAGTCAACTTTCAGCGTAAAAAAGGAAAACATGAATACAAATAAAAAGCATGTAAGAAGTTTACCAAATAGCCGCGTTCACATGGCACTCTTATAACCCGCTTGTACCCTGCTTATCACCGCATTCCGGTTTTTTACCGGGTAAATGCTGGGTCTAGTTGCCTCCTGCCCAAGAGCAGGATTTTTGCGGGGTTTCTACCCAGCATGCCATTCGCGCAGCACTCTCGATTCCCCATGAGTTAACTTTTGATTGACAATTCGCGCGTTTCGTATGGTGTGCGCAACTTGAGGATTTTAAATGAAATAGGCTAAAAGTACAGCAATAAAAATTATTTCTTACTTGTAATTTTTTCTATGTTTATTTTTCAATTTTGTGTATATCTTTTGTCATCTCTAGATGTAATAAATTTAAGAAAAATTAAGATGAAAAATCCTATGATCTTGTACGTTTCCATACATGTTAGTACCAAGGTAGAAGAGTATTGTTACTTTTATTTTTTCATTCATTATTGAAAAAGTAATTTCTTATCTTGAAACGCAGAAATAATTTGTCGTACTCATCATAGTGACATCGGTTTGTTCATTTTTATTAGTTCATGTCCTTAAATGTCTTTAAAACTAAGGAGTAAGAAATACATAAAGGTTTAAACTTTTAAAAACGTATCTTTTATTTTGAAACGACACATGCATGCGATTAATATGTAGGCATAATTTTGTTGGCTGTGCCATATCAGGTTTTTCTTACACAACCCTGTGGTGTTTATAAATAAAACTAACCGGGTTAGAAATTACTGTTCAGAATTTTTTAAAAAAATAATTGAGATTTTCAAAATTACTTATACATAAATAATGTACATCAAAATAAAATAATTTTTGGAAAAAATAGAACCGACTTTAAATTATAAATTGCACTAAAAAGCGAAAAATAAATTAATTCTTTAACAACACCGATACGATTTTTAAATATAACTTTTGAAGCCTGCGCACAATTACCTAATTACCATTACGTCATGTGTTACTTTACATTGAAACTGTTATAAGCTCTGGGCCATTTATATTTGTAATTTATTCATGATTACAAAAGTAATCATGAATCAAAACCTATCATGATTTTGCACCGACTTCAAAAGTTATGTTTAAAAATCGTATCGATGTTGTTTAAAGAATTAAATTAGTTTTCACTTTTTAACGCAATTTATAATTTGCAGTCGGTTCTATTTTTTTCCGAAAGGGACTTTATTTTATTATTTTTGGTGTAAACCCATTTTTTACATAAATATTCTATTTTTAAAAAATCCATATCAAAAGGCAAACCTTCTTTGAGTGAATGGCACTGAAAACTAGTCATTTGAATGATAAATTCCGTTTGAGCAACCACCCTCGATGGATTAAAAAAAAATCAAAATCTTGAAAATCGGCTCATCCTGTGAGATGTTATGGGTGGACAAACAAAAAACCGATATCCATACGGTATGAATATATAACCTCCTCCTTTGTGAAGTCGGTTAAAAAAATAGAATATAATAATTATCTGAATATTCGGCAATTTCTCCTAGGCCGAAGCCGAATATTAAAATTTCTAGAAAATCGTGGTAATAGAAAGTATTTTCTAAATTTTAAAAGTACTCACCAAGTAAAACACCAATTTCACACAATAATCTATGATGTATGATTTAATTCTGTTTAAGAATCCAGAACTACCTAAAATTAATGTATTTTCTGTATTGTTTTGAATGCAATAAAATTGGTAAGCATTAGCATTATTTTACTAATTTCTAAATTCAAATTAAAGGAATACTATTGTTTAGAATGTTTACCTTGCTCCAAATAATTTCATGAAGATATTTTAAAAGCTATAAAAGTATATTTTTATTTTATGGCTTTTTACATACCTATTTTTACAAGATCTATTAAAATTTAATGCATTTAACTGGAATATATTTTTTTAATTTAAAAAGCCCAATAACTTATGCTATCTTAATATTCATGATATGTTCTAGGCTTTTCCCATTGCTATCTTACCCAATATTCACAATAAATCAATTTACTCACACAAAGTCTGCCTTCCACTGTGCTACTAAACAAAATAAAAGTCTCACATTCTTCATCATAATTAACTATTGCCAGCATTTGTGAGCAAATGCTAAGTATAAAATACAATATTGTAACTGTATCAAACCTAAAAGCAATGTTTAAAAAAAGTAGTTTTTTATAAATTATTTTTATTTATTAAAATTATATACTAATGTGTTCTTTTACAATAACTATAATGCAATTTTAAATGCTTAAAATCTACCAATTTCTTTATTTTTGTACATTTCTACCGTAGCAGAACTATTCGGCCGAATAATGATCAGTATTCGGAAAGACCGAATATTCGGCTAAATCAAGAAACGTGTAATTTGTTGTCTGATTATATTTGTTGATAAGTCATTTGGGTGTCATAATTAATTCTATATTTGGAATTAATATTCAATTGTCTCATAAACGATGCATAACCACCACCTGTACATAAAATAAAATGTCTTGATATTGATTGCTAGATGTAGCATATGTATGCAATTGGCAATATTCTGGTTAATCAGTTTGCCCTTAGCAACCTTGTTTGCTTTTAAGATATTATGAGCAAAATGTTTGTAAATATTCCTGAATCGTAAGAAAAAAGCAACGATCTTTCATGCTCTTAATTAACTTAGAACACCTCTTTCCTTTTTCTTTAAGAAAGATGCATTTTTTATAATGCAAAATCTTAATTTTCAAAAGATACATCATTTCGTATACTAGATTTCAGCTCTTACAAAAAAGCATTAACAAAACAATGTAAACATGTTAAACAAAAGCAATTATATGTAATTTTTAAATCGTGAATGCAATTATTTTTTTCAAAAAATCAGGTCTAAAACATCCTCAGCCGAGTCTTTCCCTAGAATTTGTTTTAAACTGTAACATTCAGAAAAGCGAAAGCAAGAAAACGGCAATAGCAGGCGTAAAAATTGTAAACAGTGCGCAAAGGATGATGGGTAAAACCGCTTTCCGAGACAAAACCTCTTTTCTCATGTGAACGGGGTTTTTTCCAAACGGGTTTTTTCGGAATTGGAGAGGGGATTTGCCGGTTACAAAAGTGCCATGTGAACGCGGCTATTGTGACAGCAAAATGTAAGCAAAGGGGAAAAAACGTTCAAAATAAATTAAAGAAATACAGAATTTAAAAATAAACTAGAAAAATATTGCAAGAAAGTAGTCATGAGTGAAACTACATCAGTTAATATATATATATATATATATATATACATATATATGTATATGTATATATATATATACAGTGGAACCCCGCTATTCGTACACAATTCGTTGCAGGAGGCAGTTCGAATGGCGAGTTGTACGAATGGCGAATGACTTTTTCACATGAGATACAAGGTAAATTGGGTTAATCCGTTCCAGACCCACATATAGTGGCTTATCTAAGCCTATGAAAAACAAATGTACAGTACTGTGCATGAAATAATAGATAGATAAAAATGTAACTGCACTTTGTTTGTACTGAGGTGAGCTGATGGCATAAGTGGAATGTTGAGAGGAGGAAGAGAAATGGTTGGAAGAGGAGTCCCCTTCTATAAAAACATCAGGTAACATTCCTTCAGGTGTTTTCTCCCTTTCTGCTGTTCTTATTTTTCTCTGTCTTTTTGCGCTAGAAGAACCTTGGGTTCCTCTAAAAACCAGTCCAATGTTGTCTGCCTTTGACGATTGTTCAAAATTTTTCTAAAATGGTCAATAACACTGCCGTCGAACAAATTAATGCTGTTGACCACAGAGCAGTGTTTGGATTCCATTTTCCCACCACTCTCTGTGTTTTCTCGCAGGGGTAACACAGCTATTTAACTTCCACAAAGGAGATGCTTTCCTTACTACTTTCCTCCTCTGAAGAAGAAAGTTTTTCAACCCTTTCCTTAGTTAACTCCTCCTTAGAAAGTTAAAATTGTCAGTAAAATCTCCAAAAGTATTAAAACTTTTAAAAATCCAAAACGTCAAGCAAATTATTTCCAAATGAGTTCAAAATGAGCATAATTTCTCGATTTTTTTCTTTAAAAAAAACCCAAACTGGCAACCCAGCGCCGTACGAATCGCGGGACAAATACGAATAGCGAGGCGGACGAATGGCGGGGTTCCACTGCATACATATATGTGGGTGTGTGTACATCAATGTTCTACAAATATTGACATTTTTACTAAAGTAGAATATACTTCATATTTGATTGCATTGTCCTTTTTGAATTTTTAAATGGGCTCCTCTAATTATGATTTGATTACATTAGTGCCTGCAAATCTAGGGACTACTTACCAATTATTTTCATTCAATACAATTCACCTAAAAAGCACACGATAAAGTTCATCACACAAAAGGAAATGCGCTTTCTGAAGGAATTTTTACTTGTTGATAGATATCAACGTGTTAGGTGCGTCATCATCTTCTAAAAAAAAAAAAAAAGGATTTCCTCAGAAACCAGAATTCTGATTGCCCGATATGTTTATAATTTATAAATTAGATGAAAGATTTGCCAGTTATCGGTAGCCATATGCAATGTAGTTTCCTCTTTCAGAATAAAAATAGATTTAAAATGTGACTCAAGAGAGAAGATGCGACCTTCTAACTCGCAATGCGATCTTCATTGGCTGTAAACGAGGTTTACTTCCGAGATAATGATTTATAGAGCATTTTGAGGAAATCACCATTACTGAAGATTTCTATTGCACTGTGAGTGAAAAACCTACGTATTTAAATCCTAAAAAAAGAACAGAATGAAAAGGAAAAGAAACTTAAGCATATTTTTTGCATGTTTGTGAAACGAGAAGTTTTTTTTGAAGCAGAGATACGACCTTGGTTATTTATAGAAATTATTCTGATCCAGACATCTTCATAAAGAAAATTTAAGAAATGCAAATTCTATCTGATAAACTCGTTCACAAGTATGACTCATGTTTCAAGCATGCTAATTGCTCCTTTTTACAAACTTATTATTTGCGCATTACTTTATGAAATCACTAATATGCTAAGCCGAATATTCTGCCAAAGGACTGAATAGGCGGAAAACCGAAAATTCCTTACATCACTACCCCGAAACAACGTATTGAACATTTTTTCAAATTTTTGCTTCGTGGACATGGATTTTTTTAAAGAATAATACTTTAAAAATTTATCGCAGTTGGGTGAGTTATGTGAGGAGATATTTTTGATCAAAAATACAAAATTCAGTGAACTCAGTAAAGGGGCCGTTCATAAATGATGTCACGCTTTTTTCCCATATATTTGACCCCCCTCCCCCCTTTGTCCCATGTCACGCTATGTTGCATAATGCATGATGTCACACTTCTTGTTACCCCCTCCCGTCCCCTTGTCACAACTTCACGAACCCCCTCCCCCCTTCGAAGCGTGACATCATTTATGAATGATCCGAAAGCTTCTTTCTTTTTTTTTTAAACTTTTTTTTTTTTTGGTTTTTCAAAACATACTTCTTTCTTTCATCTCATTGTTTAGAATTTAAAGATGACAAAATGCTGGGAAAAAAAGATGCTTAAAAAGTAATATTTATTTAGTTATTTTTAAAATATGTTTGTATAGCTTTAAATTTCTGCCTGAATGACAATTTTTCACAAAAATGTCAATGTTTTACCTATATGTATGACAGAGAGAGATAGTGAGGGAGAGGTATAAAAGATGCCACAAAATGAATGGACATTTTGAAAAGCACCGCAATGTTTTTCGTGACACAACAACTAGAGTAAAGATCTTTACATGATGAAATTATTAATAAACGTTAAAGTTAAATATGCAATAGTACACAGTAGAAAAACGAGTTGACATTTCAAACGTCTTCTTTAAAAATAGCAAATTTTTCATAATGTTGTTGTTGCTTATGCCTCTTGGATATCCAAGCTCCTTTTCGTCGAATCGACTAGGAATTAAGGCAGTAAGGAGCGCCTTCCGTTTCAGGATGAGCACTAATAGTGGAAGTACGACTTTGCTCATAATGTACTTGGATGACACCAGATGGCGCCACCACAAATACGCTACCTTCCTTTTTAGACCTATGGGTGAAGGGTAGGGAAAATCTCCACCCATCGGTACCTTCGGAACTGCCTTGGGACTTTAGGGTCCACGGATTTTACAAGTATCCCCAGGTGTACATGGTGGGTCTTCAACGGCTCGGGTATCGAACCAGAGACCCTCCGATCCGAAGTTCGATATCCTACCGCGGCCCCATTATTATTATTATTATTATTATTATTATTTTTTCATAATTGTGTGATGATGCCACTTATTTTTGTTACCACTGTAGCACACCTTCTCGTAATAACATAGGGAATTCAGTGAGCAAATTTGAGGCTACCTGTTCAGTTTCAAATGAAACAAGAAGTTCGTCTAGAACTAAGCGAATCTTCTTTCCCTTTTCTCATCATCGATTTTTTTAATCAGTTATATCTCTCTCAATCGGCTTCGACTCCAAAATATTTCAAAGGAATTTTTAACCAGTTAAAACAATGTGCTGTAGATCAAATCTGTGTCTCTGTCGTATAAAAAGAAACTAGTATTCAACTTAGTTTTGACACAATGCGTGAATAGGGCGCTTTAACATAAAATGATTTTTTCTTATCTTGCAAAAGTATAATGTGTTCTATTGCATAAAAAAGCAGGGGTGACCACCCCCTGCAAGTGATGGCACAGGGGAGTGGCCCCCCCCCCCCCTTAAAACGCTACGGAACCATGAAAACGATGGCTCCCTCCCAAAATCGACCAAAATAGAAACCACGCATTCCCGTTAAAATTTCAATAACGCAGCCTGCGCCATGCCCCCTCCCACTAGTGGGCACCCCTTAGAAAAAGGTTAATATGTGCGCTATTTTTAAACTTCAACTCTCGAAGTCACTGACTGAACTGCAAACATATTTTTACTGGAAATATTACGTTAGGTAGAAAAGAATTGGCAGAAAACGCAAGCTGTGTAAAGAATGATCGTAAACGAATTCGCGGCAAACTCAAAGGAAATGCATGATGTCCCAACAAGCATAAGAATGTTGTCATTGAGTGTATGTGATCGTAAGAATCTTTTGACTTCAGCCATTTGTGACATAGCGGACATCGTTTATTGTGAATATTTTTCTCTTAGGATGTTTATTAAAGTTGAATGCACGAAAAAAGATAAACTGAAAAGAAGCTAGTTATTTTGTTCTTTAACATATATTTTTTAATGCAATGTTGTATTAACATTATATAACAGTATTTTGGGGTTGCCGGTTGGGGTGGGGGGCACAAAAACGGACGGGAAAGTTACTTAGTGATTAAACTGCACCGTTATGCGTCATAGAGCTTTACTAAAATGCGAAATTAGAGCTGAGATTTCCAAAACTTCGTTAATTAATTTAATGTTAATTAATTACTATTCGTACAAACACAGGAGGATCGTGGCGTGAGTTGTTCTATCGGAATTTTTAAGCGGGATTTTTTTAGCAGATATATATTTTTTTTGTATGCATCGAAAATCCACCATCCAACTAATTTTTAAATATCCGGAATCTGATTCGGTTATTGCACGAAATATCCAGTTATCCGGCATATCAAATTTGATTATAAAAATTATTTAAAATCTTGTTTAAAAAATATATGTAAATTCTTATTACGTATTTACAAGCTGTGAGCTATTTAAAAATATACATAGAATTTATAGATGCTAAACATAGCCTGATTTCCGGTACATATTCGTCAGAGAAGAGATACCGGATTTCCAATCATTGAACGGGGTGGGGGAGGAGGATTGCGCCATTGAACTTAGAGGGAATAGAGACCCAGAGAAGTTTCTATTACTTTATTTCATGATTTAAGCCAATTACGCGGGTTGTATAAGTAAACCTGCGTGGGAGTTAGGGATCAGTAAAAGGATTTTTACTGTTTTTCATATCGATTTGAAAGTTTAAATTGACAATGTCTCAGAACTGGAATATGGAGTTATGGGCATGTTGACTCTTCCAGAGTGACAATGATATAGATATAGAAGATATTACAACTACTTTGATAGTATATAATCTATCGTTGACCAATAGTATAAATATCAAAATAAAATAACCTATAAATAATAATAATAAGAAAAGGTATCAAGTTCGAAAAAAAATAAAGAGTTTTGAAAAATTGGCCCAATGTGTCAGTTTTCCTGCTAAGATTTCAGAAACAAATTTTTATATGTTATTTTTTAAAATAAAATTTACATATACAAAATTGTTTTCAAAATCTACCTTCGCTGGCATTCGTCTTAGTAATTTATGCATATTTTTAGTCATGTTTTCAGAATTCAGTGTAAATTATTTTATTTCGTTTCGTTAAGTTTGTTAATAGGTTTTAGCTGACCAGTCTTTTATTATTATTATTCATCATTAATTGTAATCTACCAGTTTTTTCTCAATAGGTGAGGAAAAATAATTTGAAAATTTTTAACTTGGTTTTTTGATTTAATAGAGTCTACTGACTCAAGTTGTAGGTGGAAGACTGCGTTTAACACACGCCTTTTCTCAGCTATTTTAATAATGAATTTTCCATAGTACATTTAAAAGCGTATTGACCAGAATGTAAACTAACATTTCTTTAAAGTATTCATTTATCACTATTAACATATATCACACCAGATATTTGTACAAGTAAACATTACAAAAACGCTGAATTTATGTTATTAACAAGTGTTCTTTTGTTATCATGATCGCTGTGAGTCTTATGTGAGACGAAGTTGCACTGTGCACGCAATTTTTTCTCATGTTTAAACTTTTCTCATTTGAACACTTAAGTTTATGTCTACATGAAATGATTTTTTAAAATTAAATTTCCAATATTTACTATTCAGATACTCTGTTCCAGCTTTTGAATTTTTCTCATTAATAAATCAAAACGTTTTTTATTTATTGCACATTGCTTTCACATTTCATAATCATTAATAAAATGTATTAAAATTAGAAAAAATCTCACCAATTCTAATTTATTTAGCACATTTTTTTATTATTTTATAGTAAACAATTACGTAATTTTCTATTAGTGGAATTTTGCGCATTAATTACTTTGATTTTCGTTTCAATGGCACTGAGTTGCGTATCAAACTGGAGTGACATCTTATAACGAACCGTTTTTGTTTGCTCCACAACTATCTCTATAGCTGGAGATACTCGTTGACCTTTAACTTATTTATATACAATAGTATTAATCTTGCATCATAAATTACATAATGAAAAAGGAAAAACTTTACACAGAAGTTTTAACAACAAATTCATTTGCAGTTTATATACAAAAAATTGAATGAGTGTCACATATCTCTAATTAAAATCATGTGTTATGTGTCATTGAGAAATTGTAACTAACTATGCCAAATGCAGCGCGAAATTTCGTCTTGATGAAGATACAGAAGAGAAAAATTTTATTTCATTTTACCCTTACGCCTTATTACATTGTATAGGAAAAATGTGGTGATGCCTTGCATCGCGCATCCTTATTATAAAAACGTTCAAGAGAATCCATTTTGATTATAACTTTGCAGTTTTTCAATGCTTATCTTGAAAATCAAACAGAGTTTAAGTTCCTTTTTTTATATTCTATAACTTGTGCTTAATCCATGTTTGTCATTCAATTTTTTAGTAAATTTTGTTATGAAATTTCAAAACACTATTTCATGCAAGAAAAAGTATTTGGCATTCATGGAGGAAAAGAATAAATCACATACGACGAGCCATTGATTATATTTACCTGTTTTAAAATAGTACTTTAACTTCGACTGCGCAGCAAAAAAAAAAAAAAAAATTCAGCTGATAACTTTTCAGCAATGTACTTGTTTGTTGTGCACTTGTGAAAGCAGGGAAGATAAAGGAATTTTAGTCTATGAGAATTGAATTATTTGAGAATGTAACCTTTCAAAACATAGAACTAATGTTGGAATTGAATTTTGTGTTTCAACTAATTCTGCAATCTTTATCCTGAAATTTGTGTTAATTGCTTGAATTGAAACTTTTTCAAGTTATGGCAGCTAGTTTACCTTACGAAATTTCCAAGTTCCGTAATCATTGTCGACAGCTAAGAAGAATTCTAAGAGATACTAAACAATCTTTAGAAGATATTGAGAAAAGTGGATATTTTAATCCAGGTAGTTATCTAAAAAAATTACTAGTATTCCTCTTGTAGTTCCCGATTTTGAGTTACACTACCTTTGTATTTTCCTGTTTCATTTTGTAAGCTTTTGTAGTACACATGTTAGTAAAATATTTATTTCAAAAAGAACATCTGAAAATTGTGGCCCTTTGTTTCGGGATTGGGGTTTTAAACGTCCGAAACTGCTTTTGTACAGGACAGGTGGTTTTTACCGTTCAAAACTTTCCTAAAACAGAAGAGGTCTTGTCTAATCGATTTATATCTAATGTAATATTGGTTTTGAATAAATATAAATATTAATTAGTTGTAATTAATAAATATTTGATAATATTTTTCTCCGAAATGTTAATTAAAAATATTTTGTGTGACAAAAGTAAAAAAATTGCTAATATTTCTATTATATAAAAGCTTCCTTATGTAAGAGTTGGTAATGCTGTGAAAAGAAGGTTCAAAGTAACTAATTTCAGTTCCATTTATTACTCAAAAAGTTATTGATGGTGTCATATTTTTTTAAAATTAAAAGAAAAAAAAACTTAAAATTTTTAAAAATTGTTTTTGTGTGATAATGTTTTACTTGGTGTTTTAACAAAAATTCCTTTTTTAATCCTATATTAAAGAATAATAAATTTATGATAAAATGTTGAAACTTTATATTTTAACCCATAAAATGTTGGCACTTATATGAATGGTTTCAAGCCATCTTAATATGGCCTGAAACAAACCTTGTGCATAAATTGCTGGTATAAAAGTGCCTCTATATGATTTTAAGGCTGGATTTTTGTGTTGAAAACTAGTTTCTGTTGTAACACAATAGTAAACTCATATAGCACTGAAAATTAAATAAAAAACGTTGTACAATTATTGCATGAATGATGCAAGCATTATTTTAAAACAATATTACAAAAATTATGAATAATTGTAAACTGTCCAAACTGTTTAATGAATGAGATATGACAGAATTACGCATCATTCTATAGCAAAGAACATATTAAGCGCAGGGTTCCCACCAAGTCACTTTTTTTTTCACCTAAAATCACTTTTTTTCATTGGTCGCTTAAAGTCACTTTTTGTAGCAAATTTTCGCCTAAAATCACCTTTTTTATGGGGTATCTCCTAAAGTGATAAATAACCACCAACCTTTTCTTATAAACACCAGGAAAAGTACAAATGCCAGGAAAAATGCTAATAAAATAGTTTCCACAAAGCTACTTGCCGAAGCAAATGAAGAGTTAAAGGAGGGCATTAGAAATCAAGATTTTACAGAAATACAGCTTACTCGGGCAATGATAGAGGGTGCTAAATCTATAAAAGCTGATGAAGATGAGCACAGAGCAAAGGGGCACATAAAATTGAAAAAAAAAAAAATTACAGAAGAAAAAAATCTTCCGTAATCACAAAATTTTTTCAAAAGAAATCCAAGACTGATTAAATTGGAATTTTTACAGAATGCTGCCATTTATATACCAGGGGCGACAGTTCTCTAAATTTGAGCCTTCCTATTTTATTGAATTTCTTTTCTGATTTTTTTTTTTTTGCTTTTCAAGGTCTATTCTATCATATCATTTTCATTTTTAGCCTTTGAACAATTTGCAAGTTAAAAACTTTTTGCTACAGGATAAGTAAGTCCCAATGAAAGCAAATTTTGAAATATTAAACTTTTTTTCTCTTTTGATCCTTGCACTAGCATGCATTTGAAGTACAGTAAAATCTGTAAAGTTGCCCACCTTTGTAAGTTAAGCTGACCTGTTTAAGCTGACCACTTTTTTCAGGAAAGGAATCAGCCCTTCACCCTCTGTAAGTTGACCACTAAAGTGCTGCACCGCAAGTGGTCAACGTACACAGGTTTCACTGTACTTAGCTTTGGTGTTTTAATTTTGGCATCAAAGAATATTCTGAATTAAATTTTTTAATAAAACATTAAAATATTCCTTGTAGGTATATACATACCTTTAATTTATCTAATTGTTTCAAATATTTAGCACATGCTCCTCTGATATTCTAAATGTTTTTATTACCTGTAATTAATTTTATTTTTGTGATAAAACATTTAAAATAATTTTTCTTGTTTCACACATCTCTACTAATAATAAAGCAGCAAATATGTGTGTGTGTCTGTCTGTGTCTGGCGTAGGGCCAAGACCGTTCGGTGTATGACCGTTCGGTAAGGATATTTTCATGAAATTTGGCACGAAATTAGTTTGGAACATGGGGGTGTGCACCTCGGAGAGTTTTTTCTGAAATTCGAATTAGTTCTTTTTTTATTCCAATTTATAGACGAAAGTTTCGTAAAATAGTAGTTTTCTATAGGAAGGAATTATCGCATCTTTTCGAGCTTGATACCGTTGAAAGGCGTGTAAAAAACTGTCCCAGAAAAAGTTTTGTTCTTTGTGCTAAAATTCGAAGCCTCTAAATTAACTGGAAAAGAAGTTATAAGCGTTTTTCTCTGTAGTTCGAAATTATTTTTTCACGGTAATTAAGACGTTAAAAAAAAAAATGCTTAAATGTGTAGGATCCCTGGTTGATTGCCATGGGTGGATAATTTTTAATTATGTGGAATGCTATACATTTTAACAAAATAACATAATTTACACATAACAGAGTAACCGCTATGTACACAATGGCAAACCGACAAGTCTTTTCATTTTTTAACACGGGCATAGCCGTGCGGGTACCGCTAGCTATAATAAAGCAGCAAGTGTGTGTGTCTGTGTCCGGCGTAGGGCCAATACCCTTTGACGGATTTTCCTGAAATTTGGCACGAAATTAGTTTGGAACATGGGGATGTGCACCTCGAATAGTTTTTTCTGAGATTCAAATTTGTTCTCTTTTTATTCCAATTACAGCCGAAAATTACATAAAATGGTCTTTTTCTATAGGAAGAAATTATTGCATCGTTACGAGATTGATACCATTGAAAAGCGCATAAAAAAACTACTCCGGAAATAGTTATGCTCTACATGCTAAAATTTTATGCCTCTAAATTAACTAGAAAAGGAGTTAAAAGCGTTTTTCTCTGTAGTTCAAAATTATTTTTTTACGGTAATTAACTTTAATTTTATTAGAATATTTACCATGCCCACAAGACTTATGATCCTTTTTTTTAAAACGAATTAAAATTTATGTCTTGCGGTTTTTAGCATTTTGAGGAGCAGCCAATTTTTAATTAATCAATTAATTATTTTTGGATTTTGATTATTCCTTTTTTTAAACGAGTTAAAATTTATTTCCTGCTGCTCACAAGCGATCAATAGCTTTATTTTGATTTACTTATTTTGACATGCATTTTACAGGACCATTCTCCATACTACACAAGGGTTTCTTAAACAAATGTAATACTTTATAGTGATTTTTATTTTTCCAACTTATTACTACTATTTACATTTTTATTTACTTTATTCTATTTTTTCTCCAGTGAATTAGCATACATGTTATTTGCCTGTTTGCGCTCAGATGAAAGTTTTTTCCGCTTTCAAAGCTTTTCCTCCTACTCTTAGTTTCTGCGAGCTACAAAATTTCGTCTTTACGTTTTACTGTTAATGAATAATAGACAAAAACTAATTATACTAGATATTTATTAATTAAAACTACTAATGGGTTATAATCACCCTTTTTGTGTGGGTACTTGAACTAAACAATTAAAATGCGTTTTCTCTTAAATATTTTCGTTTCGTTTTTTTTCATTTCTATTTTTCTTTTTCATTGTGTGTGTTTTGTAAAAAAAAAGTGATTAAATGTGTAGGATCGCTGGTTCATTGCCGTGGGTGGGTAATTTTTAATTATGTGGAATGCTATACATTTTAATAAAATAACATAATTTTCGCATAAAAAAGTTACCACTATATACACAATGGCGAACCGACTGGTCTTTTCATTTTTTTTAACACTGGCATAGCCTTGCCGGTACCGCTAGTTAAAAAATAAAGTCTATTCTCTAGATTGCTAGCATTATCGGTCACCCCTGGCATATATATGTAGGACTGCTTTCTTTCTGTGTCTGATGAAAAAACATTGGGTTTTTAAAATGATTTTTTTAAAGATGATAGTGATGTTATTATGGAAGATTAGTTATTTATGGAAGATTAGTTAAGAATTGAACTTTCTGCTGTTTTTAGCCTACTTTCCCAAAAAATAAATAAAGTGTGAAAAAAATCTTAATGTATCGTAAAAATATCATTAAAAATAAAGAAAAGTCAAAGAAGTAATTAAATAAGGAATGAAAAATTTGAAAGTAGGCTTTTGAGATGGGCAAAATGTGCGTCTGTCCCCCCCCCCCCCTAATAACTTTTGATCAAATTGGCCCATTCAAAAGATCTTGGCCAGGACATCTCATTTCCATATTTTACTTTTTCATTTGAACAATTTTTCGTTTAATTTTGAACAGTTAAAAAAATCTTAACATTAGCTCCTATGGGCAAACATAAAGCACATTATGTAAACACTAGGCTGATCCAAATTCGTATGGACAAGCTTATTGGAAGAAGCTCTCGGTGTGAAATATTTTTTTAGATTTGAACAATTTTTGTTCCTTTTTGAACAGTTCAAAAAATTAACATTAGTGCCTACGGGGAAATTTCAATCCTATATAAATCCTGATCTAGCTGACGGATTCGCTTGGAACAAACTTTATCGGAAAGATGTTAGGCCAAAGAACATGTACAGATATGAAGTTCAACTTGAATTAAACGAGCCCTTTTTTTAATGAAATTTGTTGACAGGGATTTTTAAGGATATTTCTCAAGGAATGAAAGAATAAGTGAAAGAATAAATCAATGAATAACTGAATGAGTGAAAGAATGAATGAATAAATGAGTGAAAAAATAAATAAGTGTACAAATTCATGAACGGGTAAATTAATTAATAAGTGAATGAATATGTATTAACCATTGAAAACGGTACATTTGAAGTAGTCAAGAACTAGAGCTAAATGAGAATTTAGAGAGAGATAGGAAGAGTATAAATCTGAAGTTGGAATGTACGAAAGTAAGCTCACAGTTCTAGATGGAACTTTTGCATGTGAAGAAAATTAATGTAATGGTATATTTTTTTTATGCTTAAAAACCTATAAACCTTTTTTCTACATGTGTTTTAGTGGTAACGCAAAGCTTATTCTCATTTGGTCACTTTTTTAAAAATTGATCACTTTTTCTTTTCTTAAATGGTCACTTTTTTTGTGTCATATTCTTGGTGGGAACCCTGTAAGCGAATAAAAGCTAGTTTTTCATTAAAAGAAAGGAAAATAAAAATTTATACATGCATTCATAAGCTAACACATTGTGATACAAACTGAATATAAAAATAATTTAACTTTGTGCAAGTAAACAATAATAATAAAATTACACGTTAATTTAAAGCACAAATGAGCAAAAAAATGCAGACATATGTTTCGGGATTGCTTGGAATCCCTTTTTCAATGCGACAGGGAGCTTCTAGATGCAAAACATCCAAATGAAGCAGACAGAACAAGAAAAACAAAGCTTATATAGCCTAAGAATTATCTGTAAACCAATGAGAATAAAGGCAGCGTGAAGTGGAAGTAGCAGGAAGACACCAATAAGAGAGCAACAAACGAATCCAGTTGAAAGTACAGGAAGTAAAAAGGAATAACAATAAAAATAAAGCAAAAAAGACGACAGCATGCATAAAAATTGCAAAAATAATAAAATAAAATACAAAGAATAAAATTGAAATAAAAATAAGTACAGAAACTACCAAAACAAAATGCAAAACAAAGTACACATGTAAAGGAGGGGGAGGGGAGGGAGGGGGGAAGGAGAAAAATAGACACAAAAAAGGAAAACAACAAGAAAACCTAGAAAGAACAACAAATTAAAGAAATTTATGCCAGACCTGTGAAAAATAAGGAGTTGAAGAAGAATCATTAACCAAATTAGAACTATTCCTGTTAATATGATAAGCTTCCCAAAAGTCAAGCTCTAAAGGGGAAGAACATTTTTGAATAATTTTCCCAGAATTGAAGTCAAAAGAGTGGTTGGAATTCCAACAATGTTGAGCAATGCTAGACTTATTTAACTCTTGCCCGAAACATATGTCTGCATTTTTTTGCTCATTTGTGCTTTAAATTAACGTGTAATTTTATTATTATTGTAAACTGAATATATTTAGTTTATGCATGTTGCAAGTTAGCATCCTTTTTGTTTTTGTTTTCTGAGGCACAATAAAGTTGCATTTGTTGTGCCTCAGATCTTTTGTTCAAAGAATAAGTAAAAATCAATTATTGAGTATGAATATTGTTCAATAAGGTTTAACTTCATGTAAGACCACTGCTCAACGGATTACAATATTGTGCAATGCATTTTATGCTTTAGAGCAGTGCTCCGCAACCTTTTCTCACCAACGACGCACCAAAATTCTTTCTAGAACTCCACGGCACACCAAAAGCTAAAGTATATAGGTATTAATTGATACACAAATTTTACAATAAATGTTCGTTTTTTATTTGAAAAGTATGCATGCATAAAACCATAACATATTTATTTCTACGCAGTCATAATAATTATTAATGTGATACCTGCGCTTGATTCAATGAACACAAAAGTTTTATATTCGGCTCAATATTTGACAACGCAACCCGAAGTTCTTAGTCAAATCCAGAAAACATCTAATGGAACTTCGGAAAAGTATAATTTTAAAGTCATGTCATTATTTAAATCTGTAAATTCCTCTCGAATTTGTAGAGGCAGTAGAATTTATTGCATTGGTTGCAAAAGGATTTCGAATCCAATCGTATTGTTCCGTATTAATGGAATAAAAATATTGATCAAATTTCTGCTGAAGCATACTTAAATGTTGTTGGGCCAGATCCACAATTAATTGGTTGTTTTCAATTGTAATATGATTGGTCCTTTGGTACATTTCCAAGCTTCCTTTTTACAACTCTTTCTGCCAAAGTTCGAGTTTTTTAATAAATCCTTGTAATTTGTCGGAGCACGTGAAAATATTCTCATTTCGACCTTGCATTTTCTTATTAAGTTCATTCAAATGCTCGAATATATCAGCCATGTATGCAAGTTTGGCTATCCAGTAATCATCATCGAGGTGCTGGCATATTTCAAGCATATTCTGTGTTAAAGGAAATTCACGCACCTCGTGACGAAGCTCAAATAATCTAGCCAAAACTTTGCCTCGGGATAGCCAACGAATTTCTGTATAGAATAATAAAGATATATATTCGGCTCCCATTTCTGCACAAAGTAATCCAAAAATTCGCGAATTTGTGGCTCGTGATTTAATTAAAAATTTATGATTTTAATGCATTCATTCAAAGTGTTCAAAAGTTCTTCCGGCAAATTCTTGCCCATCAATGCTTCTCGATGTATGCAGCAGTGTGTAAATTGTACCGTCGGATTTTTTTGTTTTACACAAGAGACGAAACCTTTTTTACTACCCGTCATTGCCGCAGTGCCATCCGTGCAAACAGCAATGCAGTTGCTCCATTGAATGTTACATATTTTGAAGAAATCATCGGTTACTCGAAAAATTTCTTCACCGGTAGTTTGCTCTGGAACCTCCTTACAAAATAAATGATGTATATTTATTATTTTATTTACTATTTTATAAACGTCAAAGTAGTAACTTTGCTTCAAAATTTTGCTTTTGATTCATTGAACTGTTTACTGAAAGGAAGGGAATTCCATGAAAATGACAACTTTTACGAAATTGTTATGTAACGTGGTAGGAACGTGTTTATTTAACTTTGTGTTGTAAAATAGTGAAACAATGACATACGAGTGAACGTGATGTAAATAACACATGCGCATGAGTCTTCAACGACGCGCATAACGGTCATTTTGCTTTATCTATGATTAATTTGGTGGGCCTTGGTGTTTACACAACACACTGTGCAGTTTTCAACTGTTCTCACCAGGGGACCATTGAATAATTATTTAGTTATGATAATTATTCTATAGTATATTTAGAAAAATAGACATTATTATGAAAAAAAATTCATTGTGTATTAAATACATGATGAAAAAATGTAAAATGTAAATACAATGTATTTGACCGCGGCACACCTGTATCTGGCTCATGACACACCAGTGTGCCACGGCACATCAGTTGCGGAGCACTGCTTTAGAGAATGAGTAAAAGAGGGGCTTGACAAATGGTGAATATTTTATGTCTTTTGTTACTTGTAATATTTGTTATCTGTAAATGTTATTTTATGTGTTACTAAAGTTTTAAGCATTCTTATGATCATAATTATTATAAATCTAGTATAACCTTAAGGTTAGTTTTTTTTTCAAATTAACTTGTTTGCCTTTTAAGTTTAGGTTTCTGACAGTTTGTCAAAAAGTGATTATTAGCATGACGGTTAAAGCCATGATTAAGCACATAAAACAATCTATTTCCAAACTTGATAGGAGTTTATATAACTTTTATATGCATAATATGGGTTCTTTTTATGGAAACGGTCAATTTCATATCCCTGCTGTGATAATTTTATGACTTATACACATTTTTAGAGGGAGAGATGGTTTTTTCAGAATGTTATTTGAAAAAGAAAATAATAAAATTTCATGTAATTTTAGGGATGAAGTGTAACAAATTGTCATTTTTGCACATGTAACTACAGTTCTCTCAATTCGATTTAAAGTGGATCACAGAGTTAATCCACTGTTTGATTAAAATCAGATTTTTTAAACAGACCTTAAAGACTTTAGATATTTATTATATTACACTTATAAAAATAATATGACATGTTCGAAGAAGGTCATGTTGAAATAACATGATGCTATTCAAAAACATATAATTCAAAACACATTTTAAGCTATAACAAAACAATTCAAAACACATTTTAAGCTATAACAAAACAATTCAAAAACACATTTTCAGCTGTTTTCATGTCGGTATATTGAATTGAATTGAAGTACATTTATTTTCCAGCTCGTGTACATAGTCCGGGACTCACTTATGAACTGTCGTCCAGTATGACAGATAGCACAAGACAATACATGAAAGATTTTATTACTTCACAAAGAGAGGAAATAACAAAAATACACCCTGGGCACAGTGGGAATCGAACCTGCAACCTCGTTACTGCGCGCAAGCAGCGGGCAGAAACTGGTACTAAGACCGCTCGGCCAACGAGGCCCCCAGTATATATATATTTTTAAGAGGGTTGTTTGGTTTAAACCAAGGTTTAAACCAAATGGTTTTTTAAAAAAAACCACTTGGTTTAAACCAAATCTTTTTTCATTAATTTTGCACATCATTAAAAATTGCAAAATCCAATTTATGCAAAAATTACAAGCACAGCACTGGATAATTAATGAATTTGAAAATTAACAAACTTTTTTTTTTTAATCAGTACAAATTTTTCTCATCTCCTGTCTACAGGCTATCTATGTCAGACTATTTGGGTTTTTCTAAAATTAGCTCTGAAAAAGCTAATTTCAAAAAAACTCTTCTCAGTCATTGTAAAAATTAAAATGATATTGCAATTGTAATTCCTGGAGTTAAAGAATATATATTAGAAATAATAAAATAACTTCATAATAACCAATTTACAAATGTGTGTTACAGATAACAATTTTTAAGAAATCAAATCTTTTTTCATTTATTTTTCGCATTATAAAAAAAATAATAAATTGCAAGCACAGCATTAGATAAATCATGAAGTACTGAATTTGTAAAGTAACAAACTTTTTTTTTTTAATCAGTGCAAATTTTTCTTTTTTTCCTAAATTATTCTCTTCCTTTTAAAAATATATTTATTCTTTAATCTGGAAAAATTGTATTTAAAAAAAATATAAATAATAGTGATAATTTCTAAGCCAATGTTGCTGATTTGTATAAGTGTTATGGTGTAATCATTTGTTGATATTACTGATACTGTAAATCAACACATTATTTTTAATGTATCTTTCATTTTTGCTTTTTTTTTATTGATTTAGTAAAATATGCTTTTGTTAAAACTCAACCCGCATAATAATTATTTCTTTAATAATTTGCGGAAAGGCTTTTAAGTTGAGTATTATAACGTGTTAATACAGTAAAACATGTAAAGTTGACCACCGTTGTAAGTTGGCCACCTGTCTAAGTTGACCACTTTTGGTCAGGAATGGAATTAGCCCTATATTATTTAATGTAGGAAAACCTTTGTAATTTGACCACCTGTCTATATTGACCACTTAAATACCAAATTTGGGTGGGAGTAATATAAAAAACCCTTTGTAAGTTGGCTGCCTAATTATTACTATATTTATTTATTTATCTATTTTTGCAAAGATAAAAAAAAAATCATATGAGTTCTCCAGCATAATATTTTTTATGCTATAATGTTAGACCAGTATTTGTCTGGATGGATGAAACATCCATATAAAGTTTGCCTAAACGCTAAACCTCTGTGTAAGTTAACTATTCTAGAAAACTACTATGAACCTCACTCTTTTGTTCTTTAAATAAGTTTCTTCTTTTTCTTCTAATTGATCTAGTCATTTCGAAAAATTATGTATTTTTAGGGAAGCTTTACAGTCAAATAAGTAAACTAACACATTTATCTTCAACTAAGTGCTTTAATTTTAAAGTTGTATAGGATACATTGTAAGTCATTCAGATTAAATGTATCTAATGGTATTTTAGATAATTGTTAAAAATAGCTAATTACTAATTTTAAAGTAATATTAATACATGATGTTATATTTTAATTAGTCACAAATGAATAAACGCATAGCATATGAAATGACCAAAAAAAAAAAATCTCCCCTTTATAAGTTGACGACTAAAGTGCTGCACCTATATAAGGTAATTAAAATTTAAGGTTTTAACTTAGTTACTTAATTATTAATAAATTAACTATCAATAACAATTATTTACAATTAAGGATCTAAAATCTCCATGATTTTCTAAAAGTCAAATTGTTTTTAATACAAATGCTATTTAAACCAAAAAAAACCCGGTTTAAACAAAAAAAACCTGGTTTAAACCAAAAAAACAGTTTTTTGGTTTTAAAAAAAAAAAAAAACAGGTTTTTTTTCCAACCCTGATTTTTAATACTATTGATCATTAACAAATACTTGATTCAAATGAAATTTCACATTACCAGGAATAATAATACACTTTAAATAAAGGAAAAATGAACAAATTTAATGGGAATTCTTTTGTTGTTGAAAGTTGAAAAAAAAAAAAACATCGACCTATTGTTGGACTTAATTTTACATTGAGTGCACTTTAATAATTTTTTTATTTTATAAATGAAATGACTTGAAATATTTTTTAATGTACACATTTAGTAAATCCTATGCTCACTCCATTACTACATATAAACTGAAACTTTTTGTTTTAATTGAATATCTTTATTGAAAATTTCTGACGCGAAAAGTATTTTACAAGTAAAAAAGCCTTAAGCTATTTGGAACAGAGGTAAAACATCTTTAAGGATATGTATTCTAAATTATAAACATATCATTCTCAATTATTCTAAGATTAAAATTAAAAGCACTTATAGTGGATCAAGATTACTACAAATTGTAATTTAAATGGTTCAATGAATTATGCTTTGATGTTAAAATGTCTGAAAGAGTAAGAGTATTGAAAAATTAAAGAAAAATAGTAATTGGTTCTAAAGTTATGAAATATGTTATACACGCAGGACAAAGGGGCCTAAGAAGTTTGCTTGAAATAGGTGTTCTAAATGCAACATATTTTATGTTTAGAACAACACTTTCTAACTGAAAATTAATTAAAAAAAAAATCAAAAATATTTTAAATCATGATTTAAATCAACAAACCTTGCTTGTTAGTGTAATTGTGTGTTGACTGAAAATCTTGATTTTTTTTTCTCTATTTTTTCCATAGCAACTCCTTAGAGTATACACCAGTATAAATTTGATTTAAGCAAAATTTACCTCACTTTATTACAAAAGTGCTTTTCTTGCTCATTTAGTTATCTACTCATATGAGGAGCAAACAGTGAAACAGTGTTCTCTCCAAAAAAAAAAAAAAAATAAATAAATAAATAAATTAAAGTTACTGGTTTTTGTTTGAACTCCTCATTAACTAGTACAAAAGTATGTTATTTGTAACCAAAACATGTTTAAAGCTTGTTTTGGTTACAAGCAACAAGCTTTAAACCAGTAAATTTTATTTTACCTTAAATTTTATTTATTATTATTATTTTTTTTTTTTGGAGAAAACACGGTTTGACTGTTTGCTCCTCAAATATTCTGTTTGTTTTGTGTATTTTCCATTTTGTAGCATAACTTTTTTCTTTCTTCCCAATTTTAGACCAAATTACCAGCATTCAGTTTAAAGCAGAAGTAGAGCAGTCTGTTAATGACATAATTTACAATGCCATCGGTATAACAGTCCTTGGCCATGATCGTTGGGCAAAAGCTGCTGTTGTGAATGAATTATTTGGACAAAAAATACTTCCTACTGAGCCACCCGATGCAGAGGGTGAAGATTCAAAATGTGCCTGGCGTATGGTAAAGTATTATGAAACTCATTTATCATTTTTATTGTCAAGAAAAAAAAAAACAGATTTAAGTTTTGGGAAATAGTTTTTTTAATATTATTTCAAAAAATAGTAAATTTTAGTGCTGTCTCAAGAAGTTTATTAACACACTGTAACTGTACTGGTATAAATCATACGTTCATTTTCATAAAAGAAATGAAAATTTGATGTATACACTATTTCACCAAAAGTCACTGGATGCTTTCAATTTTTAAAATTTTTTTCAAGTTTCCAGAGAAATACAAGAGAAAATGTTCTATAACTACTGTCATATAATTTGATAATATATTAAATTATAATAAGTATCTTTGTTAAATTTCAGTTACGCATAGAGGTTGGGATGTGATTGGGAGACCAAGCAAAGAATAGCTACAAGAAGATTATTGTCACTTTTAAATTTTAATGCATACTGATTAGAATAAAGTTGACAATGGGTTTAAAATATAATTTTTACAATTCCTTCTCTTAATTTACTTGATTCATGCAGCTTAGGAAAGTAAACCATCATTAATTAAAACTGAAGTAATAAAAGCAAACCTGATGTTAAATAAATATTATGGCTTTTAATTTCAATCATGTAGCACGTAAATGTGTTATAATTTTATCAGTGTCTGGATTAAAATAGTTAAAAGTAGTTTAAAAAAAGATTTTTCTCTCTCATTATAAGTTTGACTGATCTTGTCATAACATTTGTACAATTAAAATAATAAAAAAACCCCTTTCAATTATTACTTTACACAAGTGGGCTAAAAATTAAGTACAAAATTTTTGTGAAAGACCTTAAGGGTGGGATGTAAACTTTTAAATTATGTACTTTTTCCCATTTCAATAAAATCTAAATACAGTAAAACCTTTCAAGTGGCCACCCTTATGTTGCACTCACTCCTGCTAGGGCCAGTTTCACTTGGCACGAAATTTTTGGCCTATGCACACAATGCTAAAACAATCCTTAGGAACAGCCAGCCAAATCAGCGTCAATGTAGTCCCCTGTCTGAATTTTGTAAAAGTCATTCATTTCGTCTTTTTGAGAGTTCAGAGCAACGTGTCATTTTGATTGTTTTATTTTTTTTTTGTGCCTTTTTAGGCACTATTTCAAATGTACATAATGAAATTGCTACTATTAATGTTTGCGAAGGTCAAAAAATGAAGCTTTCAACGCAGCAAACTTTAGAGAATATTGATGATATAGCCTTTTCTGAGCAATGACTGATGTCCTAATTCGAGATTTGCTTTTGCAAGCCAAAAATATACTTAAAAAAATATAAAAAGTGGCATCTAAAGAACTAGAAAATAGTGAATAAACTCAAACAGAATCTTAGTTATTAAAAAAGTAGGAATCTTGAAATACGATTTTATTTGATTTTCTAGAAAAATCATTAAAATTGTTGGATTCGTATATTTTGCCTTCAATAATTAAAACTCTTCAGTGCAGCCTCTGCGCATCCGATTTTGTTTAGAATGATGGCTGGCCGCTCTTGAAAGGCTTTACTGTAATTATTTTTAAATAACTTATAATTTTTCTTAGGTATAATTTATTTCTTGCTTATAACAGTAAGAAAGGTAAAATATATAAATATATTTTGAATTTCATTTTGCTTTTCATGTTGTCTGTTTGTCTTGGTGTTAATAAATCATTTCATGTTTTAGGTGCGATTTATGTATGGTGTTCAAACACAAGTAACATTGGCTCTTCCAAACAGTTATGAATTGTTAGAACATCTTGTTTCACATGAGCAACAGTGGAACACGGTTCCTTTAGAAGATTTGGAACTAAAAGTAAGTTACTTAAACATTAATTCTTAATTTGTGATAAATATTTAAATGTCTTAATCTAAATCCTGTAATTCCATTGAAGTTTTTTCCAAGTTTTTATGTAGTTATGATCATTTTTGTTGCCATTGCTTTTAGAAATTAAGTTTTTTAAATTTGCAAATTTAAAAAGTATGTTAACAACGCATAATTTATCAGTTTACATCTGTTTTGTGTCACGCATGTTTTACGAATAATGTAGACTATTTTAGCTTAACAAGGCTAGGGACTATTTTGAGGCCCAATGGCCGAGTGATAGCCTTCCGTGTTACCATGCCACAGGTCCTGGGTTCGATCCCCAGGTCAGGCAGGGTCGACTCAACCCTTCATCCCTTCAGTTGGTCAATAAAATGAGGACCAAACATGCTTGGGAGCTAAACATTGGGGGTTCTGCTTCTGAATCCCAGGGCCCTCGGTCTCAAAAGCTGAGACAGGCACAGCATGCCTTCACCCTCATAGGCTGTTGGGCCACTGAATTTGAGTTTTAGTGACTATTTTAATTTAATAAAGCAGTAGCAGAACTTTTACATTGTATGCAAATTTGAATTTGTCATATGACTGCTTTTGGTTAACCAGTGTTTTGGTGAATGGTACTTGCATAATCGATATATGTTAGAGCTCTCAAAATTATTGCCTTGATATGTGTGAAAATTTAATCTTCTACTATTACAAATTAACTTGTAATTTTTTAAAAACTGTGTGCACTCTTGTAGTTCCATTACACACATACATACAGTAGAGCTTCGATTATTCGAGGTAGTGTGGACCGAGGATAAAATCGGATAATTGAAAACGGGGATAACATAGACTGTCGAAATCGAGAGGGAAATGGGGGTAAACTTTTGATATACATTAAAACATTGTTTAAGGTTTTAAAGCAAAGCATTTACTTGCATATTATGAATTGAAAACATGACATTACTTACATACAAATATGTGATTATACATACATACCTAGATTAAATGTGCCAGTTAAAAACTCTATTTCTTGAAGAAGTCCATAATTGTTTTCTGTTTAATCTTTAGCACTCATCACTTAACCTATACAGTACAAATAAAAATAAACACACTGTAAACAAACTGCAACACTCGCAAAATGAAAAAGCAACCGACTTCAGTCAGTTACACCAAAAAAAAAAAAAAGGCCCACACCAGAGGAGTTTTTTTCAAGGGCTAATGTACCTTGGTTAACCCGGAACTTGGTTAGTCGGGGCTTGGATAACCACACCTATACTGTACATATGTATATGTATTTACATTGTTTCTTTCTTTCAGGGTAAGGATTGTGATGATCCTGCATTTGAAACAGCTGTCCTAGACATAAAACTGCGGCATCAGCTGCTGAGAGATGATGTGGTGGTAATGGTTTCTCCTTCAAATGTGAATGTTAATTTCGAGCAAGTTCTTTCTGTTTGCATGGAAGGCTACACACCTATCATTATTTATGCCATAGCAAATAATGCCTTGTCTCAAAAGGTATGACATTAGTTTTGAATTTTGATTATTCATAATTTTTTTTACATTTTAAATTAGGAGTGTTAAAACTGAGGCACCTGGGATGCAAAGGGGTGTAAGTGACAAAATTGAAAATTTGAGGATAAATAGTGCAAATGATAGGAAAAGCATCATTCTATGCTGTGGCAAAAGATGTTAGGGGTAGTCCCAAAAGTGGCTGCACTCAACATGATTTAGAATAAAAGTTGCATTAAAGGTCCGGATCCAAACTTTGAACGCGTTTTTCTTGGAATTGTTTTTTGGTTACTTACATCCCTTTGTTTCTCACTGCTTTATTTAAGTTTTTTTTAATTTTTAAATTAGAACTTGGAGCAGGGTTGATGATTTTGCTGGCAAAAAGGTATTTTTGCCAGAATGGTGGTAAAAACCAGGGCAATAAAGGAAAACATTGGCTTAAATTTCAAAAATATTTATTGTTCTTAAATAATGTGCCGAAAGGTCTATTATTTAATAAAGACCGAAATAATTAAATAATCTTTTGGGTATTATTGATTTTTTTTTTTTGCTATTTAATAAATGCTATAAAACTACTATTTAATGAAAATCGAAGTTACAAATTCAGAAAGTAGTTGAAATTAACTGAAAATTATACTATTAAAAAATCTTCTGTTATATCTTATAAGGAAACTTGATTAATTTTCTTCCTTTTGCTTTTGGGAAAAAGAACAAATAGATACTTTATATCACTTTCATTTTTCTGTATCTTTACTATTCAAATACTGAAATTCTCTAATGGCATTGTCAAATGCCTACATCTTAACAGTAGTTATAAACGTACAATGACCTACACAACCTTTAGTATTGCATCCCATTTTGAAAATGTTCAGTAGAAAGTGTAAAAGCAACTGAATGAAAACAAGTTAGAGTTCATGTAATTTGCTGTTTATTTATTTACTATAAATTTTGTAATAGTTTAGTTTTAAATTTTGTTCTAAAATTGATTATTTTTCTTAAAATGCATTTTTACTACTATAATGCATGAATTATACTCATTTAACTTTGTGTTAAACATGGATAATATTGATTTGAATCTAAAGTTTCTTTTATCTGACGTTTTAGTTTACTTTTAACGTGAAAAAAAGAAATAAATGAAAATTGTGAATCCTATTTTTGCCGGGACTGTTTTCACCAGGGTTTCCCCCACGATTTTCTCGACCTATAGCAAAAACTTGCCAACCCTGACTTGGAGAATGAAGTATAATTAAAAGGATTCAATTTGAGTGCATTGACTCATGGTGTAACCTGCATAAATAGTGTAGGTGCGGAGAAAATATGATGAGCAAAATATGGAATGTATATAATAATGTATAATAAATGTATTACTTCTTCTCTCAGAAAGAGATTGAGTTTTAACTTCAAAAATTTAGCCTTTTAAAATCAGCTAAAAGTACTATTTTTTGAACTCTAAAAAACATGTATAAATTATATGTTTGATGTTAAAGTGGCAAACAAAACTTATTGAGTATATGTAAATTTGGATTCTGAAACCTACAGTGGAAAATTGGGTTTTTACTTAAATATGTCTTAATGATTCTTGCTTGTTTTTTAGCTTTTAAAATTTATTCAGCTCATAAGAGTCTCTTATGAAATGGTTACCAAGTGTCAGTTTGTTGAAAAACATTTAAATAATTTGAATTTTATAATTTTATTTTTTTTCTTCTTTTAGGAAATATCAGAGTTAATGGAACTGAGGAAAAGGTATCCTAAGCTTCCTGTGTTTTTCACTTGTGTCACCCCACCTTCTTCAGAATTAACAGAATCTGAGCAGCATGCAAGAAATTTCATAATTGGAAGTCTTAAAATCCCTTTGTTCAAACCTCATTCTTACCACGATACTTCGCCAATCCACCATACCTCCGTTCTGAAAAGGAGAGAATCTTTGGACTCAAAAATTGCATCAACTCCAATGACTCTTTGTCAGCAGCTCAGTGGTCTCGGCTTTCTCAGTGCACTATCGCCTAACCTGAAGAAAAAATTGTCTCGACAGCAAAGTGGATCTTTAGAAGTAGAGAGTAAACTAATTGATGATTTTGAAAATTTCTCCAGGTAATTTTTTTTTTTTGCGATATTTTTTCCAAAATCAGTTTTATAATTTATATTTTTGCAGGATTAATTTTCAGAATTCTTTCTGTAACTTTTATGTAATATAATTATATTTTTAGTTTTTTTGTTCTTTGAAGATTAAGCTTTCTGTATGTATATATTCATAAAGTACACCAACTAATTCAAATTTACTGCACATTCTGTTGAGTGTGGTTCAATTACAGAAATACAGGGTGATTCATAGCCCCAGACTGACTGGGTCTTGTAAATTATATTGCCTGACAGGCCTGAGACATGTAAAAATTCAAATTGGTATTCTCAGAAATGCTTTATTGCTCTATTGAAGTAGAAAATGCTTTAAAAGTAGCAAAACAAAATTAATGTAAAAAACAGAGCACCTTTTGAAAGATCTTTAAAAACTCATGCCTTTTCTGTTTTGTCGGATAAAATCTGTCTTCCTTGTCGAAATAACATTTAATAAATATAACTGAGCACCTTTTGAAAGATCTTTAAAAACTCATGCCTTTTCTGTTTTGTCGGATAAAATCTGTCTTCCTTGTCGAAATAACATTTAATAAATATAACTGCTTGTTATTGGAACATATCTTTGTTTTTTTCTTTTGCATCTGGCTTTGAAAGTGGTGTGAATAAACCATCACAAAGACAGTTAAAGCCAATTGGTAATTTTTACCAGTTTAAAATATAAATAACACTAGCTTAATTTCATGTTTTTCTGTCGCTCAATTAATCATTTTTATTATATATGCAAAAAACTTCATTTTATTAATTAGAAAATCCGATGTTTGTAATAAAATACACAAAATTTTAGAAATCTAATAACATGAATTGTTCCATATGAAAATTCACATGAAAGATTAAAGTCTTTTTTTTTCACCACTGCTTTGTTTGGATCTAACAGATTTAAAAGTGCAAAAACATTTTTGTATTCAAATCTTCTTTAATTTGTAAATTGAAATGAAAGTTTTGTATAGCCCTTTTAAAGTCTCAAAAGTTATTAATTTATGCCATGCATGTTTGCATTTGTTTGTTTAAGCTTCTGATTGTAAATCAAATCATTTGATAGCCAAAAGTTTCTGAAAAATGTTCAAAATATAATTTTTCTCATCATAGTATTATTTTTGAATAAAAAAAAAACAATAATAATAAAATTACACGTTAATTTAAAGCACAAATGAGCAATCTTGAAATATCAATTATCTTATGAAAATACTTGAATGTATTTCTAGTATATTGCTCCACATCAGACAAATTCTTCAAGCAGAGCTTGTGCAAGTTGCAACAAATTTGAATGAAGCACATAACACTTGCTTAAGAATGTTTATCCTGAGTGCCTTCGACATGACATGGGACATGCTTATTACTCCAAAACGTGTAGCATACGCTAGACAACGGGAGACAGAACTTTATGAATCATTGATGTCCATTGCCAACTGTAAACAAGAAGAAATAAGGCAGCTCATCATTGAGACTATAAACAGCATGACCGATGAACTGCTGCAAAAGGCATCTGAATATGAATTCCAAGGTTTGTAATTTATTGTAAGGAAATTTTCTATGCATTTTTAAAAATTAAAGCTGCGTATTCAACTTAGTTATTGTGAAATAGCTTTGATATATTGTGCATCTTCAAGCCATCACAGTCATCAAATTCATTATTTCTTGATTTATATGCATTATAAATGACTACCTGCTCCCCGCAGAACATCTGCAGGCTTAAGCTCAACAATAGTAATAATAATAATTTTTAAAAAACTCTTTAAAATTCAAAAAGCCTAAGAAAAGATTGCTAGATATAAACATGAGAATGATCACTTGATATAAACAAACTAAGGTGTTGCCACTCCAAAGAATCTGAAATTAAAAATTGGGTTGTGAATGAAATTACTTCTTAAAAAAAAGGAATAAATTTGTTAAAATCTGTAAGGTTACAATAATATATACAAGTATTATGTTAATTTTCTATGCTAATCATTGAACAAATTTTTAAATATTGTTTTACCATAGTTTGTTATTATCATGATGTCGGGATCATATTGTTCCACAAAGTCAAGTGAAATATATATATGGATGCTCATGAGAGTAGTTAGAATAACAATAAACTTTGCTCCTAAAGTTTCAGAGATGAAAGAAGGGGGCGGGGAAGGGGGGGGGAGTTTAGTCTTAAACTATTATTCATCGCCCCCCCCCCCCACACTGTATCTCTGACTGCATTATATCACTCCCTTTCATGTCTTTTCTCTGATTAGATTAATTAGGGGAAATCTTCCATCGTGTATCAAAGTCTTGTATTTTTGAAATTTTTTGAAGCTGCCACTAGAGGTAAAGATTTCATATGTTTAAAGGACAGTTAACTGAGAAAATATAAGGATGCAAGCAAGCTCCCTTTGAAAGTTCTGCCACTGTTCCTGTCATTTTTGCCGTAAAATTATAAGCAAGCTAATTTTTCTCGAATGGGGTGATTTTAAAGCTTCTTTTTTTTGTTGGTCTGCTATTCTCATTCTTTTCCAGAATATTTGTTACCAAGCTATAACTAAGACCTAGGTTTTTCAATGCTCTTTATTGCATATTTCAAAATTCTTAATTTGTTAGCATTTGTTGATTGAAGCTATTGTTAAAGGCATATGTTTTAAAAATCTATTTTATACTATTTTGTATGCACACAATAAATATCTTGTGTATGTATGTTCAAATGCTTCCCCTAGAAATATAAAATTTTTTTTTTTCACCAATCTTACCGTTTTTTTTCCTTTGTCAGGTGTTCAGCTATCTGAAGAAGGGGAACCACCTTCAGCTCGGGATCTTCAGATCTGTACGAATGAAATTCAGGCACTTGTCTTGAATTCTTTAAATAGTGCTGTTGCAGGGAAATTAATTGGTTCTGTTGATTACTTAAGAGATAGCTTTGTTGGTTAGTAGAGTTTGCTTTATTTATTTTTATTTAATGATGTTTTAAGATTTTTACTTTCTCATGAAATATCTGATTATGCAGTTCTAAACTTTTAGTGTGAATGCGACTATCAAAATTTATTACAGACTACTTAAGATAAATATGATAATTAAGTTCTATATTCGTTCTTGTCCTAATATATTAGGTTTTCTTGATTATGTACCCTTGCAGAAGTTTAACTCTCTATGAGTCATGAATTTTGTAATATTCAGAATTTAATGAATCTAAATATAACAAATCTGAAAAATATGACAGAGTGTCATGTTTCTACCGTATCAATTATCAAAATAATATTTCTATAAAAGTATATTTGTGGTTGGCAATAAAAGCACTGATGCAAAAATGGAGTGAAACTTATATTTATGCATTTTAAGATTAATACTATGAGGAAAATGAAACGGGGAGGAGGGAGGTGGCCCCTTCAAATAAAGTAATTTCTATGTTCATGAACTTAACAATCGTGTAGGTGCAAATCTTAAAATAAATTTCTATTAGTAATAATTTTGGATAAAATTATAAATACCTTCTTGTGAGAAGCTTTTTTTAAAAATCATGTTTAAAGTTCCAAAAGTTGCGTTTGCACACTCGATTGTTAATTAGTATGAACAAGATGTAGTTAATTGTCATGTTACAGTATTTGCTGTTTTATTTGTTTTCAATTCTTATGATTTTTACTTATTGCTGTTAAAAAAAAAGTAAATGCTTAATTCTCAAAAAGCTAGCAGCCTTCTATGATTCAAATAAAAGTGAGTTAAGATTGTCAAATCTTTTAAGTCGAAATTATAAATATTTGGTTTGCAGTTTTCTGACCAGCTCTTACAACAATGGGTTCAAATGTAATATGGTGTTACCCCTTAGTGTTCGAATCTTTCTCCCCAATGAAAACCCCAGTTTGCACAGGAAATTAAATTTTGCATGAAAGAAGCTAAGACACCAAATCAAAAATGATTAAATTCCCAAAAATGTAATACTTAGCAAATCATGTCGTTACAAAATGTGCAATTAAGTTGACCGAAATAGTGGAAAGGCATTTTCTTTTAAAAAATTTAGCGTCGTGTCACAACAATGCGTAGGCCAGTGACTGCCTTGGGATTCCAAGGTTTCTTGATTAAAATGAGTAAGAATAAAACATTAAGACATTTTGAAGTTACAAGATTTTGAGTAGCCGGGACAGTTTTCTATCATCTTCGGCCATTTTTCTTTGTTCTACACACTGGAGCAGCAATGCCTGTCTGCCACTTTCCTTCAGGAGAATCAACCAAGAAGTGACACCAATTTTAGAAAATCAACGCCAAACCCGAGCTCGGATGAAAATTACACGCATAGTGAGGACCAATGAGATTGAAGGAGGTCTGGCGGGAGCCAATGAGAACTTTGGGCATGCAAGGCACGAAACAGCAAGATGAGGATCTTTTACAGAGGATGAAGAAACACAATGTCAAAACATGTCGACTGCTAAAAAATATGGAATTGGGGAAAACACGCAAATGATTTGTATGAAGAAAAGGTCTTGACTTTATTTAAAAAATTTGAAATATAACAAATCATATGCCAAAACGCGCAAAATTTTATCCCAAAAAGAATTTACGAAAAAATTTAAAAATTGATGCCAAAGATATCCAAATTTTAAAATAATAAAGAATTTACAAAATTTAGGCGTATGATAATATTGTAGTGATGCAAAGAAAAAACATTGCTTTAAGTTTTTAACATTTGAAAATGCTTAGAAAATTTAGATAATAAAATAATTTTAAAAAATGGAGAAAAATGTGGTATGCAACATCACATGGTAACAAAAAGCATTTTCAAACTAACTTATACCTGGAAATTTTCATTAAATGTAGATTCTTCGGTCAGTCTTAGTATGAAAAATTTTGTAATGTACCTTAATAGGTTTCAAGTGTTCTTTGAAACAAAACCTCTCAAAAAGTTTCTAATTGCAAAATGTAAATTTTAATGTATTGTAATCATTTTAGGAACATTAGAAAGATGTCTTAGCAGCTTGGAAAGTCTTAAAGATTCCGCAGAACCATCTCAAGCAAGTAATGCATTAAAGCAAATTTTAACAGCAGCTTATCAGGTAATTCAACTGTCCTTTGCAATAGAAATAGATATTAATGTGCTGAAATTGATAATGACATGTTTCAATTTTAAATTTGGTCTAACGTCAAAAATTTTTTCTCTCTCTTTTTCTAATACAATTCATGAGTAAGTTGTAAAAGGTTTTTTAATCATAAAAATCTGATGAGTTAAATTTTGTTTAAAAAACTTGTAGATTTGGTAACCTTTTTGTGCATTAAAATATATAATGTTAGAAACATTGTATTGATGTATTATTAATTTAATTTTTTCATTCGGATTTTTAAGGATCATTCCCTTGGTGCATGAAAACTGTTTGTAAAATTAGCCTTTTTCTATTCGAGTTTATAGATTATTTTCAATAAAAAAATAACTTAAATGAATATCAACTAAGTGTTTGAATTAATTTTCAGTGTATTAGCTTGTTGTTTTTCATTTATGCTCTTATTCATTATCTTAATAAAGTAATATTTTTAATTAAAATATTTTTTTTAAATTTCAGGTTGAAGTAACTGTTAAAACAAGTTCATCTCTTTTGAGGGTATTATTTGAAAAAATGAAACAGGTACTTATAAAAATTGCTTAATAGATTTAATGTTTTACTTATTTAAAATGTGTATTTTTTGCATTTATATCTAAATTTTCTTTAATTCTTATTTCAAACAGAAAATACTGTAATTGATTTTCATACTTTTAATTTTTTTAAAAGTAATTTACAATTCATATCTTTAAAAGATTTAAATAAATTTCTTGTTAGCTTACATTTCAAATTCCAGTATGTAGTTCTGTGTGGCCAATCCATTGACGAGAATCATTCGGCCCATTTGAATTCCCCATGCAGCTGTAGACTTCTGTTTGACTCTTGCTTTTGTGTTCTGAACCTCATGCTTGCTCTTGTGTTCTTAAGTTCATGCCCATTTCTTGAAACATGTTCTGAGTAATTCTGAATGTATTTTAAAAGACTTTTGATTGGCATGAATGGATAATGTGTAATTTGGCATTTTAAGAGTTATTAGTTATGAAATAATTAGACTGAAATCTGTTTGTTATGTAATTTTGTTTATCACTTCTGTGTTTAATTTATCTAAATGTTTAAGCTTATGTTACTTATTTCAATACTTGAATACATTTACCATCTTACCTTGTTTTAGAGTGAAAATTTTTATTTATTCTAGAAATGTAGACATAGCAATAACTATGTGAAAGCTACATTAACTTTATTTTAATCTACATCTAGTCTTTTTTTTTGAAAATTTTATGAAGGTAAAGGAATATGAAACTTTTTTTGAAGGTGAGAAAACAATGATTTGTTCAATTAAAAAAGGAAAAAAAAAAAAAAATCTTCCAGAGCATTTTCTTCTTGAAGTGTAAAATTTAAAAGCTTCTTCAGCTATTGTCTTTGAAGTAAATAACCTTGTGTGTGTGTCTGTGTTATTTAAATTAGTGTGGTGTTATGAAATAGGTATAGAATTAAACTTTTTAGAATATGAAATGTAAAATATTCCCCTTTGGTGCCATTTACCTTCTTAGAAACCCTTCAAATTAATGCCTTTCCAAGAATTCATTTGCTGAAAACTATTTATGTTTCTTAGCCAGCCAATTTTGGAGCCAAAAAAAAAAAAAAAAAAGAATAAATAAATAAATGTTCTGTTAAATATATTTAAACCTTCGTATCTTTTGATCAGAATTTTTTTTTCCAATATCTTTTATGGTCTGTTTTAAATGGTTTTAAAATTGAGTTTAAAGCTGCTGTATTTTATTGTTTTTGACTAACCGCCTTTCTTCTAATGTTCCAATGAACAAAACATTTAGCCATTCATGGTCTTTTTTATTTCCTTCAAATTTTTTACTTGTATGAACTGGATTTATGATATCCAACAAATTTTTTAATAACTGAACTCTGCTTCTGCCATTGACGAAATATCCGGCAAACCCTGCATGCTAAATTAGATTATTAAAAGTCGGTTAAATAGGATGCTTTGAAAATGTATATAAATTACGAACTTATTACATATTTGCAAGCTGTGGATTGTGTGGTTTTGGTACTGATCAGGGATCTGCAGATTTTATTCAATTAAAATAAAATGAGCACATTAGATAAATCATTATGTGAAATGCAAACTTAACTCTTGCTAAAAAATTTTGAGCTTGAAAAATTATTGTTTTTGTGTTAAAATGTGTTTGCTTCACTTGTAAAAATCTTTGATACATTTATGTGATGGGAATTTTATATTCAGCTGCAATTACTACTTTATCCATTATTTCCTGCCACAATATTTTTTGCTAAGAATTTTTCACCTTTAAAATGAGCCTCACCTGTTAATTATTCATTTATTAAATAAAAGCATGCTCTGATAGGTGTAAATTTTTGCAGTAAACTCTTTAGTGAGAAAGAATAGAGAAAGAAAGAATGATTCTATTATAAACATGCATGGGTATCTACAAATAATTTTTTGGAATAAATGAGGCTCAGAACTGAAGTAGAAAGAATATTAGTCACAATTACGAAATTTACATTATTTTCCCTGTAAATCCTTATCACAATTTCTAAGTGGATGATTGCTTTCTGTCTCCCCCCCCCCCTCCTTTTTTTTTTTGCTTTGGAAAAGTGTTAAATATTTTAGTTTTCTTGAATGTGCAGGAGCATTTTCTATCTGAACGCTAAGCTGTTTTGCGTCTTCTTTTGTAAGCTCTTCTACTTGCAAGTTTACATTCTGACTTACATTATATCTAACTATTGTTGTAGATTAATATAATTTCAATCTTTAACTTAAAATTTTGCTCATTATTTCTTTATTGTCAAGAAATAATGCAAAAATCTCAAGAATAGCTTATTTTATAGAATATAATTTTATAATAGAAACTTTATTTTTTAATCGAAAAGATCAATTGTGAAGGCATTCTATCTTTTTAGAATTTCTTTGTCAGTGTTTTGTGCTGTTACTGTCTTGTGAGAAATAACTTCATTCTATTAAACTATATTTAATAGTATCTGTCAGGTTAGGCCTAGGCCGGCAAACCTACGGGGCCTACGTGACAAGACGAAGGGGTCCACACGACAGGAAATGGTGCATGTGTGTCCCCTTGCCCTCAATGTCGGCCTAAGGTCAGGCACCCCCTATATAAGCTGCCCTCAGAAGCGGGGGCGAGAAGATCGGCTTTCGCTTGCCTACGAGGTTGCGGTCGGACGAGCAGGAGATCTTCGAATGCTGGACAGGGAGGAGTTGCGCCCATCCAGACGTAACGCAACGGGAGAGTTGGTGCCCGTAAGAAATACCAAAGAACTGTAGTCGTAACGGGAGAGCTTGTGCCCGTAGCTTAGAAACATCTAAGAACTCAATGCTGTGGAAATTGAACCACTGTAAATAATATGTAAATAGGCATCGAAGTGAATAAATGTAAATAAAGAAATATAGCCAAGAACATAACTGTATCGTATAACTGGTTTTGATCACATTTGAATTTCAGTTCACATTTTGTAAATTCTAAATTGAAAATGAAGCTAAGTCTTGTAACAAAAGTGCTAAATTTTTTTCTCAAAAATTTTATAATAAATGGAAAGCTTAATTTTTAATGATATCTGTTAAGCAAGTGAAGCTGAATCATATATTAGAGTGAAAAGTAGAATTAAATAACAGTTAAGCTGCATTCTAAAATATGACATAAGGGATCCTTCATAAATGATGTCACGCTTCGAGGGGGGAGCAGGGTTTATGCAATTGTGACAAAGTGTGACAAAGATAGAGGAGGGGGTAACAAGAATTGTGATAATCAGGCTTATACAACATAACCTGACATGTGACAAAGGGGAGGGGGGTCGGTTGAAGTGTGAAATTTTCTTGACAAAAGGGGGGGGGGGGGTAGGGCAAATATATCAGAAAAAAGCATGACATCATTTATAAATGGTCCCTAAGTTTATTGCAAATATTATTTTCTGGCTTTTTTTGCCAAAAACTTCTCTGCAAAGCACACTTTCTGTCCAGTTCATACAGTACTAATCGTACACAGTGAAGTTCATGCAGTAATCGATCATTTGTCTCCCCTACTCTTCTCCTCCATCTTTCCAACTGCCTTTATCTGTCATGATTTATAGATTTCCTACATAATTATGTTTATTTCAACACCCTCTTAAAATCTATATTTCCCTCTAGAAAGTAGCTTCACTTCATTTAGCTAAAGAAAACCCCCAGCCTAACAAATCTTGGGGTTATCAGTACCATGAGGTCAAGATTTTTACTGATTATCCATTTTTAAGGAAATCTGCATCAGAAAACTTCCTCTCCCTGGTAAGCCGTGCAGAATTGTAAACACTAACAGTGTCCGCCTACTAATGCTTCATTTTGGTGCTTAATTGTAGTGTTACATTGAATTTTAGTTGTAAATTGGCTGGCTGCGAGAAAGTTGACTATTAGCGCTTGATAATGTTTATAGCTTCTGAGCAATGCTAACATTCATGTAAAATGTGATAACATACTTTAATGGCATACAAGAGCAATTTTAATTGCAGTACTTTTCTAATGAATATTTTTTTATTTGGGAATGTAACAAGATCCAGAAGAATAAAATGCATCGACTTAATTTCTCAGTGAATAAAGAAGTCCATTTTTAACTGTGTCTTTTTCTCTTATTAATTTTTTTGATGTTCAAAAATTGTATAATTGCAATTAAGTAATTTTGACTGTATTGTTTAAAATTTGACCTTATTTTGACTTATGTTTGTTAAGTTGGTAGCACTTTAATTGAAAATTGCATTCATCTGAATATTTTAAAAACAAATGTTCCCCCACTGAAATATTCAAATTTATGTCATAGGGAATTGCTATGCTTTATGTGATTCTGTTATTCCTAACTTATTAAATTTAATGCCTACATTTACGATTCCAATTTCATGTATTACTTTGACCTCTAAAAATAGTTGGTTCAAACGCTTCCTTGGAAAGCTCCTCCTGTAATTGACGCTGAATGGAAAAAACGGGTTGCCTATGATATGCTTGTAAGCCTTAGTGAATCAAGACTAGCCCGTTCAATCTGTTCCCAGTTTCGAGAGCGGTTGAAAGCCTCACACGAGCAATTTGCAGCATCATTGAGACACCTTGAGGCTTTGCATTCAGGGAGATTGGAAAGAACAGAAGAACAGCGTCTTAAGGTATATTTTGGCTTATTGTAATACGTAATTATCTACAGACTATTTAACTCATGATTTAGGAAATCATGAATTGGATAGTTTAATAAATATGTTGATGCATTATAATATTGTAAAACTTTAAGCTATCTTTTACTTCCAATGGTTGGAGTGAATGTTGTTCCCACATTTTGCTTTTCAAATTGCATGTCATAGAACTTTTCCTAATAAGTTTTCTTTGACTGCATAATGCAAACATTTTATTGTTTAGTTGCAATAAAATGTTTTATCCTGAAAGCCAGATTTGCAGAAATATTGTTTTTTAACCAGATAAATGACTTATATGCTATCTTTTCGTATCATTTGTAAATTTCTCTGATATGGAATTTTTTGAATTCATAGTGTCAATGCTTTAAATGGCTTTATTTTCTTAGGTAAGAAAACTGCATGCTCCTAAAATAGCAAAATTTGCCTTAGAAAGTACTTCACTTAGAGATATCATACTTTATGGTAAGTCTTAAAAGTTATTAATCACATTCTATAACAGAACATATTCTAAAATATTTTCAAATGTACATTTTCTTTTAAAGATTTATTTGATATTTTAATCTTGTCATTTCAGTGGTACTATTATCATTATTTTTTTTTTATTGTTTCAGAAAAATTATGTTTTGTACTGTGTGTTTACATATAAATCACCCTCACATATGAGTTACATGCTAATTTTAAAGCAAAAATAAATCCATTTTATTTAAAGTGTTTTTTTTTTTTTAATTTATAGTAATTATTTTTTTTTACGAGAACAAATCCCTTTAACCAACGCATACTTTAATTTTAGAAAACAAAATTTTAATTACACTCAATTTCATTTCAAAAAGTTTTTAAAAGATTGGCATTTGCATCATTGTGGACCAAAAGAAAAATGGGCTTTGAAGAATGACACACACCAGCAGATACTGTTGCAGATGTTGTTGAAAGTAGTACTATCAGTGGAATGATTCTTTATATGTTTTTAAGTAAATCATAGGAACTCTATAAATTTATTTATCATAAAAAAAAAAAAAAGAAAAATGCAACCTTTGGCATTTTTTTAAAATTTTTAGAATGGATAAGCGAATTTCTTGAACAACACATAATTTGCAACCAATTGACAAGTTGTGCATTTTTCATAACTAATTTATACAGTGGAACCTGTCCATCTCAAATTTCACAGGAAGGAAGAAAAATTCGAGATAAAGAGGTTTTGATGAATTAATAAAAAATGGACAATTACAACTAAAGATAAAAAGTTTTGGGAAAATTTTTCTGCATTAATATTTTTGAAGATTTTTTTCAAGGATCAACAATACTTATACTGGTTACTGTTTTCCTGATCTTAAAAATTGCATTGATAATGAGTTTACAAGTATTTTGGCCGGTTTTTGAACCTTTTGGGAAAAAAAAAAAAAAAGGACAAATAATGGTAACCCGGGCAAATGACCAGACAAAAAAATTCCAAATTGCTTTTTTTCCCCTCCTTTTTTGGGGGTGTTCCAAAAATTATGTTCAAAAAGAGTTCAATAAATTTTTATTATTTATTCAGTAATTAAAAAGATTTTTAAAATTTTTTTAATTTATTTTTAGCATTCAAAAAAAAAGGTCCCCTTTGGCTAGATTTGGCGAGGACAGTAGGGGTTTGAGCCCGGGTGCTCCGGGAATTAATGGTTTTTCCTCCAGATTGGGAAAATGCATTGGTGATCTTGCCATCGGTTAACATCCGTTGAAATTCTTTTGTAAATTAAATTTTACCATATTTTTTAATTGTTAGAAATTATTAAATGAGTATTTCCAAAACTTTCATTTAATAATTTTTATTTTGATGTAAATATTTTAAATTTTACTCCTTTTAAAAAACAGTGGGTATTTTTTGCAAAAGCAATTTGGGGCCCAAATTCTTTTGTTTTAAATTGCTTTTTTTTTACTCTGAAAAACACCTTTTTAGGGGGAATTTAGGTTTTAGGGGGGGGGTTTTTTTATTTTAAAAATTGGTTCCTCATAATTTAGCGTAGGTTTTATGCAAAAAAGAGTTTTTAATGTGCAATTTTTCTTTTTTATTTCAGTACAACCCGTATTTCCGTAATAAATTGGGATTTTTTTTCAATTAAAGGTTTTTTTCCTTAAAAAACAAACAGATTAATATCCTTTTTTTAATTTTAAATTTTCCCAAAAACTGGCGACAACAGTTTTTTCTTAGTAAGGGTGTTCAAATTGGTCGGAGAAAAAGACACCCTTCATTTCAGAAAACAAAATCCTTCTCTATAAAGTTATTATACGATTATTAAGCTACATTTTCCCCTTAAACTTAAGAGTTTAAAAATGGAGGTTTTTAAAGTAAATTTAAAAAATGTTGTTGCCGCAAGTTTTTTGACGGGCCCCCATTTTTAAACCTTTTGGTTAAGGGGAATTCTTTTTAGTTTTTTAACCCCCAAAAAGCCCTTTTTTCAAGCTCTGAAGAAAGGGCCTTTGTTTTGAAATCCCCAACTTTTTTGGGGGAAAGTGAGGGGAGGGGGCGCCCGAATTTTTAAAATACGTTAAAAATTAAAAGGTTTTTAGAACTTGGTTTGAGGTCGCGCCCCATTTTTTCAAACCCCTTTACTTTACACCTTTGCGAAATTTAAAATGGAAAAAAAGAGGGGTCAGCACTTTCTCCAAATCCTTTTTTTTGGCTTTTTTGGGGGGGCGCTCCCCCAAATGAGAAGATTGTTTTTGGGGCTAGCGACTGATGTAATCAGCAGTAGGCCGAAAAGAGGCCCCAAAAAGTGCCCAAAAGAAAATTTAAACTTCGTCTCAATAATTTTTTTAATCCGAAAAGCAGTACCCATCCCTTGGGAAATAAAATTATATTTTAATGGAAGCCAAAAATTTAGGGGAAGGCTTTTCTTTAACAGATCAGTGAATTGGCTGCCCCTCCCCTCCCACCCGAAAAGCGACTATTCAGGGAAATTTTTGGGCCAAAATTCAGCCATCGTAATCGTAGTTGTAGTCGTTCGAGGGGCCGGTATAAAGAGCCTGCAAATAATCGGTGTTTATTTACCATACCAATTTCGGCGCTAAAGCTAAAAAGTGTAACCCTCCATGCTCCTTTAGGACTTCGGAAAACTAGATTGGCGTTCGCCTATGGGCCATGATCGCGACCGCCAGGTAAATAGAATTCTTTTGGCCGATCCTTCGTCTAAATTAAAGTTTTTGATAGACACGGGCGCAGATATTTCTGTCATACCAGTTGGCATCACTAGACGCCCAGTGGTCAACGAGGGACTTGTTCTTTATGCCGCAAATGGCACAAAAATACAGACTTACGGTACCCAACGGCTCACCCTCGATTTGAACTTACGGAGAACATTTACTTGGTCTTTTGTTGTTGCTAAGGTCAGTCAGCCGATTATTGGCATTGATTTTCTAAAAAAATTTAATTTACTGGTAGATGCTAAAAATAATAGTATCATCGATAGCGAAACGAAGCTATCGTCGCGGGGAAAAGTGGCTCATATTTCTTCAGACAGTTGTGGCGTAAGTATCCTTTTTGGGTCTTCCAAATTCCATCGGATCTTAAACGATTATCCGGAGCTCACTAATCCTTCCCATACTCAAAACCAGCAGCCGGATCACACTGTTTTCCACCATATTGAAACGAAAGGGCCTCCGGTTTTTTCTAAACTGCGTCGGCTATCACCTGAGCTTCTCGCGGCGGCTCGTCAGGAATTCGAGTTCCTACTGGGGCAGGGGATCGTGAGGCCTTCCAAGAGCGCTTGGGCGAGCCCATTGCATATGGTTAGGAAGGCAAATGGTGGATGGCGTCCTTGCGGGGATTACCGTCGCTTGAATGCCATTACGGTCCCAGACCGTTACCCACTCCCCCATATCCAAGATTGCACACAAATGTTTTATAGGAAAAACATATTTACGACTTTGGATTTAGCTCGTGCGTACCACCAAATTCCTGTTAATCCCACCGACATAGAAAAAACGGCAGTAACAACGCCATTTGGCTTATTTGAATTTTTGTTTAGTCCGTTCGGCTTACGTAATGCAGGGCAAACTTGTCAGAGGTACGTCCATCAGGTATTAAGCGGCCTTGATTTTTGTATTCCTTACTTGGATGACATTCTCATTGCATCGGCTAATGAAGAGGAGCACGAGAATCATCTTAAACAAGTTTTAAATCGTCTCAGGCTCCATGGACTTAAGCTAAATCCTGCTAAGTGTGTCCTAGGAAAATCTTCCGTTTCTTTTTTGGGGTGCCTTATAACACCTTCTGGTGTGAAACCGCTCCCTGAAAAAACTCGGACAATATCTGAATTCCCAAAACCCAAAACTATTGTGGAATTACGGCGTTTCTTAGCAATGCTTAATTTTTATCGTAGATTTATTCCGAATGCTGCCAAAACCCAAGCCCCTTTGCATGAGTTGTTAAAAGATTCCAAAAAGAATGACAAACTCCCATTTCCCTGGGATGATACCTTGATTCAGGCATTTGAGGCATGTAAATATGATCTAATTCATTCTGCAACCTTAGCTTACCATGCACCCCATCAACAGCTCTCTCTGATGGTTGATGCATCTGACATTGCCATCGGCGCTGTTTTAAATGTCTCGAATGATAGTAGTTTGCAGCCTCTCTCATTTTTTTCGCGTAAGTTGAGTCCTACTGAGCGTAGATACAGCACCTACGACAGAGAGCTCTTAGCAGTTTATTCTGCTGTAAAATATTTTCGGCACAGTCTGCTTGGAAGACACTTTATCATATATACCGATCATATGCCATTGACTTTTGCTTTTTCAAAAAACTCAGATTCAGGGTCTCCTCGCCAGCTCAGACATCTGGACTTCATTTCCCAATTTAGCACCGATATTCGGCATGTTGCTGGTTCAGACAATATTGTAGCTGACACCTTGTCACGTATAAATGATATCCAGCATATCTCTGCAGACTTTTCAAGAATGGCTGCAGAGCAAGCTACCGACAGACAGTTATCTGATCTCCTTGCCAAGCCGAATTCATCCCTTAAATTTCAAAAAATGCAGATAAAACCCAAGGTGCAACTTTATTGTGATGTTAGCACTCACAAAGTGCGACCATATGTCCCAGAGACGTTGCGATTTGCAGTTTTCAGAGATCTTCATTCCTTATCCCATCCTGAGGTTAGAGCCACCCGTAAACTGATTCAACAAAGATTTGTGTGGCCAGGAATGCAGAAGGATATCTCAAAATGGGCACAGTCATGCATCGACTGTCAAAAGTCCAAGATTCATCGACATACTCGTAGTCCTTTGCAGCAGTTTCCTGTCACCTTCCAGAGATTCGAGCATATACACCTTGATCTTGTGGGACCCTTACCTCCTTCTGAGGGATATACATATCTGGTCACTTTTATCGACAGATTTTCTCGTTGGCCAGAAGCAATACCAGTGCAGGATATTACAGCCGAAACTGTCGCCCGCACTTTGGTGACACATTGGATTGCGAGATTTGGAGTCCCTCGAATTATCACCACAGATCAGGGATGACAGTTTGAATCCCATTTATTTTCCTCCCTAATGAAGACTTTGGGTGTGCACCGCATTCGCACCACTCCGTATCACCCATCAAGCAACGGTCTGGTGGAACGTTTTCACCGCACTCTTAAGCAAGCTTTGAAGTGCCATAACAGCCCTCATTGGACAGAGGTCCTACCTGTTGTGCTCCTCGGACTCCGCGCCACATTCAAAGAGGATCTTGGTGGCACTTGCTCCGAAATGCTCTACGGAACAACATTGTCTCTACCGGGTGAACTTTTGCAACCGTCTGCGGAAGGATCTCAGGCGGATCCAGCACTCTTTCTACAGCGGTTGCGGAATGCCATGCGAGAGTTAGCTCCAACTTCCACAACCTCATATGACAGACCTTCATGTTTTGTTCATCCGGCATTAGAGACTTGCACCCATGTTTTTGTGCGGAACGATTCCGTAAAGCCACCATTGTCACAACCATATAATGGACCTTATTTTGTTATCAAGCGAGCTGTTAAACATTTCACACTCCATATAAATGGAAGAGAGTGTGTTGTTGGCATTGACCGCCTTAAGCCGGCCTTCATCACACAGGAGGATGTACCATCAACACCACCAGTTAGTACTGCACCAAACGCTACTCCGTCAGACGAAGTATTCAGTGAGGAACCAAGTCCCTTTCCATACAAAACTACTCGTTCTGGTAGAGTAGTCAGGTTCAGATTCAACCCCCGCTATTTGTGATGTGTTCAGTACTTCCAGTACTTGGGGGGGGGGGAGTACTGTGGCGGTTTGACTGGAAAATAACTGTAAAATGGACAACTAACTGTAACCGCAACTGACCAGAGGCAGTCAATGTTTTTTTCCTCTCTGGGGTGTGTGTCAAGCGATGTTCAAAAAGAGTTCAATAAATCTTGTTCTTGTGTTACGCTGTCTTAACAAGATATAATTTTAATTTATGCAGTATTCAAAACAGAAGGTCTTTGCTTATAGCAAGACAGTAGTGTTTGAGCCCGAGCTCCGCTATAAGTACTTTTAAGAAAGAATTATCTTTCAATAATTGTCGTTCAAAAATGTTCAGATTTCTTCATTTTTTTCAGTTGTAAAGAAAAAAAAAAGAAAAAAAAAACACTGAATGGTATACCCTAGGAAAAAGAACAGAATGATTTTTCTTTATTACATACAAAATTAAAACTCACTAAATTCGCCATTGCTCTTTTCCCCTTCTGCCTTTTTCTGAGTGGGTAGAATTCCTAGAAAACTTACCCCTGAACCTAATACTTTAGAAAATGTATTTTCATGCGTTTTGGTTTAATAATATTTTATATATATTTCATTCAGTAATTAAAAATATTTAGCTAAATATTTTTCCTGTGTAAGTTTTTTCATCATTAACTTATTTTATATTTAAAAATTTTAGGAATGCCTCAAATTGGTCGTGAGATTGGACGAGGTCAGTATGGTGTGGTTTATGCTTGTGATTCTTGGGCAGGTTGTTCTCCTTGTGCAATTAAATCGGTTGTTCCTCCAGATGAAAGACATTGGAATGATCTTGCCATGGAATTTTATTACACTCGGTAAGCTGAAATTCTGTGTAAATGCTAATTTGACCATGATCTAAGTTGTTAGAAATTATTAAAAATGCAAATCTCTCCTATACACTTTGTGCATTTAATAATTGTTGCATTTTGATGTAACTATTTAAATTTCACTCCTATATCATAAAGAAAGGCAGTGGCATTTTTAGCATGGGTGTCATCCCCCCCCCCCCAAAAAAAAAACATATTTAGAGCTTTTTAGTTCGAAATGTACATTCTCAGTTTCAACTTAGCTTGACACTTTTTACTCTAAAAACACCATTTAAATTCAGGGGCGGATCTTCGAGGTTTTCGAGGCGGCGAAGTGGGGGCATCCATCATCTTCCTTCTAGTTTAATAATAACGGAAATAATTATAATAATTTAAAAAAAAAACAGGAATAGGGTGAATTTATAAAAAGTAACAAAGTTAATACTGAGAAATTCTTTATGTGCAATTTTTGGGCTTTATTTATTACAGTGGACAACTGGTTTTTCGTAATCAAAACTTGGTTTATTGTTATCAAGTTACAGGGATTATTTTTCTTAAATAAGCAAAAACAGGGGAAAAAAACTATTTTTTCCTTTTTTTAAAAATTATATTCTCAAACTACTGGTCAGAAAAAGTTTTTATCTGCTTAGATAATGGAGATGCTTCAAATTTGGCATCAATGTATGCAGAAAAAGACACCAAATTCGTAAAATTAACAGAAAATCAATAATCCATTATTTAAAAAAAAAAAAAAAAAAATTATTATATTTTTCTTGTTATTATTATTTTTTATCTAAATACATTTTCAACAACATGTAAGTTAACGTAGTTTGCGAAAATCGATGGAGTGTACTTATATGTAAATGTGTAAAAATATGAATTTTTCCAGCAATGAAATTTCATCCTGATGTAATCACATTATGCGGCACCACTGTATTTCTAAAAACGCAATTTCAGGTTAACTTTGGTGATATTAGGAGAAGAAAGGGAGCTTTACCTCAGAAAATTTTTGTAACTCCTGTCCTAAAAATGCATTTTTCATCAATGTTCTGGCTGTTAGGAGAAGAGGGTCCTATCAAGAAAAATTTCAAAACTGAAGTCCTAAAAACATTGTTTTAGGCTATCTTTGGTGGCAATACGGGAGAGGGAACACGAGGTGGCAGTTTTCCCCAAAGAATTTTCAAAAACTGACGTCCTAAAAAGTTAAATTTAGGCTTTCTTTGATAACATTAAGTGATATTAGAGGTCGAGGTTCCCTCAGAAATTTTTCTACAAAGCCGCCGTTGAATTTAGTCTACCTTTGCAAAATTTGAAAAGTAGGAGCATAAAAAGAGGTGTGTCAGCATTGATGCTGCCGAGAATCCGCTATTTTTGGTCGTGGTCTGAAATTTGGCGGAGCGCTGGCCCCCACGTGTGCCGATTTTTGGGGCTCAGTACTGCATGTAATACAGCAGTAGCGCAACTAGAAGAGAGGCCCAAAGAACCTGTGCTCCAGAATGATAATTTAATTTTTTTCAAAAATAATTTTTTTTTACTCCAGAAAAGAACAGTACCCATCCCTTGAGAAAATAAAGTTATATTTTAATCAAGAGCCTTAAATAATGACGGGCATAGGATCTTAATTCTTGAAAAATCATGTTATTTTCTATTTTCTCCCCTCCCCTTCCCCCCTGCCAACATTGTAACTGACAATTATAATCAGGGAAATTTTTGGAGCTCAATCAGGGAATATCAGGGATTTTTTCCCCCTTGGATTTTATTACGACCATGAATAAGTAACGAAATTTTTTCATATGTATATATATATTTCTTTTGCATGCATATCATTTATTTTTGTTTCTATACAATTTTTAACAACAGGAGCATCCCAGAACATGACCGCATTGTACAAATCAAAGGTTCTGTAATTGATCTCACTTATGCAGGAGGTAGTACCCCAGCTGTTCTGCTGGTCATGGACAGGCTACAGAGGGACCTCTACTCGGCACTGAAGATGAGTTTACCTTGGAAGTGCAGGTTGCAGGTAAAAAAAGCTTTTGCATGTTATAAAATATTCTCCAATGCATGTGCTTCTTTTACTGAATTAAAAGTAATTAAATCCTACACTATTGTAACTGAGCTATGGAACTAGCTGGAGTTCAACGCTCTGCTCCAACTGTCTGATGACTAGAGAAGAAATTCATTTCTCAGCAGAAAAAATATCGTAATTGGCATTTGATATTAAATTCTGAAACACTTTTGCATCTGTTAATTAAAACATTGTAAAGGATGAAAAGCTTTCCATATAAAATTTGCATCAAATTTACTCACAGTTCAAATAGCAGGTTGGAATGAGTTTGACAGAAACAGAGATGACAATCATAAATAAATTGTCCTTAGTCAACAAAATAGCCAACCTTTTGGGTTTACTGAGGCTGGGAACTCTTACAACAAAGTATTATGTGTTAATAGCTGTTAAAAGTCTTAAATTTGAGCCCAGAATTTATATTAAGGGCATAAAACTAACCTATCTACCTGCCTATTGAAAACACCGTAAAATTGCTCCTTGCTTGCTATTGAAAACTTTCTCCAGGTTGGCATCTCTGTAGAACAACGAACTACAAATATTCTTTAACTAAATCATGTCTTACTTGAGAAATCATACATTGATATCCTGTGTTCAACGGTGTAAACACCATATGTAGCCCTTGATTTTACCACTGTTAATAAAATAACAATAATTGCACTTCACTATTGTACTCAATGGACAAAGTGTAATGTTTTTTCCTTCAGAATTCCAGTTTTTGGGCGAAAATGTGTCTTCCACATATCTGCACTGATGTAAATAAAATGGCAATTTGCCTTTTCAGGTGTGCTTAGAAAGTTCACAAAAACATTGAATGATGTGAATTTTAATTTTGAAATTATTATACATCTCCAGCTCAATCGAGACGTAACTCAAAAAAAAAAAAAAAAAAAAAAACAGAAAAAGCAGTAAATGTAGAATTGAGTACATTTTATCAAATTTTTCTTTGTATTCTAATGGCATGTCTTTATTTGCAAAATATAGCTGAAGCTGAAACTCGATTTTGAGATAACTCCACATTTATTCCACAAAATTGTATTTGCATTTTAAAATGCCCCTGCCCTCATAAAACAACAATTCTAAATGCTATTTAGCCTCAGGTAAATCTGAACTAAAATGAAAACAAGATTTAAAGGTCATGGTTAAAATTTTCAAATGCCTCTCCTGCGAAAGTGGTAAATTTTGAATTACAGCCATCTTGTACTGCAAGTGTGATATGTTTGGTATTAAAATTTCAATGAAAACTTTATTCCAACTTATTATTATCCATGATTATCCATTATTATCCATGATTATCCATTCTTATAAGTTTATAGTGAGTATTCTTTATTTATAGGTGGCTTTGGATGTTGTTCAAGGCATACGTTTTCTGCATGGTCAAGGTTTAGTGCATAGGGACATCAAATTAAAAAATGTTTTGGTAAGCAATGTTAAAAATATTATGTATTAAAAAGCTTTTTATTTTTTAAAAATCATTTAATACGTTACCATTAAAAATAATCCTATCCATGAGCCACTTTCATGACTTACCAATTTGCTGTTCCCCCCTCCAAAAGAAAAAGAAAAATCTTTTTCTACGTGTTGTCACGTAGAATTTCTGAGAAAACTTTTAATTGCTGAAAGAATCAGTTATTGATTAAAAATGTGTTAATTATATATTTAACACTCAAAGCTCACTCAAACCCCAAAACCCTGATAAGTGTTATATGCTATAGACAGGGCAGAGCATGAAGGCCAAAAGCCTTCTCCTGAAGTTGAAACCTTTATTTATTGCTTATATTATGCAGCTTTTCTAGAGAAAAAGAAATTGTTGAGGATTTTCCCTTAAGAAGAAACACAGATATGCTACTTACTGGAGGAGAGTTAATTAAAAAAAAAAGTACTAAATTATGTTTTGAATTTTTATATTTTAAAATTATGGAAATTATTCAAGTTTCTCTTTTTTTGTTAAAACAAAACATTTCCATAAAACATGAAAATTAATGAGTCAATAGTAGTCGCATTTCAACATCCGTCTTCTAGTCCATTTGGAAAAGATCATCATTGCTTAAACTATCTAATGACCATTGGTAATACAATGAATTTTTCATTAAATTTTCTACAAATTATTTTTCAATGGGTGCGTCCATACGTTTTTTAATACCAAGCAGTATATTTAGAAATAGTATTACGATAGCAGTATAATTAGAGTCTACAAAAGATGTCGAAAATGTTCTTTAAATTAAAGAAAAAAAACATTAAAATGGGAACATTATAATCAAGGAAAACACTGGTCGGCAATTTTTTGTTCAATGCCTGCTGCCGCTATGTATCACTGCAGCAAGCTTTCTCTTTTTCAGATTTCAGAGTCGGAAGACGTGCACGCACATTAGGTTCCACTTTTGAGTGGGGAGGGTGGAGAGAAAGAGGTTTACTTTTTCTTTTGTTTATCGGCACTCGTAGGAGAACACACAGGAAGCTCTGCTAGCAATCCCACGTGCTTGCTTGATGTTCATGGCATTCATCTTTATGTTCCGGCAGTTGATACCTTCTGTCTCTAGTTGAAAACTCTTATTTCTCATGAATGCAAATGCGTTGAAAACATTGAATTCAGAGTTTCATCAGACAAAAGAAAAAAAAAATCAGGAAAGTTTACCCCTAATTTAAACATTCTTTTCCAGCTGGACAAGCATAACCGTGCCAAAATCACTGATCTTGGATTTTGCAAACCTGAGGCAATGATGTCTGGTAGCGTAGTTGGTACACCTGTACATATGGCTCCAGAGTTATTCAGTGGACGGTACGACAACAGTGTGGATGTCTATGCATTTGGAATTCTTTTTTGGTACATATGTGCTGATCATGTCAGATTGCCGTATGTTTATGAGCAGTGCCAGAGTAAAGACCACCTTTGGAATTCTGTCAAAAAAGGTACGAAGTGTTTGTATACTTTCATTAGTTAAAATGTAATTTTAAAATACTAATTTCTTTTGCGAAATTTTTTTTGCTTTCCTTTTAGATTTTATGGTTGTACTGTCTAATTTGACTCCATGTTTTGTTTACATTTTTTCTTTTCATATTGGATTCTGATTTCTGAAAGGTAATTTGAAATAGTCTACTAATAGTGCACTATTGTAAATATGAATAATACCACATGCTTATACAGTCGTGTTTCACTCCACATGCTTCTTGAAAAAGTGAGTGGCTTCCCACGGAATATAACGTTGTCCTGGGCTTCCTCAAGTTCAGTGTCCTACCATAATTTCTATTAGTCCAAATGCATATTTTGTAAATCCATTTATTTGATAGCATTGAAGAAGATAAATCAATTTGAAAAGTAATACTTATTGAAAATACAGCAGAGAAACTAGAATATTAGAAATAAGAAGAAAATCCAACATGGCAAAAGTAGCATGGCTCTACTTCAATAATTGGGTATTAAAAACTGTCCGAATTAAAATTGCCCCTAAATAAAGTTGATCGACATTAAAATTTCAATTTTTTATATAACTTATTAGCGGAAATCTTCATAGTTTACAAGGAATTTCACAGTTACCAGTATCATCTTACAAAACCTCTGTAGATGCTTAAAGAAATTTTAAACACATTTCAAAGATTTAACCAAACAAAGGTTTTAAGTTAGTTAAATATTTTACACTTTATCAATATATTTAATTTATGTTTATAAAATTCATTCTTTTTGTTGTTGTATATATTTTATGTGTATTTTATATAGCTTTTAGGAGTTGTACACCACTTTAATTAAATTAAAAGGGAATGCATTTTATCTGTACACATGGTATAGATATAAGCTATGAAAAACCAAATGTGGCTGTTTTTGACCTGATACACGCCTAACCTTGGAACATAAAGAAATGTCTAAAATACAAACTCATTCAACATTTCTGATTTTCTCCCCACAATTTGAGTGTATCAATGTGTGAAACGTCTAACTTTTCATTCTAAATTCCTTCCCTAATCAGGAGCAAGGCCAGAACGTCTACCTCAATTCGATGAAAACTGTTGGAGATTGATGGAGGAATGTTGGAACGGTGATCCTTCGAAAACGACCCCTCTTGGGCGAGGTAGAGCCTCGACTGATGGAGATCATACAGCACTACGAGAATAATCCCTTACTCAGTGCGTATTCTCTTGTTAAATCCTCTTCTTTTGCAAGGCTGCGTAACAAGCGCTCAAATGCTAAAATTAACGCTAAGACTAGGCATCGAGTGACCGCTCACCCACAGCAAGCATGACTCTTGCGGCTGCCCGATCGCCTAGCGCTGTCGGACAGCTGCCCTTTTCACGAACTGTTAAGTGAAGTCTCTGCTCAACTTGATTCAATTTCTGACAGGCTTGCTTCCCAAGGAAGGGATGCATTAACTGATTAACGCCAGCTTTGCTTAACAAATTATCAAATAATTTTACCAATTTTATGTGCTTTATATCTCAGAATAATTTTCCTTCTAGTTCAAAAGATACTACTATGGTTCTGACTTAAGTATTTTAAATTTATAGATTGTTTTATGTTTGCAGTTTTAAGAGTGCTCTTATTTTTTAACATAAAAAATGCTATGTATTTATAAATTGCATTTCTGTATTTATTAAGTATGTAATTTCTTAAGCTAATTTGTTTTACATTATTCTTTAAAGGGATTTAATAGATGTTAAATTTTAAGCTTAAACTTGGTTAAACTTATAGGATTTTGGAATGTTTTGTATTTGATGTAAAATATACTTTTATGTGTAGTAATTTTTAAATCTGAAAACATAGTACAACTCTTTCCAGCCACTTGTACAAAAATATATTTTTTCCTGCATAAAAAATGTTGGTTGAACCTATTCACTAGTTAGTCCTGAACTTGATAAAGAGTAACAGTTGAGTTGTATAAAGGAGAAAAAATGTTTATTTTCAATTTGCTAAACATTTGTTTCGTGTCAACAAAACTATAAAAAATATCAATATTAAATACCCAATGTTTCAGTTTTACTAATATATGAATGGGCTGTAAGTTTATTAAATGTGTAATTTGGGGTATTTGGGATTGATTATTTGCTAAGTTTTTAAATAGAGAAAATTAGTTGAATATCTTTCATAAACTATTTCGTAGAACTGAGCTCATTTTCAAACTTATAACTTTTTTTTTTTTGAAGGCCTTTATTTGCTTGCATCACAAAACATTTGGGTTATCTTAGCTAATATCAAATGCTGCACCTGCTTATCCAGTAGTGAATCACTTTTTATATATTTTTTAATTTTAAAATATTACAATATCAATATGATCAGTTTTAAATGCATGCAAAACATCTTGTTTTAACGCTTCATTTACCAGACCAGTCATTTTGACTGTTTCAAAGCTTCCATTTTGTATAATTTGTTACTAATTATAGTGTGCAACTCAATTGCATTGGCTTTCTCTAAGACACGATAAGTCGGACAAGTTAATGTGACTGTACGTTTTATTATAATGAGTAACAACTTAGTGTAAAATGAAAGTTTAGAAATGGCCTGGTTGATCTAGTGTTAAGTATATAATATTTAACAGTTTAAACTGAGCTGAAATGGTCAAATTCAAAAATATTTCATCTTTTAAGCTTTTTAGATCTCGTAAAATTGATTTAATAATTTCAGTTGAATGGACTAGTGCCACTGCGCTTGAATAAAATGTTTATTAACATGTACCAAGTTTATATTAGACATTAAATTTATAAACCTATTTAGAAAAGTAAACAACTTAATTTTGACTAGAGTTTATGCCAACAAAGATAAAATGTGATTTTTCTTAGATTGCTTATAATGAGACGTTTTTCTTTCACTTACGTTTATAAGTTACATTTGCATACTTGTAAAAATAAATTCGTTCAGAATGATACAGTACATTTGCTCAATGCAAACTTTTTATCTGTTAGATTCTGACTTTTCTTATGCCCTAACATTTCATTCACAAAATAACTTTGGTAGATATTTATCTTCTATTTTTTAACAGCTGCTTAATAGTGCTTTTTCTCCCTTTCCCCCCTTGTGTTCGTCACTATGTTGTGTTTGTCTAATGTCGCCTTTCCTTTCCCTTGTGCTATTTAGGCAGAGTCGTGGATCAGAAAGAAGTGAAACTCTTCTCAACCAGCCCTTATGTCAATTTGGAATTTGCACCAGCATGAGACATTCTAAGAATGATTTTAATGCAAAATTTTTCTTGGCACTCCCATCTCTGAAAGTGCCAAGTGCTCAGATCCTACAGAGATGAAACTAGTGCCTTTGTTTACTGTGCAGTTTTGTGATTAAATAAGTATTTTTGTATACTGATATTTCCAAGAAAGTATAAGTTTTGTGTAAAATATTTTTTTTTATGATCTACATTTTATTTTTTGATTTAAATTTTTACTATGATGTATAAAATGTAAATTTTGTAAAATATGTAAATATTAATTATAGGCTAATGTAAACTAATTAGTTTTGTTTGATACATTTTATCCATGTTAAAAATCAAGCTGTTTTATGTACCGTTTAGATATACATCTTTAATGGAATTTAATATTTCAAATGAACTTATTTTTATAAAAGTACATATTTTAACAGAATTATATTGCAGATCATTTTAATGTTTCAAATTTTGTTGATTTCTAATTGCAGAATGTACTTCATTTATACTTGTTAGCAATTTTAAATAAAAAGTTATTCTTTCAAGTAAGTTTGCATTTCTTGTTTTATAACCTTGTGTAACCCATAGCCACTTGTCTTATCAGTGTTTGTGCTAATTAATATGATAGCTGTCTGATTCTGAAGGACAGATTTGTTGAACAGGTTGCATGATTTTATGGCTTCTTAGTGTTCTTACTAAATAAGACATAATTAGGGGAAAATAAAGTTTATGTTCTGTGGAAGGTTTTTTTGTACAAAAAAAATTCTTACCTTTTTTGATTACGCAAAATGCATCATAAGGATAAATACTTTTAGGTTAAGTCTCAATGGTGCCTTTAGCTAAACTGGAAAAGCTCTGCAACACTAACATGCTTAATATTAAAAATCTTCACACCTTTCTATGAACAGCATAAATGAAATAAACATTCAGAGATATATTTCTTGTTTTCGTATATAAGTGGTATATTTGCTACAAACTGATTCAATGTATTATGGTCACATTATTTCAAAACTAAAAGGAAAAAATTTCATTTTAAATCAAAACAATTTTTTGTTTATTGTACAGCGCTTACACAAAAAGTTACAGATTACTTGCATCTTTTTCTAAATAAATTTTGAGACTGCTGAGAGGGAAAAACAAATGGCTAATGAAGTTTATTGCCATAAAACAAACTTTTATAATTGTCTATATCACATTTATTTTGGTGGAACCCAAGCTTGAACTTTTGGTTTCGTAGTTGAATATGGCATGTAAGCCTTATTTGTACCAGACATATTTGCAGTATGGTCCATCAACCATTTATGATTAACAGGTTTCTTTACAGTAGGTGGATCGTCTGTCATGTAATGCAACCAACGATGCCTGTAAGAAGAAAAGTTAATGTAAAAGCAAAAAAAGTACCAAGGTGACAGGGGTTTCACATATCCTATATTTTTAGCCTTATCCATTTTCAAATTTATATCCGAAAACAGAGATGCTAATTTTCCGCCATTTGGCGAATTTCAGCTTTTTAAAAAAGTTTCTCCAAGCAATGCTTTTTATCAAACTTTTCTATTAAACAGAATTTTCAGAAAATTCATTTTTTAAAAATTATACATTATCTGATTTTTAGAAGAAAAAAAAAGAATTCGTGCAAACGGCAAATGTTAAGGCAAATGTTAAGACAAAATTTGACTTTTTGCTTGCTGTTGAGTACTCTTAGCCCAAGGCATAATTTATGTTCTCAATACCATTCTGATGATTAAAATTTATAAAGCTTCATCCAATTATAAAACCCAAATTAAAAAAAAAATCCTTAAAGAATTTAACGAATGCTTTTAATGGCAATTTAGCAAGTGTTGAAAACCTCACAGAAATCTACATATCAAAGAATCTAAACATAATTAGCGAGTGCCGATGATGGATAAATCAAGCGAAAAACTGAAAACAGGATTAAAATGAAAAAGTATCAAGATATTGAAACAGCTAAAGCCCTACTGATGCAGGAAGTAATTAACTGAAATGTGTGAAAGGAATGAATCAAACATATAAAAATAATTTAAATAATGTTTTTCTTTCCTTCTAATGATTGTTTAGATGTTGATATTTTTTTAAACAGTCCACACATTTTAATAAAATACATCTTTTTCTGTTATCTTACATTGTGTATGAACAAATTGTACTTTTTTAATATTTTTCTTCTGCAACCCCCCTTAGTTAATAAGCACAATTAAAAAAACACCTACACAGAGTGCATAACGACTGCTATAATTTACTGGAAGAGTTTCTTTATAGTGTTCTGCAGTAGTTAACTAGAAGTAATTCACTACTAGTTGTAAGTACTTTTGTTTTGAACTAGTTAACTATAAGTTAAACTACTTTTTTCCCAATTACTAGTTACAACTACTTTTTAAAAAATTTTCGAACAAAACTACTCGCTGTTCGGCTATTTATCAGCGGCGAGAGGCACTTCACCAGCTGTTCAACAGTTAGAAAGTGAAATTTCATAGAAAATTGATTAGTATTTGCATTGTGAGAACACATCCCTCGCCATGCTTCTTCAATTTCCGACTGTTTTATAACTTCTCTACCAATTAGCTCAGCCGTAGAGCTGGGAGATAAAAAATTTGAAAAATTGCTATTTCTTAAAAGCATAAATTATTAACTTTATGAAATGAATACATATATTAAAATAAAAGTTTAAATTTAGAGAAAAAGGTTTTGTCTAATTCATATTCTATTTATATATTAATTGTTCAATGTTATTTGGAAATATTCAATCTTTGAATGTTTTACAGGAATTTCTTTAAAATTGTTTTAATGAATTAAAATAATATTGAGTCGGGATTAAATGTTTAAGAACAAGCTTAAAAATGGAAATTCAAATGAATTATAGTTAAAAGTAGTTAACCACTCATGGAGAACAGTTAACTACTAGTTACAACTAGTCTCAGATAAAAGTAGTTAACTACTAGTTGCAACTAATTTTGGTTTAGATTAGTTGGTAGTTAACTACTTTTTGAATGTTTTTTAATGCTTTAGGCTTGGCAGACTTTGCAATCACAGTAAGTTTCAATTTATGACTTCCAGATGCCCTAAAATCATTAACCGCCCCTTCCTTTTTTGTGACCTGGAGCTTTTCATCTTTTGAAGCAAGTGGTGTTGAGGGCAAAATTTTGAAGTTTAAACCCCTTTCGTCACAGTTATATAAGTGATCATGAGTGAATTTCTCAGTCTAATCCCTTCAATTTGCTTTTGAAATGGCTGCACTGCTGATGTATCTGCTGAGAGTTTTTTGCTGCAAATATTTAGTTGATGTACACCATAGCATTCTTTTCATTGGTCGAACCAACCAACACTTGCTGTAAAATCTTCTCTTCTTTGTACTAATCTCTGAGAAGTACATCTTTTTTTTGAAGGATAGGACCACTCATAGGAGTCCCTTTGTTGCACTTTTGAGTAAACCAAAGCCTTACTAGTTTTTTTTATAGTCAGATGTTTTCATTAATTTTCTCTTTTTTGCTGGCGTCTCATTGCACTTATGTGAACAAAACTGTTAAATTTTCACCCGATTTTGACGTCAGTCACCAACTGTTACCTCTCCAATGCCCAAATAGAAAGCAACATTTTTATGGTTTCTTTCCCATGTCTAAACTTTTTATAGCTTCCAACTTAGTTATCATAGATACGAATTTTATTTTATTTTTCCAATTCGTTTTTAGCACAAGCAGCTAATGCAATTCGCACTGCACTGAACACCTTTCAACAGTACTGTCTCTCCAAACAGATTAGGGTAAGAAGGAATATGACAAAAGCTAATTCCAAGTAAGCCACAGAGCAGCTTTGTATTTAGAATGGAACTGCTCATGCAGTACCTAAGGAGTTCATCTTTCCCTTTCCCACTGCCTAGCCAGAAAACACCACAGGGAACTTGGAAAGTCTTTCAAACCAACCTGATAAATGCTAAAGGGTATGGGTGACTCAAAATGGTAAATTCACGGAAAGAAGAAAAAATACTGCATTCTTTCGGGTGAGGGGGCAAAAAAGAAATTTTTGAGGCCTCGAATTAAGCGGAACCTCAAAATTCCAAGACTCTACTGTACTTTCTACATTGGGAGTAGTATACATTAGGAACACTATTTTAGTACAAAATATAATAGCATGTTTATGGAACATAAGATGAAATTTGAGCAAAAAAAAAAAAAAAAATATATATATATATACCATTCAGGAGGAACTTGACTACCATCATAATCTAAATTGACAGCTTCTGTATAGTCCACCCAACGATTTCGAGCTGTTAGAAATAAATATTAAAGAAAAATGTTATTTTAAAAGTAATAAATTTACCACAGCTTTAAATTCAGTAACAAAAAGAAAGCAAAATGCTGCAGTAATGTCATAAAAATGAATTATAGCATTTATTCTAAAGGTGATGAGATAAAAACAAGCTATTTTGCACTCTTAAGCAAGAAAGTTGTCAAAATTATTTGTTTTTATTTATTTAGCTATTATCTGTTATGCTTTGGCATCAGCGACACTCAATTTGGGAGGGGCAATTTCTATCTATCCTCTTTGACATATATGTTTAAACAGGGTCCCCCTCCCCCCCCCCCCTCGGACAATGATACACCCTCTGAAAAAACAACACCTGCTCTTTTTTTATTGCTGCTTTTCCATTCAATCGTGGAGTAGAAAAAAACTGCATTACGAGAGTCAATTTCCGTGTCGCATTGGAGCAAATTATTGATAAAGTAAGCAATTAAGATTCAATTAGCCAACAACTCATTGCGCAGGGGTGGAAAATCTGTGCCAATTTTCAATTCCCGATACATTCGATACAAAGAGGCTTAGATTTGCAATTTCTGCATCAATAGAGCCAAAATTGCAATTTTAATGCTTTAATGTTTGTCAGGTTAGGCCTAGGCCGGCAAACCTACGGCGCCTACGTAACAGGACGAAGGGGCCTACACGACAGGAAATGGTGCACGTTTGTCCCCTTGTCCCCAATGTTGGCCTAAGGTCAGCCACCCCCTATATAAGCTGCCCTCGAAAGTGGGGGAGCAGCGTTTTTCCTATACGCTTGTGTTCCCAACGATAAGCCTGCTGGGCTTCGTCTGATGTGCGGTCGTGTTAGCCATGTTGTCCACCATATAGGATGGTTTAACTGGAGCGGGCCTGACGGACTTTGTAATCTGTTGACTTTCCGACGGTGACGAGATGTCATATAACTAATGGAAAGATTTTGATGTACTATAAGTTTTCCAGGATAGAAATCATCGAATGTATGTGAATGGAACAGTCAAGCCCGGTGCATATTAATGTGGTATAAGATTTTCATTTTACCGTACTGTACAGCTGCGGGGACTTTTATTAAATTTTTCTATAATTGTTATTTGTAATTTTAAATGTTAAAATAAATCTTTTGTTATTTTTAAAATGCTTTTCTCATGTTTTTACCAGACAAGGCGAGGTAAACACGCCCCTCTGAATCTTGTTTTTAGAATTTTTCCCTAACAGCGCCCATCCAGACGTAACATTGTGCGGGAGAGCTTGTGCCCGTAACTTGGAAACAGCTAAGGACTTTAGACCAATGATGTGGAATCTGAACCACTGTAAATACCATGTAAGATAATAATGTAAATAGGCAGCGAAGTGAATAAATGTTTAAAAAGAAAATATAGCCCAGAACCGCAACTAGAAAGAAATACCTAAGGACTTTAGAATGTTTATTGTGCGGGAGAGCTTGTGCCCGTAACTTGGAAACAGCTAAGAACTTTAGACCAATGACGTGGAATCTGAACCATTTTAAATACCATGTAAGATAATAATGTAAATAGGCAGCAAAGTGAATAAATGTTTAAAAAGAAAATATAGCCCAGAATTGTAACTAGGTTGTTTCAAAGGTAATGAATAGCAGTTAATTGCACCTTCTGTCACTGAAAGATACATAAAAGAATTAAGTAAAATAAAGTTAAATAAAACAAGAATTCTTTATGATTTTATACATTTCTAGGACTATTAATTGATGAAGTATCATAACAACCCCAGTAGCAGAATTTTCTGTATCAATCTGCAGCACAAGTTTCAAAAGTCAAAATTTATCTGTGGCACCAAATGACGTGGAACCAAGTTTACAACCATATAAAAATAACAAACTATGCATTTTAAAATAGTTGACATATAACAATAATACAAGCAGACAATCAATAACTACTACAATTATTCAATGTATAAATAAATTAATGAAATCTAAAGTTGAACATGCAATTAATGCAAGCTAAGAGAAAATGAGGTAAAGACAATAAATACAGCAGAGTTAAAATATTTAAAAACCGTAAAAAAAGAAATTACGGGTCGCATTTTTAAAAATAAAAAGAAAAGAAATTGTAAGGTGGCAAATTAATCTGCAAGCTTCAATATAAATCTGCAGCGCTCGCTGCCGTGCTGCGCGATTTCTGCTACCAGAATAACAACAACCATTCAAATGTTTTTCAGAATTTTAAGCTCCACTGTACCATGTGCATTTTCTAGTACACTTTATTTACATTTTCATTAATATTACAAACTCTATCAGTAAAAACCTATATTTAGGAAATGCCAACATCGAATACATGCTTCTACAATAGCAATCTTGTTGCACCCAATTTGCATGAGTTGTAAAATAAAACTTTTTTTGCAATAAAAAAAAAGGGTGATTATCTATGCACAATTTTTGCTTATTAAATCCTACTAGAAGGAGTTAAGACAATATGCTGCAATAAAAAAATAATGTTGAAATACATTTTGAAACAAAGTTAATGAAAATAGGGTGTAAAATATTATTTCTTAAAGTGTTACTTACAGTAAAAGTACATTTTATTCTCATAATATTTGTTCCCAAACTTGTCAACACCTACAAGTGTTCCTATTTTCAGCTCATCTGTGCTGTAATCAGAACACTCAATTAATTTCAAGCACAGAGAATGTAATCATTCAAACATTGAGCAATATACAGCAAAACATAGATCATGATACACATCCAAAGATATATATCATGATATGTACATATACAAATTTACATTATTTCAAGATGAATTCAAAGTGAATGAAATAATGAGAAATATAATTATGTAAGAGGAAGCATAATGCTGCCAGCTTTATAGTGAACAGCAGGGTAAAAATGAGACTAAGTATCAGAAAATCCAGTGATAATGATTCTCTGTTTTAAGTTGACTTCGACTCACTCATCAGAAAAGTAACACACTAAAATCATGGTGTAAAGTCATTTCCGTTGTGTTGGTTTTTTAATACTAACCATGACACCAATCAACATCAATAGAAATTTTTTATCATGATTCTATAATTGTGACATTATACTAAAATTAAAAGTAAGTATTGATTAGTCACGACTTCAAGTTCAGTCAGCCGTGTAGCATAGTAAGTAACAAAGCTAACATGATGCTTGGGTTTATCAATAAGGCTATTTCGAACAGGTCTAAGGAAGTTGTATTGCCATAATACAGAAGTTTGGTAAGACCTCATTTGGAGTATGCTGTTCAGTTTTGGTCTCCGTACCTAAAAAAGGAATATTTCCTTATTGGAAAGGGTTCAAAGGAGGGCTACCAGATTGGTAAGTGGTGTTTCAGATAGATTATGAGGTTAGGCTTAAAAGACTCAATATGCATAATCTCGAGCAAAGGAAAGTTAGAGAGGACATGATTCAGTTGTTTAAATTCATTAAAATGGGAAATGCTGATAGGCTACAGTTATGTGCTGCAAGTCGAACCAGAGGTCATTGTTTTAAGCTTTTCAAATCTCAGGCTCATCTTGAAATCAGGAAGAATTACTACTTCAATAGGGTTGTAGGCAGTTGGAATAGTTCACCGGAAACGACTGTTTCTTGCAGTGGGGTAAAAACTTTTAAGAAAGCTCTTGATGTTCATTGGGGACTGTTAAATTGTCTAGGACCAGCCCAGCGTGAATGTTGCTGGTCGTCCCTTCTGTATTTGTATCTGTATTTATCATCAGCAATTGAGCTTACTGTAGACACTTAATAATTTTCTTGCTAATTTTTATTTTTCATGTTTCTAGATATCATGCACTATATAACAAAAAAAAACCCCCTTTTTCCTTCTTTTTATTCTAATATTTTGTACGGGAAAATGCAATGCCTTTTTTGGTTTGAATATTAAGTGTGTATTAATGTATTGCAAGGATTAACCAGTTTCATTCACTTTACGTCAAGTTTGAATTAAAAACTCATGATATCGAGACACAAAGATATACCATAAATGAAAAAATACATATTTAACGTGTACAGACAAAACGCCTTAATACTATTTTCATAAATACATTTATTTTGAATATGTGTAAGCAATAAAGTTAAGCAAATTTTACCGGAAAAGCGTACGCAGCGAACCGAAAACACCTCCATTGTGCTTTATAATGCTGAAAATTTTAGCTATTTTATCTAAACCGACATATTTTGCCATAGTTTACTTAAATTTTAAGTTCAACTTCTAACTCCATAAAAACTTTTTACACAATGTTTACACTTTTGACCTCCTCTATAGTTGCCAGATTCACTCCAAAAGATCGAGGGGGAGAGAATGCAACATACGGAGTGCTATCGTATTCGCCATGCGTGGTGTGCGTACTACTTGAAACGATTTATTAAGTAAGCGAGAAGAGACTTCGTTTTCAGGAATGAATTCTTAAGTATCTTCTCTCATTGTATGTTTTTTCTTTTATTCAAAGACTCTCTTGTACTTATAGTTTCAAGGCTTACACAGAATGAAAAGCTTTCTATACCAGTTTTGGTTTCAACCCCTTATTTCTATACAATATCTGGAGTGCCATTCGCCGAAGAATCGACATTGACGGAGAGCGATTCGAGCGGTAATCTTTAGAGTTCCTTAATAAAGAATCAAAACTAGTAACTTTCGATGGGATACAAGTAAACTCTCGATTATCCGCAGGTACAAAAATGTATCCATTTTAAATTATCAGGTGCAAAATCTAATTTTAGGGATTCCTATTTCTTTCTTCCCCCACCCTTCCAGCGACATCAAGCCTTCCAAGGTCACTGAAACCTCACTAGTTGAAGTTAATAATAACTACTAATAAAATATTTAGAGGAAAAGGATAATGCAACCCTTTGAGACAAAATGTTATTCAAAAAACTACAGTCACAAATTAAGATAGAGAGTTTTAAAATGAAAAAGCAAAAACAACTAACAGTCTTTTTTGTAAGAATTTAATGCATGTACTAGTATATTATATTGTGGTTATTAAAAAAGTTTTAAAAAGAGAGAGAGAGAGAGTGTGTATTATTTTAATTTTTTAGCTTTTAAATACATTTTTTACATACACTGTTATCGTTTTTAGATATAGTTTAAATGTATGTGTGAGTGTTATGTATTTTTTTAGCTATTGTATACACTATAGTTTCGTTTTTTACCCATTTTGCGGATTATCCTAGAAATTTGCTTATCCGCGGTTACCTTGCCACCCTATTCTGCGAATAATAGGGAGTTTACTGTAATAACAAAGTAAATTTCAAATTTCTAACTGACGCCCAGTGGCGTAGCTAACATGGGTGACAACCGGAGCGGGTAGTGATGGTGCCATCATGTGGAAAAGATTACCCCCCCCCCCCTTCCTCCAAAAAAATCACATAAGCGTGAATTATGCGTTTTAATGAAATATATTAAATAAACTTTTTAAAAAATCGCAGGTTTTAAAAAGAAAAACACCGTTAGTACATGAGTTTCATAATATTTAAAGTATTTGTTGACGTAACTGTTATGATTAGCGATTAAAAATCATTGCGAATATTTTTTGAAGGAAACACTTTGATCAGTTCAAAAGGGAAAAGCCCCTACCGGGGTTGCCCCTACCGCCCCCTTAGTTACGCCACTGTTGACGACGCTGTTCAAAACTGTTCAGACTGCAGCTTTTCTAGAACTCGACGTCTTCATCTTTTACTAAAAGTCATTCGGAAAACTTCGGAAATTGACAATCGCAACATATCAGAAGGAATGATTTATTTTAGTTTCGTCTGCTAGCTTGATCGGAAAATAAAGCAATGTTTTCCATTTGTTTTCGCGCATGTTGCATTAATTTTTGAATCTTATCATACAAAAATGAAATTATCAAAAAAATTAGTGTTTAGAAATATATTTTTAATCTTTTATGAGTTTGTACTGAAGCAAAAGGATGGAATCTATAACTTGATCCTGCACATGAAATTGTAAAAATAGCTGAAAAACCATATTTTTTCCAGTTATGTAGAAGGAAATGAGCGATATGTGTCCTATAAACAATAAACAATTGACTGTGAACCTATGTGTAGTGTCAAACTAAAATATGTTATCTTTTTGTAACATTTAAATGACAAATTTATTAAACTCATATTCGGGTGTGATGAAAGATGTTTATCTTTTTCATGCATTTTTTACAATTAAAAAATGCAATTAACCTAATGTTTGAAGGCATAAAGCAAGATGAGAATTAGTTACTCAAAATGGCAGCATTAAACCAGATATATTCACTATAAATACAATTTTTATATAATGGCCACATTATTTCTTTTTATAATATGTATGGTTATGGAATTCATCCAACAAACATTAAAATATACTAAATAACTTCTAGTTAATATGAAATATCCTCACTAAAAAATTTTGTACTTATGTATTTCTACTGACCAAAGTTAGATGTAAATGACTGAGTAAAGAATGCAAAAATCTCTTGGACTGATGAAATGATGTAAACCCCAATACAAGAATGTTTTATCTGTTAAAGTTTTCAATTTTAATGGTGTAGCACCCTGTGGTAGCTGTTTCTTTTTCCGCAAACTTTTCAAATTCATTTTATATTTGCACTTTACTTTTCAATGTTCAAGCTAGTCTATATCAAAAATTATTTATGATCATTTTTTCCTGTCCCTCTTTCTATGTCACATACAAAACCATCAGCAAAAAACATACTGATAATTTAATCATTCACGCTCAGTTTGTGCATCCTATTAAGCCTATAGCATGTCCTAATTCTAAGTTCATATTAATTGTCTACACCAAATTTGCATTCTGAAAAGACGAGCATAAATATTGAAATATACTATTTATACTTTGAATGAAGGAACATTTATACAAATTAAAAACTGAAGCTTCAGTTCGATTTTTTTTTCATATAGAATCTCACTTCTTCGCCATTGACAAGAAATTTTCCTTGCAACCGCGAACCACCTGTCTACAATCTTTTGCAAATTTTCAAATGCACAATATTCATTGTATTTTACATCCTACTACTAAGCCATACCTACCATTCAGCCTCCTTTCGCCTTCCATTCAATTCAATCGCTAAACGAAAGCTTGTTTGCTTTAAAAAAAAAAAAATTAAGTTCACATAAGCTTAACAACATTCCATTACAATTTACGGCATACAATTTAATATATTTTGATTTTCAGTTTAGCAAAAAACGTAACTTAATACATGTTAATTAATTATTAATAAATTTCCACCATTTGCTACATTTAAACTTATTGCTGGAAATTATGAATAAAGTGCAAAAGTATTAATAATACAACATGAACAACAAACAACGTCAAAGGTACTTGTTTGGAAGGAAGGTTTCCCAGGTTTTTCGTCAAAGAGCAATGAGTTTCTTTAAAGCAGGATATTTCTTGATTTTATGGTTTTCATTTGTACTGCATAGTACAGTATATTTACTTATATATGTGCATCAACAAATCTTTCGATTAGTATTGTAAACACAAAGGACATTTCTTTAACTGTACATATTGCCAACCAGCAAGATTATTCTTTAGACAGGACAAAATTCTGCTAGTAAAAACAATCCAACTAATTTAACAATTCAATTTTTAAAACAGCTAAACACATAAATTATTTTTATAAGCAGAATAATAAGAGTTAAAAATGATTTTACAGTTCCTTTACTTTGATTTATTAATTGTAAATAAAGAGTAAAATAAGTAAGTATGTCATATAAATTTTTCAAATAGCTGAAAAATGAATAAAAGCAACGGACAACCAGAAATGTATTTATTTAAAAAGAATCACTCCAGGGTTTTTTCTCAAAGAATAAACGTTTTCTTTACAGCAGTAATATATATATTCGTAAAATAGATAATGGTAAACATGATAGACTTTTCTAGCACGTACGAGATGGCATACCGTATATCATACGGAAGGCCGTGGTAGTCTAGTGGTTAGCACATCGACCTTTCAAGTGGAAGGTCGATGTGCTTCCTTCCACTTGGACCCTCAACACGCGATCCTTCACGCGATCAAACACGCGATCTTCCACTTGGAAGGTCGCGTGTTTGATACCTGCTGAAGACCCCCATGTACACTTGGGGATACGTGCATGTAAAATTCGTGGAGCCCACTACCTCGCCCTTTCGCAAGCAATCCTAAGGCCTCGGCTAACAGGTAGGGGTCTGGTGGAGAAAAGTATATCATACGAAATCTATTGCTCAGGTAATGCAAAATTCCAAAATAACTAATCTAAGAATTCATTGAATCTTCTTTAAAGAAACATATAATATTGCGTTACAGGTTTACAACATTAATTGTGGTACCTTGTAATTGGCAGCCATTAAGCAAAGTTTCCCAACCATGAAAAATACTGATTTATTGCCTTTCAGTTATACAAACTTTCAATACAGCTTTTAGTGTCACAGCCGTTTTATGCATGCAGCCCACAATAGAATAAACGTCTATCACTATTCACAACATGTATTGTACTTCTTTTAATGTCACATAAATACTTTTATGTTCAATTTTACATAACTCCAAAAATGAAGAACAACATGACATTATGAAAAGTGTACCGTTTGTTGTAAAATATGTAGATGGTATTAACCTTTATACTATTTATTGATACATGAAATACTAATTATTTTAAACATTATAAAAGGAAAAAGCATGAATAAGTCAATATTAAAAAAAATAAAAGTCCTTTTAAGCTTCACAATATGAAAAGTGCTTTTATTTATTTAGTCTTTGACATTTAAAAATAATAAAGATAATTTACAAATACATTAAATTTATTAAAAATGTTACTTGTACAACCCAAGATACCGATAGCATTCAGTCAATTTTAATAACTATCGGCTTTACTGATCTCCAGCTTTAGTCGATTTACAGCAACTAGGGCCTCAGTGACTGAGCAGTCTAAGCGACTGGTTCCGGTGCCTGCCTGCTGACTGTAAAGAGGTGATGGGTTCGATTCCCGTCCTGTGCCCTGCGTGTATTCTTGTAACTTCTCTCTCTTTGTATTGTAATATTCTATCCTATTGTCTTGTTCTTAATGTTATATTTGACGAGAGTTTAAGGCATAGCTTTGAGAAAAGCAAATAAACTCGAGAATATATGTGATTTGAAATGGTTGTAAAAAATAAATAAGTAAAGGAATTAAACTACAGCAACTATTCAAACTCTGTCCTACTTCTATCGAGGTAGGATAGGAATTCTGTGATCCAGCCCATTCCGTGTCTCTCTACTCTAAAGAGTTGAAGTACTCTACTACGGACTTGATATTTGCTTTCAAGATATAGAATGGCAAAATTAATTTATCTTAGTAAAATATTAATTTAATGTGCTGTCTTACATACCTGTGTGCACTATACTATCAGTTTAGTTATAGGAAATGACATTTATATTCAATTTTTTAACTGTCTAAAAAATTTCATTTAATTGATAAAACACGTCTTTCAGACAATTACGAAATTTTCGTCAATTTTGCTCAAATTTAAATTACTTAACAATCAAATTAAATCAGAGCTTAACAAGCAAAAGACATGTACTAAACAAACAAAAAGAGTGATGCAATTAATAAAATGATCACTAACAAATTGTATTGGATTTTCGAAAGCTCGTATCGAATTTCTCGATTTTCTTTAGTTTCAGAAAGATTGTCATTGAAATTAAATCGTTCATCTTATAACCTAACAAAAAGGAACAATAATGTTTCAGCAAGATTGTCATTAAAATTAAATTGTTCATCTTATAACCGAGTGAAAAGGAACAATGACGTGTATGAATTTAAAGGGAAAAAATTTGACGTAAATATTTTTTTTAAACTTCAAACTTAATATTTTTTCTCTAAAAAATAATTTGCAAATGCATAAATGTTAACTATTTTCAATAGTCATACACATTTTAAAAACTGGTTCCCTAACGTTTGGAACAATGAGTCAAAATAAGATTATTAGTTTTTAATTATTTTTAATTATTTTTTTTGCTGAATTATAGTTGAGGTTTTTTTTTTATTTTTGATGTTCCTTCCATATGCTTTTTTACTTATAAATTTAATGCATATTTATCAACTAATTTTTCGATTCAAATTGCATGGCATCTTTTACAAAATTAGATTTTTTTACATGTTTATGAAAATATGGGTACGTATCGCAAAATTTAAACTATTAAATTTTAATGAAAAATATTACCCGTTGAAATCTTTATTGTCAAGCTGCTGTTTTAAACGATCATTTGAACTGATAACAGAAATGCTTAGAAAACATGTACTAACAAACATGTGTAATTAAAACACATTTTTGCTACTTTGAGCAATTTTTCAACTAAAAAATCGTTTTGTTCACAGGAATGAAATGTTTTTTGTTTCTTATTTACGATTTTTTTTTGCCCAACCGAAATGCCGGTTTTAAACCGCCCGCTATGGTTAAGATAGCGAACAAGAAAGCTTGACTATAGTAAAATTTATTGTTCATTTTTATAAGTTGGAGAGTTTTTCCTTTTATCTTTCTCTCTGGGTAGTCGTCAAGTTATGCGATTAGTTGCTGCACTTCACTAATAACATAAATCATCCTTTCCATAAAAAAACCAGTTAAAGTTTGAAAAATTCAAAAATTAAAATAAAATATTTGCGGATGCTTCTTATTCATAGTATAAAAATCTGGTAGCGTTCTTAATTTATTTTGTAAAAAACAATTTTTTTTACATTTACTTCTTCGTGATTAGTTTTTAAAAAAATTGCTAATTCAACATGTTGTTAAATTCAATTTAGAAAAACACCTATTTAAAAAATAATTTTACTCTTTCACATTGTAACTTTAAACATTAATATACAGCTGATAATAAATGCAAAGAGCAATAGTAGAAAGTTAAAAGGTTGGAGACGAATTTTTACTAAAAAAACAAAATTGGAATTTATGCATACGGATTAAAATTTCGTTTTAGGACTCATAAAAAACTTATGAGGGAAAAAAGAAAAAGGCTGATAATATTTTTTCCTATGAGTTAAAAGAAATTATGCAAAATTTTCAAACATTTCAGTAAATGAATTAAAAAAGCTGCTGAAAAAAGGGAATAAGGTAAAGAGCAAACATTTTCCCGTAATAACGATTGCTATAAAAGCGAAAGAATATCACAATTAACACTGTATTTTAAAGGTAATGATGAAATAATATGGTGGGATAAAAAAAACGTATGTGATGATTTTATTAATTATTTAACCATATGAACCATTACTTTTTCAACGAAAAGTCGTTATCGTACTTTGCCTAATTGCATTAACGTTTTCTGCATGCTTTGGATAAAATTTTAATTTAGAGTACTTTAAAAATTAAGATTCTTATTAATTTAATTAATACAAAAAAAAAAGGCTCATTAAGTTAAAAGCAATAAACTTTCAAGACACATTAAATATGCGTTATGCTATGCTTTCTAAATGCTTGCATAATTTATCTAGAATAAATGAATGAAGTTACGTAAAAGTTAGAAATGTGTGATGCGTTGTGCACTTAATTCAATCTATTTTATATTTATGTATTTTAACAAATTTGCTAATTGTTAATCTATTTTCAGCAAATGAAGGAAATATTTTAGCAGATTATGTTTAATTCTCATATATGATTTTAAAATCTCGCATTAGAGGCATTATAAAACTATTAGCAAAGTATTTTTTAATGCAAAATTCATGGTGAATTTATAATTTCAAAGATTTTTGTTTTTTGCCACCTGAAGAATGTCTTCTTCTGTATGTATTTAATAGTTCTGAGACATACAGGGGAAATCCAATTGCTTGCGAAGGCGGATAATCTTCTATAATTACCTTCAAGCCAAAAGTATTTGTTAATGTTTGTTTCTAGGTTCCTCTGAATTTTGGCAAGTTCTTTATGGTAGAAAACAAAGGATACTAAAGCTTTCAGGTACATTTTTACCTGAGAAGTCTAGTATCTTACGTCCATTTTTCGAGTTTTTGCGATGAAGTAAAAAAAAATAAACATATTTAGTACTATAAGACTAAGCATTTCCGTGCGAACCTTAGAATAAAGATGTCCGATGGGAGCTTAAAAAGCTCGAAACGCTCATGTACTCGTAGCTGTGACATGAGGGTTTGACTTTGCCGTCGGTACTCTGCATGTCCATTTAGTGTACCCTCACAAGAACTCGAAAAATGGACTTAAGATACTATGGCTCTAGGTACATTTTTACTTGAGAGCCATAGTACTTTAAGTTCATTTTTATGATGAAGTTAAAAAATAAACATTTTTAGTACTACTATAAAACTAGACTTTCCGTGCTAAGCTTAGAAAAAAGATATCCAATGGGAGCTTTAAAAGTTTGGAACCCTCATGTAGCTAATGGCTTTGTCATCGGTACTCTTTATGGCCATTAAGTGTAAACTCGCAAAAACTCGAAAAATGGAATTAAGATACCATGGCTCTCACATATTTAATTTTTCAGTTTTTGTTTTTCAATTTCCTTGGAGTTTTTAACAAATTAAAGATTTTAATTTTCAATTTCTTTAGATTTTAATAAATTAAAATCACAAAATATTGCAATGATCTCAAAAAAAAAAAAAAAAAAAAATTAGAGATGCATGAAAGGCTACTAGCTAAGCTACATATGTTGTGGAAACTGTTTTAAAAGGTCGTTTGAGAACTGTTTAATGTTTTGTTTTCTACCATAAAGAACTTGTCATAAATGCAGAGTATCATTATAAACAGACAGAAACATATGCTTTTGATTTAAGTGTTAGTAAAGAAGCTGATCTCTTTTCTCAAGTAGCTGGATTTCCCCTGTATGTCTCAGAATTACTGTAGACCTACGGAAGAAGACATTCATCTGGTGGTAAGAAACAGAAATCTTTGAAATTAAAAGTCACCATCGCATTAAAACAATAAATATAAAGAAAGAGAAAAACACATCTCGATTAAAAATAATCACTAAGAGAATTTTGGGGCCATGGTAGCCTAGTGCTTAGGATGTCGAGCTTCGGATCGGAGGATCTCGGGTTCGATACCCGAGCCGCTGAAGACACACCATGCACATTTGGGGACGTTGCATGTAAAATCCGTGGACCCTGAAGTCTCGAGACAGTTCTGAGGGTATCGGAGGGTGGAGATTTTCCCTTCTCTTCACTCTTAGGTCAAAAAGGAAGGTGGCGTATTTGTGGTGGCGCCATCTGGTGTCATCCAAGTACAAAACGAGCCAAGTCGTACTTCCACTGTCTTGGTGCTCATCTATAAACGGAAGGTGCTCCTGACAGCCTTAATTCCTAGTCGCTCTGTGAAGGGGAGCTTGGATATCCAAGAGGCATTAGAAGCAACAACTAAGAGAATTTTTATATAAGTACTGAGTAACATTAGTAACCATCATCCAAAACCAAATAAGGAAGTTACCTGGATATAACTTTCTTTTTTTGGGGGGAGACCGAGTTCTTCTGTACTGAGGCCGAATCAGCGATTGCTGTTTTAAGGTCAGTTCTTTACAAATTATTTCAATATTAGATTTTCATTCTTTAGCGGAAAAAATAAATACAGTCGACGCTCGATATAACGACCATCTCCGTTCCACAAAAAAAGGTCCTTATAACGGGTGGTCGCTATAAGAGGTAGAATTTAAAAATGTATATGCATGCATCATGCAGTATAGTAATTCCATTAAAATTGCCAATTTTTCAAAGATTCCAACAAAATGCTCAAATTATATTTTATCATTGGAATTTAAAAAAAATTATCAGTGCAATAGGTTATAATAAAATGTTAAACAGATTTTAAAGTAGAAAATATAAGGAAAAAATTACATACTTGCAAATCATTCATTTTCGGAAGAAAAAATCAGAAATGGTTGTTTGCCTTTTTAGCACATGTGATTTTTGCAAAACATAATTTTCCATTTCAGTTATTGATGACAAATAGTGTTCTGTATTTTCTTGCCTTTCAAAAAAACATTTTAAAGTCTCGATAGCATTAGACACATTTTTTATGCTAGGAGTTTTTGTTACAATTTCTTCCTCTTCTTCATCTGATGATGATGCATCAATTTCTTCCTGTCCACAATAACGGGAAATTAGTTCATCTTCTGACAGATGCTCGACACATTCCAAGTCATTATCGATTTTAGCGTAATCGTCAAAGTTCAACGTTGCATCCATGTTCATTTTCTGAGAAATTTCTTGCAGCATTTCCTCTTCTTCAACGAAATTTTCATCTTCGATTGCCGGACTAATTATTTCAGCAGTAGATTCCCTTTCCTCTTGCTTTTTAAAACCAGCATGATGGAAGCAATTCTTGATGGTTTTTTCTGAGACGTCATTCCATGCTGCTTTAGAGAGATGCAAAACTGTTAGGACATCAACTTTGTAATCTTGATCTTCGTCGAGTGCAGAAACAACTCTTCGCAGTAGTAACTTCCTATAATTGCGTTTAAAACTCATAATGACCCCTTGGTCTAGTGGCTGAAGAACAGATGTGACATTAGGTGGAAAATATTCCACGGTGATTGATTTCAACCCATTTAGTTTGGGATGAGCCGTGCAGTTATCAATTACAAGAATAATTTTTCTACCTTGAATTGTCATTTGCTTATCCAAGCAACGTAGCCATTCCTCAAAAATGAGATGTCATCCACGATTTGGAGTTGTTTTTGTACGTGACAGGTAAGGTTTTCAGTCCTTTAAAACATCTCGGCTTTTTTGATTTTCCGATCACTAAGAGTGGAAGTTTTTCAGTACCAGACATATTTGAGCATAAGAGAACTGTTAGTCTTTGCTTGGATTCTTTCCCTCCACTCGCAGTTTCGTTTTTTAAAACGAAAGATTTATCAGGTTTCATCATGAAAAACAGTCCAGTCTCGTCTGCGTTAAAAATATCCTCTGGAGTATAATTTTTAATAATTTCTTCCAGCTTTTCTTTTTTCCATGTGTCCACTGCTTCTTCATTCACAGAACCACTTTCGCCACAAAGCTTCCGGAATGAAAGACCATGTCTGGTTTTAAATTTTTGCAACCATCCGTCCGAAGCTTTGAACACAGTTTCGTCAATGTCCATTTTTTGAGCAAAAGTTAGAGCTTTTGACTTCAGCAAATTTCATTTTTTGATCGCATTATTTTCAACCATTCATATAAACCTTCTTCGATCTTCTGAAATTTCCCTTCACGGGACCGATTTCTAGAAGATTTGACTCCAATTTCTTCTTTTCTTAAAATTGAGTCCCGGTTGTTAATGATGCCAAATAAGGTGCTTTTGGGAATTTTGAAAACTCTAGCAATTTCGCATTAAACTTTTTTATCAACTTCATTTAAGATTTTAATTTTAGTATCTAGACATATCGCATTGCGCTTGTTTGAACCTGCCATCTCGTTCAATAGCGAAAATGCAACTCCTGTTTGCAGTATGCATTTCACTGAAGAACCTTATTCTTTTTTCGCTCCTTCCCCCAGAGGATAACTAATCCAAGGCACGTGACCTGGAACCTGTCAACATTCAGGTTGAAGAGCAGGTTAATTTTTCTCGAACCCTCTCATTCACATTTCTGGAAGCAGAACTTCTGAGCTGACATGACACCACCAGTCACGGACAGCAAGACTCCTCGTATTTCGGAGAATCGACCCTTGGGAAAACACGTGATTCAAATGACAAAAACTACCAATACATCTGTCAACCCCTTTTCCTAAAATCCGTAAAGTCCACGTGCTCTCTCCCCCTCTCTATTCTTTCCATACTATGGTGAGTGGTAATCCCCTCCCCCTGTCAAAGTTGGACTGACTGAACACTGAAGGCTGCATGCAGCTTGTCAGTAAACTATAATCAAGGTCATTTCAAGTTACAAATTTAGAAACATGTTCTTTTTGGAAAAATACCGGAAATAGTGTCCGTTGAATGCGGTCGCTGTATTGGATTGGGCGATACAGAACGGTCGTTATACCGAAAGCAAATCAACATAGAGTTCATAGGAAGAAAGTTGGGGCTTTTATCACTGGTCGTTATAATGGAATGGTCTTTATAATGCGTGGTCGTTATAACGAGCGTCGACTGTATATTGAATAATTGTTACGTTTTGCCTCTCATCCTTGTTACATTTTTCTTCGCTCAGTTTTTCAGAAATTTCTTTTTTTTTACTGCATAATTTCAATTTTTGAATCAGGGGCGGACTGGAAGAAAATTCAACCTGGAATATTTCAAATAGAGCCGTCCTAAGGAAGGGACATTACCAGGAATCAGAAATGAATGGAACCTCACCCTCACCTCATTGGTCACTCCCTGAAAATTTTTGTAAATTTACTCACTAAAAACAATGAATTTTAGCAGCATATCTCAAATATAATTCTAGCTTTCAATTTCTTAAATATTTTTTAATAAGATATAATGAAGCACAACAAAAACTGCAGCAATTTACATGAAGAGAGGTAGAGTTGAAGAAAGAGCTGTTTTCTAGGTCTTTATTTAAGTTATTTATTGGCATTAATTCATTCCTTAGGTCTAAGGCAAGTTTTGTACATAGTTCAGTTTTATTAACCTCGTAAGAGCCGTTTAATTTGTAAAAAATAAAATACGAAGATATTTTTCGACCAGCCCAAGGATTTTGGCATTTGCTGGATCTGGCAGCAGTCCACCGCTGTTTGAAATTTCACATCAATTTATTTATAACTTACAGTTAGTTATAACGTGAAGCCCAGTTTCTGAGTGGTAGCCTTCCGTGCTACCATGCCACAGGTTCGGGGTCGATGTCTGGGCTGGGAAGGGTAGACTCAGCTTTTCATCCCTGCAGTGGGGTCGATACTATAAGGACCAAGCATCCTTCCTTGGGAACTAAACCATGGGGGTTCCGCGTCAGGCCGACCGCTCGACTGGAACTTCTGTTTCTGAACCCCAAGGCCCTCGGTCTCGAAAACTGGGATGGGCACAGTAGGCCATGACCCCCAAAAGGGCTGGCGCGCCACCGAGTTTAGCTTTTTTCTAGTTTGTTATAACAGTTGTTAACCTTTAATTTTGAAAATTCAAAATCTAAACTTATAGTGACATATCAATATATTCATATTTGCTTGTCGCTGATTTAATATATAATACCTTGAAAAGCCCGATTTGGTAGCTTGCAGTTTTGTGAAGTGTCTAAAAACGGATCCGAATCGGCTCTGACGCGACCCCTGATTACTATAAAATAAGTTATACTTTCATTCTAAACTTCAATTATTTTAAAACAAATATTTCGTATATTTTAGGAACAACATAAAAAATAATTTTTAACTCACGTAATACTTGCGCAGTACATTTATTAGTACCAGTTTTATATTAGAATTCAGAATGACATGTTTAAAAATTATCCCTATGTGACATCTCTTTTTTATGTTCATATTTATCATAAAGTGACAGTTTTACAATCTTTCCGAACCAAATCCTTCTATTTATTCAAGAATTAGAAGCTCGAGTTTTCGGAGGGAGATTATCTTAAAATACTTCAACAGGTTAAAAATTAAGTAACGCCTTTTTGTTTTATGAGAAGAAACATTTGGATTATGTGTCCTTACGAAACTTTTTCGAGCAAAAATGCTGAGAGACATTTAGTGACACTTTATTTATATTTCTACTCAGATTCTAAGGAAATACTGCTAACAGATTATCATCAGCAAACTTTCAGAAATGTTACACTAATCTTCGGGGCATCTCTTAGGAGAGTAAAGTATTTCTGTTGTTGGCTCGGAAGATTTTCTTCCGCCTAGAAAAATAAAACTCACAGCTCCTTTTACCTAGAGGAAGCTACTATTTTTGCATTATATCATAAGGGTAAAAAAGCTCTAGAAACCTTTGGAACCTACTATTGGAGTTATATCTTAACATTGATTGACTACTGCTTTCAGTATACTTCAGTTTTATTTAGCTCATTTGAGGAATATATGTATTCCTTATATTCCACAGATACTGTATTTATATATATAATATATATATATATACTAGTAAGCCCGGCCGTCATACGAAATGACCGCTGTTCTAGATATTATAAATGTACAATTCTCCCAGTAACCGGAAATGCACATCAAATCAAAGAGATATTTATCAGGTAGAACAGTAAAGTTTAATGAATAAATAATGAACATATATATAAAAAAAAAACATATAAAAACATCTAAGTTATAATAATCTGTAAAATAAAAATATTATTTACTATATAATCAAATAGTTTGGGAAAAATATTTATTTATATCCAACATAATAATCTTCAAAAGAATAGTTTTAACTGTGTATAATAATAATTTAACTTTGTGCAAGTAAACTGTAATAGAAATATACATAAAAAGCGCAGACGATAAATAAATTAAAACGAAGAAAGAAGGATTTTAATAAATTCGCATTTACATTAATTTTTAACGGAGATTGCAAATCTAGCGATGCCTCTCTCAAAATGCTAGAGAGAAGTGTTTTGATTATTAGTATATTTGACATGTGTAACAACAATAGCAATTGCATTTCAGTTACGCAAGCAACCAATAAGCAGTAGGCGACAAACAGACACTTAAGCCGTTTATATATATATATATATATACAGTGCGTCATGGAATTTTTAAGACTAGGTTATAAAATAAAATAAAAACTAGTAATTATATATTTTTAAGTATTTTTAATCAAAATAAGCTCCTTCGGCTTCAATACATTTGTTACAGCGGTTTGAGACTGCCTCCAAAGCTCGCGTCAAAGGTGTTTGTATAGAGTCAATGTCATAAAAGTTAAAAAAAAAAGAAATAGTGTAGAAGTGAATTGAGGCTTTGCAGTGGATTAGCTGATAGTTTCACGAATTCTCGATAACCCAGATAGTGCGACTGTAAGCTTAATTCCAGCAGTAGTCTTAAACTTCTTTGACACACTGTGTACAAACAGCTCCGACGCGAGCTTTGGAGGCAATCCCACAATGTGAGCTAGAACAGGCATTTGAATCGTTGTTAAACCGCTGTAACAAATGTATTGAAGCCGAAGGAGCTTATTTTGAAGGAAAATACTTTAAGAAAAATATAATTACTAGTTTTTATTTTGTTTTATAAACCTTGTCTTAAAAATTCTTTGACACACTGTGTATAATAATAATTTAACTTTGTGCAAGTAAACTGTAATAGAAATAAAATTTCACGTTAATTTAAAGCACAAATGAGCATTAAAACGCAGACAATTGTTTCGGGATTGCTTGGAATCCCTTTTTCAATGCGACAGGGAGCTTCTAGAGGCAAAACATCCAAATGAAGCTAATTTGGATGTTTTGCATCTAGAAGCTCCCTGTCGCATTGAAAAAGGGATTCCAAGCAATCCCGAAACAATTGTCTGCGTTTTAATGCTTATTTGTGCTTTAAATTAACGTGAAATTTTATTTCTATTACACTGTGTAAACATACATTATATTGTGTAGCACGCTTGTCAATTTTGTAAGCACTTTACCACCAGTAAGGGGCCGTTTATAAATGATGTCACGCTTTTTTTCAATATATTTGACCCCCTCCCCCATTTGTACAATATGTCACACTTCAACGGACCCCCTCCCCTTGTCACACTTTGTCACAATTTCACGAACCACCCTCCCCCCTCGAAACGTGACATCATTTATGAATGATCCCTAATTACATAAAATTATTTTCCAGATAATAAATTGTGAATTCATTAATAAAGAAAAAGATCCTTTCTCGTATACTATATAGTATAGTATATATAGTATAATACTATACTAAACTGTAGTAATAATTCAAAGTTTGTATAGTTTTAAGTTCTTTCTAAAATAAAGTTGAAAAAGAATGGCATTATAACCTCCTGAGACCTGGCATCCAATAAAATGGATGTTTTGCTTTTTCTCCCTGTTGTGACAGATTTTATATTAGCAAGCAAGACATAGACTGGAATCATAAAGGAGGAATAGGGAATCACTTTTCAACTTTGAGAATTCGTAAACGGTAGTTTATTTGTTTACAATATAGCAAAGAACACTAGTCAAGTTGGAATTCGGCGCTCTCGCGGTTGTTTTGATTTTCACATTATTTTTTTCTTTTTTAATATTGTTCTAGGATTTTTATACAAGTTTGATTTTCTATGTTATAAGTAATGAATAAATTTTTTTATTTATGTATTTTTGTGTAAGTATCGCATAGTTCTACTGTAGTTATGACCTCAACATATATTCAAATGGATGTGCCCCCCAGAAAATATTAAAAATTCAAGTTTATTAATTTTTTGAAAAACATCACTTTTAATGCTCAATTGTGCAGAAAAACTAATAGTTGAGAGAATATGTGTATTTTATTTTGCTCGGGTTTCAGGAGGAAAAATTGAGAAACAAAAACACTCAAAAATTACGTAAAGGATTGGGAAATATGTTCTTCTGTTTTTATATTCTCATTCACAAAATAACTAAATGATGGATTTTTTTTTGAAATTCCGAAAAGTAAATTTTAAGTTGGAATTTAGATTATTGCATATATTTTATGATTGATTTTGTTTCATTGGTGGACTAGCAAAATTGCAAACGTTGAAAAAAATCACCAAATAACGTAACGTAAGAGCCTCTATCATTCAGCATTAATTTTCTCGGCAGAAATTCAACAAGAACAGAAAGGCGTCATTTTTGATCAGGACTATTCGCATAATGAGTGTGCAAAGATTTCAAAATGATTTAAACCAGAGTCGAATTTAATAGATCCTGTTCCCACGCGGAAGCAATCTAGAAATGGAGTTTATTGAAGTTTGATGTCGAATTCAATCTCATGGAAGACTGAAAAGTTTTAGATAACTTCCGTCGTTAAAAACTCGTTTATATTTTGCTTTTGATAAATTTGCAATAACGTCTCAAAAGTATCAGTTTGGATAAAATTTGTGCTCGTCAAACATTTTGATTTAAGAGTATTTATCACTAAATATGGATAAATTTCGAGAGGAGAACACGTTGCTGTATAATATTTTCAATTACTTGTAATCGAGTTAAAAAACCCCATTAATATTCGGATATAAATGGGTTAAATTAATGAAACTTCTTAGATAGAGGTATTTTTTCTTCACCTTCTTGAGAATAAACTTTTGTTTAATTCAAATAAGGGTAATATTTTGGGGCACACTGCCGTTTAATGTTTATAGTGATTCTAATTTGTAAAATATTACAATGAATGTGTTGATATTTCCATCAAAATTAATTAAGAAGCCCTCGGAATTGTTTTTTTACTTCGGCGATTTTGTAAATAGCAATTAAAATAATCAATCAATTGCTTACGGCGGAAATGGTCAACAAGTCGATCGCAGTCTACTACTGCAATCTACTACTAGTCTGCGCAGTCTACTCTGGTTGATCACAGTAAAATGTTGAACGACGGACTCACTGCGGACTTACTTTATAAGTGTTTTCTGATGTAAAATTCTTTTAAATAAAATCGGCTTTTCTATCTGGGAGTACTTTTGAGAGAATGCGAAAATAAAAATGGTAACTTTTAAACACATTTTTGCTCGAAGCCGAAAAGATAGTATCCTTAAACGAAATAAGAAATATATAAAATGCAATTGATTCTTTTATAAATTCTTCTACAGTATAAAGCATGAATGAGTTTGATTGAACTATTCACCATCAATCTGCGAAGTTAACCGTACGTTAAAGTGAATGAATTCGGCTAGTGCAGACGACAATAACCTAATTATCATTGTTACTTCAAAGAACAAATGGCTGGAGTACTGAAGTTTGCGTAATTTCCATGTAGTCTATTCAGATAGTGAAGTTCATTCAATGAATCAAGATTTATCTTAAATCTATTTGGGAGCCAAGGATGGAAATTTTCCTAAGCTCATTGTTGTTCTCTCTGTGAACTGTTTTACAACGACTTAGTTGTTATTTACACCACAACATTTTGAAAATGATTCGCCTTACACGATTCGTTTGAATATTTTTTTCATATTTTTGTTATATTCACGAAATTTGCATTAAATCAAAATAATGACAAAATGCCTATGGAATGAATCAGCCAATACTACTTTCAATCAGCTTCAATTACTTACTTAATCCCAAGCTTCATTGCACAGCTCTTTATAATGCTATAATACAAGGATTTCCAAATTGAGTGCCCGGTGCACAAGAAAATCCCAAATATTCAAGTTTGTGCTGTAAAATTTATCAGTAATCTCACAAATAATTAGAGGGCACTTAATTACGAAGCTTTTTAAATATTCAGCTGCGGACGACATCAATTATTTGAAAGAAATCATAGGAAATAAATTTGGATTCCATCTAAATGAGGCTATGGATGCTCATTTGATATGCGATTTCACAAATCGCCAAAGTAAAAAGAAGTTCCGCTTAGAACTATACGAGCCTACTTTCCCAAATGTACCAAAATCAAATTTACAATCTAACTATCTCTTTCTCTCTCTTTTTCATTTAGCTTTAGTTCTTAATTACTTCAAATACACCTTTTTCAACGGTTAATACTTATTGATTCATCCATTCATTCTTTCACTCATTCCTTTAGTCATTTTCCTTTCACTTATTAATTCATTCGTTTTTTTTACTCATTCATTTATTCACGTATTCATTCAGAAATATGCTTAAAAATCCAGATCAAAACATTTCATAAAAGTAAAGCTCGTTTATTTCTGGATGAACTTCGTATCTGTACACGTTTGGCGACATATGCTCTTTCCAATAAAGATCCGTCTGTTAGATCAGGATTTATATAGGACTAGCTGCGACGCCCAACGCTGCACGGTCTATCTTAAATTATATTTTGCAAATACAGCGATGCCTCATCAAAATGCTGGAAACGTTAATTATTTTTTTAACATTTGTTTAACAATGGCAATTGCATTCATTTGTTTGTTCACACGGCAACTGTAACAATTGTTGACACGATGCAACAATACAAATAAAATAAAACGGTCATCATCTAGGTCAAATAAAATTAATTACCGTGAAAAAATAATTTCAAACTGCAGAGAAAAATGCTTATAACTTCTTTTCTAGTTAATTTAGAGACTTCCAATTTTAGCACGAAGGACAAAACTCTTTCTGGGGTAGTTTTTTTACGGGCGTTTCGATGATATCAAGCTCGAAAGGATGCGCTAATTTCTTCCTATAGAAAAGGATTATTTTATGCAATTTTCGGAATTCCGCTCCAATGGGTCTTAGCGTGATGATATACAGCCTATAGCTTTCCTCTATAAATGAGCTATCTAACACTGAAAGAATTTTTCAAATCGGACCTGTAGTTCCTGAGATTAGCGCGTTCGAGCAAACAAACTCTACAGCTTTATAATATTAGTATAGATTCAAAATTCCCCATAGGCGCTAATGCTAAATTTTTTTGAACTGTTAAAAAAATATTTCACGCCGAAAGTTCCTTCGAATAAGCTTATTCAAGGGAACTTCGGTCTCATGTACAGGGTTTACATAATTTGCTTTACATTTCCCCAATAGCTCTAATATTAAAATTTTTTGAACCGTTCAAAATTGAACAAAAATTGTTCAACTTTAAAATTAAAATGTAGAAATTTGATGTGCTTGCCGAGGTCTTTCGAATGAAGAAAAAAATAAAAAATAAATTCGAATCGGACAATTCCCTCAAAAGTTATTAGGGTGGGGGGGAGTAGATAGACAGACACAGACCCCGACACACGCATTTTTCTCATCTCAAAACCTTTATTTCTATTTTTTTTTGTTTTTCAATCTTTATTTAATTACTTGTGACTTTTTAAAATAATTTTAACGATATATTCATGATACAATAAGCATTCTTTCATACTTTTTTCCTTTTTTAAAACTTTTACGAGAAAGTAGGCTAAAAAGAAAAGAAAAAAAAAAAGCTCAAAAAAGAACGTATAGCCCTTGTATACGTTTTGTTGTTCTGATATGTAATTAAACTGCATTGTTAATTAATTTATGTACTGATTCTTTAAATAATATATCTCTCTAAACTTATTTAATTAAAAAGCAATTATACCTCAATTACTAAGCTTAGCTAATGAATTTCATCACACTTTCTATGTAACTATTAAGAATGACGGCGGAACTTTAAACCTTAATTGTTGGCGGGTAAAGATGCCTGAATGGTTTTCGTTAACAAGCACATTGTCTACGGCGATGCTTCATAAACACGAAAGAATGTTATTTTAAAGATTTGGAATTCAGTACATAATAGCAGATTTTAAAATACTGTATATTTCGGCGTATAAAGAGTTTATTTGCTTTCATGGGTATATAAAAATGCCATTGATAATTACTTAAAACTCGATTTTCCTTTTTTTTTTTGAAAATTGGAACCACGTTATTTCCCAGCAAAGCATGTGAGAGTAGTGTTAATAAAAAAAATGATAAATACAATCACAAGAAGTGATAAGCCAGTTTTGTTAAAGAAAAATTTTTTTCGCAACAAGCAGAATAATCATCATTGTTAACCCTTTTGCTTTATGCATTAAAAAAATTTAATGACTAAGTTCTCGTCGCAGGACGGGTACTTTTAACTGACGATTTTATGCACCAATTTACCAAATAAATCTGAAGTAAAAACATAGAACTTCTCTGCTGCTGCGATTAATTTAAGCTAAAGAATTTGTTTAGTTTACTTTTGAGTCTTTTAACCTTTTATCTACTACATTATGATCTGAATCAATATTTTGTGCCCCAATTTATCAAGTAAATATGAAGTAAAAACAAAACTCCTCTACTTTTGCGATAAATTAAAGTTAAGGCATTTGCTTTAGTTTACTTTAATCAGTTGATTAAAGTAAACTAAAGCAAATGTCTTTTAACCTTTTATGTACTACATTATGAACTGCATCAATATTTTGCACCCCAATTTATACTGTGAATATGAAGTAAAAACTTAAAACTCCTCTGCTGTTGCGATAAATTAAAGCTAAGGTATTTGCTTTAGTTTACTTTAATCAACTGTTGAGTCTTTTAACCTTTTTATCTACTACGTTATGATCCGCATCAATATTTTGCGCCCCAATTTATCCTGTGAATATGAAGTAAAAACATAAAACTCCTCTGCTGTTGCGATAAGGTAAATCTAAGGCATATGCTTTAGTTTACTTTAATCAACCGTTGAGTCTTTTAACCTTTTTATCTACTACACTATGATCCGCATCAATATTTTGCGCCCCAATTTATCCTGTGAATATAGAGTAAAAACATAAAACTCCTCTGCTGTTGCGATAAATTGAAGCTAAGGCATTTGCTTTAGTTTACTTTAATCAACTGTTGAGTCTTTTAACCTTTTTATCTACTACATTATGATCCGCATCAATATTTTGCGCCCCAATTTATCCTGTGAATATGAAGTAAAAACACAAAACTCCTCTGCTGTTGCGATAAGTTAAAGCTAAGGCATATGCTTAGTTTACTTTAATCAACTGTTGCGTCTTTTAACCTTTTTATCTACTACGTTATGATCCGCATCATTACTTTGCGCTCCAATTTATCCTGTGAATATAGAGTAAAAACATAAAACTCCTCTGCTGTTGCGATAAATTAAAGCCAAGGCATTTGCTTTAGTTTACTTTAATCAACTGTTGAGACTTTTAACCTTTTTAACTACTATATTATGATCCGCATCAATATTTTGCGCCCCAATTTATCCTGTGAATATAGAGTAAAAACATAAAACCCCTCTGCTGTTGCGATAAATTAAAGCTAAGGCATATGCTTAGTTTACTTTAATCAACTGTTGAGTCTTTTAACCTTTTTTCTACTACATTATGATCCGCATCAATATTTTGCGCTCCAATTTATCCTGTGAATATAGAGTAAAAACATAAAACTCCTCTGCTGTTGCGATAAATTAAAGCCAAGGCATTTGCTTTAGTTTACTTTAATCAACTGTTAAGACTTTTAACTCTTTATCTACTGCATTATGATCTGCAACAATTAATTTTGATGTAAGCTATTTTCTTGTTTTTGTTTTGTTTAGAGCAACTACATTGAAAATTAAGGGACGTACATAGACAAAATACTTAGAAATTTAATTCTTTACAGCTAATAAATTCCATCGAATAACAGAACTGAAAAATCAATTACATGTACTGCTCCCTTAGAATATCTAGTCAAAATATTTTCTAAGTTCTTAACTAACACACACACACATAAGAAAGAAACTCATTTCTTGAATTTTACTGTTTCTGCGGACACGAAATAAGAAGCGTGGGGAAATTTGAACAAAATGGCTGCTCAAAACTCAGTAGGTTTTCAAGTAATGCTCTTTACACGTAAAAGTTTTTCATAGAATCCCGAAAAGTCCCCCGGAATCCCGGAAAAGTGCAAATGAAAGTTTATTTCTACTAAGTACCATCAGAATATTCGTTAAAATGGTTACTGGGGGAAATTTTAAAGTGAGTACTACTTATAAGTACCGTCCGTAGATAAAGGGTTATACCGTGCTTGGATTATTATTTTACAGATAGTTTACGATTGATGAGCTTTTCAATGGAGGCAATTCAAGCAACGCCATTAGTCACGTGGCAGCGATTAAAGCAATGTAAACAAAGGAAGACGTAGCATCGTTTTACTTCGAGTTCGACAAATCTAATTAAAAACTAGGCCTAAATAAAGTTCTTCTACATTTCATAAAATTAACACTAAATAAAACACTATAATTATTGTAATAATTGATACATTTCTTTTATAATGATTAAATTAAATGTAAATACTGGGTTATGATCAGGAAAAGCTGTGATAATAGTTTAATTAAATTTAAGATAACTAATTTTGCCTAGTGAACTCCACGTAGAACTCAATTGAAAATCTTAATTAAACAAAGAGCGGATATCACGTGACAACGATGATCGCTCATGAGCCCCTCTAGCGGTGAATTGCGTCCATTAACTAGAGTTCTCCTAACAATATAAATTTGACCGTAATAATTGAATTTCGCATTGAAAACATTATTCTAATTATATAAGCATTATTCATCAAATCTGGCGATTATAACGTCGAGTTTATTTTGATCATCTCACTTAAAGCAAACGTATTGTAAATCATTGTGCTGCAGGACTCACAAATGTCGTCACTTGTACTTCTGCCGATTTCGTACTAAGTTGAGTGGCGGTTGAATAAAACTTGAATGTTTGCTTCCATACACTATTCTTTTTTCATTTCAAGGTTTCAGAAAAGCATTCACTCAAACTCTTATTATAATTGCTTTTAATATTACTGCTTAATGGCAACAACCTCTTTTTAACAATGAGTTTTATATTTATTACCTAGTTATTTACTCAAAGAAGGCATGTTGCCATCTGCTCCTATAACAATGTAACATATTTCAATTATAAATGAGGCTTGCCTGTTAAAAGAAAAGGGGAAATAATTCCCTAATAATAAACGGTTTCTAAAATCTTTTAATGGAGGCAGTTCACCGCTAGAGGGACGCATGAACGATCACCGTTGTTACGTGATATCCTCTCTTTGTTTACTAAGATTTTCAATTGAGTTCTACGTGGAGTACACTAGGCAAATTTAGTTATCTTAAAATAAACTAGACTATTTTCACAGCTTTTCCCGATTCTAACCCAGTATTTACATTTAGTTTAATCATTATAAAAGAAATTTATTAATTATTACAATAGTTATAATGTTTTATTTAGTGTTAATTGCATGTAATGTAAAAGAACCTTATTCAGGCCTAGTTTTTAATTAAATTTGTCGAACTCGAAGTAAAGCGATGCTACGGCTCCCTTTGTTTACATCGCTTTAATCGCTGACACGTGACTAATGACGTTGCTTGAATTGCCTCCATTGATATCACCAAAAACTCGTCAATAGTTAATAAAACAAAAGTAAGAAAATCGATTGAAAAATAGAGGAGAAATGGTTCTTAACTGTTTTGTCTTTGCTTATTTATATATAGATAATTGCTGATGTTCTTGGCAGTATTTCTTTATAACTATCAGTGATTTCTATTTATTTGGATTTCAGTACAACGGAACGTAATCCGATCACATGCATTTTATCCTAAAAGCATATAATCATTAAAATTAACTCAGAAATTAATTAAGATTTAGGGCACATTCCATTACTTTTCGCCGTTTCTATCCAACTTTTATTCAATCTTTAATCAAAATGGCTGTTAAGTCCAGAGATCAGTTTTCCCTCTGAATTCTTTATGCCAGAATGTTCAGGAAAAGTAATAATGTGTCTGGCCTTTTGCTTCAAAAGCCGCACCGAAAAGGGGGGCTTATGAGTGCTTACTGAATAATTCATAGCAACACGCTTAGCAACATAAATGAATAGCTTACTTAGCGATAAGGTGATTTATTCTTAAGGACTTTTAAATCAGTTGCTAACGTATGCAATTATTAACTTTCACTTAATTTGTATACAAGGTAAGAGGAATTTTAGGATTTAAATTCTTTTTACCTTGCTTGCTTTACATTAAAGAAAGGCTTATATAATACTTCCATGTGGCTATTATACCAATTTCAACTGGTATAATAACCACATGGAGAGCTTTATACAGCTCTCCATGCCACAAGAGCTTTATACAAACAATGTTTAAAGTGATAAAAATGAAAAATTATCACAAATTTTAATTTAGCACAGAAGCTAAATCCATAAAAATGAGGAAGTTGTCTCAGTCAAAAAAAAAAAGGGAAAAGAAAAAAAACAGACTGTATTCATATAAATAAAAAATGCAGGCATTATAAAATAGTAGAGTAATATGAAATGACGAGGTTTTTCGGTAAGTGGCCGCTCGTAATTTATAATATAGCCCCCTTTAGCGGCTATATTATAAATTACTTCTACTTCCACCCACGATGCTTTGCAGTTCGTTTCGTTCAGTTGCCGGATTCAATATGTCTTCTGTGCAGAAGTTTTTTTATTTGGACTTTTAAGAAATGTATACAGTTAAGTTTTCAGAAACTATTTTAGAACAGTGAAATGATATTAAGAAAGTTGTGGTTTTTATTTCTTTACTCATTTTTTAGCTGATCTATTTCTGTATAGCTTGGAAGCTATTATTTATTGAGGCCAGGGAGTCTATGTGGAATATTACAGTGGTATATTCAGGAAGTCACCGCACTCTCAGAAAAGCATGCTCAAATCTCACGAAACTTTCGTCGTGTTTGACGAAATAGCTTCGTGAAAAATGCTCCGAATAAACCTTTCGTCGTGTTTGACGAAATAGCCTCGTGAAAAATGCTCCGAATAAACCTTTCGTCAAATCGCCGAAATTTGTGTAGTAACTTTTTTAAGGCACGTGATTGCGCGAGGAAAGAATCGTTATAAGTGACGAAATTTTTTTGAGGAGTGAAGAATCGTCGAAAACGTGGATTCTATTTTTGAGAGTGCGCCACTATGGAAAAAGACGTACGCAATTTTATGACGTTATGAACATAACTTTTACGGTGCGTGTAGTTCGACGTTCAAAAACAGTTAGGACCGTCATTGAACACTAAGAACCGCTATGCAACGTTCTACATAGTAAGATGTTTTGTAAAAATAAAGCAAGAAAACTTAGTGTAAATTGGCGCAGAACTTGTTTCAAATCAAATTTTCTTAATAAAGTTCCTGTTTCTCTGTACAGGTACAGAGAAAGAGATGTTAAGTTACGTAAAACCGGATATGTGTCTACCAGTTTTAAAATTGTAAACAAATGCATAATTAAACACTGGGGATCTGTGACTACCAGTCCAGAAATTGCCAAGAAATGTATTATATATTGTTGGCGCACGGTTTATTTCCAGTTGTAGCCCTCGACCGCCAATTCCCAAGCTCCGGAGGCATCGTTGGCCGAGCAGCCAAGAATCGCAACAGCGTGGGCTCAACCGAACTCCCCTTTGCTTTTGTGTACCAGAAATAGAAACGCAGCTTATTCACAGATGGCGTCACTACTGCGGTATAGGAAATGTTGCCATCAATTTACAGAATGTTCTTTGTTTTTTTATTCTCCGTAATTTTCTTTTTCGAAAACTTTGTAGTTTTTTATTTTTAGTTATCGGTAATTTTACGTCAGACTCCGGATAAATGCTTTCCAGGAGCATTTTTATGCAGCAATTTTTTACAGTGTGTTAACGTTCTTGTGCTACTTCGGTATTGTAGTAAGTTTACAGACATTGTTATATAAATGCACGCAGGTTGAATAAACTGTAAACAATTTTGTATCACACAAAATTATCAAACATCTTTGCATTCTCAAAGATTAAATGGAAGAATAAGAAGGATACTTAACATTTTTTCCCCTTTCAACAAATGCGTGAGTTTTTCACAGGAGAGAGAGAAAAAAAAAGTCTCGTCGCAACAAATAAAACTAATAAAGAAAACCAACTAATCGCCCCCTCAACCCCTTCGTGAAGGTAAAAAATGATATTCAGCCTTTGATTATTCCCACCGAAAAATTACTTGAGAGATATCTTTTTTTGTAAGAGGTATGCTTAAAAGAAGATAAAAACTGTTTTTCTTCTTCTTAAACTCTTGAGATTCTTCAGTTTAAATAAGTAAAAAAAAAGTTTTTTCGATAAAAAGTGATACTTTTTATGCAAAAGGATTTTATAGAAATGATACAGTTCATCAATCTTCTGCAAAGAATGTTTCTTTATTCCAGAAATACACTACTTAATTGTGTTTTTTTTAAATAGAAAAAATTAAATAATAAGAGATTTCATATTCTTTTAATCAGTGAAATAACCTTGCTAAGTTAGACCTTCTATGTTCTGAAAAGAAAATATTTTTTTCTAAATGTTACCTCTAGGAGTTGGGATTGAGAAAAAAAAAGTATTTTAGTAGCTATAAACGATACTTTTCTCCACCAAACCCCTACCTGTTAGCCGAGGCCTTAGGATTGCTTATGCACGGGGAGAGGTAGTGGGGTCAACGGATTTTACATGCACATATCCCCAAGTATACATGGTGGTCTTCAGTGGATATCGAACGCGCGACCTTCCAGGCGGAAGTCCGACGTGTTAACCACTGGGCTACCACGGCCCGCTATAAACGATACTAATACTTGAGCTCCTCAGAACTCAAGCAGTTTAACTTAGTAATCGGAGCTTTCGTTTTTTTTTTTTTTTTTTTTTAAATTTAACATTAGTCTATGCACTATTTTTGGAACCCTTTATAAAAAAAGTACAAAATACTTAAATGAAATAAGTTGTAATAATGTTATTTAATAATTTATTGCAGTCATTTATTCAAAACCTTAAATATCTCAACATCAATGAAATGGGACTTACACTGTTTGACTTCTGAACGGCTCAAATATGTCTCTGGAATATTTGTCATACATTGAAAGTATCATTTAAGATTAAATGTTTGAAGATTAAATCAACGTTTAATTCACGTACCGATATATTGTCCAATATTTTTTCTATAACTAAATATTTTTCTTGGTTTCGTATTTTTTGAAACAGCTATTTTTAAATTTTTATAAATATCTATATATATTCGGTCCACAAGATCTTCCTTATTTCTTTATGAAATTCCATGATTGACCCCTCATTTTAAAGCTTATTGTGCCGGTTAATGACGAAAAATAGACCAACTGTCTGAAACTGAACCTCTTCTCTTAAGTACGATAGTTAAAATCATCTGAGAAGAGGTCCTGTAATGGATGCCAAATTCGTGGTGTCTATGCTGGCGCCATCTATTATTAAGTACCCAAACAATTAATTAGAAAAACAATAACATAATGAAATCCGCAAAAATATATTGCAACTTTAAGGGTGCATTCAAACCAATGGCAACGGAGACACCCTGTTTCCTACGAATAGACTGTTGCTATGGTTATTAAACCAACAGCAATGACGTATCTCTTCGATAGCGCAATCAACAAAACACGATCGTCAGAGTGAAAGTCACTTTTAACGACGCAATAAAAAGCGCCAATCAGTCAAAACGAGGGCGTGGTTTGTCAGTTATGTAAAACCGAAGGAACGCCCCAAATAATTTCGTCCTTGTTGCGGTTAGTCTGAATGCACCTTAATTGGCCATTTTTTTTGCGTCATTAAAGCGATTTTCCCTCAGACGGTGGTGATTTGTGGATTGCGCTACAGAAGAGCTACTTCATCACTGTTAGTTTGATAGCCGTAGCAGCAGTGTATTACGAAGAAGACAAAATGTTTCCACCGCCGTTGGTATGAATGCATCCTTAGTTGCTTCGCAAACTAACCTGAATCTACTTCTGTATTGTAAACAGTAGCATTTTGTAAAAGCAATACAAGTTTTGAAATTTTAATTTGTAAGTGTATGCAATTGAAAAACTCTGAAAATGTATCTGGCCATCCTTTGCATGAAATATGAGAAGTATATTCCTTTGGCTTAGAAATGCCCTGACACCTTTCCAAACGTCAAGGCAGCTAATGTAGCTGAAACTGCTTAAATGTCCCGCAGTGTACCAGTCTGTAGCAGCTCAGTTCCCGCAGAGCACCGAAAGTGAAGCAACACTGACTGAGGTCAGTGTTTGGGAGGGGGACAACCTCGAGGCTTGTTGCTGCGGTTCGTGTACGCTAAAGGGAGCTGGTGCACGTTAAATAGGTCGTAGCTACAATGTCCTCCGATTGAAACGATACCTCTGGAGGTGTTAATCCCAGGTGCCGGTCTCTCATCTGGGAGCGGGTTCAAAACATTAAAAGACCTTTCAAAGGAACGAAAATCGGACTCCTGTCTAGAGGGGCCCCGTTAGACTCAGGAGCAGCGTACCCATTATTCCTCGCCACTTGAAACGTTTTATGATAACAAAAATAGCAAAACGAGATTTGAAACTTACGTTAGGTAGCGTAATTTTTAGACCACACTCGGCCATTTCGTAATTGTAGCAATCAGCACTTTCAGAGCAATATAGCCTTAGGTTTTGAATCCACAAAGGCAGGTCATTTGGGATTATCTGAAGTAAGCTCTATAAACAGAAAAATCAAGCGATCAGTTAATATTTTTATAGCACAATAGATCAAATATTATACACATTTTGATAAAAAAATTTAGCATTTTTTTTGGAGCACCAATTGCTTGAACATGTTAAATGAGTCGTCTAGTTTCAAAACCAGCTACATCCCAAAAATGAAATTTTTCACAGCGGGCAAAAAACTAATATCTAAGAAATTCGAATTTCTAGCTAAGAGCATTGGGATAGACTTTTAACTTGCTGAAATTTTAACACCAAAATAATTTTAATTGGAAGATATTTGGAGAAAAAAAAAAGAGCTGACAAGCATGGTCGATGGGGGGGGGGGGGGGGGGGATCTGGTTTTGTAACTAACCGGCACATTTCAAACACACTTTTAGCATGATGTAGCTTCTTTAGAAACTTAAAAAAATTAACACCTTATGAAGATTACTTTAAACTATTAGAAAGTGTAAAAAAGTTGAAATCGAAAAAAAGTGGATAGTTTATACAAGTGCTAAGTATTAACGCTATAAAAAACTCCTTTAAGCGTTCTAGTGCTACTTTGCTGCATGTTAATCTTAAAATCTTAATTCAATTTCCTTACATAGATCAATTTGCATATTCAAACGGAAGTAAACTCTTCACATTTCTGAATCATATCTAAATCTTAAAATATAGCACATAGAAATAAAGAAAAACTTTTATAAACTATGTTTTTATGATTTGTTTCAAAATTATGTATACATTTTAAAGAAATATTAAAAAAATGTTTCGAAGCCATTATTTTAAATGCATGTAATCTATAAATTTCGATATTAAATTTAAAATGAATACATTATGCATTGAAACTAATAAAATATGATTTAATCTAAAAAACTCAAAATAGATTTCCACCATTAAAAAGCAATGGAAAAGCAAGTTTAGGAATTGAATTTCACCAGGAAACAATGTATTTCTTCTGAAATGTTTAAGCTTATACTGTTTTTCATCCAAATTTAAATTTAGCTTAAAAACCTACATACTTGATCGAAGTTAAAGTCCGTGTGAGATTGATGTCCTAAAATTTTTCTGAATGCTTTTTCAAATAAAAATATGTTTTTTTGATTTATAGTACCATTATCGTAAAATTCAATTTTACAGCCTCGTAGGTTGTGCTTTCGGATCTGAAGCATTGAATTATGGCAAAATTTCGATTATAAATCAATGGTTCTAGATTCACCTGACAGTTATATTGTCGTTTTACTACTATTCTGAAGATATCTACAAATTTCTTTACGATCATTTCAATGTCCAATAAGTGCATAATGGTTTTAGTCAAAAACTGTAATGTATCACATAACAAAAATCTATCTTTATCCACTTAAGTAAATGAATTTCATATATGCTGAACTAGATCCTCGTTTTACTCTTTGTGCATAAAAAATGGAATCCTTGGATAAAAAACTTTCTTTCTTTCTTTCTACTGGGGCTGCGTGTGGTCACTAACCATTGCAAACCTAGTGCATTCCCCAGAAAACCGCCATCCAATCTTTCAAGTAGCACCTCTGTTGGCGGATGCCATTACCGCTTTGAGAAATTTTGACGTTCAGTTTCCTCCTAGCTGGCGGCACCTGAGCTCCAGGAAATCTGCACTAGGAATTTTAATTTAGCCGAGAGTATCCATGCCAAACGGATACTCAAGGGATCTTCAACATGCCATAATTATACGACATGGACGCTGTCGATTTTCTGCATCTTGAAAATCCACCGACTTGGGCCAGGTTTGATCTTGCGAAATTGGCGCATGAGGCCTACGCCTTACCACCACGCCACCCTGCCGGCGGATAAAAACTTATTGTTCCAAAAGTAACTGCTGTAAAAAAACGATAAAAGTTATGAGTGAGAGATCGTTTAAAAATTAATATTAAATTCATGCAGTCTTCATACGAAATTACGCACTATTATGACTGATGGTGCATTCATGCAGTCTTCATAAGAAATTACGCACTATTATGACTGATGGTGCATTCATGCAGTCTTCATAGAAATTACGCACTATTATGACTGATGGTGCATTCATGCAGTCTTCATACGAAATTACGCACTATTATGACTGATGGTGCATTCATGCAGTCTTCATAAGAAATTACGCACTATTATGACTGATGGTGCATTCATGCAGTCTTCATAGGAAATTACGCACTATTATGACTGATGGTGCATTCATGCAGTCTTCATACGAAATTACGCACTATTATGACTGATGGTGCATTCATGCAGTCTTCATAAGAAATTACGCACTATTATGACTGATGGTGCATTCATGCAGTCTTCATACGAAATTACGCACTATTATGACTGATGGTGCATTCATGCAGTCTTCATACGAAATTACGCACTATTATGACTGATGGTGCATTCATGCAGTCTTCATACGAACTTACGCACTATTATGACTGATGGTGCATTCATGCAGTCTTCATAAGAAATTACGCACTATTATGACTGATGGTGCATTCATGCAGTCTTCATAGGAAATTACGCACTATTATGACTGATGGTGCATTCATGCAGTCTTCATACGAAATTACGCACTATTATGACTGATGGTGCATTCATGCAGTCTTCATACCAACTTACGCACTATTATGACTGATGGTGCATTCATGCAGTCTTCATACCAACTTACGCACTATTATGACTGATGGTGCATTCATGCAGTCTTCATAAGAAATTACGCACTATTATGACTGATGGTGCATTCATGCAGTCTTCATACCAAATTACGCACTATTATGACTGATGGTGCATTCATGCAGTCTTCATACCAAATTACGCACTATTATGACTGATGGTGCATTCATGCAGTCTTCATACGAAATTACGCACTATTATGACTGATGGTGCATTCATGCAGTCTTCATAAGAAATTACGCACTATTATGACTGATGGTGCATTCATGCAGTCTTCATAGGAAATTACGCACTATTATGACTGATGGTGCATTCATGCAGTCTTCATACGAAATTACGCACTATTATGACTGATGGTGCATTCATGCAGTCTTCATACCAACTTACGCACCTATTATGACTGATGGTGCATTCATGCAGTTTTCATAAGAAATTACGCACTATTATGACTGATGGTGCATTCATGCGGTTTTCATAAGAAATTACGCACTATTATGTCTGATGGCGCAAAAACTGGTAAAAAAATGGTAGAGTTTTTTTTTGACAGGAAATGAATATATAGGTATGGTATAAATTGAAGGGTCCACTGGAAAACGACCTATGTCCCATACTACTTGATGAACTTCTTTATGTTTTATTATAAATTATGTATTGCAAATGAATATAAATTATGTATTATAAATATATGTATTATGAATTTGAATTTGGGTGTTACGGAAAAGTAGGCTCGTATAGTTAAAATTAACATTTATGTTATAAAATAATTGAACAAAACATAAAGCAAATTTTAAAAAGTAGTATGTGACTTAGGTCGTTTTTCCAGTGGACCCTTCAATTGTTTTTCGCAATTTCAGTTGTAGGGGGTGACTAGAGAGCGGGGGGCGGGGGGGGGGGTTAAAAGTAATATAAAAAAGTATTATACAACCAAAGTGTGGACGGATCTCAGACGGGCATTAGAAATAAAACATCGCGAGTTACAAGATCGCCCATATGAGATAGGGACATGTGCAAATTTGCCGGTACTTTTCGCTCGTGTTAGATACGGGCATGTGCAAATTTGCCGGTACTTTTCGCCCGTGTTAGATACGGGCATGTGCAAATTTACCGGTACTTTTCGCCCGTGTTAGATACGGGCATGTGCAAATTTGCCGGTACTTTTCGCCCTTGTTAGATACGGGCATGTGCAAATTTCCCGGGTACTTTTCGCCCGTGTTAGATACGGGCATGTGCAAATTTGCCGGTACTTTTCGCCCGTGTTAGATACGGGCATGTGCAAATTTGCCGGTACTTTTCGCCCTTGTTAGATACGGGCATGTGCAAATTTGCCGGTACTTTTCGCCCGTGTTAGACACGGGCAAAGACGTTAAGGGGATATAGTATGCATATTAATATACATCAGGTATTACTGTGAAATTAGCAATTCCTCGGTGGTGTATTTCACAGAGAGACGAGCTTTGATATTGTTTTAACGTCACTTCTTAGTTTCAATTTTTATGTATTAACAGTCTGACTGCTCAATTTTTTTTATCGAATTTGCAGCGACACTCAGTTAGAGTCCTACAAAATATATTCGAAACGAAAATACACCTACTCAATCATGGCGTGTGCACGTGTCCACCACACTCTGTTCACGTGAACACTGAGAACTGACCAATAACAGTGGACTAACAACAACACCATAGAGGATGCAAACCCCTTAGAAACAGCAGTCTACACACAACCTTACGAGCAGAAGGTTGCATGTCTTTACGCTCATGATTTACTTGTAAATATTTCATTCAATTTCTATATGTATTTGTCTAGTGTAATTAATGTTGTGTATTAAGAATGAGTATAAGCAGTAACTTAACTAGGGGTCGCGACATATTCATTTCGAAATGGGCATGTTTTTTTATTACATATTTGAAATCTGCATACGGTTTTGGAATTTAAATCAATAATATAGTTTTGTAACAAAGATTTTTTAAATTAATATTTCAGAACATGGAAACATATTCTGAGACGTCAATTTCAGTCATAAAATTCGCAAACTTTATGTAACTAAAACCATCCTTGAAATGAAACCTTAATTGAAATCTAAATACGTCAGAAATTGCATTAATGACGCTCAAACTATGAAATAGCTGGATAGGGTTTTAAATACACGGAAATCGCAGGATGAGCAATTTTCGTCCTGATTTACGTTGCAAATGGAACTTACGGGATAAGCAGTAACAGCATTAATAAATTTTACGCTAAAAATATTGCCAATAAACGTATTTAAACACCCAATATGTAAAATTTTTGCCAGTCCATTATATTATGCTCTTCCTATTTGTGTATGTGTTTTTTTAGATTTATTTTAATTTTAATTTGTCTCTCTGTGTACTCTCCAATCAGTTTTTGTCATAAATTCAATTTCTCGTTACATAATATAGTTCCATAATGTAAGGATTTGTAATAAAAGTGTTATAAGTCATTTTCACTATCACATGAATAGCATCGTAACTTTTCTATGCTTTTTCAATGCATCAGTTGGGTTTGTTTTTCCATATATGTTGTTTTTTCCCTTTCCTTGAAGGTGCTTTGTTACTGAAAGTTAGAAAACGACAGCCATGATTAATGATGATGTCTTCCTGATTGCTATTGTTGCAGCTGAACACAAAGATACAATATATTATAGTCACATGACTTGGGGAAGAGAGAGTGGAAAAGATTACACCTGACTTTCATGCATTTCATTTGCGTAAAACAGAATCTTTTATATAAAGATGATAATTTGTAATATGAATTTTTTCCTGAGTTTTATTCAACATATCCAAAAAGCTTGAAATATATCCTTTTTATGTTTTTATGTATTGAGTTCTGGTTAATTTTACAATAACTGATATAAAAAAAAAAAATAAAATCAGTAAACTCACAAAATGATTGAAGCATGTTGCTTCCATTGGTTAAGACAAATGAGCAAGCATTTCGAGTAAAATCAGCAAATTCATGTATTTGCTGGAAATTGGAATTCAATCAAAAAAAAAAGAAAGAATAAATTTACATTTTTGGAAGCATGTTTCGAGGTACACCATTTCAGAGGCACCTGTAGACAAAATTTCATACTTCTGAATTTTTTCATCAGTTGAGGTAGCGACCGATAAACACACACAGACACAAAAACTTTTATTTATATAGATAACCCACGCATCGGTTCACTGGCAAAATAGCAATTGGGAGACTTAAAATCCATTTTGAGTAAGCTCTGACTATAGTCGTCTTAGCTAGAATAAAGTACATTAAAATAAACGAAGCGTAAAAGCAAAATAATACTATTAATGATAATGGTGATAACTATGCAGGTAAGAAAAATTGACAGAGTACTTTGATTGTAACCCAAACTGCCGACCATCTTGTGCACCTGCATTTGGATGCACAAGCCTAACACGAAATATCCTTATGGGTCGTTGAAGGACGTGCAGCTTTAACTGGGGTACAAACCACTAGAAGACGATCGGAATAAATGGCTTACCAATCTATCATATCCATACTTTACCAGGATTCGAACAAAGGACGGACAGCTTTAACTGGAATACGAACGACTAGAACATGGTCAGGATAAATGGTTTATTAATTCATGACATCCATATTTTACCAGGATCCGAACCCTGAAATCTCGGCACGGGACTCATTTGTTTAATAAAGATTGCCACTGCGTGCCTAAAATCTAACCAAAGGAAAAAAAAAAGGTTATGCTTACCAGGCCTCGAAAATTATACATTGCCCGAACATTCTCGGGGCATGCAAAAATTCCGATCAGACATGAATTTTCTACTCTTGCATGCCCGGAAGGGCATGTAATTTTTTAATTAAATATTTCCTTCCAAAATTTTATTCTTTTGTATTTAATTGAAAAATCCTCGCATCCTTTACTGTTAGAAATTTCATCATGAAATTACGGTTAAATGACCGGCAGTAGTCTGTCCATCTAATTCACCGTTAAATTTACGGTTTGGAACATTTTTCTATCTTTACGGGACCTAACCATTTCCAATTAACTTGGTTAAAAAGCCGTAAATACAAAAGTTTACGGTTTTATAACCATTTAAAAATGGTTTCAAAACAAAAATTGTCACCGTTTTTGAACCATTTCGAGGCGTAGAATCTTCGAGGCGTAGAAACCGTAAAGAAAGCTTGCAGGACTCGAACCCCGAATGCGTGGTTCTTCCTCTCTATCCACTCGGCCACCGTCATCAAGTAAAGCGGACGTTTATTTATCAATAAATCTTCTTTTCCAACAGGCAAACAGCCTTAAAATTGAGATTTCAGTTTTGATTGGATCCAAATTTATTTTTAGTCTAAATTTACTGTATATTGACGAAAATCATTTTATTTGCTGCAAAAATTAAAATACAAACAAGATGCAAACAAGCTTCAGCAGCTCAAATGATGGGTTCGCTCATTCGCAAACAGTTTGGGAATCCGATGTCTCAAATTTTTGATTTACGTGTGTATGTGTTTCTATTTAGTATCCACTGCTTAAGCCACTTTTTTTTCTTCTTTTTTTTATATACACATGCAGATTTTAACTGATAAATCCGTATTCCTATTTTAAAACAACATACGACCGTGAAGGCTTCTGTAGGACGTAAGGTTTCGCAACCAAGATGGAGCCCGATTTTTATTGAGCGCTTGAAAATTACGGTTAGTTAAACGTTCTTTAGGATAAACAGAGAATAAACGATTTTTTTCGCAATCAACGGTTTGAGTACCATCTTTTTAATGGTTATTCAACTGTTGTAATTAAATATGGTAAAATAACAACCAAATAAATGGTTATTTTACTATTTTCTTACGGAAATTTTTAACAGTGTTACCGGAGCTGAAAATGGACCTGTTGACCGACATGCATGTCAACGATAAAATTGATAATACAATTTAAATTTTGAAAATTTTGACTTGTAACGACTTATTATGTAATGCTTATTTGAGTGTAATTGTTTAATGATTTAGATTAACGTTAAAATAATTCTTGATTAAGAAACAAAGCTGTTAATTTGATTTTATTTGCCTGATTAATGCTATACGACAAATTCAAGTGTTTTTATTAATATGCAATGAAACAACTTCTGGGCATGTAAACATTTTGTTCGGGCATGCATGTCTTAGAAAAACATTTTGTTAGGGCATGCATTTCTTAGAAAAACATGCCTCGCAGGGCATGTCCATATTTAAAGATTTTTCAAACCCTGATGCATCAAAGCCACTAGATGCAATTATCTCCAATATTCCGATATGTACAATGCTTTGAATCAGGGCTCGAAAATTATATTGCCCGACATGCCTGGGGCATGTAAAAATTCTGATCGGGCATGAAGCTTCCACTCTTACATGTCCGGCATTGCATGTCATTTTATAATTTAATATTTCTTTCCAAAACTTTCTTGCTTCGTATTTTATTGAAAAATCACCGCATCCTTATCGAAGCTCAAAATTGACACGTTGGTGGACATGCATGCCAACAATAAAGTTGGTGGTACTATTTAAAGTTTGCAAATTTTGACTTGAGAGGACTTATAATGTATTAGTTTGTTTGTAATGTAGTCTTTTAGTGAATTGGATTAACGTTAAAATAATTCTTGATTCAAATAATCTGTTAGTTTAGTTTTTTGTCTGATTAATGCTATACACGACAAACTCAAATGTTTTTATTAATGTGCAATAAAACAACTTCTTTGCATGTAAAAATTTTGTCCGGGCATGTAAAACTCATAAGATTTTTACAGCACTGCTTTGAATTGTATATTCATAAGTGTCGCAAGTAATTTAAATTATATTCGTTAATATTTAAGTTGTAAAGAGTTGCTATAGGGCCAGTTGGGGTAATTGTAAACGCTTTTTCAATATTTTGACTTTTGATCCTTCCCTACTTCTTGAATGAATTCAGAGATAAAATTGTGAGCATTGTCGCCACTACTGTACTTCTTGTGAGTAAATATGTAAAAAAGTTTTGACTTTATGACTATTTGCTAGCGAATGAGCTAGTGTTTACAATTACTCCAGTGTGTTTACAATTACCCCAGAGATCTGGGGTAACTGTAAACAGTGATTTATTTTCGAATAAGGTTGATGCAAATGAAAAATTTTTTCATACACAGTCTGCTTGAAGGCTTAAGAAGTTCCGGAGCAATGGTTCTCAATCTGCGGCCAATAGGCCGCATGTGGTCCGCTGAGTTATGTTATGAGTCGGCTGCGATCATTTAACGAGAAATATCTTGAAAAAAATCAAGTGATGCTACAAATTTACGTAAAATTTGTCCCACAGTGGATCAGTCGGTTAAGCTTGGATTATTATTTTCTGAATCAAAATATACATTGAGTCATGATGAGACCCAAGGGATTTCAAATAAGCGTTAACTACTGTCATTAAAGAAAAATTGTGCAGCGTAAAAATCTTTTTAAAATATTCTTTTCTTAATAGAAAATGATGCAATATTTCCACAAGAACAGTCAATTCATTACAGTAAAACTAGATACTTTTATTAATTTCTTTTTAATCATCTGAGTTACCTCAGATTAATTAATTTGTCTCTTAATAAAATGCTAATTTATTCAGAAAAAAGTTACACTGAACACGGAACATCTTCTTTGTAACAAACTTGAGTAAGATGCTTTTCTTATGAGAATTACATGCATTTGATGGAAAGCGTTTATTAATTTCACTTTTAAAAACAAATTTTAATTTTTTTTCTGTAACACCAAAGAACGTCAAGTTGTTTGGTGTTACAGAAAAAAAAATTAAAATTTGTTTTTAATTAATGTAAAGCCATTGACATAGACTGGAAGCTGAATTTTTTATAGGGAACAACAGAAAAACGATGTAACACGAGGAAGTAAAAAAATTAATGATGTGCAAATGCTGTAAAATACAAAAATAAAATTTTGTGACTTGTTAAAAATTACTTTACACGCTTAATCTTTTTTTTATTTTAGCACTCCAACAATTGTGGGAATTGTCAACTTTCTAATGGGGTGCGTATGGTCAGAACTTTTGCAGACGTAGTGCATTCCCGAAACCAGCATCCATTCTTACAAGTAGCACTAATATCGGTGGATGCCATTACCACTTGAGAATTTTGACGCTCAGTTTCCCCCTACAAGGCGGCACCTGAGCTCTAAATGATGCGAAACTGCATTAATAATTTACGATAATTTAGTCGATAGTATCCACGCCAAACGAATATTCAAGGAATCTTTAACAGGCCGCATAATCATACGACATAGACGCTGACGATTTTTTGTAACTTAAAAGTCTACCGCCTAGGGTTAAGTTTGATCCTGCGAACTTGGGAGTACGAGGCCAGTGCCTTACCACTACGTCACCCTGCCGGCTGGGAATCGTCACAATTTTGAAGCAAATTTCTAAAATATATTTAAAATAACTGTTTCAAAACCACAAGTTGAGTAGCTTGCTGTTTTTGTCACAAAAACTAGGTTGAATAAAAGACAGGAAAAAAAAACCAAAAAAACTTTGAAGGTTATCAATGCGAATTGAGAAGAGATCCGGTCCTGTAAAAGAGATTCTGTAAGATATCCCTTTCCTGCAAAGCAATGTTATGCGTATTCAGTTTGCACATTAACATATTGTGTGCGGGACACCTACTGCACTGTTAGAAATTTCATCATGAAATTACGGTTAAATAACTGGCAGCACGTAAACGAAGCGTGCTGGAATCGAACCCGGGTGTATGGTATACCAGCCTTACCCTCTAGTCATTCGGCCATCTGCACCACGTAAAGCGGCCGCTTATTTATCAATAAATCTACTTTTCCGACAGGCAAACTGCCTTAAAATTGAAATTTCAGTTTTTGATTGGATCCAACGTCATTTTTGGTCTAAATGTACTGTATATTGACGAAAATCATTTTATTTGCTGTCAAAATTAAAATACAAACAAGGTTCAGCAGCTCAAATTATGGGTTCGCTCATTTGCAAACAGTTCGGGAATCCGATGTCTCCAATTTTTGATTTACGTGTGTATGTTTCTATTTAGTAACCACTGCTTAAGCCACTTTTTTTCCCTTCTTTTTTATATACACATGCTGATTTGAAGTGATAAATCTTTATTCATATTTTAACAACAACGTACGACCGGTAAGGTTTCGCAACCAAGATGGACGCCCGATTCTTATTGAGCGCTTGAAAATTACGGTTAGTTAAACGTTCTTAGGATAAACAGAGAATAAACGATTTTTTCACAATCAGCGGTTATTCAACTGCTGTAATTAAATATGGTAAAATAACAATCAAATAAATGGTTATTTTACTATTTTCTTACGGAAATTTTTAACAGTGTAGTACGTTTCCTGACGATTGCTACTTGAGCGCGGGACACGTACTAGTACTGGTCAGTGTAACGCCATGGTTTCTTTGTATCGCTTTTAGAGAAAGAAGTAGTTTGGTCGCAAAAACCCCGAGCCCGGCACAATTTCCCCGCGAAATGTACACGCACACATTGTGTTAATAGTGAGAGACAGAAAATATTCTTTTGTCATCCCCACTAATATAGACAATTACTATAGTTTTACATTGCCAACGACTGATTTCTTGTTCCATTATTGTCATAGAACTATCAACAAATCATGGCCGTCGGGATGAAAGTAATTTTAATGATGAAAAACCAATCAGAGGGGATTTGGTAGCACCAGAGAATGTAATTTTAATCTAGAACGATTGACGTGCGCAGTCAATAATAATAATAATAAAAACGTTTAGTAGTATTTTTTTATATCTAGGCAAACATGTCAAGAGTTTGTTATCAAATTCAAGTAATGCATCATTTTTCTGTTTAAGGAATTTTATTTTACTGTTACAGATATAACACTGTACTGTATAAGTACTGTGATGCAAATCTTTTGGTTTTAATTTTTTTTCTCTAATTTCTAAGATGTTATATGACAAAATTAAAATGCTAAATGTATACTTAAATTCTTGATATCTTTAGAAAGAAACACGTACTTATGGAGAGCACGTTGTGTGACAAACATACGGCAAACCTTAAATAATTGTCACAAAAAGTAATTTAAACTAAATTTTAATGTTGTATTTTTAACTTGTCAAGTGTTTTTTGCACCTTGATTTTAGATCAAATTTTTTTCAAATGATGAATTTGTTTCTTATTTTAAGTACGTTTTGTAATCGTTTGTATAATCGACAGAATTCAAATTTTTTAAGGAACATAATACGCAATACAAAAATAAACAAAAAATAAATAAAATACATTATTAAAAAGCTATTATATTTAATAAATATTAATACGAGTTTAAAAACCTTTATTTATTGATTTAAAATTTATTTAAATAATTCTAACTGAAGAAAATAGTAGAGACATTATTTGGAGCATTTTGTCTCTTGTTTTAGAAAACTTATTACAGATAATTTCAGAAAATATATCAGTAGTATTTATCATATGTAAACAATAAATAATTAATAAATAAATCGTAAATAGATTAAATAAATAATAATAACGAACTAAATACGGGAGACTGGGGTAAAATGAGCCACTTTTGACACTTTTGAGTGCTTACACTCAAAACAATGCTTTTCTAAGCCTGAAAATATCCAAGCACATTGCCTATGTATTAGGTTTCATAATATACTCAATCAAAATTAATTATTGTGCACACTTTTTTTAATATAATTTTTTAAATAGAAAGTGAGGAAGTGGACCAATTTACTCCGGGTACTGGGTAAAATGGTCCACTGGCAAAATGGTCCACGGCATGCGGTACTATGAACCACAGGCAAATTAAAAAAAAAAAAATAATGCAATACATTCCTTAACAGTACAAAACACAAAGGAATATTATATCCTCTTAGATTTTGTACTAGAAATATGTTTTGCATCAGAAAGAACAGCGTGATCTTTAATTTATGTACAGTATTTTCCCATCCCTCGGGTTAAAATTGAAATCTGCTATGAAAATACATTTTATTTACAAACATTATCTGAGCTATTTTTTAGTTTTGAAACATATTTACGTTTTTCAGTTTGCAAAATTTGCATATTAGGAAGAAATTTACTTGCAATAATGTTTTGAATAATGCGAAAACTTTTATGGGATTATTTACTTAACTTTAAAATAAAAATATAATTACGTCTTTGTTTACGTATCTTACATTAACATTAATATCACTGAAAAGTCCTGTATATGTTAAGGTTAAAGTGTATAATTCAACTTTAACTAGTTTTTCCACGAAATAACTAGTAATTCTGCGAAATAACTAATGATGGACTAGTAAAGTGAAAAATAAACAATTTCAACGTTATGTTATAAATTAATTGATCATAAATAGGTGAAATTTCTCGAAAAACCCGTTTTATCCTTATTGTGGATGATTAATTCAAAAATACTAAGGAAAAGCAGATGATATAATATATTATTGCTCCTACAGCTACATTAGTTAAACAAAAAGCAAAGAAAAGAATACGTTGCATAGGTAAATTTAAATATTATAAAAAAAAAAAAAAAATTGCATGCTGCGTAGAAAAACTGTTGCTTCATAAAAACATTGTGTACACTTTTTCAAACAAAAACGTAAAAAAATATTACTTTAAATTTTATGAAATACCTTTACTTTACCTTTCATTACTTATTGGAGCAAGGATTTCACACACACACACACACACACACACATACACACGTAGCTATAAGGCATCATTCATAAATGATGTCAGGCTTCTTGGGGGGAGGTGGGTCCGTGAAATTGTGACAAGGGGGATAGCGGAGTCCATTGAGGAATAACAAAATGGGGGGAGGGGGGATCAAATATGTGGGGAAAAAGCGTAACATCATTTATGAACGGTCCCTAAGATGTTCAAAACTCACTAAAAGCTGCTAGAATCGGTTCAAAGAACTTTCGAGAGCCATTTTTCATACTTTTATGATCAAATAATCGTTATCCTATACTACTTTGCTAAAACGCAGAATTCAATAGTTTTATATACTTTAATTGACTTGTCTATTTATTTCTTGAAATACCTAGTTATTCCATGAAATAACGGATTTCACACTTTAACGTTAACATATACAGAGGAAGTCCTAAAGGACGTGTGGTTACTCAAGATTTTTTAAATGTAATTCTTACTTTATTTCTCACTACAGTTTGACCACGAAATTTTGACAATGGAGGCAATTCAAGCAACGTCATTGGTCACGTGGCACCGATGAAAGCAATGTAAACAAAGGAAGCATCGTTTAACTTCGAGTTCGACAAATTGAAAACTAGGCCTAAATAAAGTTCTCGTACATTACATAAAATTGACACTAAATACAACGCTATAACTATTGTAATGATTAAGAAATTTCTTTTATAATGACTAAATTAAATGTAAATAATGGGTTATAATCAGAAAAAGCTGTGAAAGTGGTCAAATTAATTTTAAGATAACTAATATTGCCTAGTGAACTCCACGTAGAACTCAATTGAAAATCTTAGTAAACAAAGAGCGGATATCACGTGACAACGGTTATTGCTCATGAGTCCCTCTAGTGGTGAATTGCCTCCATTAGACAGTTTTACGCATGGCAGAAAAGAACGAATCCAGTCAAGTTTTAAGGAAGTTCGTTTTGCAGATGCGTTTGTTTAGTATTCGAATAAGAATGTTTGCTTCTTTGTTTGCTGAAAGTAACTAAATTTAAAGAAACTAAAATGAAAGACTTTAAGTTGGCATACAGCATGAATTCGGAAGAAATTAAGCATTCTAAAAGAACTGGACAGAGAACAAAAACGGCACTTTCCTTACACCAGCAGTTTCTCCTTTGAACATGAACAAACTCTTCTTGGCACTCTGCCAGGTAGAACTGTAAGTGAGTTTACGTGCCCGACGTGCCCCCAACGTGCATCTTCTGCACTAAGGGATCATTCATAAATGATGTCACGCTTCGAGGAGGGTCACTTTGTCACAATTCGTGAAATTGTGACAAAGTGGGACAAGGGGAGGGGATGGGGTAACAAGAAGTGCGACATCATGCATTATGCAACATAGCGTGACATGTGACAAACATATGGGAGGGGAGGGGATGTCCGCTGAAGTGTGATATATTGTGACAAAGGGGGGTAGGGTTGTCAAATATATGGGAAAAAAGCGCGACATCATTTATGAACGGCCCCTATTTAAGCAAAACTGAGAGTATGATATAATAAAGGACTACTGCGTCCTCTCTACACAGCAAAATGTAAAATATATTTTTCTTTCTAGGAGCAATGTGATTGTTTAGCTGGCAGGATGTCAACGATAGTTATAATTTGTAACTCTAACCGGGTATAAAAAGTAGGAAGATCAAGAACAAATTAGTCTGAATAATACTTTGCCATGTGACAGCGATTAGGGGAAAAGAACGATTTTTGTTTTCTTGTCAAATATTTTAGGGACTACTTTGGCTTTCCCGTTTTTCTAAATATGAGGCTCACGTTCCTATCGGGGGAGCGTGCTAGTCACCCAAATCACGGAACATTCGCTCGAAAAGTAGGTTCCGACGAAAAACGCATTGCCTTCACTGTTTCTAGGCATTATGGTGACTGACCAAAGTTGGAAGCAAAACTTTAGAACCATCCCTCTAGAATAAGATCACTACCGTCCCACGTCAATATTTATGGCCTGACACAAGCGCATTTAAAAAAAGGAAGTTATGCTGCCGCACCCTGTACTATAGTTTGGTACATTGAACATTTTTTAGATTAAGCGCGATGTTCTTTTGACCGATACTTCACTAAACGAGTTCGACTGTGCTTGAGTATTAGCCCAGATATCAGATTTGAGAGGTTTTACATGACAATAAAATTTTACATGAAATTTTACACTTCAGGTCACATTTTATGTTTTGGCAATAAAAGTCAATATTTATGTATAATTATTTATAGTACTATGAAGAAAGAATATTGAAAGAACAAAAAAGGTTAAATTATATTGAAAGAAGAAATATGATGTAATTATTTTGGAAGAAATGACATGATGCAATTATGTCATTTTCTTTATGCAATAATACTTTCTGAAGTATTATTGCATCAAGAAAAGATAATGAACGATTTCCACAAAATAATTTTTAATAAATTCATTTATGGTAATTACATTGGTTACTGCGAATAATTATAAACTTAAAACGAAGCTAAACTTAAGATGGTGCAAAAACAAATTTATCATCATTTTAAAGCAAATATTTGCTTTCAAAACTAATAGAAAAGCTATGAGTCAACTAAATATTGACTCATGTAATTAATCACTGGCTTCAGCGATAGTCAGCTTTCTTTGAAGATTAATGCGAACAGAGTTTAAAAAAGAACTGTTCCTTGCAATAATAATCTGGTATCGCATATGAGCCTGACTCATAGTTAACACACGTTTCTTATCTTAAGAACTTTTATTTTCTATTACTGGACCTTGATTTCATCAGTTTTTGTGAGCGATTAATTCAGGTTTTTAATAATACGTTTAAACTACAGGAAAATTAATTTAATGAAGAAAAAAAATACCCAAAAGCAATGGAAAAGATTTCATTTACTTCTATTTAGGTAAATTTATTAATAAAGTTTAACAAATCTTGAAAACAAAGGGCTTGTAAGACGTTTGAACAAAATACAGTGGAACCTCACTATTCGTACACAATTCTTTCCAGCAGGCAGTTCGAATAGCGATTTGTACGGATGGCGAATTATTTTTTCTCAGAAGATACAACGTAAACTATATTAATCCGTTCCAGTTCCACAGATGGCTGCTTCTTTAAACCTATGAAGAACAAATGTACAGTACTGTACATGAAATTATAGATAAATAAAAATTTAACTGCACTTTGCTTGTACTGAGGTGAGCTGATGGCGTAATAAAGGAAGATGGATATCCCAACTTCCCCATCTGGAAAAAATCGAAGATCCGGAGCTGAATTTAAAGGGTGTTTTCAGAGTAAAAAGTGTCAAGCCAAGCGGAAACTGAGAATGAGCGTTTCAAACTAAAAAGCACTAAATATGTTTTTTTGTTGGAGGGGTGGGGGGGAGGGAGACGACAAATTTTTACACCGGGTGACATCCATGCTAGGAACGCCACTGTATATATATATATACAGGGTGTCCCAAAACGACCACATAAACTCTGCACAGCTAGATTCCTCGCTGGGAGTACATAAAAACTTCCCAAAGAAGCGCTCCTGTACGATCCATAGTTTACGAGAAAAATACGAAAAACAAAGTATGACGTCACTGCCAGTGCAAGAAAAAACACTGCATTGGAGATATCAATAACAGTATTTGTATATCTGCCCAGACGATAATGTTTAAAGCGAACGTTTTAAACATTATCGTATATATATATATATATTTATATGTATAATTGAAATTTCTTTTCCACTATTATCTACAAATGTTTACAGTCCGGTCCGGCTGTAGTCACAGCATTTACACTACTTTTTTTTATGCTCCTAATTTTTTTGGTCAATATTTTAGTAGCGTGACATTTTAAATTCTTTTTGCCAAAATACTCCACTACAGTGCTTCCATCCTTGTTCGTAAATAAACTTCAGTCTAATACCAAAGCATTTTGTGTCGTAATTACTTTTAAACAAAACATATTTTAGCTGTTGTACAAAAAAGAGGGCGAAAAATTGAAATGAGACAATAATATGAATGAGTTTGGTGAAACAAAAATATAAATAACACGGTTGTTTGAGGGAAAATAATAGTATGTTCAAATTTAAAGTAAGAAAGAAATAAAAAGAAAAAAAAAAACAACACTATAAATCAATTATAAGCCTGAAACAATGCTTGATATCTGAGTTTCAGATCAAATTTGTAAGAGAATAGCATGAAACATAGCGCCATTTTTTATTCTGTCAAAATTGAAATCATTTGTTTATTTTCCGCACATACAATAAATACGTTTAATAAGAAAAATAACTAAATAACATGAACTAAAAAAATGCATACATATCCATTAAATTGATAGAAGCAAACATAAGAAATGAGAAATGCAGTTGTTATTTGCTTTATATCTCGCACGGAAAATGCGCCTTTTTATTTGGAATGCAAAACAGAATGAAGCTCAACTTCAAACGAATGAAAAATTAAATTGGAATGTTGCTTCTCGTCAAAGTAATATATTTTATGTCATCTTCAAGAGGAAATATCATTTGATCAACAGAGTAAAAAAATGCTCATAATAATGAAGCATCAGATACGTTTTCTGTTAAAACTTTTTTTCGTTTGGATCAATGTGTTAAAAATTTATGTTTACTCGTGAGAAAACAGTAAAATGATGTACTGCAAACTACGTTTGATACTGATCGTGTATGAGAATAACATCAAAGAAAATATGCATAAATAAATTTCAAAAATTAAAAAAGCCTGATAAACCTACAGATATACATCTTTTTGTTTTAAATATCTTTTCACATACTGTAAAACAATTCTGTAAAAAAGACAAAAAGGAAACTGCGTGTTTATCTAAATTTAAGAAGAACTTGTTCCAAATTAAAGAATCAAGTTTCTTGGTTACGTCGACAGGGTGGCGTAGTGGTAAGGCGCAGGTCTCGTACGCCCAAGGTCGCAGGTTCGAACCTGGCCCAAGTCGGTGGATTTTCAAGATGCAGAACATCGTCTGCGCCCATGTCGCATGATTGTGCGGCATGTTAAAGACCCCTTGAGTATCCGTTTGGCTTGGATACTCTCGGCTGAATTAAATACATAGTGCAATTCGCATCAAAGAGAGCTCAGGTGCCGCCATCTAGGGGAAACTGAGCGTCCAAATTCTCAGTGGCAATGGCCTCCACCAACAGTGGTGCTACTTGAAAAAATGGATGCCGATTACCGGGGTATGCACTAGGTCTGCAAAGGTTAATGACCATACGCAGCCCCATTAGAAAGAAAGAAAAAATAATTTCTTGGTTACAGTTTCTCAATAAAATTTTTGTATTTCCGCCTTCTGTACAACTACAAAGAAAGATCTATTAAGTTATGTGTAACTGAACACTTGAGATCTTGGACTACCAGTTTAAAACTTTCAAACAAATGCATAATTAAACATTTGAGATCTGTGACTACCAGTCAAAAAATGGTCAATAAATGCATAATGTATTTTGACGTGCGGTCTACTGCCAGACCAGACTTGGGCGCACAAGTTCTCCCAACTCCGGAAGCCTCTTCGACCGGGCGGCCTGAGGCAGAGGAAATCCCACAGCGTGAGCTGAACTGAACGTAATTTCGACTTTGCGTATAGAAATAGTAATTCAGCGTACTCGCGGATGGCGCCACTACTGCTGCACATTATCTGTTGCAATGAATTTATAGAATTTTCTCTGATTTTTGTTCTCTATAGTTCCCTTTTTACAAGCTTTGTAGTTTCCCGTTTTCCGTTCTGTTTAATTTTACTTCAGACTCTAGATAAATGGTTTCCAGGAGGTTCTCATGCATTTTCGATCACATTTTTTTTAGTGTATGAATCAGAAGTTTAAGAAATCGTTATTTTAAAATAGTCCAGTTTTAATATTAAAATTATTATTATTATTTTGTTGTTATGACTATTTCATGTTTTCTTATCTGTCCACTCAACGTTGTGTTTTAGAAACAGGAAAATTTTGATATATGCAATACTTATATTTTATAAATATCGCATGTCAATTAAGCAAATAAATAGCTTTTAAAATGAAAATTGTTTCTACTTTGCATTACACTATTGTTATCATTGTCCCTATACTTGCAGAATATTTAGAACTTTTAAAAAATCTAAAGAAAAATATTTTCAAAAACGCATTCATAATTTCGTTCCAATATATAATATAAACTATAATTAAATTAAAAGAAAACAATAATTACTGATTTTGCTAATCACTTATTTTATTTCATCATATAATTGAAAATTATAGCGAATAAGACTCTAAATCTTCCATTCTTTTGTAAACGAAGAAAAGAAATACCTAAACCTTAAAGCTATTTTAAATAACTGGATTCCTTTCATACAAAAGAATTAATACTCATACTTAATCGCAGCTTAGAAATTTCATTCAAATATGAACTAATAAAATGTATTTTGACCTGCTACTTTGTCTTTACGATCATATACAAAGCTCAGAGAAAATATTCTATTAAAAAGGGAAAAAAACCCAGAAAGCTACTCATACGAGAAAATGGAGGCTTTATCTTTTTAATCCAGTTAGAGAAAAATAGGGACTTCAAAAGTTTCTGCTTCCAGATGATAATATTGTTTAATGATAAAGAAAGGAAAAATCGAAAATCCTATACTGGAGGCATCCATGCGGGAGCAAAGTCAATCAGATAGAACAGTTGAGTATTAAAAAGAATAAGATGTAGGTAAAGAACGACATAAACTTCGTTTTTGAAGAAATGCAGCTCTTAATATGGTAATGGCATTGATGATATTTTTTCAATACCATTTGCCGGCAAAACAATTGTCGAAATTACTTTTTTGTCTGTTGGACAGATGTTAATTTATTTTCTTGAAGAACATTCTTCCGTGGAACGTTACTTTTCGGCATTACAATAATTCAGGTATGTCATTATTGATAAATTTTGGGTGGGAAATAACGTTATTCCAATGACTTATTTATAGGGCTCGACCGATGGCATTTTTTGGCCGATGGGCCGATGCCGATTGTTGGCCGATTGTTCCGAGATCGGCCGATGGCCGATTGCCGATTATTCTCCTCTTCCATCGGCCGATGGCCGATGCCGATGGCCGATGGAAAAGAAAGTCGCTTTAAACCATTAAAACGTGTAGAATGCTGGTCAAAAATGTCATTTAAATCATTTTCTATTTATTTTTATGTTTATAAAAGCATAAATGCATTATTCAAGCTCCGTAAAACTGTTTGAGCGAAGTTTACATAATAATTAAAACTGAAAGAATCACTCGCGATTCTAGTAAAGTAATTAAACTATTTGGAGGTTAAAAAAAATTAAGAATGCTATATCGGAGGATTTTCAATTGTTTTTTTTTTTTCTTATCTTTGCAAAAAAAAAAAATCTCAACAACTATTGGATCGGCTCGGGTCTAATTCCCTTTGCTTCAACATTTTCTCTTTATAACACCTGCACTGCAAATGCCAAGTGCAAACTGCCTTTATTTTCTTAGTTTTTTCATGGAGAGGAATGCAGATGTTATGATACAGACTAGGGATGTAACGAATATTCAGCCACTATTCAGTATTCGATCTATTCGGCCCTTTGACCGAATATTCGGCCTGGCTGAATACTGGGTAAGGTCAAATTCGGCTTGGCCGAATATTGACGGACTATTCGGCAGCATTGTTCTGCTGCAGTAGAAATGTAAAAAAATAAAGAAATTAGTAGATTTTAAACATTTAAAATAGTATTGTAATTATTGCAAAAAAAAAAAAAAAAAAAATACATTAGTATATAGTTTTAAAAATAATTAAAAAAACCCTACCTTTTTTAAACTTTGTTTTAGGCTTGACTGAGCAAAAACAGAATTTAAAGTTGTAATATTATATTTTATATTTAGCCTTTGCTCCCAAAAGCTGGCAATAGTTAATTATGATCGAGAATATGAGAAATTTATTTTGTTATTATTAACAAAGTGGAAGTCAGACTTTGTTGGGGTAGACTGATTTATTGTGAATATTGGGTAAGAGAGAAATGTGAAAAGCCTAGAATATATCATGAATATTTAGATAGCATAAGTTATTGGGGTTTCTTTAAATAAAAATATATTCCTATTAAGTGCATTAAATTTTAACAGATCTTTTAAAAATAGGTATGCAGAAACCCCATAAAATAAAAATATTAACTTTTATAACTTTTAAAATATATCTTCATAAAACAGTTTTGAGAAGGTAAAAGTTCACTAAGCAATAGTAGTTCTTTCATTTGAATTAATAATTAGTAAAATAATGCTAATGCTTACTACCATAAAACATTTTATTTGTATTCCACTTGTGGGTGAAATTCTTAGTTTTCTTACATTCAAAACAATAGAGAAAATAGATTAATTTTAAATCGTTTTAAATTCTTAACAAACAGAATTAAATCATGTATCATAGATTGTGTGTAATTAGTGCTTGACTTTGTGAATAATTTTAAATTTGACAAATACTTTCTATTAGAATGATTTTCTAGAAATTTTAATATTCTACAGCCGAATATTCGGTATTCGGCTTCGGCCTAGAAGAAACGGTCGAATATTCGACTTCGGCCTGGAAGAAGTGGCCGAATATTCGGGTATTCGGCCAAACCACTATTCGTTGCATCCCTAACACAGACTAACAAATAATGTGGCTTGGATTTTTAACAAAACTGTCAGCCCCCTCCTCTCGGATTTTTTTCATGACCCCCCCCCCCCCCCCGTTTTTAAAAGAAAAGCGGGAACGATTACATGTTTATTTTTCTTTAAGAAAGTTATTTTAAGCTCTTTTTCTGAATTAAAAATAAAATATTTGTAAATTCCGCTCGCAGTATTTTCCCTTGTATAGTATATCCTTTGTTCTTAACCAAGAAATACTGAATATTGCTTTAAAAACATAGACGTGAGATTTTTTTGTCATTACAAATGAATGCTGGGTCTTAAGAACTAATCTTATTAGATTTTTTTTCTCTTGCGAGTTGAAAATTACACCGAAATACTTGACATGTTCTTTCTATTTTCATGAGCACAATGTAAGGACACCGAAATAAAACAATATTTTGAGCACCAGCAGTTTTCTGTAGACAAATAATCTTCTGAAAGCACGTGATCGTTTATAAAAATTAAGATGTATTTTGAAAAAATATATATTTTTTTATATACGTTGACAATTTTTGAAATTAATGAAATTGTAGCATTTTTATTAAGGTATTGTTCCACCCTGTATCTCAAACTCGTTGTTAAAGAATTAATTTTTATGTGTTCAAGTCGAACTTGAACACATAAAATTTCGATCAATAAACATTTATACTGAAAAATTGATTTATATTTTTCATCAATATGTTCTATGCTGCACAAGAAATATTCTAAACTGAAAGCAGATGCAACGAGATTGTTGTACAATAGCAGAAAAACTGTCAACTGTCTAACACGCGGCATCAAAGAAACCAAAAAAATGCGCTAAAAAAACGAAGTACAAACGGGGAAAAATTAAAATAATTATCGTATAAAAAATGGTTAGATGTATTTTGAAAAAAAATATGCATTGATGAATCTTTGAAAATAAAGAAATTTTAGCATTTTTATTAAGATGTTATTAAATCCTGTCGCTCGAACTCGCATTTTGAGAATTCGATTTTTAAAAATTGCAAATCGAACTTGACCACATAAAATTTCCATCAATAAATATTTATACTGGAAATTTTTTCTTATTTTTGACCAATCTTTTCTATGTTGTAAACTAAAAATGAAATAATGAGAACAACCGCACACTAAAAGCAAATGCAACAAGATTGCTGCACAATTGCAAAAAAACTGAAACACGTGGGATCGAAGAAGCAAAAAAAAAAAAAAAAAAAAAAACCGCAAAGAGAAAAAAAGTTTACGCTGGTAAAAATTAAAATTATTATCGTACTTTGATTGAGCTGACTTTTTATTGTTTACAGTTTCGGAATAATAAGAAACATGACAAACTAAATGCAGATGGTATAATATTATTACACAATGACATCTAATGCACTAAGTCATTATTAAAAGAAAAACGGACAAAAATGAGGCAACTATCCTAGTGCGAAAAACAAATAGCACTCATAAACGCCTCTATGACTTTTACTTTAACATATTTTATTTCGCGAGCATTCTGCTCAAAGAGAACTATTTTAATAATGAAGGTTTTCGGGAAGCGATCGCTTAAACTAGTTTTCCAAATTTTTTATCAAATACTTTTGATACTATCAATTACAAATTAGAGTGACATTATTTTTGTGTGTGTGTTTTTTTTTTTTTAACTTATGTGCTGCCTGTTATTGTATGAAATAGATATTGAGCCGTGGAGAAAAAAAGAAAGTGAAAGACAGAATGTTTTCTGGAAAGTTGTCACTGCGAAAAACATCGGCCTTGCATCGGCTTTTAGATGTTTTTAAGGCCGATGGGCCGATGTTTTTCTAAAGTTAACATCTGCCGCCGATGCCGATGGCCGATGGCAACTTTGTTGAACCATCGGCGCCGATGCATCGGCGAGGCCGATGCATCGGTCGAGCCTTACTTATTTATATTTATTTATTCCGTTTTCAATTAAAATAATTTAAATGTGTTTATTCGCTATCATCTAATCATATAATCATCTAATTTAATCTATTTTATATCATCTAAGTTAATCCATTATTGCTAGGTGTGTTCAAATATGTTACGTACTATTAAACGTAGTTGAGGAATTTTGATTATGCTATTGGGATTTCTTATTTAAAAAGCAAAGTCAAATATTTACTGGCAATAGTAAATTAGTAGTGTACAACTTAATAAAAATAAGTAAAATTTCGTCTTCAATCTGAATAGTTGCGACTATACTTCTAGTGGTAGGTACTTTAGCGACAGAGCATATCAAATAAATGAATCCTATTAGGATTTCTTATTTGCAAAAGCAAAGTCAAGGATTTACCGGAAATAATAACTCAGTAATGCACAAATTAATAAAAATAAGTTAAATTTCGTCTTTTTCTTCAATCTGAATAGTTGAAAGGATACTTCTAGATTTAAGCACTTTTGCGACTGAGTTTATGAAAGAAATGAGTCCTACTAGGATTTCTTATTTCCAAAGGTAAAGCTCAGGATTTACTGGCAATAATAAATCAGTAATGTACAACTTAATAAAAATAAGTTGAATTTCGGCATTTTCTTCAATCTGAATAGTTGAAAGAATGCTTCTAGATTTAAGTAACTTTGGCGACAGAGATTATCAAAGAAATGAGTCCTATTAGGATTTCTTATTTCCAAAAGTAAAGTCCAGGATTTACTGGCAATAATAAATCAGTAATATACAACTTAATAAAAATGAGTTAAATTTCGGCTTTTTCTTCAATCTGAATAGTTGAAAGGATACTTCTAGATTTAAGCACTTAGGCGACTGAGCTTATCAAAGAAATGAGTCCTATTAGGATTTCTGATTTATAACAGTAAAGTCAAGGATTTACTGGCAATAATAAATCAGTAATGTACAACTTAAAAAAATAAGTTAAATTTCGGCTTTTTCTTCAATCTGAATAGTTGAAAGACTACTTCTAGATTTAAGTAATTAGGGGGTCACAGATTTTATCAAAGAATTAAATCCTATTAGGATTTCTTATTTACAAAAGCAAAGTCATGGATTTACCGGAAATAATAACTCAGTAATGCACAAATTAATAAAAATAAGTTAAATTTCGTCTTTTTCTTCAATCTGAATAGTTGAAAGGATACTTCTAGATTTAAGCAGTTTTGCGACTGAGTTTATCAAAGAAATGAGTCCTACCAGGATTTCTTATTTCCAAAGGAAAAAGTTCAGGATTTACTGGCAATAATAAATCAGTAATGTACAACTTAATAAAAATAAGTTGAATTTCGGCATTTTCTTCAATCTGAATAGTTGAAAGAATGCTTCTAGATTTAAGTAATTAAGGGCCACAGAGTTTATAAAGAAATGAATCCTATTAGGATTTCTTATTTACAGAGGCTAAGTCAAGGATTTACTGGCAATACTAAATCAGTAATGCACAACTTAATAAAAATAAGATACATATCGTCTTTAATTTGAATTGTTACAGGGATACTTCCAAGTACGCATATGTAAATTTAATGTACCTAAAAAAAACAACTAACCGTTAATGGTTTTTTCTAAAATTGTTAAATTTTAAAAGGTAATTTCTAAGGCTCTACCGATGCATCGGCCTCGCCGATGCATCGGCGCCGATTGTTCAACAAAGTTGCCATCGGCCATCGGCATCGGCGGCAGATGTTAACTTCAGAAAAACATCGGCCCATCGGCCTTAAAAAACATCTAAAAGCCGATGCAAGGCCGATGTTTTTCGCAGGGACAACTTTCCAGAAAACATTCTGTCTTTCACTTTCTTTTTTCCTCCATAACTCAATTTCTATTTACATACAAAAACAGGCAGCACATAAGTTTAAAAAAAACCACAAAAATAATGTATTAACAATATATATTTACTACTATATTTATACTACAAAGTATGTGATAAAAAATTCGGAAAACTAGTTTAAGCTTTCGCTGCCCGAAAATCTTCATTATTAAAATAGTTCTCTTTGAGCAGAATGCTCGCGAAAAAGAATATGTTAAAATAAAAGTCATAGAGGCCTCTTATGAGTGCTATTTGTTTTTCGCACTAGGTTATTTGCCTCATTTTTGTCCGTTTTTCTTTTAATAATGACTTAGTGCATTAGATGTCATTGTGCAATAATATTATACCGTCTGTAGTTTGTCATGTTTCTTATTATTCCGAAATTGTAAACAATAAAAAGTCAACTCAACCAAAGTACGATTATAATTTTAATTTTTACCAGCGTGAATTTTTTTCTCTTTGCGGTTTTTTTTTTTTTTCTTCTTGGATCCCACAGTGTTACAGTTTTTCTGCAATTGTGCAGCAATTGTTGCATCTGCTTTTAGTGTACGGTTGTTCTCATTATTTCATTTTTAGTTTACAACATAGAAAAGATTGGTCAAAAATAAGAAAAAAATTTCCAAAAAAATTATTTATTGATCGAAATTTTATGTGTCTAAGTGCGACTTGCAATTTTTAAAAATTGAATTCTTAAAATGCGAGTTCGCGCGACAGGATTTAGTAACATCTTAATAAAAATGCTAAACTTTCTTTATTTTCAAAGATTGATCAATGCATATTTTTTTTTCAAAATACATCTTACTATTTTTGATACGTTAATTATTTAAATTTTTTCCCCTTTATAGTTCGTTTTTTTAGCGCTTTTTTTTTTGGCTTCTTTGATGCCACGTGTTGGACAGTTGACAGTTTTTCTGCTATAGTACAACAATCTCGTCGGGATATACTATACAAGGGATAATACTGCAAGCGAAATTTTCTTATATTTTATTTTTATTTCAGAAAAGAGCTTAAAATAACTTTTTTAATGAAAAAAAAAAAAAAAAAACATGCAATCGTCCCCGCTTTTCTTTTAAAAACGGGGGGGGGGGGGGGGGATCATGAAAAAAATTTGAGAGGAGGGGGTTGACAGTTTCGTTAAAAATACAAACCCACATTATTTGTTAGTCTGTGTTATAACATCTGCATTCCTCTCCATGAAAAAAATAAGAAAATAAAGGCAGCTGCACTTGGCATTTGCAGTGCAGGTGTTATAAAGAGAAAATGTTGAAGGAAAGGAAATTAGACCCGAGCCGATTCAATAGTTGTTTAAATTTTTTTTTTCTTGGAAAGATAAGAAAAAAAAAATTGAAAATCCTCTGATATAGCATTTTTTAATTTTTTTAACCTCCAAATAGTTTAATTACTTTACTAGAATCGCGAGTGATTCTTTCAGTTTTAATTATTATGTAAACATTCCCCCAAACAGTTTTACGGTGTTGAATAATGCATTTATGCTTTTATAAACATAAAAATAAATAGTAAATGATTTAAATGACATTTTTGACAAGCATTCTACACGTTTTAATGGTTTAAAGCGACTTTTTTTTCCATCGGCCATCGGCCGATGAAAGAGGAGAATAATCGGCAATCGGCCATCGGCCGATCTCGGAACAATCGGCCAACAATCGGCATCGGCCCATCGGCCAAAAAGTGCCATCGGTCGAGCCCTAGTAATTTCACTTTTTCTCAATGTATTAGTAGGATTTAAAAGTATATGTAAAAGTATAAAAATAAATAATTTGTTTTCACTATTTATCTTACTTTGCATTATAAATAGTAGTAATTATTTTTAAATTATAAACATGCATTACTTTAGTTTTTTTTACACAATTTTACGTATTCACGGTTGTTGCAAATAACGGATAATACGAACAAATTCGCGAATTTTTGGCATTTCGTATTAAGCGAGTTCAACTGTATTTATTAAAATGAAAGAGCCTTATTAAATGCAGCGACATCCCCAAGGGACAACAGCCAACTCCTAATTTCATCAGTAATGGCATTTCTGAGTAATTATAAAATTCAGCTACATAGAAATTTATATCTGATTAAATCCATTTTCCCGAAACACAGTTAATAACTGCAATGACCTAGTCGCTGCTCCCTGGTGCCAACAACCCATTACTTTTATCTGCCTACACAATCAACTCCAGAGTGGATTTTTTCAAGATTGCCTGATATAATGTCGAACAGCCCCACGGAGGGTCCCAAAGGTACACCGAGATCAACTGTTCTTAATGAACTGCGAAAAGAATCCACCGTCCGACGGATAAAATTTGATCAATGGCTTGAGGGAATGTTTTAGTGTACATAGAAAACAGGCTTGTGTCATTTGCGGCACAAATAGTGTTTTTAACTGTAAGAAAACGTTAGAAAAAATTGGAGCTCAGGAGTTCCTTTAACGTATACCTATACTAAAAAATTTTTTTGTTCTAGAATGCATGAGAATGTCCTGGAAGTCATTTATTCAGAATCTGGAGTAAACTTACGAGATACAGATAATTAAAAACAGGAAACTACAGTTACTACTACTTAAAAGAGGAAATTACAGAGAATAAACAACAGAAAAATCTCTGTCAATGCTGTTGTTGTTTCCAATGTGGAGGCACTTGCCTATTCGCATTTGCCCTTTTTCCGCGGGAAATGCTGGACATTTGTGAAGGGTCACCTGATAGGTGACCAGCATTGACCCTAACACATTGTAGTCGGATGACACCAGATGGCGCCACCACAACCACGCCACCTTCCTTTTTTGACCTAAGGGTGAAGGGAAGGGAACATCTCCACCCTCCGGTACCCTCGGAGCTGCCTCGGGACTTCAGGGTCCACGGATTTCACATGCACGTATTCCCAAGTGTACATGGTGGGTCTTCAGCGGCTCGGGTATCGAACCCGAGCTCCTCCGATCCGAAGCTCGGCATCCTAACCGCTAGGCTACTACGGCCATTCTCTGTAAATGCACGGCAACATATAGTCATATAAGTAGCAATTCAGCGTACTCAAAGAGGGCGCCGAAACTGCGGCGCAATAAATGCACGGCAACATATACTGCGCCGCAGTTTTGGCGGCATCTTTGAGTACGCTGAATTGCTACTTTTTGTGCCCGAAGCTGTTGTGATTCCACTGCCTTAGATGGCTCGGCCAAAGATGCTTCTGGAGTTGGGAGGACTGGCTGCCGAGAGCAAGTCTGCTCACTAGAGCTGGAAACAAATGTTACGTCAACAATATATAATGCATTTGTTTACATTTTTTAAATGGTAGCCATAGATCTCAAGTGCTCAGTTACTTTTATAGATCAACTGTTATTAAGAGATTTGCTTATTTTATTTAAAAAAGTTCTTCGTAAATTTACAGAAATACTCAGTTTCCTTTCTGTATATTTAAATTTTTTTTTAGTATACATTAATGAGACAGAAATATTTTTAAGACATACAAAATTTTAGCATCCCATATGCCTAGCTCGCTTTCCATTATAATTATATTGTCATAGATAAATACATCACGTTATCAATCAATGTAGAGAACTTTACTCAGTCATTAAAGACATTTTAATCATCTAAATTGTAAAAAGAAACTGCAAAAGATAAATATTGACGGTTTTAAATTAGTGGTTTAAAAAGCGGTTTCTATTCGCTTATGCTATTTGCTTTAAAAATATTTTGGCTAGGAAAATATATGCAGAGTTTTGAATTTTGATCTCAGCTGCGCTTGAAGAAGTTTTTTTCCAGTGCGTAAGTCATTAATCAAGATAAAATGGCTTTAATGTACCGATAATTGATGTTAATTAAATGTATTGTATAACTCATAAATCAAAAACATAGAAAATTATGTTGCCTCTTAGACATTAACTAGTTTTTGCACGATGATAAAAAAAAAATTGAAATTTTTTAAGATATAGTCATTTAAAGTACATGGATAATCTCTATTGTGCCTAAGATATTTGTAACGCTCTTAGCACTTAAAATTTAATTTCATAAGAATTTTTCTATGAATGTCAAATCATGCTGGAAAAATCGTTTAAATCGAGATCCTGATCAATATTGTTTTTCCTTTTGAATTTCAGCACGAAGGCATTATACAGTAAACTCTTCTATAGCGGATATATTTGTCCGTAACAAAGGGGTGTCCTCAAAACTGGTCTTTTTTAAAGGCTCATTTTTTTGCTGGCTAGGAATTAAAAACTGTCCGCCTAGGAGAGGTTTCCGATTTGAGCGGTGTCTGTTAGGAGAAGTCTTACTGTAATTCTTAATTTATGCATTGTTTACACATAACTTTTGTTGTTTATGTTGGCAGAGGTCAAATCATGTCAAAATTTTTTTTCAATCGAGATCCGGAGCAATTCAATATTTTCTAGTTACTACATTTTACATCTGTGGTACAAGTATACACATTATGTTCGTATATTATTTTTTTTAAACGTAGGTCTCTACACTAGTTCCGCATATTGTAGAGACGACAAAAAAAATGTTACGGAAATTTTGAATTTTGATAGAAACTGGCTTTATATCATGAAAATTTGATTGCAACCATAACTCTTTTGATTGCTAATATTTATGTATAAACTAGAAAATTCACCCGGTATTGCCCACTACATACATATTGAGGAAATTTATCAATTCCATGTATGTTTCTTTATTAAATGAGGAAAAAAAGTGTTCATGTTCCGCTACTAAATGCGAAATGCAAAAGAGCAGGAAACCAGGTCTCGGAAAATTAATACTTAAGTTTAAATTAAAAGCCTATCTATTTTAACCTTTTTACCTATTTTTAAATCCTTTTTACAACAATTAATTTATTGGAATTCATTATTATTAAAATCTGCATTTAACTTTCAGGCTTTGCTTAATCCTCGTCGAAGAAATTCGATTCCGGGTAATACCTCACATGCTATTTCTTCTAGAGTTTTTGAACAAATTACCTCTAACGTAGTTTTTCTTATCAGCATCGAAATGATATAAAATTTTAAGAAAATGAGACAATTTTTTCTATTTTTTTTTTGTTGCCGAAATAAGCCTTGAAAAAAAGAAAAAAAAAAAAATCGAATTTTTTAACAGGATTTTTTATAGCCGAAATGAACCTTGTGATATAGAAAACATTAATTCGAATTTTTAAATGGGATTCTTTTTATTAAATGCGCTTTTTTTTAATGACGAAACAGACTCTGGATATAAGTAAAAAAATATTCGACTTTTTAAACGGGACTGCCTGAGTTTGAATTTTGTGCCAAATATCACTTCATTCTGTCTATTGGTGTGGGTTTATATACAAACATACACACAAACTTTTATGCATATACATAAAATGTTCATGAAAAATTATTCGCAAAAGTTTTTCATAAAAGGTTTTGAGTATAATATTACAAAATAAAAACTTTTAATTAAATTTAAAGTTTTTAGTATCAGTCTAATTACGGTAAAAAATTTCTTTTTTTCAGATTTAATAACTTTTCAACCCTGAATTATTCGCGGAAACTAATATGAATACACAAAAACATTGATGTTGCGATGACATATAATTAGATATCATAAATTAGGAACCGAAAAAAAATAAACGTTGGAGGAAAAAATGGGAAAACAGTCAAGTATCAGATTTATTTTTCTTCTCTCTTTATTTAAAAGATACGTCCCAAGCCTATAATGAAGAGATTAATTCCACATAATTAACTTTTTCTGAACTATCTGGAAAAGTACACGTCGAATGATAAATTAAGCGAAAGTAAATTTGCTTTATAAAAAATATTTTTATTTCGAGAAGAAAAAATGTTGTATATGTAGTTAGTAAGATAAAAAAAGAATGACATTATTTGAAATATGAAATGATTTAACTGGATGAAAAGACTTACACACTACTACGTAAGAGCATTTTATTATTTTTTTTCTTGAAACATGAGTGGGTGAAAGTTTTGCAATGTTAGGTGTATGTATGGGTATATTGGTATTATAAATAACAAGGATAAGGAAAGTTTTTTTTAAATGCTGCTTAATTAAGATTTAATATCTTCCACACATAGTATCTGTGGCTTGGAGCAACAAAATCCAATATCCATTTTTTGAGATATTTAATTTTTAACATAAGGTAAATGACCCGGTAGTGGACACAGTTAAGAAAATTTTCGTACTCTTTTACGTGGCAAATTTTTTTTAAGGGACTTGCATCAATATTTGCATGATTAGCTTAATCGCCAACTATTTCTCTAAAAATTACTTACCTATAAAATGTCATTAGATGCAAAATTAGGATTTTTACGTCAAATTTACTAAACGCTTAATTTGTATCTATAGTGGACATTTATAAGTCACGTATTTGCATTAGTAGTGGACAGAAATTAATATCGTCTATTTTATGCTGTTAACTTGGAGAAATAATTTAAAAAATGACTAGGGACCATTCATAAATGATATCACGCTTTTCCCCCGTATATTTTCCCCAAATCCCTAACCTTCTTATTGATCGGCTTTAGTAAAGAGCAGAAAATGTGACCGTTGTGGAGGCAGCTAATAAATACTATGATCCATGTACTTGCATAGATGCTCCAACGCCAACTTTAGCTCTATTAACCTGTACTAGGAATCGTTCGCTATAGGTTCTGATAATTTCATTCAAGTTTAACGTTACATTCGCTTATTTTAGGAGCTTAAAGATCTAAGTGTCCACTACCAGGTCATTCACCAAATTCTTTTTGAATTCGAAAGATCTCGCCGAGGACATTTCATTTCTATATTTTACTTTTTGATTTGAACAATTTTTTGTTTAATTTTAAACGGTTAAATTTTTTTTAGCATTAGCACCCATGGGCAAAAGTGAAGCAAATTATGTAAACTGTGGGCACAAGATCCAAGTTCCTATGAGCAAGCTTACTAAGAAGAAGTTCTCGGTGTGAAATATTGATTTGTAGCGTCTACGGGAGATTTCAATCCTATATAAATCCTGGTCTACCCGACAGATTTGCTTGCAACAAACTTTATCGGAAAGATACGACACTGTAGAACATGTACAAAGTCCAACAAGAACTGAACGAGTTTATTTTCCTATGAATTTTTTTGATCGGGAATTTTAAGGATATTTCAAAATGAATGAATGAATGAGTGAAATAATGAACGAATGAATAGATGAAAGAGTAAAAGAATGAATGAAGGAATAAATGAATGAGCGAAAGAATGAATGAATGAATAAATGAGTGAATAAATGAATGATCAAATAAATAAATGAGTGAATGAATGAATAAATGAGTGAATAAATGAATGATCAAATAAATAAATGAGTGAATGAATGAATAAATACATGAATCAGTTAATGAATGAATGAATAAATGAAAGAATGAATGAGTGAGTGAATGAATATGTGTTATCCGTTGAAAAATGTATATTTGATGTAATTAAGAACTAGAGCTAAATGAGAAAGAGATAGCTAGTTTATAAATTTGATTTTTGTGTATTCGGGATACTAGGCCCTTATAGTTCTAGACGGAACTTCTTGCTCTTACAGAATTTAGTCATTGCCCTGTAAAAAATTCTAGTTCAACCTTTTATCAAAAAAAAAAAGTGGTGAAATTTAGCTGCAACCACCATTTGGTACTAAGTTAAACAATTATAATGGTGTAGATCCACAATGAATGAGAAACATGGAACCATTATAATGGTTCTATTTTAGTACCAAATGTTGGTTGTCGTTAAATTTCACCATTTGTTTTGGTGAAAGGTTGAACTAAAATTTTTGCAGTGTGGTCATTTTTGTTACAATCGAGAGGTACTATTTTAATATACATTGTTCAATAATTTTCTAAAAGGAAAAGCGTTAATAAATTCCTTTCAATTATCCATTACTTATTTACCTAGATATGCCGCTGAAAATAATGGGTTGGAGGGAAAGTTCTGTCGTATTTCAAAGAAAATATTTGAATTCATTAAAAAAAATATGTGTTTAATATTAATCAATTATATATGCTCCGTTATTTGGTACAACTTGTTGCCATCTTTCAGGTAACCTGTGAATTCCTGTTTTGTAGAAGTTCTCATCCTTGGAGCTAAAATAGTAAGCAACTGCCTTAGAGAAACTTTCTTTTTTTTCCCGTTAGATAATTCCCAGAACGAAATTTGCTAAACCATCTTTGACAAGTACGAACATTTCAATATCTTTTCCAAATACCGCAAATAAATTTTTACATGCAACCGATGCGTTTCTTCCTTTTTGGAATTCATACAAAATGCAGTGTCATAAATGCACTTTATCTACTGACATGTTTTTCCCTTTAAACATCACAAATAAATACTGAACGGTAAAAAGGGACTCGTTTTATATTATACAGCAGCTAAAAAAAAAAAAAAAACAAATGCTATTTAAAAAAATACTGCCTATTTAAAATACGACAGAACTTTCCCTCCAACCCATTATAACTGAGCAACGCTCAATGCTCAAATTATTTTGATATTCAAAAATTTTAAAGTAAATTGCGTTAACCTAAAACAAAGTGTTTATTAAAAAGTCAAAAATGAATCTTTAAGATAGTAGGTAAATAATCTGCAATAATTACATAAAAGTAAATGTCTTGCGATACTTCAACGCTGTTGAACCCTATGCTGTTTGTTGTTTTCACATCGGTTTGAACAGAGGGTCTTTGTTGGCGACTGACTGCATATCATTGGTTCTACATATTCCAATCATCTGGCGTGCGTTGTTACTTATATGCTGCCATATATGCTTTCATTAAATATTAATTTCACTCAGATAACCGTAATTTGCTTATGGCGCTATGACGTAAATGAAACCGGAAAGCTGTCGCCCTTGATGTGAAGACAGAAACGTTTTACAGAAACAGGGTCAAGAACCACAACAACGTTTTTTTTTGGTCAGTGAAAGGTCAGCATTACTCTTTCATTTGGCGAGCGAAAATAATAGTAAAATTTTGAAAATCATCTACAAACTGCGCTCAAACCACACTAAAAAATGTTTGCCAGGAAACTCATAAGAATCTCCTGGAAATCATTTATCCGGAGTCTAACGTAAAATTACAGAAACTTAAAACCAAGAAACTACAAAATATTTAAAGAAGGAAGTTTCAGTTAATAAAAAAACATGGTTCTGGTACACACATTCGAAGGGGAGTTTAGTTGAGCCTACGATAGTCACGGTTGGCCAATGATGCTTTCAGAGTCGGGAAGGGTGGCTGCCGAGAACTACGAAGCTGCTTACTAGAGCTGCAGTTCAATGATGCGCCAACAATTTATATTGGGTTTTTGACAATTTTTAAACTAGTAGAAACATATCTGTAGCGTTTATTTATGCATTTGCTAACAATTTTTAAACGGGTAGTCACAGATCTCAAGTGCTCAGTTTTACGTTACTTAACACGTTACTTACGTTACGTTACGTTTCCCTTCTGTACTTTTAGAGAAATTTTTTGCAGAGCAGTACTGAGTTCTGTTGATTGAAACTCAGCACGAGTGGTAAAAACGTATCGTTGTGACTGACAATTGTAGAGATTATTTCTAACGTACCTAAGGCAAAAATGTGCAATGAAAATTGCATGCACGAGTTTTTGGGTTCCAATAGCTGCTTCTTCGGTGCTACATGATGGAACTGTTCGGAAATGTTGCATGCTTTTCTCGCAATAACTTAATTTTCTTGAACTGAAGAAAATATTGTCCATAGCTCTAAACCCGTGTTTGCAATTAACGGTGCACAATTTTTACCTTTTATTAGAAGTTAATAAAGTTATTCATAGTACAATAGAATGGTTTATGTTTGTATAAGAAAATGTGCACGTGATTCATGTACAAGCCTATGAAGATATATTTCTTAAATTCATATTTTGTAATGAATTAATTTCCGAATATTTTTAATTCATAAATTTCAATTGGAAGGAAATTTAGATAAGAGGATAATATTTAATTTTGTAAAAATGTTCAATTTATTTTACAACTGTGCTTTCAGATCTATGGAACTATTTTAGATTACCAATAATGTGTTATTCTAACAAAAAAAAAATATATATAAATGATTTGCGTAGTATAGATGAATAAAGCTGAACACAAAAGCTCAAAAAGAAACATTTTAGATGACGCATTGAGAAAAATAAAAGAAAAATTATAAATAAAGGCACAAATAACATAACTTAATATTTTTTTTCTGTAAATCCAAAAGGTGCATAATTCTCTAATCTTCAGATTCATTTTACCAGTGTGATTTTGTAATCTTTGCAAATATTGTACGTAAAACGTAAACTTTATCCAATTATCTAATTGTGATTTTTTATCCCCATTTAACAGATGAATAAAAGATATTTTTAAACAAATAAGATTCCAAAAAAACATTCTTTAAGGCAATTAAACAAGGTGAAAGGTGATGAGGATAAATGAAAACACCGAACATTATAAATTAGTATTTATTTTGTTCTAATCCAAAACAAAAATATTTTTTAAATTTGAAGAGTTGTTTTATGAAAGTGTTCTTTTGCGATGCATTCAAATTACGTTTATAATAAAAATCATTTTACCTCCTCATCAAATCGTATAAATAATCAAGATGTTGTAGGTGAATAAAAGGAATATTTTAATGGAAATTAACAACGAAAGAAAGACGGAAAAAAAAGCAGTTTCCAAAAAGCTTTGAATAGAGATAATGGTAAATAATAGCACGGTGAGATGATATTCACAAACTACCAGTTTTCATTTAAAGATTTTTTCAAGTGTTTTAAAACTAATTTTATGTTTACTTAATTTTCAAGAATATATTTTGTATGCCTTTCACTTAAGGAAAATTACGTTTTTATCTTTAAGAGACGCTTTATTTGAAAAGTAATCCAAAGTCTTTCGAAAGAAACATGCTTACATTTTTTTTTCAATTAAAAGGAGAAATTTCGTTTAGAACTAAATAATCTACCTTCCAGTACTTATTTTTTTTTCTGGAGCACATAATTATGCATCAGTTGCTCATCATTCAGTATAATATTTAATGGTTAAAGTACAAATACTAAATACCTTTTAGAAAGTAAAAGCAATTTTTATGTTCCGTTCAGATGTAACTAAGCATTCTTGTTCAATATTGTATAGGCCTCAATTACCAGCTTTACGATTTAGATAAGACAGGGAATCCTCATCAACAACAGAGTGGGTTTTTTGCTGCATACTGCTTCGGATTATTTTTAGCACACAAAATGTAGTTTAAAGTACTTCTAAATGTCAACTACAATGAAAACATGCTCTTATTTATTCTTTCCTAATAGACAGCTGTTCCATTACAAATACAAATTACATAAATTGTGTTTGCTAAGAAAAATACAATTTTTTACCTTCTGCAGATAAAATGTTTTTCATTGCTGTTCCCAATGGTGCTGGGTATTGGCTCTAAGCAATTTGCTGACCTAGCTCGTTGCTCAGGGATAGGCAATCATTTTTTCATGTGCACCACTATCGGAGGATGCCAAAACCATTCGAGAATTTTGACGCCCATTTTCCTCACGAGAGGGAAATACCTGGGCCATGATGAGGTGAAACAGCACTAGAAAGTTAATTTAGCAGACAGTATATAAGGCTGTTGGCCGAATGGTTTTTACAGAACTGAAGGTCGATGCATTAGAGCAGGGGTCTCCAAACTACGGCCCGCGGGCCACATCCGGCCCGCGGACAGATCAGCTTCCCCGTCGCTAATGGCATCTGGCAAAAAAGTAATCATATTTTACACCACTAGTGGACTGATTCAACTTTTTACCACCGGCAACAGTTAATGATAATATGGTTTTGGCCCTTGGAATTTACAGGGAGTAATCAATATGGCCCTAAGGCTGGAAAGTTTGGAGACCCCTGCATTAGAGTAAAAGGACAAAATAGTTGATGTTTGCAATCAGTGTATGCGTAAGTTTTGTCATTTTCTCCATAAACATTTTCCATCACTTTAAACATTACAAATGTATCAGATTTATGTATTAAGAGCTGGGAATTATGCTTTGAAATAATATTACACTAAAATGTTGCAGACAAAAATGGTAAGAACTTATAGTTTCACCAAATATAGAACTTAAAATTAAGTATTATTTAAAACTACTTTTCTTATTATCTTATTATTTTCTAAAATGTTTTAAACCATTTCAAAGCATTAAAAAACTTCACGACATAAAAAAAAAAGTTTTAGATTCACAAAGGGTGCTGGGCGAGCAAAAGTTTGACTATAGTGGGGTTTTTGTTTGTTGGTATGCTAGATCAAGCTATAAAATATTATATATGGATACTGTTTATTTAATTGTGTATCTGGAATACGTTACATATACAATTTGTACAGTTATATACTTAAGCATGGTGAAGTCGAAGAACTGTTTACTTTCAAACATGAGAATTAAACTTTAAACGATACTTTTCGATTAAATACCATTTACCAAATTACTTAATGCTCGAAGTGCTTTTAGTGAGTTTTTGATAGCTAACAGAAAAGGGTTTCAAGTTTGAATGAATATAAATTGTTATGTCACATCAAACAACCTAATGCAAGAAATACAAATTTTACATATCTCTTTATTCACTCGAAATGCTGCCCAATCAGAACAAGTGTTTATAAATGATAATGTTATGACTGTTAATATTATAATTATCACTGCCAGGTTTACAATTATAACTGCTACTATTGCTTAAAATTTTCGACATTTAGACTGACCTCAAAAAAAGAAAAAAATTGACGCTTTTATATATCCATTTATGATTATACGTTGATGTAACAAGAGCAAAAAAATGTAAGAACGACAGAGGCATAGAAAATAAATAATCCTCACTAAATATTTCAATATAAGCACCTTACATATTAAAAAAATGCAACGTGACTCTCAGTTTAATGCTACACAATTTAGTTTTCTGTAAAAATCGAAAAATAAATATTTCAGTACCTGTATAAAAGCTTTTAATGTATTTGAAATTCTCTTACTATTTCCTCATTTTAAAAATCAATTCTACTTAAAACTCATGCTGCTACTTTTCTGAAATCAATATTGAGTTTAAAAACAACTGTCATCATGAAATGTTTTTAATTTTTTATGGAGAACTCAATCACCAACTGAAATTTTAGTCGTATTAAAAAATGACGAAATGACAAGCATATCTTCAAAATGGCTTTTTGTTCCCTTAAAAAGTGCGTTACTTTGAGAATTCGAAGTGTTTCTATAAAATAGAGTGCAAGTTAAATACTAAAAATGAGAAAGTTATCGCTTATTTAAACTCAATTGTAAAGGATATTATTCAAGAGGAAAATGGCGACTTGTTTTCAGCACAACAAAGATTTTAAGATTTTGATAATTGAAGTGAAGAGAGTGTAAAGGACACAGGAAATAAATATGGACTTCCGATATTGTCATGTGATGGATTTTTTAAAAACAAGTTGTTTGAATTTCGAAATTCTCATACTTACTTTACAGCTTGTTATGAACGTTAATTGAAAAAAATAAAGTAAATAAATAGAAAGGAAAATAAATAAATAAATAAGTAAAACAGACATATTAACTTCAAGCAAATTGAGCTTTAAGAAAGTTATTTGCTTTCTTAATATATTTCTGAAAAGTTACTGCAGTTGTTTATGATCAAAATCAAGCTAAGATATTTAATGAGATATCTCTTTTGTCTTTCAAGAATAGTGCTATTTATAGAAAAATAATCGATTTGTACTCTGATATTGGCAACGAAAATCACTTATCACAAGGCCGTAGCTGGAATTTTTTTTCAGGGGGGTGGGGGGGGGGGGGCTGACTTTGAACACTTATGTTGAGGAAAGTTTCAGGGAGGAATATATTGCGAAACATTTCGGGATTTCGGGGGGGGGGGGGAGCACGGGCCCGTGCCCCCTATGAATACGGCCTTGCTTGTTATAAAGCTTAAGCAAATTGATATGAATAATTAAGAGAAATTTATCATCTTGACACGTCTTTTAAATCGACGTATAAAATACGTTACGAGTCAATTACTGTTTTGCGTCTAAAGCGGATTTAAAATAGTTATTAAATGGTTGTGTTGTTGTTTCTAATGCCACTAGGGTATCTAAGCACCCCTTCGCAGCGCGACAGGAATTACGGGGAGGCATTAATAGAGGGCTTTTTCCGTTTATAGATGAGCACCGCAACGGAGGAAGTACAACTTGGCTCATTATGCATGTGGATGACACCAGATGGCGCCACCCCATATACGCTACCTTCCGTTTTCGACCTAAGAGGGAGCTGAAGAGAAATTCTCCCCCCTCCGGTACCCTCGGAACTGCCTCAGGATTTCAGGGCCCGCAGATTTTACATGCACGCATCCCAAGTGCAAAGAGGGGGGGGGGGGGTGGTGGTCTTCAGCGGGTCGGGTATCGAAAACATAATCCTCCGGTTGGAAGTAAAACATTCTAACTACTAGGCTACCAGAACCCTAAATGGTTGTTGGAAAGTAGTGTTCAATGCGGGTTGTGGATTTTCACAAAAGATTCAATCCTTTCATAGATTTTAAAACAAAACAGCAACATTTTTTTTTCACGTAAATTTTTACCTGCAAACTATTAAAACTACTTTTTAATCCGAAATAAGGGAAAAGGTATACTTGGCTTATTTCCTTAACCTTTTAACTACGGGTAACGTCAATAGACGATTTGGAGAAACTTTTCTGTGGTACGGGTAACGTCAATAGGCTATTTGGCGAAACTTTCCTGTGGTACGGGTACCGTCAATAGGCGATTTGGCGAAACTTTCCTGTGGTACGGGTAACGTCAATAAGCGATTTATTGACGTTAACTGACGTAATTTACTTTTTTCATTGGTTATCCAATAACAAAATTTGCTATGGCGAACGAACATGTGAGAAACTCATGACATATACATAGAAATTAGATGTATTGCCATTTATAATATTTTTGCATACTTTTTTTTTTGGCGTTCAGACAAACAGATTTGTGAATATATTCCGGTTGTTAAAGGGTTAAAAATGTCTGTTCCTTGAAATACTACATTTGCAATTCACATTGACTCGTTACCCTTCACCTGGAAAGAAGTTGAAGGATTGTGACATCTGTGTTACAAATAAAAGTAATGAACTATTTATAGGGCTGACAGGATAATCTTGGAACACGTACAACCAGAACATTGAAGATAGAACCAGGGATCGCAGAAAATGTTTCAGAAGGGGGTAGGAAATTTAGAAGGGACAGTCAACGGATAAATAACGTCCAAGAAACACAGGAAATTGAATGCGTATTAACCATCCAAAATATGCGTTATGAAACAAAGAAAAATGACCCAATAAACATTCGTTTCAAATTAAAACGTTGAAATTGGAATAACTATTTTTATTATTTCCCATAATAAAAGAAAAGCTATAGGCTTATAACACATTCCTATCGTACGTAATAAGGAAGTGGGAAAAGACTTTAATTCAGTCATGTATTGTATTTTGACTAAAACTCAATGTGCTTATAATCTTATTATCGTCGACAGGGTGGCGTAGCGGTAAGGCGCAGGCCTCGTACGCCCAAGATCGCAGGTTCAAACTTAGCCCAAGTCGGTGTATTTTCAAGATGCAGAAAATCGTGTGCGCCTATGTCGTATGATTATGTGGCATGTTACACATCCTCTGAGTATCCGCTTGGCTTGGATATTCTCGGCTAAATTGTATTCCTAGTGCCGCCTGCATCAACGAGAGCTCAGGGGCCGCCACCTAATGGAAACTGAGCGTCAAAAAATTGCGGCAATGGTACCAAACTCATTGCGGTGCCGCTGAAAGAGTTGGTACCAATCTCTGGGAACGCACTAGGTCTGCGATGGTCGAGGACCAATACTGCAGCCCCATTAGAAGGAAATAATCTTACCATCTAAAGTTTGAGCGTCTATTGATGTTAGACTGAATATTCTTGAGTTGTGATAGTTGCCTCCCCTTAATACTTCTTCCAAATGTAAAAGGACAACAGAGTTCTTGGGCATTATAAATGAAAAATGATTTAGGAGTAATCATCACAATTCCGTTTGTCCTTCGTTGAATATTTGTCTGCGTAGATTAGAAGTCATACTGCTGTGTAAACTTTTCGAGTATTGTGGAACTATCATAGATTTAATGGTCCATGCCAACTTATAGCATTAAAACTCAACAAAACTATTTTATAAAGGGATAATTCTTAATATTGGTATCCTTTATAATTTCATAGAGCCAACTGAAATAAAGAATAAATATCGGCGTTTTAACGGGTTTACGGGAAAGATTTAAATGAAGAAAACAAATTTAACGTCATGTTTAGGTAAATTTTCACGTATATAGAAAATAAAAATGTGACAGAAAATTATATGGTACTAAAAATATTTGAAAATATGAGCCTTAATGCTAAAATTCGTTCTTTCTCAAGCCTTAATAGTAATATTTTATACACATCTAAGGAAATACAAAATAACGTTTCTACGACATCACAGTGAACAAAATGAGGTTTTCAAAAATGCATTTATAACTTTAAAAGCAAATGTTTTATCACTTTAAAAGCAAAAGAAGGGGGAACCATTAATTGAACAAAAAGGACATTAATCTTTTTGCTCTAAGATCCCTTTTTTAATCTTAAGTTTAAAATATTGAACAATAATACACATTAAAGTTCTATTTACTCATCTTCTTGGTACTTCAAACGACATAAATTTGCTTGTGAAAAACATTTTAAAAACAAACTTAAAAGCATCTTTCAAATTAATTGAAGTCAACTTTTATTATTCATGTTTCCATTTGGTTTATAAAATAGTTTTTTATGCATAATCTGCAGAGAGTTTCAACATGCATTTTTGTTTCTCATGTCATTAAATTAAACTCTACCTCTGATTGGATGAAATGTAGCATTTACTATAAAATGACATTATGTGAACATAGTTAAAACTTTAATTCTGATTTTTTTTCGTTTGAAGCTAGTATTATTATTATTATTTAAAAAATATTTAGTTGTGGTTGAACATATGTATTTTTTTTCTTGTATTTCTAATGTGCTGCGTACATGTTATGGGCATACATTTTATGCTGCGTTCTTAACCATTGCACACCTAGTGCGATCCCAGAGATTGGTACCAACTGTTCCAGTGGCACCACAATGAGCGTGGTACCATTGCCGAATGAGAATTTTGACGTTCAGTTTCTTCACCTGAAAGGGGGAGCTCCCGGAAATGTTGATACGACATTGCAATACAAATTTAATTTAGTTGAGAGTATCCGAGCCAAATGTCTACTCAAAGGATCTTTTACATGCAGCGTAATCAACTAATCATACGACATGGGCGCAGGTGATTTTCTACATCTTGAAAATTTACTGACACTGAAAGGCTCGAACCATGTACGAATCCCGCGCTTTACAAAGACGCCGCTGTGCCGTCTGAACATTTGTATTTAAGTAAGAAAATTTTATTCTTAATACGTTAGTTACTACCAAAAATGCATAAAATATACTCTAAGGTAACATCTTTCATTATCTAAAGTAATTCCAAACCATCTGAATAACATCGGATGCACCAGTGTTTGTACACATTTTGAAAAGTAATTCTACAGAATAATGGTTTCAGAATGAAACTATTCATATTTTTTATTACGGCATCATTTCTTTTCTTGTTAAACTAAGGGAAAAGTATACTGTAGAAAGAACGAAAACTAGGATTGAGAAAGATTATCAGCATCAGGAAATCGGCAAGAACAGTTGGGGCAATTGTAAACGCTTTTGCAATATTTTAAACTTTTGGTCCTTCCCTACCTCTTGGATGAAATGAGAGTTGAAATTGTGAGCATTGTAACCAATAGTATACTCCTTGTGAGTAAATGTGTGCAATTTGATTTTATGACTATTTGTTAGCAAATGAGCTCGTGTTTACATTTACCCCAGCTCGTGTTTATATTTACCCAGAGACTCCGGGGTAAATGTAAGGAGGGAGTTTTTTCCCATGAAGTTGATGCAAATAGATGATTTTTTAAAAGTATTGAACGTATGTGGAGAAAGTAATGCACTGATATAAATACTCAAAGCAATGCACTGAAGAATGCATAAAGGTAAGCGAAGTTAAAAAGGAACAAGAAACAACTTAGTGATTTTCTTAGCATACAGATAACAGTTAAAAGAAAACTTCGCGAAACGTTTGTCTGTACGAAACATAATAGCTAAGCCTAAAGTAAGGAAGCCATCGAAAACCTTGAAAAATCCTTTTTTGAATCAATCTTTGACATTATAAAATGACATCATAAGAAAAGGCTTATTAATTAGAAATTGTTAACGACAGTCATTGATGGATTTTCTCTTTTCATGAAATAATTACAACGTTTCTTCCATTTCAGGAAAAAAAAATCTCTGTCTCTTTGATAAATGAAAAGGGGAGGAAGATTATCTCAGTGCAAATCATTGATCAAATATAGAAAAAAAGCTAGGAGAGCAGCAAAAATCAATGGTATAGAAAAAATGAAATCATAAGAAAATATTATTGAAGAGACGCAAAGGAAATAAAATTTATCCAACTAATGATTGCTGCTAGTGGATAACAGATGTCAAAATACCAAATGTCACCATGATTTTTTTTATTCCATAAGAAACCGGCAGAATTTAATGTTGCTAAATTCAATTATGTTATTTGTTGGACTTGTTCAGTGGAATTTCAATAAATTATGTAAGATGAAGTAATTGGTGGCGTCGTTGTTTTTTTTCTCCTGCGCAATCCTTTTATTGAGTATTGTGGTGGTAAAGATTTGGAAATCTTACTGTCATCGAAATTAGGTTCTAGTAGTTTTTTTGCGGTTAATTGCAAACATTATTATATGTTTGGTAGGATTTTGAAGATTGTGAACTTTTAACTGCGAATTTCATTTGCGATTTCACTTCTTGTTTACCATTCTGGTGCCGTTTGCAGTTAGTGCTTCGTAGACCACATGAAAATGTGCATATAGAAAAACTGCAATATATGAATCCTTTTAATGTAAATAAGAAGTTACGTCTAGAATTATACGAGCCAACTTTCCCGTGTACACCCAACTTCAAGTTTACAATCTAGCTATCGTTCTCTCTCTCTCTCTTTTTTTCTCATTTAGGTTTTGTTCTTAATTATTTCAAATGTACCTTTTTCAACGGTTAATACATATTTATTCACTCACTCATTCATTCTTTCATTTATTCAGTCAATCATTAATTCAGTCATTCATTTTTTCATTTACTCATTCATGTATTTATTCACTCATTTATTTTTTCATTCATTCTTTCATTCATTCTGTCTGTCATTTATATACATGCATTTCTAATACTTTGTTTTTCACACAATTTTACTTATTTACGGTTGTTACGCATAACGGCTAATACGTACAAATTCGCGAATATTTGGCCTTTTGCATTAAGCGAGTTCAAATGTACTTATATTTTTACGTAGACGTATTATTTATTCTTATGGCTCTTGGAGATGACAGGAAGAAAATTACTACTCAATCCTTGATTGCATATTTAAAGATTTGCGTAAAGACATTTTCATATTTGGCAACAAAGAAATCGTTTTAAAGCTTAAAGAAATGCAATGTTTTCCTTCTAGATAGAAAAGTAAATATGAATGCATGAGAAAAGTTAGTACAAAAGTATGTTATTAAAATATCCCCAAAGAGTTGCCGCATTATATATTTAAGTGTAAAAATAGTTTAAATAATTCAAATAAAAGAAACGCATTACAATCGTTTCAGCTGTCAATATAAGCCATTGTTTGAAATTTAAACGCATGTGCTGCCGATGAGGTCTTGCTTCTGATTTGCTGCTGTTATCATAGTAGCTACGATTTGATTGGCTCCGCCGACACCATCTTTATATATATATCCATGATATGTTATATTTAGAAACGGAATACATTAGAAACAACTTTGAGTAATTTTTAAAAATTCAATTTTTAAAGAGCTATTTCACACAAGCCGTACCTGCTAAGTGTACACAATCCAGTTTTTATGCCCATTTTCTTTTCATACCAAGTGACTGTAGAGTCACTTGACAATTTCTCAGTTTTCTGGTTACCTTTCTTTATTTCCCAATAACCTACGCGGAATTCGGTAATGTTTAATATTTCAGGTTAAACCTCAAAGTTGGATTAGCGTCTTGTTATTACATGCAAGGCTGAACTTGACCGTAACCATTTTAAACAGTAAACTGGATCAAGTTCAGCGTTGTTACATGTCTTTCAGCAGGAACAGAGAACAGACTCTCTAGAAAACATATCTGAAATTTTTTTTAATCGAGTGTTTTAAGGCCACCGCGATCCTGGCTTTTGTAAATCATTAATAAACTAAACTACGTGATTCAGACATTCAGATTCATCTCTTATAAGACACCGTGTTGTTTTCAACACAAAGTAGAAAAGTCTTAAAGCTTAAAAGTACAAGAAGTGTTGTAGCCCTCAGGGAACTTTTTTCTATAACCTTCATACGAATATTACAACTCACCAAACACTGATACAAATTCTTATTGAAAAAAAAATGTAAAAAATTGCATAAAAAAATCATTTTAAAGCAAGATGCTACCAGCAAAGCCTCAAAATGCTAAAAATATTGACGAGAATTTTATTTGTTAACGTATAGGTGAAATGGCAATAATACAATACGAAACAAAGTCTCTTTCCCCATTCAAAAACACTTCCAATTTTGTTTGCATTGTTGAATTCTTAAAGATATACGCTTAGCTAGGAAAATTTTCGATTGATCCACTGCCCTTGATGCGAATGGCGCCAAAATTTAATCAACACCACTTCCTCATCCCATCATCAGGTAAGGTAAAGTGCCCTAAAGCTGACACCCAAAAAACGGTTCCTAAATCTGACACCCTCAAATAAAAATATATTTAAAGTATTACTGATTCCCTAAAATAATTTAAAACGAGATTTTCTTTCTTTTTGAATCGTATGACTTCTTAAATCCTTTCACTTGTTAAATCTCTTTAAATTGGTAATACTTTAAATGTTTTTATCAGAGTGTGTCAGCTTTAGGAATCATTTTTTCTGGTGTCACTTTTAGGGAACTTTACCTTATGTGTGTACCAAATTTCGTTTAATCCTATGCATTACATCTTGAGTTACATCACCCACAAAAAAGTAATACAAATTTCATTTGGTCTCCTTGGGTTGAATGTAAAATATAATCAGCACCTGTTCCCATTGAGGTGTATTTCTAAACCAAATTTTGTTCGTATCATTCCATTACTTTTTCAGATATATCAACCCCGAGAATCTAGAAAAACCTTCTGTCGTGTGGAATCTATTTCAACACGACATTCGTTTCTCTTCCTAGTTTTCAAGTTTCTTTCCCCCCTTTTCGTGCGTATCTGTGCCTGGTATTCTCTGCTGACCTCTTCACAAGGTCATTCGTACAAAGCCCCTTTCATGCTTGAGTAAGCCTCGTGCTCCCCGCACCAAATATACTGGTTTAAGATGCTCTTTTGGCGTAGTTATCGCCCCCCAACTTACAGTATTCCACTGCATTTTGTCCCTGAGTCCGCCGCTTCTCCCTCTTTCGTCACCTGACTTCCACCATGCTACGGTGGCGAACAATTCGCTTTCTTTGGCAACCCGCTTGACGATCGTTTGTTCGAGAACACGTGCGGAGATTTTCACATTAGAAGACACTTGTTGACTGTCCGGCGAACGTGTAGTTCACCGTATTTTCCTGCCCTTTTTGACCCCCGACTACCGAGAGATGGCTGAGAAATTCGTGAGTACAACAAAATCCGTTTCGTTAAAATTATTATTATTTTAAATTTGTGATATTCATTATATGATCTAGCTATTTTGTGCAGTCGCTTAGAATATTTTATGTACTCCTCAAAATAGAATTAACATCTATGGCGTTCCACTTGTTCATGTAAGACATGGGATGCCTTCTTGAGTAACTATGTAAATAAAATCAGTAATTACAATTCATCTATTGTCTGCTTTAAGTAGTTTTCCATTTCATTCATTGACGAATTATGTTATGTATTTTTGCCTTTAACGTCTCCTATACGATCACGTGTTTATTATCCCATCAACCCTTTGTTTTACATACCACAATTGATGCCTTTTACATATAACAATTGGTCCCGTTACAAATTACTCTTATAACACCTTCGATTGCTCCAACCCCTTCGAATTAATTCGCACAAAAACTAATCAAAACTACACCCTATCAAGATCCATGTGCGCACCACATTTAGTTCGATTCCATGCATTAGTTTTTGAGTTACAGTGACCAAAGAAAAAAAAAGACCACATGCGGACACGCAGAGCTAAATTTTCAAAAATTGGTCAAAGTGAGTCCAATACATCAAAACGTGTAAATCCGTCAGAAATCGGAAATTTCACAAATCCAATACTTTCTCCTATGTATTGGATATAGAAGTAAGTAAAAATGTTATAGGAACGTGACAAATTTTCATTATCCAGGATGTCTTTATTTTGGTATATTTTTACGATGAAAAATAAAATATGTAAATCTTTTGCAAATAATTTTTATGCAAGCTATGTAAGACTCATATATTTGATGAAATAATCTAATCTTTATATCAATTTAAACTTTCATTTTACGCAATCTATATTATACTTTACCGTTATTCTGAAACTAACAAACATTTAAAACTTTCTCAAATATTACTCCATTATACTTCATTTAGAACAAAGGAAGTTTTGCAAAGATCCTTGATGAAAATAAACTTTCGTTATTATGGTATTCTGAACATTTCAAGAAACAAAGGCATACCATTAAATATCAATGATATTTCCAATAGCTATATTCTTCCTAAAGGCAATGGTTCAAATTGGGAAAACATGTATTATTCCTTTTGTTTTAAGATTGATATTCTTTCGAAATGAATTTTTGAAATAAAAGTTAGTTTCATTATGAAAGCACTAGTAAGCCCGGCGGTCATACGAAATGACCGCTGTTCTAGAGATTATAAATATACAATTCTCCCAGTAACCGGAAATGCACATCAAATAAAAGAGATATTTATAGGTAGAACAGTAAAGTTTAATGAATAAATAATAAACATACAAGAATTTCGGAAACAACTTCTTACCAAAAAAAAAAAAAAAAATCTAAGTTGTAGTAATCTGTAAAATAAAAATATTGTTTACTATATAATTAAATTGTTAGTGAAAAATATTTATTTATATCCAACTTAATCATCGTCAAAACAATAGTTTTAACGAAACTGGAAAAAAGAGCGCTGCCACTTTAATATATATATAAAGCGCAGACGATAAATAAATTAAAACAAAGAAAGAAGGATTAAACTAAATTCGCGTTTACATTGATTTTTAACAGAGATTGCAAATCTAGCGATGCTTCACTCAAAATGCTAGAGAAATGTTTTGCTTATTAGTATATTTGACATGTGTTACAACAATGGCAACTGCATTACAGTTACGCAAGCAACCAATAAGCTATCGGCGACAAACAGACACTTAAGTGGCTCCTATATAAGATACTTATTATTGATAGTAATTATAATAAAATGTATATTTGTTATAAACTATCATTAAAAATATGATTTTTGTAGCAGGTTTTGACATTTATCTTTGAAATCATGAATTGCGCATTCGAAATACACCAACCGCACACTGAAGACAAATAGCGTTTGTCCATAACGGCAAGCGTGTGCAGTGTGCGCTGCTATTGTTACTTTTCAATGGTTTTTACATGAACACCGCATGGTGTGCATGTGCATAACACGTTACCTGCTGACGTTCTTTCCAAGATAGCTATTTTTGTCACCTTAAAAAATGCGTAAACTATATAGTCATCAATACTACACATGATCCACGCTTTGGATCCATATCAGGTTGAATGGAAAAGCTACAGGCAGCCCATTTATTATCCTCAGAACTAAAAAACGTTGTTGCTGTTTCTAATGCCACTTTGGGATCATTCATAAATGATGTCACGCTACGAGGGGGGGGGGGGTGTTCGTGAAATTGTGACAACATGTGACAAGGGAAGGGGGTAACAAGAAGTGTGACATCACGCATACCATAGCGTGGCATGTGACAAAGGGGAGATGGGGTTTTTTTTGAAGTGTGACATTTTGTGACAAAGTGGGCAGGGAGATCAAATATATCGGAAAAAAGCGTGACATCATTTATGAACGGTCCCTTTGGTATCCAAAGTCCCCTTCGCATAGCGACCAGGTATTAAGGCAGTAAGGAAGGCGTTCTGATTGTAGATGAGCACCACAACGGTGGAAGTACGATTTGGATCATTATGTGCTTGGATGACACCAAATGGTGCCCCCACAAATAAGCCTCCTTCCTTTTTTGACCTAAGAGTGAAGGGAAGGAAAATTCTCCACCCTCCGGTACCTTCGGAACCGCCTCAGGACTTTTGGGTCCAAGGATTTTACATGCACGTATCCCTAAGTGTACATGGTGGGTCTTATCGGGTTGGGTCGGACTTCCGGTTGAAAGTCCGACATCCTAACCACTAGGTCACCACGGCCTCCTACGAAACATTGTAGCTTGAAGAAAGATACGGTTGTGTACGTTTTGATGTTTCTGAAAATTTTACATTTTTTACAAAAACATCCTCTTCCAAACGCTTAACGAAGCACCTTCCTTTTAGCAAAAAGCAGAAACATAGGAAAAAAAAACTTTTTCTTTTATTAAACCCCCTTTTCTCCATGAGTAAAATATGTTTTTCATTTCCAAAATAGTATTAGGAACGTACACCCTTGTGCAAACTAATTGAAACAAACTCAATAAATTGAGAAAACTAAGAAAAAATGCTATTTTATTTAAATTTATACAAACTCAAAACATTTTAGTACATAATATGATCTCCACGACTCTTTATTAACATTTGGACATGATTCGGCATGGATTCCACCAATTTTTTACTATCATTTATAATATTTGTGTCCTTGTACCACACATCAATTGGCGACGTGATTAGCTTCTCCATAGTTGCACAGTCCATATTTAATAGGCAATTCTTGAATATGGACCAGAGATTCTGAATTCGGTTTGATATCAGGAGAGTTCTCAGGCCAATGTCTCAATTTGGTTCTTAGACATAAATTTCTTGACCATTTTGGACGCATGGCATGCGGCTAAATCCTGCTGAAAAATTCCCGTTCCATGAGGGTATCGTTTATTCAACTCTGGAACAACTTTTTTTATCCAGAATAGTAATGTACTGCTCAGAACGCATTACACGAACAATATTTTAACAAATTTTAGTATGTTTGTTCCATAATAATAGGAATGATTTTAAAAATCATGAAAAAAAAAAGTTTGTTTCAATTAATTTGCACAATGTGCACCCTCGTGCAAATTAATTGAAACAAACTATGGTCCAAAATTGGAGTTAAAAATACATTTTCAATAACAAGCTTTTTTACCAAGAACATTATATGCAATTTCCATTCCAAATTTAAACAAAAAAAAATTCTTTCACCAAAAATATTTTCATTTAATTTTTCCCCGATTTATTACAAACAGAGTTACGGAAAGTGGTATAATCTGAATGAAATTTCTGAACTATGTCAGACTAAAAATAGAATGACAAGAGAAAGAAATTGAATCAATCATCACATTTATGACCCCCACTTTCCCCACCCGCTCAAGTATTCTTTTCGCTCCCCCTACCCCCATTCAACACGACCTTTTTACATTTCTTTGAGTTTGTTTTTGAATTAAATTATCTCTTCCAGAAAGGGACGAATAACATGTGTCAGTAAAAATTTCAGATAAGTTCAGTGTTTTATTAAATTGTTTCTTAATTTATTTTTCAATATCCGAAACGAATACTTTCCATCTCATTATTCTCAAAAACGAAAAACATTGCTTTAATACGAAATGAAAATTAAATTATGGTTCTTTTAGAAATAATACATGTTAGGCTCGTTTCAAAAGAACGGGAGAAAAATATTTTATTAACATATACGAAGCACATTTCATAGAAATTGAAAAGTATTTTCTCATTTTGAGAGTTTCTGCTTGATGGATATGGGTACACATATACATATGGGGTATATCTAAATTCATTTTTTATGAGACATATAAAATCTTTTATATCATTTGTTGTTGTTGTTGTCGAGTTATCGCGCGTGGCGAGGAAGAATGAGCACACTGCTCCTGATTTCCGCTCCTTTGAAAGGTCTTTTAATTTTTTGAACCAGCTCCCAGCTGAGAGACCGTCACCTGGGATTGGCACTCCCAGAGCTATCGTTTCATTTGGAGGACTTTGGAGTCACAATCTATTTAACGCGCACCATCTCCCTTTAGCGTACACGGACCACACAGCAACCAGCGCGAGAGGGTGTCCCCTCCCAAACACTGACCTTAGTCGATATTGCTTCACTTTTGGTGTTCTGCGGGAACCGACCTTCTACCGACTGGTTCACTGCGGGACTTTCATATCATTTGCTTCCTTCATATTCATTTATTTACGTTTATTTTTTCGAAAAATACGCTTTTTAGCTGGCACGGTCACGTTGTAAGACGGGGGACTAGTACGCCCCAGTTCACAGGATCGAACCTGGCAGTGTCGGAGGATTTTCAAGATGCAGAAAATCGTCTCCGTCCATGATTATGTGGCATGTAAAAGATCCCTTGAGTAGACATTTGGCTTGGATGCTCTCGGCAAGATTAAATGCCTAGTGGAATTTTCATCAATTACAGCTCAGGTGCCGCTATCTAGGGGAAACTTAGCGTCAAAATTCTCAAAATGGTAAAGGCATCCACCGACAGTGGTGCTACTTGAAAGAATGAATGCCGAAACGCATGCTCAAATCTCACGAAACTTTTGTCGTATTAGACAAAATGGATTCGTGAAAAATGCTCCGAGTAAAACTTTCGTCAAATTGGCGAAATTTGTGTAGTAATTTTTTTTTCTTTTGGTCACGTGATCGTACGAAGAAAGAATCGTTATAAATGACGGAATTTTCTTGACCATTGAAGAATCGACAGAAGTGAGAGTTATATTTCTGAGAGTGCTAGGTCTGCAAAGGTTAGTGACCATACGCAGTTCCATTAGAAGAAAAAAAATGATGATGCGGCATGTTAAAGATCCTTTGAGTATAAGTTTGGCTGGGATACTCTCGGCTAAATTAAATTCCTAGTGTTTTTTTACATCAACAGAATCCTAGCGCTCACCTTTTCAGGTGAAAAAACTAGACGTCAAAATTCTCATGAGGCGATGGTATATCACTCATTGTGGTGCCGACGAAAAAGTTGGTACCAATCTCTGGGAACGCACTATGCAATGGTTAAGAACCAATATATACTAGCCTCGCCGTGCCCTGTGACTGTTGCTGGTTGTCACTTTTGTATTTGTATTTGAAAGAAAAGTTCGAGCTCAGCAGCATCCACCAAAGAAGTTTTTTTCCTATATTTGAATTTGCTTCTATTTTAATAGATAAATATTAATTTTTGCGCTTTACAGTGATGAGTTTATCATTTTTTTCCTCAAAACAAGAGTAGTCGTTTTCATTTTTTAACTGTTTTTATTTACTGAAATGAACCTTGCCTAACATATCCAATATCTAAACATAGCTGAAAATAAGGAAGATAAAATGTAAGCAGTACGCTGATGCTTCGTTTAAGCGGAATGATTTAACCAGCATCCGACACGAGTTTCCCAGCTGTGATCCGGAATGAAACGAGTCTTAAACGAGAGATGAATTTCTATCCTATTCCATTGAAGAATCTAAGGAAATCTTTTGCATGCCTGAGAGGTTGTTGATTTTACCCAAGGCTGAACTTTATAAAGTTTACTGTTTAAACGGTTAAGTACCTCCTTTTCATTAGAAAAAATTGATTGACTGAAAAAATCTTTAAAAATTACATTCAAAACAGAGACAGGACGACTTTCCACTAAAAATATTCATCTGAATATTTTTGGAAACCAGGAAAGGACATCGTATTAGCAAAATAAAGAGGCTTTAAAATGATGTAAACAAACTGTTCTGGGTCGGGCTCTAGCGCCACTAGTGGTGGAAAAAGTGCGACGTCGGTTCTTTTGATGTTTCCAGTAATGAAACAACCTGTACAGTAACGGTTACGATCAAGTTCAACCTTGATTTTACCTAATCCTACTTGGCGGTTTATGTAAAAAGATCGCCATCTATTACACTGGTCAACACGTGTTTTGCCCCAAGAATGCGTTTCCCTTTTTCTAAAGTACTTTTGTACGAGAAATCCATGTCTGCTATCAAAATTTTTCCATCACGTATAATTTTCTAGTTATGAGGAAGGAAATGTTCTATTTTTGCGTTTTTTCAGTGTTTTTATGGGGATAAAATACGCAAAAGATCTTGAATGTCAGCCGTTAAATCAGTGGTCATTTTATTTTGCTTTAAAAAAATAAGCTAAGTGTCGCAAACAGCCCCCGCAGACCCCCTAACGGAAGTGCGTATAAAATTATTGCACTGGGTGCGGGTCTCGGTAGGAATTTCGCGAGTATTGGGATACAAAGGCAACTAGGCAAAAGATTGATAATATACGACACGTTTAATGAGCATGAGCTACTATTTTTAGCCTAATTTTCCATAAAAGTAAAAAAAAACAATAATAAAGCATGAAAGAAGGCTTAATGTATCGTGAAAATATCGTTAGAAATCAAGAAAAGTCAAAAATAAATTAAGTAATTAAATAAAGATTGAAAAATAAAAAATTTGAAAGTAGGGTTTTGAGATGGGGGAAAAAGTGTGTCTGTTGGTCTGTCGGTCTGTCTGTCGGTCTGTCCGTCGGTCTGTCTGTCAGTCTGTCCCCCCCTAATAACTTTTGAACGAATTGTCCGATTCGAAAAATTCTTTTTGCATTCGAAAGATCTCGGTGAGGACATCTAATTTTTATATTTGAACAATTTTTTGTTCAATTTTGTACAGTTAAAAAAATTAACATTAGCGCCTATGGGCGAAAATGAAGCAAATTATGTAAACTCTGGGTACAAGATCCAAGCTCCAATGAAGAAGCTCATTGGAAGAAGTTCTTGGCGTGAAATATTGATTTGAACAATTTTTGTTCATTTTTGAACATTTCAAAAAAAAAATAATTAACATAGTGCCTACGGGGAAATTTCAATCCTATATAAATCCTGATCTAACGGGCTGATTTGCTTGGAACAAACTTTATCGGAAAGCTCTTATGACGTAGAACATGTACAAATAGAAAGTTCATCCAGAACTAACGAGCCTATTTTCCTATTAAATTTTTTGTTCGGGATTTTCAAGAATGTTTTTGAATTACTGAATGATTTAATGAATAAGCAAAATAATGAATGAATAAATACATGAATGACTGAATAAATGAATGATTGAACGAATCTGTATTAACCGTTGATAAAGGCATATTTGAAGCAATTAAGAACTAAAGCTAAACGAGAAAGAGAGAGAGATAGCTAGATTATAAATTTGAAGCTGGTGTATACGGGAAAGTAGGCTCGTATAGTTCTAGACGGAACTTCTTGTTTATCATAGAAGTCTGTTGCGTGTAAAAATTCCCCCTGAAAACATGGGAGCTGTATAAACCATTAGCATTTAGAGCTGTTCCATCAGGACAGTTCAGTTATGGAAAAAAGATATCAAGGGAAGTGGAGCGCAACTATGTTAGCAGATTACTGCTGGACGTTAAAAAGGGGTACTCCTGAGGCAGAGTATGCCAGAACAAGTCGAAATCGATCCTTTTATGGTAAATAGAAAATTACTTGTTTTTTTTTTTGGTGGAAATGCTTCTAATGTAAAAATTACAATGCCCTTAAAAAAAGGGGGGGAGGGGGGATCGGAAAAACTTTATTGACTGATCTTAGAAGTATTTTCCAAGCTGAATTCAAAAATGAAAACTATTTTCCTTATGACTTGGGTTTTGCTTGTAAGGCACTGCAATAATTTAGGGTAGATGTTATTAATGTAAACTATTACAGCACCTTGCACAGAAAATTCTTACGTGATAGAGAAAAATGGTTTTCATTTTCGAGTTCAGCGTGAAAAATACTTCCAAGATCAGTTGACAAAGTCTTTGAGGCAGAATTTTTTTTTTGTAGACCAGTGTTATTAGTGTTTTGCGAGTTTACGAAATAAAGACAGGAAAAAAAATGTTTTGAAATTTTCTTTATTCTCTGTTATAAGAATAAAAAGCATACAGCGTGGTTTTTATAATAATCTATTTTTTGCCGTAAAAATTAATGACATACAAGCTCTCTTAAGGACCAAAAAAGAGAAATAACTAAGATATGTTTCAGCGAAGTCTGAGAGGATATAAGGGATTGATATCTTTGTTGGAATATGATATTGTTGACATTAGTGTCATAAGAGAAAGCTTATCATCCACATTATTTTTTCACCATCGGTTTCTTTCTTGCGGCGAAATTTCTCAACATGTAAGCAGAAAATGGATTTAAAAATGCATTAAAAAAAAAAAAAAAAACGCTTCTTAGGTTATTTAAGAAACCCTAACATGGTAAGAAAATAAATAATTTAAAAAACAATAATAAAAATAAAGAGTGCAAAAATTCATGCAACTTTGAATAATAATTTGCGATTTTAGTTTTATTTAATTGCGCTGAAGAACCAACTAGGATGGACTATAAAGAAAAATTGCATGTCATTAAATATGCAACGTAATGCTTATTTTCACATTGGAGTAGTATTAAAGACAGTATATAAAGAAGACTCTTAAATACTTATATATACAACATGGGTTTTTTTCCCAATCATGGTAGTAATATTAATTGTAGCGTGTAATTAATCCCAAACATGAAAACTGATCTACTTAGGACAGGGAAGCCCATAGTTGATGCTGAGACGTGGTCATTGTCTGTTGTGTTGGCAAAGAGACCCAATGAAGCATCAAAGGGCACCAGGCCATCGAGGCAAGCCTATAGCTGGCGATGGGATTTTTTTTTTTTTTACTTTTTTTGTACCGCCTCGTCTTTTCTCTTGTTGGCGATGAACATTGGGCAATAAAGTAGAACAACGATCTAATATTATTTTTTTCTGGTGAAGCTTTGAGAAAACTTTCCTAAAATGTTGAGGGCTGTTGATGGAAAAAACGGACGGAAGAAAACAGAAATTTTTAAGTGGATCAAGAGTTTCTGTGAGAGCTATGAAGAGACAAGGAGGATGGGAAGGACAAGAAGATCAGGAAAACCTCGGACTTTTTGTGTTGCAGAAACCTGAACACTGAACTTGCGCGGTCTCTCGCGCTTTCTGATTGTTGATTTACTGTCTGCGTGACCGCTGATAAACTGAATTTAGGAAAATGATTGCGCAAGCCCCTTTAACAGACCTTCACATTCAGGAATGATTGTCTGCCAATTTCTGGCCAGTAATTGAATCACCACCCACCTCAATTCACTATCTAATCAGCAAAATTAGGTCCTTGCAATTTCTTTTTTTCCCAAAATGCAAGTTGGTACTGCGGCACTGGGCCGACGCGGAGAAGCTAAAACCTGTTTGGACAAGACACCTGAAGAGACTGTCTTCTGAAGATATCCAGAATCGTTTTCAACAATTGAAACGAAAATTGGAAGCTTGTATTTGCTACAAAGGGGAAATAATTTTACGGGAAAAAAATCATCATACTAAATTATAGCTAAATCAAAGATTCTATGACATCCGTTCTACGCCTAAAGAAAACTGGTGTAAATTTAAGTACACAACATAATCTTTGCTTTATTAAGGAAGTAATATTAATAATAGCATCGCAAAAATTACCATAAATTTTAGTACATAAGATAAAGTTTGCTTTAGCATTGACGTAATATTACAGACAGTATAAAGAAACGACTAAATTCGAACAAAACACGATCTTTTTTCAACCCCTTAAAGCTCGAGTTTTTTCCGGTAAAATTGGTAAAGTGATTTTTTTTTGACAGAATATGAATGTATAGGTATAGTATAAAGTTATTTTTTGGGGAGGGGATAAAAGTTATAAAAAAACGTTTTCACGCAAACAAAATGTAAATGATTTAATTTCATGTTTAAGTTGAGTGCTGTACTGTTAAAATCAAACAAGCAAATTACCAGATACAACGGGCAACGTGAGACACGGGCATGTGCAAATTCGCGGGTAACTTCCGCCATGTGTCGGACGCGGGCAAGTGCGTTAAGGGGGGGGGGGGGGGTTACCATGAGACCATTCTTTTTCTCTATGGTGTTTAAATTTACAATTTTTGTCTCATGTCTTGTTACATCAATTCACAAGAAATTTAATATTACAAAAACTGGATTTTTAAAATATTATTTGAATAATTTAATTTTTTTAAAGAAAATTAGCAACATTGAAAAATGCACCTTCTTTTTTAAAAATTGGCATAAAGTCTCAAAATGTTTTTTATTGATTCATTGCTCAAAAAGCAAAACTTTTATGCATTGATTTTTTTTATAAGTCAAATACTTTTTGAGAAAAAAAATAAAAACTGAAGTAACGCAGAAAAAAAAACAACGAAAAATTCAAAAAGTCGTCAAAAAGAATTTAAAAAAAAAAGTACTTAAGTTATCATAAAAGTTGAGCATAAATTTGTTATATATAGTTTCAGGAACATGTCGGAAAAAAAATTAACATTATAGATACAAATTTAAAAAAGCATTTTGATTCATATGAAAGGCACAAAAAAAAAAAAAACAAAGTGAGAGAAAATAGCATTTTAAGTTTTCGGCTTGCAAAAACTTAAAACCTTTCTTTATCAAAATTTTAAATAAGGTATTTTTTATTCAGTTGCAGTCACGATGAAAGTGCTTCTTCTTGCTTATTTTATTTAAAAAAATAATAAATGGCTTACATTCAGCACATTTACGGTTTCGGAATGAAAAGCTGGCACCTCACACTGTAATAAAATCAATGATAAATAAATAAATATTGCTTCAATATTTCTGAAATTTTCTGGGAACATTTTTAAAGATTTATTTTACTACTTCAAATAATAACAAATTTTTTGGTGTTTTTCAACATTTTTGGGTACTGGCTCTCCTTAAGGGGTTAAGCATTGAAGTAGTTTCACAGCAGCATGAAGAAAACTCAAATAAACGGAAATGCACAACATGTTTCATTACACTACTGCTAATGTCACTATAACAGCAAAAAGTCTGATTATGAAAGAAAAGTTTTCGAGCTCGCTTAACAAATTAATTTTGGCTCGTTTTCTTTCAGAAAATGGCTTTATATATTGGATCCAGTAAATAAAAGAGTTAACGCCATTTAGAGCCGTGCTCTAAAAAGAAAATATTTTAGTTCTATTTCTCTCTTCATTTCTCTTCTCCCAAATAAATTTCTTTCAAGAGTTTAAGTTTCTTCCCTTCCCCAGCTGTTCCTCTAAGCTGAACTTTTCCAAGGAGAAAATACTCTTTCTCCTGCAAGAGTTCATGCCCGAGAGGCGATAATAATTCAACGTGATATGATGAGCAGTGAAAACGAGGGGTTTATACAGGAAGATGTTTTAGCCTTTCTCTGATCCTTTTTATGGTTCGCCTAGCAGTGAGAATGGCTTCTGTTATTTATTTGTAGCTTATAAATAAATATATATTATAACTAATCACTTATTAGTAATCTCCTGAAGGTTTTACAGATAACTGTATATTTTGCTCTTCCTATACTGATAGTTATCAATAGACCTAATAAATTGAATTGTTCGCCTCAGTGGAGGCATGTACACTGTTAGAAATTTCATCATAAAATGACGGTTAAATAACCGGCAGCAGTCTGTCCATCTAATTCACCGTTAAATTTACGGTTTGGAACATTTTTCTATCTTCACGGGACCTAAACCATTTTCAATCAGCTTGGTTATAAAGCCGTAAATACAAAAGTTTACGGTTTTATAACCATTTAAAAATGGTTTCAAAACAAAATTTTTACATTTTGAGGAGTAGAATCTTCGAGGCGCAGAAACCGTAAACGCAGCGTACGGGAATCAAACCCGGGTGTATGGTATACCAACCTTGCGCTCTAGTCATTCGACCATCTACACAACGTAAAGCGGCCGTTTATTTATCAATAAATCTTCTTTTCCAACAGGCCAACTGCCTTAAAATTGAGATTTCAGTTTTTGATTGGATCCAAAGTCAGTTTTGGTCTAAATTTACTGTATATTGACGAAAATTATTTTATTTGCTGCAAAAATTAAAATACAAACAAGCTTCAGCAGCTCAAATTATGGGTTTGCTCATCCGCAAACAGTTCGGGAATCCGATGTCTCCAATTTTTGTTTTACGTGTGTATATCAATTACGTGTGTTTCTATTTAGTAACCACTGCTTAAGCCACTTTTTCTTCTTCGTTTTTTATATACACATGTAGATTTGAACTGATAAATCTTTATTCATATTTTAACAACAACGTACGAACGGTAAGGTTTCGCAACCAAGATGGACACCCTTATTGAGCGCTTGAAAATTACGGTTAGTTAAACGTTCTTTAGGATAAACAGAGAATAAACGATTTTTTTTACAATCAGCGGTTTGAGTACCATATTTTTAATGGTTATTCAACTGTTGTAATTAAATATGGTGAAATAACAATAAAAAAAGGTTATTTTACTATTTCCTTACGGAAATTGTTAACAGTGTACATTGAGGTTCAACTGTTTCAATTCCGACGAATAAAACTTAAAAAAAAAAAAAACAAGTATTGCTTAGCACTGTGAGAATTCCCGCACGAAATTTTAAATTTTTATGCAAAAAAAAATTACCAAAAAAGTTCATGTTCGGACATACATGGCGGACATGTTTGCGAACGTCTGAAAAATCAACAACTGCATTCAAAATTATATTAAAATTAATTATATCAGATAAAAGGCTTTTCAGGCTTTGTCAAGGTTGCAGTAAAACAAACCTGAAAATATTTATCAGACTAGACGGACAATTCATTAGTTGTGACATTTTATGGATGCAAACATTTTTATTATCTTATTTATGTATGAAAAGAAAAAGTATGAATTACTCAAACCGCAAACATTTCTGAAATACAATATACCATGTGTCAATGTGTCATAGAAAGTCATTTCACAATCAAATTAATGCTGCTGATGTGAGTTAGTCTGTCGCGCAATCAACGTCTAAAGTATGTGAATTGAGTTCTGAAACACAAATAATGTCTGACAGTTTTTATTACTTGAAATCTAATCTATTCAAACCAGACTTTAATTTAATTATTATTGTCAGTTAAGGTGAGGAAAATAAACGGAAATGAAGAGAGAATGTTAATTTCGAAGTTTTATTGAATTATTTTAATTACAAAATAAATACATTTTGTTTCTAGTACATTAGTTTACATTTTTGTCTAGTATTTCTGAAATATGAAGCTAAAAATAAGAGTCTACTTTCCATATGAGAGGGCATGAAATGTGGTATTTGTATTATGTAGTAACTAGTAAGCCCGGTGGTCATACGAAATGACCGCTGTTCTAGATATTATAAATATGCAATTCTCCCAGTAACCGGAAAGGCACATCAAATTAAAGAGATATTTATCAGGTAGAACAGAAAAATTTAATGAGAAAATAATAAACATATAATAATCGCGGAAAAAATATTCTTACTGAAAACAAACATCTAAGTTATAATAATCTGTAAAATAAAAATATTATTTACTATATAATCAAGTAGTTTGTGAAAAATATGTATTCATATCCAACATAATCGTCAAAACAATAGTTTTAACAAAACTGGAAAAAAGAGCGCTGCCACTTTAATATATATATAAAGCGCAGACGATAAATAAATTAAAACAAAGAAAGAAGGATTAAATTAAATTCGCATTTACATTAATTTTAAACAGAGATTGCAAATCTAGCGATGCCTCACTCAAAATGCTAGAGAAATGTTTTGATTATTAGTAGTTTTCATTATAGGAACAATTGTGTAGATGGCAGCACGATGTAGTTTTCTCGGAGTAAGAAATTTTGAATAAGCTATCGGCGACAAACAGACACTTAAGCGGCTTTTATATAAGATTAGGTTTAAGTAAAAATTTCCTAAAAGTTGGTCTTTAAGCGTTTAATTAATTTTTAAAAGAGTTGTTAAAAGAAAATGCTTTGTAATAATAACTATGATGTTCTTGATGATGCTGATTTCCCTATATCTTAAGAAAATTCCTTCTTTGGAGAATAAACCAACACATTCTGATTCAACAAATAATCGCGAAGCACTTGCGTTTACGTATCGTTATGGGTGTTTTTTATTCCCTGCTAGTATAAGCTGATGATCATCTACTCGTAAAACAGAAAATCATAACCACAAGCTGATTTTCTCATTATACTGAATGTATAAGAAGAAGGTTTTCTCGAAAAAAAGGTCTATGATAGTTTGAACGAATCAGGCTATTTTTCTATTTTTTCTTCTTCATAATAAAAACTCGAAAAATCGTTTTACTCTCAATTAAAAAAAAAGAAAAAGAAGGGTTTTAGTATTATGAAAAAAGGAAGGACATATTTTCGTGATTAATCGGAACAGGAGAATTAACTAAAAGAATAAAGGCCGAAAAGAATTTCCAATCAAATTATAGAAATTAGATTAAAATTAAGAGTTCATTCATGAATATTTTTTTAAAAACAACATCAAAGCCCAATTTTAATAAGTACTTTTGCAAAAAGAATTTCTTACTTAAAATTGCTTGAAAAATGTTAGTTTAGTACGGTCTTCAATGGAAAACGTTACAAAATATTTTACTTGAAATGTTCTGTACGTTAGTAGTTTGCACTTAATGAGTTGCACTTAAACCACACGCAGTAATGTAAACTACTATGAACTAAAAAAACTGAAAACAATTTCACGATAAAAAAGCACAAATGAGCATTAAAATGCATTGACATACGTTTCGGGATTGCTTGGAATTTTTTTTTCAATCCAGTAGTGGAGCTTCTAGATGCAAAAACATCCAAATGAAGCAAATTGGATGTTGCATCTAGAAGCTCCACCACCGCATTGAACAAGAAACTCAGTCTAGAACTATACGAGCCTACTTTTCAGTATACACCAAATTTAAATTTATAATCTAGCTATCTCTTTCTCTGTTTTTCTCATCTAGCTTTAGTTCCTAATTATTTCAACTATATCTTTTTTAACGGATAATACATATTCATTCTCTCCCTCGTCCATTCTTTCATTTATTCAGTCCTTCATTTATTCATTCATTTACGCATTCTTTCATTTTTTCATTCATTTACTCATTCATGTATTTATTCACCCATTTAGTTTTTTTTTTATTCATTCACTCATTTATTCTTTTTATCATTTGTGCACCCATTTATTCATTCATTAATTCTTTCACTCGTTCATTTATTTTTTTTCATTCTTTCACTCTTTCCTTTATTCATTCATTCATTCTTTCACTCTTTCATTTATTCATTCATTCATTCTTTCACTCTTTCCTTTATTCATTCATTCATTCATTCTTTCACTGATTCATTTATTCATTCATTCATTCTTTCACTCTTTCCTTTATTCATTCATTCATTCATTCTTTCACTGATTCATTTATTCATTCATTCATTCATTCTTTCACTGATTCATTTATTCATTCATTCATTCTTTCACTCATTCATTTATTCATTGAGAAATATCCTTAAAAATCCCGATAAAAAAAATCATAGGAAATTTTAGGCTCGTTAGTTCTGGATGAACTTCCTATTTGTACATGTTCGATGTTATAAGTGCTTTCCGATAAAGTTTGTTCCAAGCAAATCGGTATCTTAGATCAGGATTTATATAGGATTGAAATTTCCCCGTAAGCGCTATGTTAATTTTTTTTAACTGTTCAAAAATGAACAAAAATTGTTCGAATCAATATTTCTCGCCAAAAGCTTCCTCCAGTAAGCTTGTTCATTGGAACTTGGATCTTGTACCCAGAGTTTGCATCATTTGCTTCATTTTCGTCCATAGGCGTTAATGTTAAATTTTTTTGAACTGTTCAAAATTGAACGAAAATTTGTTCAAATCAAAAAGTAAAACATGGAATATAAATCCTCGCCGAGATCTTTCGAATGCAAAGAGAATTTTTCGAATAGGACAATTCGTTAAAAAGATATTGGGGGGGGGGGGGGGGGACAGGCACACCGACAGACACACTTTTTCCCCATCTCAAAACCCTACTTTCAAATATTTTATTTTACAATCTTTATTTAATTACTTAACTTATTTTTGACTTTTCTTGATTTCTAACGATATTTTCACGATACATTAAGCCTTCTTTCACGCTTTATTATTATTATTTTTTACTTTAACGGGAAAGTAGGCTAAAATGGGATTCCAAGCAATCCCGAAACATATATCAATGCATTGTAATGCTCATGTGTGCTTTCTTAACGTGAATTTTTTTTTTCAGTTTTACTAGTGCACAAAGTTTTTTTATTTTATTTTTACTAAGTACTTACTACTACTAATGTAGGGTGAAATGCCTTAAAGTTATTGCAGATTGTCTTCAAGTTCTTGAAGCAGTAATTGTCTAATGTGCATTTACACCAATGACTGTGGCGACCTTACCGTCTGTCGTAATCGACTGTTGCTATAACTACCAAAAAGAGAGATGATATCTCTCTTCCAAGTGATATCATTGAGCAATTAAAAATCATGGTCCTCTGGGTAAAATTAACTTTTAATGATGCAAAAAAAAAAAAAAAAACACCAATTAGTCGACTTGAGGGCGAACTATTAAATTATGTAGAACCAATGACGCACATCGAAAGTTTTTGCCCTTTTTAGGTCATAATCTATTTTTACTAATGCAATCTTAAAAAATAGCGTTTATTTCAGGTTAATCTAGTCAATATTCAAAGTTTTCTTTTCTTCTTCTTCGGTATTTTTTAACATTAAAAAACCACTTGTGATTTATTAGTTTTGTGGAGTTGTGTGTTGCAGTTAAAGCACTGTGCTTTAAAAGCATGTTACGCGCTTAGCTTGAAAAAATATACTCAATTCATAGTTACAACCTGAAAATGAGAAATAATACCCTCTGGTCGGTGATTGAGGGTTTAAAGAGTCGGATGAAAAGCAATAGTACTCGAAATTCTATTCAAAAGAAATGTGCGGTAAAGATAAGGATTTTTTTACTACTAGACGTAATAAAACGTAATTAAAGAATATTTTCGGAAATAAAAATTCATTTATCAAGGCTTTTAATGCTAATTTATAACACATTTTATGAAATTTATTAAAAGTAGGCGAACTGCAAGTAAGCGAAATTTAATATAAGCGGAAGGCATTATAATTACAAATAGTAAATCATGAATGTGTCAAAGAGAGAGAGAGCAAGAAGTTCCATCTAGAACTATACGAGCCTACTTTTCTCCCATGCAGCAACATCAAATACATAATGTAGCTATCTGTCTCTCTTTATTCTATTTATATAGTCATTCACTCATTCATTTACTCATTCATGTATTTATTCACTTATTTTTAAAATTTATTCACTCATTTCCCCCATTTATTCACTCCTTTATTCATTCATTCTTTCACCACTCCTTAATTTATTCATTCATTCAATCAGAAATCTCCTTAAAAGTCCAGATCATGAAATTTCACGCGGAAGTAGGTTTTAATAGCTGTGGATGAATTTCGTGTCTCTGCATGTGATAACTCTTAAAATCCTTCCGATAAAGTTAGTTCCAAGCAAATCCGTCTGTTAGATCAGGATTTATATAGGATTAAAATTTCCACGCTGCCGCTAATGTTAAATTTTTTTTAACTGTTCAAAATTGAACAAAAATTGTTCAAATCAAAAAATTTTAAGAGCTCTTTTATAAGCTTGTCTGCAGGAACTTGGGTCATATGTACAGGGTGTATGTCATTTGACCTCGCCGAGATCTTTCGAATCAAACCGAAATAAATAAATTAATAAATCGGACAATTCTTTCAAAATTTTTTGAGGGGGGGGGGGGGAGGGATAGGCCTACCGACAGACACATTTTCCGCATCTCAAAATCCTACTTTGAAACTTTTTATTCTTCAATCTTTATTGAATTACTTCACTTATTTTTGACTTTTCTTTGTTTTTCACGTTATTTTTACGATACATTAAGCCTTCCTTCATACTTTATTATTTTTTTACTTTTACGGGTAAGTGGGCTAAAAACGAACCAACTAAGGGAGCTAAATGCTCTAAAGCAAAGCCAAATATTATTTTAATAGATAATCCTAAATACTCAACTGGAAATGTTACAACTGAACTGTAAATTATAGTAATAAAAATGCATACTAATTGTTTTGTTCATTCAGTTCATACTTATTTGTATGCGTAACTAATGAAATGCGGCAATTACCATCGAATCAACGTGACGTAGAAGTAGGAACCAATGCATATTACTCGAGATTGCAGCCTCTCTGCGGATTGTCAGTTGATTGGATCCAAATCTGCTGATATGAACATATTCCTGAGTTTAGGAGTGACAGCGAACCACATAGTTTTCTAAACTAAACTGACATTTCTTTCTTTGAATTGGTCATTAACAATTATTCTATTATTAATTTCAAGAGCTCATTCTAATGCATATCTATTGCTCACCGTGGAAGTAATTCTTATATTGCTAACAGTTTGCTACATAATATAATAACATTTTAACCCTCGTGGGTTCCTGGGGGCCATATATTACTCCAACGCGATATCTGTTTAATATATCTTGTTCGCTAACAATTTGTTTTTCATGGCATTTTGTGACTTTTATTCTTTTGGTTTTTTATATAAAATAATGCTGTACATTTGCGTTTATTTTTATTTTATTTTTCTTAAATTTGAATTTTTTTACACACGGGAAATTTTGGAGTCGGAGGAAAAAAGAGGACATTGCAATTTTTGTCCAAGACAACTGGATAGAAAATATAAAGATAGATGAGGCAGTGAGAAGCGAAGGGATGTAAGTGACCAAAAAACGATTCTGAGAAAAACGTGTTCAAATTTTGGATCTTATGGGACCTTTAATGTTAATTTCTTTATAAATCACGTTGGGGCGGAGCACCTGTTAGAGCTATCACTAGCATCTCTTGCCACAATATAGAATGGTGCTTTCTCTATCATTTGCAGTAGTTATCTCCAAATTTTCGATTTGTCACTTATATTCCTTTGCTTCTGGATGCCTCAAATGTTATAAGCGTTATAACATTTTTCATTACACCAGCAAAAACCATTCGTTTCAGTTCTATAACAATGGAGGCAATTCACCGCTAGAGGGACGCATGAGCGATCATCGTTGTCACGTGATGTCCGCTGTTTGTTTACTAAGATTTTCAATGGAGTTCTACGTGGAGTTCACTAGACAAAATTAGTTTTCTTAAAATTAGTTAGATTATTTTCACAGCTTTTTCTGATTATAACCCAGTATTTACATTTAATTTAATCGTTATAAAGAAATTTATTAATTATTACAATAGTTATAGTGTTTTATTTAGTGTTAATTTTATGTAATGTAGAAGAACTTTATTTAGCCTAGTTATTAATTAGATTTGTCGAACTCGAAGTAAAGCGATGCTACGGCTTCCTTTTGTTTACATTGCTTTAATCGCTGCCACGTGACCATTGACGTTACTTGAATTGCCTCCATTGCAAATAAATATCCAGTTATATTATGCTTTCCTTTAAATGTTTAACATATTTTTAATACATATTTTTAAACATATTTTTAATACATGAATTTAGCTTTGATTATGTCTTTTTAATTTTTATCATTAAATAATGTGCAAATCAAAACACACATGCAACATAAAATATCATATTAAAGTAATTGAAAACCTTTGGGGTCTAAAGAGACCCCAAGGATCTTCAGTGCATCCAAAATGATAGAAACCTACGAGGGACAAAGAAATAGCAAATTTCATAATTTTAAACAAAATATTACGTCAAAGGACAAGTTAACTAAGAAATGATCAATAGAATCCTACAAAGTGAACGCAAAATATTTATTACTTAATTTCGTATAATGGAAACATTTTCGAGAATGTTGTCTGTTTGCTTGTTCATGTGTGCTACGTATTAAATGAACAAGAAATCGATAATTGACGTTTTCCAATCGTCATTACTGATATCTGACATAAGAGCTATCCTGTGATATTAACATATCGGAAAACAATCAAAAAAGCGATCTTTGCAGATTTCTTCAGAAATGTACTGCTACAAATATCGCAACTCGATCAGCAATTTTCCAAGATTCCAGATCATTTGAGTAGCTGTGATAGGATAAGAATGTATTATGTAATTATTCGTTTGCGGAATATTGCAGAACACATTAGTGACTTACTTGTTTTGTTTTGTGTGACAACTAAAATGTTTCCAAAAAGTTATGCTTTAATGCTTTAATTAAATGAGAATTAGAAGATATATATATATATATATATGTAACATCACCGTTATAAACAGCAGTTATTTTAATGTAAGTCTATCGTGGCCGAAATTCTTCAATCTTTGATTTATTACTAGCTTCACAAATTAAATACACATATTCCAAAATATAAGACGACACAAAACATCATACTCTTCTATCTACAATATTTGCATCGTGAATTCCCGCGAAAAGCTTGTGAGATCGCCTTTTATAATCTCTCGAGCTATATGTCACGTGATGTAGCAACGATTTTGCTATTCGTTCTTCTGCAAAACTATTTTTAGTTCACATTACATAATCTTTCCCGCGTTAGCTCCCCGGGCTGGGGGACTTTTTAAAAAATATTTATGTTTTAAAAACGAAACAAAATTTAAAAAGGGGTTTAAAAAAGTTACTTAGTTTTTAATGTTAAATATATCTGTGCAGACGAAACATTTTGTATTCCCTCAGCATGTGCTTATACAGTGTGTCAAAGAATTTTTTAAGATTAGGTTTATAAAATAAAAATAAGTAATTATATTTTTTAAAGTATTTTTATTTAAAATAAGCTCCTTCGGATTCAATAAATTTGTTACAGTGGTTTAACAATGATTCGAATGCCTGTTCCCTCTTACATTGTGGGACTGCCTCCACAGCTCGCGTCGAAGCTGTGTCATAGAACTTTTAAGACTACAGCTGGAACTAAGCTTACAATGACACTATGTGTGTTATCGAGCATTCGTGAAACTCCTTAACTATCAGCTGATCCACTGCCAAAGCCTTATTTTATTTATTTATTTATTTTTTTTACTTTGATGACATTGACAGACACTATACAAATAGCTTCGACGCGAGCTTTGGAGGCAGTCCTACAATGTGAGCTGGAACAGTCATTCGAATCGTTGTTAAACCTCTGTAACAAATGTATTGATGCCGAAGGAGTTATTTTGAATAAAAATACTTAAAAAAACATAATTACTAGTTTTCATTTTATTTTATAAACCTAGTCTTAACAATTCTTTGACACACTGCGTATGCTGTATTATCGAGATAAAATTGTTATTTAATGTAGTTGATGGGCTACAGTTATGTGCTGAAAGTAGAACCAGAAGTATTCAGTTTTTTAAATAAATTGCTCTTTTAAGAAATATATGCACTGTAGGTATTAACGGACATAAAATACTAAAAAACAACAATAACCTTAATAGAAATATAATTTCACGTTAAATTAAAGCACAAATGAGCATTAAAACGCAGACGTATGTTTCGGGATAGCTTGGAATCCCTTTTTCAATGCGCATTCCCTTTTTCATTTCGAATTGAAAAAGGGATTCCAAGCAATTCCGAAACATATGTCTGTGCTTTAATTTAACGTGAAATCATATTTCTATTATTGTTTACTTGCACAAAGTTAAATTATTATTAACAATAACCTTGCAAAATAGAGAAGTAAACTCTCAATTTTTGCAAAGACTTTTGTAACATAAACTTTTTGACCTGTTTTTAGATTTTTCTTTTTTTTATATATATTAAGTAATTCAGTTATTTTTAAGGCATTGCTTTAAAAGTAAAACTTGTGGGAACGCTGTAAAACCTAAAAACGCGAGGTCTAATATTCACTAACTACTTTATCTAATATAGCTTAAAACAAAATAAATAATAATGAAAAAAAGAGCATTTAAGAAAATAGCGATTTTAATGCAGATTCTAACTGATTTCATTAGTATTACTGCATTTCAAAGAATCAAAAGTGTAAACATTTATAGTACAATTGCAACGATTATTGTTTTAAAAGCATTATTTGCCATTCATTCATTTTGTTCTTCCTTAACTGGCCATCCCGAGGAGAAGAAATGGTTTATTGCACTCTGCTTTTAAAAATGCTCGAGGTAAAAAATAATGTTTCACATTTGCTTAATTTTACGTTCCTTCTTCCAGCACTAAAATTCTCTTCAGGAAAAATAAAGTAAAAATTAAACATTAAGTATGCTGTTTAAAAATACTCATAAATGGAATAGCGAAAATAAATATTTCTTTACGTTCGTTCCATTATTAGCAACTAGGAGACTGCCCTTGGGGTATTCTTTCTCAAAGAAACAAATTTGAAAAATGAGAGAATAAAAATCCTTGGGAGTAAGTTCAGTTTTCCAAACATCAGAAAGAAAAAAAAAATGTGAATTCCTTTCTTCATTTGACAGCAGTGAAAAATTAAAATTTTTATCAGGACATAACAACGCAGTAGTTCATCAATCTTATTTAAAACATGTTGTCACATCTAATGAACGGCACTCAATCATGCACGAAATTTAACACAATTATTTTTACTAAACCTTTAAGAGAGCTTTCTCCTCGTTTCTCTTGAATTTTTTAATTTATTACGAAGCAAGTTTATTTTACATTTAAATTTAGATATTTGTTTTACGGAGAATTTTACTTTGAAAGAAAATTACGTACTCAGTTTAAGTTATTCTGGTTGTAAATGACCTTATAAGGAAACTAAGAGGATAAATAATATGTTCGAGGTCAGTGGTCGGCAAACTTTAGATGCTAAAGCGCCAGTTTAAGGAGCCGGATTTTTTTTGAAAAAGCCATGATTACACTTTAATGAGTACTTTAATAATTTAATTTATAAATAATCAATAATTATTAATAATACTTTAATTCATTGCATAATGAACTATGATACACGCATTTCTGTAAACATTATTACTCATAAACAACTCTTCAGTACGTAAGACTAATGAAAGCAAGTATTGAAAGCTACTTAAAAGTTTTATAATATCGCATGGGTAACTTAATTATTTCAAACATGACTTCAAGCTTTAGTCAACTTAGATTTGGTAATGAAGATAATTTAATCCTTATTTTATAAATTTAAACAATATTTGGAAAACATTTGTTTGAAAGCAATGTGCATTTTCCTCTTTTTAAGTTATGAATTTCAGTACAGTTGTGAAAAGTCGCATTCAAATATCCAAACGGGCTCGGCAGCCCCGCTTTTCCGACACTTGTTATAGCTAAAATATCTATAATTAGTTTATTTTTAAAAAGAGCTCTGACTGGAAGAATGCCAAGAAAAGTCCATTCATGTTCAAGGGACAAACTGATGGAAGGTGCGGCATTTTGTTCCTGTTTTAAGTTCGTTTAGCGTACTTTATTTCTTCCGAACTGATGCTATATGCCAGTTTATAAATTTAGTTGCTTTCAGCAAACAGCGAAGCAAACCTTCTGGCTTGCATTTTGACTAACGCACTTGCAAAAGGAACTTCCCTAAAACTTGAATGGATTCGTCCATTTCTGCCATGCGCAGAGGCATCCAAGTGTTAGAATTTCGTGGTCAAACTGTATCTCTTATTCCCAGTTTCCGTCATCAGCCCACAGACTTAAGTAGATTCGGAATTAATGACCTTACACTACAGCAAAAGTGTCAAATTAGAGTCAAACATTTTTCCCCTTTTGTTCTTTGACTTCTTATTGGTTGCTTTTATCCTTTGTCTATTTTTATTGGTTGACATCTAATCGGACGTTTTACGTACAAATGCCGTATTCTTTCGTTGTTTTTTTCTCGATCAGTTTCAACTTTACCAATGTATTTAGAACGGTTTTACATAACGGTGTTAAAGTAGTTCTTTGCTTTAATTCTTTGAGGATTTAGACAGAAGTTGATTATAAATTCCGTTATCATTTATTAATGTTAATTTTTAGTTAATAAAAATTAATTAATTTTCAACAAATGCTAACTCTTTAGGAACTGTTTTGAATCGAATTTTTAAACTAGACTAAACTAATAAATAGTTGTAATGTTTCTGCTGAGTTGAGAGTGTCATTAAAATATTAATTATCTTATGAACAACACTAGTATCAGCAACTATAAATAATAATAATATACGTATGATATAGAGACATAATGGTGATGATAAAGGGATTATAATAAAAAAAACATAATGAAAATATTACTTTAAATCATAACAATAATTAGTCCTATAATATTAAATAGATTTTCTAGGCTAGTAAAAGCACTTCAATGAAACACTAAAAATCAATTATCAAAGTTGAAAGTCCAATTTGAGTCCAATAGAGGCAATTCAACGCTAGAGGGACTCACGAGCGATCACCGTTGTCACGTGATATCCGCTCTTTGTTTACTGAGATTTTCAATTGAGTTCTACGTAGAGTTCACTAGGCAAAATTGGTTATCTTAAAATTAATTACGCTATTTTCACAGCTTTTTCTGATTATAACCCAGTATTGACATTTAATTCAATAATTATAAAAGAAATATATTAATTATTACAATAGTTACAATGTTTCATTTAGTGTTAATTTTATGTAATGTAGAACTTTATTTAGGCCTAGTTTTTAATTAGATTTGTTGAACTCAAAGTGAAGCGATGCTACGGCTTCCTTTGTTTACATTGCTTTCATCGCTGTCACGTGACCAATGGCCTTGCTTGAATTGCTTCCATTATTGCTGTATTAATTAGGATTAACATATAATTGAAAAGCATAAATTGTACAGTTAATCCATTTACAACTAAAAAAGTAATTTCATAAAGACAAGTCAACTTTTAGATAAAATGTTTTCCAAAATCTGCAGTGGGAGACCGAAAAGCATTTTTCTTGATAGTAAAAAAACTGATATGAAAACATAAAATTGGTCCAGATAAAGCAAGTTGAATTTCAAGGATTCTTAACATTCATCATTTCTCCTTTACAAACATCAACCACAAGAAGCAACATGAAATAAAATTTCAACACAAGTGAACTTGTTATGAGTTTCCTCAAGAATCATTTTTCATTGCCTGATAAAAAGTGAACATCAAATCTGAAATCATGTTTCATCTGAATACTAAGAAGAACCATTTTGAGCTATTGAAGCATCGCTGAAGATTTCGTGGTTGACGTAACAGCTGCTGCAGTTGCTGCCAAATGGTAAAAAATAATCTTGCTTTGAATATAAAATAGAAAAATCTAGAGAATGCATTCAATAAAGTCTAGAAATATTTTATATTTTCTTCTCTCAACACGAGGTTATTTATGGTCTTACAGAAATTGATAGGAAAGTTGTAATAATTTAAAATACCAAAGTTACTGACTTCAGTGTATGTTTGAAGTTGAAAATAAAGGGTATTTGTAAGTAACAGCCAATGTTTGCCTGGAATTCATGAGTAGTAGTTAGAAAGAGCGAAAAATAAATCAATGCATATATTTTTTAAGGGCCGAAAAATGAGAGACGGAAAGGAGACATTTTCTAGTTTGTTTTCTGAAGTTTTTAAGATTTTTCTTTCATTGGGATAAAACTAAACATGTGCAATATATAACTGCAGTAGCAGTTGAACACAAATGCAAATATGATCATCTGTTACTGCAGTATCTTTTCAAATATATTTAAATTTAAAATCTCTGAATGTATAATGTGTTTAGAATACTAATAAATTCAGGGTTTAATGTTTATTAAATTTGTGGAGAACATGCGGGCTAAAACTATTTTATATCGAAAAATTTGTTACTGAAAATATAAGTATTTTGACCTTGGAAAAAAGGACATTTTATATAAAGAGATTTTTTGTTCTAATGATATTTAATACATATCCAGTCTCATTAATTAATTTCGGTCAATTTATACATTCTTAATATTTACATCTTCTATAGGAAGATACCCATTTTCGCTCAAGCATACAAAAGTAGTACTTTTTTACTAAATACATATAAAGAGGGCTTCAAAAAATGTATACCGTAGTTGACAGTGAATATCTTTATTTTAAACATAATTTTTAAATTTCAATGTTCTATGACAAGATTTTTAATTGATATTGTAAAATGTACTTACAATTACATGTGGTCAAAGTGTCCCCCATTAGCAGGTAAACATCGTCGATGCTGCTCAACAGCTGACCGAACTACTTCTTTTTCAGTGTTTCTGGTGTAATGTCTTCCAGTACCACTTCCTTACCGCCAGTAATGGTCGTATTGAAGTACGACCATTACTGGCTGTTTTTTCAGTAATGGTCGCACTTCCAGTACCACTTCAATACCGCCTTGCGTTGCTCGAACGATAATCTCACTTCCGCTATGATTGATAACTAACTGGCATCTGCTATTACTTGAGTTAGGCTACACAGGCCGCGCTATCTGTTGACTAGCCATTGAACTACAAGGCCAAGAAAGATTTATAGCTGCATGTCATTTTGTTCTGAGTATGGTCACTGTCAATGAGTGTATATATCTTTTTGAACCCTTCTGTTCTTATAATTTATTGGAGAAATGTCTTAATAAATTATAGAGTGATACATAATGTTTTTAGTATATTTAGAAATGAAATTGGATGTTACATTCGTATAACATAAAAATGTAATTTTTACTTTAAAAAAAATTATTCAGTTTTCATTCTTACTGCTTTCAATGCATCACACTTTGCAGTTTGTGTCATTTTTGAAAATACACATGAAAAAAAGAACAAAGTAATTTGCCATTTACTTGTTCTTTTTTTCAGATTTGAAAGAAAAATATTGCCTTTCGACGAAATTGTTTTTTTTTTTTTTTTTAGTTAAAAAAGGAGAATACCTAACACAGCAAATATCTCAGAGAATAAGCTTCATAATTATAATGCAGCATTTAAACTTATTTTATTTATTTACACACGTGTTGGGAATGGTTGTAGCATTGAACTATTTATTTATACGTATTATACGTATAAACTAAGTAAAATTGATTTTAAAAAAAGTTTGAGTTGTGGCAATACGCATTATTTCCTTATTATCAAGTAATGTTTGTGTTGTTGCCACACCAGAATCATAACTGAGCGTGAAGGATACCCATAATTCCTCGATAGACTGATTAATTGCGGATAATGTGTAGAACGGGTTTATACTCTTCCATCAGTGGGAAAATAAGTGTTTCTTTTTACTTAACACGTTGAGGACGGTGCATATCTTTACTACCTGTAAAAATAAGCTTTTCAATTTTTCAGCAAAAAAGTTATTTTTAGCCAAATAAAGTTTTCTTCATCTAACAAGACTGTGTTATAAGACTATAGCTGATATAAGCCACCAGAGGCACACACCGCCAGATGAACCATTCGTGTGTGATTCACCAGTGGTACACGCCACCAGACAAAATACTCGCATGTGAGCCACCAATACACGCCGTTCTCAACGTGTTAACTTGCATTTGTATAAACGTTTTTAGCTAAAATATTTTTTTTCTCTATGTTTCATGCCAACTTCAAGAAACTTCTGTCAACATCATTACGGCGGCAGATTATTAGAATGTGCGAAAAAATGAACGGAGGTAATAATATTAAAACAAAACTTTTTTCAGATAATTTGGATCATCATTAGCGGCAATTACTTGATTTACATTTGGTTACCTCTATTGTTCTTAACAGACACATAAAAAAGGAGAAAAAGTTAAAAATGATATTGCTATATCAGTGTGTAACTTTTTCTCGTTGTTTTTTTTTTTTTAAATTAATATGCACATTAAAGTAAATTATGTTCTTTTGCAGTGTGTGTGACATAATAGAAGAGCCGAAGGTTGATAGACAGTTTTATTGTGGTTGGAGACGGTAGTTACAATAATAACTCATACAAACGAAAACTTCGGTGTACTGTAAAAGTTACGGTAGTTAGTTTTGAAGCCGGAGTATGGGGATACGCTTCTTCGGATTGACAGCTTATGGAAGGTGCTGCATACTCATTTGGGCTGTGTTTGCTTTTATCATCAGTGTCAATAACTAAGGGAAGTCTTTTAGCTGTCACTAAATCTGGTGGTAGGAAGCTTAGAGCAACGGTAATGTAGCAAATTAGTGTGTAAACTAAAACTTTTTTTACCAGCAGCAAACAATCTATGTTCAAACTTTCTTTAACCAGATTCTTATTTTTTTCATGTTTTATAACATTCTGTGAGCACATTTAGACAAATGCATTTAAAATACGTCAGTGTCCTCAGCGGTAATGTTTTTTTTCTTGCTAAAATTTACTTGATTTAAGAAAATACAATTGTTTCGTCAGTATTCTGTAAGTAGAGGTCGTGGTAGCCTAGCGGTTAGGATGTCAGACTTCAAACTGGAAGGTCGGGTGTCTGATATCCGTCGCTCTGAAGGCGCACCATGTACACTTGGGGATACGTGCATGTAAAATCCGTGGACCCCACTACCTCGCGCTCGGTTGAAGGTATTCCTAAGGCCTAGTGCTAACAGGGAAGGAGGTTGGAGGAAAAAAGTACGTTTTACCGTTTATAAAACACAGCTAATACTTAACAAGGCAAATAATTAGCAAGAGAGAGAGAGAGAGAGAGAAGAGAACACAACTAGCTACCACTTTCAAGTAAGTGCTATTTGTACGCGAACTAGCATATTGTTTATTCCTTATTTACGATAAAAACTATATGTTGCAAGTTAAATCCCGTAATGACCATAATTGTTGATTTTGTCGTTATTTTTTAAAATACATGAAGTCGCTTTGGCTTGAAACATTGAAGTGATAAAAGTGTGAATAAATGATTTTTAGGTTCCTCCTCAAACTTTTTTTTAAGTTACAATTATGTTTCATGATTTTATTATTTTTCATCACTTGCTTTAATTGCTATACAATCTTAATATTTGTTTATTGTAATTATTATTAATTATTTAACTGCTATTTGTTCAATAACCTGCAATAAAAACTCCTCCTGACGGACAGTTTTTATCCCCCCCCCCCCCAGTGAGGCATTGCGTCTTCAAAATCTCCTTGCTTGCGGACGCCTTTGTATTGCGAACAAAAATTTTTTTGTCCCGTAGTTTTCCGTTATTTTCCGCTATAGGGAAATTTTTGCTGTACTAAAATGAAAGTCATGTCTGGTTTATTATTTCAGCTCATTATCAGTTGCTCCGAAAAGGAAATCGAGTTAATTATTCCCTTACAAGGAATCCCCCCCCCCCTCTTTGGGTTGATCGACCCCGATAACATACTCCGTATTTCAGTATTGGTTTGGTGCATGCAGTGTGAATTATTTTTTATGAAGTAAGCATTTGACTTTATTATTTCCTTATCAAAGTCATGTACATAATGTCCTTTAATTTGGAGAGTAAATTTGTTGTTTACCATTCTTCTTTATGTAATCAGTTCCAGTATTTTAATACTATTCATTGGTAATATACATAAAAGTTATTTTTTGTTTTCAAGTTGGCCTCAAACTTTTGATTATGAATTAAACAGCAATTTTCGCTGTGTAATTTAAGAAGTACAGCTTAAAACAAAATGGGTCGCAAAAGAATGTGCTAGTAACATTTACATCTACACATTCTGTTGTTGATCTTTTTTGTGATTTAATACATATCAAGCTCACCTAATATAGTGGATTTTTGTTTTGTTTCTTATTATTATTCCAATGTTAACCACTGTTTGATAGCGTAATAATAGCGTAATTTTGGCATTATATGTTGTTTTACCATAAAATTGTCTCTGTTGTTTAAAACAATGAGTTTACTTAGTTTGTTATAAGCATGTTTTGCTCTTTAAAGATAATGAATTCTGCTTAGTTTAACTAGATACAAAATCATCCCACCAGAGCATTTGGAAACTGTTGAAGAATACCTTCATCTAGCAGTGAATGGATGATGATAATATATAGCACATTGCACTGTTATACATTTAATGAACCTAGATTGTGTTAAAAAAGCTTTACAAATGACTAAATTCTATATTTAAAATTAAAACATAAATATGCAATATATACTTTTGCATAGCGATCATATTTTTAATCATAAATATTGTTTCTATTTGCAATTTACAATGTTCCTGTATATAAAATAAAAAGTAGTAGTTATTTTGTGAGTTATGAATTTATAAGTGGTCAAACAATACTGTATTGTAATTGCATCAATAAAATGTTGTTTGAAACTCGAGAGCAATCCGTATTGTATGAAATTGAAATTTGGGAGTTTTTTCCTGTTCCAAATATATAAAGTTCATTCCTGCTTGTTGCATTGAAAACTTTTTCTGACACATGTTACAAAATATGTGAAGTTTCTTGTGAGTGAAATAGTGAAAAAGCTCTTTTTTTGAGGGGAGGGGGGGGGGGATTTGATTCTAAATTTCAGAAGATTTAAAAAGTTGGTAATCATTTTAAACAAATTAAGCTATCGAGAATTCTGCCTGCGAGCATCAAATGGATGAAACATTCGTAATGCAATGTATGAGTCGGTGATTACAGCATGAAATTGAACATCATAGAGTTGTATGTTTTGGGACGCTGCCCAAATGGTTTAATCTTCATCGTTCAAAAGAAAATACAATCGCAATTCTTATTTTTTTTCCTTTACGTATTTAGTTATAAACAAAATAACAACCTCTTTCATTTCACTATATTCCCTTAGGAACGGAAACAGCTTGAGCACTCTTATTCATGGATGAGCACTTTGTTTTTGCTATTGAGAAAAAAGAAAATTCAATTAATTCTTTCCGCGATTAGAGGTCCTTCTCCTCGTAATCGGAAGAGATTACACGCCAGAATTGTTTCTGATCTTTTTACTAGTTGTCAAAGCAATGCACTTCAAGTGTTTATAAGTAGAAATGTTTTGGAAGTGGGCTAAATTCGTTGAGATAGTTTAGAAGTTAATCTTTGTTAGACACCAGGAAAATATAAAGTTTATAAAAATACTTTAATGAAGATATTACACTGTTAGAAATTTCATCAGGAAATTACGGTTAAATGACCGGCAGCAGACTGTCCATCTAATTCACCGTTAAATTTACGGTTTGGAACATTTTTCTATCTTTACGGGACCTAACCATTTCCAATCAGCTTGGTTAATAAGCCGTAAATACAAAAATTTACGGTTTTATAACCATTTAAAAATGGTTTCAAAACAAAATCCTTACCGTTTTTGAACCATTTCGAGGCGTAGAATCTTCGATTAGTAGAAATCGTAAATGAAGCTTGCGGGAATCAAACCCGGTTGTTCTGGTATACCACAACCTTGCTCGCTAACCATTCGATTATCTGCTCTACAAAAAAGCGGTCGTTTATTTATCAATAAATCTTTCCTTTCAACAGGAAAACTGCATTAAAATTGAAATTTCAGTTTTCAATTGGATCCAAAGCCATCTTTGGTCTAAATTTACTGTATATTGACGAAAATCATTTTATTTGCTGAAAAAATTATAATACAAACAAGATTCAGCAGCTCAAATTATGGGTGGCTTATTCTGAAACAGTTCGGGAATCCGATGCCTCCAATATTTGATTTACGTGTGTATGTCTTTCTATTTAGTAAATACTGCTTAAGCCGCTTTTTTTTCTTCGTTTTTTATATACACATGCAGATTTGAACTGATAAATCTTTATTCCTATTTTAACAACAACCGGTAAGGTTTTGCAACCAAGATGGACGCCCGATTCTTATTGAGCGCTTGAAAATTACGGTTAGTTAAACCTTCTTTAGAATAAACAGAGAATAAATGATTTTTTTTCACCATCAGCGGTTTGAGTACCATCTTTTTAATGGTTATTCAACTGTTGTAATTAAATATGGTAACATAACAATCAAATAAATGGTTATTTTACTATTTTCTTACGGAAATTTTTAACAGTGTACTGTGTGACACATGAGTTGCTCCAATTAATACGGTTAGATTAATGTTTTGAGCTTTCTTATTTTTGTAAATTTTAATGGAATAAAGCAAATTTTTCTTGGGTATTAAAGTTCAACATAAATATATAATACAGGGTGATTCATAAAGGAGTATACAATTTCGGTATTGCAGTAGAGCAGCGGTTATCCGAGCTCCGACTAACCGAGTTCCGGTTTAACCGAGGTACATTAGTCGTTTAAAAAAGCGCCTTTGGATTGGGCCTTTTTTTTTTTGGGTCAATTTTTTTTTGGTGGGGCTTGCCGGTGGCGCCTTCACTGACTAAAGTCAGTTGCATTTTCATTTTGGTAGTGAACAGTTCGTTTACCTTCGTTTGTACCGTACTGTATTGGTTGCGTGATAAGAGCTAAACGCATGCGAACTGTTGTGTCTTTGGAGACTAAATTACAAGCCATCCACAGACTCGATAAAGGAGAGACAGTTACAAAAGTGGCTTTAGATTTAGGTGGGAGAGAATAATCATTTCATAATCTATACAGTAAATGCCTTTTTTTTACATCTTTCGACTAAATTTTCATTCATTTCACTCGATTTTATATACGTTTCCCTCTCGGTTTGGACAGAGTCCGTGTTATCCGAGTTTTCGATTATCCGAGGTACCCTCGGTCTAACCTCGGATAATCGAGGCTCTATTGCATATATTAAGAATAATATGAGATATTATATGTTACCTGGCAATAGATTTGTTTGGGGTTGCGATGAATAAACTTTTCTTTTAATTGCGATGGCAACATCCTACCATGCCAAAGCTACTGTGACGTCAATGGAGAAAAAGATTTTAGCGAAAGTTGGCTGGCAGGCACGTGCGTTGAAGGTGACCTCTCTGGTGCAAAGAGTTGTTTCGAAAGCTCTGCTTGCAATGTTAACCTGTTTTTCCCTTATTATGTAACTTTGTGGATGGTATTTCGGCAAAAAAAATGAGTTTAGTTTTATCTCTACTGTCCTCGTATTTAATTGAGTCAGATAGTCACCAATCATCTAAATGTCCCTTCATCAAATTATCTCAAATGTCTAATACGGCAAGTCAATATACTAAAGGGTTATTTTAAGTTTTGTTAGAGACTGTCACATATGTTCTATATCACACGAAGCACCGGTAATCCATGGTAATAATATCCATGGTATAAATAAGCCGGTAATCCATTTTTGCCCAAACACGTGTTAAAGCATCGATACCATCAACTCAAATCCGTCCATAGTGGCTGATACGACACTGTTAAAAATTTCCGCAGGAAAATAGTAAAATAACCATTTATTTGATTGTTATTTTACCATATTTAATTACAACAGTTGAATAACCATTAAAAAGATGGTATTGAAACCGCTGTTCGTTTTTCGAAAAAAATCGTTTATTCTCTGTTTATTCTAAAGAGCGTTAAACTAACCGTCATTTTCTAGCGCTCAATAAGAATCGGACATCCATCTTGGTTGCGAAACCTTACCGGTCGTACGTTGTTTTAAAATAGGAATACGTATTTATCAGTTAAAACCTGCATGTGTATATAAAAAAAAGAAGAAAAAAAAGTGGCTTAAGCAGTGGATACTAAATAGAAACACATACACACGTAAATCAAAAATTGGAGACATCGGATTCCCAAACTGTTGCGAATGAGCGAACCCATAATTTGAGCTGCTGAAGCTTGTTTGTATTTTAAATTTTGCAGAAAATAAAATGATTTTCGTCAATATACAGTAAATTTAAACCAAAAATAAATTTGGATCCAATCAAGAACAGAAATCTCAATTTTACGGCTGTTTGCTTGTTGGAAAAGGAGATTTATTGATAAATAAACGTCCGCTTTACGTGATGACGGTGACCGAGTGGATAGGGAGCAAGCCTTGTGCACCACGCATTCGGGGTTCGAGTCCTGCAAGCTTTGTTTACGGTTTCTACGCGTCGAAATGGTTCAAAAACGGTGAAAATTTTGTTTTGAAACCATTTTTAAATGGTTATAAAACCGTAAACTTTTGTATTTACGGCTTTTTAACCAAGTTAATTGGAAATGGTTAGGTACCGTAAAGATAGAAAAATGTTCCAAACCGTAAATTTAACGGTGAATTACATGGACAGACTGCTGCCGATCATTTAACCGTAATTTCATGATGAAATTTCTAACAGTGGATATTTTAAAGCCGTTAAATCAACAAGAAGGGAAGGGACGAATACCTTGTCCTTAATGTACCCCCCCCCCCAGAAAGAATAACAATTTATTAGGTTAGAATTTATGGTTAAGCATAGGATAAGTAGTATAAAAATAGTATAGTCCGACCACGAAGTTTTGACACTTGTTGCGCTTCTACGCATGGCAGAAAAGGACGAATCCATTCGAGTTTTAGGGAGTCAACCAATAAAAATAAGACAAAGGATAAAAACAACCAATAAGAAGCTGAAGAACAAAAGAGGGAAAATGTTTGACTCTAATATGACACTTTTTCTCTAGTGTAAGGTCATTAATTCCGAATCTACTTAAATTTGTGGGCTGATCACGGAAACTTTAATAAGAGATAGAGTTCAACCACGAAATTCTGACAATTGGATGCTTCTGCGCATGGCAGAAAAAGGACGAATCCATTTAAGTTTTAGGGAGTTTGTTGTGCAGGTGCGTTAATTAACACGCGAGTCAGAATGTTTGCTTCTCTGTTTGTTGAAAGCAACAAAATTTTTGGACTGGCCCATAACATTTAACATCAGCTAGGAAAAAACGAAGTGTTCTAAACGAACTAAAACAAGTATAGAAGACGGCGTATTCCTTAATACCAGCAGTTTCTCCTTGAACATCAATTTATTCTTCTTGACACTCTGCCGGACAAAGGTCATTTTTTTTCTGGTGGAACTATATTTTGATTATAGTCCTGTGATCTAATCCGTCGTGTGACTAGGAGGCTACACATAGAATATATGTGACTGTCTCTAACAAAGCTTAAAATAATTCTGTAGCAAGTAACGTATCTATATATATATATATATATATATATATATATATATATAGCACTTAGCGTGGACCAGTTACGATTAAATTTTGCGGTACGATACGATACTGACATCATGCAAAAACAAACTTTGATAAAACGATATTTAAAAATTCGTTTAATGATTAGCATGGGAAAGTAACATAATATTTGTATTTATTATCGTAACCTTTGGGCTTTAATTTCTATTTCTTAAAATTATTTCCATTCATAACTCAATTTTAATTTGATTCTTTGGAATGGCAACACCTTAGTTTGGATTATATCAAGCGATCCTTTCTTCAGCCGTATGAATTTTAAAGTGTTTTTTACGATTTTAAACTTACACTTAACGTGGACCAGTTACGATAGAATTTTGCGGTACGATACGATACTGACATTATGCAAAAAAAACTATAGTACAATGATATTTTAATGATTATCATGGAAAGGTAAAATAAGTTTTGTATATTATCGCAACTTACGATCTTTAACAAATTTATTTCTATTTATTAAAAAGTACTTCATTCCTAACTCAATTTTTGATTTTGATTTTTTGGAATGGCATTACCTTATTTTGTTTGTCGAGCGATCATTCTCAAGTTTGATTGTTGAACTTATAGCCCGCAGATGTTCTGCGGGATACCAGCTAGTAATATCTTAAATTGCTATTGATTTATAGAGCATTGAAATGTATACTCCTTTCTGAATCACCCTAGATAATCATTTTACATGGAGTGATTCACTTGACTGATCAAATTAATAAAGATAAAACTTTAAGAGTCAACCTAAGCTAAAACATTAATTTTATTACTTAAACGATCTCTACATATGAATTATGAAGTATTGTTTAGGACACAGTATGACTCGGAGACACAGTTTGAATTTTACGCAACTGTTTGTAAAAGCGCAAAAACAGCTTTGACACGTTTGATATAATGACATCACGTGATGTGAGTGGACAGTATCCGAAACTTCACTTTCGCTGCTCATTCCATCTGCCTTCGAGAGCATTCAGCTGCAAAATTTATGTAGATAAAAATTTCTCTCTTCCATTCACAAGTGAAAAATTCCAATACCCTTTCCGAAAATCTTCAGGAATTTCAAATTCTTTGAATATTTTCTTCCCGGATAGCTGAGTTCGATATCGCTCCGTCGGTTATCTAAGATACCCTCGCATAAGCCTATTCATCAAATATTTTAGACGTTTATCATACATATGTAGTGCTGTTCACGGGATTAAGTAGATGAACAATAGAAAATTCTTAAGTATGCTAACAGGACTGCTGGAACATTTCGGAGTTAATGGTAAAAACAACGATTTATGCTATCATATTTTTTCATTCAGTACTTTGTGTTATGGTAGATATAAAAATAGCGTTAAGTATGCAGCGGTGCGAGTTCAGTCCTTCAAATAGCCCTCTTTGCTCCTGCCCAGGGGGCGCGCCTTTTGGGAAAGCGGTAAAGAATGCGGCTACCACCAAAAAGATCTTGGTTCGACTCCCGGCGCTTCACGGCCACGCTCGCACCGTTACATCTGGTGACCCGGCATTTACGCACGCAGCAATGGAGACCCGAACACTCCACAGATGGCGCCACGAGATGACTTGCTCGCACGCATTCGTGCAGTCTGCACGCGCTCGCACTTGAGCCCAGCCACGGATCCGAGCAAACAGGCCCAAACTTCACTCACTCACGCAGCAACCTCAAGCAGCCTTTCTCCCGCACTGGTGCACCCATCTGTGGTAAAATATCGTTCACTCTTCCCCTATTCGTTCACTGGGGGCGGAGTATGCAGCGGTGCGAGTTCAGTCCTTCAAATAGCCCTCTTTGCTCCTGCCCAGGGGGCGCGCCTTTTGGAAAGCGGTAAAGAATGCGGCTACCACCAAAAAGATCTTGGTTCGACTCCCGGCGCTTCATAGCCACTCTCGCACCGTTACAAGTATAGACAAAATAATCAGTTTTATTAATAACAAAACCCAAATGAGAGTCGTAAAACTAGTATCAGATATTGTAGTGCAGTTGGTACTAATTACAGAAAATAAGTTTAATAATATAGATTAATACGAATAAATTATGATCATATATAGCGTTTTCTATGAAAGCTACATATGATCATAATTTATTCGTATTAATAGCTTAGTCGACCCGTACGGAATTCCGCAGTAATTTGGGAGAAAGGGCATTATGAAGAAGAATAGAAAAAAGTACACGTGTGTTGGTACAAAAGAAGGCATGTCGTTGAACCCATCAGTACAAATAGCTCTTAGAATTTTTTTTTAAAACTGTTATTTAGATATTCAAAATACTGTAACCCCTCGTTATATCGCGTCTCGTTACATCGCTCATTCGGAAATATCGCCCCTTTTTTTTTGTCTCTCAAAATTTTGTTTGAGCTCTCGAAAGTAAAAATATTGCATTAGCTCAGTATAGCCCTTTTTCCTTCATTAAACAACGCAATCGAACAGGAATGTTTTCCTTTCTTCTGAATTTGCTGCAGTTAAAAGCTGCAACAATTCTCCCCTTCCCAACTTACATGCCTGCAGAATGACTCTATTCAATCCAGTTGACGTTTTAGTTGACATTTCTTTTTGTATTGATCCTAACACCCATTGAATGCAAGAGACAGATCCTTAGTAATAATAGAAAATAAAACAGTTTAGTTGTTTTGGCTATTATTATTAAGAAAGTGGTCATTGTGTAAGATTAAACTAAATTTTGACACTCAATTTACTCGTACTTTTTGAGTTATTTCTAACGGCATCGGTTATATCTTGCCTTAAAATGTATACAACAATTATGTATATTGAGTACTTTGGATTATGTTTTTGAATTATTTTTAACTAACTGCTAAAATAAGAGTAAAAACGAGTAATTTAGTAATAAAACTAATTTAGCAATAAATCACTATTTGAATTTTGGGCAGGAGTAGAGGATGATTTTTCTGCACTAAAAACAAAGGCATTTCGCATTCTATTACCCTTTTCAACAACCTACTTTCGTGAAACTGGATTTTCTGCTGTGGCTTCTTTGAAGACAAACTATAGATCTCGGCTAAATATAGAAACACCTGAGAGTGGCTATTTCTAATATTAAGCCTTCATACGAAAAACTTTGCTTTGCAAGACAGGACCAAGGATGTCACTAATAATTATTAAATTTGTTTTACATGTAGTATGTTTTGATTGAAAAAGTTTAAATTTAGTAATTTGTTTTACTTTAATAAGTTATTAAATATGTCGAAATGTATTTTGTTTTCTATGTGTATGGTGTGCGTTCCTTTCAGTCAGTTAATCAATTTTTTTAAAGTAATGTTTTCTCTTGGATATTCTCGCGCCCCTCTTCTTGTGTGCTCGCGCCCCTCTTCTTGTGTGCCCCCCTAGGGGGTCGCTCCCCACAGTTTGAGAATCGCTGCTCTACACAATCATAATATAAATGAATGTGTAGAGCCTAACGAGTGACTAAGTTTAACACACAGACGCAGCGAAAACTGTCCAATTTTCTATACAATAAATACATAAAAGTTTCTTGTTTGTTTACTTGATAAGAGATGGCGCCAGCCTACACAACACCAATTTGGCATCCATTGAAGGGCCTCTTCCTGGATGATTTTAAATCTCAAATTTAAGAGAAGTGGTACATTTTTAGACCGTGGGTCCATTTTTTATCATTAGCCGGCACAATAAGCTTTAAAAGGAGGGGTAAATCATGGAATTTGATAAAAGAATAAGGATGATATCGTGGAGCGACAGGAAAACAGACTAGAGAAATAATATGTATAGATAACGCATGATGTCTTTGTTCAAAGCAAGCCAGGGAATCTTATTGTTTCAGAATCGGTCGGTATAAGGCATTGTTACTGCAATATATTTTCCCAGGATCACGCACTACTTTAGAATGACACATTGTATAATTATTAGAATAAAATAAATATTATTCTATATCGAATTTCAAGCACAAAAACTTTCTAGCATGAAAGCATACAACACTTCTTCATACATATATTGAGTAATTCATTTGAAGTAAAAGATAACGCATTTTACCCCCTTGAAGCACGAGTTTTTTTCGGAAAAACTGGTAAAAAATGATCGAGGTTTTTTTGACAGAAAATGAATATATAGGTATAGTATAAATTGTTTTTGGCAATTTCAGTTGTAGGGGGCGACTAGAGAGCGGGGGCAGGGGCAAAGCTACATAAAAATATATTAAATATCAAAATCTTCACAGACAATGGAACAAAAAAAAAAAATGCCCGCAAGCATTGTGAAAAAGCATAAAGCTCAAGACCAATCAATCCAATTGAGCAGTTTAGATCTTCTCATGTGTACAATTATATATTGTGTGTTCTAGAATGGGTGAACCAGACAATCTATATTTTCAGACAATGAAACAACAAGCATTGTCAAATGAAACATATTAGAAATATGTGCTTTTTCTTGCTTTTCCATCGAACCAGACTGAGCCACAGCAAAGCGTGGACGGGTACAGCTAGTTAATAATAAAGCAGCAAGTATATCTGAGTGTGTGCCTGTGTCTCGCGTAGGACCAAGACCGTTTGGCCGATATTCATGAACGTTTCTGAAAGCAGCAAAATTTCCTCTTTTTGTTTTATTGTCAACGAATAATGGATACAAAATAATTATACTAAAAAATTATGAATTTAAACTAGTCTAAGTTTTTTAACGCATGACATAATCGTATTGTATTAATTGTCCTTTTAGCAAACAATTTTAACATTTATATATAAAATGTAGCGTTTGACAATTGTTTCAAAATTTTTCGGATAAATAAAAAAATATCGAATACTTTTTTAGCTGATATGTATGCAAAAATAACAATATTTTACTAAGGAACGTAAGTTTCAGTGTTTCCTTTTTCTCATATATGAGCCTGATAATTTTATTTCTGATGCATAGCGTTTGATAAAAGATTCAAATATTTTTCTTCTAAGAAGAAAAAATGGTATCAGGAGTGAGCCTGACAGACGTGATTGAGTAGGATATTGTGTCGGCTGTAGAATAAAGAATGAAAAGTATCTAAGAAATAAACATTTCTCCTTAAGTCCTATTCATCCCCAATGCAAATGTGGATGATTTAAGATAATGTTCCCCTTTTGGAGAAAAACAAATGTGCAGAACCTGCACGGAAAAGTTTTAATATTGGTAAATTTCAGCTAAACATTCAGTCTTATCAACTGATAATGAAATATACTTCAATATAGTTAATATGTTGTTAAATTTGTGAAGAACCAGTTTAGAAAATCTGTACAACATATGAGAAAATAAATCTATTATTTCACTTTATTCTACTCATATAGGTCTCCCTTTATCTTTCTAGTTTGATTGATTTTAAATTTGAAGTACTCGAAGAGCAAAACAATGAATTGTTGGAAAAGACATTTAGAAAGAAAAGTATTTACAGAAAATTGCAAAACTATGAATATGAGGAAAATATTACTGTTATGATTTTATTAAGGAAAACAAAAACGAAATTTATAACTAAAAACAAATGGAATGGGAAGGGAAAAAACTAAGCTATGTTGGAAAAAAATAATGTTAAGTTAGAGCGCACCTTATTGAGTAAGTGAGAGCGAAATAGAGAAATAGCGCGAGAGGGGTTCTCTTGCTACGGATGTCTCGCAAAATATTGAGCAATATTTCTGCAAATATAATATACCTCCACAGCAATTTGAGCATATTACAAACAGATTGCGAATCTCATAAAAGAAAGACGAAGAAAAAAAAAGCGGGACGTAAGGCAACAAAAAAAGTAGATTGCGTAACAGCAGTTGCAAGAAAGTTAAAAAAGTAGTTTGAAGTAAAAAATAAGTAAAAATAAAAGGTAATTTTACTTTGATATGCTTATTATTCGAATCATTTGATGAGTACTTATACGTATCTTTATTATTTCGAATGTTTTTCACCATGTTAAAAATAACTAGAATTGAAATTAGGCAGAACGACGAATTGATTTGGCAAGAAAGAGTAATTATTCCAATGAAATAAAAATAATTATCATAGAAAAGACAATACATCTTTCAAATGTCACATAGTTGAAGTACTTTGACAAAAGAAAAATCAGTCTCGAAAATGAACTTTTATCTTTAATTCTCGGCAAAATGTTATTTAAACGCAGAGCAAAAATCCTTTTAAAATGTTACATGGAAATAAGTAATGCCTTGTGTCAGAATTTGGGAAATGTTTCCCACTAAAGTGTGTAAAATATCAGCAATTGCAAACATCAGTCAATTTTGCTGATACTTTTGACAAATACTTGTCGCAAGTAGTTGTTTCCTTTTTTAAAAGGTCTTAAGACTGTAAGCCACAAACCGTAAGACCAGAACGTTGGTTTGACAATGACTGATTAGATTTTAAAATGCGTCACGCAAGCTGAAGTTTTGCAGGGTAAAGTAGTAAAATTACTGAATGGGACTAACAAGATAATATTTTCTTAAGACTCTTTGACGCAAAAAGTCGGAAATTAGTTTTTTTTGTTGTTGTTTTTACAGTACCTTAATCTTTTCTCCTGGTTTTCGGCGTATGACTTTCTGCAATCTGTCTTGCAGAAAGGAGGAAATTGTACAATTAGCATACAAATATAGCTAAAGAGTTTTATGACTAGAATTTTTTCAACACGTTGACTGACACTGAACTTTCAGTTTAGTAACGTCAGCCACCGGTGACTGATAGGGTAAAATGTAAAATTAAAAATTTTACATTGTTTTAAGTTATTACTGAACATTTATTTAAAACTTCTTATTTTTTTATTACAAGCTAAGTCGCCCGACGTTGCACGGGCTATTTCAAATATTGATGATTTCCCCATGAAGACAACTTGCAAAAAATATTACACAGTAGTGCATACAAAAAATTGTAGGAACAATCGGTTAAGAGGCAATAGTTAAACAGATTCGAAAAAAATCGTCTGCTCTAAAAAATAATTAGAAACGGTTGGCTTTCCTCGCCAGAGATACCTTTGGTCATTTCCTTGCAAACATTAGTATTTTCCGAGTATCGGTAAATTAGACTTCATTCATATTTATTTATTGATCGCTGTTTATATTACTTGTTGAGCAAAAGCCATTTTAACATGCAAAAAGTGCATAAAAATTTTATTCACTATTTACAAACATTAGAGAGAAGTTGAGTTGTACTTAGCAAGGAACGTGAGTAAATTTGGAAAATTAATTAAATAGTAATATTTTTTAAGATTCAAAAAATAATAAAAATAGCTAAAGTTACTTATGGTGAAATTCTGAATCTAACAGTATTTTTTTTTCTATACGTTCTAAATTTTGAACGTTTACTTATTTCAAACATACGCGAACACTTAATTGAGTTTTATTTTTATATATAAGATTATTTCATTAACAAGTTGAGTGCCACGCCAATGACCAATGACTGACAATAACTCGTGGCCTGACTGGAATTTCCTGAAAGTTCGCGTGGCTCTCAACGTCTTAAAGTTGATTTGAAGGGTTCCATCTAGGTTCTTAAAATAATTGGCAACATTAAGAAGTTATAATTCAGTACGCAAAACAAAATCTTACCTGCTCATTCACTGGCCATTTTGGGTTCATTCACTGGTTAGAGGTTTCCTTCATTGGATTGTTTCACCACGTTTTATTTGAACATCCAAAATAACCTGAAATAGTGCTATTTAAGCTCTCCAGTTTTTCTCTAAATAATTATAGCCATCAATAAAAATATTTTTAGTGTCACGCACCAAATCCTAGGTTTTGAAAATAATATAAATTTTTGAAAAGGAAATCGGGCTTAAGTGCGTATGTTCATTCACTGGTGCTACCCTACATGTGAGGCCATGGTAGCCTAGTGGTTAGAATGTTGGACTTCCAACTGACGACTCCCATCACGTACACTTGGGAATACGTGCATGTAGAACCCGTAGACCCTGAAGTTCCGAGGGTGGAGCATTTCCCTTCCCTTCACTCAGAGGTCAAAAAAAGAAGGTGGTGTATTTGTGGAGGCGCCGTCTGGTAGCATCCTAATACATAACGAGCCAAGTCGTACTTCCAGTGTTGTGGTGCTCATCTATAAAAGGAAGGAGCTCCCTCTTACTGCCTTAGTTCCTGGTCGTTCTGCGAAGGGGAGCTTAGAATACCGAAGTGGCATTAGAAACAACACCCTACATGTGGATTTTTTAGATCTTCAACCACCCTGAGGTTGGGCAGTCCCAGAATTACATGTTAAATGAACGAGATATCTCGTCGTGAACCGCAGGGTAGGATAAAAATGCTTTTTTTAAAAAAATTACTAGAAGCAAACGGCAATATAACATTTATGTACCTTTAAAATGAAACTATGCTTAAAAAATGTTCATATTGTTGTTGTTTCTAATACCACTTCGGTATCCAAGTTCCCCTTTCCAGAGCGACCAGAAATTAAGTGCAGAAAGTGAGCGCTTTCCGTTTATAGATGAGCACCACGAAGGTGGAAGTACGACTTGGTTCATTATGTATTTGGATGCTACCAGGTGGCGCCACCACAAATACACTACCTTCCTTTTTGACCTATGAGTGAAGGTAAGGGAAACTCTCCACACTCGGGACTTCAGGGTCCACGGATTTTACATTCACGTATCCTAAAGTGTGCATGGTGGGTCTTCAGCGGGTCGGGTATCGAACACACAATCTGCCGGTTAGAACCCCGACACCCTAACCACTAGGCTCCATAACATTAGGGCTCCCACGGCCCTAAATGGCTGCTGGAAAGTAGTGCTCAATGCGGGTTGTGGATTTGTATTAAATGCTATTAATGTATTTTTTTCATGCACTGCACGTTTATGCCATTTAAATTAAAGAACTGATATTCAAGAAAAGACATCAGCTATAAAAGAAATATATTTGCTTCTCAGATTATTTTTAACCTTTAAGAATCTGACTGCCATTAAATTTTGGAAAATTCTTTTCTCTTAGAATTTGGAAGTAATTGTATATTATGTATTTTTAAAACTGTATATACATGTCAAAGCATTTTCAAGTGCCATTAATCATATCAATGAATTAAAATTACAAATTTCTTTCGCTTCAACTAACAAAAATATAAAATTATGTTAGTTTAAATACTTTTCAAAACACATTACAATCAAAACATTTTTAAATGCTGCAGTTTGTGTGCATTCCAGACAGTGTTTTGGGCTATACTACGTAATCAATCATTCCACTTATTTTCTTTTAGCTGCCATTGAAGAAAAAATAATACCAAATGTAATTTTACAATAGAGCATGAAACTTGTAATAGTAAAAATTTTTTACATGTGTTTTTTTTTTTACATAGAAACTTCGGAAGAACGTTCAGTGTGGAAATATTTAATACCAAACGAAAATTCCACAACGAATAAATAACGAATAAAAAAAGACGTAAAAAAATAATATATTAACATGCTACCCTGAAAAATCAGAAGACAGTGCAAGAAAATATTGCTTCTCTTCGTCTTTAGAACTAACTATTTAGAACAACTCCAATGTTTTACTTTCTAAAGGTGAAATGCAACCGTAACAATCAAGAAAACATCAACATCAATCATCAATGTTCCTTTTAGGTCTTCCAAGTCGATTCAAAGCAAAATGAGTTGAGAAAAAATTTAAAGGTAAAAAGTGATGAAAATTTTAGAAAAGGAGGGTATGGATGTATTTTCTGATGAGCAAAGTAGCATACCGATGCATTTTACGTTACTGAGAACAGATAATAGTTGTCACTACTGACGCTTTTAAGAATTTTTTTTTTTCGTTTTGTAAGAAATGATTATTTTTTTGTCATTATAATTTAACAAAGACTGCACATGATTTTTCATGTGATTGTTTAAAGTAAAGACAAGTTCTGTGAATAGTACACTACCTGGATTTCTACAATAATGCCATTGCGACATAAAACATATTTTTACTTTCCGACTTAAAATTATAATAACATAATTGTGTTTGAAACTATTCAAATATTAATTACTATTTATAGCATTTGAACAGACATGATGTCAATTCTGTATCAAATTTATTACACTAAAACTTGTAAAGTTGACCACCTTTTAATGTTATGTAAAAAATTTAAAACCAGGAACATAGGCTGATACTATACAGTTGAACTTGTTTAATCGAATATCCGTTAAAATAATAACCCGTTTAATAGAAAATCGGTTAAAATAATATCCCGTTTAATGGAATATCAGTAAAAGCAATATCCCGCTTAATGTAATAAATGCTCAATGTACCAAACTATAGAACAGTAAAACCTGTAAAGTTGACCACCTTTGTAAGCTGACCACCTGTCTTAGTTGACCACTTTTGTCAGGAACAGAATCGGCCCTATGTTATATACTATAGAAAAACCTTTGTAACTTGACCATCTAATTTGACCACCTATTTATATCGACCGCTTATGTACGCCAAATTTGGGTGGGAGTATAATGAGAAACCCTTTGTAAGTTGACTGCCTAATTATTACTATAGTTATTTATTTATCTTTTTTGCAAAGATACAAAAACCAAAATAACTACCCCGGCATATTTTAATGCCACAATGTTTGTCTGGACGGATTAAACCTCAATATAAAATGTGCCTAAATATCTTTGTAAGTTAATCATATGGGAAAACTACCAATCAACACTCTTTTATTCTTTGAAAAGGTTTCTTCTATATGATCTAGCCATTTTTAGCCTACTTTCCCGTAAAAGTAAAAAAAAAATAATAATAAAGCACTAAAGAAGGCTTAATGTATCTTGAAAATATCGTTAAAAATCAAGAAAAGTCAAAAATAAGTGAAGTAATTAAATAAAGATTGAAAAATAAAAAATTTGAAAGTAGGGTATTGAGATGGGGAAAAAGTGTGTCTGTCGGTCTGTCGGTCTGTCTGTCTGTCTGTCGGTCTGTCTGTCTGTCGGTCTGTCGGTCTGTCCCCCCCCTATTAACTTTTGAACGAATTGTCCGATTGGAAAAATTCTTTTTGCATTCGAAAGATCTCGGCGAGGACATCTCATTTCCATATCTTACTTTTTGATTTGAACAACTTTTTGTTCAATTTTGAACAGTTCAAAAAATGTTAACATTAGCGCCTATGGACAAAATTGAAGCAAATTCTGTAAACTCTGGGCACAAGAGCCAAGTTCCTATTGCAAGCTTATTGAAAGGAGTTCTCGGCGTGAAATATTGATTTGAACAGTTTTTGTTCATTTTTGAACAGTTCAAAAAATTAACACAGGGCTTACGGGGAAATTTCAACCCTATATAAATCCTGATCTAACGGACCGATTTGCTTGGAACAAACTTTATCGGAAAGCTCTTATAACGTAGAACATGTAGAAATAGAAAGTTTATCCAGAACTTACGAGCCTATTTTGCTATGAAATTTTTTGATCGGGATTTTCAAGGATATTTCTCAGTGACTCAATGAGTGAAATAATGAATGAATGAATAAATGAAAGAGTGAAAGAATAAATCAACGAATAAATGAATGAGGAAAAGAATGAATGAATAAATTATTGAATAAATGAAAATATAAATAAATGAGTGAATAAATACATGAATGCGTAAATGAATGAATAAACACTTGAATGAGGTAACGAATGAATGAATAAATGCATGGCTGAATAAATGAAAGAATGAATGAGTGAGTGAATGAATATGTATTATCCGTTGAAAAAGGTATATTTTCAATAATTAGAACTAAAGATAAATAAGAAAGAGAGAGAAAGAGATAGCTAGATTATAAATTTGAATTTGGTGTATACGGGAAAGTAGGCTCGTATAGTTCTAGACGGAACTTCTTGTTAATATTATGTATTTTTAGGAAATCTTTACCATCAGATAAATAACTTACATAATTAATAAGATATTTAAATTTATTTTAACTATGTACTTTACGTGTTAAATTGTGTACGATACATTGTAAGTGATTCAGGTTAAAGTTATGAGATGATATTTTATATGATTGTGAAACAAAGCTAATCACTATTTTAATGTAACGGTAATACATGGAGCTGCATTTTAATTATTTACAAATGAATAAATGCATGGTGTAAGACATTTAAAAAAATCTCTACACTGTATAAGTTGAACGCCTGCCTAAGTTGACCACTAAAGGGCAACAAGTGGGTGGTCAACTTACGCAGGTTTCACTGTATTCATGATTTGCGATTAGAACTATTGTCAAAATTTCCGTATTGTAAATGACTTTATAATGGATCAGATTTTGGCTTATCTGGATGTAGTTATAGCTTAACATTCAATAAAACAGTCGATGATTTTGAAACAAAGTGAACTGAGTTAAAAAATGTCAACTATGTACCTAACCAGATCTATTTAAGAACTTTGCTGGGCAATTTATATTGCTGTTTTTAGCAAACTTCACTGTCTGAATTGTATTGAATACCTATTAACTTGTAATGCTGCCCATTACTTGACATGTAGAGCAAGAATATTTCAAAATAATGATTAAACTTAAACTAATTGGATTTATCTAAACACAAAATGATTGACAGCTACAAAAGTAACAAGCACCAGTTTTAGGAAAACGTACTCCTTATATAAGCAATGTGTGTTTCAAAATATCTCAAATTAAATTAATTTGCCTGAGCAATAACCCGACACCTTTTACTTTGAAAACTTTCTAAATTTTAAAACTATTTACTTCACTTGGAAATTTGAGAGCATCGTGAACCAATTTGTAGCCTTTTGGTTGCCATAACAACATCATGTCCAGGGCTTAAATGAACTATTATTCGAAAATGCCCATGTGTTTCTATTCTCAATGATTCTCGATCTTGCTAAGGTTAAACAACCTAATCCATCTGCAAAATCCTTTTAAGTAAATGCTGTTAAAACTTCTGATTTGTGTAAGTGCTGGAATAAACGAGGAATAAGATTAATCTAAAAACTTAATTACATCTATAATTGTTTGACTGACGAATTACAATTATATCGTCAACGATATAATGACAATTGATAATTTTTAGTAGGCAAGTGCATACTGTAAAAATTTTAGTTCAACCTTTCGACAAAAAAAATAAAAAAAAGAAAACATAATAAAAAAAATGGTGAAATGTAGCTGCAACTAACATTCGGTACTAAAGTTGAACCATTATATTGGTTCTTAGTTTCACATTCATGGTGAAACTACATACTTGGTGCAATGTTGGTTGCAGCTAAATTTCACCATTTTTTCCATTTTTTTGGTGAAAGGTTAAACTAGATTTTTTTACACTGCACTGATATTTTAAGTATAAAACTTATATATTTCGAATATCTTTGGCCCATTTTTTTTCTCTCAAATTACTTTTCGCTGCACTTCGTTTTGTAAAGAAACATTTTGTTTACTATGTCAGATTGCAGTTGCGTTGACTTAGTATTGAGCAATTCCGCTGCTAAACGATCTACAATGCCAATTAAAACTGTGGCATCTTTGCCTTGAAAATTTTCGTACAATTCCATTTCATGCATTATGCGATTTATACTGCTATGGAACATTGAACCATATTATAAGTACAAAGATAAAATGACGTAAAAAAGCACAAATTCAGAATAACAAGTATCGCAAATAGCTATTTCGAAGCTACCAGCTTTCTAGTTGTGTGCTGAGTGCTTCTTTTCTGCACTGATGAAGAGACTCCGTTGTAGCTTCGAAATACCTATTTGCGATACGTTTTATTCTGAATGTGTGCTTTTTTACGCTGTTTTATCTTTGTATTTACATTTTAGCACAAAACATTTTGATTTTTTGTCTTGTATTAAACCATATAGTTCACGTAATGGGTACCAATCATTAAATTTCCGAAAAAAATTGGTACAATTAAATACTAACTTTTAGAAGGTAATCAAAATTATAGCTATGGATCATTGCAATATACTATTTACTACAATCAAAGTTCACCAAACTTGCAATTAAACTACCACGTTTCAGAAAGAGAAAAACAATCGCACACAAAATTTTAACATAAAGTACTTTTTTAAATACGTGTGCAGTAACTAAAATTAATGGCTTTGCTTTATATTTTGCAATGAACATTTTTAGACACCGGTTTATTAAAGTAAATTTTTTAACAGCCTTTCTGCTTGACTCGTAAAAATATTCATAATTTAAGTATGAAGGTAAAGTTCCCTCTACTTTCCCTCATACTGTTACGTCTAAGTCTTATCTCACTAGTTATTTGTGTGATGGACACTAGATGGTGTTTCAATTAACTCAGATCTAAGGCATTTGTAGAAAATTTAAATTTTTTCAAGTGATGTAATATTATCCTTCCTATCTTACCTAACCCTCCAATTCCAAGTTTTGTTATCGTCGTCCGATATATTATCCGATATATCGTCGCCCCTATATTATCGTCGTCCTTGAGACGACGATAATATAGGGTCAATCCCCTACGCCCTTCCCTTCCATTTACGGTGACAAGTATGGGCGAGACCACGGATTGGCGAAACCTGTGGTTAACCTAATTGGCTCTTAATAACTCAGTAACTTCGCCTTCGTATTGGCAGGTTCCACTGCGTCAGTAAAAGTACCAATCAGTCAACACGTGGATGGGTTAACCCTGTAATGGCCAATCTTTTCATCGTCGTCCACCTTCCGGCGGAGTTGGGAATTAGAGGATCCACTTAAACTATTCTCCATAACTTAAAAAGCCACTTTATAAAAATACACTTTTATAGATTGGCTTTTTAAGTTAGCGGGGTGTCATTTATGCTGAATGATTACTTGTTGGATACATTAATACTATATTTCGGCACGGGTAGCTTTATCGCCATACGTAAAATGGTTACCAAGTTGATAGACTTCTTTTCGGGAGGGGATTGGGGAATAAAGTTTTTTATTATAAGATTCATTGGTCATTTTCTCTGAAAAGGTTTGGCGCAGTCGGCATGCTATTTTTTAAAATAACCGAATCGGGAGATCTTAAAAATAAAAAAGAAAAAAAAGGGGAGGGGGGGGGGAAGGAAACTATTCTTTAGAAAAGTGATGCACAGCCCTTAGTTCTAAAGAAAGAAATTTGAAAATTTCAAGTTTAAATAAGAAGAAAAAAAATATTTATTTTATAATTATATATTTATTAACTATTATTTTATGCGTACTAATTCAATAATTTATTCAAAACTTAAGCTGCCTCAGCCACTTAGTCACAAATAAAAAATAAGTTGAAACAATATGACGCTTAGTTGAATTTTACCCTACCAAAAAAATATGTTTTCGATAACTTTAATCAAGATCACGAAAAAAAAAAAAAAAAAAAAAGAATGACAAAAAGGTTTCAAGTAATTGTTTCGATGATATTTTCACCAAATAATCGCCAGCGGGATTTTATCAGATGTAATCCAATAACTTCATTAGATTCTGTATTATTAGCCATATTTTGGGACATTGAGCTAGAGGCATTTTGTTATGACTAACATTTCTCATAGTCCTTCAATAACTTATTTGACAGAGATAAAGAATGGCTAATATTTCGTGTTATCATTGATAAGAACGAAATTCTTTATAACATGAGACGTTTTAAGCAGTTCTTTGTCATCATAACTTAAAATTATTTTTTGTACACACGTACGAACATGAATATGTGTATAATTAAGAGTATAAGTTTGACTTCTGTAATTATACGAGCGCATCGTATATGTATGTTCCTAAGTATGGGTATCCCACGTAAGTCAAAAAAGGCTCGTCGTAAAATGTTGCAATTCCGTAAGTAGGTTGCTAACAATGTTCAGTAGTGCATTTCATGTTTTGGTTGCATTCAGATTTTCGAAAAAAACATATTTTATTTGTTTTTACATCCCATACGTATGAAAGTCGTTTTGAATATCAAGATATTTCATCGGAGGCTCAATCCATTTTTATAATAAACCAGCGATTCTCAACCTGTGGGGCGCGCCCCCTAGGGGGGCGCGAGCACACTATAAGGGAGGCGCGAGGATATATTACTTTGAGAGTCAAGAGAAAATATTGATTAACTGACTAAAAGGAAAGCACACATACACATAGAAAACAAAAATACATTTCGACATATTTAACAACTTATTGAAGTAAAACAAATTACTAAATCAAAACATACTAAATTAAAAACAAATTTAATAATTATTATTATATTAGTGACTTCCTTGGGCCTGTCTTGTAAAGCAAAGTTTCTCAAAGGAGAATAATTATAATACTATTAGAAATAGCCACTCTCAGTTCTGTTTCTGTATTTAGCCGAGACCTATAGTTTGTCTTGAAAGAAGTCACAGCAGAAAATTCTGTTTCAGGAAAGTAGGTTGTTGAAAAGGGTAACAGAAGGCGAAATGCCCTTGTTTTTAGTGCAGAAAAATCATTCTCTACTCCTGCCCAAAATTCAAGTAGTGATTTATTGCTAAATTAATTTTATTACTAACTTACTCGCTTTTACTCTTGTTTTGGCAGTTAGTTAAAATAATTCAAAAACAGAATCCAAAGTACTCAATATACAATATTGTTGTATACGGGGGGGGGGGGGGGGGGCGATGAAAATTATGATTGAAAATTGGGCCGCGAATGTTGAAAGGTTGAGAAACGCTGTAATAAACTCTCTACCAGTTATAGATTCGGACTTATAGTTATTTTTAAAAAAAAACCCCTCCTTTTTTATTAATGTTTTTAACCCTTTTTTTGATTAGCAAGCGTTAAAAAACCCAACAACAACAACACGTATTTCAGGATTTATTTATTTTTTTAAATTCCCTATCACGCACAAACTGGGACTTATTTGATGTGTTGAAGCTGAGATAATAACAAAAACAAACAAATAAATAAGATAAATACACAAATTTTAGGATTTTAAAATATTATTTATAAGGAAAATTTCCAAAACTGATTGAACGGAATCTTTTTGAAATTCTCGTACAAGCTCCCCTCCACCCCCTATCTAAAAAAAGCAGGAAGGACAAAAATAGTAAAAAACTCAATTCTCAGTTTTTAATTAACTCTCAATCGTCATAAGATACGATTGCTTTCTTGCTGCAAGGCCTGCAAGTTTTTCACTGCTAAAGCAGCCATATTGTAAAGAAAACATATGTACAGAGTTTAGGTAATCAGTTGTAATCGCAAACGTGTGGTGATACAATGGACAATTACAGCATCTCTTAAAATGACAAATTTTCAGTGTCAACTTATTAAAACTTCTCTCCTGAATCCCAAAATCCGATTGTTTTAAATCACAAAAATTTATTTAATAAGTTATTAACCGTTTTAATTGCACAAAATCGGCCAGAAAGTGATGCAATCGCAAAACGAGCTCTGATTGGTGGTGACGTCACTAGTGCCTCACGGAAACACGCCCACTCCGTCTGCAGAGTGCATTTCAGTGTTCTTTTACATGTCTTTCTCGTATCTTGGTATAATCGTTCTTTGCATAACATATTTTATTAATATTTTGAACAAAAATTACGCATTATGGATGAAGGGTTCCAAAAAGCTCTGTCTGATAATTTGCCCAAATTAACCGAAAATGTTATCAGGCTCAGAGCCCCCCGAATCAAGATTTCTTTTCGCCTGAAATCAAAGGTCTGAAAGCTTAAATGTATGATTACTTATTTATTTATAAAATAGAATCTTCAATACAGTCTTAAAATTTTCTTTGTATAGAATCAGAAATGGATGGAACAAGATACAATATACTAGATAGATAACAACTACACAGTTTGCAGCAACGCCATTGATTTAAGCATTCAGTACGCCGAATAAAGCAAGTTCTTTCAAAATGAAAAATATCTGTTCAAACTATATATACTACAGCTTAAAATTCAGATACTACAGCTTAAAATTCAGGGCGTGTAATTAAATATAGCTGTAAAATTCTTGAAAGTCGTTTTTTTTCCTAAATTTGAAAGATAAGAAAAAAAAAAAAATAAATAGAAAAAATTGTAACCGACGCATACCAAAAAGGAAGTAAATACTGACAAACTTTTTTTGTGTTGTATGTTCTTTAAATGCTTAATAATTTAAAAAAATTAAAATGTTAATGCTCATTAGGGGCCGTTCATAAATTACGCCACGCTTCTTTCCCATATATTTGACCCCCCCCCCTTTATCACGCTTCACGCTATGTTGCATAATGCATGTCACACTTCTTGTTACCCCTCCCCTCGTCACAATTTCACGAACCCCCTCCCCCCCTCGAAGCGTGACATCATTTATGAATGATCACTTAAATGCAGTATTAAAACCTTTTTATATCTCTTATATCTATTGCCAACATTATATTATTAGTTGTGTAAGAATTTTGTTATTTCTGAAAACTAGCGTTAGATGCAAGGCCGCGTCCAGAGGAGGGGATCTCTGCCTCCACTTACCGAAGATTTTCGTAATGGCGCATAAATTCGTCTACGAAATTTTCCTTGAAGTAGTGTATCGGCAGTTTTTCATTCCCCCTAAAAAATCCTAATTCCTTAATTTATAACATAGAAAATATAAAGTACGTTTTTTGTTAATTTATTAGCTTATTTTTTCAGAGTATATAGATATTACATTCTCATTAGTGAAAGAAAAAAAAAATCTTGACAAATTTGAAATGATAAAACAAATCATAAATAAATGAATGAAAATTAAGTATATAAAACTTAGGATATAAATATTATAATAGTATGTAAAACTTAGGATTGTCATGCATTGACAGCCTATAAAAAAGATTATGAGCAAACTTGCATAATTTTTATCATGAGGTACATTTTAAAATTATATTAACTAAATAAATTTATTAGGATAGATATCAATGCTTTTTTATAGCAGAATAATGCAGCAAGGGAGTTATTAACCATATTTCTGATACATTCAAAGTCATAGGCAGTGGGGTAACTAAGGGGGGGGGGGACGCCCTGGGTGTCACTCGTTCTGGGGTGACACCCGCCCACAAAGGAGAAGCAATACACCTTTAAAAGCTCGATATAATGAAACAAATACCTTGAACTAGATATTTTTTCTATCATTTTCTTTTCTACTTTTCACTGAGCAAAGTGTTTCCTTACAAAAATATTCAAAAAAGATTTTTACTACTGAACACACCATTGCCGTCAACAAATGCATTAAATATTATAACTCCCATGAAACGAATAGTATTTTTTTCCTTCTCTTTTTTTGCTGGGCTTTCTTTAATTTTTGCTTTTTTCTTCTTTTTAGGGGGGGGGGGCAGGTGACGGATAACCGCCCTGGGTATCACCTATGATAGTTTCTCCATTGGTCATAGGGAATATTTTTAGCTCCTGTAAAACTGACTGATACTGATTTCTGAGATTTTATGAGAAAATAAACGTTTTAAAAGCAAAATGTTAGGAGGTTTTATTATTAAAATTCATATTTTTACAACAATTTAAATTTCTAAACCGTGAAGAATATTCAGTTAGGTTTACAGAAAGCACGCGCGCAACGAAGAACGATGTGTAAACAATCCGAAGTTGGGCACTTACGACGTCACTTCCTGGGGAGTCATGTGACTTCCCGTTTCAGCAGAAAACGAAACTAGTCTATTTTTAATTACAAATAACCTTTAAAAAATATCGCTCTGAAACAAGAAAAAAAATGCTTTCTGGTGTTCTTAGGATATTCTGAGTGTATTAAGATTTAAAAAAAAAATTGCTGTAATTGCCCATTGTAGCGATAATTTAAGAATTATGTACTAAGAAGTCCTTTTAAAATTCTGTGCACTAAAATAATTAATTTCTATAAAATTTATTAAAACAGTCTAGGAAAAGTAAAATTAATTATTTTTTTCGTTTGGATTAAAAAAAAAATCTATATTTTTGAAATCAATACACGTCACATAAAATGCAGGTTTTTAATTCATAATAAGCGTGCATACATAAAAAAATAATGAGTTAAAAATAAACTATGCTATGAAATAGTGGTTCCCAATATTTTTACCTTGTGAACCCTTTCTAAAATCGAAAGCAAGTGGCGAAGCCCTTCGGTAGTCGTCAATAATGGGTAAGAAAACCAGAACATTTGCTAGCACATTGTTTTTCCGAGTTGCAAAATAAAAAAGAAAAACACGATTGTAAACATCTAAATTCAAATAAAACTAAAATAATAGCTACAAGAAAATGAATATATATATATATTAAAATTATTTCTCTTTTATTATTATTATTTTGTTAAAAGTTATTAATAGAGCAATAAACATGCGTATTCGCAAAAACTATTTTCAATAATTATTTCCCCGATAGTGTGGAAAACTTGTGGAATGGCATGAAAAATATACGTTCAAAATTTAAATCGAACAATAAATTTCAGTCCCACTTCAGAGTTAACCCCTTTTCGGCCAATGGGGCGTATACGCATCATTTCAAGAAAATTTTTTTTATAACACTGTGACGTATATTTTTCTGCTATTTTCAAAGGTTCTGAAGACAAATAAAAAATATTAGTGACTTAATTAGAGCAAGCTCTTTATGTTGAAGAATTTTCAAAAAACTCGATACGATCATTGACAAATTCTACTTTTTGAAAATGTATAACTTATCTATTCGAGTTAATTCATATGTTTTTATAATGACCTTAAGTTGCAGGTTCTGTAAAAAAAATAGTAAAATAAATATAATTTAAAAACTTTAAAATTTTTATTTAAATTTAATGGTGCGTTAACGCACCATTGGCCGAAACATTTAACAAAATGCAAAAATTGAAAACCCTTGTTTTTATGCAAATTTTGGCATTTTATGCCATATTTTGGCAGGCAATCATGAGAAATGTTTATAAAGAGGAAGCCGGTAAGATTTGAATTCAAACTTTGGTGTTCGTGCTCATCTGACGGATACCTTTTAGAGGTGCTGGGTCTAACAGTGATCTACAAAATATGTCATTAGGAACAAGTGTTGTTTTGGAATTAGCGTGGTTCCAAAACCTGGAATGCGCATAATATATTTTGATAACATTTTCTCTTCTTACGCTTTATTCGACATTTTAAAATAAAAAGTTCCTTTGATATTTGGAACACCTCTGGAAAATCGCATATGTGGTTGTATACTGGATGACTCCAAAATTATGAAAAAAAAACAAAAAAACCATCGTGGTTCCTACGATTTTGCATTCTACAAAGGCGCAGAAACATGTGCAATCAAATAAAATGATAATGCTGTGGTAACGATTGTTACTAATAATTTGACTATTTTGCCTCTTATAAATACCAAACGATACAGTCGCAAAGAAAGAATGTTATGATTTCCCAACCGAACGTTATTACGGATTACAATGAACATATGGGAGGTGTTGACCTTCATGACAATAACACATCATAAACATTCAAGGTAAAAAATGTTGGTGGCCATTATTTATAAATATCATTGATAGCGTTTTAGTCAATTCATGGAATCTGCATAGAATTTCTATTAACACAAAAAGGGCACTCATAGACCAGATCTCATATAGCAATTGCCCTATTAAAATCTGAATGCAAGAACAATCTATCTGATGAAAATAAACTACTAATGACTCATCCTAATAAAGGGCGTTCATCATCCGCAACTTTACCGAAAGAAATACGGACTGATAGTCGGCTATACCATAAGTGAACATGAAAAAAAAAACCCGTATACGATGTAAGGTGTGTAAAACCACATGATTTATCTGTGCCTCAAATGCCAAGTACATTTGCACCCAAAATGTTTTGAAAGTTTTCATAAAAAATATAATATTTCATTATGATACAATTAACATGGTCCTCAAAATTCCATTTCCGGTTTCAACTTTTTGTTCATTGATTCGGCCATTAATGCGTATACGCACTATTTCATTTCGCAAATAAAATGTTATTTTTCATGCATGAAACTTTTTTTGTGTCTTAATGGATGTAATTTAAGCATATTTTAATAAAAATAATACAATATTTTATAAAACTTCTATGCTTGGCCGGAAATGGGTTAAAACATGCCAAATTCCTCATAAGTTATGAAAATTTACAGAATTATTTTGAATTATATATTTCCATTGCGATATTGTAGGGAAGTTAGAATAAAGTATTATTAAATGGGGGTACAGAATTTGAAATTAAATATCATCCGGCCCCCCGTTGGGGTTTATAGAGGAGAAATTAGCTAAAAATAATGCACAATGTTACATTTTAGAAAATGTGCCATATTTTCGATTTTTTTCCGCTGTAGCGTGGAAATGATAGATGATGCACACATTTTAAATTAGTCTATGAATATTTTTTGATCAAAGAACCGCTCCATGATCTGTATTTTCAATATCAGGGAAATATTAATGCGTACGTTTCCTATGCCAGTCCACAACTTATTGTTTTCCGGATAATGCGAATAACTTTATTAAAAAACCATTTTTAAGCTCCGTCCTAATAAATATCAAAACTCATTATTTCGTTTTTTCTTTTACGTTAGCAGGTAAAAATTCCTCCATTGCAATATTATTTCTTCTAACCCTCTTTCTACCTCACGCGAAGCGAACCCTTGGGGGTTCATGAACAACTGGTTGGGAACCACTGCTATAAAATGTAGTTGTTAATGATTTCATATTTATTTGAATTTTTGAAAAATGGGAAAATCATGCATTAACTCGAATAACTAAAAATGTTACAGTGCCGCCTACTTCTAAATCAAGCAAATTTGTCACTGCTAATTTTATAAACTGCTAAACCTATGTACATAATTTATATTAGTTGTAATTCATTGAAAATATTTATGCAGAAATAAGGACTTTCCCTAAAATTTGATAACGTTTTCTGAGCCACGTGCTATTTAACGCGAATATTGGAGGATTATTTCAAAAATAAACTAACAATCCTTGTGTTATAAAGAGTCCTTTAGACATACGTTCTTAACCCCTTAACTGGTCAATTTTTTTACCACAAGTGTTCCTAAAAAGGCATATTTTTTATTGCATATAATTAAAGTCCTAACTTGGTATAAAAGGAAAATGAAAGATTTTTTTTTTAATTTCATAATTATTGTATTTATGCAATTTTCTATTTTATAACTTTGAGACACAAATGCTCCTCAATGACTCTCTTCAATCTATTAATAATACGGGCAAATCAAAACAAGAAAGACGGAAACATCAATTCCCGTACGTTGTACGGACAAACCAGATAAGGACATTTCTGGGTAGCCCGTTAACGGGCAAACCAGTTAAGGGGTTTACCAGGCGACTGAAAGCGGCGCCTCCAACCACGCTGAAGAACGCAAGAAAAACCGCGGCATTCAAGAATGTCGCAACAATGCACCACATTCTTAACCGCTAGTAAGAACGAGTTCAGATAGTCGCAACAATGCACCACATTCTTAACCGCTAGTAAGAACGAGTTCAGATAGATAAGAATTCACAACTTAAGCCGTTGTAGGTCAGGATGTCGAGCTTCGGATCGGAGGATCTCGGGTTCGATATCCGGGTTGCTGAAGACCCACAATGTACACTTGGGGATACGTGCATGTAAAATCCGTGGACCCTGAAGTCCCGAGGCAGTTCCGAGGGTACCGGGGGGTGGAGATTTCCCCTTCCCTCCACCCCTCGTGGCGCCATTTGGTGTCATCCAAATACATTGCGAGCCAAGTCGTACTCCCACCGTTGCGGGGCTCATCTGTAAACGAAAGGCGCTCTTTACTGCCTTAATTCCTAGTCGCTCTGCCAAGGGGAGCTTGGGTCTCCAAGTGGAATAAGCAACAACAACAACAGTTTTACGTTTCGCTTTGAAACTGGAAATTTAGCTTCACTGTGAATACATATTCTTTCACGAATTTGTTCATGCAAAGGTATAAAATAAAGAAATGCTTTCGTAAGCTCTAGTCGGTAATAAAATTTAGTTCGTGCAACAGAAAAATATTCAATGTCAATATTTGTTTTCCCTTCTTCACCAAAAGATTACATATTTTATTTAGTTTTATCTTTAAAGTAGAATATTAAAGACTGTAATTTAAACATTAAAGAAATATGACTGTTATATAAAAAAGCATTATTCTCAAAAAAACCTGAAATGATGAATGTATAGATTTTACTTGAAAGTCATCGAAACGTAAAATGTGTTTACTAAAGATTTCTAAAGCACATCTCCGAATTTTCCTATGTTTATTTTCCTTTCAAGTAAAGAAAAAAAATCAAATAAAACTTTTTATCTTGAAAAACTTTTATACATTTCAAAATATACAAGAAAAATGAGGCTTTTAAATACATGTCTGCTTCTTGCATGTTGTGCAAATGTTTGCCAAAGTAAACACCCTGATTTTAAGAAATGGCACTTGGCACTACAAACTAACGCATCAATTCTGCGAGCATAAATTAAAAACAAAACATTTTATACTAGTAAAATACAAAATCTAGAAAGTTTTTCTCTTTTCACATTTTCAAAAATGTTGCGAAAAAAATAGTTGTAGCTTTAAAGATTTAATACCTTTTCAATTATTACTTCTCTTTATATTTTCTTTTTATACGGCTTCTAATTACAAAAATATCGTACCTTCAGTGTGAAATGGTCACATCTCAAAATATGCTATTTTTTAGAAGAGGCGATTGAAAATTTTAAGCATAAACTTAAAAATCTCCCTATGACTATATTCCAAATAAAACATGCCATTAGTACACGAAAACCCCCTCAAGATGAGCTTAAATTCTCTATTTACTGATATTTTTACGTTTAAAAAAATTCATTTTATTTTCAATGTTTTTAGAACAAAAGAAAGAATAAGATGTTTTTTTTCTTTTTTTATAACCTAATTATTTCTAAATGTTTTAATGCAAAAATTATTATTTTCATATAAGTTTATTCTAGTAAATTAACAATTAAGTAGATACTTCCATTTTTTCTAGAAATAATAGAAGGCAGATGCTGATTTTATGTACAGAATAGCACAAAATATCACCATTTTCTCGAACATTTTGTAATTACCAATAAATAATTAAATAAAAAATTATGCAAATAAAAACAATTACATAAACAAAAAATATACTTTTTAAATAAATAAGTAAATAATAATAATAACAATAATTTTAAATGAATTTGGAAAATATGTTATATTATTTTAACATTTACTTCTTTTTTCTTACGAGAATTTTTTCTGTATCCTTAAATGTGACAAAGAACATAGAGTCACTTGCTTTGATTTAAAGTAATAGAAGTTCTTCGCCCAACAATAAACATAAGATTTTTAGGATGCGGGTCTGCCTTTAAATAGATAAAAATCTTTATTTAAGAGGATATTTATGTGCTTAGAAACTGTAGAAGGATTAATTAGACAATTGATTCTGTTTTTGTGTTTTGAATCAACAAGAGCTTTCCTTGGAAAAATGCAAAAGATTTTTTAAAAAATAAATTCATAGCATATCTCGATCTCTATCTCTACTAATAACAAGAAGTTCCGTCTAGAACTATACGAGCCTATTTTCCCGTATACACCAAATTCAAATTTATAATCTAGCTATCTCTTTCTCTCTCTTTCTTATTTATCTTTAGTTCTAATTATTGAAAATATACCTTTTCCAACGGATAATACATATTCATTCACTCACTCATTCATTCTTTCATTTATTCAGCCATGCATTTATTCATTCATTCGTTACCTCATTCAAGTGTTTATTCATTCATTTACGCATTCATGTATTTATTCACTCATTTATTTATATTTTAATTTATTCATTCATTCTTTTCCTCATTCATTTAGTCATTGATTTATTCTTTCACTCTTTCATTTATTCATTCATTCATTATTTCACTCATTGAGTCACTGAGAAATATCCTTGAAAATCCCGATCAAAAAATTTCATAGCAAAATAGGCTCGTAAGTTCTGGATAAACTTTCTATTTCTACATGTTCTACGTTATAAGAGCTTTCCGATAAAGTTTGTTCCAAGCAAATCGGTCCGTTAGATCAGGATTTATATAGGGTTGAAATTTCCCCGTAAGCCCTGTGTTAATTTTTTGAACTGTTCAAAAATGAACAAAAACTGTTCAAATCAATATTTCACGCCGAGAACTCCTTTCAATAAGCTTGCAATAGGAACTTGGCTCTTGTGCCCAGAGTTTACAGAATTTGCTTCAATTTTGTCCATAGGCGCTAATGTTAAAATTTTTTGAACTGTTCAAAATTGAACAAAAAGTTGTTCAAATCAAAAAGTAAAATATGGAAATGAGATGTCCTCGCCGAGATCTTTCGAATGCAAAAAGAATTTTTCCAATCGGACAATTCGTTCAAAAGTTATTAGGGGGGACAGACCGACAGACAGACAGACCGACAGACACACCTTTCCCCCATCTCAATACCCTACTTTCAAATTTTTTATTTTTCAATCTTTATTTAATTACTTCACTTATTTTTGACTTTTCTTGATTTTTGACGATATTTTCACGATACATTAAGCCTTCTTTCATGCTTTATTATTATTTTTTTTTACTTTTACGGGAAAGTAGGCTAATAAAGCAGCAAGTATGTGTGTCTGTCTGTCTGTCTGTCTGTGTCCGGCGTAGAGCCCAGACCGTCCGGCGGATTTTCATGAAATTTGGCACGAAATTAGTTTGGAACATGGGGGTGTGCACCTCGGAGAGTTTTTTCTGAAATTCGAATTTGTTCTTTTTTTATTCCAATTTATAGCCGAAACTTTCATAAAATAGTCGTTTTCTATGGGAAGGAAATATCGCATCCTTTCGAGTTTAATACCGTTGAAAAGCGCGTAAAAAACTGTCCCAGAAAGAGTTTTGTTCTTCGTGCTAAAATTCGAAGCCACTAAATTAACCTGAAGAGAAGTTATAAGCGTTTTTCTCTGTAGTTCGAAATTATTTTTTCACGGTAATTAACTTTAATTTAAGTTGAATGGTTACCATGGCGACTGGTTTATGATCCTTTTCTTTTTTTAACGAATTAATATTTATTTCTTGACGTTTTTATCATTTTGCGGAGCAGCCGATTTTTAATTAATTAATCAATTAATTTATTTTTTGAATTTTGATTATTCTTTTTTTAAAACGAATTAAAATACTGCACAAGGTTTTTTTTAAAGAAATGTTATCCTTTATAGCGATTTTTGTTACTCCAACTTATTATTACTATTTATATTTTTATTTATTCAATTTTTTTCTCCAGTGAATTAGCAAACACGTTATTTGTCTATTTGGCTCAGATGAAAGGTTTTTACGCTTTCAAAGCTTTTCTTGTTGCTGTTAGTTTCTGCAAGCAACAAAATTTCGTCTTTCTGTTTTGCTGTCAATGAATAATAGATAAAAACTAATTATAGTAAAAATGTATTAATTAAAACTATTGCAATGGATTATAATCGTCCTTTTTGTGTGGGTACTTGAACTAAACAAACAGAATGCGTTTTCTTTTAAATGTTTTCTTTTTCGTTTCTTTCTTTCGTTTTTCTATTTTTTATTGTTTGTTTTGTAAAAACCAATGCTTAAATGTGTAGGATCGCTGGTTGATTGTCATGGGCGGCTAATTTTTATTGATGTGGAATTCATTTTAATAAAATAACATAATTTACACTTTAAAAAGTTATAGCTATATACACAATGACGAATCGACTGGTCTTTTCATTTTTTAACACGTGCATAGCTGTGCGGGTACCGCTAGTATTTATATATTTTGCAAAAAAGGGGTGGAATAATATTCATGTTCGGGCAGTACGTACGCATCTTTTTTTTGCTTAATTTCCAAAAACTTCTACATTTCGCTTACACAGTTATTTCCATGAAATTAATTTTAATTTCATTTTAGGGTTTAATTTCATGTTGCCTAACTAATCCTTCTACATTAAAAAAAATGTTTAAGAATTAATTTGACAGTCGATTGCTTGGAGTTTTGAATCAGGAAAAGTTAGTAATAAGCTTTCCTTGGAAAAGTGCAAAAAGTTTTTTTTTTTTGTAACAAATGCATAGCATGTATTTGAATATTTTTCAGAAAGGGGTAGAGTTCACGTTTGGAAACACATAAGAATTTTTTTTTTTTTTTGCCTTTACTTCCAAAAACGTCTGCATCCCGCAGACAGATATTTTCATGAAATTAATTTGTAGGATGCGGGTCTGCTTTTAAATAGATTAAAATCTTTAGTTAAGAGGACATTTTTGTGCTTAGAAAATGTAGAAGGATAAATCAGACAACTAATTTTTTTGGTGTTTTGAATCAGCAAGAGTTAGTGATGAGCTTTCTTCGGAAAAATGCACAAGTTTTTTCTTAAATAAATGCATAGGATGTATTTAATTATTTTTCAGAAAGGGGTAGAATAATATTCACGTTTGGGGAAACATAAGTACTTATTTTGAATTAATTTACAAAAACTTCTACATTTCGTTTACGCAGATATTTCCCATGAAATTAATTCTAATTTCATTTTAAAGTTATATCCAATTTCAAAAACAGAATTTAGCGATATTTAGATTAGTTAACTTAATCATTTTAAGGTGTCTAAAGCAGTTAAAACTGACGTTGAACATTTCAAAATATTCGAGATATATTAAAGAGAACGTAAAATGAACAAAAATTTAAAAGTTTCGTTCGTTGACAGACGTAATGGTACTTTAATTACTTTGCGGAAACTTTAAGATTACGCAAAATTGTATAATTTGAAAACTTTGATGTCTTGCACTTCAAATATGTTTAAACGACTTAAGATTTAGGTAATATGTTTTTTTTTTTTGAGTTGCTTTTTAAAGTGTTTTATCGGATTTACTTGGGACAAACAAGCATATATTTAATCTATATGTATATATTTTACTTAATGTGCACAAGTTACGATTAAATTTTGCGGTACGATACGACATATTTCCATTAATTACTCAATTTTTATGTTCCGATTCTTTTGAGTGGCAACACCTTAATTTGTTTATACCAAGCGATAATTCTCATGTTTATATCTAGCAATCTTTTCTTAAGCCTTTCGAACTTCAATTTTTTTTTGAGATTTTTAAATTTCACTTAACGAGGATCAGTTACGATTGAATTTTGCAAAACGATACGATACTGACATCTTGTAAAAAAGAAGCTATGATAAAACGATATTTAAAATTTTTTTTAATCATTAGCATAAAAAAGAAGCATAATATATATGTATTCATTATCGTAACTAACGGACTTCAACAATTTTATTTATATTTCTTAAAAAATATTTCCATTCACAACTTTTTATTTCCGATTTTTTGGAGTCTGAAATAAAAAGGCAACACCTTGGTTTAATTAATTGGTATTAATTGGCAACACCTTGGTTTATTTAGATGGAATGATCATTTTTGAGTTTTATTGTTGAACTTATAGCTCGCAGATGTTCTGCGGAGAATCAGCTAGTAATTAAGAATTACAGTGGTGGTAAAAAGAAATTGCATCACCCTCGCATTTTCACAACAACGGTAAGTGAGAAGTTTTTGTCAACCGATTAACGATGAATGTATGAGAAATTATGCAAGACTTATGAAATAAACATTTAACAGCAGGAATCCGATAACTGTTTACTTTATTTAAGGAAATACATGGCCAAAACTGTAACAAGTACAATGTGAAGTGCATCCATGTTGCCAAGTGGACTACGAAAAAGTACATATTTTATGATGTTCAAACATTTCCATGTTACAGTAATAGAAATAAAATGTCACGTTAATTTAAAGCACAAATGAGCATTAAAATGCATACATAGGCTTCGGGATTGCTTGGAATCCCTTTTTCAATGCGACAGGGAGCTTCTAGATGCAAAACATCCAAATGAAGCAGAAAAAACAACAAAAACAAAGCTTATATAGCCAAGGAATTAACTGCCGTTGCGGCCTTTCTTACATTGGACAGACAAAACGTGCTCTGAAAATTCGGGATAATGAGCATAAAGGTTATGTACGAAAGCAAGAGTTAAATAAGTCTAGTATTGCTCAGCATTGTTTGATTTCCAACTACTCTTTTGATTTCAATTCTGGGAAAATTATTCAAAAATGTTCTTCCCCTTTAGAGCTTGACTTTTGGAACGCTTATCATATTAACAGGAATAGTTCTAATTTGGTTAATGATTCTTCCTCAACTCATTACTTTTCACCTTACCTATTTGTTGTTCTGTCTTGGTTTTCTTGTTAGTTTTCCTTTTTTTGTGTCTATTTCCCCCCCCCTCCCCCTCCTTTACATGTGTAATTTGTTTTGTTTTGGTATTTTCTGTACTTATTTTATTTCCATTTTTTTCTTTGTATTTTATTTTATTATTTTTGCAATTTTCATGTATTTTCACATTTTTATGCATGCTGTCGTCTTTTTTGCTTTGTTTTTATTGATATTCCTTTTTACTTCCTGTACTTTCAATGGATTCGTTTGTTGCTCTCTTATTGGTACCTTCCCTTCTACTTCTACTTCCACTTCACACTGCCTTTATTCTCATCGGTTTACAGTTAATTCCTTGGCTATATAAGCTTTGTTTTCGTTGCTTTGTCTGCTTCATTTGGATGTTTTGCATCTAGAAGCTCCCTGTCGCATTAAAAAAGGGATTCCAAGCAATCCCGAAACATATGTATTCGTTTTAATGCTCATTTGTGCTTTAAATTAACGTGAAATTTTATTTCTATTACTGTTTACTTGCACAAAGTTAAATTATTATTATTTCCATGTTACTTTTGTTTACCTTTGAACAGAAAGAGTTACAGTTAAAACCTACTTGGCAACGTGGATTCACTTCACATTGTACTTGTTACAGTTTTGGCCATGTATTTCCATAAATAAAGTAAACAGTTATCGGATTCCTGCTGTTAAATGTTTATTTCACAAGTTTTGCATAATTTCACATACATTCATCGTTAATCGATCGACCAAAACTTCCCACTTACATCCCATTGTTGTGAAAGTGCGAAGGTGAGGCAATTTTTTTTACCACTACTGTAAGTTTCACATTCAATTTCAAAAACAAAATTTTCTTTCTAGGTTTATCGCAAAAGAGGCTAAGTTTTGATTTGCATTTCATTGAAATAGTAGGGATTTATTTTTCCTGTCAAGCTAAATAGTAACCAGAAAAATTAAATAATTTGTCAAATGTGGTCATATGGGTGTTAAACTTAAAACTATATTTTTTTTATCAAAGAAACAGAAAGCATTTGCGATTCAAACAATTTCATTAAAATGCCTTAAAGCACGATTTTTTTTTCGGAAAAACTGGCAAAGTTAGTCTTGAGCCAAGGAGAGATAGACGGGACGTGATTCAGTTGTTTAAATTTAAAAAAATGTGAAATGTTGATGGGCTACAGCTATGTGCTGAAAGTAGAACCAGAGGTCATTGTTTTAAGGTTTTCCAATCTCAGGCCAATATAGAAATTAGGAAAAATTACTACTTCAATTGGGTTGTAGGCAGTTGAAAAAGTTTACCGGAAGCGACTGTTAATTGCAGTGGGGTAAAATATTTTAAGAAAGCTCTTGATGTTCATTGGTTATTGCTAAATTGACTAGGACCAGCCTAGCTGGGCGCTGAGCCTGTTGCTGGTTGTCACTTTTGTATTTTTATTTGTATTAAAAATGATGGTTTTTTTTGACAGAAAATGAATGTATAGTTGTAGTTCAGCTTAATTTTTTGCAATTTTAGTTGGGGGTGGGGTAAGAGCTATATATATATATATGTATATATACAAAAAAAGTAACTTTTTGGTAACTTTCGCCTGTGTCAGACACGGGAAAATGCGTTAAAGGGTTAAAATTAATCAATAACATACCACAACAAATAAAAATGAAACAAAAAGGGTAGAGCGAGCAACGAGTAAAACGAATTTCTATATGCTTTGCACATATATAGTTTTAAGGTTTAAGTATTTCTGCTCGCAAAATTTTGCTTTTGCACTTTTTAAAAAAATTATTTCCTGCCATTTTAAGACATTTTCCAACACGATAAAAGTTTAAAGCAGCGGCTCCCAAACTGTTGTACGCGTACCGCTAGTGGTATGTGAAGTCTCTCCAGGTGGTACGCCTGCAGGCAAAATAAAACGAAAAAAAATAAGAGATTAAAAATATTGAAACATAAAAACTCAGGATTGAAGATCGAATTTTGTGAAACCGCTTTTTAAAATATGATATTTATTAAAAATAAATATAGTCGCAAATTAAATGTCTATACAAATATGAGGTTAACACTAACTTCTACTGAACCAGAAGTCACCTCGCTTGTATCTACCAAGCAGCAGCACCCTTCTCAATAAATTTATGTATTTTTTACATGATGGGTATTTCGTACTTCAAGACGTATTTCAAATGCTGCTTTGAAAGTATGCATTAAAAATACATTATATATTTCATAGATTTTATTTTAAGCATACAACTTTATTTTAATAAACGCTTTTCTCTGCATTACGTATAAAACAAGAAGTTCCGTCTAGAACTATACGAGCCTACTTTCCCGTATACACCAAATTCAAATTTATAATCTAGCTATCTCTTTCTCTCTTTCTTATTTATCTTTAGTTCTAATTATTGAAAATATACCTTTTTCAACGGATAATACATATTCATTCACTCACTCATTCATTCTTTCATTTATTCAGCCATGCATTTATTCATTCATTCGTTAATTCATTCAAGTGTTTATTCATTCATTTACGCATTCATGTATTTATTCACTCATTTATTTATATTTTCATTTATTCAATAATTTATTCATTCATTCTTTTCCTCATTCATTTATTCATTGATTTATTCTTTCACTCTTTCATTTATTCATTATTTCATTCATTGAGTCACTGAGAAATATCCTTGAAAATCCCGATCAAAAAATTTCATAGCAAAATAGGCTCGTAAGTTCTGGATAAACTTTCTATTTCTACATGTTCTACGTTATAAGAGCTTTCCGATAAAGTTTGTTCCAAGCAAATCGGTCCGTTAGATCAGGATTTATATAGGGTTGAAATTTCCCCGTAAGCTCTGTGTTAATTTTTTGAACTGTTCAAAAATGAACAAAAACTGTTCAAATCAATATTTCACGCCGAGAACTCCTTTCAATAAGCTTTCAATAGGAACTTGGCTCTTGTGTCCAGAGTTTACAGAATTTGCTTCAATTTTGTCCATAGGCGCTAATGTTAAAATTTTTTGAACTGTTCAAAATTGAACAAAACATTGTTCAAATCAAAAAGTAAAATATAGAAATGAGATACAGACAGACCGACAGACACACTTTTTCCCCATCTCAATACCCTACTTTCAAATTTTTTATTTTTCAATCTTTATTTAATTACTTCACTTATTTTTGACTTTTCTTGATTTTTAACGATATTTTCACCATACATTAAGCCTTCTTTCATGCTTTATTATTATTTTTTTTTACTTTTACGGGAAAGTAGGCTAAAAATGGTGTGATTTAAATAATCTAGTCGTTCTAGTATTTTCCCATAATCTATTGTTGTTCTTTTCTACACAATAAAGTTACATTAGCAGTGATACGCAAACGGATTGCAAGAAAAATGGCGTTGCGAGAAACAAAAAGATTGGGAACCACTGGTTTAAAGAGGTATTTAAGATATATATGAGACAAAAGAGTTTCCAATGAACATCACGTAACGGAAAAATCCGTAACTAAACAACGGAATAGCAGGGTTTTAAAACTTTAAGCTCTGCTATTGTCCAAAATTTTGTCATAAATTCAAAGATTATCATTTCTGAGGAACTCAAACTGGTTTTGTCACTGCTCATGGGAATAGAGAAAGTTGGGTCGAGTTTCTAAATTCCAATAACTTCAGCCGCAGCTTGTCAAAACTTTCAGCAGCGCAAATTCTCTTGCAAAGTGACTTTAGCTTTAACTGTAAGAGGATTATTTCAGTTTGATAATAGTAGTTCTAAGAGATTTCCTGCATTTCGCCTGTAATATTGCGAAGTAAATCAAATTACAATATTATTGAAATTTACGTACGTTTTGATGCTGCATTTGGTAATGTATTATTACTAAACCTAACATAAATTTATTTTACTGTTTAAAAGAAGCTAAATTATTTTATTTAGGATATATATGTTTAGGATATGTACATAATGGAGCAGATCAATAGCAGAGTTTGCTCAAATTTTAGAATCAAATCATAGTAATTATTATTATTCACTATGTTCGAGCCATGTGCAGGTGATTTCTATAAGTGATATTGCACTTTCAGAGAGCCTCCACTGAAATCAACTGCTTTCGCAAGAGAGGTATTAGAAAAAATTAACCATATTTTTGAAAGGCAGTTTTTTTTTCTAAAGGTGCTTTCACTCCAAAGGCGACGGAGACATTTTGTTTCAGTCGTAACAGACTGTTGCTATATTTACCAAATTATTAACAATGATATTTCTTTTGGATACTGAAATGAACAAATCACGATCGTCTGAGGGAAAGTCTCTTTCAATGACACGATACAAAATGCAATTCGTCAATTAGTAAATTGGGCGTGATTATAAATTATTTAGAACCAATGACATGCTCTGAAAAATCTAGTCTGACCGTACTTCGCTGTTGCGTTTGGTATAGTGATAGCACCTTAATTCGCATTTATCTGAAGTAAATAAAGTTGAATCTTATGTAATTATTAAAGTCTTCAATTGTATGTACATTTTTGAGGAATAGCTATGGATCCCTCTCGTAATACTTTTCCAGATATTATTCGAACCGCCTGGAATAACTTTAAAAAATAATGAAAACAAAGACATGCTATTAATACATAAAAAAAGTATTTAATTCTGAATTTACTGACATATTTTTCTTTCTTTTTTTTGAGTTATTCCGTATTTGCACTAGAGTTGTGTACCTGTTACTAATTCTTTAACTACTTTAGCATAACATTTTTTTAAAAATTAAAATGAACTCAACATAAACTTTAAAACTGTGTTTTAAAAGATATATTATTTTGATGGTATTTAAACAGAGTGATTATTATTAGTTTTTTTTGTATGTATTATTTTATAAGGGTGTTTAGGTAAATGAAATGTAGAATCAAATACCTATATGCCTTTCTCTCTTTGTCTCTCTCTCTCTCTCTATATATATATATGTATATATATATAATACTAATTTATCACTTTGTAATATTGCAATATAATTAAATTTGCATTATAGTATTACAGATGTACTGCAAAAAATACATATTCTGTTCAAGAAAATTGTTTTTCTCTTCTGCCATACTAATTTCTGTTGATTTTTAAAAACAAAACTAGAAACTTAACCAAATTAGGCGAATCCCCTCTAAATATTGTATGACACGTTGAAAATTTTTGCGTTTAACTAATTATTAATAACATATCGATAAAAAGAAATTTGCTAAAAGCAGTTTTTACTTTCATCTACATTTCAATGTGAATTTTCCTTAGAAACTCCTATTAAAATAAATTACAACTTGTTGGGAAAATTCCGTTTAACTTAGCATGAGCCTGTGAAGAATTGTTGTAACCTCTCTATATGATTGCATTAAATGTATTTCAAATGCTTAAAAAATCTATCTTTCAATGAAAAAGAAAGAAAAAAAACTAAAAGCTTTACCCTTTATGGAGAAAACAAAATATCGGTTTCCAATCAATGCTGTGTAGAATATGCGTTTAAATTTGAATATTAATTAAATGAAACGTTTCTTTTTCTGTTTAATCGAAAATGCACATAATAAGAGTCCGAAATACCAATCGTTTTTCAAATATTTTTCAAGGCGGTACATTAATTTCCCTTTTTCAGAGACAATCATTGAAATTGATTTTTTCGAGAGAGAAATTTTACTCCGCAGGATTTTTAATTTTAGTTGGTTCAAGCGGCTGAAGCTTCGCTCATTGCATATTTCTGACAACGTTTGAAGTTGTCGGAATTTTTTTCACTTGCAATTCTTTATGCAGGGTCGCACTGAATAATTGGAGGAAAGCCTTAATTTCGTAATTTGACATATAATTAAATAGAAAGTGGCAAATGGATTTAAGGGATGAAAAAAAAAAAGCAAATTTCGTTTAATTTGTGTGATATTAGTTAGATTGGAATATGTTTAATAACCCGTTTTTCATCATTAAAAAATATTTGAATGGAAATAAATCTTTGTCATGAGGCAAATTATTATTTTTTGATGGAAATTCTTCAAGTTCCTTATCCGATTTTTATTTTATTAATTTTTTCATTCAGCTGTTGTAACAGTACTAATAAGATGCTCAATGTTTATGAATGCAATCACAACATATCTTAAGGGAGAAAATGCGTGTAAAACGGCGTATTAAGAACAATTTTCATGAAATTTTTTAACGTATAAAGAATAAATATGTTTTATTGAGATTCTGAAGTTATTTTATAAATATATTGAAGAACATTTACTGAAATTTTCAAACATTTTTCTTGAAAAATTCCGGAGATATCGGCTGCTGCACACTGTGAGTAGCCACCCGGGTCGGCAGTTTGCGTACATCCTGGAGGACACACTTTTTATCTAAGATCAATTTATTTTTAAATCTACTTTTTTATAAGTGCATCTTCTAGTTAAACTAAAATCATCGCAAAAAACTGAAAATTTCTATTTTTTTTTTAGAATGGGTAAATTAAGTACGATTTTTAACCGTTTTTTTTGGTACTATTTTTATAATAAAAAAAGTAAAAATAAAGATATTTTCATGATTCTAGTTCAACTAAAGCGTGTATATATAAAGAAAATGTGTGATAAATTTGAAAAATATTGATCAAAAACTCTGTGAGCTAGAGTGTACGCAAATTCGAAAAAAGTAGTTTCGAGAAAAACGCGTTTGAAAAAAAGAGTGATATCGAAGATAAATTTAAGGCAGTAATGAATCAATTTTTTATTATACTTATAGATACTAATACTTATAGAAATTTCTATCCGAGGTCTCATTTTTTAAAAGAAATAAAAGGACATCTGCTAACGTTCTCTAAAATACCCTTCAGGTCATTCATGATGGACTACCTGATCAACTGCTCCAAAAGGGGCGCTCGCTCAAATGCTTATAACTTTTAAACGACTTGGAATTTTGTTTTGAAACTTTCAGGGTATATTATTGAACAGTTTTAGAATCGATTTATAAAGAATTTTTTAAAATGTTTTGAGACCTTTACACGTATTTCCCCCCTTAAGTGTTTAACTCCAAAATCCATAAATTCGTACATCAGGGGTACCAAAACTTTTCCAAATGGTGTCATCCTTGGAAGAATGTTTCACTGCGTGATACAGCCAACTATGTACTATCATACGCACCTCGCGACGTCCCTTATCGTTCCCTGTGGCACCCTTTTACTGAACGTTAGATTTTTTACATATATGACTTGAAAAGTCTAGTACAGCTGTTCCCAAACTTTTTTTTTTCGCGTACCACCATTTTTCTTGAAAATCATTTGCGTACCACTGCGAATCTAACTTCATTATATAGGATAGAGTACTAATAGGTTTCGAAAAATAATAGGATGACTAGGTAATATAAATTACACTATTTTTGATAGTTATTAATGCAGATAAAAGCGATTAATAAAATACTGTATGTGCAAAATAAGGTATATGAAGTACATAAAATATATTTTTAATAGGTACTTCCAGAACACATTAGAAATACGTCTTTAAGTACGAAATATATGTAAAAAGAAAATGAACAAACGAAATGAGAAGTTTTCTGCTGCATGGCAAATGCAAGCCAGGTGATATTCGATTGAGTAGAAGTTAGTTGTAACCTCAAATTTAAGTCAAAATTTAATTTGCTTCTGTATTTCTTTTTTATAAATATTATATTAGAAAAATCAGTCTCACAAAGATGTGAACGGAATTAAAAATAGCAATGCTTTTCTTGACAATAACGAAAATTCATTTTCAACCTTGAGCAATAATTCTTCCAACTCTAATTGGGAAAATTCGATCCGCCAAGACGCGTACCACTAGTGGTATGCGTACCACAGTTTGGGAACCACTAGTCGAGTAAAACCTCAAAAGAAACCAAACAAATGTAAAATTTTATAAATAGAAACCATATTACCTTAAACAAGAAGGATTTGGCAAATATTGTGATATTACTTACATATATAACCCTGAAATACTAGTAGAACATAAAAAGAAACCAAAAAGATGTAAAACGGTATGCATAGAAATCACACAATCTTAAACAAGAAGGGTTCGGTAAACATTGTGATATTTTTTACATATATAAATCTAAAATACGAACTGAACATAAAAAGAAACTAAACAGATGTAAAACTTTATAAATACAAATAAGATAATCTCAAACAAGAAGGGTTTGGAAAACATTGTGATGTTTTTTACAAATATAAATCAAAAATACGAGTTGAACATAAAAAGAAACTAAACAGATGCAAAGATTGCTAGCAACAAAGTTCTTGAGGACAATCACGTGCTCTATAGTAACACTTTATAAATAGAAACATAATCTTAAACAAGACGAGTTTGGCAAACATTGTAATGTTTTTTGCATATATAAATCTAAAATACGAGTTGAACATAAAAAGAAACAAACAGATGTAAAATATTATAAATATAAACCACATAATCTTAAGCAAAAAGAGTTAGGCAAACATTGTAATATTTTTTACATATATGACTCTAAAATACTAGTAGAACGTAAAAAGAAACTAAGCAGATGTAAAACTTTTTAAATAGAAATCACAAAATCTGAAGCAAGATGGTTTTGGTAAACATCATGATACTCTTTACATATATGACTCTAAAAAAAACTAAACCGAGGTAAAACTTTCTAAATAGAAATCACATAATTTTAAACAAGAAGGGTTTGGCAAACATTGTGATGTTTTTTACAAATATAAATCAAAAATACGAGTTGAACATAAAAAGAAACTAAACAGATGCAAAGATTGCTAGCAACAAAGTTCTTGAGGACAATCACGTGCTCTATAGTAACACTTTATAAATAGAAACATAATCTTAAACAAGACGAGTTTGGCAAACATTGTAATGTTTTTTGCATATATAAATCTAAAATACGAGTTGAACATAAAAAGAAACAAACAGATGTAAAATATTATAAATATAAACCACATAATCTTAAGCAAAAAGAGTTAGGCAAACATTGTAATATTTTTTACATATATGACTCTAAAATACTAGTAGAACGTAAAAAGAAACTAAGCAGATGTAAAACTTTTTAAATAGAAATCACAAAATCTGAAGCAAGATGGTTTTGGTAAACATCATGATACTCTTTACATATATGCCTCTAAAAAAAACTAAACCGAGGTAAAACTTTATAAATAGAAATCACATAATTTTAAACAAGAAGGGTTTGGCAAACATTGTGCTATTTTTTACATATATGAATCTAAAATATTAGTGAAACACAAAAAGAAACTTAATGGCAGCTTTTCCCCCTTTTTTACAGCATTGTTTGGAATAAAACTAACGCTACATTTATTACTGAAAAGTAAAAATTACAGTGACAAAAGAGCTTTGTTAATTTCCAGACTTTGATAAAAATCTTTTGTTATCGATTCCCTTAAACAGTTCTTTCCATTTGCTGTCCTCATTTCCGCAAGAGGAGTGTTTCAAACATCACTAACATAAGACAAATTATTTTAACTCAACGGTACCTAACCTTAAATCGATTGATCAATCAGTAAAATAACTTTCAGAGGTTGTTAGCTGTCTGGAATTGGAACAGTTTTCAAGCAAAGTTTTTTTAATGGTGAAAAACTATGGAATTTAACCTTTGTTTATAACATTTTAAATATTTACGTAGATAAAGATCAGAGATTTCCAGATTTATTCTTTCTTAACAGAATGTGTGCGGGTACATTTCGCGGCAAAATTGTGCCGGGCTCGGGGGTTTCGCGCGCAAATTTAGTTATTCAGCTCAATCTCAATAAATCGAAAATTATTTAATTGTTTAACCTAAACTTTTCGTATTTTATATCGAAATATATAGTATTATGACTGTTGCAAACAAAAAAAATAGTGGATAAATTTATAATAGTATCGTAAATATGAAAAATCAAATAGAATATATAAATAAAAACGAAAAAAATAAAACTATATAAGTATTATTTACAATCATTCTTACATTATAAAAAATGAAAATAGTAATCATAAACTAATTAGCGCTATGGGCCGTCTGCTGTTATTTTGTATATCACTGAAAATGTGTTTTGACATGCTCTGTTCCATTTCATTCTGTACAAAGAATAGCTAAAAATGTGTTTACCAGCCTACTACTTCTTTCTATAAAAGCGATACAAAGAAACCATGCCGTTACACTAACCCGTACTAGTACGTGTCCCGAGCTCATGTATCAATCGTCAGAAAACGTACCAGTAAGTTTCCAGCACGCAATGTGTTAAAAAATATTTGAGAATAAATGTAAATTAAGTAAGGCACTGAGAATGAAAATATTTAAGTACGGTTGTACATAAAACAAAATCCTTCAGTGATTTGCATTATTGACTTCATATTCTTACTTTTTAAAAAAATATTGAATTACAATTTGGTATTATATCGCTGTTTGTAAATTGTCTCGTCTAAATTGAAAAGTTGAATGAATTTTCAATTACGAAAACGCTACATAGAAACTTCGCTGGATAAATTAAAAGTAATTATCTGTTGCTTCACGAAAGTTTTGTAAGGACTTCAATATAAATAAATACCTCTTTGAAGAGCTTGAATCCTAATTTTTTTTTTAATTTCTAAGTTAGCTAAATTTGTCTCTTCTACTGCAAATCATTTCAAAATCTCATAATATGAAACAAGATCATTTTAGTTCTTTGAAGCCTCTAGATTTGGAAAAGTTATGACTTCAACAGAATTTTAGGAATAGCTTTTCGAAAGCAGTTGCTATTTTCAAGTGGTGAATATTTGTACGATGGCAGTTCACCTTCATTGATAATTGATAAATTGGTTAGAACAAACTTAGTGAATCCTTGAGCCTGTAGCTGGTGATATCTTTTGTATTTATGTACGTTACTTTTATTGTAAAATCATAAAATAATTTTAATTTCTAGTAAAACAAAATATAATTTTATCGAGAATAAATACATCTTTCAACGTGCAGATAAAAATTGTTTAAAACTCTCTCGTAGTCGCTAGTGCTAAAAATTGAATTGCTCAAAAATAATGGTTAATAATCAAATCAAGAAACTATGTTTTGCAATTGTTCAAGTTCAAAAGTATTTACTAATAAAATTTGTTTGAAGAAAATCCGCATGTTAAATTAAGATTTATAAAAACTTCCCTGCACAGCGTATTTTTTTTTTTGAAATTTTCAAAAGTTGTAAGAAACATTATTTAAATTGAAAAAAGGAATCATGGGAATGCCGTGTCTTATCAAAGATCTTTCGTCAAATAGGACGATCTCTATAAGTCTTGTAGGAAATAGACGGACAGAGAGAGACCAAAGGATAGACAAACGCATAGACGCACATTTACCATATCTCAAATCCCAATTTTATTATTATTTTCAAATACTTATGTGATCAATTAATTTTATTTTATATAACTTTCGTTTTTATGAATATGAAGCGTTCTTTCATAGCAGGAAAGTAGATTAAAAATTATACATAGCTACTTCTTTAATATAAAATTAAAGGTAGAAACGGTTTGTTTCCAAATTCAGAACATATTCCTGTTTCAAATAGTTGGAACATCATTCTAAATCTATCTATTTCAGCACCATTTGCTCTTAGAATTTATCCAAGACGGATTTGGAAGGGAGGGAGAAAATCAATATTAGTTTATCACGCTAAATGTACATTTGATAGATCGTTGCTTGAATCTGGTGCTTTTGGTTTCATAAACGGCAGCGCGCTCTCATGTATCATTTGCGCAAATGCATCCTCAAAGCTGAATAGTCAGCTATTGTCTGAATTGATGAATACGAGATTAGTATCATAACCTTGTATGTGCCATTTGCATATTGAACTGAATTAAGGAAGAAGGTTTCAGGTAATGTATCTTCCATCGTGTATTTCAATGACAAATTATATCGGCTAATTGCTGTATGCACGTTGGAATTAATTATTATGAAGTGTGGCGTATTTTTTGTTAGCAGCTGGTCTGAAAATGTTATGCTGAAATGAGACGTAATTGCCTGTAACCGTGGTTTTCTTTTGCACTAAGCTTCTTCTCGCCCATCCTCTTTTTTTTTTTGGTAAATCGATGATAAATACTTTAAACTTACTAGTGTTTGCCCATTGGTCTAAACTCGACCGTAATTTATTATTTTTTTCAAGTTTAGAGACGAACATCTAAAGATTTTTTCTATTTGACTCATTCTCAGAAATAGAGCTCTCACTTTTGACGATTCTTCAATCATCAGGAAAATTTCGTCATTTACAACGATTCTTTCCTCCTGCAGTCACGTGACTTGAAAAAGTAACTACATAAATTTCGCCAATTTGACGAACGGTTTACTCTGAGCGTTTTTCACGAAGCCATTTCGCCAAAAACAAGGAAAGTTTCGTGAGATTTGAGCATGCGTTTCTGAGACTGCAACAGTTGTTTTTTAAAAATATTTCACTTAGCGATAATCTCTCATCAGTGTGACTGATCGACTACTGAATTAGTAGTTTAAGTTTCTGTATTTAACACATATTACGCATACATTTTATCCTTCTGCACTACTTCTCCTGTAAAGAAGAAAGAAAAACATCTTCATACCACCCAATTATTATTGGTTAAATTGGAAATACAAACCCTCACTTTCAATTTAAATGCAAATCAACAAACTTACGAAACGTCGATTCGAAGCAAAATATTGCTTCACTAAACTTATTATCTCACTTTATATTATAATAGACATTGTTAGCTTGAAATTGTATTTTAATTCCTTTGATACTGTACTGGACGCTTTATTATCATAGAACATATTTTTTGGAAATGGATTAACTGGCACCTTAAGATTTAGTATTATTTTGCTTTGAGATTCATTTGACAGATTACACTTTCTCTTTTGTCTTGTTCTTGACATTTCGTTCTTTTTTGAACATTAAAAAAATGTATTTAGTCTTCGAATCAACGTCGAAAATAGGAGAAAAGAAACAAAAAATTTTTATTGATAACACTGAAACTGATCAATATCTACTTAATTTTTAAAAACGTAAGACGATTGAGAAACAGAGGAAAAATGGTACTTAACTATTTTGTCTTTGCCTATTTATATATAGATTGCACATTTGTTCATAAATAAAAATTTACACGCATGCATATATACAAATGCATACATATATGCATGCATATATATACATACATATATATGTAAGTATGAGCGTACATATTATGCTTGTATGTATGTATGCAAATATATGCATAAATATTGTTACTGGTTTCGCGGCACTTAACATCAATGACTAACTCCTTGTGAAAAACACAGAGCAATTTATTTACAGACTATTTACACTACATACAGTTTTAAACTTATAAAAATCATCTCACGAAATTCATACATCACCGCAAAAAACAACGGTAATCACGTATTTACTTTACGAATAGAAACAAGCACGAAGCTTACAGCGCAATGGGTCAGACTGTCAGGTAGTCGCCAAAGTCTAAAACTCAACTGAACTCTGAACTCCTCCTAACTTCTCGCGCTATTTATATACCATCGCGGATCACCGTGACAGGAATATTCCAGAAATTTCCATCGAAGACTAGATTTATCTATCACGATCCGAGATGGCGCCAAGAATGGCGAGAAACAACATCGGTACCCCAAAATTCGTAACAATATATATGTATGTATGAGTGTATATATGTATGCATATATAATATATGCATACATATATATGCTTACATATATACATTGATACATATGTACACTCATACATATATACATGCACACATATTTACACTCATACATACATACATATGTGCATATATACTATATGAGAAATGTTGGGGTATTTTATTTTGATATTGCAGTTGCTATGTGCGTCCATGTGCTATTATATGCAAGAACTTCTTATGCAATGCATAGAATGCCTTGCATGAGATCGGAATAAGGGCTCAAGTGGCTGTAGTTGTATAATGAACTAAAACAAAACAATAACTTTGAGTATCTGAAGTAATGCATGAGATCGGAATAAGGAGCTCAAGTGGCTGTAGTTGTATATTGAACTAAAAAAAACCAATAATTTTGAGTATCTAAAGTAATGCATGAGATCGGAATAAGGAGCTCAAGTGGCTGTAGTTGTATAATGAACTAAAAAAAACAACAAAAATTTTGAGTATCGGAAGTAATTAAAACTGCAACCGCCAATATAAATAATATTTCTTCCCTTGACCAACTGAAAGAAGATTTATAAATATAATGTTTTGACATACGAATGTTTCACTTCAAAAAGAAAATCTTAGCAGAAGAGGGGGGAAGAGAAAAAGCTGGCTGATTTATAAGGATATGCTAGTTTTTCACGATAACAGTAATTTCATTTTATATGCATGGCTGGTTTCAAAAAAAGGAAGCAGATTTAAGCCGATTTGCAGAAAAATGGGAACGGTCAAACGTGATCCTGCTACGCAATTTTGTTCGGTATCCAAACATTTGAGAATAAGGCTCGGATACAAACAAAAGGAATTTGTTGGAAATGAGATGGGAATATATGATATATTTCTGTGTTAAGATCTCAAATAATAATATCTACAATTTGTTTGCATCAGAAAATGGAAAAACAGTTGGGAGTGCTGTTTTAAACAAAAATTTCCTTTCATAACTTAAAAAGAAAGAAAAGGATTTGGTTTTGCAGCAAATGAAGCATCTTAAATTTTTAAAACTTATTTGTATGCAAAAAATAACTTTTTCCTGAGGTATGTCCTTCTACCCAATTCCTAACGCATAGCTTTAAAGAAAACAAAAAATAAACTACGACTTTTTTAATCACGAACATAGCTAAAAACATTATGCTTAGATTGTAAAATAAATCAGCCAAAGAATAAGAAATAAAAATTTCCCTCAACATAAGAATTGGATCGTTTTTAACTATTCAGTGCGCTAGTTTTTAGCCTACTTTCCCGTAAAAGTAAAAAAAAAAATAATAATAAAGCATGAAAGAAGGCTTAATGTATTGTGATAATATCATTAGAAATCAAGAAAAGTCAAAAATAAGTTAAGTAATTAAATAAAGATTGAAAATAAAAAATTTGAAAGTAGGGTTTTGAGATGGGTAAAAAGTGTGTCGGTCGGTCTGTCGGTCTGTCTGTCTGTCGGTCTGTCCCCCCCCTAATAACTTTTGAACAAATTGTCCGATTGGAAAAATTCTTTTTGCATGCGAAAGATCTCGGCGAGTACATCTAATTTCCATATTTTACTTTTTAAAAATTTTTTGTTCAATTTTGAACAGTTCAAAAAATTTTAACATTAGCGCCTATGGGTGAAAATGAAGCAAATTATGTAAACTTTGGGTACAAGATATAAGTTCCCATGAACAAGCTCACTGGAAGAATTTCTTGACGTGAAATATTGATTTGAACAATTTTTGTTCATTTTTGAACAGTTCAAAAAAAAAAAAAAAAAAATTAACATACCTCATACGGGGAAATTTCAATCCTATATAATTTCTGATCTAACGGACCGATTTGCTTAGAACAAACTTTATCGGAAAGCTCTTATGAAGTAGAACATGTACAAATAGAAAGTTCATCCAGAACTAACGAGCCTATTTTCCTATGAAATTTTTTGATCGGGATTTTCAAGAATATTTTTGAATTGATGAATGATTAAATGACTGAGCAAAAGAATGAATGAATAAATGAGTGAATAAATACATGAATGACTTAATAAATAATGATTGAATGAATATGTATTAACCGTTGAAAAAGGTATATTTGAAGCAATTAAGAACTAAAGCTAAACGAGAAAGACAGAGAGAGAGATAGCTAGATTATAAATTTTAATTCGGTGTATACGGGAAAGTAGGCTTGTACAGTTCTAGACGGAACTTCTTGTTAATAATCCATTCCGGAAGTTTCGCATTTCACGGGCACAAGAAACGGACGGTGGAACTTTACCCCGTAATTTTACGGGAATCACACAAAAGAGTTAAAAAAAAAAAAAAAATATATATAATAATGTTCGGAATGCAACTAGATAATATAATTAAGTAAAAAGGAGACAGAGAGAGAGATAGCTAGATTATAAATTTTAATTCGGTGTATACGGGAAAGTAGGCTTGTACAGTTCTAGACGGAACTTCTTGTTAATAAGCCATTCCGGAAGTTTCGCATTTCACGGGCACAAGAAACGGACGGTGGAACTTTACCCCGTGATTTTACGGGAATCACACAAAAGAGTTAAAAAAAATAAATAAAAATATAATAATGTTCGGAATGCAACTAGATAATATAATTAAGTAAAAAGGCCTAAGATTTTTTCTCGGATGTCATTCAGTCCTTATACATAGATAATGGAATTTAATGTAAATCAAAGACAAGTGTACGAAATATTGTTGGAAATTTGTGCCTTAATATAGTAGATTTTATCAATTTTTCAATTGTTTCTTTCCAAAATTTAAAAGTTTTAACATCTTACTCATTAACCTATTTAAGAAATACAACTTACTGCTTTCTATGTAGCAAAAATACTTTGTTTACACATGTGAAAGGTAATCAATCAGGAAATAAAGATAGACTTTTGTTTCTTGGAGGGAGAGTAGGACGAGGAAACGCATTATAAGGCTATCAGCCTTAGTTTATCCATAGAAGACGAACAATTTAAAGTGCAGTAAAACGTCAAGCAGCTCCAGAAGATACAATAATAAAAATAGAAAGGATTTAGTAATATATTAGTGAGAGAAAATGAGTATCAAATGCACCTGTAGCCAAACTTAAAAAAGTTCTAAACTCATACATTATGTAATTGCGTAAAATACAGAACTTTCTGCAAAAGTTTTATATTTTTATTTAAAAAAAATCATGTATACTACTCTTAAATTACCTGATTTTATTAGTATTTTCATTTCCAGTTTTTATCTGGAAACATGAAATTGCTTACGAGCAGCAACAGTTTTATTTATTGTATAAAATCACAAGCGTGATTTGATAACGTAACTAGTGAATAGATATTTTGAAAAATCACTGAGCAGTTTTACTCCTAAACTATTGATGAGAAATAAATTTAGAAATAAGCAGAGCAAATTTTTGTATAGTTTTTTGGCTTGCAAAATGCATAAAAGGTTCCCTTTTTAATAAATGACGAAATACTTCGCCCCGCGTAACAGCCTTTTGGGGGCGACGCCCAAAATGAACCAAAGAGTGTTTTAAAGTACATACGATTGAATTGTACAATATTACAACTTTATTTCAACGTATCATAACTAAAAATAAATGAAATTGACTGAAATTTACACCAAATAAATAAAATGGCATTTCTTAAGATTTTTTTTTCTTTTGCCTCACTGAAACTTATATAAACATCAAAACTACAAATTTATATAAAACAAGTATTTTTTAAATGCCGGAGGGAAACCACAAATTACTGACCCCGAGGGACACCCATCTTAGGAACGCTACTGATTTATATATATATATATATATATATATTGGGAAATGTGTCTTAAAGTCAATTTTTCCTAAGGTAATTGCAAAATTTTTCTTCGTTTTTGCTCACATTTATCTTTTATAAAAAACGCTTTTGATTTCAGTCCTTTTAATTTACTCCTTTGTTTGTGTTTTTCTTTAACGTCGAACTGGACTTTTATTTCATTCTTTTACAGTAAACATTTTAAATTAAATTACAATGGAAGTGCGGAACATACGTAACATCCCCTCCAGCGTTGCATAAGAAACTGCTATACAGTTCACACGTCGTATTAAGCTTTGCACTGAAATTATTAATGATAATAAAATTAATTTTCCATCTAATGATAATATTGAATTTCCTTCCATTTTTTTATGTTTTTGAAGCAGCAGTTCATAATTCAATAAATATTTTCTTACCAATAGCAATGCTCAGTCAAACGCCCCTACAATAATTTGCTTGAAATGCAATTTTACTTGAATCTGAAATTCCTGAAGCATATTTTCTTTCTTTTTTTTCAACGCAAAATCAAGTAGCTATATTTTTTATTTTATTTTCTAAAACATATATGCGTTTCCGTTTTATTCATTACTGATGTCAAGTTCTTTATTTCTTTCGTGTAATAAGCAATTACAGCTGATTAGCTTATGCAATTTTCCCAGTTTGTTAATATATTAATACAATAATGTAATCAAGTACGATGGAAATAACTCAAGGAAAATTGCAGAATTTTGATTTAATGAAAAAGAGTGGTTCATCGTTGCGTGATCCAATTAATAATTGTTTGCTTTATATATTCATTTTTTACAAAAATAGTTTTTAAATATATTTTATAAGAAATACGCGCTCAAGAAAAACATAAAAAAGATCTTTAAAATAATTGCATGCTTTATAATAAAATACAAGAAAAAAAAATTTGAAGGATTTTTTTTTTTGAAGTAAGAGAAATTGTGTCTATCTAAAACGTTCACTGTAAAAAAATCTAGTATAATGGTTCCTAGTTTCACATTCATAGTGAAACTACACCCCTATGATGAATTACCTTTAGTACCAAATGTTCGTTGCAACTAAATTTCCCCATTTTTTTCATTTTTTTTGGTGAAAGATTGGACTAGATTTTTTTACAGCGCAAAAGTTGTACTCCATGATAATCAAAGTTCCTCTATCTAAACACGTTTTAAAATACTGCAATACAATTCACATTTACTAATTATTTGTTTTTTATTGTTGTCCCAATTACAAATGAAAGTGTCTTTGCAAAATATTGCATCTAGGTAAACATTTTATCCTTGTTAAGTCTTCGAAAATAATAAGCTCTCCATGGAATATAACCAACAGAGCTAATGAAAATTCTTAGGAATACTTCAAGTTGATATTAATTCCAACGTGAAGTTTCCAACGTTTTCAGTGTTGTGTCTACCGAAGCAAGATAACAGAGTTGGAAATCTACCATACCACTATAGCTTGATTTTGTAGTAGTTTATTGGGACTTTTACCAGGCTCATCACTTAAACATTTTCCAAAGGGTCACTCAATGTACAGGGTGGAGCGCGGTAAATTGCTTTTTTGGGATTCACGCTGTGTCGGAGCTGTTGGTCGAAGAGAGGGCGTAATTTATAGTGACCGACGGGAGGTTTGTATTCATCTGCTGTTTAGTTTACATATTGCAGTGGACACGTGAAGAGAGCTCATTTCGTGTTGAAGTGTATTTCTCGAATTCCCACTCGATTATTGCAGTGCAGCGTGCTTACCGGACTCAACCCAATGCGATTTTTTTCTTTGGGGTTACCTGAAGTCGAAAGTGTATTGCAACCATCCCATCACCCTGGAAGACCTACAGAGCAATATTGAGGCTGAAATTGCAAGAAGACATGCTTGAAAGAGTGCATGAGAGTTTCAGAAAACGTCTGCAGCAGTTTGGATTGTGAAGGTAGACATTTGCCAGATACACTGCTAAAAACCCCATGTAATTAGAAACTTCCATTATTGTGAAATATGATTAAAAAATTGTAACTTTCTAAGTGTTCATTAGTTTTTTATTTCATTCCCAAATCAGCAACTTACCGTGCTCTAAACTACATATTACATTAAAATAAAAACAACAAATACAAGCACATGAATTTAAATACACTATTTTTTCAAGCTGACTTGACTCCTTCTGACCCCCTAAATGATGGATCGAAATTATATATTCAGGCAGCTAATCCACGGACAAGTATGAGAACATCTAAACCTAATCTTGATGAGTGACAGCGTAAGTATACAAAAAATCTTAGAAACCAATTAGTTACATATATAAAAATGACAGAACCTTATTTTTTTCTTTGTTTAGAATTTCGCTTAAAAATCATTGTGTTTTTGTTATAAAAGTTATTTTCGGGGTTATTACTATTTGATTTTATGGATAAATAAATTAAAAATACAATACCTTACAAAATGCTACATTTGTAAACTTCCAATGGGCTGCATGTGGCTTACCGCCATTGCAGACCTTGTACGTGTCCCAGAAATTGGTACCCTCTCTTTCAGCAACGATACAGTGAGTGTTGTACCATCGCTGCATGAGAGATTTGATGTCCAGTTTCTTCACGGGAAATGGAAGCATTTGCACTCACTAGAATTATTTAAAACAATTCAATTTATTGACAAGAATAGCTACTATGTGCGAGTTATAGAACGTGATTCTTGTGATGCTTTATTTTTTATTTTTCTAATAGGAAATTGAATAGTGCAATCCTCCGCGTACAAGTACTTGCTACTTGTACGCCGAGCAATCTGATATAAATCTTGAAATTATCACTTCTAAAACTAACCACTTCTAAACTGCATTAAGTCAGCAAGTACATGTTCGCGGAGGATTGCACTTTTTAAAATGTTAAAAACTGAAAAAACAAGAATCAGATTTGCATCCTTCGGACTAAGTATTCCTCGTATACAAATGTCTTAGGAAAAAACGGTGCCTTGCGCTCCCCGCGAAAGTTAGCAAAATTTGCTAGAAAACAATTTTAAATATAACTGTTTTGAAAATATATTTATAGCTCAATTGTTATCTTCATTTTCTATGTTCATTTACATCGTTATGCATAAGAGAGAAAAGTTCCACGAAACGTCGAAGTTTTTTTCAAATTGTCAAATTTCAATTTGTTTCAGTACTACTCTAGATATGTCTCATATTCACACTTCAAGCACACTTCTCCTTTTTAGTGCATTTTAACCTCTTCATTCCAAGAGTACCCAATTGGGCACATTTTAAAATACTGTTTATTAAGTACTGTTTGCGCAATTTGAAATTAATCAACAGATAATTTACTTCGTTTTAAACATGGAAATTGGGTATTAATTATTATTTAAACTAATCATGAATTAAAATTTAAAAAAAAAATTAGTCATTTTGTTTTGTTATTTTTTAAATCAGAGAACCAAAAAATTACTTCAAAACTGTTTGTGCTTAGTTCTGGGGTCTGAAGAGGTTAACTAAAAGTGCATCTTTATTTGCATAGTAGTATACGGAATATTTTCATCATATTTAATACTTATTCTAAGTCCAATTCTTTTTACTTTTAGGTTTACTAAATCAAAGCATGTTTGTAGTTTCTAATGACAACAACAAATATTTCAATCTTTTCTCTAATGGCAAAAGGAATTAAATGTCCACTTCAAAATTTTAAGTATTGCAAAATGTTTTCAGGTTTCATTTACTCTTACTGCTCAAGTCGAAAAACAAAGTTTGAAAATCATTTTGACTTTAGAATACTTAAATTTGCGTTCCATTTACTTAGGGATAAAAGTAAAGTATTTTTAAATTTTGTTTGCGTGTTTTAAAGTTTTTCAGATTCTAAAGTCAAATACACTTTAGAAGATGACACTGAAAGCTCTTTAGTGATAATTTGAAGTAGAATTTATTTTCTTTCTAATTCCTAAACTTGAAATAAAATATTTATTCAAGAAAAAGATTGTAATTCTGTATTTAAAGGTTTTTTTTTTCTGTATTTTGGAGAAAGACGAAAAACGTCTAAAGAAATGCTCTTAACGTAATAGGAATTGGCTGTAAATTTAGAGTATTATTTTATCCAATTAACTTTATTCTTAAAAGTTATATTTTCCACCCAACCTGATTTTGTCATTGCTATGTGGTTTTGTTTCTCACACAAGTTTTGCAGTTCTTAAGTAGTTTTTTTTTCTAACAGCAGTTGTTGCCTTTGAAGTAATAGCATCCTTAAAATAAGTATCATATTTTTCTGAGGGCATTAGCATTATTATCTTTCTCCTAATGATTGTTTTACTTTTTTCTTCCATTTTTAAGAGCAACATTCACTGAATAAAATATTAATTTTATCACCGAAAATTTATGCGTTTTATTCTGTAGTTCGACAATAAAGTGAAAAAGATACGGTCTATGACGTAAAGAGCTAATACAATGTAACCACTTTTCTTTAAGTTAAAAAAAGTTTTAATAATGCAGTGCTTTACGCAAGGATCTTTGCAAAAAAAAAAACTGTACTTTTCTTTCTTAATTTGAACTTAAATGCATTTCATGCATATCGGCTAATACAGGAGGGTGCACTGCCAGCGCGACACAACAAACTAGCAGAAAATGTAGGGCAGATGATTGCATTCCAGGGTCGTAAATGTCTTCTTCATGTCGTAGAGGGTACTTTGGGGAAGGGCGACGATACAAAAAACTTTGCCTTAGAATGCGTTAAAACAGTTTGTTTTACTACACTGACTGATATGATTAACACAAACTTTTATATCGAATAGTTATCCTTGTGGTGTACAATTTTCGTAGAGCGCCCTCTATGGCATGAATAAGGTATTTTCGACTCTCATGCGTGCATGCGGTAAACGCACACTTTTATAGCGAAAAGTTATCCTTGTGCTGTACGACTTTCGCAGAGCGCCCTTCAGGACATGAAGAAGGCATTTTCGACTCCCACGCGTAAATGCCATGTTGTTTCAAATCCTCCTTTTGCTTTCTGCAGGTTTGTCACACTGATTGTGGATCACACTGCATAAAAACGAAAACGTTTATGTGTTTTTTTTAACTTTTACCATTTCAGAGCTTTTGAAAACTATGCAAGATTATATCATATGAAAAAAATAAAATCTAGGCTTGCCTTGAATTGATAACGCCGAAACAAGTAAGGTAATCCGTGGAAAAAAAACAACTAATACGAAAGATGCATTAAACTAAACGTTCTTTAGAAGTTATAATCCATCTTTCCTTTAAGACGGTGTTTGCCAAACTTTCGAGGACACCGAGCAACCGTATCGTTTTCAAATTCTGCTGCGAGCTAATCCCACCCCTCGCCCCCATTAATAAAGAACCACCAGCACGAAAATTGTTAGAAACTCAATTTAATAATCAACTCTCTCTAGTTTAATGATACGAGGCCCCAGCATGCTTTTCACTGCTAAGGTAGCCGTATTGTAAAGAAAACATATGTACGAAGTCGCAATCGCAAAAATGCGTTGATACAATTGGAGCGAAAAATTAAGCTAAGTGCTATGAAGTCTTTTTAAAGTTCATGAATCGCGGAACGCGCAAAAATGGTTATAATTTTTTGAAATACCCAGGTTAAATGTTCGATTGACAATTAAATCTGGAAAATATCTAAACTAATGTAATAACAAACAGTCATTTTAGGCCATTGATATATGTTAAACGGATTTTATTTGCCATTACATCCATTACATATCGCTATCACTATGCCATGGGTATGCTTATATTCCAAAAGAGTTCTTAAACAAAGCTTCTACCGAAGTATTTTTTATTTTATATCTATTATCTAGAAAAACTTTTAAATCTGGGAAATATTTATGACATGATTTAAAGAAAAAAAATGGTATCATCGGTTACGAGTACGTAATTAAAATCAGCTGTTGTCTATTGTTTCCGGGAAGCTAATATCCGTAATAATGGTGCTTTTTCGGGTGATACATCATTAAGTTTTCTTTTCGTAATATTTCTTTTTTTTTTCTAGATGACAATGTGCCTAAAATTATTGGTATTTGTTATCCGTAAAATATAAGTGCTATTCTTTTAAAAAGAATAGCTCGCACATTTAAAAAAGGAAAGTATATATTCTGTAGCATGGTTTGAGTAGCTTACGATTTTAAATTTTATTTTCATCTTTTTATTTTTTTTATTAACCACGTGTTTTTCGTTTCTTTCTTTTTTCTGGAATATGGTTTTCGACAATTAGCTTTCCACTCATAATTTTCGACTTTATTTTCAAAACAGATATTATTTCAAATTATTCAGGGATTTCAACTTATATCAAGCAAAGTTATCCGGATATTTGAAAGAACGAACAATTTTCGAATTACACTGTGCAGCAAAATTGGATTTTTGTTTTGGCATTTAGATGAAATTGTGTGATTCTGTATAAACAAATGGTGCTTAATTCGAATATCCAAACCAAAATGGTCCATCACGTACCGTCTTTGCTTCCCTTCTCATAATTATATAATTTGGTTATAGAAGAATGTAACTGAGGCTTACTTATTGAAAACAGAAACACTGAACTGATTTTTTTTGGCCGTTTCATCTTGTGGGCATCTGCTGGTGTGCCCTGATAATAGATTAGCAATATTCAATTAGTATACTTCCATTCCATTGACCACTGAAATGCTTTTCAAACAGAGAGATGTCCTGATGAAACCTTTCCCCATGCTCATCATTAATTGCGCCAAGGTTTTACGGAAAGAAGTTCATATGAGAGTCCAAAAAGTGTAGTTTTGATGACAAATGACACAAAAGCATTTTATCACGTCACCAACAACATCTTCATAGTTTTCAGTTTTCTCATTTCCAAGGAAACGTGAGCACACTGATGGCCAGCGAGGCTGATTTTTCGGCATCTGAATGTTTTTCCAAACTTTGCATCATAAAAGGACTTTCTTAAGTTCTGGGCCTATAAAATTCCTTTCTTTTAGTTTTGCTTCACTTAAATATTTGAATTTGTTCCTGAGATGCAAGAAAACCACGCCTTCTCTGTCCAGAGCTTTTACAAATATTTCATTAAAGCAAGTTTAATGTGTGATTGTGAAAAAAAGGCACATTGTAGATTTACAAGTGGCTCATTTTATACGTTTTTGCCACTCATAATTTTTAAATTTAATTTGTGCTTGCAGAATATGATACAGGAATACATAGGAAAAAAAATATTTAGATGGAGGAGCACTGATAAACAAGAATCACTCTGATTAATTGTGCTCATGTCCTAATTCTTGAAATAGTAAATAGACATCAGAGCAGCATACTATTTCTTCTTTCTCCGCAAAATCGTCTAAAAAAATGGTTTTATCATCTTGTAAATGACGAAGCTTCGAGAAAGTAGAAAAAGGTTTTGTTAGCAAAAATGTCGCTAAAGTAACCCAAGTTCATTAAAACGGTATCTAGAATGACAACGATCTTACTGTTATTGAAAAAGATATAATTTATAATAAATTAAGTCGATAAATTACGAAAATATGTACATTAATCCAGAAAATATGTAAAAAGCTAAAATGTGGAATTTTAGAAAAATGGTACGTGGTAGGCAAAAAATAATTGCAGATTCGTAATTTTCAGCCAAAAATACATAAGAAACAGACAATTTAATCTAAAGGACATTTTTCGTGTTGCACAGTGTTATTTTTTATTTGAAATGGGCGCCACATATATAAACAAAACGTTATGTGTCATATTTTCAGTATGTGGAAATTTTAAAAAATATCCTTTGCAAATTTGTTTATTCTTACATGAAAAATATTAGAGGGATGATCACAGTTTAACAGAAAAAAAAAAACTTTCGATGGTTGCAGTCACAATTGAAAAGCTTAGTAAGTTAAAGTGTATTTTGTAAAATAAGTAGCATAATAGGATAGTTCTTCTAAAGTCAACACTGCGGTTAGAAATAGCAACATCAGCTAGAAACAGTTAACCGATCACGTAAGAGAGAATTTACTGCTATATTCTGTCAAAATCACTGGATAACATATAAATTATTAGACATGTAGGTGCTTGTGAAAAAAAAAAATATATTATAAATAGAAACAGCAACAGTGAATAAAAACGTCGAGGAAGGCAAACCTCCCCCCCCCCCCCCCAAAGGGGATCAAATAAGATCGTTTTAAACAAATAACATACAGCATTACTGAAATTTGAAAATAGGTTTAGAGAGAAGCCCGCGACTTGTAGGCAGTTTATTTGAAGTCTGTGACTATTTGCATCTTTACTTTGCTGGTGGCGCACAGTTACATTAACCAAAGCAATCTGCGTGGCAGAGCACCAATAAGAACCTATTCAGGCTCAAGAGATGAACTACTGGCATAAGAAATGTGTCGTTTTTGTTCTCGTTTAGCTCGTTTAGCATACTTGAATTTTCCGAACTGATGCTATGTGGCAGTTTTAAAATTTAGTTGCTTTCAACAAATAAAGAAGCAAATATTCTGATTCGCGTACTAAATAAATGCACCTGCAAAACGAACTTCTCTAAAACTCGAATGGATTTGTTCTTTTTTTTTCTGCCATGCGCAGAAGCGTCCAAATGTCAAAATTCCATGGTTGAACTGTATTTAATGCTCACAGTTAGCAACTGGCACAGCTGAACTGCATTTGATGCTCACAGTTAGCTATTGGCACAGCTGAACTGCACTTGATGCTCACAGTCAGCTATTGGCACAGCTGGTTTCTGAGAGCTTACTTCATAAGACAGCCTGTTAAAAACAGTTAAATATTAATCACTGTCCACACGTAACACAGATATTATAATATTTAAACGCATTTTTTCTAGATGTAGTTAAAGTTGTATTCCTTATTTCGCTGGCAAGGGAATTCTCTTGTCATTGATCGTTCTTTACCTGTGCCTTTCCTTTAATGTTTCTTTTTTTGTGAGCCCTTTAAATAGAACCATTTTCAGAGATTAAACAAGAAATTCCTACTTAGAAGAAGTTAAACTTAGTAAAAAATACAGTGTCACTGGAACTAACTTAACAGCTGAAGAATTCAAAATTTACAATACCGACTTTTTGATGCTTTGAGAATTCGATTTTGTCTCGAGGAAATATGACACCCGTTTTCGTAGAATAACAAATTCGAAATATTATGAGACATTAATATTTTACCTCATTAAATAATATCATTTTTTACCCTCAGTTAGTTTTAGTTTACATTTTACCATTTGTTTCTGATTAAAACAACTGCTGAACTTATTTAGGTAATAATGATTTTAATGAATAAATTAGAATATATATAAAAAAATAAGTAAGAGCAAACAAAATAATTAAAAAAGTAACGAAATAAATAAATACATTTAAAAAGTAAATAAATTTTGTAAAACAATAAAAATCAAGTAACGGCGAGGATTACAGCAAACGATTATGACTGCTCAATTTTTCTGACTGCTATTTTTCTCTCTAAGTATGTTCATATACATTGGCTTCGGTTATCAGTAATAATTATTAAGCAATCAATTACAATTGATTGTAGTCGCAACATTAATACAATTACTTAAACAGCATGCACGAATTGCTTTTCTGCGGTGAATCGTGAATAAAAATGTGTTGTTCATGATGTGTTTTATTTAAAGTTGATTTTTAACTTCAACATTTTAGTAAAGTTTAATCTTATACCATCTTTAGTACCTATACTTTAGGTGATTTTTTTTTGATGTAGTTAGAGGAAATACTACATTTTTTATTAATTATTTTTTTATTTCATTTTTTATTTTATTTTTTTAATGTAAATTTTAAAAAAATGCATTTCTCAAAAATAAAGATATTAATAATCTTTAATTAATAAAATTTATTTTGTAAAGTATAAAAAAGAATTGCAACAGAAGTTATTAGCTTTTAACTTTCATTAGAAGGCACAAATTTAAGGAAAAAAATCCTTTCATTGGAATCTATTCAACCTCATTTTCCGGTACTCTTATTATGCATATTTTAAGATAAATAAATTCTTTTCAATAGAGAAAACTAAGCTCCCTGAGTGGTAAAAATGTTGCAGTTATTAAATTGAAAATAGCTACGGTTAATTGAAATAAATGTATCTAGAACAGATCAATAGCTAAGGTTTTAAGCATAGATACTATTATTTTATTTAATAAAAGTACTTGCAAGAGGACTAAAAGCAACACAAATTCAGTTTAGAAGAACGAATGTTTAAAAGCCATGACTTTAATGGAAGAATAAATTCGCGTGGCTTAAAATAGAATTTCAAAATTTAAATTATCTGGTTTCCTCTGTATTTTTAATCATACTCTTTAATGGTACTTTTTGTCCTCTTACATAAAAATAATTATTAACTTTTAAATGTAAATTAGTGTTTCAGAATACGAGGCTTTTATGAAAAGTAACTATTTATGGGTGAAGTGAAATGGTAATGCTATTCGTTTTGAAGTTGTTTCAACTTTAGAAGCTAAGATGTTATAATGTTCAAAAATTAAAACGTTTTTGGCAAAAGAATATGAGGCCAAAACGGGGCGGTAAAAGAAAAATACATTTTTGTCATTTAAATGGGGGCATATTATTGTTGTGGGGACCAGATAAGAATAAAAGGTAGTATGAACGAAAAAAAAAGCTAAAGTTTGTGATTTTACCAGAAACATATTTCTTTCTAAAAAGAAATAAGAATATCGATGGGAAAGGTTATGCCCAAGGTCCGACAAATCCCGATCGCCAGGCAGCCCGGGTGACTAAAAAATGCCTTGGCGACTAGTTTTTCAGGTGGCGACTAGTTCGCAAATGAAAATATTATAGCTGGCTCCTAAGATTTTCGCGTTTCTGGCGGACTAGGATAACCTAAGAGGTTATATCTTGCGGTTCAAAACAAGGCATAAGTGTATTTTGTCACTTCGTTGAAAGTAATTTTAAACGTAGAACACATGTACATAGCCCTAAGTTTATTAAAATTAATATTCTAACTTTTAAACAACAAGAAATTTAACATTTCCTTTCCCTGGCGAAGTTTGCACTTTTTGATCCAGTGAACCGGGAATGACAGAAGCAAAATTTTTGCATCAGAAGAGAAAAAGAAAGATAGAGGGGGAGACTTGGTAAAACGTGATTTTAGTTAAATTCTGAGATTATTTTGCTCCGTTAAATGGAAAAATAATACTGCATGTGTAAAGCACAAATTGTGAGATTATTTTCTTCCACTTTTTCATAAGTAAGCATTTCAGAATTAGTGTAATAGAAAAATGATTGAGAAAATTTTATTATCGATGCAAATTAAAATTTATTTAGAAAGATTTCGAAATAAATTTGATTCTTTTAAGACAACTAATACAACTGTTAATTAACAAATTATATTTAATTGTCAACTAAGGGAACTGTTTAAATGGGATCGAAAAATACTCGTACATTGTGTTAATATTTTTGTTAAATTAGTTTTTCATTTTAAAATTGAGGCCAGGTTAATGCAATTTTGTTTTCAATCATAATTTTCTTAGGGGTGCTTTGGCATAGGGTAAAGTCGATTCTTTTACGCCGATATTTTTAGTCGATTATTCTATTGGGTATGTTTTTCTTGCTTATTCCAGGAACCATACAGAAATTTCAAACTGCTTCCTTTTTGAAAATAAAACAAGTGTAGATAAAAATAATGCAGAAGTACTAGTTAAAAAATATATAACAAATTATTAGAATGTATGCCGCTGAAACATTTCTTTGCAATATTTTGAATGTTTATCGAAATGTATCAACATATGTCTGATATTCCAGAGATAAAGTTGTCTGCGAAAGTGCAAAACTCGAATCCGTAAGTTACTTCACCTTGTTCAATTTCCTTAAACATTCCACGTTATCAGTGCTTACTTTTGTGTAACAGAAAAGAGGAGGTACTTCTGACTGATTACTCTTGTCTGAGTACTAGAACAACCGTAAAAACTAATCAGAGAAAGAATAGGAGCATTATTTTCATGCCATATACAGTTGCTTCCGACTTGTATTTCTCGGGAAACATGTGCGTTTGCCTGTTGACTGGCTGTGCACGCTGTTTCGTCCGTCTTCAGGTATTGCACGGAAAATACAAAACGATTATTTAAATATTTTTTTCTAAAATAACAACACTCTCAGAAACGCATGCTCAAATCTCAAGAAATTTTCGTCGCTTTGAGGAAATGGCTTCGTGAAAATTGCTCAGAGTAAACCATTCGTCATATTGGCGAAATTTGTGTAGTAACTTTTTTGAGTTACGTGATCGCGCGAGGAAAGAACCGTTGTAAATGACGAAATTTTTTTGACGAATGAAGAATCGCCGAAAGTGAGAGCTCTGTTTCTGAGAGTGAGCGTAGAAATGCATTACGCTTTTTACTCAGTCAAAGCACTGTGAACCATTTTAAATATCAAAAAGTTAATCATTAAATAAATTAAGTCTTTGTTTTTAAAATATTAGGTGACGTATGTTTAGAATGAAGAAGAGACACACGCGTGTTTAGAACTGATCAAATGGCACTAAGATGATGAACTAGCATACAGTTTTACCGGCAAGCGAGTGCCAAGAAGAATCCATTTATGTTCAAGGGAGAAATTGCTGGTATAAGGAATGCGCTGTATTATGTTCTCGCTTAAGTTATCTTAGCATACTTTACTTTCTCGGAGCTGTTGTTGTATACAATTTATAAATTTGGTTGCATCAACCGCTCCCTTACAAATTTTTTTGAAAACAATTTGCAAAAAATCATCATTATTTTATCATTAAATACAAACGAAACAAAACAAAATATGTAGGTCTTACGCTGAATTTTCATTTTTTTTAGGTGTAAAAGCATTTAATTTTAATATTAGCTTACTATCCCGAGTTATCTCGGGTAAATGGAAAAAGTTAAATATTGGCCTTTGTATGGTAATTTTAAAAACAAGGAACAACACAGCAAACCAACAAAACTTGACAAACTGCCCAATCAAAGATGGATATTTCTTTTCATTTTTCAAGGACGAAGCCGACGTATAATATATATTTTTTTATTTACGATGGCAAGGCGGGTTACATTGAGAACGTGAACATGCATAACTCGTAGAACATGTACAAGTATAATATGCAAAAGGAAAAACACGTGACCAATCCCGCCAAAAGAACCACGAAACTAACGAAACTTGGCAAACTGCCAATCAAAACTGAATATTTCCTTTCATTTCCTCCAGACCGAAAAAACCGTGATAAAACAAAGCGTACTGACAAATTCTGCTTCACCCGAGTTTCCTCGGAACAATAATCATTTACTGCAATATATGCGTACCCGAGATAATTCGGGCTAATCAGGCAAGCGGTTAAAGAAAATGAGAAACAAAGATTCAGACTCGCGTGCTAATAAACGCATCTGCAAAACGAAACCTGCAAAACGAACTTCCCTAAAACTGGAATGGATTCGTCCTTTTCTGCCATGCGCAGAAGTGCCCAAGCGTCAAAACTCCGTGGTTGGTCTGTACGCTTGGAATCGCTTTCCGGACGCCATTCCTATCTCCTGCCTTTCGCTATGAGACGATAGGCAGAGCTTTCGTAATGACTCCACAAGATGTTATATGCTCGCTCATAAGCCTAATTTTCTAAATAATTTCAGTAAAAATGCATTTTTATTTCAATTAGCACATGATTTTGAAATATTACAGAAAATATGTACTTTATCAACTATAGTATTAAATAAATAATTTAATTGCATATTTTTGCAACTTTATGTGTGTAGACGGTGAAAAAGGAATTTAAAGACATGTTCATCATTCGGTAAGATAAAGCTAAAGTGCTTCATATGAAGCAATGAATCAACACGGAGACATTGATCCATGCATATAATTTTACAATAAACTTAAAAATTTGTTTTCTGTGTGATATTTATGAGATGTCTCATAGATTGCATACACTCTCAGAAACAGAATCCTTATTTTCGACGATTCTTCAATCATCAAGAAAATTTCGTCATTTATAACGATTCTTTCCTCGCGCGATCACGTGACTTAAAAAAGTTACTACATAAAGTTCGGCAGTTTGACGAAAGGTTTATTTCGAGCATTTTTCACGAAGCCATTTCGTCAAATACGACCAAAGTATCGTGAGATTTGAGCATGCGTTTCTGAGAGTGTAAGGCTGTCAATATTTGAACATATGAAATTGAACTTTAGGCATCAAAATTTGCATTTATTCTGGTTCCAAGAACAAAGTGTCATCTGTTATTTAATTAAATAAATATACACATTAAATGCATTTACAGTTTGTTTCATGTGAATGTCACTCATTCGTGCCAACCGTCTAGTGAAGACGTTAAACCCGTGTGACGTACAGGTGAGACCCGTCTTAACCACTCAACACATTTGCCCGTGTCTGACACGGGCGACAGTTACCAGAAAGTTTGCCCATGCCCATGCGTTATTTTATTTCTAATGCCCGTCTGAGATCTTTTTACATTTTGTTTGTATAATATATTTTTCTAAGTAACTTTCACCCAACCCCCCGCTCCGTAGTCACCCCCACAACCTGAAATTGCAGAAGATAACTTACACTATACTAGTTTTTCAGAAAAAAACTCGTGCTTTAAGGGGTTAAATGCAGATAAAGCTAAAGCCTTGCATGCAACTCACCCGTCCGCAAAAATTTAATTTACCGGGTACTCATTTACATTGATTAACAAAACAAATCCTGTAACAAGTTATGCTTCTGAACCGCTTCCCTTACAATTTTTTTTTGAAAAAAATGCAAAAAAACATGACATTTAAAAATTTTATTACTAAATACAAAGAAGCAAATGAAAACAAAATGTGTAGGTATCGAGTTGAATTTTTATTTTTTTACAGGTGTAAGAGCATTTAAAATTAGTTTACTATCCCGAGTTATCTTTGGTAAATGAAAAAAAGTTAAATATTGGTCTTTGTATGACCGTTTTTGAAACAAAGGACAACACAGCAAACCAACACAACTTGGCAAACTGCCAATCAAAGCTGAACATTTCCTTTCATTTCCTCCAGGCCGAGTAAAACAAATCATACTGACAAATTCGTCCGAGTTTACTCGGGATAAAAATTAACTGCAATATATACGAACCCGAGATAACTCGGGGTAATTAGCAAGCGGTTAATAACTTATTACTTGTTCATTGCATCTGAGCCAATCGTTCTGTTTCTTAATTTTTGAAATTCACCAACACACTCGACTTCCACGAATGTCATTTCATATTCAAACATTTACACATGATCTAAAATAATAAACGTTCTCATATATTAAATTCATCCCTTCAATAACTTTACTTAATAATTTTCGGGAACCAATGTTTTATTTACGAAAACTATTGTATGAGTTTCAACTTTTATGCCCAGGATAAGTATATTTGAGTAACACCTGCGGATAATAAACGAATAAATCAGTAATCCTGCTTTGGAATTCTGAAGAGAATTACACTGAGCCATTTATAAAAACGACGATAAACCTTAGAAAAGCAAAAGCATTTCTTTAAATCACTGCTTTGAAAAAGTTTAAGCTTTCTTTTAATATGTGTTGGAAGTAAAATACAATATTTTATGAATTTATGGGATAAACTTCAAAAGACTTTAAGGATCTAGGTTTTTGAATTTCATTTGGAGTGCCTTATGTTTTATATTTAGAAATTTAAACCTGATTTCAACTAAAAACTTTCATAAAGAGCATTTGAAAATTAAAAAAGAAATGATAGTAATAAAAGGCAAATCTTATTTAATAATTGATTCAAAAAAATTAAAAATGTGTATTTTTATGCACCGTAAAATTTGAGAAAACGCTTTAAACTCATTTCCAATGCACAAACAACTTTCGATGCTGCCTATTTGAATATTATGCATAAATGAAAGATGGAAAAGTGTTACAAAACTAATTTAATTGGCATTTTATTCAATATTACTTTTTATTTACTAATATATCTAAAGTATAATCATTTGTATATATATTGAATGCGTGACTGTTATATACAGAGTTATGAAGAGTGTCCAAAAATGTGATTTGAAAAAAAAAATCTAAATAAATAAATCAATTAATTAATAAGAATAACAAAGGAACAGAAGAGGGTAAAAAAAAGCTTGTGACGTTTTGCCGATTTCAATCGAGAAACAGGTTTTAGGGGTTACCCTAACCAATTTTCTGTTCTTTGTTTGAAACGAGAGGAAAATGTTAAAAGTAATCCTTTGCGCAAAGAGTAGAATTCATAAACCGTAACAACACACGTGGTAGTGTATACTGGAAAGCATGAACTCCAAAAATTTGCCTCCACTGTGTGAGTGTTTACATATTTTACATTCGCAATGACGTCATACGGGTGGAGTTTGCTTCTTATTATGTATTATTTACGGAAAAGGAGCTCCGAATGTCGGCAATTTATTAATGATAGTAATTTATTAAGGTAAGATATAAAACCATCAGCTAAGTTCTTGACATTCACTTTCCCTTTATTGGCCTTACTGAATTCAAACTGTAAGTCGAACAACACTTTGAATGTAACCTTTCAGTCTTTTGTAATACTTCTTCTGAATATTTCCTCAGAGCTCACTTTTTTAAAATCCAACTTAGGCTTCCAAGACTTGAAGCTAAAGTTCTTCCCAATCGTTATTTGATAGCCGGGAAACGCGTTTAGTTTTACTGTTTTGAAGTATCAACTCAGCTAACTGGTTCCTTTTTTCTTACCTGTTAGCAAAAATAAATGTCCTTTTACAAGGAGGGGGAAGAACTAATTTTGTAACTACCTATTTTGAATTAAAAAATATCTTTCGAAATTTCAGAATTGGAGAGTTTCGCTTTCTTGTCCCTCTGAGACAAAGATCTATATGCGCCCCTGTCCCATTACTTGGAAATACCGTAAAACTGGGTTAATCGGAACAAAACTTCCTGATCCTACAAATAAATTCTCGATCAATAAAATCGTGGGAATTTTTAGTTAAAAATTATTCTTTTGGGAAGGTTATATCACAAAAAAGGTCATAGCATGGGAAATTAACTTTTGTGTCAAGTTGGCACAACCACTGTCTTATCATCAAGCAACATACGTAATCTTAAAAAAAATCCTGCTGCTTTCATAATCTGAAAAACTTCTCTTGAAAGTATATATTTTTTGCATTTTAAGCCTGAGATTAGGGTTTTTATTAGGCGTTATCCTATGCAAGATATGCGCATTTGTTTTAAACATTTGTAATATTAATTCCTAAAGAAATGAAAGGTTTCTAGTGATGGAATGGGTTTTAGATAATCCCTTTAGGACCCGAAACTTATTCACGCTAAACAGACAACGTTTTCAGTGATGCCTGAAATTTTAAAATGATACTTGTACCCCCATCTCTTGAGGAAAATGGGTAATGCATCGTTTCCATGAACCAGCACGATCGTTTGTTTCCGGCATTTCTTACATACGGCAATCCAGGAAAATTAAATTTTACTTAATGTCCCTCACGATCGTATAAGATCGAGTTTAAAGGATTGATGGGGTGAATCCGAGCACATTTGTTTTTGTTTTGAAAAAAAAAAAAAAAACTATTATTAAGATTGTTCTCAGATTCCAACGCCAGTTATTTTATTCGAGACAGTTACAAAGAGTTTAACTCCATTGTCTGACCCTTCTCAAGAGGACCCAGGTATTCGAGTCTCAGAAAGTTCCAACTTCTCAAATATATTTGCTCCAGGTGACTTCCTCATCGTTAAAGTGTTTGAGAAAAAGTCATTCCGACTTAATAGGGCCAAGGTCCTGTACGCTGAAGACGATGGATATGTGGAAATAATTTACAGAAGAGTCCCCCAGACTTGCAAATTTATTCTCTCAGACGATGTCATAAAGAAGGCTAAAACAAATGACAAACATTGGCTCGCTTCGTCGGCATGTTAACTTTTGAGAACAGAGCCAGTGAATTGAATTTTTGTAAAATTTTTGTCTACCTCAAATCATAGACGGTCTGTGTGGACCATCTCGATATTTGCGATACAGTAATTACAATATTAATTGACTGAATGCATTGTAAATTTCTAATTTTTTTCAATATGATCCTATTTAAGTACTTATTTAATCATTTTTGTTTAACCCTCATAGAAGCGAAAATATTAAACCTTATACCTAGAATGACTGGAGTTGCAACTGTCGCCCCTAAGGTATTTTACAATATAATCGGTTAAGTTCTTCGTTTCTTTAATGGCTGTAGCAAAACAAAATGCCATTCACTCTAGTTTGACCTTCCTATTTTTAGCAACCTGTATCAATTCAAAATCCTAAACAAATGTGACTGCTAGCTAGTCGGGCATGGCGATTGCTCCTTGAAAGATAAAAAAGCTTTACATTTTAACGTAAATACAGAAAACGTCATAGTACACTAACAGACACTCAGCTGCTGTATAAGGGATTAGAGAACAAGCATGGGGGGCACGTGGACTCGCATAAAAGGATATTTAGAAAGAATTGAGCGCCAAATTTACGGAACGGACAGACTGGCTCCTTCAGTCTTTTTAGGTAAACGGGAATTTTCCGGTTTTTTAATGTTAATTTTATATCTATCCTAAATTTAATGCTGCTTTCAAATTTTTAAAAATTCATACCGTTACTTGTATTAAAAATAAAGGTTGTGTTAGATAGTAACTACTTGTCATTATTCGCTCCTCATCATTACCTGTTTGTATTACTTTTAGTTAGGTCTGAATCGAAACAAATAAGCATTTAAATATGTGCTTCGATTCACTCCTATCTGTTGGGTGTGTCAGAACACCAGATTGAAAGATTAATTAAAAATCTAAAAACTATTACAAAATGTGTAGTTTCTGTTCAAAACTGCAAGAGCAAAACCAGACCGAAGTTTCTTGTAAAAACAAAAAAAAAAAAAAAAAAATCGCCAGTACCTTCAAGGTTTTAAAGTGTTTCGATTCCCCCATTTTACGGTAGTATACATAAATATAGAAAAATCTCTGTCACAAAGGTAAATGAAAAATCACACAATGGTGCGAATGTTGAAAACAAGAGTAAATTTTCAGTTGTTTCTCAACTAATCTGTAAATTTGATTTGAATAATAGCTATTATTCAAATCAAATTTAATCAAATTGAAGCTACGGACTGACGGTACATAAAAGTTCCACTCACTTTAAAATTCCCCCCAGGAACCTTTTTTACGAATATTTCGACGTTACTTTCCAGGAACACTCTTTTGATACTACCATTTCAGGAAACAATCCAGCTTAGGTTGCAAAAAGAGTCTTTTAGCGAGGAACGAGGACAGCTTCCAAACCAATGCTGCATTTTCAGCTGCCATATAGCTCAGATTGCCAAACGTTTAAATTTTGTATCCCCAAAAGAATAAAATTTAAAAGTTAGGTCTTGATTGTTTTTTATGTGTTAGTTTAAAACTCAGAAAACACTTCGACTAGATATTTTGAGCGAACAGAACGCGAATTGATTTCACAGTTACATTACTCTGTCCTAGTTATTACTTGTAAAGAATTAAATTTTCATAAGCTGAGTATTATATTTATGTAAATCCCTTAACTCTTAATGAAGTTATTTAAAAAAAAAGGAAAATAAACAAGAAGTTCTGTCTAGAACTATACGAGCCTACTTTCCCGTATACAACGAATTCAAATTTATATTCTAGCTATATCTCTCTCTCTTTCTCGTTTAGCTTAAGTTCTTAATTGCTTCAGATATGCCTTTTTCAACGGTTAATACGTATTCATTCAATCATTCATTTATTCAGTCATTCATGTATTTATTCACTCAGTTATTAATTCATTCTTTCGCTTATTGATTTAATCATACATTAATTCAAAAATATTCTTGAAAATCTCGAAAAAAAAAATTTCATAAGAAAATAGGCTAGTTAGGTCTGGATGAACTTCTTATCTGTACGTGCTCTACGTCATAAGAGCTTTCCGATAAAGTTTGTTCCAAGCAAATCGGTCCGTTAGATCAGGATTTATATAGGATTGAAATTTCCCCGTAGGCGCTACGTTATTTTTTTTTTTTGAACTGTTCAAAAATGAACAAAAATTATTCAAATCAATATTTCACGCCAAGAACCTCTTCCAGTGAGCTGGTTCATTTTAACTTGGATCTTATGCCCAGAGTTTACATAATTTGCTTCATTTTCGCCCATAGGCGCTAATATAAAAATGTTTTGAACTGTTCAAAATTAAACAAAAAATTGTTCAATTCAATTGTTGTAAAGTATGGAAATGAGATGTCCTCGCCGAGATCTTTTGAATGCAAAAATAATTTTTCGAATCGGACAATTCGTTCAAAAGTTATTAGGGGGGGGGGGGGGCAGACCGACAGACAGACCGACAGACACACTTTTTCCCCATCTCAATACCCTATTTCAAATTTCTTATTTTTCAATCTTTATTTAATTACTTAACTTATTTTTGACTTTTCTTGATTTTTAACAATATTTTCACGATACATTAAGCCTTCTTTCATGCTTTATTATTATTTTTTTTACTTTTACGGGAAAGTAGACTAATAAAAACATGAAAGAAAAGAGCTGGACATAAATAATTCAGTATATAATGGTTTAAAAAGCAATATCAGTTGACTATTTTCTATACTAAAATGTGTACTTACAGTATAAATACCGATGCCTTGAAAAAGAAGAAAAAACTGTTTTGCGAAAAAATGTTGGTCGACTGGTTGCTGAAATAAACGTTTCACTTATAAATTTTAAATGCTCATTAAATATAAACAAAATATCGATCAACAATACATACAATTATTTCGCTAATGAGTTTCTGCGATAAATTTAAAACTATAGAAATATTTACTTGTTCAGGAAAATGGCACTTAAAATACAAACTAAAAACATTCTAACAGCAATCAATGGTACTGGAAAGCAATACGATTCGAAGCAATTTTCCGGCTGACATGTTATTACAAAGTATCATTGAAATAGTGATTGCAGATCTCAGGCATCTACAGTTGAAAAAGGAAGAGATAAAAGAGTTTGTGCCGAAATAAGATAGCAGCTCTAATCTCAAACAAATGTTTACGAGCAATCTATTTTGTATTTTGTTTTTTCAGAAGCAATCTTTTGAGATGAGGTTGGACTTTCTTCAGAAGAAAAAAAATCTTACGTGTATCTTTATTCTCATAAAAACATATTATAAAGATATTAAGAAATTAAATGTTTTAGGCATTTTGGAAATGCACACTGTTAGAAATTTCATCATGAAATTACGGTTAAATATCCGGCAGCAGTCTGTCCATCTAATTCACCGTTAAATTTACGGTTCGGAACATTTTTCCATTTTTACGGGACCTAAACCATTTTTAATCAGCTTGGTTAAAAAGCCGTAAATACAAAAGTTTACGGTTTCACAACCATTTATAAATGGTTTCAAAACTAAAATTAAGTTTTTACAGTTTTTGAACCATTTCGACGCGTAGAATCTTCGAGGAGTAGAAACCATAAACGAAGCGTGCAGGAATCGTACCCCGGGTGTATGGTGTACCAACCTTGCGTTCTAATCATTCATCCATCAACACCACACAAAGCGGCCGTTTATTTATCAATAAATCTTTTTCAGCCGGCAAACTGCATTAAAATTGATATTTCACTTTTTGATTGGATCCAAAGTCATTTTTGGTCTAAATTTACTGTATTGACCAAAATCATTCTATTTGCTGCAAAAATTAAAAGACAAACAACCTTCAGCAGCTCAAATTATGGGTTTGCTCATTCAGAAACAGTTCGGGAATCCGATGTCTCCAATGTTGGATTTACTCGTGTATGTGTTTCTATTTATTAACCACTACTTAAGCCACTTTTTGCTTCTTTTTTATATGCAAATGCAGATTTGGACTAATAAATATCTTTATTCATATTTTAACAACAACGTACGGCGGTAAGGTTCCACAACCAAGATGGACGCCCGATTCTTATTGACTGCGAGACCTAGTGGTGCTTGTAAATTACGGTTAGTTAAACGTTCTTTAGGAGAAACAGAGAATAAACAATTTTTTTCACAATCAGCGGATTGAGTATAATGGTTATTTAACTGTTGTAATTAAATACGGTAAAATAATAATCAAATAAATGGTTATATTACTGTTTTCTTACGGAAATTTTTAACAGTGCATTGCGATCGAAATTTACACGTGAAATTAAACTTATGACACTTTTTAGTGAAAAAAACACATGTGATAGATGTAATTGGCAACATCACGTGTCTAGGTATTTCAGATACTTTTTGTACATTGTGCTGTTTGTACTGTGTACATCTTGGCATACATGCTGATATCTGCAAATGGTTACTCGTTACATGTAGCTAATAACAGAAAATGAGGAACTTTGATGCTCGAAGATATTAAAATTTCGTTCAACGAAGACCATATCTTTATTAAAATCACATTGTAATTATTTGTCTTGATAATATAAAATGTCCATTTGTTTTTGGTGGTTTAGTTTTGTAAGCAGATTTTGCGATAAATTACAAATGCAAAAAATATGTTAAAAGAAAACTAAACATTCATTCTATAAAAAATCTGCTAAAGAAGATACACTTAAAAAAAAAGTTAAATGTAGAACCCGTGGTTTGAACTGCAGCTTCCAAAACTTTATGACGTATATAAACTTCAACGCAGGTAAATATTTATAGCTTCGTAAGACAAACAAAATCTTCGAATAGTCTATAAATAACTGTTGAGGAATGTTTAAGGGGACTACACACTTTTAACCAATCCAAAAACTTTAAAATATGCCTCAACGTTGAGAAGTTTTAAAAAATATCCAATACATCAAAACTTCTAAAATTTTCAGGATTTTAGATACAATATAAATAAATTTAAAAAAATTTTAAGTTTTAATTTAGTTAAAAATTTAATTTAAATATATTTTTTATATCCCGTTTTCCCGGCTCATGTCTCATTGCGCGAATGATATCTTCAAAACTGATTAAGATACCCCCCCCCCCCATTTTTTTTTCAACATAAATCTTGGATGAATAAATAAAATGAATTAGGATAATGAAGTTCTGATGAAAAAGGAAAAAAAAAGTGCTGAAAAAAGATTGAAAGTATTACGAAAAATGAGTTTTATCTAATTATGTGAGAGTGTGACTCTCGCATTAAATCAAATTATTTTATATTATAGTAGAAGCTTGCTCAAGTGCTTCAAGTATTTTATTTTTCTGTCTGAGCATGCGATTACAAGCGCAATCACATATACAACCCCTTATCGTACTCCGCAAAAGATGACTCAACCAGAAAACTTTCATTCGAAAACAGTCAGTTTTCCTTATATGTGACGGCCCCCGAAAGGCGCCTCGCAAAGGGAATATTTTTTAAGAAACTCGCAGATCATGTAATGCGTTCAACTCTCAAATTCCGTAAACATCCCATAAACAACTAACCGCGCTAAGGGTCCCTAACTTTCTGGGACGCTGATTGGTCCGCTTTGAAGACGCTAGCCTCTCCAGAAAACCATGTCTCTGATTGGTTGAGAAGTTTTTCCTCGCCGTTTTGAAAACGTTTTCAAGAGACACTTGACTGCGAGCCTTCTGTATAGGTGTGTGGGATTTTCTGCCCACCTTTTTCACGGCAACGATTGAGGCCGGGGGACCAAATGAAGAAGCCGGATGAGTATTTCTGGAATTCCTTTAACTTTTTTATTATCTGATATATTCCATACTATCCTTTAATTTCAATATGCTCAGTAGTAATTGAAACCTCAATTGCCGTCATGGCCTGCCAAGCTTAAATGCAAGTTAACGTCTTTTTTTTAGTCTAATGGCAGCCATTGTTTGCTGACCATAAAATTCATTCCGAAAAACAATGCATGGAATATGCATTTATCTCTTGTAACTTTAAATGACTCAATTAAATCATAAACCGACATGCTCATGATATATTAATAGTGAAAAATAATATTCTTAGCTCGTTATTCTTAATATTTAATATGGTTCAAATTCTCAATAATCTAAAAATAAAATCTGGAGTAAAACCAAATGAACTGAAAGTTTATAATTTAAAAATAACGATTTGTGGTTGTTTAAGACTGTCTTATGTAATAATAATGGAAATATTAAATTAGTCTAAAGTGCCAATACAAATAATGACATAATACGATGTGCCCTTTTGAAATTGTTGATTATTAATGTGTGTGCCATTGCCTTGAGCCTAGTAGTAAAGTGTTGTCTATCTGTATGTTTGCCGACTGAATATGTTTTAGTGCCACCTTAAATTTGAAATTAATGAAAATGCTTATAGCTGTGTCAATTAATAACTCAATTGCTATTTACATTAGAGTGGACAATAAGTCCACTTGCACTGAAATAGAATTTCTTTAAAACTGAAACATAGCGTTGCAAATGCAAAGGATATTCAGGTTTACATAACTGAAGCTCAGTTCAGGTACCATATTGCCTGAATAAAATACGAGTGTTTATTTAGTGTGTCAAGTGAATAAAATAATTTTGTTTTTCTAAATCAAAATGTTGTCTTAAATTTTCAATGAAAAATACATACAAAAAAATTCACTTACAGCAAAACTAAATCACATTCATTCATTTTATCCTTTTGTGTGACATATTCTTTTTTCTTTTCATCGAGAAGTATGCTCCGAATTATCAAGAGATGCAATTGGTCTCAGTATATTAAACCCGTTCGTTGTTGATTTAAGGAAGGATCCGAAAGTTTTATTCAGGTAGTGGTCTTTTGGGATTCAAGGTATGTAAATCCTTTTATTTTATCTGGATTCATATTGCTAAGAACCTGGTCATACCTCCCATCTGCAGACCCCATTCCTGATTTACACACGTCGCGTTTGTTGGCTGGAGTTGGTTGCTGGGGTTTGGCTTCAGTTTGGCCTTACACTTCCAATGTATACACCACTACGATCTTTGGCTTAACCAAGTTTTTTTATTTTTTGGCCTCCTGGTATTTTCGTTTCCCCCCGGCATCCAACTCCTCCACAAATTAGTGCCTCATTATTCTAAAAATTATTAAATAAATTAAAACATCCTAGTTCAGAACTTTGTGCTTTATTTAAAATATTCAAGAAATATCATACGCGCAATGAGACACTATATTTCGAAAGCGGAACAAACGGGATTAAAAAAAATATATTTAAACCAAATTTTTAATTGAATTAAAACTATAAATATATTTTATATTAATTTATTTATATCCCTGTATCTAAAATCCTTGAAAATTTTAGAAGTTTTGATGCATTGGGCACTTTTTAAAAAAACTTCAAATTTGAGGCATATTTTCCGCTTTTTAGATTGGTTAAAAGTGTATAGTTCCCTTAAGAAAAGAATAACATACAATTGCAAATACCACAAATTGTTTAATAAATTGAACCCAAAACTTATCTTAAGCCCAAATTTTTATACATTCCCCAAAACATCAAAAGATCAAAGCTATTCTTGCAGAATTTTAAACTTTTATTTCACGATTAAGACATGTTGTAGAAACGTAGAACAAAATCCGCCTTGCAAAGCTTTCTACGGAGCTTAAAAAAATGTAAATTTGAAATGCGTAAATAATACTCTAAATTCAGAGTTGGCGAATTTAAGTGATATTTTTCTTAAAACAATAGAAAAAAACTTTATTTTTAAATTCACGATGCGGAAAAAATTGAAGTTTTAATGCTTGAATGACACAACTGAATCTTATCCTTAATACAAAGTTAACAACGAATGAAACAAATTATTTATTTATTTATTTTGTTTCTTTTAGGTCACTAGAAACGTTGCTTGCTCTAATTTTATTTTTTCAGCGAAAAAAACATCTATAAAGAATGTGAAAGAAATACATTTTAAAGACACACTTTAGTTTGAAACTTCATAATGTGTCAGTAGAAATATTGCTTCATGAGAAAGTTTCTTGAAAACTCCAGTAGGGAAAAAAAGTTATACAGTTCTGCCACAAACAATACCAGGTTGTCTTTTCCAGATAGAGGAAAATAAAATGTTTCTAGCTTCGAATAAAAATGGATATATTTTAGATTTTTGTTTTATTGAAGCGCATTTTATTAAGGTGTGCTTCTAAACATAGTTGCACGTAAACGGATAAGAGATGTTCTTGAAATACATCTTTTTTACAGCAAAAACGATTGCTCTGTTTATGTAAAAAAAAAAAACCTATTCATTCTTTAACTGACTTTTATCTGAAAAATTGTTCTTTCTGCATATGAGCTATAGATCATCATGTTGCAGAAATAAGATTGGTCATACACAAGTTTTATATCAAGATCTATGTATGGGTAACACCACAAAAATAGCCGTATTGACGTCGCTGAAGGATATTTCACAAATTTTGGAGCAAAATTTCATAAGGTTTTTATTTAGTATAGAATTTGAAGTTTACTTTAATATATTAGCTCGTGGATTTGAAGAACATTTTCAAAAACGCATTTTCACTTTACTAGCTAATGTTCCGCAGAAAATCTGCTGGATATAGGTTCAACGTCCAAGGTGAACTTGATCCAGTTAACTGTTACTGGTCGGTTACGACTAGTTCAGCCTTGAACAGTCAAGCTTGAGAATAAACTTTACATACAAACAAACTAAAGTGTTGTTACTCCAAAGAATCGGAGAATCGGAAATTAAAAATTGAGTTGCGAATGAAAATAATTTTCAAAAAAAAAAACCGCTTTAAAATTCGAAAGGCTTAAGAAAAGAATTCTGTATATAAGCAAACTGAGGTGTTGCCACTCCAAAAAATCGGCAATTCAAAAGTTAGTTATGAATGGAAATACTTTTTTAAAAATAGAAATACATTTATTAAAGTCCTTAAGTTACCATAAAAAATACACATATTATATTACTTTTCTATGCTAATTGTCGTATCGACTTTGTGCGATAGCCATTTTACTTAATTGTTATTCCTCTCTTCCCTGCAAATGCTCTCTGTCCTTGAATATTCTGCTTGTCTCTCTTTCGCAAACTGCTTTTTTTTTTCATCTCCTGCTGAGCTGAGTGAATCATCACGCCGAAATCAGCATAACGAAGGCGCTTTCCACCTTCGGGGTCATTCGGATGCCTCCGTGGGTGGCTATGCGCCATGTTTTTGCTGTTCGGATGACATCGACTATCTTCAGAGGCCAATTGGTCTTCAAGTGACGTAGCTAAGAATAGCTACGGGGCCAACTTCCTAGGAAAGGGGTTTTTTTTAAGTGCTCGGGGGAGAATTCACTTATGCACGTGGAACTGGTGGAACGAGGCAGCAGGGATGGCAGCCAGCAGCGCGGGGTAAGAATGGACTAAACACATGAGTATTTTTTCCGTAATTTTAGTTTTTTTTTTTTTAGTTAAATGGCTTCCTTTAATGTATATAATGATTTTTGACAGTAATAGTATTGGTCGGACGCGGTGAAGATGAACCATGGAATTGTTCGTCAATTGTTACTTTATTTATACTAATCATGGAGCATATTTACTTTTTAAACGAGCCATTGTCTCCCATTTACTCATTTGTATAATTTGAGTCCTTTTTGTATGTGATTGAATGAATTTTTTTGATGCATTTGATTTTAGCCACAAAATAAATTTGATAAATTATTAACTCTTTAGAATTATTACTCTTGATCATTTCTGAATGTTGTTCATTTTCAAAATACGATCACTACCCACAAAAGCGGTGGTGGACCTGGGTTGCTTATTAAATGGTAGAATCAATATTTTGTTACGTTACTAGAAATCCTTAAAAACTCACCACCACATTAATGGTGCCGTGACCTTCCAAATTTTGAATACCAGTCAAAATTTTTTAAAAATATTTAACTTAATAATGGTTTTACTTTGCTTTTATCTTTTAACAATTGTATAACTGTGTTTTTATCTTTATTTGTTTTCTGCATTAATTATGGCTAGAAAGAAACAAAATACTCCTCATACAGGTTCTGCACCGTCAAGTTCGTCTCATATTCAGAGCACATCTACACAAAACGTAAATATGACACCAAAAAGTCCCTTATTATTATCTGTGACACCTTTTTCCGGGGAACCAGATTATGTTGTGTACTTTGCTGAACAAATAACTGATTTAATCAATGTCAATAATTGGGATGAGGACAGAGCAATCCTGATAGTTAAATCTAAATTACAAGGTGCAGCCAGGCAGTATATGCTCGAGTCGCCAGATTTAAGGTATGCGAAATCATACAAAGTCATTCTTGATGCCTTATGCACATTTTTCAAACCCCCGACTTTATCCTATTCCATGTCGGACTTTCACGACTTTAAAATTAGTCCTACCGAATCTGTCATACATATCGCTCACAGAGTTCGGGTAATTACCAACAGTGTGTTTAAAATTTCTAGTTCTGAAGCTATAAATGAAATTTTGCTGCAAAAATTTATGTCCGTAATTTCGCATGATCTGAGGTTGAAATTACTGGAATTAAAGATTACCTCCTTCGATGAAGCAGTAAAGAAAGCTGAGGAAATTGAAAATTTAAAGTCATGTGCAGATTCATACATTAAAAATAGCACGTCTGATCACGTATTAGCTCTGGAAAGCAGAATAGTTTTTTTAGAACAAGAATTAAAAAACAAAACGACAGAAACAAACTCTGTAAATTCCATGTCAGATGATGTAATCTTTTCAAAACATCAGGGGGGAAATAAAATTTTTAGATCAAAACAAAATTGGGCTATGTCGAAGAAAATTTTTTGCAGGTACTGCAAAAAGCCTGGCCATTATATGAATAACTGTTTTTTGTTTCGTAAACATTCCAATGCAAATGCTAGACATGAGAGACAAAATTTCAATAGACGACAAAACAGTAATCGACAAGACTATTCAAATTTTTTGGACACTTCCATTTGTGAAGACAAAAAATTTCAATTACCCAATGTTGGGACCTCACTCCTGTTAATTATGGTGAACAGGCAAAATATAATAAACCAATTAATGAAAGTTTTCAGAATAATTCAGATTATGCGGCTAATTGTAATCAAAACATAGGGTCTGAACACTATTTTAATGTTCGAACTCAAATGCAATTCAGTCCCCTGGCTCAAAATTATACCAACATGCCTGTACAAAATTACAGTACACAATTTATACCGCAAGGTGCATCTCTTGATCTGCCACGTCCAAATATAATGAATGTTGGTGAATATAACAGAAATAGTGGTTTACCACCTTCTGTGATACATAATGTTAGCACGGTGAAGCACAATTCACCAATCAAATCAAAAGGAGTTGTTAAAATAGGGAAAACGTTGGCAACCCAAACTTCTCCTCAAAAACCAAAACATTCATTATCAATTGATGCTCTAGAATTTGTCCCAGGTACATGTTTTAACACAGTAAATACTGATGGTGTAGAGGAGCACTATCTTAGTAAACTACCACTTATCAAGGTAAAAATTGGTGAATTAACAGTAACCTTTTTAATTGACACTGGTTCTTCGATTTCCATTTTGGACGATGAAACCTTTAGTGCAATAAGACATAAGATTAAAGTAAGAAATTTATCTAGAAAAGTTACCATCTCCACTGTTAACTCATCAGTAGAATTCAAATCATGTGTGGAATTTTCATTTAAAATTCTTAGCAACTTTTTTAGACATAACTTTTTCACAATTAATATTAGAGATCAGTCTCCTTTTCTGGGTATCTTAGGCTATGATTTTATTACAAAATATAATATGGTTATAGATTCCTCTAAAAATTCATCGATATTTGATAACATAAGTTTGCCACTTCTATGTGCTAATTCAACAAGCACTAACCAAGAGTCTAGTACACAGGTTAATGATATGCATACTCAAAATGTAAACATTTTAAAAGTTCACAATTCTTCTAAAATTACTTTGAACCCTAATGAAGGTGCTTACGTAAAACTGGTAAGTAAGGATAAGGTCACTTCTTCTAAAATGTTGTTTACTCTTAGTGAAAAAGTTAAAAGTGTATTTATTGATCATACAATCATATCATTTGATCCTAAGAAGCGAATAGATGACTCTAATGTTTTTTATGTGTATGCAGAAAACAGATCTACTCAAAAAGTTCACCTAAATGAAAACATGTGTCTGGGGAACATTTGGTATCTTGAGGATATTAAGGAAGCTATCAACCCCCAACCTAATGCAAACATTAATTTTATCCAAGCTTCTTCAGAAATTAAAAACCTGAGAAAACAGGAATTTAATTTGCAAAATTTTAAGTTGGAGGATTTATCAGGTGATAACGTAAAGAAAATCCAATCTTTATTAAGTGACAATGTAACCTGTTTTTCTTCATCTATGAACTCTCTGGGTCATACAGATAGGGTACCTGTAAATTTTTCATTTCAGCATGAATTTCCCCTTAGGTCACTTCCTTTTCCTGTACCTCATAGCCTTCAGGCTGAAGCACAAAATCAACTTACACAATTGCAGGAAGCAGGAATAATTCAAAAACATAATTCTGAGTATTCAGCACCTATGCTTCTTGTTAAAAAGAGACCTGATGCTTCAGGTGTACAAAAATATAGACTTGCTTTAGACTTGCGTCTACTTAACTCTCTTATTGCAAATTCTGCATATCCATTGCCCAAAATTCATACATTAATAAATTCATTATCTCAATTTAAATACTTTACCTCACTTGATTTACAGGCAGCATACCATCAAATAGATTTGCCTGAGCAATATAGGGATAAATTTTCGTTTGTTACCCCTTGGGGCACTTACATGTATAATAGGCTTTGTTTTGGCATCCGGTCAGAAGCCTCTATCATGCAACATCTCTCAGACATTATAGTTGAAACGACTAATACACCTGGCATATATGCGTACCAAGATGACTTTGTCATTGGTGCTAATTCTTTTGATGAAATGTGCCAAAAATTACAGTCCTTTTTCGCAGTTCTCAAGGAGTTTAATGTTACGGTGTCTCCACAAAAATGTGAATGGTTTGTTGATAAGATTAATTATCTAGGGTTTCAAATTTCAAAGAATTCCATTCTTCCCATCACATCAAACATCACTAAAATAGTCTCCTTTCCTGTACCAAAGACAAAAAGGCAGCTTAAGAAGTTTTTAGGACTTTGTTCATACTATCGCACATTAATACCTCACTTTTCGGACTATATTCACCCACTCAATCAGTTAACCCACCCTAATACTGTTTTCAAATGGACAGAAGAAATTCAAGAAAATTTTCAAAAATTGCAACAAATTTTCTTTAACAACCCTTGTATCACCCAGCCTAAATGGGATGAACCATTTTATATTAATACAGATGCCAGTGGTTATGCCATTTCAGGGGTTCTATTACAAAAGTTCAATGATATTTTTGTACCAATATCATACTTTAGTAAATTATTATCACCCGCAGAGACAAGATATCCTGCTATAAAACTAGAGCTTATGGCCATTGTTAAAACTTTTCATGCTTTCAAATCATATATTTACAATCACCATGTGTATATTTTGTCCGATGCTAAAAGTCTAAAATATTATAAAGAGTTCCTCTCCAGCCTCCTTAACCACTCGCTGGCTAATGTCAATAAGTGAATATACCTTTAGCTTTTTGTACATCAAAGGAAGCAAAAATTTGTTCCCTGATTTTTTAAGCAGAAATGATTTTACAGAAAATCAAGTTGACATTGTATCTCAACCCTCCTTAGTCGAGAAAGTAAATGACATAAATCCTGTGATAGACCTTACATCTAATGACGAAGAACAACTTCCTGAAATTATTGAGGTGCCTCATGAGGCTAACTCTCATAATGTAAACAATGTGGATGAAAACCTAAACAGTCATGCTGTGTGTCAGGAGAATGATTCTTCCATGTTAACTAATTGTGCCCAAATTTTAAATTTGACTCATGAACAAAAGGATCCCTTGTTAGAAATTTCTCAATCAACTTTTCTCTCTGAACAATTGAAAGATTCTAAATTGTCCCTCATATACAATAACATCATAAATAGATGCATTGATGAGAAACATAAAAACTATTGCATACGTCCTGAATCAAAATTACTTATGTTTAGCAAGTCAACATCAGATCCAAGTTCAGAGCGGGATTTAAAAATTGTTGTGCTAGTTGCTCTCAAACATAAAGTATTGACTATATGTCACTTAAGTCATGTGGGTCAGCATAAAACATTTGAATTTGTCTCCCGGAAATATTATTGGCGTTCATATTATGTAGATTGTTTAAATTTTTGTTCAAGTTGTGTGTTTTGTATTAATAACAAACCTCACCGAATTCCTCGAGCCCCCTTACAAGAGACAATCTCCCCGACTTATCCGGGCCAACTTGTGACTCTAGACATAGTACAATGTAATAATGGCAAACATATCCTAACGATAATTGATGCTTTCTCCCGTCACTTAGAATTGTACATATTAAATAATATCTCAGCAGTTGCTGTTGCTCGTGCACTTTTTAAGTATATTACTGTTTTTGGTAGACCTGAACTCATCATTACAGATTTAGGCTGTCAATTCAATTGTGAGTTGTTTCATAAATTTAATGAACTCTTCTCTATAAAATTAATTCACACTACAACGGGGAATCCTCAGGCAAACACCTTAAGTGAAAGAATAAATATTTCCATCAAAACTTCTGTCCATTCATTACAACAGTCTGGCGTGAGTTTTGAGTATGCTGTGGATATTCACAAAGCCTGCTACAATGCATCAACTCACTCAACTACTGAATTTACACCCAACATAGTCCACTTTGGAAGACAATTGTCGCTTATTACAGATGTAGTAAATTTTAATATTAATCCCTCTTTACATGCTGCATATGAACTTCATAATATTTTAGAACAACTCGAACACATTTATAATCAGGTTTACAAGAACTCTGTACAAAAAAAGAGATTACACAATCAAAAATTTAACTCACAGGCTAAAATTAGAAATATCATCAGGGGGGACACAGTCTATGTAAAATCTAAAAATAAAATGAAACCATCCTTTTCAGGTCCTTTCTTTGTAAAAAAAAAAAAGTTTCACCAGTTTTGGTGTGCTTGCAAAAATTTCAAAATTTTTCTGCTCCTGTTTTCAAAATACACCTAAACAGGTTGCATAGAGTCCCTGCAAGGAAAAGCCACCTTTGTCAACCTGTTACTTCTCCGGCTAATAACATTCAGAACCCTGAGGATATACAGGCTGTCCCTCATAGTGCTGCGGTATCTGAGGATAATGATTCATGTAACAGACCTGCTACCCCAGACTCTATTCAACCTGTTCTTCAAGTATTGCCTCCAAGTTCGCCTGTACATTCTGGAAGGTCCCCATACCGTCTCAGATCCAGACGCACTACCTAATTTTTTTTCCTTTCAGCTGCACTGCATTTTTTAAATTTAATGATTGTTTTCTTTTCCAAGTTTTTTTTCCTTGCACTGAGAAGCAGAATGAAGCGGCTTCAATCATATTGGTGAAGGATAGGCCGAAAAGTCTCTCTCTAGGAGGTTGCCTCTCTGTCTCCAGAATTGGTCGTGCCAGGGCCATTTGCTAGACACTCACCTGACTGAAACTCAAGTCGTCTAGTGCCTTCAGTTTCGCCTCTTAAGGGAGCCTATGTGCTTCCTGTATCAATTTATTCTGGACTCATCAAAACTAGGACTCAACAAAAAAAATGCATTTTTTTTCAGGAAAATTGGACTTTTTTTTCATCACATCTGTACAATAGCCTCTGCAATGTTGTTTAAAAATTTTTTTTTTCCAGAATCTGGGTCAATAGTACTTTTAAAAGTTGTCGGTTTTTTTTTCTACCTTTTGTTGCTCTCTGAAGCAGTACTTGTATTTAACATGGTGCAACTGTTTTCTTCTATTTCAATGTTTTTATCGTACTTGTACACTATTTTTGTATTTTAAATTATGCCAAAATGGAATGGAAAACAACAATTTAGTGCAGCAGAATATGTTACTCAGTATCTAGTTATAATAATTTTTTTGGGGGGCTTTGTTTTCGTGAAATGAAATTTTATGAGAATAATTTATATGTAGATTTAGTTTCATCTGTGGGGTAAATTTTTTTTGGAAATTACACATGCCATTCTGTTCACATGAAATATAATTACTGTGTTAGCCATATTTTTTTATATATAACCTTTTTTTTTTTTTTTGTTTTGATGTCAGCTGAAGTGTAGCAGTATTTACTTATGTTTAGTTAGTTCAGCAGAATTTTTTTTAAATATGAGCTTTTTCTTGCAATTTGAAGATTTTTGGAAATATACCTAAATTTGCTTAAAAAAAAATTAATTATTTCCTCACAAAGCTATTGGTGGTCATGTAGGATAACTTGTAATGTCATTCATGTTTATCAACATAAAATATGACAAGTTTTGTGTACTCCAATCTTTTCTCAATCATGTTGTAATGTGTTTATTGTATCCAGTCAACCATGTATGATGTCACTGTTTGTTTATATTTTTCCAGATTCTCCATGATGAGCTCATCAACCTTAACTTATTATGCAACCTGCCTTTGCCTAGAATGTTTGTTGCACAGTTGCTCTATGTTGCTTTGGAAGTTACTCCCCTTCAAAATTATTCCGTGGAAATCCCTTTTTGGCTACCCCTTTTGGACTGTGCTAGCATGTAGTACACATTTTTTTTATTGCTTAAATTTTTGTGATATCACTCAAAATTTTTTCATGTGCACATTGAGCAACTCTGTCGACATGTCATTTCTTGTGTTTTGCGTATAGTTGCAACTGTTTTTTTTTATTGTATGGCCATACTTAAACCTATATATATTTTTGACTTGTGTTTTATGTTTTTTTTGAAATGAAAAGCTTATATTTTGTAAGACTGTTGTGACAATGTATTTTTGGATATTGTTACAAGTGACTTTGTTGTGATATAGGGTTGTCATGAGTTATCCCTATTGCTGATTTCTTCAGGCAAGTTAGTCTAAGACTTTGTGACTGACCTCTCGGAGACATGGTTTGTTTAATGGGCTTGACAATTTTTTTTTCACCTTGTTCGAAGGGGGAAATGTCGTATCGACTTTGTGCGATAGCCATTTTACTTAATTGTTATTCCTCTCTTCCCTGCAAATGCTCTCTGTCCTTGAATATTCTGCTTGTCTCTCTTTCGCAAACTGCTTTTTTTTTCATTTCCTGCTGAGCTGAGTGAATCATCACGCCGAAATCAGCATAACGAAGGCGCTTTCCACCTTCGGGGTCATTCGGATGCCTCCGTGGGTGGCTATGCCCCATGTTTTTGCTGTTCGGGTGACATCGACTATCTTCGGAGGCCAATTGGTCTTCAAGTGACGTAGCTAAGAATAGCTACGGGGCCAACTTCCTAGGAAAGGGTTTTTTTTTAAGTGCTCGGGGGAGAATTCACTTATGCACGTGGAACTGGTGGAACGAGGCAGCAGGGATGGCAGGCAGCAGCGCGGGGTAAGAATGGACTAAACACATGAGTATATTTTTTCCGTAATTTTAGTTTTTTTTTTAGTTAAATGGCTTCCTTTAATGTATATAATGATTTTTGTCAGTAATAGTATTGGTCGGACGCAGTGAAGATGAACCATGGAATTGTTCGCCAATTGTTCCTTTATTTATAGTAATCATGGAGCATATTTACTTTTTAAACGAGCCATTGTCTCCCATTTACTCATTTGTATAATTTGAGTCCTTTTTGTATGTGATTGAATGAATTTTTTTGATGCATTTGATTTTAGCCACAAAATAAATTTGATAAATTATTAACTCTTTAGAATTATTACTCTTGATCATTTCTGAATGTTGTTCATTTTCAAAATACGATCACTACCCACAAAGGTGGTGGTGGACCTGGGTTGCTTATTTAATGGTAGAATCAATATTTTGTTACGTTACTAGAAATCCTTAAAAACTCACCACCACACTAATCATTAAACAAAATTTTTAAATATTGTTTTACCATAGTTTGTTTTTTAGTCCTGGATCTGACGTAGGAAAGTTCGCGTACGGAGAATTTTTTTTCAAAAATGCTTAGTAGGTGCGCTAGAAAGTATTTTGGACTCGGGTGGACATCCGCCACCTGGTACATTTTTTTGCTATGACATCCTCAAAGATGGCGGCCGCTATATCAGAAATGACTCATATCCATGTTAATACTAGTCCGATTTGCATGTAACTTGCACTTTTTTACTAATATATCCATTGTTAAGCCAGAGCCCCCTGTACTAAATGCCCTCCGATAGAGCTTTAAATCCATACAAATTCTGGCAGCAACTTTTTATATAGAGGGCGCTAGTTCCCTACTCATAATAATTGCTTTTATAAGTAGATACATATGACAAAGATTAATGAACTGGGGGCCGTTCATAAATGCTGTCACGCTTTTTTCCCATATATTTGACCCCCCTCCCTCCCTTTGTCACAATATGTCACACTTCAGCGGAACCCCCTACCCCCCCTTTGTCACACGTCCCGCTATGTTGCATAATGCATGATGTCACACTTCTTGTCACCCCCTCCCCTCCTCTTGTCACACTTTGTCACAATTTCCCTCCCCCCTCCCCCCTCGAAGCGTGACAACATTTATGAATGATCCCCTGAGTGTTTAAATTGCATAAACTATTTAACTTTAAACATATCAGCAAACAAAATCTTCCAAAAAGCCAATTTTTACTTGTTATTTAATGAATTTATTGAAGACAGTACAATACGTTATTCTTAAGTTCTCATATAAAATATTTTGCTAGTGATTCAAATTATAAAATATTGGAATCCTTATTTTTTCACTTTGCAGATTATTATATCGAAAAAAATTAATAATCTTCTCTTGGAATTAGTTCTTTAATTCATACTATATAATCTTTTAGGTAAAAATTTACTTTCGGGTGCTGTTCGCAAAATTGGCGATTTTTGTTTGGCGCCATTCCTGTTTGCAGTTTTGCAACACCGCTAAGCTTGGCGATCAACCGCGACCAGAACTTGGCGAAAATCAATGGCAATAGGCTGCCATTTAGGTACATTTGAGAATGTGTACTAAATTTAAATTAAATTGAACTAATTACCGTTTCAGTGTAGAAGCGGGTACTCCTTAGTTTGGCGTTATATTTTGGCGATAATATTTATTTCTGGTTAGACAGCGGACATCTTACTAAGCACATCTTGGCGTCAAAAACAAATCGCCAAAAAATCAAGTGGTACCACCCGATTGCAAACTTTTATCCTAATTACTGAAAAATTTAAATTCTTAACGTATTTTTATTCTTGAATAAAAGCATGTATGACATATCCACTCTAAAATAGGAAATAGTAGCACTGTTTCCATCAATTAAATTAGCCAAGAAATAAAGAGTGGTATAAAGTTAAAATGTTTATTTGAATCTGTACAACCTGATATTTTTGAATTTTGTATAAACAATTAAGAAACATGAACGTTTCTAATATACGGAAACGAAACATGATCTGTGATATCGAAAATAAAGCATGTAAAAGAATAAAACGGCAGCTATTTGAAAATAATAAACATTTAAAGTTCCATAAAACACATTGGAGTAGGAAAAAATAATAATTACCTTGTCTAGACAAAGCTGTTATCCACTTTGTTCGTAGTCCTTCGTCGGAAGGGAATTCATAAAAACTTATTTTTTCAGATTTTGAATCTGAAGAGCAATACGGCACAACGCAATGCACCATAATTTTGATTAAAATCTAACTAGTTTCTTAAAAGAAATTTGAAGTTGAAAAAAACAGGTTATTTGCGCCACCTAGCGGAGAACTTTTCACGGCCGTTTTTTCTCTCATATCGGAAGGCATTTAGTATAGGGGGCTCTGGTTAAGCTAATAGAAAGGGTTTTGAGTCTGTTTTGGACTTTGGTGGACATTTTTCACGTGGTACATTTCCCAGCTATGACGTCATTAAAGATGGCGGATGCTCGATTCCTTAAATGGTCATATCTGTGTTAATACTTGACCTATTTGCATGCAACTTGCGCCTTTTTGCTATTATTAATAACATGAACCTAATAGGAGGGGTTTTGGCTCATTGGTGCATTTTTTATTTATGACGTCATCAAAGATGGCGAACCTTGATCACCGAAATTCTCATATCAATGCTAATATTTGACGCATTTGCATAAGAAATTCGTCTAAAGGTTATAATTAGTATTTACAAGGTGATTACAATGTATTTTAGCAGTTACTGCGAATCAGTAAATTTTAGTATTTTTTACATTTTCTATCACTTTATAAATACATATCAAAAATGCAAGCAGTGATTGCATTGAACAATGCTCAAATTCTCTAAAAAGGATTGCTACAATTTGAATTTAAACCCTTACTACCACATTTGCTGAAGGAGCAACAGGTTATTTCGTTTGCCTTACAGGAAGATTTAGTACATTTTAGACAATTGCATGCTCCAATAAAATCAGTTGGAAATTTCTGTAACTTCTTTTCTGGCAACAAACCATCTTCTACCGCGGCAAAACCTTATTCACATGGATTCAAGTCAACAACCAAATCGACAATCTAATGTTGCAGAGGGTATTTATGAAAATATGACCTCGATAAATGACCCTTAGCACTTGTGCTTGTAGGTGGCCTATTTTCAATATCAATATGTTTGCATGATGACACAGTCACAATCTAAGTTCATCAAAAGCTTTACAGAATGTAAAAGCTGCAATAAGTATTTCTCTGCAGATTTAAGGCTTTGTTCTATGGTTTTCCTGTCAGATGATACGCCGAAATGTTCTAAATATTCCACAGATGTGCAAGGAAGAGCTGCTTCCCCCCCCTCTCCAGATTTACTCGTGTAATCGTATCCAAATAGCTTATGGATGGCTGGAAACAAAGAACATAAGTTTCCGCCTGCGTTTTTGTGAATATCATGGACAGACAAATGTCGCAAGGAATCTACCAACACCCAGTGCGTACCCAAAGTTCCTGGTCACCAAGTCGATAAAGAGTAAACGAGTGGAACAAAACTAACACCGCGATGTCAGTGTCAGCACACAACGAGAACGATTTTAGTGAATCCACTCAGGGATTCATGTTTCGATTGAATCAGCATTCAGAAGTCCGCTTCCTTTACTGTCAAACAATTTAAGTCAGGGTGTTTGATTTGTCTTCCTCTCTGCACAGATGTGCAATTGAATAGTACCTCATCTTCTTCCTCACCTAAAAAGACACTAAATGTGTAATTTATATTACATGGTGTTTCAATGAAAGAAGATATCACTGGTATTGGCAATGAAAATATGTAATATCAATTTGTTCCTTGATAAACCCCAGAAACTGCTGAGTTGCATAGACAATGGATCGTCTTGAGAGTTTTCAGCGATATCTATAACTATGCAGCTACCATGTTTCTGCATTCTTTCAGGCTTTTTCGGTGAAAATTTGTGATAACTATCGAAAACATAATCGACTCTTCCACAATGCCTTGTGAGGCTTCCAATATAGGACGAAAAAGCAGAAACATTTTTTTTTTTCATTTGTTATAATTTTTCGCCCGGAATTCATGATATCCACTATATAACAGGTTTTTCAATCAGTCTTGAACAAGGTGTCATTGCTTGTAATACCATACGAAGTTTCAAGAGCGTTTACCAATGTACTTTTTGTGGCTTTGACATTAAACCCAGTTCATGAAACCAGTGTGCAATTTTCAGATAGTTCATACCAAAAGATTTTTTACGTGTCAAATGGACGAGCTTGAGCTATTTGTATCTTGTGGTGAAAAGAACTGCTTGACCTCCTTTTGGTACCTTTCCCTGTAGCAAATACACTTAGTGTTGTATTGCTATGAAATCCTGGCAGCATGATTTTATAGATGGTACTTGAGATTCTCACTGTTTTCTCCACGTTTCGTGTTTTGCGCAGTGAAAAATGCAAATCTTCTCCGAATTTAAAGACATTTAGTATATTTTCCTTTGTATCTTGTGAAAGTAGTTCTTTAGTTTGTAAATTGTGTAAAGGATTGTTAAGCGAATCAAAAGAATGACCTTTTTGCAATATATATATAAACATTGAGGAAAACTTTTCGTCTCAGTTCTAAATTTGCCTTTTGGAAAACTTATGGTGAATATTCAAACCTTTGACAAAAGCAATCGAGAACGTTACCTCCCAAAATACATTTGATATCATACTAGTTTTTCATTAAAAAAAAACTCGTGCTTTAAGGGATTAAATAACTAGGTGAAAACGGTAAAAAGTACCAAGTCTTCCTGTATTTATCGGGCAAATGAAGTATCCTGTTGCTCCTTCTGCAAATGTGGTAAAAAGCATTTAAATTCAACTTGTAGCAATCCTTTTTAGAGAATCTGAGCATGTTTCAATGCAATCTCTGCTTGCATTTTTGATATTATGTATTTTGAAGTGATAGAAAATGTAAGAAAATAATAAAATTATTTACTGATTTGCAGTAACTGCTAAAATACATTATAATCACCTTGTAAGTATAATCCTAACCTTTTCACGAATTTTTTATGCAAATGCGCCAAATATTAGCATGGATATGAGAATTTCGGTGATTAAGGGCCGCCATCTTTGATGGCGGCCCATAAATAAAAAATGTACCAATAAGCCCAAACCCCTCCTATTAGGTTCATGTTGGTAATAATAGCAAAAAAGCGCAAGTTGCATGCAAATAGGTCAAGTATTAACACAGATATGACCATTTAAGGGATCGAGCATCCGCCATCTTTGATGACGTCATAGCTGGGAAATGTACCAGGTGAAAAATGTCCACCAAAGTCTAAAACGGACTCAAAACCCGTTTTATTAGCTTAACAATGGATATATTAGTAAAAAAGTGCAAGTTACATGCAAATCGGGCAAATATTAACATAGATATGAGCCATTTCTGACAGTGCGGCCGCCATCTTTGATGACGTCATAGCAAAAAAATGTACCAGGTGGCGGATGTAAACCTAAGTCCAAAATACTTTCTAGGGAACCTACTAAGCATTTTTGAAAAAAAATCTTCGTACGCGAACTTTCCTCCAGAACCCTAGCCAAATCCCGGACTATTTTGCATGATGTCAGTATCGTATCGTACCGCAAAATTTAATCGTAACTGGTCCACGTTAAGTGAAATATATATATGGATTAGTGAACCTATAAAATGCTTTTCCTTTACAAAAACTGGTATTACCTAAGCACATAAAACATACAAAGTCTTACAGAACTACTTATAATTTCTTTTGTCTCATTTTTATATTTAACAGGCTACAATTTCAGGATAAAAATAATTTAACTTTGTGCAAGTAAACAATAATAATAAAATTACACGTTAATTTAAAGCACAAATGAGCAATAAAATGCAGACATATGTTTCGGGATTGCTTGGAATCCCTTTTTCAATGCGACAAGGAGCTTCTAGATGCAAAAAATCCAAATGAAGCAGACAGAACAACAAAAACAAAGCTTATATAGCCTAAGAATTATCTGTAAACCAATGAGAATAAAGGCAGAGTGAAGTGGAAGTAGAAGTAGCAGGAAGACACCAATAAGAGAGCAACAAACGAATCCAGTTGAAAGTACAGGAAGTAAAAAGGAATATCAATAAAAATAAAGCAAAAAAGACGACAGCATGCATAAAAATTGCAAAAATAATAAAATAAAATACAAAGAATAAAATTGAAATAAAAATAAGTACAGAAACCAAAACAAAATGCAAAACAAAGTACACATGTAAAGGAGGGGGAGGGGAGGGAGGGGAGGAAGGAGAAAAATAGACACAAAAAAAGGAAAACAACAAGAAAACCTAGAAAGAACAACAAATTAAAGAAATTTATGCCAGACCTGTGAAAAATAAGGAGTTGAGGAAGAATCATTAACCAAATTAGAACTATTCCTGTTAATATGATAAGCTTCCCAAAAGTCAAGCTCTAAAGGGGAAGAACATTTTTGAATAATTTTACCAGAATTGAAATCAAAAGAGTGGTTGGAATTCCAACAATGTTGAGCAATGCTAGACTTATTTAACTCTTGCTTTCGTACATAACCTTTATGCTCATTTAAGCGAATTTTCAGAGCACGTTTTGTCTGCCCAATGTAAGAAAGGCCGCAACGGCAACTAATTTGGTAAATACCCCAAGTGTTAAGTTGATCGACAGGATCCTTAAGAGAAGAGAAGGAAAGTTTGTTACTAGGAGCAAAAACGACTTGAAATTGAAACCTTTTTAGGATTTTAGCAATACGGAAACTGACAGAATGAAAGAATGGTAACACAACCAAATTCTTTCTAGAAACCACATTATTGGGACCAGAAGTTTTCTTAGAAAGTTTGTTATGAATAGAATCAATTAAAGAGTGAGAAAATCCTCTATCAACAGCTACAGCTTTCAGATAGTTGAGTTCAATCTTGAGAAGCTCAGGAGAAGAGCAAATATTAATAGCACGATGGACCAGAGCATTAAAAGCCGAATATTTTTGGTTGGGAGGATGAGACGACAGTCTGTGAGGAGGTAAAGAAACAGCAAAAGGTTTACGATAGACAGAAGTAGTGAAACCAGACTCACTCTTAGAAATAAAGACATCAAGAAACGCGAGGCTACTATTAAGTTCTTTCTCACAAGAAAACTGGATATTAGGATCGATGGAGTTCATAATAGAAAGAGCATCATCAATACCTAACAAGTTACTGTCCGTTAGGACAAAACAATCATCCACATAACGAACATAAAATTGAAATTGCAATTTCTGGAACAGTTTTTCCTCAAAATAATGCATATAGAAATCACTTAAAATAGGACTAAGAGGACTTCCCATAGCCAGGCCATCTACCATAGCATAGAATTTACCATTAAATACAAAAGTGCTCTGTTGCAAGCACACACGAGTAAGGAAAACTAATTCCTCAATTTCCACAGAAGTAAAATGGAATTCAGAAAGCCTTTTCCTGAGGCAAGTCAAAGCGCCATCAACAGGAACATTAGTAAACAAAGAATTAACATCAAAAGAGGCCATAACTGAATTATTCGGAACGAAGTTATGAAGTTTCTTAACAAAATCGGTGGAATTTTTAACAGTGAAAACATTCTGACTTCTAAGTGGAGAAAACACAGAAACTAAATACTTGGAAAGTTTATATGAAGCAGTGCCAATATTGGAAACAATTGGTCTGAAAGGAATACCTGCCTTGTGTACCTTTGGTAAAGCATAAAAACGTGCACAATTAGCAACAGAAGGAATCACAGACCGTTTAGCAATCAAAGGAATAGAATGAACAGACTTAACAGCAGAAGAAATAGCTTTTAACTCTTTGTCACTAGGATCTTTATATATTTCAGAATAAGGACCAGAAGCAATTAAGTCATCAGTTTTTTCAACATAAGATGATTTATTAAGAACAACAATCTGACCACCCTTGTCTGCTTTGGTAATGACCAAATCAGAATTGGAAACTAAATTATTGACACATCGTTTCACAGAATGGGTAAAACCAGTATTAGGAACTTTTGAATTGAAATCAACATTGGAAGCAATAAGATGCCGAACCGACTCTTTTTGAGTGGAAGTTAAGGCACTAAATTTGAAAGCTTTTTCAACCGGAGCAATAAGTTCAGAAAAAGAAGGATTTTTAGCCAAAGCAAAATTATTATTACATTTCAGAGCATTGATTTCATTACTATTCAAAGGAAATTTCGAAAGATTTACAACCGTGTTCCTATTAACAAGAGGCAAATCAGCCGGAACAGGAACATTTGAATCGTTACACAACTTAGTAAATTTCTTATTTAAAGTGATTTTGTGACTGTCGGATGAACGAAGAGCTCTTGCCCATGACATTCTATCAATAGACTCAAAATCAAAATTAGAATTAGATACAGAAAGATGTAAATCATAAAGTTCACGTTCTATGAACGAAAGTTTTTTCCTAGTTTCTTGGATAGAAGCTCTAAGTAACGCTAATTTAGAACGAAAAATTACCTTATCAACCCTAACAGAACGCGGTAAATTACACTTCAAGGTGATAAACTTAGGAATAACTTTCTTGCGCCTGCAAGACTGGAGAAATTTTAAACGGTTCAAAAACCGAACCTTTTTAATCCGTAGATTACAAAATCTGTTAACCTGAGACATAACCAGAATCAAAACAACCAAAACATAAGGGGAAAACAATAGCTAAACCATTCAATAAATAAAAATAAACAGAAAGAACAAAATTCAAAAACAAGTGCGAAACATACACAACGTAACAATATGCGGAATGAATGTCAGAAAACAAAAAAGCGAAAACAAAAAAGCAAAAACAAACACAGTCCAGAAAGGCAATGAAGAAAAGAACAAAAAACAAACACTCACCAAGCAGCGAGCAGATGGAAGAACAAAAACAAAAGAAAGAAGAACAAAATTCAGGCACGTTAAGCCTAACGGATAAAAATAATTTAACTTTGTGCAAGTAAACAATAATAATAAAATTACACGTTATGGTAGATGTCCTGGCTATGGGAAGTCCTCTTAGTCCTATTTTAAGTGATTTCTATATGCATTATTTTGAGGAAAAACTGTTCCAGAATTTGCAATTTCAATTTTATGTTCGTTATGTGGATGATTGTTTTGTCCTAACGGACAGTAACTTGTTAGGTATTGATGATGCTCTTTCTATTATGAACTCCATCGATCCTAATATCCAGTTTTCTTGTGAGAAAGAACTTAATAGTAGCCTCGCGTTTCTTGATGTCTTTATTTCTAAGAGTGAGTCTGGTTTCACTACTTCTGTCTATCGTAAACCTTTTGCTGTTTCTTTACCTCCTCACAGACTGTCGTCTCATCCTCCCAACCAAAAATATTCGGCTTTTAATGCTCTGGTCCATCGTGCTATTAATATTTGCTCTTCTCCTGAGCTTCTCAAGATTGAACTCAACTATCTGAAAGCTGTAGCTGTTGATAGAGGATTTTCTCACTCTTTAATTGATTCTATTCATAACAAACTTTCTAAGAAAACTTCTGGTCCCAATAATGTGGTTTCTAGAAAGAATTTGGTTGTGTTACCATTCTTTCATTCTGTCAGTTTCCGTATTGCTAAAATCCTAAAAAGGTTTCAATTTCAAGTCGTTTTTGCTCCTAGTAACAAACTTTCCTTCTCTTCTCTTAAGGATCCTGTCGATCAACTTAACACTTGGGGTATTTACCAAATTAGTTGCCGTTGCGGCCTTTCTTACATTGGGCAGACAAAACGTGCTCTGAAAATTCGCTTAAATGAGCATAAAGGTTATGTACGAAAGCAAGAGTTAAATAAGTCTAGCATTGCTCAACATTGTTGGAATTCCAACCACTCTTTTGATTTCAATTCTGGTAAAATTATTCAAAAATGTTCTTCCCCTTTAGAGCTTGACTTTTGGGAAGCTTATCATATTAACAGGAATAGTTCTAATTTGGTTAATGATTCTTCCTCAACTCCTTATTTTTCACAGGTCTGGCATAAATTTCTTTAATTTGTTGTTCTTTCTAGGTTTTCTTGTTGTTTTCCTTTTTTGTGTCTATTTTTCTCCTTCCTCCCCTCCCTCCCCTCCCCCTCCTTTACATGTGTACTTTGTTTTGCATTTTGTTTTGGTTTCTGTACTTATATTTATTTCAATTTTATTCTTTGTATTTTATTTTATTATTTTTGCAATTTTTATGCATGCTGTCGTCTTTTTTGCTTTATTTTTATTGATATTCCTTTTTACTTCCTGTACTTTCAACTGGATTCGTTTGTTGCTCTCTTATTGGTGTCTTCCTGCTACTTCTACTTCCACTTCACTCTGCCTTTATTCTCATTGGTTTACAGATAATTCTTAGGCTATATAAGTTTTGTTTTTGTTGTTCTGTCTGCTTCATTTGGATTTTTTGCATCTAGAAGCTCCTTGTCGCATTGAAAAAGGGATTCCAAGCAATCCCGAAACATATGTCTGCATTTTATTGCTCATTTGTGCTTTAAATTAACGTGTAATTTTATTATTATTGTTTACAATTTCAGGGTTATTTCTACGCATTTTGGCATTTCTTTTTTGTCTTCGCAAGCAATTTGTATTTATTGTAAAGAACATTTAGCAAACACTTGTAACGCTTTTTTGTAACTCATATTTAGAACCATTTTTTCATTTATTGTAGTTTAGGCTGTGTTAGATATGTGACATTATTATACAGGAAGGAAAAGCACTTATGAATTTGATCTACGTCACTGATATTCCTACAAAACAAAATTTAGTTATCCTGGATACATTCTTGATTATCTAAAAAAAGACTTAATTGTAAAAAGAATAAATTGTTTAGATAAATAGTTTGGACAAATCACCATTCTCTTACTAAAATTTATGGGTTAGTTTCTTTAAAAATGTATAAATGTGTGCTTTTATTTCCTCTAAAAGAATTATTCGAGATTATTTATTGTTTTTTTAATTCGAATTATATGTACAAGTATAGGTCATTCTCTCATGATGTCACGCCAGGATGCTTTCAGGAAGGAATGGTTTTGTCATTTTTAAAGGTTTGTTCTAAATATAACTTTATTGATATTCATTTTATGAATTAGTAATTGATTAATTCTAAATGTTTCAAGATATATTCTCAAATGAATTGAGATTGTTTGAGGTAACTGTTAAGTTTTTCTTTTTTTTTTTTTTTTGTTTATAAGAATTTTTATACGTGACAGAATGACGTTCTGATAAAAAAAATCCTAAATTCAAATGTGATACCGATTCCCTAAAATATAATTTTTTTTCTTTGCATTTTATTGCTAACAATTTAGAAATGACAAAATACTGAAAGCACGGTTTTTAAACATACTTTTTTAGCCCCCCATTTTAATTCTATTATATTTTATTTAGCATTTTTCAAATTTTTAATTTTGAGCCTACCTGACCGCAAAAGTTAAAAAATAAATAAATGAAGCATGAAAGAAGGCTTAATGTGTCGTGAAAATGTTGTTAGAAATCAAGAAAGGTCAAAAATAAGTTAAGTAGTTAAGTAAAGATTGAAAAATAAAAAAATTGAAAGCAGGGTTTTGAGATGGGGAATTTCTGTGTCGGTCGGTCTGTCGGTCCCCCCTAATAAATTTTGAACGAATTATCCGATTTGAAAACTTCTTTTTGCATTCGAAAGATATCGGCAATGACATCTCATGTCCATACTTTACTTTTCGATTTGAACAATTTTTTGTTCAATTTTGAACCGTTCAAAAAGGTTTAACAGTAGCGTCTATGGGCGAAAATGAAGAAAATTATGTACACTTTGGGTACAAGATCCAAGTTCCAATGAACAAGCTCACTGGAAGAAGCTCTCGGCGTGAAATATTGATTTGAACAATGTGTGTTCATTTTTGAACAATTCAAAAAGAAATAAATTAATAAAAATTAACATAGCACCTACTGAGAAATTTCAATCCTATATAAATCCTGATCTTACAGACTGATTTGCTCGGAACAAACTTGATCGGAACATGAATGAGTGAATGAATGAATACATGAATGACTGAATAAATGAATTAATGAATTAATGAACGAATACATGAATGACTGAATAAATGAATTAATGAACGAGTGAGTGAATGAATTTATATTAATCGTTGAGAAAGGTATTTTTGAAGCAATTAAGAACTAAAGATAAACGAGAAAGAGAGAGAAAGCTAGCTGGATTATAAATTTAAAGGTGGTGTATACGGGAAAGTAGACTCGTATACTTCTAGACGGAAATTCATGTTTAAATTTGAGATGGAATGATGTTTTGTAATTAAATAAAAAATCCGATTAATTGACCCAAGATCGCAGATAACTGAGAAAGAGCTTCAGATGGTGCGCGAAGGATTCTAAATCAGACGACCAACATTGATCTAAGAGAAAAAAAATGCGACATTGTAAAAAAGAAACAGTGATAGATAATTTCGAAATAACAAGATACTGAAAAAACGGTTTATTATATTTTCCCCCGCCTTTTAAACAAATTTATTATTTTTTTAAATTTTAAGATGGAATGATGTTTCTGTCCCAAATCTATTTTATGACCCAAGACCGCAGATCATTGGGAAGGTGCTTCAAATGATGTGGAGAAATTTTAAAACAGACGACCAACAGAGATTTAAGAGAAATAATATGCAGTACTGTAAAAATAAAAATTTAACCCCCTGTGTCTTGTAAACAGAGAGAAAGCATATTTGGTTTTACTAAGCAAAACTTTAACTTAAATTATTATTTTCCACAAAAACCTCACTCTCTCAATTTTGTAAAAAATTAAAAATTTTGTAATTATATTATTGTATAATATTTATGGTGACGGCTACACTGTTAACAATTCTAGTTCAACCTTTTATCAAAAAATTGTTCCATCTTTCACAAAAAAAAAAAAAAAAAAAAAAAAACTAAGTTGAACCATTATAATGGCGAAGTTAAACCTAGTTTCACCATGAATGTGGTTCAACATAGTACCAAATGTTGATTGAAGCTAAATGTGACCATTTTTTTCGTAAAATGTTAAAACAGAATTTTTAACAATGTATATTCTTCGAAAAAGTTAGAAATATCTGATATAGTTAATTTTTTTACACTGAATGAAATTACTCAAGCTGGGATCGCCCGCATATATGTATATATATCCTACTGTTTTGCGCATTCAAATGTACTACATACCTTTGTACTTCCAAGAAAAGACTTTGCCTAAAATGTCTGATAATATTTCAGCAAAGGGGAGCATTTAACCAGTAGCGTATCCTCTCCCCCACATTCAACAGGAATATTCAGAGCATCAAACATTTGGAAATAACCCCTTCAGATTTACCTCATGTATCTTACAGTTCATGTTCTTGAAACCATTTAGCTGACTCTTATTTAAATTGATGAATGCGCGATTTGTCTCACAACAGTCTGAAACCAATTTGCATAAGCAATGCAGGATAATTTATCGAAGCCAGGAAGGACTGAGAATATCCTCATATGGTGCAGTTGATGTGTCTGTGAATAATATCTTTAGCTGTTGCAGACATGCAGTACATCAAATATAATTCTAATGAGTATCAAATCATTTTCTTATTAGTATTTTGAATAAAAATTGGCTAGATCCATCTCATAATTTACCAATAGAATTCTGAAAGCTGTGGGATGACGCAGGTTACATTTGTGTTTTTCTTCTTGAAGAAATTCTTAAATGTAAATAGAAAAATATACCAACAATAGTGTTTGGCTAAATATAACAGCATATTTCAATTTAAATTTTTTTTCCTAATAACGCTATAAGTTTCTTCCTTTTTTTTAGTATCGAGACTATAAACTCATGTTCATATTAGTATTTTGAGTACAATAGGATAGATCTTTCTCATAAATTACCCATATTATTCTGAAAGCAGTTGGATGGCACAGGTTACATTTGTGGCGTTTTACTTCGTGAAATGTTTTTAAAAATGTAATTGGAAAGGGGTGCCAACAAAAATGCTTGATCAAATATAACAGAATATTTCCATTTTAGAATATTTTCTGAGCAACGTTATAAGTTTCTTTTCATATGAAACGATTTTTTTAGTATTCAGACAATCAACTCATAATCATATTAGTAGTTTAAATAAAATAGGCTAGATCTTTCACATAATTTACCAATATAACTCTGAACGCTGTCGGATGACATAGGTTACATGTGGTGTTTTACTTCTTGAATAAATTTTAAAATGTAAATAGAAGAAGGTACCAACCAAAGTGTTTGATTAAATATAACTGAGTGTTGCAATTTTATATATATTTTTTCTTAGTAGCGGCTTAAGTTTCATGTTATTTGAAGCAATTTTTAGTACGAATTTTGGTGATTGCATTGGTTATATGAAAATTGGATTTTTAATGGACCTTAAAGAAGTAAATATTTCCAATGCTATGAAGATTTGGCAAACATTGCATATTTTGTTTTTATGGTTGAAATATTTGTTAAACCTTTTTAAACAAAACACGTTTTGATAAAACGACCTGGGGGGAAAAATATTTATCTTTTAATAAAAAGTAATGAAAATTTATTGCAAGCAACATTTTATACCTAAGTGTTATAAAGCATGTTTCATTTCTAATGAGGATTAAATCTTTTTTTAATAGGGAATGAGAACATTCCTTCTACCAGACAAACGCTTTTTCTTGTTCTTCATTAACACCACTTGAGTTAGGTAATCCTTTGGGAGCTTTTGAAGAATTATTTCGTTCGCTCTGAACAACGTATAGAAACAGCTGAAACAGCTACACTGTCCTTAACGGAAAACGTTCTATCGCCCTTATTTGTGTAATAACTTGTTTCTTTTTTATTTTGTTTAATTAAATTTAAGTGCTTTACGCGGTTCGTTTCAGCAATTTCATTCACATTTTTTGTTTACTAATCATGGTGTGTAAATTAATAGGCTTATGTATTATACTAACTGTAATATATTTAATTTATCTTTATTATAATTGATATTCTGTTTCTTAATTATCGTCTGAAGTTCTTAATAACATAATTACTTTAACTTATAATAGTTTTAATACTACTTTTACTTTTCGTTTATCATTTCCTTATCCTTCCCCTCTCTTTCAAAGTACGAATGCAGCATCGCTGTATGAATATATTGTATATTATGTGTATTTGAATGTATTGTAAATAAAATAGTTATGTGCTCGTCAGGATTTCATCAAAGTAGTATTCCTAGAGTTTATACAGTATTTTAACACAACAATTTCACTGAAATACAAGAAAGTTGGCAACGATAACTCTGATACGAACCTACAAAGATGGAAAATGAAAATGTCACCCGCGTTATCATAGATATTTGTAATGTTTTTTGCTCCTCTTTGTTTTTTAAAGAACATATATTTTATTAATTTACCTAATATTCGTTTAAAAGCGAAACGTTTTGATTGCCTTTTCTGTTTAATGAAGGAAAGAAAATTGCTTTCAAAAACAGTTTATTTCCCGAGAGACCACTGGCCTTCAAGTACAATTATTCTATTTGTATGTGTTACTAGGTGCTAGCAGAGTTTCCTGGGTCATGTAATCACTCTCTCGGATCTGCATTTCTTGTAGAACCATTGCAGTATAAAGTAAATATTTCTTCATTGTTTTTCAACCGATGTTCATACGTTTTTTCTTTCGTTTGGTAGCTATTGACGAGTTTTAGTGATAACAATTAAAAAAGTTTAGAAACAGTTTATTAGTCAATTATTTTCCTTTTCCTTTTTTGAGTCACGCATCAAACATAATTCTAATGCAATATTGTTATAAATAGCAGATTTTAACATGTCTTCGTTAAGTAAATTAGTAGATAACAAATGTAAAACTTATTGTTAAAATAAGTGTTACCATTAAGCAGTAGTATCAAAAACTATTATAATAAGAGATTGAGGAAAGGCTTCTCTGAAAGAGTGGAATGAAAAAGGGAGCACACATTTAATTTTTATTCAACTGCTGCTAAACTTAGTACGAAATCGGCAGAAGTACAAGTGGCTGAATGCAATTGGCTCTGCGGCGATAATAATTTACCTTACGTTTGCTTTAAGTTAGGATGATAAATATACACTCGACTTTATGATGGCCAAATTTAATAAATATATATAATTTGATTATATAAATAGATAATTTGATCACATAAATATATAGTTTGATTATATAAATAACATCCAAGTTTTCAATGCGAAATTTAATTATTCATGGTTGGATGGTTTTTAAGATAGCTGCTTTTATTTAACTTTTTCCAATTTTTTAAAACTTTTCAGGGGGACGTCAGGAAAACCTCGTTTATAATTGTAATGCTATGTTGTTATAGACAACAGGTGGCAACATGCAATCAAGAGAATGAACTTGGATCTCAAATGGTGTACTCCGGCTTATTATACCATAGTGATATTTATTGACGTACTCGAATGTTGGACGCATTCTGGGCAAAATCTAGTACACATAATTCAGTTTGCTATCTAAAACACACAAACAAACTTTAGGAACGTTACGTCGAAGAAAATGCGTAGAAGTTCCTTTGAGCTTAACTGCAACCATTTAAAGCAAGATAATGATTATTATGAAATCCATTACCATGTCCACTTGAATGAATCATTCAACGACGTTTTTTTCTGACAAGATGATTACACTGGAAGCAGAGAAAGTTTCCAAATAAATTAAGTGTATGAATAATCAATTGATCAAATCAGCAGAGCCATTTGCTGCGCACATCAATGAAAGCGAGGGAAGTATCTTCCAAGATCTTAATTCACTAAGATGCCGTTTGAGTAAGAAGATTATTTTTTCCCACTCTTTCTTCAGAATAAATGCGTTTTCTTTTAAGAAGCAAGCTTATTTCTCCGCTTACATTTATCTGATTTACATTTCACATAAATGAGGCTCAGAACAAGGTTCTTGTTTCCCTGCCGGTTAAAAAGTTGGAATAAACCAAATCTTTGAAAAGGAATCATGTTTGTTCTTGAAGCTACTCCAAATGAGAGTTTAAAACTTATAACAACGATGTTTCTGAAATCTTTTGAATAGATTTCTTCCTGATCATTTTAAATATTTAAGTCATTTAATGATTATGATAATTAAAAACAATTCATGTGTTGAAAGAGAAACAGTTCATTTCTTAAAATGTTCATTTGAATGCTCCACTGGAAAAACGACCTAAGTCACATACTACGTTTTGAACTTTGCTTTATGTTTTATTATAAATTATGTATTATAAATGATATAAATTATATATTATAAATATACGTATTATAAATTTGAATTCGGGTTTTACGTAAAAGTAGGCTCGTATAGTTAAAACTAACATTTATGTTATAAAGTAATTGAATAAGACAGAAAGAAAATTTAAAAAAAATAGTATGTGACTTAGGTCGTTTTTCCAGTGGACCCTTCAGTTGTGAATGTTGAATGTGTATACTGCCGTGCTAAGCACAAAAGTTGTATCTGCAGTTTTTGGCTTATTAGAGTTATTGCGATCGGTTGCTTCTATGCCACTTATTTTAACTAACTAAAAAAAAAAAAATCTGTGAACATATGTGAATGAGAAACATTAAAAAAAAAAAAAAAAAATCAAAATCTCGAAAAGTCGTCTCTGAATCAATTCACTTATTTTACCTAAATACAATGATCTCTGATCGCATATAAATATGAAAACTTTTTTTTTTTTAATCTGCAAAAGTCGTCTCTAAATCAATTACTTGGAGGCGCAAAGATTTAACTCTACACTGCGCAATTATTTTTTAATTTTTTTTTTTGCGGTTGTTGTCGATTTTGCGAAAAAAGATGAATTTGGAGCCAAGTTTACAAGATCTAATGGAGACTATATTAACTAATATGATCTTATATACAAAATAAAAAGAAAGAATGAGCCACTTGTTAAAAATAATACAAAACAAGAACTTAGTGAACGAAAATAGAGGTGTTGTTTAAAAACAACACGGCGCAGTGTAGGGTTAATCGTTTATGTTTCATTTTGAGCTCAGAGATCCTGATTCAACATTTGTGCTAAGCATTTCAGTATATACCCAAGAAAATTGAAAAAGATGTAGATAAGTTCAAGTTTTGTTAAAGAATAACTGCGTAGGTGGAAAAAGTACTATTTTTGTCGATTACTCAAAGATAATTGAAAATGTTTAACCCTTCAGAACTTGCCCCGTGAGCAAAATACTCACACCAAGAAGAAAAAAAGAATATGTGGTATTTTACTTCATTGGCGAAGTTGCTGCTCTGTCTAGCATCTCCTTGTAACTTCCTCTTGCAGTCCCGATATGTTTTGCAATCATTGAGTCTTTGAATGCCGACGGGGACATTTGCTAGTGGTGGGTGTTTTTCTCATATTGCGGGTACTCGTGTGATTTACCTAAAACCTTTATTTAAAATTTGTGTCATCAAGTATTAAAGCGGATCTGTACCTAAATGGGCTAAATCCAATGAATTAATCAATTATATAGTATAGTTATTAAATTATTTAAATTTCCTTGTACTGAAAAAGTGTTTTCATTTTTGAAGATGCCTTCACGAGGAAGAATGTTTGTTTCAAATTATTCTGGCTAAATATGCTTCTTATTAACCTTTCAAAATAGACATACATCCGTTTGAAAAAACAATTTTTCTTAGTTTTCATAAGGAACACTTTGTACCCCACAAATTAAAAGTATCTAAGCTGCTTGAAATAGTGTTTTAAGAAAACTGCGCACGTGTATAATGTATTTTGAATAACAATACATTTTAGGCACCATTTGGTGTTTAGAACAAAAGAAGACGGATATTAGCTGAACTTTTTTTATTTACTATTATTGTTTTGAGGGAACTAGGTGGTGTAAGATAAATTCTCACGCGCGAGTACCCAGGTTGTACATTTTGACATGAGTTTTGAAAGGTTATGGAGTTTTGTTTAAATTTTCTCATAGAAGGCCTCTTTTAAGGCTTATCCGTAGATATTTTGGAAATATTAAAATACAAGTAAGAACGTAATAGAGATACTGTACTATCTAATAAAATATTTGATCCGATTAAAAGTCCTTCTAAAAATACAGATATGTTTTCAATTAATAATTGGATTCCACATTATTTATAGACTATTTTTTAGTGGCTGGTATACAATAAAAGCGTCATTTTTCATATCACATGATTTTTGCGAGGTAAAATTCAAGCTTTGCAAGATTAATATAAAAACTCAGATTCAAATTAAAAAACTTTATGACATCTTTGAAATCTGTTTTCAGTGCTTAACCCTCTAATTCCCAACTCCGCCTGAAGACGGACGAAAATAATATATATATATATATATATATATACATATAAATAAAAAATAAAACAAAACAATTGTACAAAACAATAAAAAATACAAACACTTGGGCATTACAGAGTTAAGTCTAATGGTCCAATACTTCGAATTATGACGAATAAAATTACAAATGTTTGTAATTGTTTTTATTGCTTATGGTACTTCTAGCTTATGCAGGAAGATATTCATTTGCAGGAAGTACTAGTAGTACCCTCATGCCACCCGTTCTTAAAAGAAAGAAGTGCAGTAAAACTTCTTCTAACGGACATCTTAAATGTGGACACCCCTCTTAGGCGGCCAATTTTTAATTTCCAACAAGCAAAGGCTTTGAGCATTAAAAAAAACCCTCTTTGGCAGACACCTTTCTGTTACAGACAAATATTTTTGTAACTTTTGTGACATATTTGTAGTTTGTAGTTTGGCAATACATGATTTGTTGTATATTAGCAACCATTAACATTAATCATGTGTTGCAAGACTATAACGAACGGTTGCCAATATGCAACAAACCATTAAGGGATCATTTATAAATCATGTCACGCTTCGAGGGGGGAGGGGAGATTCGTGAAACTGGGACAAAGTGTGACAAAGGGAGGGGAGGTGGTACCAAGAAGTGTGACATTCTGCTTATGCAGCATAGCGTGACAAATGACAAAGGGGGGTGGGGTGAGGGTCCGTTGAAGTGTGACATTTTATGAAAAAGGGGGGAGGGGGGGTGAAATATGTGGGAAAAAAGCATGACATCATTTATGAACGGTCTCTAACGTACTGCCAAACTACAAATATGTTATACCGTTGGTGTCCGCTACAGGGGAGTTTCACTGGATTTATATGATTCCTGTAAACTAAACATTTCAGGAAAAGTTTCTTTTCTGATTAATAAATATGTAATAAATAAACATGGCGTTCTATTTATAGTTCTTGAGATTTATGCAACACCTTTATTTCACTGCTCATTTCATTGAAATCTTAGCTTTGAAACTTTAGTTTATGAGGTAATTGCTACAATTTATACAATAGTTCTTTCTAATAAATAAAGTAACTCTGTAAACCCATTGGGGAATATTATAATGTTAATGGAAATGAGGAAACGAAGAAATTTTCTTCTAATTAAGTGTAACATTTTACAAAATTCTTCCGATAACATGCTGTCGCATTAATTAAATGCTTTCAAACTTTACGCCATGATAAATAGGTTCATTCTTTATAACATGCTTGCTAATTAGTTTCCTGAAAATTTATGCAGGTGAACATTTCTCAGCAAGTGTTAGATGCATGTAATTGCAAACAAATGAATTTAGATAGTTACTTATCTCAATACCCACCGACGAAATAAAAAGATTTGTAAAATTCATTTGATGTAATTAATGTTGGTGCCTATATGTTTCATTCTGTTGTTCGTTTCCTATTGAAATCGATGTAAATTAGAGATAATGTGGAATCATAATAAATTAAAAGGAGTCGACCCGTGCGGAATTCCGCACAACGCAATATCAACATTAATTTCCAAAGTATTTTCTTATAAGAAAAGTCTGACGTGCCAGAAATTTTGGTTAAGTGGCTTTTTCGTGAAATTTTTTGGTTAAGTTGAAGGATCCTCTAAGCCGCGGTCGGCAACCTAAATTGACTGAAGATCTACTTTCCAAGTTCGACGAACATCAAGATCGACTCGGAGGAGTGGGGGGGGGGGGGGGACTATACACTATTAATAGGGCATGTTGGAATTGCGCTTGTCTTCAAATTGTAGGTAAATTCTTGTCAGAAAAAGTTTTGATGCTTATAAAATACCTACTTTAAAATTTCTAAAATAATGGTTTGTTAACACCGTTAACTCGCATCAAAACACTACTAATATATTATTTCTTTTAAATTTGGTAAAAAAACTGTTAGTTTTTTTTTTAAAACTAAAACAACATATTGAAACGCAGTTACATTCGTGAAATAACTCTCACCATGAGCATAGCTAATGTGACGACTGACATTCCATACTATTGGAAGTTTTTTTAGGTTCGGTGAATGGTCTGATAAACTAATAAACATTTTCTGAAGAGGAAAAAAACATAAAATCGCCTTCTAATTCAAAAATTTTATTTACTTTTTAAAATTATGAACTGTCCAAAATGCTGTCGTGATCGACCGAAAATGGGCTCGCGATCGACCGGTCGATCGCGATCGACGGGTTGCCAGCACTGCTCTAAGCTTTCTTTATCATAAGTTCTGTTTATTATAACGGAAGGGCAGTTAAAAAAATAAATATGTAAACGCTGATGTTTCTGTTAGAATATTGTAATCTCAGCATTATATTGCATTATCCTAATCTGAATTGTGTGTATGTTTCGCAAGAGATCTCTCAATACTTGGCCTTGAAGGCAATGAGCCGGCGTCAATTCTACTCAGAAGGTAAATCCACCAAAGTTATAAATTCTTGTCATGTTCTTTGTGATGTCAGTTGTACTGTATCTGTTAAATGTATAACTTAATATACTATTTCAATCCTGCCTCGTAGTATTTCTTTGTCTATTTATCAGTTTCAAGTGGATATCCGATTCGATATCTATCGAAAAATAGACGCATCCATTAAAGGACCTCTTCTTACATGATTTTAAATCTCAAATTTAAGAAAAGCGGTACCTTTTTTAGGCCGTGGGTTATTTTTCGTCATTAACCGGCACAAGCTGTAAAATTGGGGTTAAATAATTGAATTTGATAAAGGAATAAGGAAGACCTCGTGGACCGACAGAAAAACAGGCGAGCGAAATAATATATAAGGTCAACTTAAGTCAACAAAAATATTATTTAAAAAATAATGCAGAACTATTTGAAAATACGTTTCCTTCACAAGCTGCGAATTACCACACTTGGTCTTTATTTTATAATTTCAAAATAGTAACGTAAACTCCCACTACGCTGGTAATACTAAAAACAAATTTAAAATAAAAGCATGAATTTAGAGTTAAAGTTTAGATGTTGGATGTTTAAATCAGTTAATGGGCAAGATCACTTACATAAAAGTTATTAACACATAAAATTATAACCTGTAATTAATTGAAGTAAAATATCGTCAAAATTCGTCTCAATGTGTACCACCATAATACACAGACATTGCTAATTTTCTGTTTGAAAGTAATACAAAAGGGCACGAAAAGGTTCTTATTATAGATATAGTGTGATGCTATTTTTTAAAAATATTTCCTTCTTCGGTTTTTTTTTTGTAATATACAAAACTACTATCTTTGTTTTCTTTGTGGTCAATTGCTACATCAGCTATCGGGAAGACATCAGCATTAATCATAAATGCTGCTATCTAACTTAGCAGCATAAGAAAAAGGGAAAAGAAAGAAAATAAATGGCTAAGCTGATGAGCCGGAAAGTAATCGAGTGCAAAGGAAAAATAAAATCTGATTGAACACCCGTAAATAGAACAGTACAGAAAAATCTCATATTTTCCCCTTCTTATTTATAAATTATTTTAGTGTACTTTTTGTATTAAAATGCGGCACGAAACTTTCTTATTTTACCCTTTAACGGCTTTTTTTTCTAGTAGTGGAACATTAAAATATTTTTAGGATTTAAGTTGGTTTTAAAGCAGAAATTCATACAGCTCCTTTCAATAAAATTACCATGATTTTTCCCCACCCCTTGGGGGCCGAAATGGGGGGGGGGGCCTCAGCGTGGTTCGGCCTGGGTAATCCTAATTCCCCACCGATCTGCTCCTGGAGGATTTTAGGCTCCCTTTGTAGTGCGGCTGTGGCACCGGGCAGTAAAGCAGGTAGGCAACTCTCGCCAGTCCGGTCCCTGTGGCCGGTTCTGGTTGTTAAGTGTCTGAAAGTTTTTGGAAGGAATGACGGATGGATTTGTGCTGCGGCCGCACCCTTCGGGGTAGTCTACGAAAGCTTAGATGCTATAGGCAGTATGGCCGTAGTTAGCTTTGGGTACCAAACCCCTTGGGAGGAGGAGGTGGGTATGCCTACGTTTAAATGTTGATGCATTTCGTGGCAAATATACTTTTTACGGTCCTTAGGAATTTCTTCCAACCAAATGGGGTGAACTAGCTTACTGTAGACGTTTATAAGTTGAAGAATTTGGTGGTAAATATAATTACCACGGCATTAGAAAGGGTTGACAAGCTCATTAGGTATGTAAATCTGAAAATCGTAGTTCCTGAAGATTAACATTAAGACTGAGAAGATCCTGTATTGTTATTTTACATACGAGGTGCATTCAAGTTATAGGGTTTTCATTTTTTTCTATATTGAGAGTAGGATGCTTTTAATATTTGCAGAAAGTACTTAATGTGAAGAACCATAATTTGCAACACTATACCGTGAACTGTGAATATCGTGAACGTTGCCGCGAACGATGTTTCCTATTCTAAAAATGGAGAAGTGTGTAATAATTCGTTTTCTTCACTTGCGGGTTGACCATCGAACGAAATTTATTGCCAATTGAGTCAGAAGGCATCATGAAATTAAAAAATGGACGTTTATGGGCGCGAAGGCTTACAGAAGGTAGATAATCATGTCACATTGAACTGAACAGCCTCCACCATTAACCAGCCAGATGGAAGATATGATTGCTGATGTGTAAAACAAATTTGTTAGGGAAGACTATCGCTTACGAATGAACTTATATTCACGATAATTATGATGAGAAATGGTACTTCATAATAAGGGTTACTAAATTAAATATTAAAAACTAAAATAATTATGTAAATTGCTTCTGTACGATCATGAAAATCATCTCTTAGAGCTCAATGGGGATAGCTGGTTATTCATTTTTAGGCAAATCACTCAAAGGGGCGGAAGGGGAAAGCACTATCGAACGTTTTTCTCTCTAAGCAAAGAACGTGTCTTGAATAACAAAACATACTAATCAATATTGTATTAATTTTCTTAAGCTATATAATCACAACGTAGTAGTTGTTTAAGAAATTTTACCTCAAAATTATAGATTAAAAATTATCTTCCAATGACATTTTCCTTAAAATTATTCTATTGGGTAACATTACGAAAGTACAAGGAAAAAATAGCGTAAATAAAGCACAAATTGTCAAAAAAAAAAAATATTGTTGGCTTTAATGTTTTGTGCTTTATTTACGTTGTTTTTCCCTTGTACTGATATTTTAGAACAAAGAATTTTTGATTGTTTGTCTTCTAACTAGAAGATTTATTTTTTCTATTTTTTAAAAAAAGTATATATAAATTTTTACTGCTCATCCAAAGTGTGCCATTTATAAATTTTTGCAATACATGCTATTGATAAAAATAATTTAACTTTGTGCAAGTAAACAATAATAATAATATAATTACACGTTAATTTAAAGCACAAATGAGCAATAAAATGCATTTTATTGCTCATTTGTGCTTTAAATTAACGTGTAATTATATTATTATTATTACATGCAATTGATTTTTTATGCCCTCTCATATTCTTACACATAAACAAATAGAATTTACTTGGTATACCTTTTTTTTTAATATAATAGGGTGCATTACATGTAATAAAAACAAATACAATTCTATGGCCTTCAAATGCAACCCCTTTGGCATTTTCTGAAATCTTTTATGATATGGAAGATCCATCAGACACCCACTATCGTGATATTTTGCATCTCTAAATAGCTATACATTTCCAGTTATGTGCTTGCAAATCGCCATCTTTAAGAATAAACGTCAAGAAAATGAAATCAGCAGTAGAGAAAACACAACGTTTTTATCTTTCAGAATAGTAAATGGAAGCGATAAACAAATCATTTCCCGTAAAAATTCAACTCACTGGTATGACCCAAAAGGAGATATGAATAAATTTCAGTGGTCATTACGCTTCCAAATTGAATGTGTTGTGTACACAAAAAAAAATGGATGCACACTAAAGCAGTTAGATCTGAACAGTTTTCCATTCTATGATAAAAACATCATTTTTTTTGTGGTGGTGCAATATCTTCTACGCCATTTTGTTGAGTATCAGTTTACAGTAAAAACCACGCATCCATCAAATAAATTATCAGTGATGGTCGTATAAATTCATAACGAATACTTAAACAGGATGGACAATTTACAGAATAAGTATTGGGAATGAGTTTTAGGGTATTTCTTTTTTTTTAATTTTTATTCGCTGTATATTCGTGTAGTTTGAAAATAAATTCGCTCGATAACGGAATCCTACGCATTCATATCAAATTTTTAATGGCCCTAAAATAGGTATTATGACATCATAGTTTAGTTTTCTATTGCCTTTTTTTATTGCAAAAATGGGTTAAGTATAAACGTATCGCAATATCAATACTGCAAGTTAATTTTCAACAGCAAATTATCAAGATTTATTCTTTTTAGCAGATATTTTTAAAATGCGTTTCTGTTCACAGTGCGACAAGTATAACATTATTGTAACGAAACTAAATGTTTTAATTGACTTCAACATTAAAAGCAAATGCAACTAAGAATATTGAAAAAAGTACTTGGAATGAATATTTTACACTTGGGTCATTATTAACGCAAGCAGTTTTAGACTGCTTTCAATATTAAACGTATAGGGGGAAAACCCAATAAATCACATAACATTGATATTTTACGGAAGCAAGTTCAGAACATAATATTTCTCTTTTATAGGCAATTACAGGTGACTTGCACATTTTCTGTTGCCTTACCTACGGATTATAAAGTGACATTTACAACATAAAACCCTTTGAAATAATTATGCGCAATTTAAAAATAACTAATAAATAAAAAAAAAAATACAAAATAATATATTTCGTCAATTAAAGAAGGACATGCTCTAAGTTTCACTCTTTCTTAAAAAATTATACCTTAATACTTAACACATATATCGCGGCAATCGACTTTTTTCCATTCTACAGAAATTTTGTGAAGACACGATAGTATAAATCATAATATGCAAAAAGTATCACTAGACACGATGAAACATCCCAAAAAAATATTCTGCAGATGTTAAATTACCTCGTTTCTAACGTATAGAATTATAATCACCACTAGGACGAGATACATCGTTATTGCAAACCTCGATCTCGCAATTATCGCCAACAAAAATAATTCGCGGCAAGGGTATGTGCTCTGCTGGAATCCAGCCATTTAATGCTCCCATATGTGTGAATCATAAAAATTTTAATGACTATATTTTTAATTTTTACTTTTTATAGCGACATATTGGGGTAACGTGTTTTATCCCCAAATCACACACGTTATAATATTATAGCAATGAAATATGGCATATTATTATATTCTAAATATTTTATTAATGATCGAGGTAACTTATTTAGCAACAAATAATATTATTTTTCTTTTATATGTAACATATTTCATCAACTAAGCCCTTAGGAAAGTCTTCTGTATTGCAATGTAGCTTGACGCCTATCTTTTTTTTAAATTTTAAAATCTTTGTTCATAAAACAAGCTTACAAATTATCAACGGTCTTTTTTTTAACAAAAAAGACAGTTTCCAAAATCTGATTAAAAACGAGAATTATTGACTTTCTTAAGCTGTATTTGAGTATTTTTTTTTAAATCCTAGGAAAGGAACTTGAAAGGAATGTTCTGTGGAATAATTTTTTTATTTGTTTTGTATCCTCTAAAAGTTTGAGACTTTTCAAATCGCTTTATCGAAACATTTTGATGTTTGTTTACGGTAGAATAATGAAATTAATTATTATAAGACTATAAAAGTCTTAAAGGCCATATCTTCCCGCTATTTACTTCAAAAGGAAACAATGCATTAATACAAGCGTATGAAGTTTCAAATTACATTTTTGGTTTAAGAAATGAAAAGAATGGAAGAAAAGAAAATAACAGAAACTATGATGTTTACTATAACATTTTCAATAGAAGCTTTGAATTAAGATAATAAACAATTTCACTTTTCGTTCGTTATCTTATATAACAGGTTTTTAGAATCATAAAAAAAACATAAAAAATTTTAAACTTTAAAGAGAAAAATAACTCTTAATTTTTAATTACAATATTTAATTAAATGGAAAGCATACGATATCATTACGCCTTTCTAGCTATTAATAATAATTTGGAAAGATTTTTTTTTTAAATTCTGTAAGTTATAATGCTAAATATTCTGTAACATATATTTTTTCTTTCTTGGCGTTGGTTTCTATAACCAGCGATTTTAAAGGTTTTTATATTTATAAACCAGTAAAATGTCAACTTAACACCGTACAATCAGATCCTTCAAGAAAATAAATTCGTTCGGGGTTTTGACTCGCTCAATACCATATTGTTTGAACTAGTGTCTGGATTCTACTGAAACAAAAAAATGCATGGTAATTGAAACTTCAAAAAATATATTCAGCGTTGTACTAGAAAAACAAAAAGAATTTGTATGGAAATAATACGTGTAGGTGCATTTTCCCATCTGAATTCTGAATTAGGAACACAAACATTCTCGACAAAAAGGTTGAAAACTGGATCGCAATGAAGAAATGCAATGCGCATTTTTCTCAAGACTTAACAATAAAAATGAATGTCAATTTTAAATTTCTTTCATATGTGAGCATTTAAATAAAAATTAGTCATATACAAAGTGGGATTTAAAAAATATATAAATTTTTTATTCTTCTTTATTTAAAAATATGATTTGGAGTAAGTTTTTACGTTTATTTAAATATCATAATAATTTTTAGTTTGGCCCCTTTAATTAGGTAAAATACTCGCGATAATAATAATAAGAATTTATTAATAAGGCTTTATTTCTATGCTTTTCAAAAACACACGGGCGTTTTGCAATTAAAAAAAAAAAAAACCTGGATAAATAAATGTTCCGCAGTGGACCAGACGGTAGAAGGTCGGTTCCCACAGAATACCGAAAGTGAAGCAACATCGACTTAGGTCAGTGTTTGGGAGGGTGACAACCTCTCGCGGCTGGTTCCTGTAGGGCCTTGTATGCTATAGGGAACTAGTGCACGTTAAATAGATCGTGGCTCCAATGTCCTCCAAGTGAAACGATACCTCTGAGGGTGCCAATTTCAGGTGACAGTCTCTCACCTGGGAGTTGGTTAAAAAATTAAGAGACCTTTCAAAGGGGCGGAAATCGTACTCCTGCCTATAAGGGCCCCGTTAGACTAGGAGCAGCGTACCCATTCTTCCTCGCCACTACACGACAACAACAACAGCCTGGATAAATAAGAAGGTTCCAAAAGTTAGTTTCGAAAATTCATCATTATATATTAACCCTTTGATTCGTGCCATTTCTACGTTATTCTACCTTCACGTCTTCATTACAACTATTCATTAAAATTTAACGAAAAGTGAATGTTACAACATCAACCAGAATGGTACTGCTGATATCCCAATGCATGTCACCGCAGCGACGAGAGCGGAGCGAAACAGTTTAGGGTTCAGCAAAAATAACTTAATTTTTTTTTCTTTTTAAATGTAAGAAACGGCGTTTTGTGGATAATAATCCACTGCCTTACATTCATGTGCCCGTGCCGGCATAGTGGCTCTCTTGTGTCCGCGGTCTTGGTCTCTTATGTCCAAGAGGGTTCCATAAGGGTTCAAAAACCGATTGATGTTGGTGGACACGAAAATCTATTTAAAAATTTATTTTAATGACGATAATTGTTCATTTAAGGTTTAATCTAGCACTGGATTCATACGCCCAAGTTCACAGGATCAAACCTGTCTCAAGTCGGTGGATTTTTAGGATGCAAAAAATCGACAGTGTCTGTAGCGGTGCGAGTCAGTCCTTCAAATAGCCCTCTTTGCTCCTGCCATGGGCGCGCCTTTTGGGAAAGCGGTAAAGAATGCGGCTACCACCAAAAAGATCTTGGTTCGACTCCGGCGCTTCACGGCCACACTCTCGCACCGTTACATCTGGTGACCCGGCATTTACGCACGCAGCAAATGGAGACCCGATCACTCCACAGATGGCGCCACGAGATGACTTGCTCGCACGCATTCGTGCAGTCTGCACGCGCTCGCACTTGAGCCCAGCCACGGATCCGAGCAAACAGGCTCAAACTTCACTCACTCACGCAGCAACCTGACGCAGCCTTTCTCTCGCGCTGGTGCACCCATCTGTGGTAAAATATCGTTCACTGGGGGGCGGAGTATGTAGCGGTGCGAGTCAGTCCTTCAAATAGCCCTCTTTGCTCCTGCCCAGGGGGCGCGCCTTTTGGGAAAGCGGTAAAGAATGCGGCTACCACCAAAAAGATCTTGGTTCGACTCCCGGCGCTTCACAGCCACTCTCGCACCGTTACATGTCCATGTCGTATGATTATGTGACATGTTAAAGATTCCTTGAGTATTTATTTGGCTTGGATACTCTCGATTAAATTAATTTCCTAGTGCAATTTCTTATCGTCATAGTACGGATGCTTCACCTTCTGGTGAAGAAACTAGACTTATAAATGCAGATGTGGCAAAGGCATCTGCTGATTATGGTGCTACTTGAAATAATGGTTGCCATATTCCAGGGGATGCACTAATTCTGCAAAGGTTAGGGACATTACGCAGCCCCATTAGAAAAGAAACCCAATCGACAGGGTGGCGTAGTGGTAAGGCGCAGGTCTCGTACGACCACGATCGCAGGATCGGTGGATTTTCACCCAATTCCGTAGATTTTCAAGGTGAAGAAAATCGTCCACACCCATGTCGCAAGATTGTGCGGTACGATAAAGATCCCTTGAGTATCCGTTTGGCTCGGATGCTCTTAAGGCTAAATTAAATACCTAGTGCAATTCGCATCAAATGAGAACTCAGGTGCTGCCATCTAGGGGAAACGGAGCTTCCAAATTCTCAGTAACAGTGGTGCTACTTGAAAAAATGGATGCCCATTACTGGGTTACTCACTACGGCTGCAAAGGTTAATGACCATACGCAGCACCAATAGAAAGAAGAAAACGCATTCATGTTCACAGTTCGTATTTTATAGCGACCTTTCCAATGGTCATTCGTCAAAGTGCTTGAGAAAAAAAAGGAACTTTAAATCCTGTTGGAATCATGAAATATATTTTAAATGATGAAACGAGGATAAAAATTATTTATGATTAATTTTTTAACAGATTTTACAACTGTAATTTTTAAGAGTCAGAAAAAAAATCAATCTTATTTCCTATAAAACGTAGAACGTCTCTTATACACGTAGAATCCTAAAACTTTTTTTTTTGAATTGAAACAATTATAATAAATACAAATTAGAAAAATGTGGGTACAAGATAAAATAATATAATAAAAAAAATAAAATAATTTATGGGGCCGTTCATAAATGATGTCGCGCTTTTTCCCCATATATTTGACCATCCTCCCCCTTTGTGTCCCAATATGTCACACTTCAGCGAACCCCCCCCCCCATTTATCACATGTCACGCTATGTTGCATAATGCATGATGTCACACTTCTTGTTACCCCCTCCCCTCCCTTAGTCACACTTTGTCACAATTTCTCGATCCACCCCCCGAAGCGTGACATCATTTATGAATGATCCCTAATAGCCAGAACAGTTTTGGGAGTTAAAATCAATTTCTTAGGGAGCACAACATCACACATACGTCGTAAAGAAAATAGTTGCAAGATTTCTGTTTCGTAATCTGAGTGTAAGCGCATTTGAAACACCAAATTTACTACATATATGTAGAAGCTCAATTTCAGGTATTTTGGCGTATATCTCTGGCACATGGGAGACAACTCAGGAAAATGAAGTGAAATTCTTACTGCAGATTTTTTTAGGAAAACGCTAAAAATGGCGATATTTGTTACGAAGTTTTGTGTTCGACAACTAACTTAGAATGATATAGAATTTGCAAAGGTTTAGATTTTGTTTTGTGCATAACAAAGCGGAAAAACGTAGTCTAGACATAAAATTAGGGAAAAAGAAAGATCATAAGTAAAAAGAAATACTTAAAAAAGAGATTAACTCTAATTTGTGTGAAAGAGAGTGCTTGGAAAAAAGAGCCTTGAAAACCTTTATTGTGGCTAATTGACTAATTGGAAAGCTTCGACATAAGTAGGAACACGTAAATAGAAATTATCAGAAAGTTCAAGGGCTTACACACGGCTATGTGATCTTTAAGAAAATATTTTCATTTTTTAAAAATGTTTTAATGTATATATGTCTATGCAAAATTTTATTTATAACAGTTTAAAAAATGTGCACGTTCATCATTTTGTTATTTTATTGTAATTTATTTTTGTTTTTGTTTTTTGGCAAAATTAAAAAGAGAATTAATTTTGATTGAGTACTTTTCGCACAAAATAAGTCTAGGTTAGTCTCCCCCAAACCACATTTTGGAGGGAAAGTTTTTATAGTAAAAAATGTAGAAATTATGTTTAAAATTAAAAAAAAAAAAAATCCTACTTTTCTTTCTGTAAAAAATGGTTTGCTTCATTCAAATTTTCTTTTGAACATTCAGAAATTCTTCAACACGTTTCTTATGTGTGTTATTATAGCCTTTTTTTTTCAAGTTGATATCGAAATAAATATCTTCACTTAGATAAAAGTTTTTCAATCTTCCATATTTCTTTTGAGCAAAATATATGAAGGAGTCAACTACAGAGAATTGCGTCGTTTTGCCACACATATATCCTTCTTTTTTTTTGAATAATATTACTTTCCATTCAAAATAATTTACTGAAGAAAAATAAATTTTGAATTCTAAGGATTAACTATTAAATTCTAAGGATTCATTAGGAAAGTTTTGCATGAAATTTTCTTTTAATCTTTTACTTTTCACTGCAATGCTCTTTCATCGATTTCAGTTATTTATAAAAGCATCTAGTTTTTTAGTGCCTTTTCTCGAAAAGTATCAGGGTATTTATTAATTAATTAGTAAATTATACACTACCGCAATGAATGGGTCTAAAAAAATCATATTCAGATTCTAAAACATAATCGCGATGAATACAGTGAACCTTTCATTGGGTCTACAGACGGTTCACAATAACGGGGTTCGATAGCAGAAGTTTTTATAAAAAAATATAGAAAAGTATTTAAGAAAGGATGTAAAGAAGAAAATAAATCGATACTCCTCATATGGAAAATAATTAACTAAAAAATTATTTTCACATTTGTATTTTAATATTGATTATTAAGATCCCAAATGGCATATGGTTTATATATATATAACCTTAAAGTGCAAAGCAAAATGGATTAAAAAAAAGGTAATTCTTTATTATCTGAAACAAATTTAACAATGGTTATGTGTTTCTTCTTTACTTCATGTGTTACATCTTAAATTATTTAAAAGTGATTTCAAAAAGAAGAGATGAAAGTCTTTTAAAACGCAGCCAAATAATTTCAATTGTTGGGCTACTTCACGAATGTAGTCTTTTCTCTCAAGCCAAAGATAATGCTTCTTTATCAATGGTGCCACCTGCAGGTAGTTTCAAACAATGTCTAGTGATACAGCTGCGTTAACCCTCATCACGTATAGATTATAGAGGATTCTTGAAAACATGTCAGAATCTATTTCTTCTTTACTCCATGCCATACAAAAGATAATAGAAAACTGTCTTCTTTTTGAAAATTACACTCCATTTCTCTGGAGAAAAAAAGGAATATTTTTAAAAGTGTCTTATTAATCATACTTTACTTGATCATGTTGTTTATTCTCATTTGTGCATTCTTAATCATATATGTATATATATATATGTATGTATATATATACTGAAACCTGTGTAAGTTGACAACTTGCGGTGCAGCGCTTTAGTGGTCAACGTATAGACGGTAGAGGTGATTTCATTTTGCTTATCTTTTAGTCCTTATTTACACTGTGCATTTATTCCTTTTTAACAAATTAAAATAATTTTAAGCTTCATTTCAGCATGATGTTTTAACGTTACTTAAAAATAGTAATTAGCTATTCTTTTTTCAATTATCTAAAATACCATTACAGAAATTTAACCTAAGTGACTTACAATGTATCATGCAACAAAGTACTTAGTTAAAATAAAGGTAAATATCTTATGTAATTCATTTATTTGATGGCAAATATTTCCTAAAATTACATAATTATTCAAAACAATTATTTTAGATAGAATACAAAAGAAGAAATTCATTTAAAGAACAAAAAAAAAAAAAAAAAGCTCATAATAGTTTTTCGTAGGTTGAGCTACAAAGATATTTACACAAGCTTGAGATTGATTTTTAGTAAATCCAGACAAATACTGGTCTAACATTATAGCATAAATGCCATCCTGGGAAAATATTTTTTACTTGTATTTATCTTTTTAAAAATAAATAAATATAATCGTAATAATTAGGTGGTCAACTTACAAAGAGTTTTTATCGAACTCCCACCCAAATTTGGTGCATGTCAATATAGACAGGTGATTAAGATAGGAGGTCAAATTACAATACCTACATTACACAAAATAGGGCTAATTTCGTTTCCTGCAAACATATATATTAAGAGAAAATTTTCAAACGTTTAATTGAAGTTGAATTTTCTAAACCCTAATTAAAAACAAAAAAATCTGCAGTCGATTTTTCCAAGCTCATTTGAATTTGATTCCATACAGTATAGTCCCATACATTTTCGAAGTCTCAGAATAAATCCTTAATTTTTTTTAAAAGGTCCTTTATAATAAAAAATACCGACATTCAACATTTTCAGACCTTGATGCCATCAAGCTTCCCAGATATAGAAGATATATCTTAACGAAACTTTACTACGAAGCATCATTGTTTTGCTATAAACATTTATAAGCTAAAGCAAGACCATGAACTTAAAGGCATAAATGCCGTATTAAGTTTTATGCGTGTAAAAAAAGAGTTTTTTTAACACTTGGATAACATATAAATGATGTATTTTGCTTTTTTGCAGTTTTAAAAACAGTATATTTTCAAAAAAAAAATAAATAAATAAATAAATAAATAAATAAAATAAAATAATAATAAGTAAAAAAATAAAATGAAATACAAAATTTAAAAAATAAAACTAAATTATATAAACAATTAACTTTTGAAGTTGTAAGGGCTGGTGATTTACCACATTACAATCAGGTATTACTTTAATTTTTAATTAAGCTGTGCATAACATTACGCATATCGAAAGTTTCGAAAGTATAATGAAATCCACTTTATTCTTTAGGATATATTAATCTTCAACTACCCGTGTAACATTCATGAATTCTTAATTTAAACCATTATGTGTCACAGGAAATTATCAACTTAAATTAAAGAGAATACTTAATGAAATATCTTTGTTACCCTAACTGCTGAAAAGAGAATAATGATGAAAGTTATCTAAACTTGAGCATTTAGGAGCTTCGTTCTGAAGTAAATGAAGTGTAATGTAGCAATATTTCACGAGAACGTAAATAATTTTATCAAATACGTAGAACACATATTTTTGAATATAATAATTATGTTTGCGAATTCTGAATACAACAAAAAAGAAAAAAAAAACAACGTTATTTAGCAGAAATTTACAGTAAAAATTAAGTAATTTTTGTGTCCTAATTCCATTTTTGAATTGAAAAAAATATTCGTTGAAGCGCTGAAACATGTGTAAACAGTTTTCGTTGACACTCTTTTACTGCTTGGAGTTATTCCAATTTATTGCAAATATATACAAAGATATTGTCTTTCTGCGTATATAATTTTGAAATTAAAAGTTTTACTTGCGTTTAAGCAATTGGTTCCATTATTACTCACAATCAAGTATGAAAAACACAGAAACATATTTAGTTAATAATCAACTTTGTTTATGGAAGGTTTTCACTTATATTGTGCTTTTGAGATGCAGAAATGCAAATCACAAAGACTTTTTTTCACCCTCCATACATCAAGAAATTATCTGCTTATGAAAAATGGCAGTAAGCTTATCTGTTTTGGAAAGTTTAAGACTTTCTAGACGCATTAAAATATTCTTAAGAAGACAAATAGTTATGTCTCCATTTTATAGTTTAAAGAAAACATCAAATGTAAAGTAACATATAAATATACTTATTAAAAAAGTAAGTTTTAACAAAACCACTTCGGTTAAAAAAGGGGGTTTCTATTGGATTTATAAAACTCAAAGTAACTAATTACGAAACTTCCGGAAATATAATTATGTTTAAATATAAATATGAACATATTAGTGCAATTCTCTTGTCTTAAAACGATTAGTAAGCGACACAATTATCGTGTCTAAGCTCGGTACCTAAAACATAATTTTGTAAATTCAAAGATGGCATTAAAAGCAAATATAAAAAAACAGAATACATTTTACTTATTTTTAGTTACACAAATATATTTTTTAAGTATTTTCTTTCTACTTTTTTTCTTGTTAATGAGTTTAATTTGCTTGAATTTCCATCATGTGCACCTAAATATAATACATTTTTTATGAATGAAAAAAAAACTGGTGCTTGTATTATTGTACAACAGTGACTTTGCAATCTGAAGTAGGCTGCACTACGCAGTTTTTGAACTTTTACATGGCTTACATTCTGTATACCTTGTTTCATCACGGAGTATAACTTTGTCCATGCATACCCAGACATCATATTGTGGTAATGTAGACGCATGCTGTACTACGGTTACTTTGTAATCTCTTGTAGTAGGCTGCACTATGCAGTTGGAGAACGTCTGCATATCTTAATTTTGTATACTTCGTTTCTCTACTGTATATTACTCTGTCTAGGTATACTCAGACATCATAATATCAGATCAAGCTATGTTTCATTTTTTTTACAACTTTATATTCTTCAAAACAAGATATCAAATTTTGTATACTGTTTCTCTACTGTGTTTTAATCTCTTAATGCGCATCCAGACATCAAATTGTAGTATTGTGAATGTCTGTAGTATGGTTTAACTTTGTGTTCTTTATTTCTCATCTGTGTATTACCCTATCAACTTATATCCAGTTATATTGAGTATATTGTTATAGTGTGGTGCGGCTTTGGTTGTGCGCAATTGCTCAATGATACTAATGCTTGTAGTGTAACAATTTTTGTTATCTGATGTTGATTTACAGACACTATGTAATCTTTCGTAGTCCGAACCACGCGCATTATGACTTTTAGAGTTTTGCAATGACCTGTAATTTTTTTTAATGTTTTTCATAAATTTTCGGTTGGTCGAGCTCTCCGGGAACCCCATTTGCTCCCGAGGGCTTGCACTCGGGGTCATCTAAAAATACCATAGGCCAGAAAATGGAAGGTGCGGGGGGTTTCTGGGAGCACTTGCACTTGTACACACTCTCAAAAATATCTTATTGTCGACGATTCTTCAATCGCAAGTTCTCGCAAAATAGGCGCCAATATACTTAACTATGGAGTTGGTTTGAGTAATGCCTTTGGGTAAACAAAAATCTTGTTGTTGAAAACGACTGGAAATTTGCATGCAATTCACACAAAATTACATAAAACACACCTTTTAGAACATCTGATTGCAACCAAAAGGGGAGGTGCATGCCTAGACAGTATACGGGTCCTACGTACGAAATTTCAAGTTTTTACGATTAAGTGTTTTTGAGTTATGTGAGATACGCACATACGCACGTTTATACATACGGACGTGACGACAAACTCTTCAAAACAGACTCAGGGATGGTCAATATAAATATTTCTGTGCACGTGCGTACGTACGTACATACATATGAACATTGTTCAAAAACTCTTCAAGCTGATTATAAGTTGTGATAAAAATGCGAGTTTAGGCAGAAATTTCAGTGGAAAATGTTTGTATATTACAATACTTCCTGTAATTCGTATAAAGTGAAAACAATGTTTATTATCATTTAACTACTTTTTTTAAAAATGAAGTATAGCGAGTACGGATGTTTAAAATGTTTTAACTTTTGTGGGAAATGTAACTACTTTAGGCATATCTTTGAGATAAGATTGCAGAAAAAATTAATTAAAAATATATATAATAATAAACTAATAAAAATAATTAATAATTAATGTATATAAAAGCCGAAATAAAATTGTGACAACTTTTCAAATTTAAATCGTCCCAAATGGTACGTTAATAAAAACAACTGTCAATAGGTCTAGGAAGTATACACTTGATTAATTTTTTTTTTACTTCTTAAAATTAGAAACGTTTTTGAAAATTCATATTCCTGTTTCCATCATTCAGAATTCAAATTGTTTCATACCGATAAAAAGTCGTACAGCCAAACGTCAGTACAAATTTATTGGTAAAAGAAAACTCACATGTTTCTTTAAGAAATAGTAAAATAGAAAACCATCCAACTTTCTACAGTTCAGATTAAGTTCCTTCTAAACCAAAAGCACGTGTATGCAGTTATCATGCCAAGTTTGGGAAAAACAACTTTGTTCTTTCGTATATGTAGTGTATATTTAGCCGCATAAAAACAAAAATTTGTTTTTTTCATTTGCAAATATATTTTAAACAACAAAAACATTGTAAAAAAATTGCACGCAAATAAAGCAGAAATGAAGCATTCAGAAACTCCATTTTTACACATATATGTTACATGTGTTTTAGCATTTTAGTTTTCGTTCTTTCTGTACTTATTTCTGCTTACATTTTAATTCTCTGTATTTTATTTTATTATTTTTGCATTGTTTCATATATTTTTTCATTTTTATGCATGCTGTGGTCCTTTTTGCTTTGTTGTATTTGATATTCCTGTTTTACTTTGTGTACTTTCAACTCTGGTGCTTTTTTTATTGTTTCCTTCCAAGTTACTTCTACTTTCCCGCTGCCTTGATTCTCATTGGTTTGCAGATAAATCTTAGGCTATATAAGCCGGGTTTTTTGTTGGTTTGTCTGCTTCATTTGGATGTTTTTGCATCTAGAGCAGCTGTCGGCAACCTAAATTGACTGAAGATCCACTTTTCAAGTTTGGCGAACAACAAGATCGACTCGGAGGACGACGGGGGGGGGGGGGGGGTGGTAATATACACTTATTAATAAAAGGGCATCTCGGAATTGAGCCCGTCTTCAAATTGTAAAGGTATTCTTGTCAGAACAAGTTTTGATGCTTATAAACTACCTACTTTAAAATTTCTAAAATAATGATTTGTTAATACCGTTAACTCGCATCAACATTATACTAATATATTATTTCTTTTGAATTTGATTTAAACAAAAAAACTAAGATTTTTTCTTAACTAAAACACACATAAAAAATGCAGTTACATTCTTGAATTAACTCTCGCCGAGAGCATAGTGATTGTGACGACTGACGTTCCGTATTTTTGGACGGTTTTTTTGGTCCGGTGAATGGTCTAACAAACTATATTCAACTGCAAAGTTTCTTGACTATGGAGAAATATGCTGAGAGCAAGCGAAGAAAGTAGTTCTCCGAGCGGTGTCCGATTTTCGAGTTAAACTAAGCACTTCGCTATAGAAATATGATAAGTTATTTTAACCTACACATGTATAGCGCTTATTTGTCATAATTTTCATAAAATGTTATATATTTTCAGTTTTACGAGAAGCGCAATTCATAGTAATACCTTCATTTAGAACTGAAACCTCTAGCCAATAAGAGCTCACGAGCAGTTGGCGATCTTCCGATAAGCGGTTTGGCGAGATTTGGAATTGTTTACATTTATGTCTGACTCGCTGACTTGTAACTTGCTTAAAGCTAAACATTTTTTATTATTCTATTCGTTAATATAGTTATAATTATTATTATTATTATTGTTAATATCGTTCTTTTTATTATTGTTATATTCGATAATATCGTTATTATTATTATTATTATTATTGTTAATATCGTTCTTTTTATTATTGTTATATTCGTTAATATCGTTATTATTATTATTATTTTGTTTATATCTTTCTTCTTATTATTATTATATTCGTTAATATTGTTCTAAAATATTATTATATTTGTTAATATCGTGTTATTATAAGAATGGAATCTACTCCAAAATTGAACTACGTCTTTCAACCCCACAAGAAAAGCAGTGCTTTGAAAACCTCTGAAAAGACAATAGTCATGAATGTATTTCACAAATTGTCCACCATCTGGGAAAAACTAGATAAGTCGATTTTTGGCGAAAATGAGATAAATACCTTGGGCAACCCATATTGGTGTCCTACACATCCTGTAAAAGTATGAAAGTCATAATGTTAGTGGTTATGGCTTTAAAACCATTGTGCATTATTAGACCATTTAAAAAATATAGTGCATTTCAAAATGTAGCTGTAATTAATAATGTTTTTGATGTTTGTACAATATCTATCTGCATAAAAGTATTAAGAGTATAATTTCTCTCTTTTTTTGGCGAAAGGAATAACTTATGATGAAAATATATTTGATCCAATAAAATAAATTATGATTGCGCAAAAAAATTATGTTTTTAAATTTGTTACATTTTCTTTTTATTTATTTATTTATTTATTTTTTTGATAAACAGACAAATGATTTTTCAAACATGCGGTGTGCCAAATAGAGTGCTTAATCAGATTATTCGCCAAGTTGGTAGCTTGACCCTCCTCCAGTAACCCAACAGCCTCGCTGTTCACTCATTTCCTCGGCCGCGCGTTGTGACGTCATTGTCAAGAAACGTTGCAGTCTAGTATAGTAAACGTTTTCTGAAAGGAAAATAAATTCGCCATTTAATTCAAAAGTTATTTTATTTATTTATTTAAACTATAAACTGTTCAAAATAGTGTCGCGATCGACCGAAAATGGGCTCGCGATCGACGGGTTGCCGACCACTGATCTAGAAGCTCTACTATTGCATTGAAAAAGGGATTCCAAGCAATCACGAAACACTTGTCTGCATTTTAATGCTCATTTGTGCTTTAAGTACGTGTAATTATTTTTAGTTTACTTGTGCAAAACGTTCCATTATGTTTTTTAACAAAACTATTGTTAAAATTCATGGAAAAAATCTCAAAACTTGAGGAAAACGTGGAAGAAAACCACCTCTTGGTATTTTATTCAATATAAAAACTTTTTTGGTTAGGAAATTTATTTTATAGGTGTAGCCAAAGCACTCCTTTTATTTAATGTATCACTTTGTGAACGTATATTACTAGCATGTTAAATGAACTTTTAATGAACGTAATTTTAATCTCTGTGGGACATTAATCATAAAACAGAGAGCGAGAAACATGCATAATTTCCCAACTTAAAACCATTATAATTTGCAGGAAATTATCAACTTAAAGCCACCTGAATACTTAATGAAATGTCTTTGTTCCCTGAAGTGTTAAGAATGGGGTAATGATGAAAGTTTATTCACATCAAGGGCTTTTATGAACTTTACTCTACAGTTAATGAAGTGCGACGAAACAATATTTAGAAGAGTATAAATTGTTTTGTCAAATGGAGATAATTGTAAATCCGATGCTAAATTGTTTAGAAAAATATTGATACGGGGAGTACAAAGGAGTGTCTACACTGTTGTCAGCTACGCAAAAGTTGAATTTTATTACGTGCTTCTCATTAGGATTTAATAATCATTTACACAGCATTTACTTCTGCCTTTCTATGAATTAAAATTTAATGAATCAAAAACGTTTGTTGAAATATTCAGGTTAAAAGCAGTGGTACGATAAAAGTATGCATTTACAAATTTTCTTTAACCCTTTATCTACCGCATTATGATCTGCAGTGTTTTTTTTTTTTTTTACAGAAAGAGTTTCTCTAGGTAATTAAGGTATTTACATAAATAAAATGCTCAGTCTATAAGTATTTATTTCTTTACAGCTAATAAGTGGCACAGAGTATTTACATTGTGAAATTAATTACATACACTTTTTAATCAAAATATTTCGTCAAATAGTTTTCTAAGTTCTTAACTAACACATTAAAAAAATCAGTGACTTGATTCTTGAATTTTACTGCTTTTTTGGATCGAAACTCTAAGGGTGCTGGGATGGAATTTATAGAGAATGGCACTTATAAGTACCGTCGGTAGATAAAGGGTTAAGCAAAAAAATGATTGCGTTGGTTATACTATGACGGCATGCGTTTAAAGAACATTATTTATACAAAAAAAGAAAAAAAAATTGCGTTTTTCTTTAACAGATTTTTCTTTTCTTTCTAACAACATGTTTATTTCTAACTCGATTCTACCAATATGTGGCATGCATTTATTATTAAATGACAAACTGCATTTTTGCGATATTAATTTCAAGTGATTTTTCGGTCGAATCATTTTTTAATACATTGGTGTCGAGAAAATTGTGTATAATGTTTTAAATATTACTTTTAGGATGATTCACGTACGATTGCTTTAGAAAGTCTACAGGGGTCGATCCAGAATTTTTAAGTGTCTGTTTTTTTTGAGAGTTTTAAACAAATTTTTGTGAAAAATCTAATAATTTTGTGAAAATTAAACATTTATACATTATAGTGATGAAAAACATTTGCTTCTTTTGACTATTACCTGTATTACTATTTGAGTCTTTTAAAAAAATAAATAATGGTGTAAAAAGTATGATTTAGAAGCTTGGAATTTTGTAAAGGGACCGTTTTGATTGATTTGAATTTTGTGAAGGGTCCGTTTTGATTGATTTAAATTTTGTGAACGACCCTTTTCGATTGATGTGAATTTTGTGAAGGGTCCGTTTTGATTGATTTGAATTTTGTGAAGGGCCCTTTTCGGTTGATTTGAATTTTGTGAAGGATCCGTTTTGATTGATTTGAATTTTGTGAAGAACCATTTTTGTTGATTTGAATGTCTACAGGGGTCGACCTAGAATTTTTAACAGTGTCCGTTCTTTTGCGAGTTTTAAAGACATTTTTGTGAAAAATCTAATAATTTTGTGAAAATTAAATATTTAAATATTATAGTGATGAAAGCTGTCATTACTATTTGCCTCTTTTTAAGAAAATAAATAATGGTATGAAAAGTACGATTTAGAAGCTTGGAATTTTGTGAAGGGTCTGTTTTGATTGATTTGAATTTTGTGAAGGGCCCTTTTCGATTTATTTGAATTTTGTGAAGGGCCCTTTTCGGTTGATTTGAATTTTATGAAGAGCCCTTTTCGATTGATTTGAATTTTGTTAAGGGTCCGTTTTGATTGATTTGAATTTTGTGAAGTTTCCGTTTTGATTAATTTAAATTTTGTGAAGAATTTATTTGAATCAATTAGAATTTTGTGAAGGGTCCAAAAATGGATCCGAATTTCGTCCGGCGTGACCCCTGGTATACTTAATATTTATTTGAATTGAGTCTTCTGATCCATAAGATTTTACATAATCTTAGATAAAAAATGTGGGAAAATTTAAAAATAAATACAGCATGCACGGAGTGTAGCAGAAAATTTGCATTTATAATAGGTTTTGTCATCATGTTTACATATATTACTCCACCATAAGAACACACTTGTACAGCATTAATTTCAAGTACCCTCTTGTAGAACAATTTGTTTTCTTGTTTAATGGTACTTTATGACATCTATATTCAGATTAGGTCGAACGGTTTTTATGGCAACATTGAACATTTTAATATTGTAATACATATAAAACTCGACGCTTTGATGTGTCATGCACTCTCAGACTTTTGTATGATTACATAAAAGGGATGTTTCATTAAAATACGAGTAAAATGATTGAAACAAAAAAATAAGCATTCAATTCTAAAAGAATGTATTAACAAATTCTATGTCATATTTTTGAAGGTTTGAAAACAAAGCAAAATTTTTGAAAGATAAAGAGAACAATTTAAAATCTACGCTTTGATATTTCATATTTTCTTAGACTCTTTTATAATTACATAAAAAGCGATGTTTCCGTAAAATTCCGAAAAAATCCACTGAAACATAAAAAATAAACCATAAATTAAAAAAAAATACATTTGTATGTCATATTTTTGAAAGTTTTAAAACAAAACAAAATTTTTGTTGGTTCAACAAAACAAATAAAAACGCGTTAAATTTTTTAAAGCTATTTTGGAACGCAAAACCAGAGAGTTTCCGTTTCCCATATGTCCCCCAGAACTCTAACGTTTGTATAATCGCAAAATTAATAGCTATTTACTGCAAAATAATCGTTTTAAAACATAATAGGGGTTTAAGAGCTGCTTAGTGCACAATATTCACTGACCTGTATAAAAATCCTTAGTACTTTTGATACCTTAAATGGTAAGGACGAGTGTGTATCTAGTATCTACTTTATCAAGAAGTATTTCTATCTTAAAAGTACTTCTGTCAAGAAGTATCAAAAAGTATTTCTGTCTTTAAATAGATAATAAAATGGTTTTTCAATATTTTTTATGTGTTTAGAAATTAAACATTGACTTTTAAAAATATTTGAAACGACATACTAAAAAGATTACTACAAATAATATTCTGTTATAATTTCGTGTCCCTAGTAAAAGTGTCATGCCTTCTTAACTTCAAACTAAATGAATTCCGACCGGAATATCTTACCTTGACGTTATCTCAGAAGAAAGACACAACAGGCATCCCATTATACTCGAACATTACCATTCTGGGACATATTAATTAGGAGGCAGTTTTAATACAAGTACTTTAAACGACGCATTTATTAACTTTACACACGCATTTCTATAACATTACAGTACCTCATGCATAACCATATACTGGAAAGACACTTTTCCATTTTATATTGTAAAATGCGCAAAATATATTTATTATCAAAAAGCATTGAAGTGTATAATACAGTTTGCTTTACACGTTTTGCCCATTCAACAAATAGAAAAATGGTGATAGTATTCTGAAGCATATGTATGCTCTTCAGAATGCTATAACCACTTAATAACATAAATATTGTTATTCACTAATAGTAAAATCCCAAACTATTATCTGTTGTTAAGGTTAAATATGCAAACGAGATTTGTGGTAAACGTTATTGACTACTCTGCTGTTCTGTTTATTTTCGCATTCTGCGAACATTAATTATATTTGTCGTGCTTTATTTTGGCAGAGGATTCAAAACGACACTTTCCCTTCAATAACTGTATTAATGCAAAGTAAAAATTTATAATTAGTTGAGGAAATACTCTGGTATACATTTTTAGCCTACTTTCGAGTAAAAGTTTTAGAAAAGGGTAAATAAGGCTTAATGTATCGTGAAAATCATGTTAAATGTTTTTAAAAAAATCAAAAATAAGTTAAGTAATTAAATAAAGATTGAACAATAAAATATTAGAATGTAGGACTTTGAGATGTGAAAAACGACTGTCTGTACACTGTTAAAAAAACTGAATTTTCAGCTTGTTTTTTGACTGATTTTAACGGAAAATTTCCGTAGTGCTTCAAAACATGGTTTTTCCTTCCAAAAACGGAAATATCACGTTCCTGAAAGTATGAGAACGGAACTTTCCCGTTTTATGGTTGCTGTATTTAAAAGGATCAAGGGAGAAAAAAGAAATGGAACTTCTGTCAAGTTACAGGAAAATATTATCAGAAATGGAATGTTTCTGGCAACTCTACTGCCGTACTTTTTCCGTTATTTTCAGGAGTTTTTCTTTTACAGTGCAGTTAAATTACAGTATGTCTGTAATTAAAAGCAAATTATGCAAACTCTTGGCACAAGATCCAAGTTTCTTTGAACATTTTTTTTTATTTGAACAATATTTGTTCATTTTGAACAGTTCAAAAAAAAAATAGCAATAGCGCCCATGGGGAAAGGTGAATCCTGATCTAACAGACGGATTTTCGTAGAGCAAACCTTATAGGAAGGAGCATATGACGTAGAACATGTACGGGTACGAAGTTCATCCAGAGTTAAACGATCATATTTTCCCATGAAAGGTTTTTTTCTGGATTTTTAGGCATATTTATGAATGAATGCATGAGTAAATGCAACAGTGAAAGAATGCATAAATGAATGAGTGAAAGAATGAATGATGGAATAAATAAATGAAAGAATGAGTGAATGAACGTGTGAACCAATAACTATCAGCCGTTGAAAAAGATACATTTGAAGAAATAAAGAAATAGTGCTAAATGAATGAACGAGTGAATCAATAGCTATCAGCCGTTGAAAAAGATATATTTGAAGAAATAAAGAAATAGTGCTAAATGAATGAACGAATGAATCAATAGCTATTAGCCGTTGAAAAAGATATATTTGAAGAAATAAAGATATAGTGCTAAATGAATGAACGAGTGAATCAATAGTTATCAGCCATTGAAAAATTTATATTTGAAGAAATAAAGAAATAGTGCTAAATGAATGAACGAGTGAATCAATAGCTATCAGCCGTTGAAAAAGATATATTTGAAGTAATAAATAAATAGTGCTAAATGAAAAACAGAGAGAGATAGCTATATTATAAATCTGATGCTGGTATATATGAGAAAGTAGGCTCATATAGAGCTAGAAGGAATTTCTTGTTTTTATTTGAATATATTTCAGAATTTTAATTTGTATTTTAAGTCAAGTTTATTTCTAATAAATAATATATATTGAGATAATGTCTGTAGTTATTGTGGATAATTTAAACCTTGTTCTGTTACTATTAATAATTCGGAATGCCTCTTGAAGTTTCTCTATTAAGGAAAAAATGCAATTAAACATTAAATAAATGCTAAAGACAATCAAACACTAACAATTCTCTTAACCATGCTTACAAGGCTTTATTAAATTATGACGAGAATAAAAATAAGTTATTAAATTTTACAGCCGCAGGTGCCAAAAGAAGCAAATTTCTTTTTATTTCATGACTGAATGCTACTTCAAGCTTCAGGAAGCACGGGAGAAACTCTTATGTAAATCACGCATTGTTTATTTTTTATGTTAAACACAAAGGAGTTTCCGGTGACACATTCCGTGAAGTGTTGTCAGAAGGTCTTTGTAAAAAAAAGGTAAGGAATATTTTCAAAATTTTATATACGCTCCGCTTAACACTAAAAATGATAAAAATAAAGAGCTTTAAGGTGCTGTAATGTCATAATTACATGATTTCCTGATTGTAATTTTAAGTTCGTTATAATATTTTATAATCATCTGATAAATTAAACAATTCCGTTTGCTTTTGGTTTCGTACCTAAAAACAGCAAAAATCTGTAGTCCGTTATGAATTGTTTATTTTCGTGTTTGTTGTATATGGTATAATAATCCTATTTTAGTTGCTCCAAATTATCGTTAATATTTCAGCTTTGATAATTTTACAAGATCAAGATAATTTAAATAATATTAAGTTCTTTTAATGAACTTTTAATTTAAGTCGGATGTTTTCTGTTATTTTTACTCAAGCTGATGTTATTAATTAATTTTTCTTAGAAGACTTAACTACAAAGTTTTCTCTCATTGTAATATAGTAAAGATTCGACATTTTAAAGTGATATTTTGTTATTTTTTTCTTCATTTTTACTTTAGATATGAGATTACATACATTTACGTGATAATATATTTTTTTCATTTAATTGTTTCTTCAATCCTATAAACAAAAATAAACAAAGATAAATTCTAAAAATCAAATATGTACCGAAAATATTTTTAAAGATTTTTAAAATACTAAAAACTCTCCCCTCGTACAGAGTCGAGTATTTTTCTTTTTTCTTTACATTTTTACTTTAAAATCAGTGAAAAATATCTAACATCAGATTTCTAGACGATTTTGTTTCTATGTTTTTCGTTTCTTTCAAGTAGTTTCGATTGAAAATTAAAACAAGCACTCCATACTTAAGACAAATATTTTCTGAAATCTGTTGCTGTGTACGCATACAGTTAAGAACATAAGCAGTTTACAGAATCTAATTTCGTAATAATTCAAAATTTTTAATTGGTCCTTTTCGCTAACAACTTTTTTAGAAAGAGAACAAAATATCTTGAGAGTGTAGTTAAAGACAATAATTTGCAATTGATTGAGTTATTTGCTCGGGGGTAAAACGTTATAAAATGCCTAACATAAACGTTTGTTTCAAGATTAAAACTAAAACTAATAAGCACAGCCCAAAATAACTTCTTCATAGTGTTATGCTACTAAAAGATATGTATTTTGTGAGCAAACATTTTCTGTTCAAAATTCAGTACTTTGATTTAAATCTTCACAATTGTTTCTTAACCTTTTTTAGTATTGAGACACCCTTAAAGCCAAAAAACGGCACACAACTTTAAACTCCTTGCAACATTAATTTATTATTAACTTTTGCACGATATTAAGTTTTTTAATACTTGATAATAATTTAAAATGCTTCTTTATTGTTATTTTTCATATAGAAATATTTTGGACATATGGCGATCCTCTTTATACCTCGACGAAACCCCCCTGTTTAGGAAAAGTAATGATTGCCATCGACACAGAGATCAAGTCTTAAAATATGTAATTTATTACATTTACAGAAAAAAATTTCAACTTAAAAGTTATAGATCGGAACATGGTGCAATGGATAGTTTTAAGCCTATAAAAAGCTTTATTCACACCTCGGTTTTAACACTTTGTTGAATATACGATGGAGAATGACGCATACTTTAATTTTGAATTAGGTATTTATTCCAAAATAACGTGTTACCAGTTATGTAAAAACTCAAACCTTGGTACAAGTACAATAAGACAATAGGTTTTCTTGTCTTGACTAAATTTTATCTAGTGGAGCTGCTCTTCGGATTGTGTTTGATTTGTTGAATTTTGATTTGTTGAATTGTGATATTACATCATGTCAAAATGTTCATGTATTACAATCTGAGTTTCAACATCACATATAATAGAGTGATACGTAACTTCGTTGAGAGCTTTAAAGGTAAATACATCTCTAGTCAAGTTTCGTGCACTAAATGAGATTGACCTATTTAAGATGTCATGTCGGAATTCGTGTAATGTCTTTCGTAAAACTGGAGAACATACCAAAGCTTTTCACATCTGCAGGTATCAATTTTTTGAATGAATTGTAGTTTTGCGATGTCTTTGAAACTCAAAAATTGATCATCAGTTCCGTCTGTCATGTTCTAGTCATAAAATGAAATCAAATAACGAAACTATATATTATGCATACATTTTTCGAACTTCTCAGATGCAACCGCACGTTTTGTCAAAATCTGTGTCAATATAAATATGTTGTTTTTATCGAAATGTATTTCATGTCCTTCAATATACAGTGGAACCCCCCTATTCGAACACAATTGTTCTAGGAGGCAGTTCGGATAGCGAATTGTACGAATAGTGATTTTTTTTTCACATAAGATACAATGTAAATTGGATTAACTCGTTCCAAACCCACATATGGTTGTATATTTAAACCTATGAAAAACAAATGTACTGTACTGTTCACGGGTTCCGCTTTCAAACTTTGCAACGAGTTCTTTTTAAATTCAATTGTAGTTCTTACTGCTTTCCTTTTAGGCTTCGTTGAGTCAAGCTTTTTGGACCCTATGGCTGCCCTATTTTTAATAGAAATAACAACAAAATGTCACAACGTTTCATGGATCTTGCGTGGATGAAGTGTAACGTAAGGAAAGAGAGACGAGACTGAGCTGAAGTCAGGGCTGTTAGATGAAAAGGGTCTCAAGAAGCCAAACCGTTCTGAAAAAAGGCCAAAGAGAAGCCGAACTATTTTTTAAAAAAGGGAGAAAAAGAATAAATGTTTCAAAAAAAAAAAAAAAAAAGGAGAAAAAAAAAATCTTTTTTACAAAGTTAAAACTGTCAATAAAATCCCAAAAAGTATTAAAACTAAAAAAAATCCATAACGCCAAACAAATAATTCCCAGACGATTTCAAAAATACGAATAGCGGGAGAAGCAGGAATGGAGAGTTGAATTTTACTTGAAAAAGTTGTACGAAAGGCGGGGTTCCACTGTATTGAAATTAATATTAGGGGTACTTTGGGTACTAAAGTGGAAGAAATTACTTTCAATAAGGTAAACCAAAAAATAGAAAAATCAGATTAAACTAAAAATATCAGCAACTAAAAATATAAACAAATAAGCTGATTTTCTTCGATGTATTCGTCGGAGATACATGCATATATGAAAACGAAAGAGAACCCACGAAGGAGGCTTTTAACCATTTTGAATTAGCTCAAATATATGGTAATGATGCTACATCAAGACTGTTTATACTGCATCACAAAAATACGAGAAAGAAAAGTTACCAACACAACATAGGAAAGAATATAGTATCTCTATTTGCAAAAGTAACTGAACTTGCACTAGAATGTTACGTGGGATTTACGTAGTCCGTTGTAAATTTTAAAAGGGTTTGATTATGTACTTGCTTTCATGTTTTGTTTGTTTTTTTATATTTTATCCTGAAAACAAAGAAATCAGTACGGATTTGTTGGAGAATATGGAAGTACAGTAAAATCTGTAAAGTTGACCACATTTGTAAGTTGACCCCCTATCTAAGTTGAGCACTTTTGTCAAGAACTGAATTAGCCTTTCACCTTCTACTTTACCCTCTGTAAGTGGACCACAAAAGTACTGCACTGCAAATGGTCAACTTACACAGGTTTCACTGTACTTATTTTTTACAGTACACTGTAAAAAATTCTAGCTCCTACCTTTCACCAAAAATGGATAAAATGGTGAAACTTAGCTGAAAGCAGCATTTGCTACTAAATTGAACCATTATACTGATGCAGTTCACCATGAATGTGAGACTAGGAACCATTATGATGGTTCAAATTTAGTACCAAATGTTGGTTGCAGTTAAATTTCGCTATTTTGTTTTTCATTTTTTTAGTGAAAGGTTGAACTAGAATTTTTTACAGTGCATCAGCTATTTCTGTGAGGAAGTGTTATTACTCTAAGAAATTTTCAAACAGAAGAAAAATAATTTATTTTCAGGTTGATTCGAAGATCAAGTAAAAGTACGCGGTGGTGAATCGAACAGTGGCACGTAATGTATTTATTTTTTTTGCTTTTGGATATCTGGTAAAAGTAAAATCTGTGATCTCTTACGCAGATAATCTGGGTGCAAAACTTTCCTTTTAGGCTACGATCCGTTATTGGGGGAAAATATTTCTATTGTCTTACTTTAAGAAGTATGACTATGAAATAGAAAGTGGCGGTACAGGGACTTGCCGCATTTTCACACAGGTATGAATAACGATAATCTTACTTTTTGCATGGATTTTCTTCTTTTTAAGCTTAGAAGTTTTACTCATATTTAAGGGATTTTGATTAAAAAAATTTGAAAAAGGTTGGCATTTCAACGTTTTGGATGGAAGTGAAAGTAAGGTATAAAGAGCTAAACAAATTCATCTAACAATGATGTAGATGGCAGTGAATATGACACTTTCAGTAAGATCGATTTGTTAGACAATTTGTTTTCGACTAATTTCGATATAAAAAAAAAGCAAATGACTCCCTTTTTGGTTTACCGCATATTTTAGTTAGAAAAAAAATCGGGCACAGTGCATGCACAACAAACAGAAAAAAAAAGTATGCTGCCAAACCAAAACTATTATTTTAAGGAAAAGAAATACTAAATTTACGAACATATTACCACCCACCATATAAGTGCTGGGGCGCTTTCCCACCAAAAGCGACGAAGCCATGTTGTCTCCGTCGTAATATACTGTTGCTATGGTTATCAAACAAATGTGATGACCCTTCTTTCGGATAGCGTGGTTATGAAATTAGGTAAAACCAATGACATATTCTGAAAAATTGTCTTTGTCGTATGTTGCTGTTCATTCGGTATGAAAGCACCTTTAATGACTGTTTTTTATTTATTGCAAATCAAGGAAAACCCTGGCCACAGCGAGTTCTAAATATTACTTTACTTCTTGTTATAAATTAACAAATTCAAGTTTATGGAAAATATTTCAATAGTTTATACCCAACCCAAAAAGTACCTTTATTATTTCTTTTCGCAAAATTTTATTTAATAAACTACTCTCATCTTTCAAAAGGAAACGCATTTTTAAAATATATAAAATGTAAACATGTTGCAGTAAGACAATTATCATATTCAATTTCCGCACAAAATATGAATTTCGAGAAAAACATACACTTAAATATCACTTTTGAGAAAAAAAAACTTTTCTAATTCAAATTTTGCCATAATTTTGCTATATCCATCGCTCGTATGGCAACTGAAAGGAAATAAATTTGTATTCTATGTAAGAAAATATATTAAAAGACTATCATCAATTCTTTTCGAAAACGCCTAATTTGTTCCAGTTTCTGAAAGAAATAAAATATTCTTCTTAAATTGAAAACTAAAGCCTGAAATAAATTGAAACGGTTAGGGAAATGGGAAACTAACGTTTCTTTAACGTTATCGAAATTTGTCCGCAACTGAAAATTAATTCGTTGAGTGATGTTTCTTTTGTCGCAAAGCACATAATGTTTTCTTATAGTTTAGTGTTTGGAAGCGTCAGCATTTTTCGTGTGATATTGTTTGTTTTAAAACAAATCGTTAATTGAATATTTTGTGATATATTTCATGCAACTATTTTTTCCAGAGGAAAAAAGTGTTAGCTATAAATTGATGAAATATATTTTCAAAATGTCAAATTAAACAGTTCCGTACCAGAAACAGTTTATATCTTACTTACTCTAAGAAGGATTATGTTTAACTTTCAGGTAACATTTTGTAATGCAGATATTTATTATTTATTGCTCTGATCAATGAACAACAGACTAGAACGTCTTATTAAATCTACAAATTTATGAGACCGTCAATAGCTTCCACAACTTAAAATAACGTAATTTAATATTATTTGAATACAGTTATTGCGTATGAGTTTCTAGCAATCTCTGCATCTTAATTTGCTAAAATGTAAACAAGTAAATGGAGAGGAAAGAAATGAAAATGCAGATAAGAGTTTTTTGGTTCTGCAATATCTAATTACTGAATTCATATTGAGAGACACGCTAAAAAATATCAAAGCAAAGAAACAGTAGGTAAGTTGAAATTATAGTACACTTTATGATTTCATACGAGAAAAATATGATGTAATCAAATATAAGAGTTTTTTTAACACATCTAGCAGACGTAGACGCAAGACGGTATTTAAATTTTTTACTTTGAAACTAAACACAAAAATAAAATAAAAATCTCGTTCGCAAGATCTTTAGCTTCAATTGTTTTGACAAGTGAATCTTATTACAATGGTGATTATTTATTCAAAATTCGGAAAACTTCTTTCTAAATTCAAAACAAACATCGTTTTAATAACAATTCTTTGTGTTTTTAATATTTTTTCTTAAAAAAATATCCACAAATTTCGGAAGTTATGACACAAGAAACACCTAAAAATTCAGGTATCGAAGGGGAAAAAACACTATTTTAAAGGTAAATTTTACCATTCAAGTTTAGATGTGCAAAATATGACATTTTCTATAATTTATGTGATACATTTTATCACTAAAAATGCAATCTACTCTTTTAAACACTAAAATAAGTTATGCAGACACAAAAACTCTTTTTAGCCTACTTCCCCGTAAAGAAAAAAAAGAAAAATAACAATAGTCTGGAAAAAGGTTTAAAGTTTCATAAGAAAATTGTTAAAAATACAGAAAAGTCAAAAATGGGTGAAGTAATTAAATAAAGAATGAAAAAAAAATGAAGTTGGATTTTGAGATTAGATTGTGTGTCTGTCTGCCCTCTAACCCTCCCTAACCCCGACTAATAACTTTTGTGGTAAATGTATCATTTGAACGATCTGTTTTTGCCTTCGAAACATCTCGGAAAGTACATCTCATTTCCGTATTTTATTTTTTTTGAACAGTTTATAGTTCCGTTTTGAACAGTTCAAAAATTCTTAACACACGAAATAATTCAAAAAACCTGAACGGGGAAAAATGAATCAAGTTATATATAACCCGAATATAGGAACCCAGCTCGTTTGGACAAGCTTATTGGAAATAACTCTCGACCCAAACTATTATTTTCTTTGAACAAGTTTCGTTTATTTTGAACAGTTCAAAATATTTAACATTAGCGCCTACGGGGAAATTTAAAACCTATATAAATCCTTATCTAACAGACGGGTTTGCTTGGGACAAACTTTAACAGAATTGGCATATGACGCAAAATACGTGAAAATACGAAGTTTATCCAAAACTGAACGAGCCAATTTTTCCATTAACTTATTCGATTTGGATTTTTAAAGATATTTCTGAATGAATGGAAGTAATGAGTAAATGAATGAATAAAATAGCAATGAATGCATACATGAGTGAATGAATAAATGAGTGAATGAATAAATGAGTGAATGAATGAATAAATAGTGAATGAATGAATAAATGACTGAATGAATGAATGACTGAATGTATGAATTTAATGAATGTATGAAATGACTGAATGAATGAATAAATGACTGAATGAATGAATATGTATTAACCGCTGAAAAAGGTATAATTTCAGTAACTTGAGAGCTAAAGCTAAATGAGAAAAAAAGAGAGATAGCTATATTATAAATGTAAAGATGTCGTATACGGGTAAGTAGGTTGGTATAGACGAAACTTCTTATTTATATAGATTGGCAGCATTTTAAGGGCATAAGAGATAAAAATTAATCACTGCTTCTTTATTAAATGTGCTAAACGTTATCAACTTTATTATTCTTAGCATAATCATCAAATTTTATTTTTGTGCTGAGAAATAATTTTTCGTTCGGTTCTCGGAAAAGAAGCGAAAACTGTATAAATAGAGAAATAAATATTAGTTCAATTAGTATAAATTACATGCACGCATTCATAAATGTTTTGAATAAAAATATTACGCAAGAGTGCAAATTTAACCGCATAGTGTCATGTGTTTTTTCTCTTATGAGGAAGTCGTTATTTTTATTTAATGAACTTCTTTTGAAACACAAAATACAATCAAGCGTTTTCAATTTTTTTGGGTACAAAGCTCTTCATACGGAACAAAAAAAAAGTTTGAATAAAAGATCTCAGAAATGAGTTCCAAAAATATTACAGACGAAAAAGAAAAAAAAAAGAAATAAAAATAAACTTTTAAATTTTTTAGAGAGCGACATTGAATTTAATCAAAACTAGCTTTGAAAACAGCTTCTTCCAAAAAGAAACAAACATAATGCAAAAAATTTTAAGTAAGACAAACGCTTTCTTTTTTTAATTGACAGAAATATTTGTGTTTTCATCTCTTGTAAGATTAATTATTTACTTCGTTATTTTTTCTTTCTTAGCCACAAAACGTACTAGGGAAAGCGTTCTTTAACCACCGACGATACTGATGTGTAATTCCAAGCGTTAAACGATCATTCTAAATCCTATACGAAGAATGAAAAAATGTGTTTAGAAACATTATACATTTTAATATATTTCTATTTAAATCATTCCTGTATCAATTTAATGGATTTCAAATCGTTTGAATTGATAAAGTAATTATGAGTAAGAGAGCGCTCATACCCACGGCGACGAAGACATCTGCGTCTATCAAACTAATTACGAAGAATAACTGACATCATAGTGCAATGAGCAAGTCACGGTCGACTGGAGAAAAGTCTCTTTCAATGATGCAATACAAAATGACAACGCGATGATCAACGCGGGAGCTTGGTTTTGAAATTGGATTGAACCAATGACACGCTCTGAAAAATGTTGCCTTCGTCATATGTTGCTGTTGCGTTCAGTAGGCAACCACCCTTAGGGCACTTTGCCAACAAAGGCGAGAAAAATATGCTCTGCGCTTGCGCAGATTTGCAAAAGACAAGTTTTCGGTCTTTGTCGTTTATGATGTGAAAGCACCCTTATTACTGAGCTTTATGGGTTCTACATAACTTATAGTCTGTGTAATTAGAACAGGCGCATCAAGGTCGTGTTTCCTGCTTTGTCACCATGGCAACTGCGAGGAAAACAACAGAGCCATACTTTTTGTTTTTACACTGTAGTTAAGGCGATTGCATTATTACACCTCCGATTCAAAATATTAGAATAATTGAGAAAAAGTAATAAGAAAAAAAATATTTTCCATTTATTTATTTTTGATACTAAGTAAATGCAATTAAATTTCTCATCAATTAAATCTGGAATGTTTAGACAAGATTTTAACATTTACAAAATATAAAATACAATAGCTTTCTGAAACACATCAAAATATTAGAATAAAATTTAGATTGGTTCAAAATATTAGAATACTTTATCTTACGCAATCTATTTTTGCCATTGAGAAATAAATCTGATTTTAATCCGTCTATTATCTAGACACACGGCAGTGCGTCCGCCAAGTTCAGAAAGTCAGCCAAATTCAGAAACGGCGACACCGGCCAATGTGTATATTTACCCGAACCATTTCGAGCTACTTTTGATCCCATCATTACGCAAAAACTATTAGATCTACATACTTGAAATTTTGTACGACTAATAGAAATCCCCATAACCCCTAGAATATCAAATTTTATTGAGGTTCCTCTTATGGTTATGGAATTATTAAGGTCTTAAAAGTATCATTTTTATCACTCACTCACTCATCAAAAACATAACCTACTTCTAGGGGACTAAGAAACTTGAAACTTGGTATCAAGGTAGACAATTTGGCATATATAAATTAAAAAATCCGAAACTTCAAAAAATTACCCTATCTTCGAAGTTACTAGCATACTCATAAGTAGCATCATACTTAACGACTTCAAACGGCAGCCATATTTTTCTGCCGTTAACATAAACAATACTCTCTCGTGCTTAAAGAAAAATAATTGATGCATTGAAATTCACTTTCCGCCTTAATTTTTCTCCTTAAGGCTAAACTCAAGCTGAATACAAAGGATCCAGTGTAGTAGTTATACAGAACTTTTCAACGTTTTAAATAAAAGATTAATTCAGTAAAAATAAACTTACGGACTAATTACGGAGAAATGTAAACAAACGAAGAAAATCTTTAATAATTAATAGCGACTATTTTGCTTGGTTTAATTTAGTATAACTTATCGTCAATATAAAAACACAAATTTTTAGCTTTTCAAAAATTAATGATATCCCAACAAAACATAAATGTGAAAAAATTCCCAAGTTCAATAGAACAAAAAGGGCCTTCGGAATAGTCGGTGTCAGCGATAAAATAATTGATATCTAACGGGTGCCAAGTTCCATAGCAGATCCCTTAATCATAACTGTAAGAGTACAATGCTCTTTAATTTACTTAAAAACAATTTTTTTATCGGATTCCTAACTTGGCAAGTTTTAATTAAGATAAGTTACGTTCAAGAAGACGATAAGAAGACAATTAGAAATTAACTATAATAGCTTGCCACATGATTTTACAAGCTATTAAAAATTTCTAATTGAAGAAGTTAAATTTTTTGAATGTAATTTACCTTAATTAAAGATGTAAATGAATGTAATTTACCAACTGTTCCGAAGGCCGTTTTTGTTCTCTCGAACTTGGCCTTTTTTCACATTTATGTTTTGTAGGGATTATTATAACTAAAACAACAAACTTATGTTCGCCAAACCAAGTGGGGAAAAAGTTTCTAGCACGGAAACCATGGCGACCAGAAGGGGAAAAAGTGGAGTTGCGTGACCTTGACACGCCGACTCTAATTTCACAGACTAAAGCAAACACGCCCTCGCATTCACTGATTGGCGTTTTTATTTGCGTCACTAAAAGTGACTTTCACCCAGTCGAACGGGATTTGCTGATTGCGCTATCCGAGAAATACATCATCGCTGTTCGTATGATAAATATAGCAACATTCTTCTGCGACAGAGGCTTTTGGTGTGAATGCTCCGGAAGTCAAATCGGTTTTATTTTTTATTAAAATAAATTACATAAGTTTCAAATCATGTATTGTGTTCATGTTCATGTGTGTCCTCATGCTTTCAAACAAATATAAATTCTCACAGATCTGACTGATTTCAGTATTTGACACATTTTAAGAAAGGTGTGCACTAGCTTATGTAACAAGTGCACATGCACCGATTAGGGTCAGTGAATGACGGAAAATGAAAATTATCGAAAGTTTGAAAACTGTGAAATCAAAACTGAATCACATAGAAAAGAAAAATTGCGCGCGATTACTTGATCCCATGAAAATATTCAGTCGACCCAATTTTGTCAACATCTCAGAGCAGGGGTTACATGACTGAGTTAATTGAAGTGGAACGAAAAGGAGGTTTTCCTTTTCTTTTGCTTATTTATTTTAAATTGTAATTTAAATTTTCCTGAGAATTTTCCAAGTTATTAATCAATGAGATCAACACATGTTTTTGATTATGTAATTCCTGCGAAATACTCAGTACCAAGATTGCTAAAAGTACCGTATTTTACGGGGCAGTCGTATTTTGAGAAATTGTCAAGGGGAAATTCAATACGGGGCTGAAAAATTCTCGTATTCTCGCCAGGTTATGTATTTTTCCGGATATCGGATATCTTGAGGCACGTATGAGACGGACCTGTACCGAATATCCGGGTCTGATGTTTGAAGCCTATAAATTTATGTATTTTTTAAACATTAGACAGCGTCTATCTACAATACAGCTTCCATATACACGATTTTACATATATTTTCAAAATATGCTAACAAGCTAAATTTGAAAAAAAAACAAGAAGTTCCGTCTAGAACTAGACGAGACTACTTTCCCATATACACCAAATTCAAATTAATAATCTTGTTATCTCTTTCTCTCTCATTTAGCTTTATTTCTTAATGACTTCAAATATACCTTTTTCAACGCATAATACATATTCATTCACTCACTCATTCATTCATTCTTTCATTTATGCAGTCACTCGTTTATTCATTCATTCATTAACTCATTCATGTATTTATTTTTATTCATTCTTTTACTCTTTCATCCATTCATTCATTTATTCATGGAGAGATATCCTTAAAAATCCCGATAAAAAAAATTCATAGGAAAGTAGGCTCGTTCAGTTCTTGTTAAACTTCGTATCTGTACATGTTCTACAGCGTACCATCTTTCCGTTAAAGTTAGTTGCAAGCAAATCCGTCTGTTAGATCAGGATTTATATGGGATTGACATTTCCGGTAGGCGCTAATGTTAATTTGGTACTTTTCCATTATGACGGCACAAATTTCGCCAAGCAGACTTTTTGGCGAAGCACACGAAAACGGTTACTAGCGGAGAAATTCCGTTTGGAGTTGGCTGCATCATTATTGGCGAATTTATCACCTGCGCCGAGATAATGGAAAAATGATGCTATTTTTTTTTTTAACTGTTCAAAAATGAACAAAAATTGTTCAAATCAATATTTCACGCCGAGAGCTTCTTTCAATAAGCTTGCTCATAGGAAGTTGGATCTTGTGCCCAGAGTTTACATAATTTGCTTCACTATTGCTAACAGGCGCTAATGTTAAAATATTTTGAACTGTTCAAAATTGAACGAAAAGTTGTTCAACTCAAAAAGTAAAATATGGAAATGAGATGTCATCGGTGAGATCTTTCGAATGCAAAACGAATTTTTCGAATCGGACAATTCGTTCAAACGTTATTGGGGGGGGGGGGGGGGGCAGACAGACAGACCGACACACTTTTCCCCATCTCAAAACCCGAATTTCAATTTATTTATTTTTCAATCTTTATTTAATTACTTAACTTGTTATTTGACTTTTCTTGATTTCTAACAATATTTTCTCGATACATTAAGCCCTCTTTCATTCTTTATTATTATTTTTTTACTTTTACAATAAAGTAGGCTAAAAATCGACATGCTGGATGATTGAATATTCTGCGCAACTGTGGGATCAGATTCCGGATATTTAAAAATCAGTTGGATACCGAATCTGAAAGTTCACCAACACCGTTTCAACGTGAAAATCCTGTATTTGGTTTTTAAATTTAGCAACCCTGCATTGTGCACAACGTGATTTAGTTGTTCCTACAACTAATTCCATTCTGCGCTGTTTAAAGTGAAGTTAAAACATGGCATATTCCTTCTGCAAATACGAGGAAAACTTATTGAAATAAATTAAATCTTTATAAATGATTCTATTTTATTCTATGAAGGAGCAAACAACTACTTGCGAGATTTCCATGAAATCGAATTTCCGACTGCAGAAATTTCAATATGAATGTGAAATATTGAATCTTAATCCTTCGAAGAATTTTTTTGCCTTCTCTAGCTTCTTGGACTATATTTTCTATTTCGACGAAACTTTACCTAATTTGGCATTTCTGATGAAAGGGAATATATTTTTTTATTACTTGAATTCAAAGGAGAATCATTATCTTAATGGAAAAACGATTACATTAACTTGACATTCAGTTAGTTTTGAAAAATATTTTTGCATACGTGTTTCAGAAACAAACAAGAAAGTAAGTGAATATCATGGGTTCACTTGCCGATAAAAATAGCGATACAAAATACGCACTATGTTATAATTTAAATCCATGGTAGAGTATTGTGCATCACATAATTTTATCTAAGAAATTAAGATAAAACACATAGTTGAATATTCTTGAGGCTGAACTAATAATAAGCTACAACATACGGTGTTCTCAAAAGGTCCTTGTGTACCTGCAACAAATGTGTATGTTCCGAAAGTCCCTTTACACCTGAATTAAGGGGAGTGGGTACCATGAGAACATTTTTTTTCTCTGTGATGTTTTTATTTACAACTTTTGTCTCATGTCATGTTATATCACTTCATAAGAAATTTAATATTAAAAAAAATGGATTTCTTAAATATAATTTGAAAATTTTAATTTTTAAAACGAAACTTAGCAATTTTTAAAAATGCATTTTCTTCTTCATAATCGCATTTTTTTTTTTTTATCGATTCATTATTCAAAGTAAAACTTTTATGCTTTGAATTTTTTACACTTCAAATACTTTTTGAAAAATAAAATAAGAACTGAAGTAACTCAGAAAACACAACGAAAAATTAAAAAAAAAATCTTTTTGCAGGTTTTTTAAAAGTACTTAAGTTATCATAAAAGAAGAGCATAAATTTGTTATGTACAGTTTCAGGAACATGTGGGAAAATAATCCACGGTATAGATCCACATTTAAAAAAGCCTTTGCATTTTAATTGAGATGAAATGCGCAAAAAACAAAGTGAGAGAAAACATCATTTTAAGTTTTCTTCTTGCAAAAACTTAAATCCTTTTTTTATCAAAATCTCAAGTAAGGAACTGTTTTTTTAATTACAGTCACGATGAAAGTGCTTCTTCTTGATTATTTTATTTTAAAAAATAAATATGTGGCTTTTATTCAGCCCAGTTACTGTTTCGGAATGAAAAGGTGGTAACTCACACCGTAACAAAATCAATGATAAATCAATAAGTATTGCTTCAATTTTCTGAAACTTTCAGAGAACATTTTTAAAGATTTATTTTACTACTTAAGCCAATAAAAATGTTTTTGGTGTTTTTCAACTCTTTTGGGTACTGGCTTCCCTTAAATGCATGTGAAAATGTAAGACGAAATGATATTTATGATTTTTACCTCCCCATCCTAGCAAGAATAATACTCGAGTGAATTACATAGTGACTTCCACGCGGATCTTTAAATTAGCAATTACTTGGCCTGTGGATAGGGGCCGACGAGGGGATATACGAATTCTTCAACCCTATATCTTGTCAAGCACGTTGGGAAGAAGCAAAAATGACTATGACGCTCTGTATATATGCGTTAGCCCTATTTTGTCAAGTACATTGGGAAGAAGCAAAAAGGACTATGATGCTCTGTTTATATGTGTTAGCCATACCTTGTCAAGTACGTTGGGAAGATGCAAAAAGGACTATGACGCTCTGTATATATGCGTTAGCCATATCTTGTCAAGTACGTTGGGAAGAAGCAAACATGACTATGACGCTCTGTACATATGCGTTAGCCGCATCTTGACAAGTACGTTGGGCGATGGGCCGTGGTAGCCTAGTGGTTAGCACGTCGGACTTCCACCTGGAAGGTCGCGCGTTCGATACCCACTGAAGACCACCATGTATACTTGGGGATATGTGCATGTAAAATCCGTAGACCCTACTACCTCTCCCCGTGCGCAAGCAATCCTAAGGCCTCGGCTAACAGGTTAGGGGTCTGGTGGAGGAAAGTACGTTGGGCGAAAAGGTGCAAGGGTGTCCGATGGAGAAAAGTACGTTGGGAAGAAGCAAACAGGACTATGACGCTCTGTATATATGCGTTAGCCATGTCTTGTGAAATACGTTGGGAACGACCGACGGCCATCGGCTCCCTACCTAAGGCTTCGGCTGAAAGGTGCATGGGTGTCCGATGGAGAAAAGTACGTTGGGAAGAAGCAAAAATTACTATGACGCTCTGTATATATGCGTTAGCCATATCTTGTACAGTACGTTGGGAAGAAGCAAAAAGGACTATGATGTTCTGTATATATGCGTGTTAGAGGCCTTCCAGAATGCGGCACCACAGCCTCTAAAACAGGTGAAGTGAAGGCTATGAAGTTGTGCAGAGATAATGGTGCTGCATATAAAGACTTTTCTACAAATAACAGTAAGTGCTGGGAAAATTGCAATAAAATATTGCCCGCACAATGGGAATTTTTGACCACCCTTGAGATTTAAATTTTGGGGAAATAGTGTTTCTTCAGTTTTGACGGAATCGGTTTAACCATCTTCAATGGTATATGAAACGGCGAGCTCCGCATTTATGTGCTTCATTGCCTTTTTACGACATTACTAAAAAAAACCTCATTTGTTTCACAGATGGGACATTCCATGCCAAATCATCCAGGGGTCGACACCCGAGGTCGGCCGATTTTGATGAAACTTGGTGAGATTGTTCCACCCATAGATATAAGAACAACTGTAACGTTTTATCTCAATATATTGAATAGTTTTTGAAATAGGACACTTTAAAATTTTGCCAGAAAGTTGCAATTCGACGCTGATCGCAAATCAAGCAATTACGCATACTTCTACATTTCTTATCGTAAAACCGTTATTTTTGAAGATAGAAGGTTATTTTTTTTTGCATTGTGTTCAGTATTATTTTGCAAATAGAAATATAGCATTAAATTTGGGATTTAAAGGTATTAAGGCAACTTAAAAAATCTTTGAAGAGGAAAATTGAGTTGTATTTAATACAATGACTGGCGTTCAGAAACTGCTCAATTGCATTAAGAACGTATCCTTCGATTTTAAAATTAATTATACCATTAGAAACTAGATTAAAAATGCTTCAAAGTGGTACATTGAAATTGATGGGGTTTGGACTTTTCATTGAGTTAGAGATGATCAAAGTTATGGCTTTGAAAAGTAACAAAATCTATTGTTCCTAATAACTTCAATTCTCAAAAAAATAATATTGGCTGCTCTTATAATGTTGTTATATAGTGTATTTAATTTACATTCATATATATACATTGTGCAAAGAGCTTTCCACCAAAACAGAGTGAAATCATAAAATATTCAGAAATATATTTATAGCAATTTTTGGGAAAAAAATTAGAACCGACCTCAAATCATAAAATGCGCGAAAAAGTGAAAAATAAATATAAATTCTTTAACCAACACCGATACGGCATTTAAACAGAACTTTTGAAGTCAGTGTAAAATTGTTATGGATTTTGATTCATAATAACTTTTGTAACCATGAATCAATTACAATTATTAATGGCCTAGATTTTGCAACAGTCTCAATGTAAAATAACGCATGGTGTAAAGAGAATTGGACTGTCATAATTTTGCACCGATTTCAAAAATTACTTTATAAAGTGGTATCGATGTTGTTAAGAATTAATTTATTTTTCAACAAAGGTACAGGAACTATGGTAAACTACCCTCGATCGAATTTAAAAAAATCATTAAAATCGGTTCATCCGGTAAGAAGTCATGAGTGGAGAAACCAAAAACAATCGGCATATACAGTATGAATGTTATATTATATTATTAATATATGTTTATATCAATTTGATAATTATTATTTAATTAATATATATTTATATTACATTTGATTAAGTTTATATCAAAGTATAACCTCCTTTCTTTGCAAAGTTGGTTAAAAATACATCGTTTTTTTACAAAATGCTTATGCCATAGAAAGTTCTTCAAAAAAGTGTCGCGCAGCGATAGCCAGTAGAGCGAATATCAACAAATCTGGGGGTCAATTCCTCCCCGATTCTGAATAGCCAGTAACCCCCTCAGCACCTTCAGGGGAGAACGAAAAGAGAGCAGACGGGGCGAGACCCAGAGGGAGTCAAGACAGGTGGTCCCGCTCGTTGGAGCTAGTAGGTGCATTTGGTGGCACCCCCGGACGATCGGCAAGGCTGGCCAGCGGGTAAGTTCTCTGGAATCTTATTAGTTAGCTATATTAATACTCAGTTATGTAATATTTAAAGTAGACGTTCATTGTAAGATATCCTAACCTAGAATTAATAAATGAAACTGTTTGATTAAGATGTTTCATCTTATTCCATGACCGTTGCTAGACGATAAAGTAAATTCATAAACTCTAACTTCGGTATATCTGGTCTAGTTTCGGTACATCTGGTGCCTTAACCTTTTACCTGGAACGATGCACTAAATAATTTGTTTTTCGTGTGCTCTATGTTTTTTGAGAAAAAAAAAAAAAAAGAATTTAGCTTTGAAACTAACTTTCACATGTTTCAACTTAGCACGTTGGCCATGCCGTTGTAAGCCTAACGCAATCGGTACGCATCTGCGAGAGTTTCGAGAAGAATGTTTAAATTAATCATATTTATTATGTAGAATGGTTAAAGTTAGCTTTACTTAAAATTATTTTTTCAAAAAAAAAAAAATAAATAAATAAATAAAAAAAATAATAATAAGTTAATCAATTTTACTTCATTCATTGTTTTGTTGACAATGTTTCTCTAATCGTGCATTTTTTTGAAATGTTTGTAGTTGTTTTTAGGTTATTGCCTGTGTATTGTGCATTTTATTTTCTCAATTTATCTATTTATTAGTGTTTTTATGTATTTCGTATTTATTTGTTAAAATGCATCGCCGAGGTAGAATAACGCGGAACGTAGTTGTCCATCACAGTGTACCAAACATGTCGTTAGTCGAACTGGTCCCTAAATTTTCCGGAGATGATTCCGTCAGTGTGAAGCAGTTTATCAATAAAATAAACGAAGTCGGCCAGTTGAGGAGTTGGGGTGAGGCAGAGAAACTTGCAATTTTAAAACTTAAACTTACAGGAGCAGCGGAATATTTTATCTCCACCACAGCAATGGACAGCGACTTTAACACAATAGCCAATTTGTTAATTGAAAGGTATCAAAGAAAAGTCAGTGACCTCAGTTTTACACGAATTAGCAACTTGCTCACAAAAAGAAACAGAGACTGCATTCGATTTCGGCGTAAGAATCCGCAAGTAGGGAATTCAGTTGTGCACTGCAGGAAATATTAGCGAAACCCCGGGAACGTCTGAATCAAACCAAACCTTACTTCTAGCACGTTATTTAGCAGGTTTGAAAATTAGCATTCAGCGTTTTGTATTAAGCAAAAATCCTCAAACATTAGATGAAGCTATTGCAATCGCGACGCAAGAAGAGGGAAACAATAAAATTTTCGAAGCAACAATCAAACAATCAGAGATGCAAAATTCCGACAAAATTCAAAGAACAATAGTTGATGAATTAACCAGCAAGTTAGCTAGACTTAGTACGGAAGTTCAGTCACTTAGAGCCGAAGCTAACGCAGTAAACATACAGGGCCAATCAAGCAGAAACGCGTTTCAATCACAATATCGGGGAGATTCTTTTCGAAATACTCACGCGGATAGGGGGTCGTTTACTCAGTACAGCAGGGAACGAGGGCGTGTAAGAATTAGATGCAACTATTGTGGGGGTGAAAATCACAAATTATCTGAATGCTATAAAAAGGACAGGGATATGAGACGACAGAGGCCAGAAAGATATTGGTCAAATTCAAGGGATCACGATAATTCTTGGGGGCATAGCAATCAAAATCATGGGCAAAGGTTAAACTTCAGGGGGAGGAGGAGATATTAAATAATACTGAAAGGGTAGTTCCTTCTCCCAATTCGTGCGCATACCCTAATTACAGGTTACCTTTGATAAATGTTGAAATGAATGGCATAAAATTCCCGTGTCTTATTGATACAGGAGCAACAATTTCGCTGCTTGGATCGGGTATTTTTGAAAAATTAGAAAAGAAAAGTGTACAGGAAATTTAAAGTACTCAACCTAAAACGTTAGATACGATTGAAGGAGGGAATGCATCAGAAAATGATGTAAAAAGGTACAATTTAAGACCTCGGTAAGAGGTTAAGGTTTGTTTTCAGTTAAGATGTTCGTTTTTTTTTTCTCTTTCAATTATTGCTGATTATTAAATTTTTATTTTACAAAAACAAAAAGATTTTTGCTACTTTTCAATTATGTGTTTATTCAGTTGTAGTATATTGCAGGCATAATTTTTTTAATGTGCAACTCACATTTATATTTGTTAAATGTTTTAAGAAATAGTTAAAGACAAATTGACAGATTAAGATTTCGATTTTATCAAGCTGGCCACTTGGTGATATCTAAATCAAATTTCTAGTCGATAACTTGAAAGTCGTAGAGCGAATTGTTCACCATGGCAAAGGGTTCAATTTGTGATATCGTCTTGCAGATTTTTAAATTATTATTTCCCCCTTCTTTCTTTCAAGCAGTTTGATTAATTTTTTTATTATTATTATTTTCTCGGTAGTACCTTAGTTGAACAATATTTTTTTCTTACTCTCGCAGTTGCGAATCTTGATGCATAGTTTGTTGAAGGGTTGTAGTTTTCTTTTAGTTTGTCTCGATGAATGATTTTACTATCTTAAAATTTTCAGTCAGTTTTTAGTATTTTTTGAGAAAATACATTTAAATTGTTTAGTAACAGAAGGATGTAGATATTTTGTTGAGAGTGAGGGACTTGCAAATAATTTAAATGAAAAAAAAAAAGAGAAAATTCCAGAGTAACTATGCCTGCATATAAAGCCAATGCCTAACAAATGATAAGAAAAAAAAAAGAGAGATGGATACTGCTTGGTGTTTTTATTCATAGGACATAATTAATCAGATCTGACGATGGAGACTACACATTGGATATCCCCGACGCAATGGAGAGACGGTATGTCCCAGTCCCACGGAGCGAGTCCGACGCTAGTGACCACAACTAGGAGAATGAGAGACGGTACGTCCAGTCCCACGGAGCGAATCTGACGGAGCGAGTCTCAGAACTTGGAGAATCCCAGTCGCACAGAGCAAAAGCTACGCACCCCTTGAGATACGCTTAATGGAGCCCTGTTCAAGACCTACCCTCCGCGTAGTCCAAATCATCGACGCATTTCTTTTCTTCAAACGAAGTATAGTTTTGGACTAGATGAAAATTGAACTATTCACAAACAATTTTTTTTTAAATATTGAACTTATACAGTGAAGTGACTTTTTCTCCATATATGCATATGTAATTTCGCTGTTTATGATGAATTTGTTGATGCTTATCCCGCGGCCAGTCAAAAGTTTGAGTACGTTGTTTTCGTTGGGGGGGGGGGGGGGGGGGGGATGTCGCGCAGCGATAGCCAGTAGGCGAATATCAACAAATCTGGCGGTCAATTCCTCCCCGATTCTGAATAGCCAGTAACCCCCTCAGCACCTTCAGGGGAGAACGAAAAGAGAGCAGACGGGGCGAGACCCAGAGGGAGTCAAGACAGGTGGTCCCGCTCGTTGGAGCTAGTAGGTGCATTTGGCGGCACCCCCGGACGATCGGCAAGGCTGGCCAGCGGGTAAGTTCTCTGGAATCTTATTAGTTAGCTATATTAATACTCAGTTATGTAATAATTAAAGTAGACGTTCATTGTAAGATATCCTAACCTAGAATTAATAAATGAAACTGTTTGATTAAGATGTTTCATCTTATTCCATGACCGTTGCTAGACGATAAAGTAAATTCATAAACTCTAACTTCGGTATATCTGGTCTAGTTTCGGTACACAAGCATGAAACTACAAGTCTAGACTTTGAATCATGCAGTAGATTGAATATTACTAAAGGAGTATCAAAGTCAAATATGTTGCCGGATTTTGATAGGAATTTACATAAATTATGTTGCATACGTTTATGAAGGAAACTGGTGGAGTGGTCTAGTGTCGTTAAAATGAACAAAGATGAAGGCGTGACACAATTGCTTTCATGCACCCGCATTGCCCTTGAGAAACATTTTACTGGCCTGAAAGGCAAGATGAATGCCTGTTCTCCCACAACGTATCTTATGTACTGTTGAAAGTCCAGAAGTAACATCACATATCAGTCGTTTTTTCAAAATTGGATCAATATCCATGAAAAATATTAATGAAAGCTGGAATAATTTCAAGGGGAAGTGTTAAAACTGTTCAAACTTGAAAGGAAACCTACTTTTAGCCTGTTGAATAAGAGACATAGCCATTTAAATACATTGATTGAAATTTATAACATTTTCAATCTACGATCTTAAGAGTAGTGATCACTTCAATAATAGGCATCTTAAATATTATTCTAATAAAACATATATATATATATATATAACTTTCTTATCTTAGTTTATCTCACAAACATGACATTCTACGAAAAAAAGAGTAATTTAAAAAAAAAACTTTTATCATGCATTATTGTATATTATTTTGAACTATAGAAGGTCTGGCTGATTTTGTAACTTCGATCAGTTACAACCAAACATACAGTTTTATTTTCCTAGTTTCATGCTTGTTTGAAGAACTTTCTAGAGCATAAGCATTTTATAAAAGAACGACGTATTTTTTGCTGTAAATATATCTGAGAATATTTTATGATTTCACTCGGTTTTAGTGGAAAGCCAAAACAACAATATGTATATATATATATATAAATAAATACACTATATAACAACATTATAAGAGCAGCCAATATTTTTTTTTTTTTTTTTTGAAATTGAAGTTATTAGGAACAATAGATTTTGGTACTTTTCAAAGGCATAACTTTGATCAGCTCTAACTCCATAAAAAGTCCAAACCCCATCAATTTCAATGTACCACTTTGAAGCATTTTTAATCTAGTTTCTAATGGTATAATTAATTTTAAAATCGAAGGATACGTTCTTAATGCAATTGAGCAGTTTCTGAACGCCAGTCATTGTATTAAATACAACTCAATTTTCCTCTTCAAAGATTTTTTAAGTTGCCTTAATACCTTTAAATCCCAAATTTAATGCTATATTTCTATTCGCAAAATAATACTGAACACAATGCAAAAAAAAAAAACCTTCTATGTTCAAAAATAACGGTTTTACGATAAGAAATGTAGAAGTATGCGTAATTGCTTGATTTGCGATCAGCGTCGAATTGTAAATTTCTGGCAAAACTTTAAAGTGTTCTATTTCAAAAACTAATCAATATATTGAGATAAAACTTTACAGTTGTTCTTATATCTATAGGAAGAACAATCTCACCAAGTTTCATAAAAATTGGCCGACCTCGGGTGTCAAACTTTGTCTCCGCTGGACGATTTCACTTGGAATGGCCCAGATTTAAGTCGCATTTCTTGATGTAAAATTATATAAAATTGTTAACTAAATTAAATTAGAACGTCGGAAAATTCCCGTACACCTAGAAAGACTGAAGGCGCCATTTGTGGCCCTTCCAAAACTTTTGAGCACAATTCTTTCTAAATTTTTTCTTGAATGAGTCCACTTACCCCGTGCATGTTCTCTAATCCCTTTACAACAATTGAGCATGTTAAAACTATAGCCTATGCAATAATTGAGCGTCTTTCTAGGGTTAACTTCAATTCTGGAATGTATTTTGTAATAATTAGACACAATCCGGCTCAGGAGTTGCAATTGTAAACATTCTTAAATTATCAGGTTAATTCAATGTGTGCCTATCAAAAAAGTAACCGTGATTGCGCTAATGATCTATGTTTAGATGTATTCTATCAATCAATAACAACTATACTGATATAACTTTTTGTACGACTTATGCGTTCATAAAAACATCTGAACTAACATAAAGCTTGATGCACATCCTCATGTATAATTTAAAACAAATAAGTGCAATAAAATGCATTAATTTTTACCGTGTGTGTCTTTTATATTTTGGTTGTAAACTTGACCATTTTGTCGATTCAAGTTTGGTTAAACAGAGCATGTACAGAATGCGCCTATGAATAGATGAGGGATAGGAGAGATAGTTTTAACCAGTATAGCAACAGTACAAGGCTTAGAAACTAAATCTGTAAAAAATGCTACTTTAAATGAAATTATAATGCTCAACAAGTAATTTCACAAAAATAAGTAATTAAATCAATATGGAAAAAATACGTAAAGTAATATACTAAAATTTAAAAATCCCTTTTCAAGAAAAAATTTTCCTTGTAATCACAATTTTGCGTTTGCATAATTCTTGGAGAAACTTTTCGTATTTACGTTGAATGCGAACCTAGGAAAGCATAACGATACAAGATTTTAACTATATTGCGTTTTAATGACTAATGTTCTTTTTAAATACCAAATATGCATTGAAAACTAATTTCAGGGAAAAATCTAAGTGGTCTTACATCAGAAGAAAAATAACTCTTTCCGTTTCTAATCTTAAACGAGCTTTAGTTTGAATTTGGAGCGATTTTCCTTCAATTATCTGCAAAATATTTCTCAAGTTTTCCCCTGAGACTTAATTTTCTTTCAATGTCAAAGAGAATGATTTTCCCATCGTTTATCCTTGACAAATGATGTTATTTGCGTTTTATGCGCTTCTTTTTGCGCAATATTTCTGAATAGCAAGACATAATACAGAATAAACAATGTATTAGCATTTTATTTTTTTATTTATTTGGTTTTGTCTCTTCTCTATCCGCTTAGCGTTCAATCATAAGATTTGTTTAATAGTATATCTCCACACTAAAACAAAAAGTAAAACAAAAAAAAGTAGAAAACTTCTAGGCAAAAATGGTGATATAAACCATTTGCAGATTTGATTATTAGTGATAGAATTTGCAATTCAACAAATGTTTTTCACCTTTATTTGCCCTCCCCAGAGCTCAATTTTTTATGAATACGATTTTTTGAATGCAAAGAGATTATAGCCATATATTTGCCCAAGGGAGCTCTTTAATTTACACTTTTTTTATTCCAAGAAGTTGTGTGCTATGTAGAACTATGTGGGTTTTTTTTATAGAAATTTTATTCCTTCTGTTATAGATATAAACCTGGACTAAAGCTTGTAATGAGCGAGCGAAGAAATGCTCGGAAGCGCTCCGAAGGAATTGCGTAAGCAATTTCGTGGGCTGGTGAGTGACAGCGAGTAGGGGGTTGTAGATCCCTAGTTCTTAAAAAGACCCCTATTACCTTTGATGTATGATTATAATTAAAATAATAATTATTATTTATTATTACTATTATTTAGCTTTCCATAAGTGCGGAAAGAATACCAAAAAATAAATGTGCATAGTTTTTCGATAAATCGCATCACCTCTAAAAGTATCGCAAAACTTTACGCTGGAAACGATTTGAAATACAATATTCTTCTTTTTCATAATGAACGGTGTTACTTCTTCGAATGTAAAAAAAAAATGTCAAAATATATTTGAATGTAGAAATACATGATTTTCTTGTCAGCTCAAATCGTCAACAGAAGAATTTAACTTGACACCTCTAAAATTATGCATGACTTGCTGTTAAACTTACTTTTTGGTGCTCCTTATTTTTTCGCTATTATTCCGCCGTTTTCTTTTCTATTGCGTTTCAAATTTACACTTTTACGCTTGTGATGAAAAATGGATTGTAGAAATTTTTCGGGTCATGTAACTCATTGAGATGACAACAGCAGAATTTGAAACGAAGTAATATAAAAAAAAAATAAGTCAATGCAGTGAATAAAGCTAAACGCTGTATGTAGTATTCGTAGTTAGTAATGCATACGTTTGGTTTGATGTTTTTAGTTTAGACATATATGTATTAAATATATATATATGTATGTAATTTTAAATGTTTATTCAAGAATATTAAATTTCATTAGCTTACAGATACACACACATGCTTTTTGATATACACATTACATTACGATTGAGAAAGCACATTTTTCTTAAGTCAAGACGAAAACTGTACAAAAAAAATAGAGAAAGCAAAAAAATTGCACAAGTGTATTAGAGTTTACAAGTATACTCAAAATACCAAACAAAAATGGGTACTTATCGGTTATAGGCCCCACATTGGCGACGGTTTTTAGAAATGTCGCCAACTTGCTGTTTAATCTAATAAGATGTCAGGATAATTAAATCTAAAAACATTGCTTTGTTGATGTTTGGCGAGGAAAAAAAAAAAGAGAGTCCCTCCGCGCGGAAGAAATGAAACTTCGTAATGTGGAAATGAAAATAGGAAGGGGTAGAAATTGATTTACTGGTGAAGAAATTGATTATTAAGAGCGGCCTGTGATCCTTGCAGGAGATTTTAATCTGAATTTCTCGTTACCTGAAGCTGAAACATTATTAACCTTCCTTAAAGACAAATTTGGATTGTAAATGATAAATGGTAGGAATGATCCAACAACCGAAGGGAAAACTACCATTGATGCAGTTTTTGCAAGCCACCAGCTTTCATACCCCCTCCATGGTAGCGCTAAACGTTTAACGCAACCTTGTTGGAAGTCGCATTAGAAGTTTCACTTCAAAAAGTGTAGGGGGCATAACTGATAAGTAACTAAAAATGCAATTTATGCGTTATGATAACGGCGCTTCTTTTAAAATTTAAATGTTTCTGGTTAACTGGTATTTCATTCTTGAACTATTACTTTTGCTGATAATCGCAGCTTATTGTTATCCATTTTGAAAGAGCGTGATATTTTTATGGCATATTTTCATGATTTATTTACTTAAACTTTGGCAATAATAGAACTTGCATGTAATTAATTAAAATACAAGCGAATGAACAGTTTAAGTGAGAACTTTAATATTTAAGAGAAAAGAAAGTATCGCAAGAACTCTTGAGCTTTAAAAATGAGCAGTCTTGTTAACTAGCTTTAATTAAGACGAATCTTCAGTTTCTGTGCCAAAAAACGAAAGTTGGGAAATGTTTTCATAATAAATGAGCTTAGACAATTGTGTTTTTGTAGCACAAACCCAATGTTTCATTTGTTCGTTCTCTACAGTGAAAATTAAAGAATGTTTTCTTCTGGGTCTTAAAAATAAAATTTAAATGAAATACTAGTACTTACTAGTTACTATTCCCACCGAAGTATTATATTTCAAAAATATATATGTTTAAAAATATTTTTGCCCGTAATTTTTGTAATAATTATAAAACGTAAATTTTAGCATAATTAACGCCTGCATTTTCTACATGAAAGGTAGCTCTTAAATATGTCAACGCATTTTCCCTTACTGTTTTAAAATAAAGGAAATTTTTATCGTCCTTATGAAAGACATTATAGCAAAATGAAGTCTTCGGAAGCTAGAAATATTTAATATCTTACTTTACTTCAGGGTTATTAAATAGATTAAATCCCAAGAATGAAATACTTTAAAAGTTTGAAGTTTAATTCACTGGGATGAAAGTAATGTCTCAGTTTTGGAAGATAATGCCATATTTTATGTGCGTTAACAGTTGTGTGCTTTTAAACTGTCCGTTTAGGTTGTAAATAAACCAGTTTCCTTTTTTTAAACAAAAATTTAGTTAAAAGAAATGTGTTATGTAAGTTTTAAACGAGTTAAACGGTTTGAATAATGTGAAAGTATCTTGAAATATCATGACGGTATGGCGTTTTATTAAATAGAAAACATTGCAAAGATTAAAATAAATTTTTTTCGTTACTTCTTTTATTAGATTGCTTTTAATTAACTTAGGCAAAGTGTTTTCTTCCTTTGAATAGAGGACTAGCGGGTTACTGCGCATCTTTATGACCAAGAACAATACAGCCTCCTATTGAATCAACCGTGCAAATTTACAGTATTTTACTGCACTTTTAAAGGTTTTCACTGGATTCACCAGTGTATTTAAGAACTGGATATCGAATTCTGAAGAATACGGAAGTACTCGATGATCAGTTCCCTGTTGTTTTTTTTTGTAATCTTGTTTACTTCTGAATCTGTTCCAGACATGAAAAAGTCATGTGCACAAAATGAGTGTTTTCCATCGACATATAATGGGAGTGGGAAGGGGGAGGGATGCATTGCTCGGACCCACTTCATTAAACGTTGGATGTCACATGCATAGTGCGGCATGATAGGTTTACGATTGGCATGATTTTACTGCCTGTTCCTTGACCCCCCGTTACACTTCGTTTTTTGTTTTGTCTTCAAACTAATAAAATCAAATATAAACCTTTGTGCTGCAAGGTAAAAAGGAAAAATCAACGTAAAAAGGAGCACAAAATTTTCATCTAGAAGCTCTCTCCTTCGCATTTCAAAAGGTGTTCCAATCGAAGCACGTATTTGAAATTTTTCTGCTTAATTTTAAGTTGACATTCAAACCAATAACTTTGTCGCGAAGAACGAACAGAAGAACCAGAACACTGGTCATAACCCAGTCATGGTTCTCTGTACAAAGTTTATGGAATAAATGACAGCCAATCAGAGCGCGTTTTGCAACCCGATAGACTTGTAATCTATTACGTAGAACGTGTAGGAATAACTTGCGTTGGCTAACTCAACTGGTGTCTACTCCTTGGGTTATGGGAGAATGGACTATCCACGAGACTAAAGATGAGCGCTCTAAAGCCGCGTTTTCACGGTGCCAGTTGACGACACAATTGTCGGGGCCAATTGTCTCTGGACAGTTGGGGGATTGTCATGGTCAGTCCAGTTGGAAAAGAACCTGTTCACACTATGAAAGTATTGGCATGGCAGTTGATGACGAAACAAACACAGCAGACTTTACTGACATGAGTGAATTGGCAAAACACAAAGCAAATCAACGGGCTGCAACGTTCACATGGCGCCAACTGGCTCGACAACAGTGATTCAGAGTGGGGGGGGGGGGCGTCACTGGGCCCAGTTCATTGTCCTCTGCGTACTCCTCGAGCCAACTGAATTTCAGGACAACTGTCGAGGGAGTTGGCTTTGCCAATTGGCCTGAATTGTTCACACGTAGCCAATAACTTTATGCCAAGAAGCTGTCTCCAGACAATTGTGTCTTGTGACATGCTCGATTAACAAGTAATACGAAACTCATTTTAAATTTTTATCTTTACCTTAGGTATTTCTCGAAAATAATACTCTCGTCATACGTAAACCAGGCATGAGATATTTTTTTTTTATTTTAAAAAGCAAAGAAAGGAAAAAATAAATGAAAATTCAGAACTTAACAAAAAATTGTCACATGAACGCCTCTTAGCGTTACAAAGATAATTTATGAATGTATCTATAAAGTCTCTGTTAAAAAAGCTAGAATGTGTTAAAAATACGTTTCAGCAAAAAACAGGTTTTATTTTGTGTATTTTCGTTCAATAAAATTTTAGAGTTAAGAACTGATTATTAGAATGTTTCCACCATATTACGTGTTATTTTCTTTCCTCGCCGAAAACTTTGTTTAATTTTACCAAGGAGATAAATATTTACAATGAATCAGCAGGGGATAGAACGAATTTGGTTAATTACCATAATTATCAGTCGGTATAATTGTTTTAAGCAATTAATCGCACAGAAAGAGTCATTCTACGCAATTAAATATGAAAAGTTTGCTAATGAAATGAAATTCAATATTTTAGCAACTCTGCAATTAGTCAGCTGAGAGAGGAAATTAGAAAACTTAAACTTTCAATATATAATCAGAGAATACCGTGTAACTCACGCAATAGAGCGGTACATATTTTCAGCCAATAAGACAATATTGAATAAATCATATACATTCAATTTTAAATATGAAACAGAGTTAATTTGTTTTAAACGCAATGTTAAGTTATTATTTTACATTGTTACTTAATTTATTTTAGGTGGGAGTAAAGGGGGAAAAGAACCATCACACGATTAAATACAGATGTTTATTGACATTTAAAATATATTTACAAATGATATTTAAAGGAGGGAAAGTTAAGCATACCATGTTATTTGTCTTACGTCTGTCGGTAGTCTGAACAGTTTCACACTTGTGGTCACACTTTTAAGGTGGCGCTTTTTCCTGTGGCGTCATGTGGGCGGTGAGGAGATACCACGTCATCAGCTATGGTAGATGGTGTACCTCCATATTTATAGGTATATTTAATTTGTTACATGTATTGTTGTTTAATTTATTGTAAAATAAAACTAGCATATAATTACATTTTGGACCGGTGAAATAAACTCTTAGTCTAACGTATCCTTTTAAATCGTATTTTCTTGCACTCTATTAGATAATTTCTGTGACTTTTCATTTTTCGTTTTTATTTCACTTACAACAATCATTCGATTCGTTGTTCTGATTGCAAAATAAAGAGGTTTTATAAAATGAATAGTTTTGGATAAAGGAAATAATGTTGGGCTGAAGAAAAAACAAGAGCAACAAGTAACAGAAACAATTACAAGGATAAGGATACCGATATCAGTGCTAGCAAATACCCGCTTAAAGTGCCTTGAGAATGCTTTTAATATCACGTCAATCATTGAAGGTTCTATCTATAGAAATTGTAGAAATAAATAACACAGTATTTTCAGTAAATTAAGTAACATCGTACATGAAACAGTGTATTTATTGAACTTATCAAAATCTCACAGCTAGGCATATCCTTAAGTCAAGCATAATGGAGCATCTTTTCTTTCTATCTCTCGGGACATCTATCCGTCTCATCAAGGAGAACTGCTCCCTTTACGTTACTTCTATTCAAACAAGAGATAATCTAGTTTTACCGCGCTACGTTTCAATAAAATCATTCTTGCTTTAACGTTAGTATTTTTTTTCCTATGAAGAAAATTTTTGTTCTCATATTACAAATTAAAAAGCACCAATTTAAATTGCAGTAAAAAGAATAAGTTTCTTAATAAACTACTCCAATTTCGAGCGTATGTTTACCGTAAAAGCGTATGTTTACCATATGTTTCAGCATTTAGCTTATAAGTAAACAATATCCATAATATATGTTGCCTTGTTTGATTTAACGACGTAAATACACTAAATGAAGCCTTTCATCCAGTATTACCGTACATCAAAAATATCTTCTCCAAAGAGGAAACGTCATGCTGACATCTACACATAAAGGGTGTCCCAAAATTTACACAATATTTGAATTTGATAGAAAACACAGAAATTTAATTCAGAATTGTAATTTCTTTTTTAATTCATGATGTACACAAATTAGGGTTATGTATGGAAGAGAATGTCAGTCAAATGGCCCCCACGGCTTTGCTGCCACATGCGCACTCTTTTGAGGAAATTTTGCATGACCATTCTGCAAACATCTGGCTAAATTTCTCCTATACAGAGCTCAATTTTCCCCTTCAAGGCTTGTGTGGTCGTGGGGTTGTTTACCTAAACCTTAGACTTCAGAAAACCATGAAGAAAAAAGTCTAACGGCGTTAAATCGCATGATCTGGGCTGCCAATTCTGATCACCAAAACGCGAAATTACACGACCAGGAAATGACTCTCGCAGTAATTGGATTGTTTCTCGGGCTGTATGGCATGTGGCACCGTCATGTTGGAACCACATGTTCTCCTCATCCATCTTTCAATTCAGGCAGAAAAAACGTGGCTAGCATGTTCCGATAGCGAACACCATTAACTGTGATTGCCTGACAAGCAGCATTTTCGAAGAAGAATGGTCCGATGACTCTTCCAGCTCAAAATCCACACCAAACAGTAACACGTTGTGGATGCATTTGTTTCTCAACAATCACTCCTGGATTTTCCGAACCCCAAATTCGACAATTTTGACGATTAATGAAGCCATAAAGGTGAAAATCGCTGAAGTTGATTTTGTTGGAAAAATCAACATCCACTTGTTGTTTCAAAATCCATTCAACAAACTCTCTTCGCTGTCCGTGGTCAGAAGGCTTCAGTTCTTGAGTCAATTGAACTTTGTAAGCATGAAGATGCAAATCTTTCGTGAGTATCCGCTGCAGAGAGCTTCTCGAAATGTCCAATTTATTTACTACGGTATCGAATTGATGTTTCTGGAACCTCAGAAAAACTCTCACGAATTGCTTGGATGTTTTGTGCTGAACGACTTGTAGAAGGACGGCCCCGAGTGTTTGAGATCACTAATTGATCCAGTCTCCCTGAGTTTTTCAATAACTCTCTTCACAGTTTATGAGCTTAAAACAATATTCCAACCATATTCAGTACGAAATTTGCGAACTGTTGCTGCAAAACTTTCACTACTTTTGAAAAATTGTTTAACCATGAAAACGCGTTGCTCTTTCGTGTAGCGCTCCATTTTTCATAACCCAGAACTGTCTTTTGAGGCCCTGAATTTTTTTCCCGCCAAAAACCTACAACCGTGCAAATGGCGCCAAATTCAAATCTTGCGTTAATTTTGGGACACCCTTTAGTTCTGGATGAAGAGTTGAGTTTAGAAACTTTCATTTTGAGTTTGAGAGATATTTCTATGATACTTAAGCCTTCTTTAAGGCCTTTTCGTATGTTTTTATATTTTCTGATATGTTAATAAAATGAAGCGAAACTGCAAAAATTTAAATTACATAAACAAGAATCAGTTTTTTTGAGCTCTACTAGGTGTTTTATTCCGATTCATACCTTTTTTACAGTTACTCTACCATTACATGCGAATTACACTTACATGCAATATTGCATGACGAAAGTAGTTAATTCAAAAGCACGATTTCATCTTTACTGGAGTAAGGTTATCTCATTAGCAACGAAACATGTCACTGTTTTCTTCAAACCGAGAAATGTGAAATTAACTAAAAGAGTATGTTTAAAATGCTGCTAAAATTAAACGCTAATAATTTAATTTTAACTGCTATACAAAACAGGATTAGTTTTACTTTCCATAAGGTAATCATTATGAAGCGGTTAACGAAAACGTTTTTTCTGATTTAATTTCGGTAAAAGGAGCCATACAATATGTTACACGCAAGTAGTAATACTCACATACGAGGCTATTACTTATACCATTATGTCGCTAACTCGGGTGTTTGTAAATGTGTAATAGTAAATCAAATTAGAAATATTTATATCACACAATTATATATTAATCCCTTAACGATCGGTTAATTTTCAAGAAAACGATCATAAAAGTGCCTTATGTTTTTATCCCTGAAAATTATATAAAAATATGTGTATGAACAATATATATATATATATATATAATTTTTAATTTTTGATTTGTTTTTATTTTGAAAGTTTAAACGCTCCAGCCCAGAAATATCACGGGAGAGAGAAATATAAAGTGAAACCTCAACCCGTCATTTTCACGGGAGCAATAAGAAAGAGGTTTATAGGGATACTAGTTCCCTCTGGTGTTTCAGACGGCTGCAGTAAAATAACTAAAAAAAAAAAAAATAGATAAAAAAAGAAAGAAAGAAAAAACATTGCACTAAATACAATACAATGCAAGGTTTGCCCCTCCGCACATCCCTTACACATACTCTATTTCGGAATTTACAAAAACTTGTTACCAAAACTTGTTTACATGGCATACATTTATCTTCTCTACTAATAAAAAAGCAGCAAGTATGTCTGTCTGTGTGTCGTTGTTCAGCACAAGGCCGAATCCGTTCGTCGGGTTTTCCTGAAATTTCGTACGAAATTAGTTTGGAAAATGGTGGTGTGCATCTCGAAGAGTTTTTTTTTTCTGAAATTCAAATTTGTTCATTTTTCATTCCACTTTTTAGCCACAAATTGCATAAAATAGTCGTTTTCTATAGGAAGGAATTATCGCATCCTTTCAATTTGATACTATTAAATAGCCTATAAAAACTGTTATAGAGAGAGTTTTGTTCTTTGTGCTGAAATTCAGAGCCTCTAAGTTAACTAGAAAAATAAGTTATAAGCGTTTCTCTGCAGTTCGAAATTATTTTTTCTCGGAAATTATTTTAAATTATTTTCTCCAAATGATTGATTGCTTTTTATTTTATTTGAATTCTTACCAATATGACTACATGTATATTTGCTAAATAAAATTATTTTCACAAGGTTTTTAGCATTTTGAGAAGCAGCCGATTTTTAATTTATCTCACAAGCGATCTATAGCTTTGATTTCCTTTTTCCTTGACATGTATTTTACGGGACCATTCTCCATACTACATACTCTGCATCTACATGTTTTTTTTTTTAAAGAACTGTTATCCTTTATGGCGATTTTTGTAATTCCAAATTATTGTTACTATTTATATTCTTATTTATTTTATTTTTCCCTCTTCAGTGAAGTAGCACATATGTTATTTGCCTATTTGAGTCTGGATTAAAGGTTTTTTTCCGCTTTCAAAGTTTTGCTTGCTGCTGTTAGTTTCTGCAAGTGACAAAATTTCGTCTTTCTGTTTTACTGTCAATGAATAGATAAAAACTAATTATACCGAAACTTCAATACTTTAAACAATTCTGCGTAAGTAAATGAATAAAATAATATTGATTACAATTGTCCTTTCTGTGTGGGTACTCGAAATAAACAAAAAAATGCGATTTTTTAAATGTTTTCTTTTTCGTTTCGTTTCTTCCTTTGTTTTTATTTTTTTACTGTGTATGTTTTGTAAAAAAAAAAAAAACATGCTTAAATGTGTAGGATCGCCGGTTGATTGCCATGAACGGCTAATTTTTAATTCTGTGGAATGCTACACATTTTAATAAAATAACATCATTAACACATAAAAAAGTTGTTACCGTATATATAATGGCGAACCAACTAGTATTTTCCCTATATTATATGGGCATAGCCGTGCAGGTACCGCTAGTAGAAAATACAATTGCAATTAGGCGCTATTCAACATGGTATTTGTCAACGGCAACACATGTGCTTCTCTTGCGAAGTTCTGTTAAGTCACGCTTCAAAGAAGGCAAGAACGCAAAGTCTTTTACATAGCCTCAAAAAACACGATGTTAAATACTATGAGACTAGGGATCTCACGGTTGGTCGAGCTCTCCCGGAACCCCATTTGCTCCCGAGGGCTTGCACTCGGGGGCATCTAAAAATACGATAGGCCAGAAAATGGCAGGTGCGGGGGGTTTCTGGGCGCACTGGTAAAAAAGGCATGTGATCTTCGGGAACTCAGCCAATCAAACGATTTTGCTGTAAAATTCTTAATTGAATTGTTAAACAATTAAATTGCTTATTGTCTTTGTATATAGTGTAACTTTCACTTTTGCGGTATCCGTGAGTTTTTTTACTGTAGTGCACTGTATATATATATATATACAGTAAAACCCCATTATAATGTGCCTCAGTATACCACCGGAATCTGATACACCGCGGTTACTATCATGTCCCCTAACGTTTAAGCCGCTTTTTTTCATCGCTATTTTAAGGTGATTCCTTTATTAACCATTCTAACGAAAGCCAGCCAGGCGTCTTTTCCGAGCAAAAAAATATTCCAGCCAAAGATCCCCCTCACCACACACTAAAAGATAAATCTCTATTGTGATAGGCCTGATGTACACCTGCTTCGCGCTTTTTAGCCTACTTTGCCGTAAAAGTAAAAAAATAAATAATAATAAAGCATGAAAGAAGGCTTAATGTATCGTAAAAATATCGCTAAAAATAATGAAAAGTCAAAAAAAAGTGAAGTAATTAAATAAAGATTGAAAAATAAAAAAATTGAAAGTAGGGTTTTGAGATGGGGAAAATGTGTGTCTGTCGGTCTGTCCCCCCCCCCCTAATAACTTTTTTGAACGAATAGTCCGATTCGAAAAATTCTTTTTGCATTCGAAAGATCTCGGTGAGGAAATCTCATTTCCATATTTTACTTTTTGATTCGAACAATTTTTTGTTCAATTTTGAACAGTTCAAAAAATTATTAACATTAGCGCCTATGGGCGAAAATGAAGCAAATTATGTAAATTCTATGTACAAGATAAAAGTGCCAATGAACAAGCTCAGTGGAAGAAGTTCTTGGCGTGAAATATTGATTTGAACAATTTTTGTTCAATTTTGAACAGTTCAAAAAATTATTAACATTAGCGCCTATGGGCGAAAATGAAGCAAATTATGTAAACTCTATGTACAAGATCCAAGTTCCAATGAACAAGCTCACTGGAAGAAGTTCTTGGCGTGACATATTGATTTGAACAATTTTTGTTCATTTTTGAACAGTTCAAAAAATTAACATAGCGCTTACGGGGAAATTTGAATCCTATATAAATCCTGATCTAACGGACGGATTTGCTTGAAACAAACTTTATCGGAAAGCTCTTATAACACAGAACATGTACAATTAGAAAGTTCATCCAGAACTAACGAGCCTATTTTCCTATGAATTTTTTTATCGGGATTTTTAAGGATATTTGTTAATGAGTGAAATAAGGAATGACTGAATAAATGAAAGAGTGAAAGAATGAATGAATGAATAAACGAATGAGGAAAAGAATGAATGAATAAATTAAAAAATAAATAAATGAGTAAATAAATAGATGAATGAGTAAACGAATGAATGAATAAATGAATGGCTGAATTAATGAAAGAATGAACGAGTGAGTGAATAAATATGTATTATCCGTTGAAAAAGGTATATTTGAAATACTTTAGAACTAAAGCTAAATGAGAAAGAGATGGCTAGATTATGAATTTGTATTTGTTGTATACGGGAAAGTAGTCTCGTATGTTCTAGACGGAGCTTCTTGTTATATCGCACAACCTACGACACTAAACAAAAAAAAATTATAACATAGACGAAAGTTTCGAGATACTGATGAAGTTTAAAATGATGCGACAAAAGCCAGTACTATTTCGTGAATATGGCTCGGCGGTACAGTTTCACTATAGCGTGGTTATGTTATAACGCGGGTGCCGAACATGTCCCCCGACACCCACGTTTTAACGGGGTTTTACTTTATATATGTTATGGGGTATATATATTATGTATCTATGTCGGCAAAGCTCTGCCAGCCCAGCCCCTTATGGCTGGTGCTGGTTGTCAGTTTGTCAGAGAGTTTGTGGGAAGTTCGAGGAGGATAGCGCTGCAGTCGTACCCCCTTCTACTGGGGGGTAGCCAGTGAAGGCCTCGATGCTATGTACAGTATGGCTGCAGTTTGCATTATTTACCCCCTTAATCCCTGCAGGCTGCCTCATAGTGGCGAGAGGGTGATCCTGGCCGGAATAAGCGAGATACCTTCCGTTGACCCGACTATAATGTACTTGGAATAAAAGCAGTTTCGGTTTTACAATTGTAAAATGAGCTAAAATTAGAATTTAAAGAGCTAAAAGATTAATTGGTAGAAAAATGAATTAAGATTTAACTTTAGCGAGCATAATCCTAATTACAAGGTAATTTAGTTTCTTCGCTAAAAGCTATTTAATTAACTGTTCATTTATAATGTAATCAAATTTTCACGACTTTTATGGGGAATGAAATGATTTTAAAAGTTTTGCTTCGTTTGTTTTATTTTTATTAGATTATGTTTCCATTTAACGTAGATCGATTCGTTCTGAAAGTAGAGACATGCTTTATAGATTTCTTGCCTTTTGTTATTAATTTTGAGATTTCGCATTTTATCAGGTCTTCTAAAAATTGTATTATAAAAGTGAACTATAAAACATATTTTTTTTTAAAGCTCGTGTTTGAGAGGGAATCCATGGTTTTGAAATTCATAATAAATATATTTCCACATTTACGATCGATTGAATACAAATTTACTCTATCATTAAGTAAGAACGCCTATTTCCTTCTTGCGTTCTTTTTTGTTTAAAAAAATTCTTCAATATTTTTCACTTACTTTGGATATATAAGAAATTTGTAAAATATATAAGAGAAAAAAAATATACAGTCAATAACATGAACGATATATTACGTAGTGAAAAAAATAGTATAAGAAATATAAGAGTAAAAAAACATATTCTAAGACTTGGGCTTACTTGGCCTTTGGCACTTGGGCATTTTACACAGATAGTTTTATACAATCACTGAAAAATATTTCGTTTTATACTAATATAGTATAAAACGAATACAATATATCGATAACTCGACACCCCAAGGGAACACGAAAACATGTCGAGATAAGCGGATGTCAAGTTACCGAGGTTCCATAATTTTAATTGCTAATATTGGTCTGTATTGTTATTTACTTACCATTCAAGTTATTAAAGCCAATTCCATTGAATGAAATTATCCCCGTTTATTACTTATCAATTATTATTAGCTTGGAAAGCTATACGCTACAAATAAATAAATATATAAACTTATTCAATTAAATCAGAATGCCTCATGAGTAAAAATCCAGGGCATAAGGGGAATAGGGGAATCTTTCAGAGACTTTAGAGATAAGAACTGATTCATTGACGAAGAAACATCACTGGAAAATTCTCAGAATTATACGCCGTAAAAAAATACCGGAAGAGAAAGTTAATAAGAACAAAAATTGAGGTCGACTGACAGGAGTTTCTGGAAATTGTGTATCAAGTTAGAGAGTTTTTCGCCCATTGAAATTACAATTGGGCCAACCATTAGAGGAGGGAAATGTCGACTTATCCGCGTGTCGACCTACCGAGGTTCTGTACTTAACTATTTAAGAATACAAATGTATATATTCGTAAATGTGCATGCCACTCGGAAGGTATGTGGCAAAATTCTAAAAGCAAGTACGGAGAACAAAAAAAAAAAAAAAAAAACAGATTTTTTTTAACGCGATATGTAGTGTATGAATATAAAGTGTGCACGCACTGTTATTATGAATATGCAAAACGGCGTAAATAGTGACGCCAAAAATTGCTGACTGTCAAGATCCACAACAAGGACGCTACTTGACATGCGCACAAAGAGCCAGTTTCAGTTAGTTTACCAATTCCGCATACTAAATAATTTCAAAATTTCTTGATGAAAGTAATTTTAAAATACCGGTTTTGTATTTAAAAAACATTTTTATTCATGACCTAATTTTAATTCGAAGCTAACGAATAAATCCGCTCGCTATCATATTTTTTTGATTTGATTTTTTTCTTGCTTCATTGTATCCCTTATTTATTCCTTGCTATATTCTCCTCTAAAAGCATTGTATACTGTTTTCAAAACTACGTTATCCCAAATTAAGCAATGTTTTATAAATTTTGGTATCCAGCTCAAGTTAAAATAAATTTTAGAAAGTTATTTTGGTAGTTTATATTTATATTAAGTAGCTTTGTAAAAGCTAACTAATGGTATATATTTTTATTTTAAATATTTGCAAATATTTTACTTCATTGAGAACGATATATAATAAAAATGTTTTTAGCATTATGAGAAATACTTTCGTTAGACAATTGAATGTTATTGAAATTGCTAATTTTTTGGCACTTAGAAATATTAATTCTGTGATGACAAATTTAATTTAAGTAACCCTTTTGGGAAAACCCCCTTTTTAAAGAGATTATAATTGAAATTTTTAAATTTTTCAGCTTAAACCATTTTTTATAAGTTTACAAGAATGTCTAAGAACTAAAATGATTTTAAAAATTTTTGGAAGAAAAGCACTTTGAAATAGCTGTCAACAGATTGAAATTGGGAATCATCTTTTCAGTCGAAAATAAAAATAATTCAATTTTTTATCAGCGTTATCTGCAAAGTATGCTTAATGCATAAAATATCTGAAACTATCTTAAGTATTAGAATAAAGAAACATATTCTATGAAAGGGAATTTACCACAGCACATTGTAAAGAACATTCAAATAAAAATTACTTAATTTATATCAGCGAATTTTTTTCCATACAACTGCATTTTTGTTAAACTTTACATACTATTATTTTCAAAACATACATTATGTGAAATCTTTGGCAATAAACCATAACTCTCAAGACATGTTTCCTTCTTTAAGATAAATTGCATTTTTAAGTAATATTTTTGATCCTATGACAACAGTTTTTAATAAAATACATACGCTGTGCCTAGGATGAACGCGTTAAAAAGAAGAAGCGCATTTCTATGAAAGGTGTTATCCAAAAAGTAATTAAAGGTTAGCAATGAAGCGTATCAGTTTTTCCAACAAGAATATATCAAATTTATTTTTATGCGCTAAAGAAATGGATGAAAATTCTCTTTGAAGTTCCTAGGATTAGTGTTCACAACAGTTTTTCTCATGGTATCATGCGTAAGTAGAGATTAAAGTGAATATAGCCTTAATGTTTTAAAGGCTTTTTTAAAAAAGTTTCTAAAAATATATTTCAAAAACAGAGTGAAAAAATTGAGTAATAAGTAAAAGTTTTTTATTTTTACTTTTAAAAGAATGTACATGCGTTCATTGGAAGAAATATTAATGCAAAATGTACCCGCACACAAAAATATAAACTATATAGTACTTCTATTTGGACGATGTCCATTTTTAAGGCACAATATAAAAATGCCATTTTTTTTCCATTTTTTTCTTCTTCTTTATTCTATCCCCCCCCCCCCCCAATTTTTACAAACTACATAAGCAACAGTAAGTTACAATTATTCAATTTTCCCACCTGTCATTAATTCCATGTTAGTGACTAGACATCTATGAAAATAAGCCTGATCTGTCCGTATGGGAGTAGATTCAGTATCGAGATGATCAGCCATGTGATAAAATAGCATTTAAATCTCCAATCAGATATCGAATTCGTCATGTGACCGCGCTGAAAGCAATAGCGAAATTAATCTGAGGCGTAAAAGAATCAGGCTGATTATCTGTTTCAAATTAAATGCAAATTTTAAAACTAATTTAAAAGAGAGGCCAACCATTTCTAACAAACTAGTTCTTGGTGTTGAAATTCGTGGCAAACTCATAAAACCACCATGCGTTACGGTCTTGAAAGTAGGTAGTATGAGTGTTCCATTATTATCACATAAAAACCATTCTTGCAAAATTTTAACTCTGCCAAGTTCCTGGATTTTTCATCTTCCTATAAAATCAAGCTACACACGGGCCCCAAAAGATCACTTCCATCGCCCATTTGACAGCAAATTCAAAAAAAAAAAAATAGGCCTTTTTTTTTCTGCATTACAAAGAAAGTTCGCATTTTAAAGTAACATTTTAATAAGAGGTGGTACTCATATAAAAATGAGGAATTTGAAAACTCTGATTAGTATATTCTATTTTTGACCAGAAAAATGAATTAAAAACGATAACACCATATTTTATAGAATTCTGAACAGTAAAACAGGATATGGTTCAACTGTCAGGAGTTGGCATTTGGACACGCATATTTTTAGAAGAGTTTATTTCCATGAAGGTGCGTTAGGTTACGTGAAAGGAAGAACGGATGTGTAATAATGGTTGCCATAAAAAGATCACAGAGTCATTAAATTTTTCACCTATTCACAAATTAGTAGCAGGATGAAAAGCATTTCTTTCCAGTGTTTAGCCTACTTTCTCGTAATGGTTAAAAAAAGATTGAAAAAAGGCTATATCGTAAAACTATCGTTAAAAACAAGAAAAAGTCAAAAATAAGTTAATTAAATAAATATTGAAAGATAAAAAAATTGAAAGTAGGGTTTTGGAGATGGGAGTGTGTGTCTGTTTGCCCCCCCCCCCCCCCCCCGTCAATGAGTTTTGAAGGAATTGTCCGATTCGAAAGATTTTTTGAGTTCGAAAGATCTCTGTGAGGACATTTTATTTCTTTATTTTACTTTTTAATTTGAACAAATTTTCGTTCAATTTTGAGCATTTCAAAAAAATTTAACATTAGCTCTTAATAAACTGGAGTGGCAAACTTATTTCATTGAGTTTTATAAGATAAGAAAATTTCTTGAGATTTAATATTCTGTTATAAAAAATTTTACGAGAGCTTGTAATATTTCTATTCCTTTTTTGTCCATAATCATTCTCATTTTGAATCCTATTCGGTCAATGCCATCTGTTGAGTACATACTGCAAACAATAATTATTAATTCAAGGCTGAATTTGAATAAAGGTCGCCCTTGGCATTTAGTAGTTATTTCATGGCTTCTAAAAAATTAGGCACACATAAACACTACGCAATATATATGTTTAGTGATTGTCGTTCGAGTTTAGCCTTTAATGAAGACAACACAAAATCTTAATTTAAAATTTAAATCTTCAGTATTTATTTGTTGCACAGTAAAATTACAACATCTCAATCACATCAAATCACTCAAAAAAAAAAAAAAATCTCTGAAGTCAGAAATCAAATCTAAACTGAATCTGCTCTGCAGAGAAAAATACTAACTCATATACCAATCTTTTGGCGACGGAACTTTTCGCCAAAAGAACCAAATAAGGAGATTTAACAGCCTTAAACCCATTTATTATTAATATCCATTCAATAATTATTTTCCTTCCAGCGCGAGAGTTTTTTTTTTTTTATTTTTTCGTGTCAGCTTGCATAAAAATATGGCTGCTGTTTAAAGTTGTGAGGTATGATGCTACTTATAAATATGCTAGTAACTTTTAATTTTTTGAAGTTACTGATTTTTTTTGTATATGTTTAATTGTCTACCTCGATGCCAAGTTTCAAGTTTCTAAGTCACTGGTCACTAAATCTAAGGCCTTGATGAGTGAGCGAGTGAGTCAATCAGTCAGCCAGTGATAAAAATGACTTTTTCAGACCTTAATAATTTCATAACTATGAGAGGTACAGCTAAGAATGTTAATATTCTAGGGGTTCGAGGGACTCCTATTAGACGTACAAAATTTCAAGCATGTAGGTCTTTGAGTAATCACGCTGTCGAAAGTAACTCAAAATGGTTCGGGTAAATACACACATTGGCCGGTATCTCCGTCTTTGTGCTGACACACTGCAGTTTGTCTAGACGTTTAAAGTGAGAAAGGAAAAAAATGTTTGATGGTATCGGGGTGTGAGAATTTTTTCCTGATAATAACTACGTATGGACAAGAAGTTCTGATTGAAGTTAGAAGGAATTTCTGTGCGAATTTGATTTTTCAGAAAGAAAATAAGAAGCCTAAAGTTTTGCACATATATGTTTATGTGCTACATTTTATATCACTCTTTACTGTTTAATATGCGACGTCAGGACATTTTCGGCTTGTAAGAAATTGTCTCTTGTATTATTTTAAAAATTAAGCTCATAAATAGACTGAATCAAAGCCATGCAAATTTTGGCATTTTTTAAGGAAAACATTTGCTATGTTGAGAAAAGACAAAAAAAAAAAAAAAAAATCTGACTTTTTAAAAAACATTTCTTTCAGCAAAGTACACGAAGAATGAATGATTCTAAAAACTACCCTTAGGCACTTTCAGACCAACAAATACTCAACTTTCACTCATACTGAGAATTAATGAATCTTTTTAGCATCTTTCCTTCTTAAAATAATTGATGACTGATAAGGAAGCAAATACCCTCAAGCTACTGGAGATGCATTTCGATATTAAACGCGAATATCTAATCTTAATAAAGACTGAAAATAGTTTCCTTTAGCTAAAACTCCGAGGCTTTAATTTATTAAATTTCTTCACTTTTCTGGAAAATAAGAAGTATTATTTCTTACACTATCATTATCTCCTGCTAATGAGTTGAAATCTTACGTTACAAAAAGGAAAATAATAATAGCAATAATAGAAACAGGTGCCATGGTTAACAGTGTATGAATCCACAAGTTAATTTTATAAGCACAGTATTATTTATCGAGAACAAGGCGTGTAAAAATATTGCACAATATCGATGGGCATGTTCAGGTAGAAAATGCGAATAATGAGCGGGTATCTTTGTTTTCTAAACCGAAAAGTGATCTAATTTTTCAGAAGTTTAAATTTACAACCATAACATTCCTAACGTCTGGGATTCGCTATTTTAGAAATATGTAATAAAATCTCTTTATGTGAATGTTGTTCATCAATTCAATAGAAATACATAAATGTAGGAATATATAATTAAACTAATAATTAAATGAATATAAGATTATTTTGGTTGATTTATTTCTTTTATTAGGAAACCAGCATACAGTATTAAACTGTTTTCGTCATTCCATTGCTTTTGAAGTAACAAATTAATTGGTGTTGCTTAATTTAAACTAGTTTTACTTTTTGCAAAGGGGATATGCATCGCAATAATTATAAATGTTTTCGAAAACAGTATTTCCACTAAATGTTTATTTCAGCAATGCCTGAGGTATTTTCCTTTAAAAGATAAATATTTCTTACTGTATATTCTAATTTTTGAAAATGTTATGTGAAACCCCAAGGAGAACTTATCTTTAGATTCAAAAAATAAATAAATATGTGGTTTTAATCTATGATTAAAATTACTGAGTTATTTTTATTTATCTAGTGAATTTTCTTCCTTGACTTGCCGCGATTTATTGTTTGGTAGTATTTTGGGGTAGGCATCGAACGAAAGTTTCGTAAGTTTTGAAAGGTACTTAAATTATTTAATATCATCATTTACTTTGTAAATTAAAACAGTCAAATGTATGTTTTTCAGGGTTTTTTAAAATATTCTAAACACCAATATACAGTTCAATGCACAAATTCCTTATTTAATCGGTTTTATAATTTAATTTATAATTTTATATTCCTTTTCTAAACCTCACACAAAAGTTGGCTGGCTACTGACTATACATTAAAGTACGTAAAAGCAGTAATAATGTAACGTAAAAGAGTAAACTATTGTATATTACGAGAAAGTATATTATTACATTACGTACGTAGTGTATTGTATATTACTACACTACGTAAAAGTGCATAAAAATTTTACCTCAGCGTATACTTTTTTATCCATAAGGATATATAATGATTCATTAATTTATAGTTTGGAATATTTCAAATGCAATTTTATGAAGGTCATATGTTGCACAAATTCAGTGTGTTGCTCTAATTTTGCATTTTGATGTAAGTTCAATCCATAATCTTTTTTTCCTTCGGTTTTTGTCTCAATGCCATATAACTACTACTGTATAGTCTCGCTTTCCACCCGGAAAAGTTGAAATCGAGTTGATTAACCAGAGAAATTAGAAAAAAGAGAAGTAAAAATGCTCAGGCGAGATAAAACGAAGAAGATTTGTAAAGCAAATTAGTGGGAAACTCATCCTTCTCATAAATTTTTGAAATAATGTTTCCAATTATGTGGGACACGCAATATTGCATGATGGAAGCATTTAATGCTAATGTTCTCGTTTTAATGATAGCAGCAATGAACCTGCGGTATCAAAAGCTATATTTCGAATAAAATGCTTTTGAGCAATTGTGGGTAATCTTTTTCTGAAAAAAATTACAAATAGTGTCTGAGAATTAGCACAATTTTGCAGTTTTAAGATGTTTTTAAAACGTTTTGTCTTCTATTTTGAAATTTAGATTACGTTAATTTATAAATAAAATGTATTGTATCACATTGGTTCTTGAAAGACTAGAGTTGCGACCCCCAAAAAGCAAAAGATAAATATATAAATTACTTTGTAATTTCTTACTTAAATATTTTATTTGTACAATATTGAATTTTGCTACATTTAATGGAAAATGTCATTATAAGGATGTTTCGCATACCGGTGTTACTTTATTTGAACAAATCACAGATCACCCCTCCCCCGCACCAACTCTTGTACCTGAAAGCGACCATTTACGGGTCCCCAACCCCAGTAAGAATTCAATGTAGTACCATATGAAACTGTAGTTCCTTTATTTACATTTCTTATGACTTAATCTTATTCTTTTTGTTCAGAAAATATAATCCTTAGTCATTTTGATAATGACCTCCAAAAAATGTAAACTGCAAAGTCAAATCTGATTTTTTCGGCACTACCGGGAAAAATAAAATTATTCAATGCATATTACGTAATGTCTTAAACGTACATTTAAAAAAAAACTCTCTATAAGGCGGAGGATATTTTGCCCTGAGGTATTCTATTTTTACCACATTTACATCTATTATGCGAATATCAGGTTGCTGAAGAAAAATGCCATTGCTTTAGTTTTGATCATCTTATGTATGATCATATGGGGCCCTCTACCCCCTCCACATGTCACTCTATATTGCATGAACATATGTACTTACAGTATAGAAACAAAGCACTGCGTACTAGATCAAGTTTCTATTGTTGTTCTTGAACTTTGAATGACATCTGTGAGCATAATATTAATATTGATTACACGTGTATTGTATTTGTAAAAAATGAGTTAAGGTTTACCACAAAAAGGATAATTCGTATAGAACACTAAAATATAATAATTGTTCGAATTCTGTAAAAATGGCCCACGCAATTTCATCTTAAAAGTATAAATGTCTAAGGAAATTTCCTTTTGTTAAGTTAAGCTTCTACCATTATTTAAGATTATCCTTTGAAGCCGAAACTTTTACTAATCGCGTTTTGGCAACGAGAGAGTTTTTGGAATGAGAACATGGCTTACTTGGGAATGAGAAGCGCTTGGATTATTACTTAAAAACAGGAGCTTTTTTTATATATTATGAGAGGAAATTTTACTATCATTAACATCTAAAAGTAGGTTTTTGAGCTATAGTAATATTAATTTGCTGTAAATATCTTTGTTAGGAAGTCTTTGATAAACTGTATGTGTATAAAGCCGAATTTCTTGTTAGAGTTTTAGTATGGAAATTACAGTAATAATTCATCGTTTCGCAAACCTTTTAAACTTTTAACAAGACGTAAATTTAAACCAAAATCAGCCTCGGTGTTTACAACACAAAATGACCAACTTTAAAATCAAATTACGAAAATCAAAAAAACTTTAAAAATAAACTTCATTTGCTGATTTAAAACATGTTTTCATAGAAACTAAAATGTGTAATGTCACTATTTGTTACCCTCTCACTTCCCCTTTTCAAACCTCCCACAATTCCTCGACCCCCCTCCCCCTCGAAGCGTTACATCACTTAAGAATGAACGCTTATCTCTGAACCACATAAAGAATTATTTCTCGGATTGATCATGCCAAGTTCATTTCCAGGTTTAATTTCAAAACTTTTATCAATTGGTGAATTAAAGCAATTTTGAAGTAAAGCATGTTAAAGTAGAAACTTGATCAGAAGTTAAGGCTGTAAACTTAAACTTATCCTACAAGTTGAATGACATTGTTTTAGTTTAGTTATTATCCGATCCAGTTTGAAACTTCATATTAAGAACGCGGCGGTGTACTGGGCAAATCAACCAAACAACATACTTTTAGTTGTCAGCCTACTATGTCTGTCTACTGAAAATGTAAAGAAACCAATACTCTATGTCAGCCTCCCTTTAAACACAATTTAGTCTATAAAGGTGTAATTTTTATATGAAACATTTTTTATTAGGATAAATATTCTACTTGTATTAAAAGCATTTAAACGTACAGTAAAATTACAAAGAAAAGTACACTAGCCATTAAGGGATAATGCATCCATTAAAAAATAAATAAATAAACAGACAGAATGTCAAACTAGGAGGACGATCACACTAGCTGAAATAAATTGGCTGATTACTGCTTTTAAAAAAATGTCACAGTTCTTCATTGTTTGCTGATGATCAATGAAAAGTTAGTGAACGTGGGAAAGCGTCATGTTTCATTTCAAACTTGGAGAGCGGATGGACACTAGAGCAATTACCGTACTAAATGTGGATCTTCTACTCGAATTGATTATTTGGGAAACTGATATAAAATTCGATTGAGGGAAAATCATGATTTGTTTATGGTTGTCTGTGTTATTTTGAAACTTGAAACGCGTGACCAAATGGTAAAAGTGTTATAAGTACAGTTGAACTCTCTTAATACGAAATGCCAAAAATTCGCGAATTTGCTCGTATTAGCCGTTATTCGTAACAACTGCTAATAAGTAAAATTGTGTAAAAAAAAGTATTAGAAATGCATGCTTATATTCTAAAAATAATTACTACTGTTTAACAATGATTCGAAGATAGAGGGTTTGATCCTTGAGCAGACTGACCTGTCCGAAAGCCAACACATGCATGAGCTTTATTCTCTACCCAGAAAGATTCAACGTATGATTTGAAATACGTACTTGGTGGTTTACATGACTCAAAATTAGAAACTATTCGTAAAAAAAAAAAATTATATGCAATCGAGAAAATTTTTCGTGAATATGTCAGAAATTTTATTCGTCTTAGCCGAAATTTGTATTTTAGCCTTCGAAATATGCGTGAGATATTTGGCGTAAATAAATAAGAAACCAAACTTAATGACCAAAATTTTCGCATTAGCCGTGATTTCGTATATAGCGTGTTTGTATTAAGAAAGTTCAACTGTATTATGTTTTTCGTTTGCCTTTGACTAAAGAATAAACGTTTTAACAAAGTTAAATGCCTCATAATCGCCTTTACAACTTTTCAATTTGACTAAACTAAAATGCTTTAAACGGGATTAGCTTAAAGAAAACAACCAATCATATTTAAACTTCTTTATACTTAAAGCATTGTTTATTGTCTCCAAAACGTCAATCGTTATTTTAAATAGACATTAAAAATTACTACGAAAAGGAAAACGCCTTGTGGAGAAATCACACTTCGTAGAATTAAAGGCAATGCACCATACAGCTCACATACATAATAGTCGATTTTACAATGTACAATATTTTTTTTACTCCCTGTTAACTCATAAATATGTACTAAATTAAACTGCATAAAATTGAGCACTTACCTCCACTGTTCTTAAAGGTTTTTCCGAATCTTCACAAAAAGTCTATAAGCACACGGAATATTTACATTTTGCGACTGCGCAACTTATCCTCTTCGAACTGTGGTTTTCAACACGCTTTCAACTTTAGCAATACCACTACTTAGTACTACTACTAAGTATCACTTTAGTCCAATCTCTTTAGATATATTTTTATGTAAATACAAGTAGCGTACAGCAAAAAAGAGGAAACAAGCACTTTTGTTGAATTCGAAGAAACACGACACATCGAGCAATCGAGCAAGATGGACGGATCAGCGCATTGTTTCTGCATCCGGAAATGACGTTTTTCGTAGGTAGGTTATGCCTAGCTTCAGGTAATGAAACCAATTCATACTAGTTGATGGAGCATCGATGGCCGGGCGGTATTGCCCATTTAGTTCACCAATTTGAAAATGCAAGATTTCGTGGCTTGATTCCCACGTTGAATTTGGATTGCAGTTTCCGAATTAATCCAAGTTTTCTCTTTTTCTTACACCTAGATCGCTTATTAGGTGTCGATTTAAAGTTAATCCCTACAAACCAAGGAAGCAGTTCTGTATTAATGTGCATGCAATTTACTGATGATTTCGCTGTAAAGCTTTACCTAAGCTTAAATTTGACTGAAATGAGTTAAGCTGGGAACTCCACATTTTCGAAAATCAGTAGTTAATGTGTGCATGATTCGTTGTTGTAAATCTTTGCTTTGGTTTCGGATAAGTTTAACTTCTAGCATTTTCTATGGAATTACTTATTGATTACTTAGATATGTATATATTTCCGACGAACAAATAAATTCGTTGCGCTTCACTCCGCTGATTTTTTTTTTTAAATTTTTTATCACACAAAAACACAAAAAAAGTAAATTTATTACAGGAAGTTCCGTCTAAAGCTAGACGAGCCTACTTTCAAGTATTCATCAATATGGAATTAATAGTATAGACATCCTTCTCTTTTTCTCATTTAGCTTTAGTCATTGAACTAGAGGGAAGGTGGAATGACTGCTGCCAGCACCTCTCTGTATTAAGGGCGCGAGCCGGTTTTAGAACAGGTTTCAGGCAGTTGACAGGAGCGAGGACGGCAAAACATAGCGTCTTCCGTATTGGAGACACACGAACTTGAACGATTTCAATCTCATCAAATTGAAATTAAAATGATAGTAGAGGATTCTTTTTTACAAAGATCTACCTGACATCAACTTTGGAGAAGGGAAAAAGAGAAATCATCGATAAAATTCGGCAAGTTTAATAATTAGCGCAAAATTTATTTTGATAGTAAAAATGTGTTTATTTTCAGTGTTTTCTTTAATTTCTTCATTTTGTTTTCCGTTAAACCTTAATAAATTCATCATGCAAAGAATCAACTACCCATCATTTAACATATTAAACAAAACTAAACAAATAACATTTGTTTACAATGAATGTAACTGTAAATTATATTAAGACTATATTTTAAACTATATTAAGGCAAAGTTATGCCTTGTTAACAAAAAAATGAAATTATTTCAGTAATAGTTCGCATACAATTTGCTTTAGAGAGCATTTATCAAGCTAACGATGAAAACGTATTTCTATAACAAATATTTCTTGATAAAAAAATGTAATTTGCGCATTAAAAGTTTGTTTTTTAAAGCGATGTTTTGGAAGTATTTTCTCTTGATTCTTCCTTTCTATAATTCTAAACTATTGAGTCTATGTTTTTGATTAAATTATTCCCTACTTATGTAAACAAAATTAAGAACGGAGAGAAAAAACTTCTTTAAACTTAAAGAGAAATTTTATGTTTCATTATTTATTTAAACGTTAAATAGCACTGTGAAAAAAAAAAAAAAAAACGTTGCAAATTCGTTTCCTCATAAAATGGTCTGTTACTAAATAATATATTTTCGTCTGAGCCTAAAAAGAGGAAAAATAATTTTGCAAACAATTTTACGGTTGTTCTTCGCTATGAAATTCAACTCGTATTTTGAGGTATACCGATTCACAAGAAAAGATTATCATGCCGTCCTCGCTCCCGTCAAACGGTGGAGAAAAATCGGCTCGCGTTTTCCCCCTGCGCAGTCATTCCACCTTCCGTATAGTTCAATGGCTTTTGCTCCTTATTGCTTAAAAAATACCTTTTGCAACGGTTTATACACATGAATTTACTCCTTCATTCTTCAGTTCACTTACTTATTTATTTATTCTTTCATTCATTAATTCGGAAATATCCTAAAAATTCCTGTTAAAAACGTTTTGCGGGCAAACAGACTCGCTTAGTTCTGAATGAGCTTATTATCTGCACATATTCTACGAAAAACAGCCTATTAGATAAAGTTTGTTCCAAGCAAATCTGTATGTTAGAACAGGATTCATGTAGAATTGAAATTTACCTGTAGTTGCTAATTTAAATGTTTTTGAACAGTTCAAAACTGAACAAATTTGTTCAGATTAAAAACGTTCCCCGTTGAGAACTCCTTCCAACACACTTGTTCAAGGTAACTTGGAGCTCATACGCAGAGTCTACAGAATTTGCTACATTTTTGCCCATAGGCGCTAATGTTGAGAATTTTTGAACTGTTCAAAATTGAACGAGCAATTGTTCAAAGCTAAAAGTAAAATGTGTTGAAATGCCGAAATGTCCTCGCCGAAACCGGTCTTTCGTATTGGACAATTCCTTGAAAAGTATCAGGGGGGTGGGGGACAGACAGACCGACGCACACGTTTCCCATCTTAAAACCCTACTTTCGTTTTTTAATTTTAATATTTATTTAAATTCTTAACTTATTATTGAATTTTTCTTATATTTAACGATATTTTTACGATACATTAAGCCTGCTTTCATTCTTTTTAAAATCTTTTACGGGAAAGTGGCCTAAAAAAAGGAGGGATAAACAATATAATTTGCTAAAATTATTCGGTGCGAGGATGGAAACTTTTTAAAAATAATTCTCTCAAATTTTCTTTCAAACGTGCCTTTGATGAAGTTTACATGAATAAAAATTACTTGCCTATTTGAATATGATTTAATTTTATTGTTCTTTAATTTTCCATGACATGCAATCTTAACGATGAATTTAATTAACAGTCGACTACATTTAGCTTCAGTTCAATGTTCCTAAAGTTTCATTTCATCGTCAATCAAAACTTCTCCTAAACCCATAGCTGATTTCCTGTTGTAGAGAGCATTGATAAAAATACAATCATCTTTCCCCTTTGCCTGAAAGCCTCATCGAAAATTAGAACCTATGAAACCTTAATGAATAATTCATAACAAGTTGCTTTATAGCATAAGTGATAGTTCACTTAAGAAAAATTTTGATTTATTTTCCGTAAGAGATGCTTCCAAATCAGTTGTTAACAAATTTAGTTATTTAAATTTCATTTGACTTATATGTCGGGTGAATAGGACTTAAAAGGTTAGTTTTATTTGTTTCCTTGATATTAGGTGAACTTTTTTGATGTAACAGTTTCGTTGTACATTTAATGAAGCTTTAATTCCAACGTAGAAGTTTTCATAAAAAGTATTTAGATAAAGCGCAACTATATATAAGATATTATTATAACGGTTTTAAATTTTGAAACGCGTTTATAATTATTGTTCTAAAAGTAGCTACAATACAATCTTTAAAGATCTGCAATTTAGATACAATGTTGCAATATATTCTGTAACAAATTAAAAATAAAATCTTCAGAGTTTATTAGCATTTTTATTGGCACAATCTTCAGGCACATCTCATAGGCATACTTAAATTTGCAATATTGTAAGCAGAATTAACTGATTTAGCCAGTCAAAATTATGTTTAACGAAAGAAATTAAGGTACTGCTAAAGGAATTATTAAAGATTGTAGTGTGTCAGAGATGATTTTATAGACGGATTGATATAAATATCAGTGAGTTGCAGATTTTGTATATTAATCAGTATTACAGTATAGTATACATTTGTACTTTGGGCACGCATAGTGTGTTTATTCATTGGGACACACACTATGCAGTTTACTGCAACACTGCTACATATATTATACATTTGTGTATTTTACCACGAACATAATAAACACTGGTACAGCTTGCAGGACGATAGTGTGCATGAATTCTATAAGTAAAAGTTACTTAGTTATACAAGCGGCTTATGCATAAAGTTTGCTACAAAGTATTGTACATTGCGACATCATCAATTACCTACAAGGGACATTTTGCATGAAAATAGTGTGCATGAATTATAGGAGTAAAAGCTACTTAACAAACAATGCATAAAATGTGCCACTGAGTATTATACATAGTGACATAATCAATTACCTACAATATAAAAAGTTTGTTGGTAGCAACAAAAAGGATGTTAAAAATTGTGAGTACAACGGATGATGAAACATAAAAGGTTTGCTCATAAAAGGTGTTGAACTCTTAAAGAAGTATTAGATACGGCGTACTATTATATAGCATTGAAATCTACTTCTACACCGCTACACAAAATCTTTTTATTAATTTCCATGTGGGATATCTCTACTAAATTTTAAAGAGTATTTTACTTTAAAATCGGTATGAAAGTTATTTTTACTAAAAAGTATCGGAATTATTTATACCCAACGGGGAGAAAACAATCATTATTTTATAGAGGAAAATACGTTTTAAAATAGTTATTAGAAAATGACAGCATTTCAGTTATGCTAAGAATATTTTTTCCTTATTTTTCTTAGAAGCTATTTTCGTCGTCTTGACCTAAAACCTAAAATATCACGCCTCCAACTCACATGCTATCTTTTCAGATTTACTTTTTTTTTCGTAATATTTATTATTTTTAAACAAAATCCCTGGCGCATTACCGTCGAAAATCTGCAGAAAAAAATCATCCTAGCTTAGCACATGGTTAACATTGAGGGTTAAAATATATGTAAATATCACATTTTTTTTTTTTTTTTTTTTTTTGCGTTTTGTAAATGAATTATTTATGTATTTCCATAAACTGGTGGCCTATTAAGCAAAATATTTTTATGACTTCAACCGGTATAATTAAAAAGCCTTTTGCCATTAACAAAAACTTATTGTAGACTACAAATAGAACAAATAAAACCCTAACTCAGCACATGGTTGATCACTCAAATTATAACGGGAACTAAATATAAGTAAGTATAACCTTTTTTGTGAGTGTTGAGTGTTTTTCAAAAGTTAATGGTCGATTTAGCTCTATTGTACTACTTTTTACGTCCTCATCCGGTATAACTATAAAGCCTTTAGCCAATAACAATAACTCATCATACACTAAAAATGTAAATTTTAATTATATTAACTAACTAAAAGATGTGATGCTTTATAAGTCTTAAAATTTCATTTATTCAAGGATTTCTGTGCTCTAACCATATTATAAGAGGGATGAAATACTCTTTAACTAGTCTTGAAACTCAAATGTACCAACATATATTTTAAATCATGGCGGATATTTTAAAGAATGCTTTCAATGCATATTTTCATAAGTTTAGTAGTTAAGATAAATTTGTTACCCCCAAAACATATTTAACAACCTTTTGACGTAAACTGCTAAAATGAGGCAAATTTGAAAATGCTAGAATGTAAGTGAGACAGCGAGTTGGATATCATTTGAAATGGGAGCAATTTATCTCATTTCTCTCTTGCATAAAGGAAATATTACATTTTCTTATTCATGCATATTTTTAAATCCCTATTTATAAATCCCTATTTATGCATGCTTCGAAACTGAATGTTCGAATGCCTTGAGATATTTTATCTTACCTCACATTAGGGAAAATAAATTGATATAAAATGAAAAGTCATATCAAGAAATTGCTAGTTATGAACAGTAATATTATTTTGCGTTTGAAAAATTGTTTTATACATTGTAGTTTGTCGTAATTAATGGAAAATTAAAGAAAACATCTGTATTATGTAAAAACGTTTAACTTTGTGCATAAAAATTAGTAAATAAATAAATTACAATCTTTAAAAAAACAAAAGGCATTTTACAATTATGGTTCGAGTGGCAAGGAACTCCTTTACCGATGAAAAAATAGTTATGAGCTTCTGACTTTTAGCAGCAATCACCAGTGGAAACAAGAAAGAAATCTTTGGTGACCGGCACTTGACGGAAGATCATAACTTTTTACGAATTGATAAGGCATGTTCATTGCAATTCGAAACACGGATATGCAATAAAAATTTAATTTTTGCGCTTGATTTCACTATTCCCTCGAATTTGTATCCTTCTAAACATTTTTTTTTAATTTTAAATACTTTAATTATTAACGTATATTAAAGATATAAAATTGTAGGTATAGAAATTGTGTGTGAACTGTTTGTGTCAGACATTTTTTGTTTCTTCTCCATTTAAGTTTTTCAGGTTAAGAAAGCAATTCATATCCAAGTCATCTCTTGAGGCTTACAAAATAAAACTCGACTACATAATATTATATAAATATTTATCGATGTACTGTTAAATAATTTAAAAATAGTTCTAGTAAACAGAACTAATGATCATAATGCTAAGTTTTCCTATTCTTCATCCGTTCTCATTAAGTAACTGTCAGGAAGAAGGTGCTAAAAAATAAAAGAATTGATTTCAAGAAATAATTTGCGTTAAAATTCATTATGAAGGATTTTATTTTGCATAAAGAATGATAGAACGGATTGAAAAAAATTAAAAATCTATGGGTATTTAAAATTTTTGATTATTTAGTAATGTGGCACATTTATGTATCTTCATGAGAAGCAAAATTATATGAAACGCAATACTGGTGTTCGCAACTGTCTTCATGTAAGGAAATATCCTTTATTGTTTTCAATTGATTATGAAAATCTTTATTAAGTTACAAAATTATTACGTAGATAGAGGGATTTTAAAAAGTATTTGACATTAAATATGCATACAAAAACGTTAAATATTAAATTTTTGCAAACAGCTTTCTTTTAATTATTATTATTATTCCGAGATTAAGTGTCTTTGATAAATGATTCATACGATTCTGTAGGAGCGCATCAAGAAAAAACACTTTTTCAGGGAAAATATCACTTCTGTTAGTGTAAGGGTTTAAAAAGCTTTTCAGCATAACCTAAAGCAATTTACAGGAATGTTTGTACGTGAATAAAATTATTCTTTGCAAGTTTCAAGAGCTCGTTTTTTTCCATTGAACAATTGTTTTTTTTTTACTTTAATTTTAGACAATTACACCTTAAATATAACTTGTAGTAAGATATGGGAACCTTTCGGGATATTTAAAACCACTATCATCATTTTGTCTAGCGTCTATGCATGAAGTTTGTTTCATTTCTCGGGAAGGAACCTATTATTCATTTCTCGTTTGCTACGTTTTACTGATGGCTGATGAAAATATTTTACTTATGTTCCAAAAATTCAGATTTGTCACTCATTCTTGTTTGCAAATAAAAGCACACATGCGTAGTGTATTTACCTTTCCTTCAAGTTTTTATCGACAAAACAATTTATGTATTTTTTTTTTAAATTTCCAATATCATGGGAAACTGGCAAACTCTTATAATAAGAACACAACAAAAAGAAAAAAGTCAATGTCCCATCAGCAAATGTCTCTTGACTTCGGAAACTCTATGCAGAGTCGAGCATAGCACCAAATGGCTCCTGTCCATGATTTCATCTTCCCCACAAAGTGGGAAATTCGGATTTGCAAACACTTTTATTTGTACACTCATTGACTAAATTATCCGATATGGATGTTATTCTCAATGGTTAACAGTATTAAATAAATGAAATAAAAATCACAACAGTAATTACATTTGGTAGAAAGATCATAGTTTTATCTCCTCCCGTAGAAAATGCATATTTATAAGTTGACACTCGGGTTCAAAATATATTCGTTCAGATTAAAATCACTGAAGAAAAATGTTTTTTTTGTTTGTTGTTGTTGATTTTTGATTTTCGCATAAAACATCATTTAAATGAGAAAAATCACATTACACATTATTTCCTTAAACGATGAATAATATCACTGAACAAATTTTGAATCTTGTCCCTTCTGAATATGAAAAAAATCCAATTCATAAATAGTGATATCTTTATATGCCTAATTGATATATGGAAATGGTTTTATAACCTTGCTGCGAAAAAAGTCTCTCAAATGAGCTTAATTTGTAAAGATAACTGGCTGATGATAACAGAAACGGATCGTATTTCTAGTTAGAGTACAGATACGACATTGGGAAACTGTATGTACTGGAAAAGTTTCGTTCAACTTAGGAAAGATCGAAGTCACAAGGACACATGTCAGGTTCCCTTGTGACTGGGATTAGTTGTTAACTATAGGTCACTCAGTGAGTGATATAGGTAAGCGTTATTAGTTACTCAGGTCACTCAAAAGTGTTTCAAGGCCTTCTTGCATTCCCTTTCTGACCCACCCGAAACGCTTTGACTCAACGTTCAAATTTAACGCTGCACATCAAAGGCGCCTACTAACTATATGGACTGGTTTATGTAGTTAACATCAGCAACAGCAGAACTTGATTGCTCCCTTATACTATCTTTGCATACGAGATTTTCTGAAATACGCTATCACTATTTTATTTATAATTGTATGTGCCATATAGCTATATAACAAACTGAAAGGCGGTATCAGCAGTCCGTTTTTGTTTGCTATAACCTTCTGCCAAACCGAGAAGGAAATCAGTTCTCAGCAATTAATGATCAGAGCTGATTTCCGTAACTGATATTTCCTTTTACATAGGAAATCCCTCTGGTATGCGTGCGTTAAATTGTTAAACATTATAAAGAATGGAAAGCTGTCCACATAAGTTTTGAATCAACGCAAACTTTGGACGAGTTTCAGCAGAACAATAAATAATTTCACTAAATCATGTAAAATGACTTAGAGAAGAATGAGAAATTGTACCTTGCTATGTTTTACGGTTTATGCAAAGCATGAAGCACACAAATTAGCCGTAATTATATTAAACGAAATGAAAATTGATATTTTATTTTACATTACTTTACCATTACGGTGTCTGGATGAGACGGGATGTTTTGGGAGAAAGTTGTGTACAATCAATTTCAATTTTAATGTCTTGTGGAGATCGCATCATTCCCCCAAACGGCGCTGTTAATGTAACATTTATATAAGATAGCGCATTAGCCCTCCCCCCCTATTTAGTTCAATTGTAAAAATATTTAGATGTGTATTTTCTGTTCATTAATTATATGATTAGTTTTGCTGGAAAAGGTATATTTCAGGCTAATTATCCTTAATTTTCAATCACAATACTATTGACTAATATCAATACGCAGGAATATTATTAATCACTTACACGTCAAGTAAGGAAAAAAATGATTGGCCACTGTGCTTTTTTTTTTCTTTTTGCCCCATACGATAATGGTAAGGGCCTCATTTAACCCCTTATCGGTCGGGTAATTTTCAAGAAAACGGCTATAAAAGTGCTTATTTTCTTATGCCTGAAAATTATATAAAAATATGTGTATGAACTATGTATATATATATATATATTATTTTTAATTTTTGATTTGTTCTATTTAGAAATTTTAAACACTCCAGCCCGAACATGTCACGAGAGCGAGAAATAGAATCAGCCCGTCGTTTTCACGGGAACGAGAGGGAAGGGATTAAATCTAGTGCAACTTTTTGAACGTACATACAAATTCCGTACAACTATTGCGGAAAAAACCAGGAATGTTTGCGTTTTAAAATTTGTGTGTAGAAACTATTCAATTCTTTATACTAGTTCATATTGATATTTTAGACTTTTGAATCACGAATGTTGTTATGTATTAAACTTTTGAAGCAATTTGCATTCTTCAGATCGGTACATTTGATTAAATTATTTTGTCCGAACGATCTTCCAAACTTTGTTTTAAACAAAAGTTACACGAATAAAAATATTTCCCCTATCTAAATTTAATTCGAATTTAATGCTCTTTTATAATGTTTGCTAAGGAAGTTGAACGATGAATTAATTAACAGTCGACTGCATTCAGCTTCATTTCACCAATGTTCCTAAAGTTTCATTCCATCGTCAACCAAAATTTCTCCTCAACCCGGAGACGATTTCCTGTTGGAGGGATCACTGATGAAAAAAATAATCTTGTTTCCACTTTTCCTGAAAGGCTCATCGAAAATTAGAACTTATGAAACCTTAATGAATTATTCATAGCAAGTTGCTTTACAGCATAAGTGGATAGTCCACTTAGGGAAAATAGTGATTTATTTTCCTTAAGAGGAGCTGCCAAATCAGTTGTTAACAAATGTAATTATTTAACTTTCACTTAGCTTATACGACGGGTTAAAAGAGCTCACAAGATAAGTTTATTTGTTTGCATGGTGTTGGAGAGATTTTGTGTTTAATAATTTCATCTTATCATTTTTTCAGCTTTTAGTTTAAGTTTAGATTTTTTAGTTAAAATGTAAAATAAAAATCCGTTAGGATTTTTATTTCACACAAAAGAGTAAATTAATTTCAAAAAGTTCCGTCTAGACCTATACGAGCCTACTTTCAAGTATGCATCAATATGGAGTTAATAGTATAGACATCTTTTTCTCGTGCTCATTTAGCTTTAATTCTAATTGCTTAAAAAATACCTTTTGCAACGGTTTATACACATAAATTTACTTATTCATTCTTCTTTCATTAGATCACTGACTTATTTATTTATTCATTCATTCATTAATTCGGAAATATCCTTAAAATTCCTGATCAAAACGCTTTGAGGGCAAAGACTCGCTTAGTTCAGAATGAACTTCGTATCTGCACATATTCTACGTTATAACATACTTTTCGATAAAATTTGTTCCAAGCAAATCCGTATGTCAAAACAGGATTTATATAGGATTGAAGTTTGAGCTTCAGTTCTAATTGCTTAAAAAACACCTTTTGCAAAGGTTTATACACATAAATTTACTCATTCATTCTTCATTCATTAGATCACTGACTTATTTATTTATTCATTCATTCATTAATTCGGAAATATTCTTAAAATTCCTGATCAAAACGTTTTGTGCGAAAACAGACTCGCTTAGTTCTGAATGAACTTCGTATCTGCACATATTCTACGTCATAACATACTTTTCGATAAAGTTTGTTCCAAGCAAATCCGTATGTCAAAACAGGATTTAAGAAGAATTAAAGTTGGAGCTTTAGTTCTAATTGCTTAAAAATACCTTTTGCAACGGCATATACACATAAATTTACTCATTCATTCTTCCTTCATTAGATAACTCACTAATTTATTCCTTCTCACTAATTTATTCATTCATTTTTATTAATTCGGAAATATCCTTAAAATTCCCGATCAAAACGTTTTGTGAGACATGGCACATCACGGCGATTAATGATTTGGACTTATACTTATTACAAGCAGGTTTCCAAGGGCTAAGTATTGAGAACTACCGCAACAACGACAAGCAACAGTGTCAAAACCTTTCAGCGCGTTTCATTGGTTCTCTACATAACTTAATAACCACGTCATCGTGTTGAATGATTAGCGTCTTTTTTTGCGTCATTAAAAGTGAGTTTTTTTCCAGACGCTTGTGATTTGTTGATTGCGCTGTCGAAGAGATACGTCACCGCTGTTAGTTAGTTTCATAACCATAGCAACAGTCTATTACGACGGAGACAATATCTCTCTGTCGTCACTGGTATGAATGTACTATTAGATGTCAGAAACTGAAAGGTATACTCTACAAGAAAGAAGGAAACGGGGAGATTGGATTCAGTTGTTCAAATTTATAAAGTTAAATGGAACAGAAGGTTTACAATTTTCTCTTAGTAATAGGACTCGGGGAAATGGATTGAAATTATTTAAATCGCAATTTCAAAGGGAGTGTAAGAAACATTGGTTTTTTAGTAGACTTGTCGACGTTTGGAACACTTTTCCATCGTACATTGTTAATTCTAAGGATGTTAAGTCTTTTAAGGTAGGTTTGGATCGTTACTGGGGGATTGTGAAGAGAACAACCAATTGAGAGATGATACTGTTTTTTTTTTTTTTTTTCTTTTTTTTTTTGTAAATTGATACTACTTTTTCTTTTTCTTTCAGGCAAATGAACATTCAAGATAAAAGAAAGGACAGGAAGAAGAGGAGGAAGAAGATGAAGAAGTCAAGCAATAATTTTTCATTAGTGAAAAATGTCATATTTTCACCAACCTTGTTTTGAATAGCACCTGTTGTTGGCGTACATTTTGTATTGTATTGTATATTTATTTCTACAGACAGAGGACTGATTCGACATCCAGAATTTTGTTGGTACTTTTCCTCGAGAATTTACCTATATGTTTTTCCTTTTTTTTCATATTCTCAAACACGACTAGTTATAACACTTTGACAGATCTGTCCCAAAGCAGAACGTTTTAAAGGTAAACAAATAAAAAAAAAAGATTACGTTTTGAAATTTTTCATGCTTATGAATATTTGAAAAAATTTCTTGAATACTTCTTGAAGAACAAAAAAAAAAAAAGAATGCTTAAATCAATATTCGATTAAGTGGAACCTTTTTTTAAATCAATAGTAATCATTTAAGAAAAATATGTGAAATAGTATTATTGATAAGCGCTAATTCCAAACATACATACACTGGCACATGTGTGTGTGTGTGTGTGTTAAGGAGAAAAAATTTTATGCTATTTCTTGAAAAATAGACTTCCTCTAAAAAACAGAAGTATTCGAAACAATTCTTTTGTAAAAAAAAAAAAAAAACAATATTTGTTAAAAACATTTTCTTTTTTGTTTATACTTAAAACTACTTTTCTCCACAAGAGTCCTTAAAATACCACCTGACACTTCATTTTTTTTCTATACTCCAGATACGTACGCCGACACTTTTCAAGACTAAGCTTTTTTTCCTAATTCCTGTTAGTTTTTATAGTAAGACTCTTAAATATTGACGACGAAAACTGAGGAAAAAAAAACCCAACTCAGTAAGTGGTTTGTCACTTAAAGTGTTATAAGGATTAGATTTAGAACAAATAAATCTTTTTTTACGTTCCGTTTTATGCTTTGATTTTTGCTGTGTTTTTATTTTTATTCTTTATTATTTTTTTGGTTTAATCCTCTTCAAACTTTTTTATGTTATACCATATGAATAGCAACATCTAGACGAACTACTGAACAATTCCTCTTTTAAAATTCTCTCCTTAAAAGAAAGAATGGAATTAATAAAATTATGGATATAAAGTACAACCGGGAAAGTTGCCGCATAATTCGAAAATATTATAAACAAGAACTTCTGTCTAGAACTATGCGAGCCTACTTCCCGTAAACTCCAAATTCAAACATATAATCTAGCTACTTGCTCTCTCTTTCTCATTTAGCTTTAGTTCTTAGTTGCTTCAAATATACCCTTTTCAAAGGCAATTCACTCATTTATTCATTCATTCAGTCTTTCACTCATTCATTTATTCCTTCATTCATTGAGAAATGTCCTTAAAAATCCTAATCAAAAAATTTCATGCGAAAATATGCTCGTTTAGTTCTTGTTGAGTTTAGTATCTGTACATATTCTACTTTGTAACATCTATCCGATTAAGTTTGTTCCGAGCAAATCCGTCTGTTTGATCAGGATTTATATGGGATTAAAATTTCCCCGAAGGCGCTATGTTACTTTTTTTTGAACTGTTCAAACATGATCAAGAATTATTCATATGAAAAACTATTTCACGCCAAGAGCTTCTTCCAAAAAGCTTGTTCAGAGTAACTTGGATCTTACTCCCAGAGTTTACATAATTTGCCCATAGGACTTAATGTTAACATTTTTTTTTTAATTGTTCAAAATTTGAAAATGAGATGTCCTCGCTGACTTCTTTCGAATGCAACAAAAATCTTTTGAATCGGACAATTCCCTCAAATGTTATTAGCAGGGGGGGAGGGGGCAGACAGACCGACATACCGACAGACAGACAGACCGTCAGACACATATTTTCGTGATCTCTATACCCTACTTTCAAATTGTTTTATTTTTCAATGTTTATTTAATTACTCCACTTATGTTTGACTTTTCGTTATTTTTACGATAAACCTTCTTTTATGTTTTATTTATTTATTTATTTATTTTTTACTTTTACGGGAAAATGGCCAAAGGACTGAAAACGTCAATTTGTTGCCGAACTTTTAGCCAACTATATAGAGTACATTCCTTTTGTATGCATTTCCATCGTTATTTTGTTGTTACGCTGTAATTTGGAACGGCACCTGGAATAAAACTTAGACATCTATTTTTCGCTTCTCTCCTTATAGGGCCGGTGAGATTGCACAGATGGATGGGAGAAAGGACTTTCGTTAGTAAGTGTTTACATAGTCTCTCAAGGTTAGTAGCTTAGTGAGAAAAACTTTAATTTAACAGTATCTTGCAATTCTTCCCATTACCATGAAGATATCAGACACAGTATAAACTATACGTTAACTCGAATGTTTTTAGTAATGTGCAATTAAACAACTTCTGGGCGTGTAAAAATTTTGCTCGGGCATGTGAAATTTTAAGGATTTTTCGATCCCTGGTATTCCCCTTGTTGTCTTCAGTTAGTTCTTCATTTTTCAAAACCATTCTCGTAATCTCCCCTTTCAATTGTTTGTTCCATCACTTGCTATTTACTCCCCCGTGAAAAAAATAAAAACTTTCATTTTAAAATGTTTGTTTAATGCTAAAATGTCATGTATGGCTCCAATCATATACGGATGTTGTCTAGATGAATAAGAGTAGTTTAACTTTCACTTCTAAAGAAAATGAGTTAGTAGAAATGACGACATTACTGTTGTCACTAGGCATATCTCCACAAAAAGTCGGGATTCTGAAGTTAAAATATGTGCATACGATTTTCCATTATTTCTTTTCCTTTCAATTTAATGGACTGTAACAATGATGCCTTGAGATTCCAACGGCAGAAAAATGCTTCAGAAGGTTTATTGGGTGGAAAAACATTACGAGGACTGCTGATTTCAGAATTTTGATCAATAAGTTATATATACTTTATGGATGTATAGGTTTTTTTTTTCAACGACAAGAAACGAAAATTAATGTTATGCGTAATTGATCAATTTTGTTTAAGGGCACTAAGTAACAAAAAAAGTATTTTAGAATTTCAGAGCTCCTAATATTTTTGTATCAAAGCAGACAACAATAAACAAAACTTTCTTGTGTTAAAAAACCGTCTTCAAAAAAAAGTTATTAATTTTTACTTGGAAAATAATAACTTATTTAAGAAGAATGGTTCCTTGTCGTACATTAGAAAAACTGTTAAAATATTTTTCAAAAAATAAATGATATAGAAAGAGAGAGTTCGAGAAAATACTGTAATAGAATGTTTACTCTCAAACATATCTTTTGAAATGAATGGGGTCGAAAGCGGATCTAGATTAAAACATCAGACAACAAAAATACTTTATGCACAAAAAGTTGTGCGAAATATTTTACATTTTTTTTCTGCTACGAAATGTGAATTTAGCCCATTCGAAACTTTAGAGTCTCGAAGATTCAATAGGCATTTCAGAAAACAGCAAAATTTTACACGAAAGAGAAGATATTTTTTTAAACGCTGAATATATTTCAAATTTAATGTAACTCTACAAATTCTGTAGGCATCAATTCTTAAATTTTGCATTGAGATTAACTCATCAACATTTTAATACTAAAACTCTTTTTTATAATACATAAAATTGGATTTCAAGTCTTAGATGAAGAACTTAGACATATGAATAACACAGAAACTATAAAAAATTGAAATAGACTCAATTTTTTTGGGATATTTATAAATCGTTTGGTGTAGTTAAACAGCAGAGAAAAAATTTGATCACATGCTAAAATTAAGCGAAAAAATAATATTCAAGAAAAATTCATTGAATTCTTTAAAATATATGTATATATATATATATTCTAAAAGCTAGGTTTATCCACAAATATATCTTCCATATCAAGCCGTATGAAGATTTAAAAAAGAACTCTTTGTCTTGTTTCGAAAGAAATATCAAAATATTAAAATAATGACGTTTTTTAAAAATTATTTATTATTATTTTTTTATTCTTTCTCTCAGATAAATTTTCACCTGGCTGCTAAACTTTGCCACTCTATTTAAAGAAAAATCGCTGTATTTTTGTAAAAATATCGCCTGGGAAAGAGAGCGTATTAGTTATTATTTGAAATGAGTGCAATTTATGTCAGTCTGTGTTTCTCGCTTTAAAAATAGCATTTTGTAATTCATATTCATGCATATTTTACTAAATGTCTCAATACTTTGATATTGTTCATATTTTTGTCTTTTGAAACATTAAGGAGAACAAATTCAAATGCATCAATGCAGCAGGCGGGTATTAAACTGGTAATGGTACGCTACAAGATTGCTTTTTATTTGAAAGGTATTTTTTTACTACGTTGTTTAGCATTTGTTCAGATGTTGTAGGGCGTTTTCTATAAATTTTACGAACCTGAAAGGATAAATAACAAACGTGTTCTCATCTCCTGGGCATTAATGATGACTATTCCATGGTTATGGATTTTTAAACGTTTCAAGTCATCTCACAGATTCTTAAATTTACCCCAAAGAATTTTTTGGTCAGTAGTCCGTTTTGTAGAAATTTTAAAACCGACTCTTAATCTTTTGAAAGAAAAGTAAGAAAAGACATTTAAATGAAACATCATTTTAAAAGTGTGATTTCTAGGTTGTTTTTTTAATGCTCTTTGCTACGAATAAGATGACCAATAAAAAATTAAGTAAGAGACAATTATGTTCTACGGCTTCTGGTCAAATGAAATTTTCAATTTTTAAGATTTCCAATGTCAAATATTAAAAACATGATGGAGAAAATGCTGCATTTTTTTATTTAATTTCATCTACTAATGATGTAAAGAGTATTAAAGAGAAAATGTAAAAGGAATTTGCATGAAAAGTTAGGAAATAAAATCCCTATCGATATGACTTTAAAACTATTAATTTAATTTAAAAGTCATAGGAAAAAAATCATTATGCTTTGTGGTATATAAAGGTTTTACTTCAGTAACAATATATTGCATGTTTGGCGTAGTTACGGTAGCGTCATCTAATGTCATCTGACTACAGCGGGTTAAGAATGCCGGGTACCTATCAGGTCACCCTTCACGATTGGCCAGCAATTTCTGTGACTTTGAAAAAAGGACGAATGCCGACAAAATGAGTGCATTCACGTTGGGGAAAAGTATTGTAGATATTCCTGCTTTAAAATTTAGACATAATACTAATATTTTATTCACCTAAGTGATGTCCATCATGATTCTTTTTTATTTATTACCAAGTTCATCATGATTTTTTTTTTACAATTTTGTGCAAAACGTCTGATTACACTCTTTTAACACTCATGTGATATAGACTGTTGGCGCTAAAGAACTATAGCCGAAAATTCAAAAAGATAGAAAATTGTTTGAGGTGTTTGCTTTATAGAAGATGATCTTAGAGATGCAAGCAACATATATATTAAAGAATCTATGTGTGTGTCTAAAAGAGGGAAGAACACATATGTCTACGTCATAGGGGACCGTTCAAAAATGATGTCTTGCTTTTTTCCATATATTTGACCCCCCTCCCTCCTTTGTCACACAATGTCACACTTCAACATACCCCCTCCCTCCTTTGTCACTTGTGACTATGTTGCATAAGCATGGTGTGTCACACTTCTTCGTACCCTCTCCTCTTCCCTTTGTCACAATTTCACGAACCCCCCCTCCCCCCTCGAAGCGTAACATCATTTATGAATGATCTCTAGGGAGCATATGAACATATCAGTGTATGGTCTATAGAAGCTAAAAATACATCTCTGTATATCCCATACAGGTTAGAAACACACCAGGGCACGTCCTTTGAACCACATATTGCAAGCCAAATGATATGTCTTTTTTTTCTCTTATTGGAAATTTTCCTGAGGGAAGGTGTTAAGATATTTTTAAAAAAGCTGTTTGTAGCAGCAAATTCTCACATTTTGGCATCAAAAATATATTCAAATAATAAACAATAAATAGCATCATAATTTGTTTAGACTTCTAAAATAAAACTCACCACCTACACATTAGTCAATACATTTTTCAAGTACTATTGAAGTAATTATAAATATTCAAAAAAAAAAAAAAGGTAACTAATGATCATAATGCTAATTTTCTCTCAGCAGCCTCCGCTCTCATTAAGTAAATGTCAGGAGAATAACGCTAAGTAATGAATTATTTTTCAAGCGAGTCAATAAGTCTTTGCTTCAAAACTCCTTGCGTACTTTTCTTCCTACAAAGGACAAAAAAAGAAAAAAAACTGCATAAAAAAGAATCTACGCGAGAGATGATTTAAATTTTTTGAATATTTAATATCAGGTATTCTCACTTATTTCCCGTATCTCAATCGAAGGGAAGCGAAGCAAAAACGATATTTGTGTAGAGAGACACTTTAAGATGATTAGGAATTTTACATGAGGATAAAAACGATAACTGAGAAATCAAGACATAAAATACTTGGATTACCTTAAATTTGTTTTTTAAAATTTCTTTTAAATGCGTTTTTAACAAAACCTTTAAAGTAAAAAGAAGGTACGCAAAGTAATCTAATTGAGAACTATTAATATACGCACTTTTTAAAAGTTTCAAGTTTTTTTTCCCCTTTTTGAAGCTTACCTTTTTACGCTTTACTATACAAATTCTAACTATTGACGGGATCTGTAAAATTTGTATGAAATGACAAATATTTTTGTATGTATATATTTATTTACAAAGCTTAGATTTCGTCCTTAAAAAATACCTTTTTTCAGTCTTTTTTTCCATTGTTCACTATATATTTTTTAAACATTTCTGCGAAAAATCTTATTTGCGTATATATTTTTATTCGAAAGATTGTTTTGAAAATTTAAGATTATTTTCTATGTTTGATATCTTCAAATAACGCATCTTTCCATGACAAGTGACTGATGAGTGTTCAGTACTTTATGCGCAATAGGAAAAAATACTTCAAATTAAGATTTGCAAATAATTCTTAATTGCACTTGTGTACTAGAAGCACACAAGCTCTTTTCTACATCGCTTGTATGTTTTTGAGGAAGTAATGTATTTACACAGACCATTGATTAAGATAACCGTTAGAATGTAGACTTCCTGTTCGTCAGTGACTATCAGCTGATGTGAATGTAATGAGGATCTCATCGGTGATTACAAAAAATATACAAATCTCACTTCAGCTACGTTATCACAGATAATACCCATTTGAAAGTTATTTTGCTTGGGTAAAAAATTAATTCGTGAGGATTGAGACATCAATCGCTTTTTATACTCATTATGCATCTTTGTGATATATTTACTATCATAGCTTATATCTTTCGTTGTGTTTCTGTTCAATTTCTTATTTATTTATGCTGGCAGAGTAAAATATAGTCTTTTATACAAACGGGTTTACTAATGAAAGTAACTACGATAACAGACAAACATATGATAACAGAATTAATCTACACTACAGCCAAGGTTGCATCTCAAATGATCGGCGCTTGAAAACAGCGCAAAGGCTTCTGGGAGGAAAAATGAATAACTGACATGCGCGTTATACAAAGTAGAGTGAAAGTTTCTCTTAGGAAGTTTCTCTTAGTTTCACTCTAAGAAAAAGGAAAATTAGTATTGAATTCCAACAATTTATTTATTTTTCGATCATGATTTGAATTTATAATCACGTCATTCAATAAATGGATTTTTCCATGTCATAGTAAACTTCATAAGCGTTTTTCTTTTTTTCATTAGCGTTCCCACACACTAAACCACAAAGATTTTGTATCTTTGCACTAAAACGAAAAGCTTCGGTTGGTTTCTTTCAAGTACAACCTACTGCCTGTGAGCATAAATAACCTATATAATCAGACGCGTTAAAAATAAGCTCAGTATTTTTAGGGAATATTCCTGTTGTTACTTTTTGTGTAAATTCATGATAAACGATGCGTCATGTCTTTCAACGGGTCTTAAAACCCTGCTCCCGACAAGCACATTTCTTATTCATATTTTTTATGTCTTGATAAATTTACCCACATATTTTTCTCATCCCGTTGCGGGAAAAAAGACAATCTGTGTAGATTACGAAACAAGCTATGAGAAAGAGGGAAAAACCAATTAATAAATAATTAATGTAGCTGTACTTGAAATGTCACCATGAGTATCCGCAGCAACTGAAATAATTAAATTAATCCATAATGAACAACTTTATAAAAACAGTTTTGCAGTTATTTTCCATGTGATAGGGACTTTTTTACCCCTCAAAAAATATCGGATGATTTTGAACCCTTTTAATCAACAAGGATTAGAATTGCTAAAATCTGTTTGTTATTTTAACGAGCTTAACGCCAAATAAATTACGAGATAACATGTTTTTGTATTTTCCCCCTCAAGCTTTTTTTTAATTTCTTTGATGTGCTAAAACTACTCTTCAATTTTTAATAGAAAAACTAGTTTTGGAAAAAAAATCTACACAGGCTACTTCGAGATGGGAAAGCATTAATTTGTCTAATGGACGCTAGTAACACATGTACATTAAACGGTTTTATGCAGCTTTATATATAAATAAATATCATTTAGATTGCTGTTTTAAAACTGTATATGCAAAAATCTCGAAGGTGCATTTTAGTTTAGTTTAGTTAACGACTTTATAAATTTAAGTAAAAAGTAAACTTAGTAAAAAATGGTTCACTTTGCTATATTTTTAACTAAAAAAATATATTTCATGATTGAGAATCTCATACTCCTTATATTTGGATCATTAAAGGAAGTAAACTAAAGATGTAAAAGTGAAATATTTTCAAAGGAAAAGGGCTTGGAAAAATAAAAATAACATCATTTAACATAATGTGCTTAAATTAATAGCAGATGTTTTAACATACCACTGAAGGTGATAATTTTAATAAACATCTGTTTTTTTTTCAAACAAAATTAAGCTAATTAAGCCGTTCGCTGATACGGGTGCTCATAGACAGACAGTGGTTGCAATTTGTCATTTGCTATATCCGCTTTGTGCTGCAGTCAAATTTATCAGCACTGAAAATATCAGTTTTTCAATGTCTTACTCTTATTTCTTAGGACTGTTTTAAGATATTAATTTAGGAACACATTTCACGGTTTCATCGTCACGTGCTAAGGGTAACGTAAAACTTATCCTTTTAAGTAGCATGTTTCCATGCTAACGCATCAGCACAACTCACTAACGGCAACACGACATAACACGAACTTAACAACATTATATACAACATAATAAATTCTCACAAGCGAACCTTTTTTCAAAATACAAATTCTACAAAAACAAAAGAGTATTTCATTGCAAATTGCTTAGGTGCCCGCATAGTTGTATATATTCACTTTTCTTTCAGAAGAACGCTGAATTATTTGTGTAAATGGATACGGATATCTTAAGTCTTTTACTGTATGCCAAATGGTTGATTGATTTTCTCCCCACTTTAGTTTCACCAACAATAGAAAAAAGATTTAAGAAATCCTAACAGAGAATATCATTACCATACCTTTAACACCCATTATGGCATTGGAAATAGGTTTTTATTTGAGATTATTTTCCCTATGAAAAGAATTCCGAATTTAGGAAAATGCATGATAAAATAAAAGTAATTGATTTTGTGTCTCACTTACCATGTAAATGATCATAAAATGTCTGTAATATATTTTGTTATTGCAGTAACTAGGCAAAATATTCTAATGTTCTACTTGGGATTTTTCAGGGGAATTTGTTTAAATAAAAGAATCGTACAGTAATTTAGGAAACACTTCACTTGCAGTTCATCTTAATTTTTTTTAAATATCTATGTAACCATTTTATAATAACAAATAACGAAAAACTACTTTATTCTTCATTATGATGACGTAATTTTTTATACTAAATTATTGTATATATAAGGTAAATCGGAGGAAGTCGCCAAACTTAAGGTTTTTTTTCGATTAGTACATTGAAAATTGAAGTAACAAAATCATAAGAAAACACATTGTTTTTCAATGTTTAATTTGTTACTTACACAAGTTAATTCTCTTCTCAGTATAAAAATGTAATGAGAAATTTTATGTTCAAAAAGTCCCTCCATTGTGGTATGTTCCCCCATATATATAGGGAAGATGCCACAGGTTATGTTGCAAAATGCAATGCCACCAGTTATGGTGTAAAATGCAATACCGCAATAAATAAGAAAATAAGACACACATTACAAAATTAAATGGGAACAACGCAGGTCCAATAATAGACTAACAATTCACTCAGAGCAAATGATTATCATTATAATCTTCATGCAACCATTTGTTGCATTTGATGCACTGAATCCAGTCACACTTGGGACCTTTTTTAGAATAAAAATACTTTTTCCACACAGCACAAACATCGCCATTATTATCCAAATCAAAATTGTCACCACTGGTATCTAGAGGAATTTCTTTTCTTCAGGATGACTAGCTGCCACGTTTCTTTTTCTTCTATTTTTCCGAAAGGTTTCTTTTTCATTTTTTTGCCCTTACCCGCCTTTTCTAGCATTCCTCAGACCTTTTCCTGCATAGCTGCTCTCCTCTCTCATTCATTTAAGACTTCTGATTTTTGTTTCTGACACCCGGATGGTTTACGTTTTCTGATCTGAGGAATAGGGCTAGTCGCTTCTAAACAGGAAATTCCGTATTCTGTGCTGGTGGAGCCAACCAATGGTAACAGTACACTGCTACTGCTAGTGGAAGCAACTGTTGGTGTAGTGGTGTCACATGATCCACTTGTGGAAGCTACAGCTGTATCATTGCTGGAACCATAAAAAATAGCAAACGCATGCTGTGGAATTGCTTGTGTGCTATAGGTGTAAATCCCAGTAGCAGAAGTACAATTTCCTACTGTGGCTGCCTTGCTCCAAGCTGCATTCAGAAGAGATCCAAACTGAAGTCTGGACAATTTACAATCTGGCTTCTAGTGTATTCAGGAGTTTAGGGCTTGTCGACAATATGTTTTTCAATGGTTTGAAGTATGAGCGATCAAGGTGGCTCTAAATACTGTGGTGTGGTTTGGAAGACAGAAAATAATTTTCGCCATTTTTTTAATTTTAAAATAAAAAAATTAAAAAAACATTTTAAAGTTCATTTCATTTATTTCTGAGCCATGTGGCGTCTTCCCCCAAGTATAGGGGGAAGATGCCACACAAGCTAATTTCCTTATTACTACTGTGCTATGGCCGCTTCTACATGCATTTTATGTGTAAAATAATGTGTAACTCACTTATATTGCTAATATCTTATTTAAAATAACAAATACGTTTATAAACTTTAAATATGAGGAACGGAATATTATAAAAGGGTTATCACCTCGTTAAAGGCTCACGAGATCCAAAAATAATGCCGATTAAAGACGGTTAATTCAAACAAATTCACAAGGCACACCTAATGGCGGACCAGACCTTTCACACTTTTTACAAAGTTGAGTCTTCCCCCGAATTACGTTGTATTTACATATATGCAAAAATGCATCTACGTCTTTCTGTGTGTGGGTTTATTTCAATTATAGTTAAAGAAAAAATAGCAAAATAACATTTTTTTGTTTGTCCAGCTTTTAAAGTAGTCTGGGGTTTAAAATCTCTCACCAAAGGACAATAAATTCTCAAAAATCTGAAAAGCAATAAATATTTCTGTCAATAATCCTAATTTGTAATTCTAAGGAGTATTACTCTTGGCCATTTATATCACTGATGTAAGCTTTAAAAAGTGCTTTCTTATATTCCTTAAATCTTACTGTTCTTAAAGTGCTTATATGCTTCTTCTAAACGTGTTGAAGAAGACAACAATATTTTATAGAGTTGGGAGACATTTTTTACTTCTTTGGAAAGAGTTTCTGAAAATATTACGGTTAAACCCTAAAAATATGTTTCTGCATGTTTGTGGATTGTCGTAGATAAAATGGTCTCGCACATTTTAAGAATCGCGGCTTTTATTTGTTTATTTATTTATTAAGTGGCAACGACAAAAATATTTACACGTTACAAAATTTACTAAAACAAATTCTTTTTCTAATGTATATTTATTTTTTAAGAATCCAGAGCTTGTTAATTTTAGATTTTGTTCAAATATGTTTATTAAGGCATTAACTTGTGTTTGCGAAGTAAAATTAAATTAATTTTCAACTTAATTTAAGGATGAAAATTCAAGTAAAAATTCAACGCAGATGTTCTCCCTCGCATATCACACATTTTTGTTGCTTTTACTGCTACGTTGTGTTGTCGAGAAACTGTTCAGGCGCTTACCATGGTAAGTCTACCCTGATAATTATTTTGTGAATCGACAGTCTACGTGTTATGAATTATTGAGCACCTGAAAAGTTCTCGCTGTTTGGGAGCTGGTTGCGTCAGTTTATGATAATGACATATCTATTTACAAGTACTACAAGCAAGCTTGAAATTCAGTGTATGTTGTTATGCGGAAGTGCAAACAACATTATTTTTCATTGCGTTAAGTCAAATTTCGTGCCAAAAAAAAAAAAAAAAAAGAGTTTAAGGGGCATTTTACTGCACTATTTTATTTTTTTAAAAATCTGCAAGTGGAAGCTCACAGAATTCTTGTTTTGGACTTTCGGCGATCATGCTCTGTCTGAAACAACTTGTGAGATTGCTTTGACGGTTTTAGAATAATGATTTTGATCTCGAAGATACAGAACGCTCTGGCGCTCCGAAAAAGCTTAAAGATGAGCAATAGGAAGCATTACTTCATGAAGACTCGTTTCAAAGACTAGCTAAACTTTCAGAATCATTAGGAGTTCATCATTCAAACGGCCACTATACAAGCAGGGACATGACAAGGTCATATTGCAGCAGGAGAACGCTCGGCCACATGCGGCAAAATCTGTAAAAGTCTAAATCAAGCATTAATTTTCCCGAAAGAACAGCGAGAACTTATTCAACATTCGTTTTTTGCGTAGTTATTACGCTATTTATTATTATCATTTTTCTAAGATGATGAGCAGAAATATCGCTTACGCAAACCAGACATGATGTTTAATGCGCGTTAGCATGGTGAAATAGAGTTTTATAACGTACCCGAATAAAAGAAGGCAATGATTGAAAAAATCTTAAATTAGCAGTAAATTTAAAATGGCGTATGTTTTTGATAATAAGCGAAATTAGTTCTCCGTAAACTAATTACGCTATTTATATTACTTTTTACTTCATTCTAGATAATTTCAGTAATAACTAGAACTAAACTGTTTGGTAATTTCATAGTCTTTGCAAATATTTATTGTGTAGTTAAAAATACTAACACTCAGTATCTACATAAAAGCTCATAGTCCAAAATGTTATTCAACCTTAGGTCAACGTGTCCCCTACTTAATAACAATATTAAGTTAAGGAGAGTGAACAATATTAAAATGAAATATAACAGTGAAAGAATACAGTTGAAATTTTTTAATTCCGCTCCTGAAAAATAGGATGGTTTGATGTAGTGAGCTTTATGCAGTATTAGTACGATATAATATATTTGGCTAGCTGTTTTAAGGAAGACACCAATTTGCAAGAACTCTGCTCTTTACCTAACGCAGTGTTTCACTATCAGTAAACTACTCCTTGCCAAGGAATTGGAAGAAATTATAAGAATTTTCATTTTAATTTTTCGAATGAATTTATAAGCTGCAACTGCAACAGAAACTTTATGCGGAGAAGGGATTACTGTAATTTCTGAAAACTAGATGCGTGATTCAGAGAGGTTTATACTGGATCTTATCTAAGATGTCGACAGGGTGGCGTAGTGGTAAGGCGCAGGCCTCGTACGCCCAAGATCACAGGTTCAAACCTGGCCCGAGTCGGTACATTTTCAAGATGCAGAAAATCGTCGGCGCCCATGTCGTATGATTATGCGGCATGCAAAAGATCCCTTGAGTATACATTTGGCTTCGATGCTCTCGGCTTAAATTCTTAGTGCAATCCGCATCAATTAGAGCTCAGGTGCCGCCATCTAGGGGAAATTGAGCGTCAAAATTCTCATAGTAGTAGTGGCATCCGCCGACAGTGGTGCTACTTGAAAGAATGGATGCCGATTTCCAGGGAATGCACTAGGTCCGCAAAACGGTCAGTAACCATATGCAGCCCCGTTGGGGGAAAAGTCTTGTATCAGATTAAATATTTTATTTTTAACATTTCAAGCAAAATACTCACACCAAGAAGAAAAATACGTTCTGGCATTCTACTTTGTAGGAGAAAGTGTTGCTCTGTCTAGCTTCTCCTTGCTGTCATGATGTGTTTCGCAATCATTGAGACTTTGATTGTCGACGGGGACATTTGCTAGTGGGAGTAGTCAAGTGCGAGTGATTTTTTATTGTGCGAGTTCTGGTGAAACTTTTTGTGCTTTGAATGTGAGTGCTTTCCTCATCAAGCGGGTGCTCGTGTGCTTTCCCGAAAACTATTTTTTTTCTTTTATCAAATGTTAAAGCCAATGTGTACCTTAATGGACTAAAATAGTGAATCAATTTCATAGAATAGTTATTAAATTATTTAAATTTCTTTGCACTGAAAAACTTTTTATTTTTGAAGATGACATTACGAGGAAGGCTGAATGTTTCAAATGGTTCTGGATAAAAATACTCCTTATAAAAATTATACACATGTGTGTATATTATAAAATATACACACATAGTTTACAAAAACAAGTGTTTCTTTGTTTTCATAAGGAGCATTCTGTACCCCACAAATAAAAAATTACCTAAGTTGCTTGACTTATTATTTCTTGAAAATAGTACTCCTTCAGTATCTATTTTTAATAATATTATTATTTTGAGCAACGTTTGTTGTTTAGAATAAATAATAATGCGTTTTAGCTAAAATTATTTTACTTACTTTTTTTTCAGAAAAATTGGTGGTGTGAGAAAAATTCTCACGCCCGAGTTTTCAGGGGACTCCTTTTGACTCGAGCTCGGAAGGGTTAAAGAAAAAGTGCCATATTTTTCTCATCACCCTTATTGTTTTTGCTTTAATTACTCAAATTTTATTAATTTCTCGATGTTTCTGACTGCCTAAATTTAGACTAACCTTTAACGCAAAAATATTTCACTTTCCTCCTTTTAAGGCCTAAGTTTTTACTTTGCACTGTGTAGCTTCGGTTTACATCTATTTTGCTTTTTGGAGGCTCGTACGAGTATTTACTACAGTTTAAAATTTGTTATAAAAAAGGTCACTCATACTTTCTTCGTCTCTAGTTCTCAAAAAATTATGATAACATTAGCAACACCGTATCTTCCTGGCTAAGTTTTTTCATGGATTTATTTTAGCTTTTACTTTGACTACGAGGGTAGGTGTAGTTGTTTTAGCCTAGAATCTACAAATTATATCAGCTTTTAAGTTTCAGTTACCACGAACTGAAATGGTTCGTTGACTGTTTTTCACTTCGCCCCATGGATTGGGCAACGAAAAATTTTCTGCCTAAAACTAATGATTTAACAGAAGTTTCAATATAAAATGCATAGTTCTGCCTTTAAGTACTACTATTTTCAAAATAAATTTCCTATATATTTATTTTGGAAAAAGTATATTTCCTCTTAACTATTTCACTTTGTCCAGCATTCCCCTACTTCTTAACTAAAACTCACGAATAGCGAAAATTTTTAAAATTATCCGGATAATACTCCTGAGGAATATTACATTTCTACTAAACTAAGGAAAGAAAAAGTTAATCAAAACTGAGTAACAGAGAAGGGAGGAAAAAAACCCTTACAAGAACGATGCTTACTAAAACTTTCTTCGAAATCATTATTTTTCTAACGTTTCATTTCTAGTTAAAAATATCAAACATTTCACCCGCTATCCCCAGGAGAATATTTACAAAAATTATGTTATTGTTTCATCCGGTAAAAACATTTTTTCATTTGTTTTTATTCCGTTATAATATTTATATAGTATGTATTTTTGTCGAAATTGTTAGTCTATGCAGTGTAATGTTTGAATGAGTTTAGAGAAGGCATATTTAACTTAAATGTTCCAATTCTGAAGCAACTAAACTGTACTGAGAAAAGAAGATTATTTCCAATGAGTACCGCTAAAAATTCTTTATATTATATCAGCTTAATAAGCAACATGTAGAACCTTTTTTTTTTTCCTGCAGCAATGGAGTCTTTTACCATTATATGCTGAAGACATGAACGAAACATTTTAAACCATTTATTACTAAAAAATAACGATAATTAAAGCTAGCTATTTGCTTTAAGATTACAATTATGATATAGGCATTCATCAAGTAAACAAATTGACGCAGTTTAAAAAAGGGGAGATGATTTGTGAAATATAAACTGCGATTACATTTTAATACTACTAATAAAAAAAAAACAAAAGAAAATAGTGTTTTTTGGCAATAACTGTTGAAGATAAATCGTGAACACGCATGTTGCAAAAAACGCACTTAAAAAAATGGAGCCCTAAAATTCATCAGAATCTACTAGAAATCATTTATCCGGATTATAACGTAAAATTGCAGAGAATTTAAAACACGGAACTACAAAGTATTTAAAAAAAGAAAAAAATAAATTACAGAAAAAAAAAAAAAAAACGGAACATATTATGTAAGTTGACAGCAATATGTACTGGCGTCATCTGCGAGTCCGTTGCATTACTATTTTCTGATGCAAATAGTCGAATGTGAGTTCAGAATCCGAGCCCACGCTGCTGTGAATCATATGCCTTAGAACGCTCGGCCAAAGATGCATCCGGATTTGGGAGGACAGGCTGCATCGTCTTATGAAAAAGTTAAACATTTATATAGGCATTTAAATATTACTATTATGTAATGAAATTGCTTATTGACATTCAAGCTTACGTTACGCAATGAAATAAAAGATTTTATAAAACAAGGGTTAACAAGACAAGATTTTATAACAAAATTTTGTTTTCAAGTTTGAATAAACAGTCAATGTGGGGGAAAAAGAAAAATAATCACGAGACTATAAATCAAAGCGAAAAAAACATTTGTAAATGATTTGCTAATGAAGTTATATTTCAAGTTTGTGTCAGGGAAACTTGCTTATGATGCATGCTAATATGTAATTGCTAATAATGAGTGAATGATGCAAGATATTCCGTCATAAACTGTAGAAACTTTATTTTCTTCTAACAATGTAATATATTAACTTTAGTTTTAGACGTAGAATCCACGGCGAAAAGTATCAGCATCATCTTCTCAGTTTCAAAATAGATCCAATAAAGGAACTTTGGTTAGAAAATACAAAAGAAGTGAAATGAAAACTTTTTAGAAAACAAAATGAAAAATTTAATTTCCCGATCCCGCATCTCAGATTCAGCTTTTAAAATGAGAGTTATTGTGTATTGATTTGTGCCGTGATTTTGTGTAATATATGTCATTCAATTAGTGATTTGATAATTTTATGCCACAAAAATGTATTGTAGTTTGCATTTACTATATTTTAAAGTTAGTTCGAAAATATTTCCGCAGTGTTCTCCTTACAAAGGACTAGATGTTTCTGAAAATACACATTAAACGTACAAACTCTAACTATCGGATAACTAACAACAAACAAACAAAAGCATTTATAGGTGTTTTAACTATATAATGGATAGACACAATCATATTACAAAACAATTTCTTCACTACATAAACGTTTCTTACACCATATAATCGGTCGATGTTCAATTTTTTGAAGAGCACGTTGATTACCTATCTTTCTCATTGAAACTTACTTTGAAATCCTTAAAACAATCTTTTAACAAACATAATGCACAATTCGTTTTAAGACAGTTTATTGCCTACGAAGGCTACTTAATTCATTGATTAATGAGTTTATGTCATCACCCATACTATGCAACCGTTATCCATTAATCACTATAATTTAAATAACAGACATATGTGTTTAACAGTTGATGAATGTTTGCTTCCCGAACGGGTTATCAATACAGATTACTAAGGTAAAGAAAAAATAAGATGTACTTCTCATCATTAATTGTGGTAAAATAAACAAAGGAAAGTGAAAGTTTGATTGTTTGGTTTGCTCGGAAATAATTATACTAATTACTTTCGAAACAAAAGATAGAATTTCTACTGCAAAGGTAACAATTGCACACCTCTGGCGATTTTTATTTGAACACATTTCGCAAACGATTTTATTAAACAAGTACCTTTTCAGATATATATATATATATATATATATATATATACACGAGGGTCATTTTAAAAGTAAAGAACGTTTTTTTTTCCTCTAGACTTTTCTTTTTAAATTTAAGATAATTAAATTAAACTTTTTTTGCTCAATATAATTCGATGTCTTACCTAGCTTTTAGTCTTCGTAGTCATTATTGAGATTGAAGGATTAATCATAGCGCTGTACTAGTTGGCCTGTGCCTTCTGCATGCTCACTTGCCATCAAGATTTCATCAATGCAGCGGATGAAAAATTTGCTGGAAAGTTTTAGGATATTTGCCGCAAAGACTCCCTATGATTACTTTTCTTTTCTCCACTTTTTATTCGGAATGATTTTTGCAGGTGAAAGCCACTATAGAAATGATGACGAAGAATTGAAAAGGGAAACTTAGTGATTAATTCGAGAAATTGGTGGCAAATGAGTATGCAGAAGGCATAAGCAATTGGTTGAGCTCTGTAATAAATGTTTCACTCTAAATAACAACTGCGAATAAAAAATAGGTAAGATATAGTATTATGTAAAAAAATGTTCTATTGCATAATCTTGAATAAACAAGTTTCTATTTAAAAAAACGTTCAATAATTTTTAAAATGACCCTCGTATTTGTTTTATATATATATATATATATATATATATAATGCAAGTAAATATTACAGAGGCACAATCTGCAAAAAGGCGCCCAAGGCAGCACGTTTAAACAGTTGTATAATAGTTGAACAATTAACAACTGTTTAAGCTATATTTTCAAGTATGTTATATATATATATATACAAATTAAAAGCTCGACAATGCGAGGGGAAGAATATTTTTTGAAAAAATCAATATATAGCGTGATTACTAATGATTCATAATATTTTGTCTTATTATGGCTTCAAATGTATAATATCCACCCATTTGTAATAATAACCAATCGCAGGAGCATATTTAAAAAATTTGTTTTTGCAGTTTTCGTTTTGACTCACCAGGTGGCAGGGCTGATTTTCTTAACGGCGACTAATCAACAGAAAGCATTTTGTATGGGCTGAGCTTGACAATTGCATATATATGTGTCCTGTAACATGAAGAAAGCACACAGAATATTTGTAATGATATGTAAGAAACTTGAAAATGTGCTTTTTCATACAATTTATGATTCAATATTTTGAATGGAATATTTTTGATTATATATTCATTTAAAACTCCATGAATCATTTGCCATGGTCCTGCAGTTAGAAATATAGAGACATATGATGAGGAAAAGTAGACATATCCACGTAATGTTGTTTATACACAGTAGATTTATTCGTAAAGAACAAGCGTAAAAGGTATTCGTGTAAAAAAAAAAAAAGACAAATGATTTGCAACTCATTGAATATCATCAAATTTATGAATTCATATACGTACTAAATTCCCTATATAGATTATTTTACTGGCACTTGCAATTATCTGACACATAACAATTACCAAAAATTAAAAAATAAATAAACACATATGATTTCTTTCTTAAAATAATTATGTATTGCTTTGAAATAATCGTTTTTTAATCGATGAAAGTAAAGATGTGGGATATTACTGAGCAGAAACTTTGTAAGGTGTGTTTGTTGTAATCCTTTATTTCCGTAAAATTAACTTGTCAAAGAGTTTCTTGCCCTTTTAAAAGTGATCGCACATTTCATAATTATTCCTCAGATCCTCAGCGATAATTTATTTACACGAATAAAGCTACAAAGGTTTAAGAGGATCATTATGTTTCCTTATATGCACCAAATCCTATTTATCCGATGATCACAACATTTTATATAGGTAGAAAATGAAAGTCTTTTTTTCTTCTTTTTCCGAAGCCTCATGGAAATACATTGTGAGATGTATACCATTTAAAAAATAAGTAACCGGTTTACAAGAAATCAGCCGGGTACGGAACAAGCCCAGCTCAATTATATTTATCCTGTAATTCCCAGCACAATGATGAAGACGATTCTCTGTTTACAAAACGTGCTTCAAAACGAACTTGTTTCCGACGAATAATACATATTTTCCTCATCTGATCTTTCTTAAATATTAGTTTTGCATTACAAATACATCAATAACCTTCACTGCTCCTGCAACATTTTGTTTGATAACATGGTTTAAATAATTATTTGCTGTGATGAGTCTCAGATTAAATGCATGGTACTAAACAGAATAAGTAGTGCAAACAGGAAACAAGAGATATAATTAACGCTCTCTTTGCTACCGTACGCTAATGAAGTTATTTTCTTGAAACAATGTAGCTAACTTTATTTTGGATAGCATGTCCTAATGGGAAATTTCAAACTTTCCATCAGAGAACGGCAACTGTTTAAACACATTGCAATAATAAAATTAATACAGGTAAATATATGGTCTTTTGAACCCAATTACGTATCAGTTTTTCAATCCATTAGTTATTTAATCTTAGAAGCTACTAGTAATTGTTCTTGCTCTCTGTAAAAAGTTGAATTATACATTTTTACTTTTAATTACTAATAAAAGTAGAAATTTTACTTATAAGTGAAGATACATATATTAACATAGTCCTGTTTGTTTTCCATAGCAAAGTAGAGTACACAGTAGGGTGGAGTGAAAAATTTTCTTTTGGAATTTTTATTCGGCATTGTGCAGAAAAGGTGCCCTATAGGTCCAAATGAACGTGTGTAAAATTTTATTTAGTTTGGACAAAGTTAAGATGCGCCCCAACCCGACCAAAGTTTGACGAAACAAATACATTAAACAGATTTTCGTTCTTGTCAAGAGTTGTAATAAGAAAATTATATTATATTTTTTGCGTTATGTTCTAAATAACAAAATCTTTCAATGTTCAGATTGTCTAAATATTTCCTTAGTTTTTCGTGCAAAAATTCGAAAAATAAATCAATTTTTCGTCAGAATCAGTCAGACGAAACTTCTCATGATAGTGCGTCAGACATGTAAAGGCGAAAGTTAATGTAACGGAGACAGTCAACAACATGCCTTCCCTTAAATCAAAATAAAAACTCAAGGTCAAAGCAGCATATATTTAGTTATGAATAGATGCACTTCGTATGCTCTTAGTGATCATTGAGTTGTTAATTTTAAATTGTGATCATTGCACGTAAAATAATTTTATGTATATTTTATTAATAAGTTTGCTCGCAGTTTATGCGAATAGTTCACATTGTGTTTAAAGTAATTCTTGGATAAGAATTTTGCTTTTTTTTATCGTAATATAAGCTGTAACTTCTATAATGGTAATGGTCGACACCATGCCTGCTTTCGAGACAACTTGTTATCGTTACTTTAGGCAATTACTGTTAGCTGTAGGATGTAATGGAACAAACATTAGTACTGGCACAAAGGTGGGGTTATTCGGTTTGTTGGAGATAGAACTTTATCGGTCATTACAATGGTTAATATGCTTGTTGCATCTCAATGAACTGCCGCCATGACATCTTTTGCATAAAATTGACGGTCAAACGTCCAGCCGAAAAGCACTAACAGACGAAATAGGAAAAGCACTTCATAAATGTGAATAACTTCCCGTGGTACCATTTTTAAAAATTGCTGTCGAGTATTTTCCGCACTTAAGTGCTGATATGGAGCTCAGTACAGACCAAATGTACCTCAGAGATTTTTGTTACGTTTTTTCAGAAGGCAACTGTCCTGATGGTTTGGCAAATTGCAAACCTAGATCACTAGTACATTCCAGATGGCTAACAAGTGCAAGTAGAATCCTTCAATTGTATGTTGCAACAGAAAATTCTTCCAAAAACCTCGGGACACTAGCAACATATATAATGAGAGTATATGCTCCAGTCTGGTTTCTAATTAAAGAAAACCCACATTGTGATGAAGGGAGCCGTAATTTTTGAAAACTTATATCCTATTCCAGGTACTTGGATCCCAATTTAAAAGAAATAATTGACCCTGTTCTAAGAAGAAATAGATTTTATGCTCATCCCGAAAATCTTCTGCTTTTTATGCTCAAGGATTACTGGATACATATTAAGAAACAAGTAATGAAACTAATACTGTTAGCAAGAGAGCAGAAAATTTCAACTCTTTTTAGAAGTTTCAAGCTTCCTCCTCTAAACCTAGACTCAGCAGAATACACATACATGAGAAGTTTGCATGGTGAAGTAATATGTGAACCTTCTACGATTAAAAACCTCTCCAACAGAAGACATTCTGAATTGGATAGTATTCGTAATTTAACTGCGATTAACCCCTTAACGGTCGGGTAATTTTGAAGAAAACGGTCATGAAAGTGCTTTTTTTTTATCCCTGAAAATTGTATTAAAATATGTGTATGAACAATATGTATATTTATTTTTAACTTTTGATTTGTTTTTATTTTGAAATTTTAAACACTCTAGCCCGAAAATGTCACCGGAACGAGAAATAGGAGGTGAAACCTCAGCCCGTCACTTTCACGGGAACGAGAGGGAAGGATTTAAGAGAGCTTCTTCTGTTCTTTAAGTGAAATAATAAGTAATTTGTGTTGCTCCGTGACAATAAATTATATTTGACTTCGTTTAGTACAAAAAATATTTCGCTTTAGTTGAAGCCGCATATTGCCATCATTCAACGCAATGATAAATATTTCATGTGGCAAACTAAGCGTCTAAATTCTCAGTGGCAATGGCATCCACCAAAAGTGGTGCTACTTGAAAAAAGGGATGCCGATTACCGGGGTACGCACTAGGTCTGCAAAGGTTAATGACCATACGCAGCCCCAAGAGAAAGAAAAAAAAACCGTTTCACCGAAAAAAAAAAGGAAAAAATGATGAAATTTAGGCGCGACCGACATTTACAATAGTATATACAAAACCACGATATATTTTCGATTGTATTAGTACATTCAACGGTTTTGTATTTATTCACAGTATTGATGTCGAAAATTGATTTTTCTATGATAATTATATAGGAGAAAGTTGAACATAAAATACTTTCTGTCGGCAGAAAATCATATATTATCCTTTTTAGCTTTTATCCATGTCAATGGAGCTATTCACCACATTTAACGACTAGCGCAAACAACCACTCAACTCTCAAGCAGTCTTAGCTAAAAGCAAAAATACTAAGAACATACTTTCACTAAAAATGAATTCTTGAAAGGAAAACCGTTTTTCGGTGGTTTTTATTTCGCCATTTACACTCCGTTGCATTATTCGATAGCGTTTAACGCTTTCGCGGTTAATAAAGTGTAAAAATTATTTTGACTGAAGTATTTCGCTTTCTGAAAATACTTGATTCTTAATGGATCTTTTACTTAAGCAAAGAAAAAAGTACTTCCAATACAAAAGCACTAAATCGCTCTGAAAGATGCCTTTGTGTGTGTTCTTCTCTTAACTCCCTTTCATTTTCATTTCCTTTTGCATGAATGTTACATTCAGAAATGCATGTGTTTTATAGGCGAATGAATTTATCAAAAACACAATAAAAGCGGTTAAAATATCTTTTCAAAATTTTTTACATATTTAAATCTTGCATCACTTTTTACCTTAATAATTTAACTCACACACAATTTAACCCCATTTTTAATAGATTAATATACTATTTTTATTCAATAATACATTCTTTTTTTTGCATGATGTATTTTTATTAGTGTTTTTTTCCAGAAAAACAAAACTTTTAAAATATTTTAACTGTTTTTTTAAGACATTTTCTTTACGTTTAAATTTGTTTCCTTAGTTTTATGTAACTCCAATGTATGTAAAAGAATGATTGAACTGTAAAGCATAGAAGTAAAACGTGTTGAAAATTTCAATTGGAAATTGTTTGCTCTGATTAACATTTATTTGTACATTGCCTACATTGGTTTGGTTTTGTGTAGTCATAGGTAAAAATGATTAAGGCATTTTACCAACTTTATTTTTCTACTTATGTGAGGTCAAATAGTGCCCCAAGTATCATTACGCATAATTAAAGGAATGAAAGAAAAAACGCAACCCTCACAAACAGTAAATATTATCTTTTTCAGATTTTTAAAAATACATGCAATAAAAGTAATGTTCCAAATTCATGAACGTTTAAGCAAAAGGTTTTGAACAATGAAGTTTATAATAGTTGAAACATTAATTTTAGGATTAAAATGAATAGCACAAGATATAATAGTGAAGAAAAGCCAACAAATATCTGTTTGAAGATTACCATAAAAAAGGTCAGTAACAAAAAGAAAAAAAAACAGTTAATGCAGTGCGGAACTGATAGAATTATGCAATAGTTTTATCTTTCCTACATATTTCTCAAAATTAAAGTGGTGCAGTCAATAAAATAACCCGAATATCATACGAGAACAGAACATCAAAAATATATCCTATCAAATACAGCATGGCAAGGTAAATTGGAGTAAACGCCCTTGGAAAGGAAGTGTTTGTGGTGTTTTGATATAATATTGAGCTTAAAGAGTTTAAAAATTAAAGTTTCCTTCAAATAAATAAATAAATAAATAAATAATAATAAAGGAGAATTAAGGTTTAGAAAAAAAAAAAAAACGTAAAAAAGAAGTCGACGACACGCGCTTTGTATCAAAAAGAACACTAGAGACAGATGTTTTTTTTTTTTACAAAAATAAAAACTTAATTAGTTACGTATGTATTTATTTATTCACTATTTATTTACTTTTTTATTTTTTTAAAGATTGAAGCTCAAATATTTTATTTTCCCACTATTAACTCAGAACCTGCATCAGTAGACCAAAATGAAGGTATTTGTAGTTAAGGCAAAAAACTTCTGCTATATTTAGGCATTGTTTGACGTGCGTATTTACTGGTTCTAACGGTAAACGTATGAACAAGATAAACATAGAACACTTTTCATGGACGAGAGCTGTTCTTTTTAAATGTTCTTACAGTGTGAGTCTATTTACTTTTTCAACTTCAATATGTTTACTTTCATTACAAGAATATATAAATTTATCGAAACAAAAAATACTAGAAAGTAAACATTTTTAAAATTAAAGACAAAAAAAAAAGATAAACAACAGTATTTAATAAATAGTAACTTTTTTATATTTTACTTTCCCTTTAAAACAAATTTAAACAGAATCAATTCAAGCTGTAGAAAGTTTTATCCAAATGATTGCATTTTAGTTTAAAAATAAAATGTGAGTACGCTATTTTTCGAAGATTGAAACGCTCTTGACTTTTGTAAATTTATGACTTGGAGTAAGCCCAGCAATAGAAATGACATTTTCTTTCATTCTCCTTTTTTATGAATTCCGTTCCTGAAATGGCTAAAGTTTTGAGTTTCTAGAGGTACGCTTCTTTATGATATCGTTATATTTTTTAACCCTGTTCTGTCAACAAAAGAGCTTTGTTTGACGTAGTTATGAGATAAGAGATTGTTTTTTTTGTTCCAGAAACGATGCTGCATAAATCGATGCGAATTATATTTTGCATTAAACAGTAATAGTCTAGGCAGTAGGAACTTTACTTTGTTGCTCGTGTTTTCTCAAAAAATAATGATTATTACTCAAGACAACACAGCTTAACTCTTATTCTGAAATACTTTTAAAATTTCAGTTTTTACTTTAATCACATTTTACATGCTTTTGTGATAATTGCACTTTATTTCTATATTTTATCAAATTTGATTTTGTTTAAGATATCTATTTTCAAAGTAAGGTTATACAGAGTAAGTTCTTGAAATTGAAACTATGTCTCACAATATTATGACACATGGAAGCAAGTAACAGTTTTGAATGGTTGTGGTGCAGATTATTTTTTTTAATTATTTAGGGATGAAAATGGGTGAATACAACTTATAGATCTTGTAGTAGAGATAATTAATTTAAATTTACATTGCTAATTGTGGTCGAGGCCAGCAATAACCCAGGCAAGACTGCAACCACCTTCGCGAGAGAAAAAAAATTAGTTTAGGTGGATGTTGGAATACGTATGAATGGCACTATTGTTTTCCATCAAAAATACCGATAATTATAGAATCACATACCGGGGAACCATTCACTGAAAAATTGTATGGGTGAATCATGTGTACGAGCTTGTTGAAGTGCAGTGTTGACTTGATTGAATTTATATTCTCATAGGAATTGAATAATAAAAAGCATTAGAGTCATATTTTTATGCATTGAAAAGAATTATTCACCTGTAAGAAAATGTGTTTCCCAGAATACAAAATGAAAGACAGACAGTTGTTTTTGCAAATTATGAATTTTTTTTATTTCGTCTCCACTAGAGAACATTATATTCAGTCAATAACGAGCCTTTTTTTTTAAGTGCATAAATTATTAAACATGTGCAAGCATATCAAAATAATACTGTGTGGCACATTTGAACAAACAGTATAAAATGTAAAAGTTCAATATAGTTGGCAAAACACCCAACATATTTTTCTCCACAAGACCCCTACCTGTTAGCCGATGCCTTAAGATTGATTACGCACGGGGAGAGGTAGTGGGGTCTACGGATTTTACATGCACTTATCCCCAAGGACACATGGTGGTCTTCAGTGGGTATCGAACGCGCGACCTTCCAGTGGAAGTCCGACGTGCTAACCACTAGGCTACCACGGCCCACATCCAACATACTGGTATAAGTTTAGTTGCACTTAATACATAATGAGAGGCATTAGAGAAACCATTATATTAATTATGGTCTCAAATAGTAAGAATTAGCCCTCACGACTGATTTTCATAATGTACGACACTTGATTTTCAGTACATAACTAACGGTAAAGCAGAAGCTCACTTTTTTTAAATTTGGAGGGGGGGGGGGAGTAAAAGTCTCCTGGACGCCAAATACTTCACCGCTTCAAATAACTAGTAAAATCAAGTTATACATTAACATGTTTCCTTTTTTTTAATGCACTATCGCACTAATCAAGACAGCATATTGACATACTAATTATGTAACAAGAAATATACATATGTCACTTTTGGAAAATAAATGCACATTAATCTGAACAAGTTAATGAATCTGTTCCTGAATAATGTATGCAGAATATATCAATTCCAATATTTCAGTTCATTGAGAAATTCAAGGCTCCGAAAATAATTTTTACCGTATTTGGCCGTTGGGGTCAGAACAATGGAAAACATATTTCAATCAAAGCCAAACACTCTATTTCATAAATAAAGGCCTTGTCAGAAAGTAAAATACTGAGTGGAAGGCACTTTTAAATGTTTAGTCAAAGATTCGTGTTCTTAAAACTGTAAGAACAGCTTACTGATGCAATGGCGGCATAATGGCACACCATGCACCAACCCAAATTTTAGCACAGTAAAATTTAAAAGAAGACATGGGCATCACAATTCAAAAGCAGAAAAGTTGGTATTAAAACGAATACCAACATACTTCCTACGCTCTGCAAATTTTCGTACAGTCGGCGACACATTCCTTCCTTAAAGCAGAAGGGGGGGGGGGGGGGGTATGTGGTGCGTTTGCGATGGAGCAAAGCACAAGACAAAAAAGTTTAAATGTGAGGTGGAACAATCTCACAATGGTAACATACAAGTAATATTTTACTTTGCAATTAGTGCTATGTACAGGGTATTTATAAATAAAGTTCCTCTCTTTGTTTAAATTTGGAGCTTGATCTAATAGATGTATGTCATATAACTGGACATAACTTGTAGCTTTCCTTTTCACTGCGAGTGAAAGAAAACTTTCGTGATGAGCTTAAATACGCTAATACGCTTTAAACGTGTAACAGACGAATATTGAATAAATTCTGTAATTAATTATTTTTCACCCCCTTAATTTCTTTTTTATTCTGCATGTTCCATTCTTCTTAGCAGGCTTTATTGCAGCTTTCTTTTCCTGATGGTTGAGATAACGTACATAAAAAGTTAAACTGACAAAGGTTCATTAGAACGAGCTTTACGTAGCCCTAAACAGAAAATTTTTAATTATTATCACGATGTTTTTAAAATCTAACGAATAACTTTGTACTGTTTTATGTGGCCTTAAGTAAAATCAAAAAACTGAAATACAAACTATAGATATGTGTTTCTATGTTAAACTAAAACCCCTTTCTTTGAAAGTTGCTAATTTAATATAAGCTAAGCGGCCAGCCACCTGCTCGCTATCGCTCGCCAACCACCGACAGGAACTGCAAGCAGTTCCATTCAGACCGCTTCACGATCCAAGCTTGTTGCGCTTGCTCGCTAATTACTACGTTCTTATAACCTAGCTGGTCTACAAGCTTATGTTCATATATGAAAATATTGGCGGCACTGGTGTCTATGTAGACAGCCGATAAAAATTCCCGTTTAAAGTATAATAATACTAATTATAACACTATCAGTCACGTTATTTTTGTCGTTACTCTATCTACTATGCATCTGTAAAGTTTTATGACCCGCGTCTATCTTCAAGTATTTCAAATAATTACCCATACACTCTTGTGGTGCCATCTTTGTTAGGGAATGAATCCCATACGTATTACCCTAAGCGATATGGCCTTAAATGGTACACAGCCCACACGTAATAAAAACTTTGAATTTTTTGAGGTTAATGAACATGATCACACTGCTGAGTTTTTTTTAATTTTTAGAACGTTTTGGCTTGCAGTTACGGGATTACAATGCTTTGGTGCAGTTGGGGATAAATCCAACAAGGGATCATTCATAAATGATGTCACGCTTCGAGGGGGGAGGGGGCTCGTGAAATTGTGACAAAGTAGGACAAGTGACAAGGGGAGGGGACGGGGTAACAAGAAATGTGACATCATGCATTATCCAACATAGCGTGACATGTGACAAAGGGGGTAGGGGGTTCCGCTGAAGTTTGACAAATTGTGATAAAGGGGGGGGGGAGGAGGGGAGTTCAAACATATGGGGAAAGCGCGTGACATCATTTATGAACGGCCCCCAATAGGTAAATTCGGAATTTTTGTTCTTAAATTTTATCGTTTATTTTGCGTAAGTTCCTCTGAAGCGTAGTTTTTTTTTTATTTTTAGGTTGTTAGAAAAAAAAATATGATCTCATTTTGAATAAACGTAATAACACATGATAGTGACAAAAAAGAAATGTATTACAGGATTAGTGCAAAAAAAAAAAAAAAAAGAAAAGAAACACAATCTAATGAAATTATGCATTTAAGGCAGATCACGACAAACCTTCGCATAGTATTGAAGCAGTTTCTTGTCCTTTTTCTTAGGGGACGGAAATCTTGAAAACTTACCACACAAGAAATTTAACTACAAAATTAATTTAAACAAAGCAGAAGGCAGAAGGAAAAGTAATCCCTAACCAACGCCGTTGCCATTCAACACATAAGATCATGAACTACAAAATTCATTTTAAAGCAAAACAGGCTAAAGGAAAGCCTAAACAAAGGGTTACCAATTCCTATATCTAAATTACAGCCGATTTTGGCTGTTATACAAGGGAAATTAATAAAGAGACAAAATTAAAAATGGTTCGAACGCTATGAAAATATCAGAAATCATTTTATTAAAGAGATTTACGAATAAAGACAGTTCAGTTTTAATTTAGTGATTTTCCAAATTACTATAAAGTAGCTTAGAATTATCACAGACGCATAATGCAATTACTCTTCAGTATTTTTTCTCTTCTGCATTTCGTTTTTATTTTTTAAATTGTCTATATTTTTGCAGTGCTTACGCTGTCGTAAATTTTTATGTTCTTTGCGTTCAAAAGATAGTATTCATTTACTTAAAAACGAGCCTTTAAAACGTCAATTTCTGATGTTATTTTTATATCATTGTTAATTACTCTCAAGTACAATCATAATTGAGACTTTTTTAGTGTATGATTTGTTGTAAATGTGTGACGCACAATTAAATTTTTAGAAAACTATTGAACTAGTGTCTATTTCTTTAAGGATTCCACAATAAAAGTCGTAATTCAAGAACCCATAAATGGCACATATTTGTCCAAGAAAAATGACTTCATTATGCTATTAGCTATTAAGTTTTAAACACATTTAAGCATTCTTTTAGAAACTCTACTCCTTACATGTTTTAATACTCAGATTTAATTATCGCCTAATGTGCTGCAAAAACGAGTTACTTTTGCCTTAAATTCTTTGGAAATTCTTTTATTACACTTTTGATCATAAGCGGTATATCATCTTCCTTTATTACAATGACGAACAAAAACAAGCTGACAAAATTAATAGCTGATTTTAATGCGCAGGATACTGACGCTAATTATTTCTGAATTTTATCTGATTTATAGTCGTTTATAATTATGTTAGCTAAGAAAAGACACTTTTGTAGTTCCCTTTATTTTGTTTGTTTTATGAGTATGCCCTAATAATGGCCTTAAGATAAACAATATCTCTTACGTACTTCCTTCACCTTATTAGTAATTTCATAAATGAAAAACGTTATATTTTAGTAGTTAGAAGCAGATGTCAAGCGAAAGATTAAAAAACGCATAAACATTTTTAAATACCATAACATAATATTTATCTTCGTTAAGCGCGTTTCAACCGTTACGGAGGCAAGTTTGAATTATTTTGTAGCCTAAGATAGAAAGAGAGAGAGATAGAGAGAAGAAGAAAGAGAAGTATTAGGGATCGGGAAAATTTTCCGAACATCTAAACTTTAGAGATTTTATAAAGTTAAATTATTGTGCACGGTTACAAAGGCATGTTTGAATTAATTTGCAGCCTAAGAGAGAAAGAAAGAGATATAGAGAGGAAAAAAGAGAGATATAGAGAGGAAGAAATATTAGAGATCAGGAAAGTTTCGCGAACATCTAAAAAACTATGAAGATATTATAAAATTAAACGCTTGTGTATTAGAGGGGGCACACAAACAAACTACGAAAGAATTAGCTTCATGAGCTTTTGGAACCCTTCACTAAGTTCCAGTTAATCAAAGCAAATCCTTCACAAAATTCCAAGACACCAAAATATACTTTTTATGGAAATATTTTTTAAATAAGCGGCAAATAATAATAAAAGTTTTATTAACATAACGATATATGTTAAATGTTTTCAAAAGTATTTAATTTTTTACAAAAATACTCTTAAAATTCACAAAAACAGACCCTATTAGCAGACCCTAAGTACAGAAATCGTGAGTTGTTAAAGGGTAAAAAGAAAAGGCTGGTCATGTCACATATTCTATCACGATTATTTTTTTGCACTTAAAAGGCAACAACTTGAAGACTATTTTTTGGCAAACCAGGCGGTCTTTAAAGTGGCGTTATGGATCTACAGTTTTTAACTCAGCTACTTTATCTATATATATTGTATCGCTTAAATTTCCAGTGGGGTATGACATTCAAAGTCGGAAACGAAGTACTTCATTTAGATAACGGAAAAATGCATGTAAAAGAATGCTCAAGTTAGAAAAGTCTAAACAGTTGTTGATCTAGAAGTCTTAAATAATTAGGACTTTTAAATTTAGCCAACTGTGCAACATAGCTAGTATTACACACAACAGAATGCTTGAAGTTATCAACATAGCCACTTTGAACAATTCTTAGGAAGTTCTGCCATTATACAGAAGTTTAGGAGAATGCTGTTCAATTGTAATGGAAAATTCAAGTGTGCATATGCCTTCCTTGTGCAGGAATACCTTGCTTGATGCAGCTTCATTCAATGCGAATCTTAATATTTTATACCATGGTTAGAACTTTGAATGGTAAATAGTACTGATTGATTTATGTTTTAAAAAATGCTACAAAATATCGAGTGAAAATAATTAGAAAACCTATTGTGGTTCATTACATCAATTATATTTACAACTTTTATTCTCAGACGCTGCGAATTTTAGAGCTGAAATTTGGAACCCATGTATTTTTCTATGCAAAAATACTTTGACTTCGTAGAAAGAAGTAAAAAGAGCACAATTTTAATTACATTGCATTTTTCTTCAAAGTTTTTAGACTTCGTAATGAAAATACAAACAGACAAACACACGCATATATATATATATATATATATATATATATACTTAATAAGCAAATTAATAAAAAATAAGTTTTTTTAATGTTATATTATTTAGGACTTTGTGCTAGGAACTAATTTAATAAGGAAATCGGGAAATCCAATGAGATAACCTTTTACCGAACAGTATAAACAATAATAATTGCACTTTTTTATTTAAATACAAAACACCTTTAACAGTGTAAAACTAGGACACATATTTTAAATATTATTTATGGAAAGCTGTGTGGTATTTGAGAGAGAGAGAGAGTTCTTACTTATTTGTTTTCTTGGTTTGCGCTTTTTTATTCAAAAATGCCAATTTTGAGAGTAAGTTTTTCTTTTAAGTAGTTACAGAATAATATTAGAATATATAAAATTGAATGTTTAGTTTTATGCATATTTTTTGTAAAAGCTTAGATTTTATCTATAAGTACTACAATGTTATGCAATTCTTTTTTCTCTATCGGAGACATATTTTCAAATTAAATGTATTTCTAGGTTGCAAAATAATTCAAAAATCAACTATTTTGTAATATGACTCTTGCACAATACAACCATGTTTTGAACTTTCACTAGCGTGAATTATTTGAAAATTTTACCCGAAAGAAAAAAGAAACTATTTTCCCTTTATCCATTAAATTGATCATCTTTGCTTGTCTAATCTTATTTTTCGTCGTCTGGGAAAATTCAGACAGCTTTTCCTTGTTTTTTGTTTTTTTTAATTAACTTTTGTTGAGAGTTGCGATTGAGTAATCCATCATGATTTAACTAAACGAGTGTAAAAGAAAGCAATATTATGTTCCCAAGGTCAATAGATCAATGTGAAAGTTTTTTTCCTCTTTTAAAACATACATTTATCAAAAAAAAAAAAAAAACAGAAAGAAATTTAGCACATAATTTTTTTTTTCCCTATTACTTTAGGTTTAATTTTAAAACATTGTTTCTTTTGGTTTAAAAGTTAAGCAATAATTCTATAAGAGTATTCTGAAAAAATAATTTATTTGTAAGATTATTATTAAATATAGTAATGTTTGCAGATTTGAAGTTCAGGATAACAAGAACTTGTGATTGTTTACTCTACACATTGGGAAAAAAAGAATGCGTAAACGAAGTGGATAAATAAAAGTTAAATCCCTCCTCAGGTATTTTTCAATTAAATGTCATAGTCATTTGTTGTTTTTTGTTGTTGTTGGCAAGTCATCGCATGAAGCGAGGAAGAGATTGCCCACTGCTCCTGAGTTTAAAGGGGCTCTTACAGGCAGCAGTCCAAATTCAGCCCCTTTTGACATGTTTCCTAATTTTTGATCCCCTTCCCAGAAGCGAGACAGTGACCTGGGGGTTCGCACCCTCATGGGTATCGCTTCACTTTGAGCACATTGTAGCCTCGACGGATTTAACGTGCACAAGCTCTCTTTAGCGTACACGGTCCCAGAGCAACCATCCGCTAGAAGTTGGCACGCTACCAAACACTGACCTTAGTCAATATTGCTTCACTTTTGATGTTCAGCGAGAACCGAACTTCTATCGACTGGCCCACTGCGGCAGTTCATAGTCAGTTGCCAAAGTAAAAGGAAGTATGAAGAAAGAACAAATGCTGTTTGGAACCACATGATTCATCTTACAGTCACAATAATTTAGGGAAAATAATAAATAACATTTCTTTCAGACATGAATGCCGGGAGCACCTTTAGATACGTTCTTTGCAAACACATCTAACATGTCTTGTAAATAAAATGGCAATCTTTTCTATTAAATTCCATAATTATTTTCTTAACATTTTAAGTAAATAATTTCCATGAAATATTTACAGCTCTATAGAGAATTATTTTTTTTAGATATTTCCTGCGATCTACATAATTCTCGGAAATAAATCTGAATTAGCCTTAGGTCCTGTAAGATCAAAAGTAAGATCTTATTTTCATATTGACAAATTATTGAATGTGTTAAGCATTTTTCCCTTTCAAAATAACTTCTGACCTGTGGGGGAGCAAACATCCGCGAGCTATTGGAATATAATTTTGATACGGGATTTTTGTTTCTTTTGTAAATAATATTTTATGGAATAACCAACAAATGTGCTAATTCATTCATTTCAATCGCATTTCGTGGACGAAAGATATAAAGAGAAATATTTCTTCTCTCTTATGAAAATCGTTACTAAAAAATTGTATTTGGATTGTTTTAAGAATAACATGAGATTAATAATAATGATAATGGTTCCAGTTATACTATCAGAAAAAGAGCTTTGGCTGGCATAGTGCGACGAAGAATTCATATATGTTCAAAGGACAAACTGCTGTTGCAAGGAATGTGCCGTATTCTGTTCGCGTTTCAGTTCATAGCATACTTCTTTGTTACGAACTGATGCTATATGCCAGTTTATAAATTTAGTTGTTTTCCACAGACAGAAAAGCAAACAGTCTGATTTGCGAGCTAATAAACGCACATGCAGAACGCACTTCCCTAAAACTCGAATGGATTCGTCCTGTCTTAAGTAGAAGCGTCCATCAAAACTTCGTGGTTGAAACTGTACTGATTGTTCTGTGTTGGCGTGGCGCCCTCTATATATCATGTGACTTGGTATTAAAAAGTTTTTACAAGCTGTGTGAAAAAGAGTGTGTACAATGGCGGTTGTAGAGTTCGCTGCTACATGAGATAGCATGAGAAATTTATGTGATGAGAATAAAATTAAGATGTTTATATTTAAAGAAAAAGTGAGTGTATTTTATCCAGCTCAGTTGTCGACGTCACACTGATGATGAATGCGTTGGACTGTTCAGCCAAAATACCTCGGGACTTGGGACTGGAGTTCGGATTTAATAAATGCGGTGAGCGGTCAACCACACTTTTAATATATTTTTAAATCTATTTTTACAAAAAGTATTTCAAGAAAGCTTTTTCCGCGGATCTGAAAGAAGGAAACTTGATTAGTGGATTTTGAACGAGTACTTACATAACCTGGAAGATATTCTAGCATCTTTCTCTGTAGTTGCACAGAGTACCTATGGATAAGCAAACATTTTATTGAGAAAAACGCTATCAAAAAAGTTCAGGTGACCGACTATCTTCGGAACAAATTTTTAAAAAAACTGCAATTTCTGCACATGTTTTATAATTTTTTGGTTAAATAATGATTTATGAACATAAAAATAATTTTAAAAAATCCGCATGTGCTGTAGTTTCTGAATGAATGGGTGAAATGAGGAAAATTTTAGTTGAATTTTATCAAAACGGTTAACACTGTAAAAGAAAAAATATCGTTGCAATATTAATTATTTTCAGCCATTAGTTACAAATAACAATGATCTTCAAAATGAACTAGAATGAGAGAGAAATATTAAAATTTATGAAAATTACAATAAAAAATGTATGCTAATGCATCGTTTTTCCGAATTTTTAACGTGCAATCCACATAAAAACCCTTGTAAATAAAAAAGTATTTTATTTACATTAAAAATTGTAGTTCATATAAAAGCTGATACTATTTAAAACAAACACTGAAAATTTTGTGAGAATACATTGATTATTTTTTCAGATATCATGATAATGGTAAATGGATTTTGCGAAAAAATAACTTTCGAGAAAATTGCAGTTGAAAGTTACAGTTCGTTCAAAAACAAGATGGAATTACATGAGGCGTAGCAGACGATATGTTTTATAATAGCTATAACTTTTTTTCTAAAGCACATAGAAGAAAAAGGAAAACAGTTTTGGAAAGAGAAAAGTTCAAAGTATTAGAAAAAGAAATTTAAAAAAAAAAAAATCAACCTTGAGGTCAAAAATCGATGTTTTTAAGGTAGTCGGTCACCTTAATTACAAGTTCTTACGTAACTATACATAAATACTCGGTTCCTTTTCTGTATTTTCATTGAAATTGTTTACATTGCATGAACAGGTTAATGTGACGACATTGTACTTTGTATAGCCCGATTTATTAATACATTAGTTCAAGAGAGAAAATAGTTATTTGACTTGTTTTTAATGTTGTTAGTTTACAACTTCAGATATCATAAGTAAGGTTTTAAATTTTAAAATTAAAATAAAGAAAAAAAAACTTGGAGAGCTTCTTGAGCACTAAAACGTGATGAAGTGGAAATCAAGAGCTCGTGTGTCTGGTATGTACGTATTAGAAAATGCTTTTAAGAATTAATTTTTATTCTGCCTACGAATCAAAATAAAAGGTTGAAAGTGACCAATTAGCTCCTCATTAGTCACTTTGCTCATCAGGAAATGGTAATAATACGAACAACTAAGCATTACTCAACAAAACTAAGTTACATAAGATTAGTCGACAGTGATTCCAGCTGTTCCTGATGTAGGACGAAACAAACTGAAGCGGAATTTTCAGAGCTAACAGTGACATTTATTTTTTAATTCGATCTATTAAGTGTCTTGGATGGTTGGAATGACGAATGCCAAATGTTAGACAAAGGTACAATCCTTGAGGGCCACTAAGGCCAAATAAAAAGAAAGCAAGCCCAATTGATGCCATTTTTAGTATAAAACTATACCCATGATATTAAAACGTTTACAAGACCTTATTGAAATTTCGTTTTTTTAAACCCGTTCATTGCTAATTTTTTAATTATCACATAAGACCAAACAAGCTAATACATAATAGGGACAAAAAAAACCTTTATGGCTTTCTTACAATTTGAACGTAAAAATAAATTCATAAAAATGTATCTTGAAAAGAATTAGGAATAAACTTTAATTATGTCAGCTAATTATCTCTTTTCAAATAAACTATTAAGACTATATGTATGTATTTCAAAGCAGTGTAATAATGGAAACTGACGTCATAAGGCATAAAAACATTTTTTACTTTTTTTACCTTTTTTAATTATTTCTTTTCAAATAAACTATTAAAACATATGTATGTATTTCAAAGAAGTGAAATAATGGGAACTGACGTCATAAGCAATAAAAACATTTTTTACTTTGATTCGATTTCAGTAAAATACATAAGCTACCTAATGTGATACTCCAGCAAAAGGAAATTTAAAGAAAAAAATGGTATTCGAATCAAATAATTACCGCAAAAATGTTTCAGGAATAATTAAGTGCTCTTGTATTGGGAGTCGCTTGTAAAGTAAAGGCCATTAAGCATAGAACATTACTCGAAAACGAAATAGCAGTCAAAAGAATTCTTACAATTTATTTACTGGTAAAACATTAAATGGTATTATATAAATGAAGCGTTATTGTATGATGCAGCGAAGTGTGAGTGAAGAAATAAAAGAGATCGGGATTTTGTTTTTTTCCTTCAGAAATTAATTTTAACTGTAATCATGCCCTTAGCATTCTTGCTTTCGGTTACGACAGCTCTTTAGAGTTGAGTGGTTGTTAACGTCAGTAATCTCATCTGTCAAGAAGTAAAAAAACTGCAACGCGTTTTTTTTTTCATGGCGAATATATTTTTGTGGCCTTTATTATTCTTAATACATATATAATTGCTATAGAAAAACATTTGGCGTTTTGAATAAAGCCAACAGGAGATATTGATTTAACGTCTAATAAATCTGAATGTCCGTGGTGATATCACTAGTACAATGATTAATGCATTGTAAGTGTTTGTGTTTTTTTCTTATTTTTTGCCATGTTAAGTTCCTTTTGAAGATTTTCTCTTATTTTATCAGGTCGAATATTTATATTTAATTTAATCAGTTTTCGTAAGAAAGGGCAAAAATTTCATATTTTCATGGATAAACTGAAAAGCTCATACTCTACTACGCTTTCTTGTGAACATCTTATTTATTTTGTGACAGCATTCGAATTGAAATGCGCCTTATTTGCACTCAAGTAGCACATTATGTAAATGAACCTGTTCAGTGTTCACCCACTTGGCGTTATTTTATCGTATATAATAGACAGTGAAGAACTCAAAGTGAAATGTGACTATGTATATTTTATGCTCTTCCCGGCTCACTGAGCAGTGTTTAGTTATTTTATATTTGACCAAATGAATGGGTTTTTAATAAAGAATTACTCTTTACTAACCACACTCTGCTATCACCATTTTAGAATTCTAACAAATAAAAAATTATATCTTAACATTTTTTTAAAATATTTATTCGTTTATTTACTTTATTTTCTGTAGTAATTTAACCTATTTCTGAATTTTTATTTCATAAACGAGAACAGCTTATACGGTTTAACTAAGTCTTTTGCTGTGTTTTTTCTTTTATTTTCTGATAGTCAACATGTTACATGTTGATTTTCCGTCGGAGTATTTCATAAAAGTTCAGAAGAGTTCTATGTATGTAACATGTTCTTATACACGCAGTTGCATTTACATATGCGCAGAAACCTATATAATAGTTCTGTTGTTAGCCATTTCCGTGACTTTCATTTTCATAGAATGTATATAGAATGAATTAGAAACTTTATCTTTTCGTCATTTCTGTAGACACGTCTATGGAATAGTTGTAAAAATTATTAATCTTCTGCTGACACTACGTAAAACCCACTTTTAAATGTCCAATATTCAAGAAAATACAAGTAAGAGCCAAAAAAAGTTTATTACTTTTATGTCATTTTTTTGATTAAAGGGTGTATAAAAGCAGCTGTACGAATAATATTGTTATTACAAATAATAATTAATAAACATACTATAACGTTTGAATAAAAAACACATAGCATATACTTTTGTAAAATATATGTATATATATATTAGGGATGTAACGAATAGTGATTTGGCCGAATAGCCGAATACCGAATATTCGGCCATTTCTTCAAGGCCGAAGCCGAATATTCGGCTAGGCCGAATACCGAATATTCGGCGGCCGAATATTAAAATTTCTAGAAAATCGTTGTAATAGAAAGTATTTGTCAAATTTAAAATTATTCACAAAGTCAAACACCAATGACACACAATCTATGATGTATGATTTAATTGTGTTTGTAAGGAATTTAGAACTTTTTAAAATTAATCTATTTTTACTATTTTTTTGAATGTAATAAAACTAAGAATTTCACCCACAAACAAAATAACAGGTTTTACGGTAGTAAGCATCAGCATTATTTTACTAATTATTTAATTGCAATGAAAGAAATACTAGTGCTTAGTGAACTTTTACCTTGCTCAAAACAGTTTTATAAAGTCATTTTAAAAGTTATAAAAGTTAATATTTTATTTTATGGGGTTTTTTACGTACCTCTTTTTAAAAGATCTATTAAAACTTAATGCACTTAACTGGAATATGTTTTTATTTCCAAAAACCTCAATAACTTATGCTATCTAAATATTCGTAATATATTCTGACCTTTTCACATGTCTCTCCAACCCAATATTCACAATAAATCAGTCTACCCAAACAAAGCATGGCTTCCACTTCGTTAATAATAACAAAATGAATTTATCATATTCTCCATTATAATTTACTGTTGGCAGCTTTTGGGAACAAATGCTAAATATAAAATACAATATTACAACTTTAAAATGTGTTTTTGCTCAGTCAAGCCTAAAACAAGATTAAAAAAAAATAGTTTATTCTAAATTATTTTTATTTCTTAAAACTATAGTGGACTAATGTATTCTTTTACAATAATTATAATGAAATTTTAAATGTTTCAAATCTACTAATTTCTTTATTTTTGTACTTTTTTACTGCAGAAAGGACTATTCGGCCAGGCCGAATTTGACCTTACCCAGTATTCGGCCAGGCCGAATATTCGGCTGGGTGATAAAATGACTATTCGGCCGAAGGGCCGAATAGGCCGAATACCGAAGAGTGGCCGAATATTCGTTAAATCCCTAATATATATATATATATATATATACCGGGTGGTTATAATTTAACTTTCCCTATTCAAGGCCACAGCTAAAAGCTAAAACCGCTCAACGGATTGACACCAACATTGGTATGTGGACTATACACGAGAAGTGCTCAATTAATCATGAAAAAAGTTCTAAAAAGGGCCGCCAGGGGCGCTGTTAAGTCATATAACAGCGTTTTTATTCAATTTTCTTATCAAAATCCTTGCATATTCTTTCTTTACAATGAAATAGCATCGTATTTTTAATTGCAAGTACTGTGTCTGAGGTCTAAGTACTCAATTAAATACGTTTAAAGCTATGCGAAGTAATTAATTTTGCTTTTTTTAATAAAAAAACATATGTTTCCATTAAACTGCGTTTTATTTGTTTTATTGGAGAAAAAAAAACAATATTCTTCCACGTTTAACACTATTAAGTTTTGTTTTTTTTTTTTTGCTTATTTTTTGCTTTAAATAATGCTCCTAAAAAGAATAATATGTCACTTTCCTTTCTGTTTGTTCGATGATCATTTTTGATCGCACGATCTTTCCTTCCACGAGCGTTGTAATCTTTATTGATAACCTCTTCCGGAAGCAAACATTCATCATCATTTAAACACCTCTGTCTGTTATTTAAATTAAATTGATTAATGGAGGGCTGTTACCTAATGTGAGCAAAGACATGAACTCATTAATCAACATAGAAAGGAGTGCTTGATGATGGAAAATTTTCTTAATACAAGATCTGTAGCAAGTTCTTAAAAACTTGCAACAAACAGAACAAATTATCGTTGAATAAAAAATATTGCGGGGTAAATTTATGCATCTCAGGATTGTTTTTAAAGCTCGTTTTATACAAAGTAAAAAAATACATTAGAAACTTCATGTGCATAATCATAGTTATATCACATCCGAAAAGAGTATGATCTTTAAAAAAGACGATAAATAAATTTAAACAAAATATGTACTGACTAGTCGATAACAATGAATATTTTTAGTCTATTAATTCTTACTTGAATGTATTTCTCTTTCAATGCGACAGGTTTTTTTTTAAATTTCCTGCCTCCTCCCCCCTACTTTTCGGCTAAATTGTCTAAAAAAGTACATCACTTTTATGGATCTATATTTTCCTTACTTAACCCTGGGGAGACTTGGGGTCCACGAGGATCTCAGGCACTTTTAACTAATTGCAAAAAAAAAAAAAAAAATCACTGTCTGAGTGGTCATAACCAGTGAGATCTATTCTTTAAATGATGGTAACACATGGCAAACATTAAAAAATATTACGGGTTTCAAGATTTTTTTTTTTTAATTTGAAAATTATGTAGCAAATTTCTGTGTTCTAGGATTTTGCGTGAACCCTGGATAATTTTTAAATGATCGAAAAAAGGATAAAAAATAGATTTCTTAAGAACAGATACTAGCTATAAGCTATTGGCGGCACGCACTTTGCTTTGCAGCATTGTTGTTTCTAAATTACGAAAGAAAGCGCTAAGGTTTAGCGCAAGCTGCGTTTGTTTCAGAACTACATTTAAAACATATAAACCACATTAAATATGCGAATTATAACATGGGGTCCCTGTGGCGCCCAAATCATAACATAATACATTTAACACATATAAATATCGCATTAAAATAAATATATAAATAAAGAAATAAGAATTTGTCCAAGTGGGAAAGTTTTGTCGTTACGCAACGATTACTTTAAACCATTAATGGTTGCGTGACACGGCAGAAATATGGCCGGAAAACGCAAACATTAATAATCAAAATCCCTCCTGCCTTTGAGAAACTTATTTGCGTTGTTAAGTGTTGTGACACGTGTCGAACTCCCATCCGCTTGCTTGATCAGAGTTTTATACATTTTATCCTATCCAGACACAAATATACAAGAACCAACGTTAGGAGATATTAAGAAACGCAGTTTTCAGACAAAACTTTGCATTAATGAAAATAAACAAAAAATCAACACGAAATGAACTAATAACTTTTGCAGATGCTTTCGAGATTCTTGTAGTCATCCAAACAGAACAACTATACATTCAAATCTATACATTCAATCTATACATTCAAATACGAACAATCAATCTATACATTCAAATAACTGCATGTGTTATTGCTTTTTGTTGTTAGTAAAGGCAATTTGAAGAATACACTACCAGGATCAAGCCAAAGATGACAGTATTGCATTTAACATGAATTCCATAACGGTGGAAGCACGACTTCACTCATACAACTGACGAAAAATGGAAGCACGGTTCATCACATTTCTTTATTTTTTATCTTGGGAGAGTATCCAACTGATTAAAACTGATTAAGCTTCGGCATTTTGTAACCACGAAAAATAAACCGTGTAATACCACCATTTTTTACCATTATCATACACAGATGATCTTCTTCAGGCTAGTGTCGTTCCTCCAGAGACAATTTCGTTGCCTAACCAGTAGGTCTACTTTTGCCCCAAGTGATTGCATGCAAAATCTTATTTGCAATCTTAGTCTGATGAGCTCAAAATGCCCGATTTAATAGTTAAGTACATAAATTTAGAAAATAACATGATTATAAATGATGTAATCCGTAAACAACATTTTTAAAATGACATATTCATAAATCGAATGACACATGCCTAAGTAAAAACCTTACATTATTAATTACTCTGACCTCTGAAACAAATAATTATATATGCCAAAGCATAAAATTGTATTGTATAAAACACGTTTTGTTTTCATTTCACAACTAATATGTGCACCATAATGCGACTTACCTCAAAAAAAAAAAAAAAAAAAAGGTGGGCAGTTTCGGTTAAGGATAATTTTAAACAGGCTTCATTCAAAAGCTATTTGGTAATTACAAAAAAATGCCTTTGCTTGAAATCAAGAAATTTACTGCTTTAAAATCGTTAAAATTTTTTCAGCAAACTGAATCAAAATACGATTCAACATTTAAAAGGATGAATGAATCCTTTCGATCCAGTCGTTATAAATAATGTAAAAAACAAAACAAAAAATAACCTCTTAAAAATGTAAGTCTAAAAAAAATTAAAAATTGAAAGACTATATGAATAATGTTAAAAATTCCCATGCATCCTCTTTTCGCTCTAAAAAAATATTTTTTTTTTCCTAATAAACTCACTTATCTGTAAAAACCTTTCCAGTCGGAAAAAAATACCTCCTTTGTTTGTCTGAATACTTGTTTTAAAAGACAATGCTTTTTTAAAAGAAATTTGTACTGAAGTAAAGAATACTCAAGAAAAAAAAATTAATGGAATTTAAAGCCGCCTTTATTCTTAAAGTAGATAAACTAAATTCAACAAACCTTAATTCAAACGGTGGCACTGAATTCGCAATTTCTTATTTTTCGCAAGATAAATTTAGCTTCTCCCGTAAATTTCTTGAGTTTGGTGTTTAGTGTAGGCTTGGTTCCATTTGTCTACTGATAATCTTGAACTAAAGAGCTTTATATTTGCTTTTACTTATTAGCGATTACGCTGTTGGTGTCGTGACCTATAAAAATATGAACAAGAAGTTCATTCAGAACTTAGGAAGTTTAATTATTGTATACTAACATCGTTTTTATAACATAGGCCACTACAATTTATATCTTTCAAATTATTTTATGCGTTTATTTTCATCGTTTATGGGACTGCTAGCATTAAATTTTATGAAGATTGATCTCTTTTTAATAAGTATTTGGAACCACTAAAAAAAAGAAAAATAATAAAATGTTAAGATTTTTTCCTGCAAAACCCCAGGAATATATTGCGACCTGTAAGGGGCCATGTCAACAAATAAAATTTGAGAGTGCATGAGTCGGAAATAAGGGTCTATGGGACTAGATTGTATTTTAACAAATTATCACCAAATTTTAGACATATTATACCTGATAGATATTTTGCCATTGCCACTTATTTATTCATGTGATAAGCATATATATTTACGGAAAACAAATTTTTAAAATATATTTCATGAATTGTATAAGTTGATACTCGTTCCATTTATGTTCGTAAATAGTAGACCATTGCATTTTTATTGTTAGCGGAATGTCAGTAGCCGGGGAGGGCGGGGCCTCGTCATTAAATGTTGATGAATCAAAGTAAAATTTTACATTATAGAGAAAATAGTTTTTATTATTTTTTTAAATTACATTTCTTACTTTTCACGTGATATTTCAGAACATGTTTATATTTCCCTACGGTTTTAGAGGAAGATAAGAACCTTACCCTCAATTTCACTCTGTTTGGAAACTTTCAAATACAAATGTTGCTCTAATTCACTGCAATTATAAAGATCCCCAAGGGAAGGGGGTCCACAAAAAACAGATTAATTACAAGGGGCCCACAGGATAAAGACGTTTGGAACTAATGACCTAATATAAAACTGATAAAATGTGCCTAAATATTACGCAAACTACTTAGCAGTCAATATAAATAGCATATGATATTGAACGTAAGACATCATTGTTAACAACCAGATACAATTATAACATATTAATTTTTTGGAGAGAACCGACACAGGGTGAGTCACGGGAAACGATTGTTTTTGGAGCGCACCATACTCGGATTGTGGATTACGTGGGATAGTGCGGGAGATGGCCTATAAATCCCCTTGATTAGACATTTATTATTCATCATGTCGTTGTGGACTTGAGAACACAGCGTATTTTCTTATGACACGTCGTGACCCAGGGTCAACCCGTGGTGACCCAACCAAAGAAATCCAACGTATCTTAAAACAAAAAATACGCATCAGTTGTCTTTGTTTCCAGCTGCAATACCATTCTAAGGTGGGTTAATGCAATCCGAATGACTGGTTCTGACAAGGAAACCACCTGGCCTTGACAAAACCGCTGGAACACCATAGACTGTGGATCCAGCATTGACTCACAGTTTTCTCCGTCCGTGATATAAGCAAATAAGCGGTGTTCTCGGGTCCACAACGGCATGATGGGTACTAAATGGCAGCTCAATGGAAGTTGACTGCACACCTCCCGCAATTCTCTTTTTCCTGTACAAGCCGGGTATGATACGTTTTAAAAACGTCCGCTCCCGTGACTCATCCTGTAAAATAAAAACTCTCCATTTTTTGCGCAATCTTTAGCCGCGTTCTTTACAAATTTTTTTGAAAAAAATCGCAAAAAATCAAATTTTTAAATATTATTACTAAATACAAAGAAAAAAAAATTGTGTATGTTTTAAGTTGAATTTTTATTTTTTACTGGTGTAAATACATTTAATATTAGTTTACTATCCTGAGTTATCTTGGGCAAGGCTGAACTTGATCCAGTTAGTTAACTGTTACGGAATAACAATTAAACAGTTAACGATCAAGTTCAGCCTTGTCTTGGGTAAATGAAAAACAAAAGTTAAATATTGGTTTTTGTATGACAGTTCTTTTAAACAAAGGACAACACAGCAAACCAACAAAACTTGGCAAGCTGACCCAAACAAAGCTGAATATTTCTTTTCATTTCTCCCCAGTCCGAGTTTTAAAACCGTTGATATAACAAATCATACTGACAAATTCCGGTTCCTCCCGAGTTTTCTCGGGATAATAATTAACTGTAATAATATACGAACCCGCGATAACTCGGGATAATCAGGCAAGCAGTTAACTATGTTTTGAGGAATTTTGGTCGATAAAACGCTGCGTCATAGAACAACACTCAGAATACCCCAATAAAGTAGGTACAACTGAAGTGGTTCACATACTAGAAAATTTGCCTAACAAAGCAATGTCAAATTATCGAACCTTAGCTGTATTTTATTTAATCCTTTTGAATGCAAACTCTTTGAAAAAATTATCCTAAATTGTTTATTTGGATCTGTTTATGGTGTGTACACTATATGTTTATTTTCTTTTGTTTATGTGTATCGACTTTAAATAAAATATATAATTTCATTATCATGTTTTCTTTAGTAAATTCCAACTAAGTACAGTTTTTTTTTTTGGCCGGTTTAAAAATTGGTACACTTTTTTTGAACTACTTCAATACACCTATAAAAGAAAACATTTAAACATTTCATTTTATAAATTAATCAGTTCTGAAAAGAAGCAATTTTACAGCGTTATAAAAACAAATGACTGCAGACGTTCCGAAAAAATAGTAATAACACAATTTTCAAGAATGTTATCTCTTGAGGGTAGCAGCTGGAGTTTTAGAGGAAAAAGACAGTTTAGACTGGAAATACAAGGTTCGAAAAATAATCTGTTCGAAGAAGGCTTTGGAAAGTATCGTTTGTGCAGGGCCAGTTTTTTTTTTCTTTCTGGTTTCTTAGTTGATTTAACTTTTTCTTCAACGTAGTTTAGTTGAAATGTATTATTCCTTGAGCATATTATCCTATAGATTCTGGACACTTTTTCGCTATTCACGTGCTTTAGTGAGAAAAGTACTTTTTTCTCTTCAGTCGATGTTAACTATTGTATAACGGAATAAAAAGCCGCAATTTATGGTGGTCAACATTTTCCAGTTTTAAGAAGATATAAACCTGCTTTGTCAAAATCTTAAATTTAATAAAAATATTTCTAAAAAAGTATGTTCCATCATACTCTAAATTGTTATCATCACACATTGTTTTGCGTTATTAATTTTATTCGTTACACAATGTGTTGTCGAAATGTGGTTAAAGTTTCACGTAATAAAAATAGAAGTGGAAAAGGCAATGATTCAGTATGTCTTCAATTGTTAGCATAGTGCATTTAATTGTTTCAATCTGTCCTTAACTGTTAGTATAGTGCATTTAATTGTTTCAGTATGCATTTAACTATCAGTATAGTGCATTTAGTTGTTTCAGTATGTATTTAACTATCAGTATAGTGCATTTAGTTGTTTCAGTACGTCTTTAACTCTTAGTACAATGCATGTAATTGTACCAGTATGTCTTCAATGTCTTTAAATTTGTTTCAGTATGTCTTTAACTGTTCGTATGTGTGTCAAAATCCGGTTTAAGTTTTACATAATAAAAATAGAAGTGAAAAAGGCAATAATTCAGTATGTCTTAAACTGTTAGCATAAGTGCATTTAATTGTTGCAGTATGTCCTTAACTGTTAGTATAGTGCATTTAATTGTTTCAGTATGTCTTTAACTGTCAGTATAGTGCATTTAATTGTTTCAGTATGTCTTTAACTCTTAGTATCGTGCATGTAATTTTACCAGTATGTCTTTAATGTCTTTAAATTTGTTTTAGTATTTCTTTAACTGTTAGTATGTGTGTCAAAATCCGGTTTACGTAAATAAAAATAGAAGTTAAAAAGGCAATGATTCAGTATGTCTTAAACTGTTAGCATAGTGCATTTAATTGTTTCAGTATGTCCTTAACTATTAGTATAGCGCATGTAATGGTATCAGTATGTCTTTAAGTTTCTAAATTTGTTTCAGGATATCTATAACTGTTAGTACAGTGGATTAAATTGTAGGACATTTGAGGTAAGGATGGTTTTCTTTCGATAATTAATAAATTCCTTTCTTGTATTACCTTACTAAAATATATAAAAAGAGTGCAAAAAAGACTATATTCTAAAAAATCATTTATTTCCCATGTTCCATTTCTCTTTTACTGTGTTTCTTACCTTTAGCTTTCATTTTATTATTTACTTAATTTATCTCTAATGGCTTTTCTTTCAGAGTGAAATGCGTTTTTAACAAAACTAATTTTCTATCGTTTAGTTTATTACTCCACGAGCACTCCGTAAAACATTTCTAACGAAACTAATTAGAGGAATTAACGTTTTCATTAGAAAATTCGAACATCTTTCTCAGATACTTCTGGAAAAAAAAATATAAGTTCATTTTTTTATCCTTCTTAAAAGAAAAAAAAATGTATTGATTTTATGTATAATTAACAGGTCGCTTTCAAACATCGAGCTAAAAAAGTCTTTTTTAAGTATATTTCTTTCTTTTGCATAGATATCTCGCTAAAGCATATTTCAGTTTGTATGTATTCTCTTAACTAAAACCCGTAATCATGAATCATTATAGCATTCAAAGTTTTTTGTGTGGGTCTCATTTGCTTGTAATTATCACAAAAAAAAGTAAATATTATGTTAATTGCTTTTTTATCATTATGTTCTCCTACTTGTTTCTGAATATGATCAGAGATCAGGAGTGATATTTTAATTTAAGGTTCTCCTTTCCTTAATTATAAAAATACAATTTAAAAGTAACACCAGGAAAATTAAAGAAATGTTGCATTCTTAAGATGTCGAAAAAAGTCAGAGGTCCTTGCTTTATTTCAGCGTAATTTGTTCAACTCGCTTCCTGAGCCACAGGTATCTCGCACTTTCTTCAAAAATGAAATCGAAACTGATTAATTACTTCAGAAAGAAATGTAAGAAATGGAAAACTAGTTTTGTGTTCTTATTTTATCTACGAGCTGTGTTTCGCATTGTTTATATACTTTTCGCATTTTTTTCTTCATGGTGGCATGAGTAACTGTAATGGCATGAAGGGAGTTAATGAGTAAATATCGTATGAGCATTTTTTTAATGTCATAAACGTTACAACTTGCATACGTGCTTCTTTTTTCGCACATTAGAAAAAACAGACTTTTTATCTTTTGGGAATTATCTTATCATATTGAAATTACTTAAATTGATTAAATTTTCACACGAAGCTCGTGGTAGAAAGACGAACGTTTCTTGAAATAGCTACAATTCACCACTCGCTGAAGTCAGAGATGAGTAGTTTTTGCGATTTCGTAAAGCCTTAATAATTTTTTATTTTTCCAGTTAAAGTTATAAAGCCGAGGAAGACAAAATACTAAGATTTTGCCTACAACTGTTTTATCAAGAATAAGGAGTCCATCACGGCAATTTCAACGTTCAATTAACTTGATATAGTTATTTCTTGTGGCGTCACATCAGCGCACTTGTGCACAAGAATTAAGCCCGATGTAATGACAAAGGTTTCAAAAGAAATTTGTTTAATTTGGCAGATCGACATTCGTAAAATGAGAGAGTGTATACCAGCATTTAACATCTCAGAAGTTGCATCAGTGGTAATGTACACCACATGAGATTTTCCCTCTTCCCCACAAGATTCTTAACAAATACAACTTCAATGCAAACTGATTTTGTTTCTGGAGGAAAATATACCTATTTTGTTATTTTTTTGAAAAATACCCTCTTTTCTACCTCATTCTGTGTTTTGTCACAAACACTTTCGAGTGTAAATTTAGTGAAAAATAAAAACTACAAAGAACTAACGATCTATAAGCAAGAAAAAATATTATGTTATGTACACATTAGTTTATGTACAATATGAATAAAATATAAAGAAAGAAATTTACTATTACGGTGTTTCTGTTATGAAAAAACCAGATATAAAACTATTTTTTACGTATTTTTTAGCCTTTTTACGTATCTTATAAAGTGAAATTACTTAACCTTATTAGTGTTTTATCGAAACATTCCTGTTATTACCTGGGATCCACATGAGCCACATGCTTTAATTTGCCATATTAATGTGGTTTAATTATTTTCAAATGAAAATTCTGCTTTTATTAAAAGTTATGCTCAAATTAATCAATGATTATTCTAAAGCTTTCTTGATCAATTTAATTTATTTTCCCACAACCTTTCTGTTTTCCGACGTACACTTTTGCGGTTGACTACCAGTTGAAAGTGTGGTGATCGCATGGATCCCAGGTCACCGTGATACTGTTAAAAAGAAAAAGACAGCTTTATTTCACACATACAAAAATTTTAACTTTGTGAATTTAAATTTATTAAATCAGAATTCAAGCGGAATATGACAGTAAAAAAATAATGATAATAATAAATACGGATTTTAATCATTATAATTCGAGGCATTTGTGTACTGACAACGTTGCTGTTTTCTTTGAAAAAAAAAAAAAAATGTTTTTTAAAGAAAATGTAAGCTACACACAGAAAATGTGGTAAATTAAACGAATGGTCCAATATATATTCAAAAGTTCAAATAACTATATCGAGAACATTATTTTCATTTTAAAAACAAATCCATAATACAGTCACAGCTAATTAGTAAAATTCCAATTTGGAAATGTCCATTACGATTTATATTTATTTATTTATACTTAATGCGAGAAAAGATACATTATCCAAAACCATCTTTATGGTAAATTGGGAAATGGTACATGAATACGGATTGCAAAATGCCAATTATGCAAAGCGGGAAACTCAGACTGACATAACTTGCTCTCATTCAAAATGCTACCTAATATCCTGTCTTTTATCAGACGTTAGACATTTACAAAATTGCGCATTGCAGTTTATTTCAAACACAATATAGCCATTCGGCTTAAAAGCATTGATTTTTTTAAAATCAAAAGCGGAGTACTTCTAATATGTTTTAAAAATATATCAGTTTTTTTTTAACATTGATTACAAATATTTATTTTCTGACACGTTGTCAGATAATAAATATTTAAATTATCTTAATCGTCTCATGATTTTAAGGAAGAAATACATTCCATGAGTAAGTATAGGCTTTTAGACACTTTATAACGTTGATATTACATTTCTTCAAATGCTTCTTTAATAACAATGCATAGTAAATTTTGATAAGTAATTAGTGGTGCAGCTGATTTGTCTCAACAAAATTAGTCGACTTAAATTTATATAAATTTAAGGGAAAAAAGAAACAATGCTTCGAAAAGTCTGGATTTTTTAATAATAATGCTTGAGACTAAAACATTTGATGATGGCCAGTGATCAGTAAACACAAAACAGTAGGGGCTTCTTTGACACTGTGGGTGGCCACTTTGAATCATGTTTCAAGCTAATCCCCCCTCTCCAACTGGGGCCTAATTTTGCGTACAAACATGTGCATACATATAGCTTAAAGTACACTTTGTCAAAAAATTACTCAATATTCTTATTTTAAAAAAATAATAAATTACATACCTTTTCTAAAAAATGACATTTTTGATCTTCGTCATTTACTATAGCTTGAAAGTTGTCTTGTAATATTAAAAACAATAATAAATTTCAAGAAGCATTGTCACATTTTAAACTTTTTTTGAGTTAGTTGGATTAGTTAAAATTTCTGAATATTTCCGATTCCCACATTAGATAACCTATGCATACTTATAAAAATTGCAAAAAAATCTTCCACATTTGTACTAAACTCACAAAAAAAAAAAAAAAAACCCAACTAATATCATAATTTTATTTTGTAAATATAAAATTATTAAAATTTTCATCTTTAACCCTCTCTACTGATTATCCCACGATTTCCAAGTGCAACGTCAAATGTAGTGAACATTGCTCATACTGCGATTTCCACGGGCAAGAGCTTTTTTTTTTAGGTGTATTTAAAATATTATTCCCCTGTTTCATCGTTAAAACAGCAGCAATGCAATTTATCATGTATTTGGACACGAATTAAGGTTTTATTCCAGACGACGCGCATATTTGAAAACGCGTTGTTTTAAAAATAGTCCAAAAGTTTGAAATGCAAAAAACATTTTCAAAACAATGAAAATAAAAACTAATGAAGAAATATAATAGCTGAAATTCGCAATTTTCATACTCGTACTTGAGAATGATCTTTTGAGATTGCCGTCGTAGTTTGTGTAAAGGGTTCGTTTTTGCGTTTGGGACATTAATTGATGGCCATTATTAACGGCCAAGTAATAATAAAAAAATGCAAGTTGCCAGTTTTGGTGACCAACATGACATGTTGTGGTCACCCAATAAAACGTTATAGTCGCCAATGGCGCGTGGCGACCGCTAGGCTTGACCCTAAATAGATAATTTTCACGATGCACCGTGACATTCTTTTTTTTTTTTTTTTGCTGGTGTCAAAAGAATAATTGTTGCTTTTGAATGTCACGGTGCATCGTGATAATAATAATTGTGTGTTCGTAGTTTTATATTTTTCTTGCGTCAGTTGTTTTCATATGATATAGTACACATATTTTTCGTGAATTTTGAATTACCTTCAGAGGTGTATAATGAAACGTACAAAAGTATATACAAAAGATCAGTTTATATGAATTTAATAAATGAGTGAATAAGTGTCAGAAAACTAGATAGATGACAGAAAGTTGGACAAGTGATTTTTTAAGAAATGTTTTAGCGAAAACCCGTTTTTACTTTTTTTATGTTTCTAATGGAAATTGCAATAATTTTTCTCGTAGAAGACTGCGTGCAACATTTTGGAATATTCAGTTGTCGTTGGCTAGATGCATAGCTTATTACCTCTTTCAATATGGACTATTGTGTCATATCTTTCGTCATGTCTGCACATTTAAAAAAAATATTTCAGGTTCTAAATAGTACTATAACTATATAAAGCGTCAAGTGACTACATATCTGTATGTCTATTTAAAAAAAATTTAAAAAATTTTAGTCTAAGAAATAAATAACATACCCTGTACTGTCAAAACATACCATGGAACACACGGCAAAAAAGGCACATGGTTATCACTGCATGTTTTTGCATAACAATACAAAACTTCGTTTCTTAGAATAAAACTCCCCCATTTTTATCAGTTATGAAGGTGTGTATTCATACCGAAATGTATTAGATTCATTTTAATATTTAATGCATGAATTAAAACGAAGAAGGTGCGTTGAGCCATGTCTTGCACGTATAGAATTAGTCTATTGCAAAAGTAAATAAGATTATTTCAGTTATATAAACTTATGTATTTAATTAAGAAATCATAAAACTATAAATCGAAATTAATAAATGTGGGATTAAAATACAGGATTTTGAGTTCATTAATAACGCAAGTCATACTGACTGGAGACAGCACTAAGTAGTATCAGAAAAGACCAAGAAAGAGCCAATTAGGAAGCAAGAAGTGTAATTGAAGCAATAACAAAATGCATATACTAATCAAAGCAGTCATAAATAAATATTACTAAACTGCGAAAAAACTATAAATAAAAATAAGCAGAAAGATAAAATACAAATGAAAATATGTAACAAACTAATAATAAAAACTGCGTAGTATTATTATACTGCGTAGTATGCAAATATACTTACGTTCTATCAAGAATGTAACAGTACTTATGAGTAAAACAGGCTAATTTTATACGTCGCCATTTATGTGCACCTGCTGCAAAACTTTTAATTTAAATGTGTGTATATGTATTAGTATTTATATATATATTAAATTTACGAATGTGCGTTTAATAGTTAAAAATCATAAACAGGGCAGCGAACCTGACAGAAAACAGAAAATTTAAAATCTTGGAGGATGCAGAACTACTTTCGCGGGGAATGCGCCTATAGCAAACATTTTGCGAAATCGAATTTGTGCATGATCAAATTGACGTTTTCCACGCAGCTTGCTACCAAGCTTTCTATTCCATGAAAAAAGAATTCGACATTTTCGCGAATCTTATGTGCGAGAAATGTAGTAAGAGCAGATTTTTAAATCTGAATAGAATAGAAATTTCAGAAGTTTGTTTATATATTTATTTTATTCGGGGTGTTTTTTTAATATCAATATCAATCTGAAAAATGTTTGAAGATAGTAGGGCTTTTTTAAAATTTTTATTTTTTAATTCTAATTTTTACACAAACACATACACACAGGCCAATACATATCTACAGTCGTCGGAATCTTTTGTAACGACACATCGATTATCGACATTAATAAATAGTTGCCAGCAACTCCTTAAAGAAAACAATGTTGCTTTTAGCATCATAGTTCGTTTGTGATGTTATCGTTTTTCCTTAACGGAAAATTTTTTACCATTACAGAGAAAAGCATAAATGCTCGAAAAATGTCATTCTCATTTCAGAGGTTGTAATTAGAAAAAGTAAACTGAGCATTAGAGTTGGAGCACAAAATAAAACATTGTCTCGATACAAATGAATATCTCCGTTTTTAAGAACAGCCGTTTTTGTTTGCATCCGTTAATTTTACGAGGTATTAATAGATAGGAAAAGTGTAATTTCAGATATTTCTAAATACTAGACTTTAAACAATAAAATCGGAAGAGAAGAGCTTATCGTCTTTCCTATATCATTAAGCAAGTTTTAAAAAGTTTCTGTAAAACAAATTGGTTCTATAAAAGTTTGTGATACAGGTAACGTATTTTTATTTCATTTCTATTTGGAAATTTGATTCAAAATTTCACATATTAAATCGTATTTATTCTTTAATAATTTTAATCTTGCAACCGTGCTCATTTAGTTCAACTGTTGTTTACCTTTGAATTACGTAAGTCAAGTATTACCCGTTCATGCATGCAGTCCATCAAGTTTCCGCGAAAAGGAATAAGGTTATTTTCGTCTATTCGTGGCGTTACCATGTTTGGAAAGCTTAGCTACTTTTTTCTTTTTCTTATATGTAGTTGGCAGCAGTTGTTTTGGAAGCTCTGTTTGCCCTTTTCGTGAGACGATTGAGCTGAACGTTTTGTGACTTAGGAACTAATAATTATTTCTAGTCAGCATAACGGTTTTGATGCTTTGGAACGCATTCCTCGAACAGATATACTCTATCGGCACGTGACGCGATCTGATTGTATCAGCAACACTGATGATCACCAAGCTAAAGGTGCTTTCAGAACAACTGCAACAATGACAAGCAATAACGACGAAACCTTTTAGGGCATTTTATTGGTTCTACATAACGTACTAACCACGCCCTAATATTAATTGATTGGCGGTTTTGTTGCGTCATTTAGTTGATCGTGGTTTTTTGATTGCAGTATCCAAGAAGAACGTCATCGCTCTTAGTTTGATACCCATAGCAACAGTCCATTGCGAAGGAGACAACATTTCTTCGTCGCTTTTGGTGTGTGCACCATTAGAAAAGGAAATGGAGTACAAATTACCCATGGAATTATTAACGAACCCAAATTATACAACTTAACAACAAAGGTTGAAATGGTCTGCAATACCTTGGCCAGAGTGCATTAACACATACAAATTTTTGTTTTAAACCTATCGCTATATATATGTATATATATATATATTTATATAAACGTGATAAATTACATTCATTTCATTTCTTTTTCCGAAAAACGTTCTACTCTAAAATTATTTAAGAAACATTTAATGCAATATTATTCTATGTTGCATAATATACCATATAAATATTCAAACTATAATAGGAGCGACATATCTACAAAACATTTAAATGCGCAAACGTTTTATGCGTAAACCGTATTAATATTTTCCGAATTTGTTCAGAAATTAGTATAACACGCTGCTGAGTTTTCTTTACTTACTTACAACTAAGAATACTTTTTTTTCATATTTATTTATAGAGTTGTACCCATTAAATGACTGTGAAGACATTTTCAATTTTGGATAATAAATATAAATAAATGAACCAAAAATAACTGATTTTTTTGATAAAGCTAAGAGAAATCACATACCATTAATATGAGAAACGTAATATTATATCGACCAGTCTTCAATTTATTTCAAATTCAATTGTAATATTTCCAAGAATCAAATAACTTCCTCCGAAAAAAACCCAGATTAAAATTTATCTCAAAGAGATGACAACTGAAGAGTATTAGTTATTTTATGAAAAACATTGCATTACATTTCAATTTACCACAAGCTAGACATGTATCCTTTTTAGGATACCGTTGGAACAAAATAAAAATATAATGTAATATAGTACACTCTATTTATATCCGTGAAATTGAAAATATTTGCTGTATTTATATATTTTGTATGTAGCGCTGAATTGACTTCTTCAAAGTAAATTGTATTTATATTATATTTGGTAAACGTTATAGGTTCTGGGAAAAGTATAATTTATAATATAATATTAGTATTTATTTTTTATTTTTTTCTTGTAAAACTGCATAGAGGTTTTCATGACATTAAACAGTTAACCATAAATTGAAATCATTATATTTTGGAGAATACCTATACTAATTTAAATATACGTTTTAAAGTTTAATAATATAGAGCTTTCAACTTGTTCAGTTCACAGTGTTCTCCTTAATTAATTTCTCAAGCATTTTACCTGAGAATTTTGTAAAAAAAAATCACTGACTTTGTATCACGCTCTTCCTATATCTCATTTGTAGGTAGGTGGTTGTATTGCTTGACGCCCGATATACGAAAATCTTCAAACGTATATATTTCATTTTTACATGATTTTTTTAATAATGTAAAACATAACTAAATGTCTAATCTTTTCTTACCTTTAGGAATACGTATATATGTAAACCAAATTTAAAAATCGTTGAGGAAAACAAACAACTTCCTACAGTTCAATAGCAGACGGAGGGGGAGAGAGCATTTGTTTCAATACAACAAAAAAAAAATCAAGAAAGAAATTAAAATATGTGTTCCAGAAAACACAAAGTCTATATAGTCGTACATTGTGAGATATAGGGGCTTTTACAGAGAAGTCTTTGTACGCTTTATTTGGAGTAATTTCCAACCGAAGAAAAAAAAAAAAGAGAGAGAGAGAGAGAGAGAGAGAGAGTAGGAGAAAGGGAGTTGTTAATTATTAGCATGGTATGAACGGAGAAAGGAAAATAAATAAATTCAAACGTGAGTTCCAGAGACCGAAAAAGACTGTATGGACATACATTGTGAGATAGAGGAGCTTTTTTAACGAAATGTCACTAGATGTCGAGCTGTTAAGTGACGCTTTCAAGCGATGCTCGTTCAGCTGGAAGTATGAATTGGAAGTGGTAGAGATAAACTACTTAAGGTAATCAAAGTCATTTACTTATTTATCTATGCTTTAATTATTATATATTTACAATTAAATTGCATCCATTATTTCAATTTAATTATTGTGAAATAGATGTACTATTTTTCTACTTAATAGCTGAGATTTATCTAAAAAAAAGGTGTAGATATATTTAACAATATTATTGTAACAAGCTAAAATGGTTCATATTGAGACAATGTATGTATTAACAACTATACTTATTCCGTAAGAGTAATGACCATTAAATATTACAGTAACATGCTCTTATGTTTTGCCTCAGCCAATGTCCATGAAAGAAAAACGATTTGGGGTTTCGCTGTTGGAGTGATACGTGTGTTCATTTTAACGCTAAGTGTGCTTTGTGACTTTTTTGTGGTTGGTATTAGGTGTTTCCTGAAACTATATGTGGTACTGAAACATTGTTAGAGTTTATAATTATAGTATATTTTTAAGCGCAAAACTTTTCAATGCATCACTGTGCAGAACGTGCGAAGTAAACACACTGTAAAAAAATAGTTCAAACTTTCACCAAAAAAAAAAAGGAGAAAGTGGTGAAACAGCTGCAAGCAACATTTGGTACTAAGTTGAACTATTATAATGATGTAGTTTCACCATGAATGTGAAACCCAGAAGCCTTTATAATGGTTCAAATTTCGTACCAAATGTTGTCTGTAGCTAAATTTTATACTTTCTTGGTGAAAAGCCTATTTTTTTGGTGAAAGGTTGAACCAAAGTTTTTTACAGTGCAGTGAGATGAACTTCGATATTGTTTTAAGGTTAATTACTTGTAGTTTATGTTTATATGAAAAAATTCGTGCTAAAGATATTACAAGTTAACATATATATATGCAATTAATACTAATCTTCATCAGCCGAATTTTACTTAGCTGTTAAATGTTTTTGTAAAATTTATCCTGGGTACCTACTGTCTGCTATAGAAGGAGGAACTAACTGCACTAATTTAAGCAGCACTTCTGAAAATTGTTCTTTCAACGCTTTGGACACATCTTTGCCTCAAAAACAAAAATTTGCCCCATCATAACTAATGGAAACATAAAGTAAGTTGCATAATTTTCATTTCTATACATCAGAATTACGTTATAAATATTATTTTTAACAGTTTTTTCCCTTCTCTTTCTAGAAAATATTTAGTGAATATATTAGTGAATTAATTTAAAGTATGATTTATTTACTTGTTTTAAATTAGAAGGTAGAAATTCCTCAGCATACTTTCCTCAATACCACTTGCTCCATGTCGTAATAATAAAATACTGCTGAGGAATATTATTTATCTTTTTAAAAAATATGCGTACAAACTGATTCGGTGGCTTATATAAAAGGGAACGTTTAAATTAACGTGATATTTTTTCCTGACTCGAAATCTCTAAACAAAAATATTAACTAACTCAATTTACTGCAAAACTAAATATTGTTTCTAAAAATAATGTTTTTTCACTGTAATCTTTAGATATAACGCACATGTTGCTTAAATAAGTTCTTCGTTTCGGGAAAAAATTATTACCCAAACCGAGTAATTGTAATTTTAATAAATATGTAAATTAAGCTTTCGTAACACAGTAACGACACTCTATCAACTTTATGACACAAAACATAAGTAAACAAAATAAAAATTCTCGTTTGCTGAATAATTTTAATAAACACAGTGCGTAAAAAGACTTTAAAAGGCAAAAGATAAAAATAAAAAATGTGACTTATTCGTATTTTAATAGAAAATAAAGCATAATTGGAGAGGTGCAAATATGAAGGCTTGAAATTTCATAAATGTTTTTTTTTTTGTCTTTGTATTTTTACTTTAAATTATGAAAATATTTCATCATTGAAATCAACTGCTTTTGCCTCAGGCAGTGGTTTAACAATTTCGAAATGATAGTTACCGCATGTTTTTAAACATCGCTTTAATATATCTGCGGTTCTACTTCACCATTAATTAGTTATCCCTAACTAAACGTGAGCTAGTAGAAAAACGTACTTAGGAACCAAATCAACAACACTGAGCGAAAGCGTAGATCCACCATGGTAGTCTCATTTTCTTGATTAGTTTTTGAATTAACCAATAAATGTGGTTAAGCTCCCTCATAACGATATATTTCAGGATCCAAGATCTCTCTCTCTCTCTTTCTCTCTCCCTCTCTCTCTCTATCTATATATATATTTGAACCAAAATGTGGCACAAGTGCTATTTTCATCCATTATTCGAAAGGTTCGCTTTCAGTACAACAAATTGAAACAAGTACACTGTTGAAACATTGAAGTACTTAATATGAAAAAATCTAATAAGTATGTATGTTCTTACACATCATTATTCTTACTTTTAAAACGCAAAAAAATTTGCTCAAGTAGAATAATTTAAAATAACTAAGATATAAATAATTTTGAATTAGCGTGTGAAGTCATGACATGATAAAAATTGGACGTGTGTGTAACGGTATGTTAGACATAATACTTCAAAAAGTTATTCTAAATTCTAATTTTGAAATTCTTCCAATATTAAAAAGAAAAAGGCTTGAACTTTTGCAAGAACACCAAAATGCATTACGAACTGTGATGTGTTTACATATATTTTATCCTACTTTTAAAATTACGAAAGAATAGCTCCACCAGAAAAATTTCAGTCTAAGAAATAAATAATTTTGAATTAGCATGTAAAAACATGACAAAAATTGAATATCTTTGTCACTACCTGATTTACATATTATAACAATTCAAAAATGTATTTCTGAATTCTAATATTCTTCCAATATTTAAAAAAAAGGGCTTCAAGTTGTCAAATCCCTCCAAAATGCACTACGAACTTTGGTGTGCTTACACATCTTTATTCGTACTTTTAAATTAGCGAAGTAATTTGGTCCAGCAAAAGAATTTCAGCCTAAGAAATAAATAATTTTCAATTAGCGTGTAAAAACATGAGAAAATCTGATAAGTTTGTCATGGCATGTTTTACATAATAATTCAAAATTTATTTCAAAATTCGAATTCTGAAATTATTCCAATATTTATTTTTTAAAAAAGCATAAACTTTTGCAAGCACAGCAAAATGCATTACGTTAATATTTAGTACCAGACATGAAATGAAAAATTTGTGTTTTGCCATGTTTCTCGCGCAAAGAATCACCCACCTACATTTTATGATATAAAATTTTAAAATTCAATTTTAAATTTTGCCTTTTTATGTATAATATTCAAATATGTTAAGTCACTACTATGCTAAAATTTATTTGCAGCTAATTCTAAAACAAGAAATACACAAAATATTTCATCCCGGTTTCTATTTTTGTAATATTTAATGCAAAACTTTTGTATTTGTTATGCAGGAACAGCATCGAACAATGCATTTCGACATTTACTTTTCAAACCAATTCCTTTTCTTCTCCTCTCTCGTGAAATTTTGAATTGATTTCTGGAACCTTCAATTACCATACATTTTCCATTTCAGTGGAATCCAAAGACTAGTTCGTCTGGAAACAACGTTGGTTTAAGCGAGTCAAAATCCTGATAGGAAATTTCTGTTTTCTTCAAAAATAGTACTTCTACCGTGATGAGTTGTGATTGTACTGACGCAGACATATTAAGCTATTTGCCGAATGCGTCTTTTTTAGAAACCAACAAAAGGCGGGAAAATGTTAAGCTCGGTCATTCATTGTTGAAAATTGATTTCCAACAGTTCTCCATTATGAATCAAGTTCTATTTTTGTTTTGGAAAACTTACAATGCTTAGTTTCAGTGCTACGATCAGTGAAACAATGTGTTACAATGCTACGATCAGTGAAAGTTATGGACAAAGATATTTCTAAGACACTGTACTGTCTAAAAATAAAGACGAAATGCGTAGTGGTTGCTTTCGAAAAGGGGTTATTAAGTTTGACATTTTAATGCCATAAGTAATCAAATTTTGCCAAATGTAGTACATTGATATTAACCTGTTTTGGAAGAGTTAAAAATCTTTGAAATTTAAGATCGGAACATCGTAAAAAGTTGTAACACTTAAGGCAGTTTTTAAAGGTTTTTAAAAAGTAGTAAAAATTAAATTCATGCTAGAATAAGGTTAGTCTTAAAAATTACGCATGAAATTGAAACACAACGAAGTACACATGGCCATTAAACGTCCCTCTGTCTGCAAAATATCGGAATTCACTTTCACCAGAAATATTGTTAAACTTTGATTTTAAAAGCTGTATCTAGCACACATTATTACATTAACAAAAGTGTATACATTAGGTTTCGTTTGCATGAAAATGGACAAATAAATAAAAATAAATAAATTGTATAGAAGTCCAATATTTTTAACAAAAGTTGAAACTTACGTTCTGAAATGATGCTTCCTGCATGTTACCTGGACGAATAGGGTTGTTCTTGTTATCCCTAGAACAAATAGAATACTGTTTGAAAAGTACTTAAGTTATGATTTTTATTTTAGGTATAAACATGTTGCTAGAAAAATAATTATTTAGTAAACGCTTCAGGCATTTTGTTAAAGCGGAATATGAGTGTGCAACTGTACACAGTCCATCTTGCATTGTGAATTTAAAATGTATTGTGAATTATTCAAAGTACTTAAAATGTGTTGTGCTTAGAAAATAGTCAATTTAAATTAGTTCAAAGTAAAAGAAAAAATCAGCGGGATTATTCTTTAAAAAGTGTTTTTAGATTGCCAGCAAAACATATTATTTTTGGCTATACAAAAATATATTTATGTGCATGTTTCTGCTTATTGTAGCGGCAAGTATTGTGCCAATAACTCATTAATGCAATTATTCACTTATAATATTCATTAAAGAATGAACTCTATGAAAAATGTGGATAAAATTAATGCAGACATCTTCTGAAGAAATGTGAAGCAGTCATCGTAAATATCATTCATTCGTCCCAAACGACAGCGTCCAGGCGAGTTTGGTCTGAGAAATGAAGAATTGGTTGATCGTAAATATTCGCTTTGGATCTTTATCTTATTTCTACACAATTTCTCTTCTTTCTTTCAATTTCAAATGTGGGACACCAAAGAAATGCAATCACCGCTTAAATGATGCTTTGTAATAATATGTCATCCGGAAAATTGCTTCGAATCTTATTTTCCAGCTTTGATCATTGTTTCTATAGTGCATTTGTTTTCTAGCATGGAGGGTAATTTATTGAACGTATCTAGTTATTGATAATCTTATACTTTTGTTGTTTTTCGCCTTGATATGTATCTGATGTTACGTATATAATGTAATAATCACATGCTTTTTAACTGTGCTTCTGACGAGAGTTCCTTTTTGTTCGAATAAACACATAAATATTTGGAATAACATTAGTATAAAATATAAGTGTATATTTGTAGATAAATAAAATAGTTATATACATATACAAATATTGTAAAAATCATGTGAGTATATAGATATATATAATAGATGGACAAATAAATACAGATGGAGTTAAATACATAAGTACAGATGCCGAATTTACTCAAGCAGCCATCTGGCCCTAGAAGTAAAATGGCATAAAATGAGAATTGCGACGTGTAGCCGAAACGGGTAGTAAGTAAATAACTATCTAAATAAATAAATGTAAATGCATGTAGTTCATTAACAAGTTGTTATACCAGATATAGAATAAATCGAGTTGATTCATACGTATTATTTTTAAGACAAAATCATTTATTTAAATTCCTTACTTAACTGGAAGAAAAAACAAGTATATACTTACCGTGCTCATTCTTTTCAATACATCAATATTTTCTTTTCAAATCCAAATGCAGTTACTGATGAAAAAACTTGTTAACATTCAACATTAAAAGCACTCAATTAAAACTCATTGTACTTTAAAATATGAATAATATATTCAAAATATTGTGCAGAAGAATTGATTAAAAAAAAATACCCAGCTTTTAACTCATGACATTTAAGTTCAGTAAAGAATTACAATGTCTTGTAACATCCATGCCGCTTAAGGGGACGGTGGAGTTTCAAACTGATTTTCCTTATTTTTTACAGTACAGGCATAAAACTTTGTTTAACCATATGTGTTATCATAAACATTGAAAATATGTATTTAAAAAAAAAAAAAATTCTTACAAAATTTTAAAAATTTAAATTTTTAAAAAAAATATGACGACTTTTTAAAAATGCTCCTTGCGTAACATTTTTCAATGGATTCCTTTATAATTTTTTTTTATTATTCACATATGTATTCTGATCAAATTCTAGTAGGCATTTTTCATTTGGATCATTCATTCATGAAAAAAAAAAATTATCTAGTTGTACACTGCCAAATACTTAAAATTTGTAGTGTTTCGAACTTCGGAAGCAGTGTTAAGTATCATTATGGAATCCAATCCTATAATGCATACTGGGTTTTGTATAGACACATATTGCAAGCCTAAATACCAAGTTTCAGACATATCGATAAAAAATTGCGACGCAAGGAACATTTTAAACACATAAAAATCCATAAAATTTGGTTTCGAGAAAAATGCAATTTAAAGATACCTTTGATAATCTGTGTTATTAAACAGCCAAAAAATGCATTAAAACTAATTTTATTTCAATGCATGAACCTTTTATGTGACTTTTAGTTCAGAAAAATACTTGTCATTTCAAAATATCTTTTTTTATAAATGCAATACATACGTAAATAAACATTTACGAGAACACGAGAAGGCTTCGATCTTGATTTAAAACCCGGTATGCATTGAAAAAAAAAAAAACTTAGAAATCACCAGCACCGTAAGTTTTGCCTTCCTTTTTTAAAGCATTGGAGTTTTGAGCCACTTTACGCATTTTTTTACTATTTCTGTATTGTTTCCAAGCAGCAGATTTACGTTTGCGGCTTTGTCCTAGGCGGCGGTTATCACGTTCTTCAGCGATCGATAGAGAAAAAGAACTTTGCGCTTCATTTTCAGTCAACAAACTGTTCAAATAACCGAAATTGAACTCTGCTACAGTAGAAATAACCGACATATCCAATCTCTTTTTAGAAACAAAAGTTTCTTTTGGGCAGTTTCTCCATATTGAACTATGCAAACTTTCATTTGCATTCTGGGTTTGAGCGGAACAACATCTAGATAGTAAATCGTCACTTGCAAGCCGCTGATAAATCGGCATAATTTTTGCCACAACTGCATCTGACAGTTTGGTCTTCATCTTGGAATGCGATTTAGGTATTTCATTTGTTAAAAGGGCTCGCTGATAGAAGCACCATGATTTTTTACCCACTGGGCATTTGTTATGTTTTGGTGCTTTGTCCGTTGAAGAACAATGCAATAATGTTGCATAAATGGCCGTTTTAATTTTATTCACATCAGGTGCATTTTCTTTTATCGCTTTACGGTAATAGTTCGTTAGTTCAGTAATAGTCTTTTCCTTTAAATTACCTTCCTTGCGACCACCAATGGTAATCCCTTTTATTCTCTCTTCCTGCACTTCGTTTTTTAATGCAGTTCCTAATCGTTTGGCTATGTGGTTTATGCATGCCTCCTTAATTATTTTAATTTCGCTTCCGTATACATTTAAAGTCAGGAGCCTGTGGTGAGTTTTTGCATCACCATCAGACAGTATTCCTATGTATCTCATGCCACAATCGGAAATGGATCTTTTCCACAGTTTTTCAGCTGCTATCATTTCCATTGAATTCGAAGAACCGGTCAAGTTTTGTGAGCATGTAACTTTATGACTCTCATACCAAATGTTGAATTCAACACTGTCTTTACCCAAGTCCCTTTCAGCAGCAACACACTCGAGACAGTATTTGGACAGAATCTCATAATCCAGCACCAAGCCAGTTATAACATCTATAACTATTCCAATTCCATACAACGAGGTATGGCCTCTTTTCTGCCAGGTGCCGTCATACGAAACAGTTATGTCTATAATTTTCTTGTTCATGTTCTCAATATCCAGTTCTTCGTACTTTTGACGGACAAAGTGGCGACTCATTTTCAATATTTCAGCTTTGAAATTACTTCGCTTTTCATGTAAAGCATGCAAACAACTTGCAAATGTTCTTTTATCCATGGCATGGATGCCTATTGCCATTGAAAAAACTTCAAGTGCAGCATGACCTTTCCCTATTTTTAAAAATGCATCGACTAGTTTCTTGTTCGCTTCAAAACTTTTGTTTTCTGCACTAACACGAGGACTTGAAAACACAGAGTTGAACACCTTCTCACACGACTTGCAAAACAAAGAAATTTTTGCGGCGTACCCATGAATGCTGCTAGTTTTAACGTCTAAACTGTTTGCACCACATTCGTCACATTTATTTTTACAAAGTAAGGATCTCCACACATTATTGTTCATAAATGTATATGATGGTTCCTTTACGAGACTGTGTGAAGAGAAAGGTGATGAAAGTATTCTGTTTAACTTTTTTTCACTTGTAGTTTTATTGCTATCATCATAAGTTGAAGCATTATTGTCACCCTGTTCAGTATTTTCAATACTTTCTAAAGCTGGTTCAATAGTTTTAGGCTCCTCCTCACACGTATTTTCAACAGTATGAGTAGAGAGTTCAACAGAATGAGTAGCAGACCAACGCTTTTTGAGTTTTTCCAATGCGGCAGTCCTTTTCTTCGATGGTCTGCTTTTTGGCTGACGATATCGCCTACTTAAAGCGTGCATATTAAATCATCCAAGAAAGAAAACACAAGGAAGATCGATTTAAATAACAAAAAAAGGTTCTTTATATAAGCAAGAACTGTTAATTAAACGATTTTTAGCTCTGAAAAGAGCTGTTTTTGAAAATCAATTTCTATCGGAACTAGCACGTTACAAAAGATATCGATCGCATGTAAACAAACAAATATTGAATACGCACGGTTATAGTTAAAAACACATGTTGCCAAACAAGCAATTAAAAAATATTTTAATTAAAAAATACTAAAATTTGAATTAAAACGCTAAAATATGAACCTTTTCTGCTTTGTTTACATCTGAACAGCTGATTTTGACACGGCTGCATGGTGGAAAATGTGTTTGTTTACTAATTTCAATCGGTCGTAACTTCGGTAAAAATGGTCGTAACAATAAGCCGTTTTTTGCACTTTATAGAGAAATGTTTAAGGTGTAATAAGAAACAAAAACCTCAATTTTGATTTTTTTAGTCGATTTTCGCTGATTTCAACGTCCACGGTCCCCTTAACGCTCGTATTACTGCCTCTGTTATTCAATAAGTTGTCCTTAAGAAAGATAGACAATAGGGGCCTCGGTGGCCGAGCGGTCTTAGTACCAGTTTCCGCCCGCTGCTTGCGCGCAGTAACGAGGTCGTGGGTTCGATTCCCACCTTGCCCTGGGTGTATTTCTGTTATTTCCTCTCTTTGTGATGTAATAAAATCTTTCATGTAGTGTCTTGTGCTATCTGTCACATTGGACGACAGTTCATAAGCGAGTCCCAAGACTAAGCACACGAACTGGAAAATAAATGTACTCCAATTCAAATAGACATCTGAAGGTTCATAGCCTCCTTTCTCGAATGTATGACTTCCAGCTTCATCCATGCTTCCCTCTGCTTCTACTTTCTTCATTGATCTCAACATGAACCTCACGGGCAACGCGAATCATTTAAGTCTCCAACCCATAACACATAGCATCAGTGTAGGTTATGGATATGAGTAGTAGATAGGAGGAGTGCAACTCGGTTAAAAATGTGTACACACAAAAATTGCGATCCAAACAACAGAATGAACCCGGCAACTACCTCGTTTTGAAAACGCCCACTACATCATACGCTCTCACTGAAGTCGTTGTTTCTTGACTTTTACAGCTAAGAATTTTATTAACTTTTATTTGTAGCTTAAAGCGCACACTGAGGGAAAATAAATTCCTTGTTTTTTCAAATTAAATAATTGTAAAAATACTGTTTGAATCTATAAATGTTTTACGGGGTTCCTCAGCGGCTGAGCGGTCTAATCGACGGGTTTCCCTGGTGCCTCCCTGCGCGGAGAGAAAGAGGCGTGGGTTCGATTCCCACTTTTTCCTGGGTGTATTTCTTTCTTTGTATATTAAAATCTGTTTTGCTGTCTTGTTCAAATCTGTCATATTAGACGAGAGTTTGAAGCATATCCTCGAGAATAGCAAATAAACTCGAACATTTATGTGACCTGAAATGGTCATAAACAAACCAACAAACAAATGTTTTATATCAGCGTGTTTTCCAGAAAGTTCTTTGTAATTCCTAATATTTTCGGAAATTTTCATTGGTTTGTTTTGGACTATAAGAGTTTGAAGCTTGCAAGGCAAAATTTCTGTAAAACAGCGGCAGCGCAAATTACTTTTTTTCAGTTAGAGAGACTTCATGTTACAAGTATATTTATTTTTTAATAATTCACACATTAGCATATCTAATATATCCTACGATTTTTAATAATCTATGACATTTTCTTCCCCAAGTTGCAATTTTATTGTTGAGGAGTAGGTATATAAGGAAAAATTGAGCACCTAATAAATCCTAAATAAATGTACGAGTATGTTAAACTTTTAAAAAGTTACTATAAATTTTAAAAGTTACTTTTTCAAAATGGAAAACTTTGAACTCGTAACGCTTTTGAAAGCATTTTTTTCGTAAGAAAAAATATATTGCATTTTTTTCCACAAAATAATTTTTAAAACAAGCTAAATATGCTCTTAGATTGTATTTCGCCAGAAAAAGCTTTGCAGACTTAACTTTGATGGGCAAACCGCCAATTTCCACTTACGAAACATGGAACCTGAAAGGAAAAGAACCTCGACGATGCTTAGTTTTGACACAAATGATTACTGATATGTGAATCTTTGCTTTATACTATTTTCCAGAATTCTTTTTGACTTTTTTTTTTAATTTTTCTCAACGACAATTAAAAGGAAAGATGTATTTTTTCTCTTTCTGATGAAATACTCGCACTAGATTCTATTTTTTAATAAATTTTTCTCTTCAAATTCTAAAGGAAAAATGCACTTTTTTTTAAAATTTCGATTAATTTAAATTTTCCTTTTATTTACTCTCTTGCGGATTTTGTAATACGGATTTTTTTCTTTTTGCATTTCAATATTTTTTTTGATTTTCCAGTTATGTGTTGAATATTCAAGCTTTATGAATGAGTAAGGAACATCTTTATTTTCTATAATCAAAAGTAAAGTAAGCTGTCAAGATAACAGAATGCAAACAAACAAAAAAAAATTAAAAAAAAAATTCTTTAACACTTCTAACACTTCTTATCGTTTACAAACACATATACTTAAAACTTTAAATAATTTGAAGATAGAGAACAACTATAATATAGCAGCATACAGGTTAATAAGCAATGACAATTGTACAAGCGCCCATTCACAGCAAGGGGGAGAGCATAATATTTTCATTTCGAGAGCAACAAAAAAGTTGTAGAGGAACTTCTTCAGCCGTCATTGGGTTCATTATTTGTAAATTTGAATTCCGTCAGTTAAATCTCTTTCATGTAAAAGACCCTATTTTGTTGTTTATCACTTTGGCGACTCTTTAAACAGTTTAATCAATGCAATTTCCGTAGCAACATTTTATGAAGCATTTTTAGATCTGCACTAATTTACTAGGACATACGAAATTTGTTGCTGCACAGTTGGTGTGAATTCACCATAAAGCAAACCTAGATTTTTGAATTTTTGGACCCGACAGAATAAACGGACATTGATAACAAGATTATATAGTTAATGTTTATGACACAAAACTACTATAGACCTATTTTTATACTTTAGCTCATATCATGTTAAATAAGAAGACGCCTAACCGTGCGTTTATTTTTTTGTTATTTAAGAGACTTATAATTGAGTGACCGTTTTCTCACATAAACTCTTGTGCAAATTAATATGAAGAAAGAAAAATTTATCACTAAATTCAATTATTTATCAAAATCTTACTAAACAGTCCAATACGGAATGAAGGGTTCAGAAGAAAGCAGTCTTCCATTACATTTCCGTATTCAGCTCTTTTTTTTTTTTTGAGCCGTCCCGGAAAATCCGCAACCCGGATAATCCGATCCCGGTTAATCAGGGGGTCTACTATAGATAAATTATTTTTAATACTTAGTATGAACTACTCCTATGGCTTTTATTAGCGACTCAAGTCTATGAGGCATTGATTCAATTATTTATACATAAACATTTTTCATACTATGATTGGGAAACCGATTCAGAAACGTAGCTGAAATAAGCTACTCTTTTGTTGTGCACTCATATTTCCTAAGTCTATCTTTGACAATGGACCAGAGTTTTTCTATAGGGTTCATGTCAGGTTAGTTACGCATAATCATTCATTAACGTCTACCCTCTTTTGACACGTGGAGTGCGTCAAGATCTTGTTGAAGAAAATATGTATCTTCTATAGCAAGTTGGTTTAACTGTGTAATAACGCATCTATTTAAACTATCTATATACATGCCATGGTTAATCGTGCCATCAAAAGGAAGAATGGCTTTCTATCCCCATATAAGTAAAACGACCCCAAAACACAAATAAAAAATTATAATAAAAATATGTCTTTTGTTTACATTAATTCACAAAAGCTTTTATCATTTTTTCATTTAATGTACAGTAAACCCCTCTCAAGCGGACACTATAGGGAAAAAATATGTGTCCGTATTACAGAAAAATGGGTTTTTTTTTGGCTCAAAGCTTAGGTGTCGGGGAATTAGAAGTTCTCCTCCTAAGTGGATTTTCCATTAAGCACCCAAAGCACCCAAAAATGTTAAAAAACAAAAAAATAGTATTTGCTTAAATAGGAAAATAAGTCTTCAAAAATGTTCCCTGAAAGTTTCAGGAAAATGAAGCCATATTTATTGATTTATCATTGATTTTAGTACCGTTATAATTTGCCACCTTTTCATTCCATAGCCGCAACTGTGCTGAATATAAGCCACACATTTACTTTTGAAAATTAAATAAGCCAGAAGAAGCAACTTTTCCGTGACTGTAACTTTAAAAAAAATGCCTTACTCCAAATTTTGATAAAGATAATGCAAGCCAAAAAAACTTAAAATGCTGTTTTCTTTAGTTTTGTTTTTTGTGCATTTCATCTCAATTAAAATGAAAAGGCCTGTTTAAAATTCGTATTTATAACATGTATTTTTTCTCCATGTGTTTCTGCAATTACACATAACAAATTTATGCATTACTTTAGTGATAACTTAACTACTTAAAGAAAAAAAAATATTTTCATAGGCGTTTTGACTTTTTCGTTGTTTTTTCTGTGTTACTTCTGGTTATTTTTTTTTCTCAAGTAGTATTTGATTCAATGCAGAAGTAAATTGAATGCATAAAATTTTTTATGTTTGTGTAATGAATCAATAAAAAACAATTTGAGTCTTTACGCCAATTTTTGAAAAAGAAGATGCATTTTTAAAAAAATGCTAATTTTGTTTTTTTTTAAATATTTTTTTCAAATTGCATTTAAAAAAAAACAGTTTTTTTAATATTAAAATTCTTATGAAGTGATATTAACATGGCAGAAAACAAAAATTGTAAATAAAAACACCTTAGAGAAGAAAAAAAAAAAAACGGTCTTTTGGTGCCGACTTCCCTTAAGAGGAGTTTTACTGTATTTTTTCTTTCTCGGCTTTAATTAAAATAAATAATAATAAAAATATTATTAACAAATAAACTGTTGTAAATAAAAGGTACTTTCCAGATACGCAGATTATTTGATTTTTTAAACACAATAAATTCATTATCTATCTTGCTAAAAAAAATCTAGCAACTGTTGTTATGCTTGAGTCGTTCTAAGCAGAACAATGTTCTGCAAGTCATGTTCGATGTTTTTATCCGGAAGACTCTCATGAGCCATTTGTTTTCTTTGTTTGCCAACTATGTCTAGATCAGCATACGAAACGTCTCGCTCAATCAGATGGTAGCTCGCCCAGAAAAAAGGAAATAATATAAGCCCTTCCCAGGAGATATTGGAATTCATTTAGGTTAGAGAAAGCGATTCTGACCCTTGCCCTAACTTTTGGTCTTCTTACGCTTAGTTTATCTAGAAGCTTTTCTGCAATGATCCGGAACAAAACTTATTATTGATGCAAATAGTGTTTTCTGCATGCAAGATTTATTCTGTATTCTGACAGCAGAAGTTGAGTGATCTGATTTAAGCAAGAAGTGAAAAAATGCTATTTGGAAGTTGACGTCCAGAGGAAATATACATAACTTGGAAATGCGTCTACGGTGGGAAATACAATTTATTAAGTAGGTGTTGGTAATAACAATAAAATATGTATACATATTTTCTTCCTATTAAATGAATATTGCTATTAAATTAATAATTAAATTAATAATGCTCCAGCTAATAAAAATGCTTGAGATCAAATTAATTTTTTTAAACAATAATTTATTTGTTTTTTATCTTCTTGATTTATTTACTGTTAAAGCTACCTTTTGTGCTATCTTCATGTAATGTGCTGTTGAATGCATGTTTTTAAAAAAATTCTTATAGCAAATATTAATCTAATTAAGCTTTTGAGATTTAAAAAAAAACATTTTTATAGAAGTATTGAACTAATTAAAATTCTGAGTTTACTTTATTTTTTTAAAGTTGGAAATCAACACCAGAATACCAGAATTGAAAATATTATGTGCATAAATGACATTGCTTTTTTTAAAAAGAATTCCTCATAACATGAAATGAGAATCAAGATAAAGTATAATTTTCCAAAACATAATTAAATCAAATTAAATGTTTGGACCAAATTTGAGAGAAAAAAAAACAATATCGTACACCAAGAGCAAAAACATAATTTACATGTAATAAACAAATTCAAGAACGTTGAAATAATTAAGAATGAAAAATAATATTTATGTTACGTAATGTATTAAATTAGCGGTTTATTTTCTCTAAAGTTCTGAGAACGTGTTGTTAAAGCTACCAGCCCTAAATTTTATTTTTTGCAACCCAAATATACTAAACTAATTGCATAGGAATATAATATATTAATTTATCGCATATTTATTTGGTTTTAAGCAGTACTGTATAACAGACGTATTTTAAAAAAAATGACTTAAAATCGCAATATATATGCATAGCGAATAGGTAACATAGAAAAACATTTCCTGTTAATGGTAAAAAAGGACACTTTTGTTAAGTGGAATTTTTTTTACCAACACAAATGAAGGTACCCCAAGTTTACCGAACAAATATTACAAACGCTTTGTACATTTTTCCAAATGACTAGCTGGAATTCTTTTACTGTCAATGCAAAAAAATAAATAAAAACATTCTGCATTAGGGTCAGTTGGGGTAATTGTAAACATGGGGTAATTGTAAACAAGCTTCATAACTACACTTGTAGTGGTTTTGAAAACTTAACTGCTTGTGCGTGATAAACTGGCAGCATAGGGAAGACATTGAAACAATTTCGTAAGTTTTGAAACAATTGTGGAGGCGTCACTATTGTTTGAAAATGGCACAGTGAGCAAAGTTGCTTAACAAAATTTAGTGATCTTACATTTTCCGCTCCAGCTCATCTACAAAAGCGATATAAACGGTAGAAATAAAATTTCACGTTAAATTAAAGCACAAATGAGCATTAAAACGCAGACATATGTTTCGGGATTGCTTGGAATCCCTTTTTCAATGCGACAGGGAGCTTCTAGATGCAAAACATCCAAATGAAGCAGACAGAACAACAAAAACAAAGCTTATATAGCCTAAGAATTAACTGAAAACCAATGAGAATAAAGGCAGTGTGAAGTGGAAGTAGAAGTAGTAGGAAAGGCACCAATAAGAGAGCAACAAACGAATGCAGTTGGAAGTACAGAAAGTAAAAAGGAATATCAATAAAAAGAAAGCGAAAAAGGCAACAGCGTGTATAAAAATGTGAAAATACATGAAAATTGCAAAAAAATAAAATAAAATACAAAGAATAAAATGGAAATAAAATAAGTACAGAAAATACTAAAACAAAAAGCAAAACAAAGTACACATGCAAAAGAGGGGGAGGGGGGAGAGAGAGAAAAAAAAAATTGACACGAAAAAGGAAAACTAACAAGAAAACCAAGAAAGAACAACAAATTAAAGGAACTTATGCCAGACCTGTGAAAAATAAGGAGTTGAGGAAGAATCATTAACCAAATTAGAACTATTCCTGTTGATATGATAAGCTTCCCAAAAGTCAAGTTCTAAAGGAGAAGAACATTTTTGAATAATTTTCCCAGAATTGAAATCAAAAGAGTGGTTGGAATTTCAACAATGTTGAGCAATGCTAGACTTATTCAGCTCTTGCTTTCGTACATAACCCTTATGCTCATTTAACCGAATTTTCAGAGCACGTTTTGTCTGTCCAATGTAAGAAAGGCCGCAACGGCAACTAATTTGGTAAATACCCCAAGTATTAAGTGGATCAACAGGATCTTTAAGAGAAGAGAAGGAAAGTTTGTTGCTAGGAGCAAAAACAACTTGAAATTGAAACCTTTTTAGGATTTTAGCAATACGAAAACTTACAGAATGAAAGAATGGTAACACAACCAAATTCATTCTAGAAACCACATGATTGGGACCAGAAGTTTTTTTAGAAAGTTTGTTATGAATAGAATCAATTAAAGAGTGAGAAAATCCTCTATCAACAGCTACAGCTTTCAGATAGTTGATTTCAATCTTGAGAAGCTCAGGAGAAGAGCAAATATTAATAGCACGATTTCTCGTTAAATGATCTCAGCCGACTCATAACATAACTCAGCGGACCAAATGCGGCTGGTTGGCCGCAGATTGAGAACCATTGCTCCAGAACTTTTTAAGCCTTCAAGCAGACTGTGTATGAAACAATTTTCCATCTGCATCAACCTTATTCGAAAATAAATCACTGTTTACAATTACCCCAGATCTCTAGGGTAATTGTAAACACACTGGGGTAATTGTAAACACGAGCTCGTTCGCTATCAAATAGTCATAAAATCAAAATTTGTGTACACATTTACTCACAAGAAGTACAGTAGTGGCTACAATGCTCACAATTTTATCTCTGAATTCATTCAAGAGGTAGAGGGGGGGGGGGTTCAAAATTTAAAGCATTGAAAAAGCGTTTGCAATTACCCCAACTGACCCTACTTGGGGTGCATATTTTTTAATCAGACCACGAACCCCAAGGTGGAAGAATGTGATTCTTTAACATAAACAATTATAAGATGGCTTTACATGTTTTACTCCCAAATAAGATGCCTGTTTTTAACTTATAAGCCGCGAAAACTCAATTTTTGGGATATAATTTTAAAATTATCCGCAATTCTTAACGATCCTCTTGAAACTGATTGACTTGTTCCTCCGTGTCCACGATTCCCATGATTTTGACATCGTCAGCAAAAATATTCATGTTCCCAGAAATACTCTGAGTAATATCATTAATAAAAATAATAAATAATATAGGCCCTAAAACTGAACCTTGTGGAACACCACTCAAGACATCAATCCACTGAGAATAATTGCCCTTCACTACTACTCTCTGTTTCCTCCCAGTCAGCCAATTTTTAACTCAAATTAAAGTTTTTCCACCAATACCAATAAAAGCAAGTTTGCTAAGAAGAGCTTCATGCGGTACTTTATCAAACGCTTCTGAAGGTCAATGTAAACAACATCTACGCACTTTTTATTATCTAATGCCATGGTAACCTTGTCATAGAAATGCAACAAATTAGTTGTACAGGACCTACCCTTCCTAAAACCATACTGAAAATCAGTCAACACTCCATTTGCCTCCAGGAAATTCACTATTTTAATTTTTATCAGAGTTTCAAAAATTTTACAAAGAACTGAAGTAAGACTCACAGGCCTATAATTTCCTGCCTTAGTTTTAGACCCTTTCTTGAAGAGCGGCGTTATGTTTGACAGCTTCCAATCCACTGGCACAGTCTCCGAGTTATATGAAAATACGAAAATAGTCAAGACAACATCCACTAATTCCTCTGCGCATTCTACTAAAATTTATGGATAAACATTATCAGGTCCTGGAGCCTTATTTGCTTTAATCTTTTTCAAATGAAACAACACATCATCCCTAGAAAATACAAAATCCTCAAGCTGTGTATTAGCTTGCGTCTTGCTTATGTCAACTGTTGAGATACAGTTTCTGTTAAATACACTGGAAAAAAAATTATTTAGAATATCAGCAATATCCCCCTCATTTTGAATCAAGTTCCCATTCTCATCCACTAGTGAGCCTACCTGAGTATTACGAGCTTTCCCTGAATTAGCATAAGCAAAAAATTTCTTAGGATTCCTTTCGATGTTATCTGCAAGCTTTTGCTCTAATTCACTTTTCTTACTCCGTACCAAATACTTAAAAGTACGTCTAGCTTCACAATGCAAAATCCTGTCAGCATGGCACCCAGTTTCTTTAAGTCGCCGAAAAGTGGCCTGCTTATAATTGAGAGCTTCTTTCACCTCCCTAGAGAACCATATGGGCCAAACTTTCGTGAAATCCCCTTTCTTTCTAAAAGGAACATAATCCGTCACTGTTTTCTCCAATTTCCCCTTAAACTCTTCCTACTGAAGATCAGCTTCACTATTCTCCAACCCAGAAGAAAAAAACCTCTTTTAAACCCTGCCTAAGTGCAACATAATCAACATTCTTGAAGTTAGGTACAAATCTGGAATTTTCCCCTTTGTGAGCATCGAAGCTGGTCCAAAACCTAATAGTATTGTGATCACTATCCCCAATATGTTCACCTATACTTAACTCCTGAACAGAACTTCCGACATCACAAAAAACTAGATCCAAAACAGCACCATGCCTAGTCCCCTGGGTAACAACTTGATCCAAAAAACAGTCACCAATCACTTTCAGAAAATCTTCTTCCCTACCATTGCTAATGTAAAAACTATACCAGTCTATGCCCGGGAAATCGAAATCCCCCATCAGGATGACCGAGCCCTTACCAGACATGTCCCTAATAACACTATACATCTCCTCGTCTTGATCCTGACTAACATTAGGCGGCCTGTAAACATTCCCTAAATGTAACTTCTTACCCTTATTGCTCAGCAACTCCATCCAGACCATTTCAATATCCGTAGGCTTATTATTAATGACCAATTCATTGCAAATAAAAGTCCTTAATATAGAATAAAACCCCTCCACCTTTCTTACCCAGCCTGTCTTGCCTAAACAAATTATATCCAGCAATGCTCACTAAATCCTTATCATCATCAGTAACCCATGTTTCCGTAATTCCAATAATATCCAACTCCTCACCTGCGATAACACTTTTTAACTCGTCCATCTTATTCCTGGTACTGCGAGCATTAGTATATAGACACCTGAGCATGCCCATTTTGCTTGTCTTAAACATTTTATGATGCCTCAAATCACTACTATTAATGATACTATTGCTTAATATTTTACCCTCATTTTTAAAACCTCCAGAACACAAGTCAACACCATGACATTCTCCAACCCCCCCCCCCTCCAAAATTAGTTTTTTGATTCTGAAGCTTCTAAAATCATATCGCTAACCTTAACTACACCCCTAGAACTAAGATGCAGACCATCCCTCGCAACCCAATCACGCTGACAAGAACTCCAAACATCAATGAACCTGATTGAATGCTTTATGCAAAGTTTCTTAAGAATCAGGTTCATGCTCCTAGCCCGCTGATTTAACCAGCCCCTATGCACCCCATACCTGGGAAGCAAACCAACTACCTGGACATCAGTCGAAAAGTTAGTTGCTTTATCCAATAGGTTCTCCCAATCTCCCTTCTTAAACATTCCCTTTTTCTCCACAATTTTATTAACATCCTTCACCCGAGCCCCTGGTAAACAGCAATTAGCCACCTTGCGCCTAGTTCTCCCGACCACATTACCTATCCCGCGCACCATAGAATCCCCTAAAATGACACCCTCTGTTTTTATGTCTACAGTTCTACCTTTCCCCATACTAGATCCTTCTCCTGCAACCTCACTCTCCCTAACAAGCCCATCACAAGAAGTTCCCACCTCTTTTATAGAATTTTCCCCCAAGTTATTTCCAACTAATTGGGCTTCCAATGCTACCACCTTGACACGTAACTCTAATAATTCAGCACATTTTGTGCAAATATATTCCTGCTCTGTAGTTAACTTTTTTGTTGACTTTAATTTTTGTTATTTTTAGAGTATTTAAATGGAGCGTCAAGTCAACAGAAACGAGTGTTTCCGATACCACCATTTTTTTGCGTTTAATCGAGGTGTCAAAGCCACAGATGCTGCTAGAGAGATTTGTGCCGTGTATGGAGATGGTGCTATAGTCGCTTTCGAATGTTTTAAGTGGCGTTTCGTTCAATAATGACGTCGAATTACGGGGGTGGCTTTACGACTTTTTCGAGACGCATTTCGTACACGGCATATGAGTGCTAACCATAGTAGAAATTCAATTGTATAGTTGATAACAAAAAAATGAATTTCGCTGTTAGGAATTGCAGTATTTATTTGACGATCTTTCATAAAAAACGAATGAATAATGCATGTAACTGTAATGAATAACAAAAAATGTTTACAACTGATAAGGCTTTTAAAATGCATTGAGGAAAATAAACAAAATATAATTTTACACTGAAATTGGCTGCTTTGGGCAATAATTGGTTATAATATAAAATGCTTTGCAGTAAAAAGGGTTTCTTAGAAACTCAAATTACAACTCAAAAAATGAAAAAACACAAAAGAAATGCTTAAAAAACTAATGCATGTACAGCGAGCAAGCTTTTCAAAACCTAGTGCATTTCCCAGGAACTTTAAACCACTCTTTATATTATTTAAATTATTCTAATATGCAGCCCTAGGGACCGTTCATAAATGATGTCACTTTTTTTCCCATATATTTGACCCCCCTTCCCCCTTTGTCACAAAATGCCGCACTTCAACATACCACCCCACCCCCTTTGTCACTTGCCACGCATAAGCATGATGTCAAACTTCTTGTTTACTCCTCCCCTCCCCCTTGTAACAATTTCACGAATCCCTTCCACCCTCGAAACGTGACATCATTTAAGAATGATCCCCAATTGAAATTTAAAAAAAAAGTTCTTCAAAACACATACGTTACCATAACAAATTTCGTAACAATTATCCGCATAACATTCAGAGCATTTAATTGATGATTTGTCACATAACAGCACCGATGGAATATAAATTAACTAAAACCTTCTTCCCTGATTTAGTTCAATGTGCTAATTGAGCCGATAAGGTTTTGATACTAATCTCGTATTCATCAATTCATACAATAGCTGACAATTCAGCTTTAGGAATGCAGTCGGGCAAATGATACACGTGAGTGCGTTGCCATTTATGAAACCAAAATCACCAGCTTGAAGCGACGATCTATCAAATGTACATTTGGCATAATAAACTAATATTGATCTGCCGTGCTCCTTTGAAATATGTCTTAAATAAATTCGCAGTAAGAGCTGTTGAAATTGATTTAGTTAGAACAGAGTGCAATAAGTTATGCGATACTTTTGAAAATCGTAGAAACAGATGGTTATTCAAGCCTACTTTCCAGTAAAAGTAAAATAATAATAATAATAATAATAATAAAGCATGAAAAAAGACTTAATGTATCAAAAAGATATCGTTTAAAATAAAGAAAGGTCAAAAATGAGTAAAGTAGTTAAATAAAGATTAAAAAAAAAAAAAAAAAAGAAATAATAAAGTGGGGTTTTGAGATGGGGAAAATGTGCGTCTGTCGGTTTGCCTGACCCCCCCCCCCCCCCAATAACTTTTGAGGGAATCGTCCGATTGGAATGGTTTTTTTTTTTTTTAATCTCGGTGAAGACATCGTATTTCAGATCATGTAGTTAAATTGATGTGCGATATTTGAGTTAGACAGCCCTCTATCAATTAAAAAAAAATCGTGTGTGTGTGTGTTGAAAATCGATTCATTTAGTCAAAAGATATGGATGAAAAAAAAAGACTACATTTCTGTCCATAACTTTTTTTCTAATTATCGAATCTGGTCAAACGAACGTACGGGACCTATTGAAACCACCCACGATTGTTTAAAAAAATCATGAAAATCGGTTCATCGGGGGAGAAGTTATGGGCGGACAAAAAAGAACGACATACATAGTTTGAAAGTATAAGCTACTCCGTGAAGCCGGTTAAAAATCTGTGACTACCAGTTTAAAAATCTTCACATCGTCATTGAATGCATTATATATTGTTGGCGTACGGGTTATTTCCAACTCTAGTGAGCACTCCCCTCGGCGGCTTTTCAACTCCGGAGGCGTCTTTGGCCGAGTTGCCTAAGGCACACAACGGTTCCGGGGGCTTAATTGAACTCACTCCGACTTCGTGTACGCGAAATAGCATTCCAGAGCTTTTGCAGGTTCATCACTACGGCGTACTATCTGTTGCTGTCAATTTAAAGAATCTGTTTTTTATTATCTGAAATTTCCTTTTTTTATAGACTTAGTAGTTTTATGTTTTTAATTATCTGTAATTTTGCGTTTGACTTCAGATGAAGTATTTCCAAGAGGTTCTCATGGCGAAAATTTGATGTCATCGTGTAAATTACTACTACTTTTTCGCATTTTTTAAAACCTACCTTTGTGTACGTAAGATATGTCACCTTACAAAGCTATTAATATGATTCGTGTTCCATAAACGCACTTTTGGAGCAGTAGTTATATAGAATATTTAATATCCTTCAAAGATTTATCTATTATAAAGGGTGATTTATTTAGAGGTACTCTTTGAGGAGGGGATTTAATTGCAGATCGCGCATGCCTCGTGTCCACTGAAGTCGCATTCCTGTTCAGCAGTGTTTGACATTTCGTAATGAAAGGACTTATCCCGGCCGAACGTCTACAAATTGTTCAGCTTTATTACGAAAATGGGCGTTCTACGAGGAACAGATGTATGAACCGATCGATGTTCACCGATGAGGCCCATTTTTGGATTAATGGGTTCGTGAATAAACAAAATGCTTGTATTTGGGTGATGAACAACCCGAAGAGGTTCAAAAGCTGTCTTTAAATCCAGACAAAGCAACTGTTTGGGGTGTAAACTCGGGTCAAACTACTCGAAACACTCACACGCGTCATTGAAAATTGGAACTTCAGAATGAACCTTGTTAACCGTAGTCCCGGACAACATTTGAAAGAAATTATCTTTAAGAAATAATTGTAAAGAATGATTCTTTTGTATGATAATATAGGTTATAAAATAAAATTGGTTTTATTCATTTTTTTATTTAAAAAAAAACATACTTCAAAATGAATCACCTTGTATTTTCTCGTACTCTACAATGACAATTTAATATAATACATTGCGTAAAATATATTTGATGCTGCAAATGAAAGAAATTGCTAACTGATTCTTTTTTAACCACCGGGCGGTCAAGCAACCAGCAATGTTACATATGAAGTAGCAAATTGTTTGCCCTGAACTGCAAGGTGGTCAAAAGCAGCGACGTAAAGGATAAAAAGAAGAATGGAACCCTGCAACTTGTAGACTCTGAATGGTTTTATATCATATCAATGTTTGCTTTGATTTTTTATAATACGATAATAGATTTCTAGTTGCTAACCCTAGTCATGTGACACTACAAGATCAACGACAGAATTTTTATTCTTGTCGGAGAAAACAATTTTTCATTTCTAAAGACTTAAATTGAAAGCTTGAGTTGCTATCGGATTCGGATACTGAAACAAGTCGGCCAAGTCAGCTGAAGAAACAAAGACAAGATAAAGAACGAAAGCCAATAAACTTAAAAGCAAGTTCAGAAGAACGGATAAAATCTCTGAATGGGAAAACTTGAAGTAAAATAGTTGATTTTCTTGGTATAGAGGGGGAAAAAGAAGATCAAAGTCTAAACACATGGTGGCACTTTACGGTTGCTGTAATGATGAGATTTTGCAAAAAAAATGGCAGGCCCCCACTGATAACAACTACATCAAAGACAAAAATGGCTAGAGCTTGTGTGTACTTGATTTATGATGTCTATTTAAATTCTATCGCTCTTTCTTTGTTTTGGTTTTTAATTAACTTACTCGCTTAATGATATTCAAAAAATTCATGAGAATTATGCTGTTGAAAAATATGACGTAATATACGATTAAAAATAATTTTTCAAAAATAGTTTGCAGACAAATTATAAATGATTATTTATTGTAGTGTAAACTAAAACTCATTACATGATGTATCGTATTTATAATTTTTTATTTTCTGCTATTATTTTCTCTATCCAAATTGAAGGATTCGTTTCGTTTAATAGCGTTATTATTTGCAGAAATAAATTCAGAAACCTTATGATAACCGAAAAAAAACATGTTACAGGCTGTTGAAATCTATTTATGACGATAAAAGCTGTACTCGAATTCAATTAAAACAAAACAGAAATAAAATGTTTAGTCGGTTAACAAAATGACATTATTCATTAATAAACGAAATATTACTTAAGATGAAGAATTTAGTTTCAAACAATTATGGTTTTTTTTTTTGTATTTCGTGTATTTTTATTTTTTTCTCTCTTCGTCTTTTCCTTTCTGTTTTTTTACTTCTTTTTACATTCCAAGCATCATGGGAGAAAATATTTAACTATTTTCCCAAGAATAAATTTTAAATAAAGTATTAATTATTTGAATAAATGTAAACACTATTGTCTCTGATATTGTGGTACAAATTTTTAAAAAATCGGTTAAAATTGCATATATATTATAATAAAAGTTGTGCACACATCTTAAAAACATAAAATACTGAAAATAAAGCAGCCTTGTACTTTTCTTAATTTCAGGAATAAATTATGATGTAAAAGCAATACAACTTGAAACTTGAAAAATATTTTTCTTGGGTGAAAAATGTTTGTGTAAAATTAACAAATTACTATGACTAAAACGAATATTCAACGTAAATAAAGATATACAGTAGAACTTGGATAATTCAAACGTCTTTAAATTGAATTTTTCTTTAATTCGAAGATTTCGCTTGGTCCCTTGAACTTTGTACTCAAATCAATAGTAAAATTTTTTGATAATTCGAAGTTCAACTTCTTTAATTCGAAGGTTTTTCTCTTCCGAAATCGACAAAAGTAAGTTGAAATACTTTTTTGTCTGCTAAAATTTTACCCTACTTGTTTGTTGGCAGCAAATTGAGCTCTAGTTAATAGTAAATTTAATCTAATCCCTCTCTCCTTACGTTTCGACACGTAACTAATTATTGGTTGCTCGAATGGTCAGATCGTGCGCAGAAAATGTTTTTCGTTTTTGTTAAAATCAAAGGACTAAACTCAGCGAAGCAATCCGAAATTTCTCAAAATTTTTAAAAACTGTAGCAGGTAATTTTTTACATGATTTTAAAACTTAACCAAAGAATATTTCGTAAAAGTAATACGCTAATTATATATTCCTATTTTCATAGGTATATGGTATAGTTTTATTTTTTATATTATGTACAAACTAAATTTTATTTCCTGGACAAATACAATGTTTAATTATTTTATATACATGTCTTGACATTTTCCAGAAAAGGTTATTGACGTAGTTTTTGACATCATAAACATTAAGAGACGTACGTGGGCCTTAAATTAAGCTAAAAATATTTGACTTCTGTAATTCGAAGTTTTGAATAATTCGAAGTTTAGCTGTGGTGCCTTCAGCTTCGAATTATCCAAGTTCTACTGTATTATCCTTCTTCGTGTACATTAAAGAGTGTAGCACGTTTCATTAAAAATTCCAAATAGTAATTATTTTTAACAATATAATAATTTACTCAGTAGTTTTATTTTCTACAAAAATTAAAATCAGGGTAATGCATGAGCTTTTTAGTTTTGTAAAGTTATAAAATGCTACAAATGATAAAACCTTTTTTTTTGCAGTTAGTATTACATATGAGTTTGTGAGAAGTAAAGGAATGTAAGTGATCAAGAAACGATTCTGAGCAAATTACGTTCAAAGTTTAGATACAATGGGTCCTGTTTGCTAGATTATAAATTGGACGCTAGGATATAGTTCTATACGAAATTTTTTAATAAAAAAAGAATATGAAAGTTTGTAAAATAGTTTAATGAATTGATTTGGCAAATGATGCATTCAACTATCAATTGTATTGCATAGAAATAATTAAAAAAAATAAATAAACAAGTTGGAATAAAATACATGGGTAAATAAAAATAAAGCTCTGCAATTTTCGACGCAATACTATAAATCAAACAAAGATACAGCTTTTATCTTTGATATTTAGAACATTCTAAGAACCATTTAAATGTTTAAATTTGGTCAAACTTTGAGAACTTATTCAAGGAATATTTTACCGATCATAAACGATTTAAGCTTTGGAGTTACATATTTCAGAGGAAGTATATTTGCAATATTAAAGGCTCATTACCCTAGATAATTATCGACAGAAAATCTAGTTGGGACCGTAATCGTAATTTGGTATTATCCCATTTCCGGCCAAGCATAGAAATTTTATAAAATGTGGTATTATTTTTATTAAAATATGCTTAAATTACATCCATTAAGACACAAAAAAAGTTTCATGCATTAAAAATAATATGTTATTTGCGAAATGAAATGGTGCGTATACGCATCATTGGCCGAATCAATGAACAAAAAGTTGAAACTGGAAATGGAATTTTGAGGATCTTGTTAATTGTATTATAATGAAATATATTTTTTGTGAAAACTTTCAAAACATTTTGGATGCAAAGGTACTCGGCATTTGAGGCACAGATAAATCATGTGGTTTTACACACCTTACATCGTCTGCGGGCTTTTTCTTCATGTTCACTTATGGTATGGCCGACTATCAGTCCGTATTTCTTTCGATAGAGTTGCGAATGATGGACGCCCCTTATTAGGATGAGTCATTTGTTGTTTATTTTCATCAGATAGATTTTTCTTGCATTCAGATTTTAATAGGGCAATTGCCATATGAGATCTGGTCTGTGAGTGCCCTTTTTGTGTTAGTAGAAATTCTATGCAGATTCCATGATTTGACTACAACGCTATCAATGATATTAGTAAATAATGGCCACCAACATTTTTTACCTTGAATGTTTATGCTGTGCTATTGTCATGAAGGTCGACACCTCCCATATGTTCATAGTAATCATCTGTAATAGCGTTCGGTTGGGAAATCATAACATTCTTTCTTTGCGATTGCATCGTTTGGTATTTATAAGAGGCAAAATAGTCGCATTATTAGTAACAATCGTTACCACAGCATTGTCGCATTATTTGATTGCACATGTTTCTGCATTTTTGTTGAAGGCAAAAGGAACCACGTCGTAGGAACCACGATGTTTTTTTTCTTCATATTTTTCCAGTCATCCAATATACAACCAGATATGCGATTTTCGAGAGCTTTGCCAAAAAAAAAAACTTTTTATTTTAAATTGCCGAATAAAGCGTAAAAGAAGAGAAAAAGTTATCAAAATATATTGTGTGCATTTCAGGTTTCGAAACCACGCTAATTCCGAAACAACACTTGTTCCTAATGACATATTTTGTAAATCACTGTTAGTCTCAGCACCTCTATAAGGTATGAATTGGTAAAAGTATCCGTCAGATGAGCACGAACACCAAAGTTTGAATTCAAACCTTACCGGCTTTCTCTTTATAAATATTTCTCATGATTGCCTGCCAAAATATAGCATAAAATGTCAAAATTTGCATAAAAACAAGGGTTTTCAATTTTTGCTTATTGTTCATGCTTTCGCCCAATGGTGCGTTAACGCACCATTAAATTTAAATATAAATTTTAAAGTTTTTTAATGATATCTATTTTACTTTAATTTTTTTACAGATCCTGACACTTAAGGCCATTATAAAAACATATGATTAAACTCAAATAGATAAGTTATACATTTTCAAAAAGTAGAAATTTACAATGATCGTATCGAGTTGAAAAATTACCGTTTTTTGAAAATTTCTCAACATCAAGAGCTTGCTCTAATTAAGTCACTAATATTTTTTATTTGTCTTCAGAATCTTTAAAAATAGTAGAAAAATAAAATTACTGAAAAATATACGTCACAGTGTCAATAAAAAAATATTTCTTGAAATGGTGCGTATACGCACCATTGGCCGAAAAATGGGTTAAAACTGGTGTGCTGCTTGGCGATATTTTTGAGAGACTTACGGAAAATTAAATTGTCTCCAAAATTAGCATAACTGTAAAGTATGAAAAACATGGATGAGTAACATAGTAAAAATAAAATATTACTCTTTTCAGGTACTATGTGTAAATGCCTAATGGGATGTTCGCTATTTTATTGATATAGTTGTATTATTTAAACAAATGTTCAAATCTTATCTAGCAAATTTAAAATAGTGGTTAGTCTTAAAAATTATGAGATGAAAACTAATTGTGCTGCTTAACATCTAAAGTTTTTAAAACATATGATTTAATATAGGAAGATTAAACCACTCATACTATGCGTTTTAGTCGTTTCGAGACTCAGCATTCGAGAAACCAACATGTCAAGTGGCAGTTGTTGCGTTCATCGAGTTGCTTAACAGAAATTTTCTGAGACGTAACAACCACCTTTGGAGTAATCAAAAGGGGTAGTTTTACTCAAAAAATTCTACTCAAAAGAAAAAAAGAAAAGAAAAGAACAGCGTGACATAAATATTTTCACAGTATATTTCGTTCAGATACTTTGAGCCAGGACAAATAAAGTATACAGATATTTTTTAGTGTAGCATTAGTTTTTCAAATTAAAAAACCGACATTTGAAGTCAATCTATTACACAAAAGCAACTGAAAGATATTTTTGAAAAAAAAAAAGGAAACAAACTAATTTTTGATTAATAAACGTTAAATATGTAGTCAAAGGTTTACTATGTATGTTTGGCGTTTTCACCTGTATATTCGGGAACAAATGTTGAGACACAATGTCACAGAACGGCCATTTTAGCACATATCACAAAATTGACGTTATTACGCTTAAAATAGCCTTTTTGAAATTTCAAATACGTTTCATCTGTATATGCTTGCGTCTTGTAACTTTGCAATGCATTTAGCTATAGCTCACTTAGGAGTAATTATGTTTTTAATTTTTCTTTATTTGCATAATTTCAAGCAAAATAAAATGCATTTTAAAACAAACAAGCATATCTTCATACATCAATTTATACAATCAAAATTCTCTTTTAGATTTAAATCTAAAATTAAGATTAAATCTATAATTTTAGATTAACTCTAAATTTAGATTTAAATCTTAAAATTAGTTCTTTAAGATTAAACGAATCATTATTGAATAAATGTTTACTTTTTTAAATACTGATAACCAAAGCCATGCCCTTCAAAAACAGCTTACGGTATCAGTATCAGTAAAAGAAGCAAAAAAATAAAAAGGAAAACATAAATAATTTTTGTACAAGGCTATTGCGTAAATTCAAAGTACTTTCCAAAGGGAGAAAAAAAAAACGATGGAAATCCATTTTGTAGCATCGTAATGACTAAAAGATACGAAAATGATAGGGGTTCCTCGAAATTGTGTGTCTTACGGGGTTATTCCCAAAGATGTCACGCTTTGAGGAGGATGAGGGGGTCAAAAATATCGAACGAAAGTGTGACGTCATTTATGAATGACTTCCTATAGCCAAGAAAAAATGTTGAAAAAATAAACGAAGCAACAAACAAGCACAATGGAACTGATCGGTTAAACGTTTCCAAAAGCAAATGTATGTCTCTGAAAGCAATGTGAAAATATTTGGTGTGTCCCTTCCAATTATTAAAAAAAAAAAAAAGATTTTGTTTACATTATGAAGCAAAGCTTATTTATGTTCTTCGTATATTAACTGAAACTAGATTTCAAAGCATTCCCAATCAGTAAAAAGTTTTTTGGAAATATGCAATTTTGCGTTCATTTAGCTTTGCAAACACGTGTTGGTATAACCTGAGTTAGAATTAAAGGCAGAAAACAAGTATTATTAAATTGGGAATATTTTACTTAGTTTTCGAAACTTGATGGTGAAACATTTGATCCGCTACTAAATGTCATTTTTCTAATATTATACAGTCTTTGTTCCTAATACCAAATGCATTTTTGCCACGTCAATAATTTTATCTTTCTTACGGCTAGGGATCAAATGTTAACCTAGCGGAATCAATGCAGGCAACAATACACACTGCATTTATTCGTGTTTGCAAAAATGAATTGTTCCAACATTACTCTGTTGACTCTGTATTTTCGATACATCTCTACACCTGCAAAAAAAAAAATGACGAAAGGACGTACGATTTTATATATTTTTCATCCACATTTATTCTAATAATGAATTGGTTATCATTAACTACATTAGTAATAATTAACTTTGTGCAAAGTAATAGAAATAAAATTTCACGTTAAATTAAAGCACAAATGAGCATTAAAACGCAGACATTTGTTTCGGGATTGCTTGGAATCCCTTTTTCAATGCGACAGGGAGCCTCTAGATGCAAAACATCCAAATGAAGCAGACAGAACAACAAAGACAAAGCTTATATAGCCTAAGAATTAACAGTAAACCAATAAGAATAAAGGCAGTGTGAAGTGGAAGTAGAAGTAGAAGGGAAGGCACCAATAAGAGAGCAACAAACGAATGCAGTTGAAAGTACAGAAAGTAAAAAGGAATATCAATAAAAACAAAGCAAAAAAGACAACAGCGTGCATAAAAATGTGAAAATACATGAAAATTGTAAAAAATAAAATAAAATACAAGGAATAAAATGGAAATAAAATAAGTACAGAAAATACCAAAAACAAAAATCAAAACAAAGTACACATGCAAAAGAGGGGGAGAGGGGGGGAGAGAGAGAAAAAAAATTGACACAAAAAAGGAAAACTAACAAGAAAACCAAGAAAGAACAACAAATTAAAGGAACTTATGCCAGACCTGTGAAAAATAAGGAGTTGAGGAAGAATCATTAACCAAATTAGTTCTAATTTGGTTACTTATTTTATTTCCATTTTATTCCTTGTATTTTATTTTATTTTTTACAATTTTCATGTATTTTCACATTTTTATGCACGCTGTTGTCTTTTTTGCTTTGTTTTTATTGATATTCCTTTTTACTTCCTGTACTTCCAACTGCATTCGTTTGTTGCTCTCTTATTGGTGCCTTTCCTACTACTTCTACTTCCACTTCACACTGCCTTTATTCTCATTGGTTTACAGTTAATTCTTAGGCTATATAAGCTTTGTCTTTGTTGTTCTGTCTGCTTCATTTGGATGTTTTGCATCTAGAGGCTCCCTGTCGCATTGAAAAAGGGATTCCAAGCAATCCCGAAACATATGTCTGCGTTTTAATGCTCATTTGTGCTTTAATTTAACGTGAAATTTTATTTCTATTAACTACATTGTCAATCCAAGGTTAGTAATGACACTTAAATGTTTACTAATACCATTGTAATAAATACTTTTCATAATGTTAACAGGGCAAAACTTTTTGTGTACTTCTTAGACCCGCGCAACATTTTATTCACTTCTGAGGAAGCACATTTACTGATTGTTAAGTCTCAGATTTGGTTCATTTTATTTAACATTTTTGATTTATCTCAAAAGTGGTTGCAATAGAATAATGAACGAAACACTGTTTTTCATTTTTGAAAACATAGATGTTAGAACAAAAGTTTCACTAACGATTCATCGCTTGAATTTGTGCTTCGTTTATTTCCTTCTTTATTTCTTTTTTGCATTTCTCAGATATTCTCTAACCACATTTATTTCATCAAAAGAAGAAGATTATGACCAATCTCGTACTTTTTTTTAAATATAATTTTGAATTCAGCACCATCACCTAGTGTCAATTTTTGAAGTATTATATGAAGATGACGATACGTTTTTCAAATCATGACACCTCTTCAACAATATAATTAATGCTTTGAGACTGTCTAAATGGGGAGACTATATGTACCAAATGGTACCAATGTCCCATGGTACCAAAGATGAAAAAGCAATTTCAAATTTGTTTCGGAAAGCAATTTAGAATACACACTTGTCTTTATTCGTGCTTCTAAAACTCATGCCAACATTCAGAAGTTAATTTTTAGAACAAAATGAAGCTAAGCTTATAGAAAGTATTTCTTATGTATATAACTTTAATTTTTGAAATTTGTCTATGTCGTTTAAATCGAGCTTAACTCTTTTTGATTAACTTCTTTTTGTTAAAAGCAATTGATTTTTTCTTTTAAATATTAAGCTGTATGATTTGTTAACCACACACTCCTAAATGATTGATAGTTAAATTGATAGAAATATTAACTCATAATAATGTGCAGAAGAAACACACATAAAAGAAACTGCGTGATATAAAATTCTTAATATTCTTGTGTTTTAAATAAAATCAATCTTTTAAAACCCGCAAAGCTACAAAATCCTCAATATATATATATTCACGTTTTGATTTGCCTAAATTTATTTTCCTCGATGTGTTACTTCAAAGATGATAAACACTCTAAAGCTCCAGAACATTAAATTGTGAAATATGCACGCATACGAACTGCAAAACGCCAATTATGCAAGATAGAAATGCAGTCTGTCATAAATTCCTTTCATTCAAAATCGTAACCGACTTAATATCCTGCCTTTCTCAAACTCAAGGACCTGCAAAATTGCCTCGTTATAGCTGGCTTTACTTCGAGACAATATTGCAATTTGGTTTATGACGATTTTCCTCGAAGTCAATTACAACAGACATAAAGGTATGTCTCAAATGATTTATATTCACAGTTACTCGATTGTTGGCACTTATTTTTGTAACACTTTAAAGACCAATTCTGATATTGCTTTGATTTAATCAGGGGAACGGCGTTTTAGATATAGTTTGACTTGAGAAAATATCTTGAATATTTCTGGTACCTTGAGTTTTGTAAGTTTGCATTTTATATTAGTTTGCTCTTTCTATTTATTCTTATTTTTCAAACCTTGTACTAGTTTCATCAGTATTGCTAAATTTCTGACTTCTTATTTAAAAAAATTACGCTAATAACTTTAATGGGAACATCTTATTCAAGAAATAATAATATGCTTACGCTTGTTTAATATTTCGCAATGGTTGTATTATAGTTGATGATTTCATTTCCTAATTCCATGGGCAATTTTAAATAAGTTAAGTAATTAATATTTTACGGAACAGCGTTTTAACTTGTTTCTAATTATTCGTCTTATTTTTAATGTTCCCATTTGATTAACAAAACATAATAATATCTTCCCAATAAGGGGCACTAAACTGACTACTGATTTTGTCACTTAAATAGTGGTGTTTTTTCATTGAAAAACTAAAATCTTAGCAAAAATCTCGCATTGCCAAAGATTTTTGACTTATAGAAAGATACTTAAAGTGATCTATTGGATGGGTTTGATTTGTAGTAATATGTAATTTGCAACACCTAATAAATTACATTTAGTGGTCTTTTTTCAATCCTTGTTTAAACAATTTGTTGACAACCGGGTAATGTCTCAATGGTAAGACTACATGCACCAAATGGTACCAAAGTCCCATGGTACCAAAGATGGAAAAGCAATTTCTAATTTGTTTCGGAAAGCAATTTAGAATACACACTTATCATTGTTGTGCTTCTAGAACTCATACCAACATTCAGAAGTTAATTTTTAGAGCAAAATGAAGCTAAGCTTATAGCAAGTATTTCTTATATATATAACTTTATTTTTTGAAATTTATCTATGTCTTTTAAATAGAGTGTTCCCTATTCAGAGTTGAGGATGCATTGAGGCCCCTATTCAAAGGAACTAGGACCAGAAAAACTGTCCCTTAATCGGAGGTGTCCCTGAAAGGACGTACTACTATTCTGTATTTCTAAACGACAAAGTTCAGCAAGTTAATCATTGCCTCAATACATCCGCAGGAGCTTTATTCTATTGTTAATCATAACCAATCTTAGACTCGAAGCTTACTAAATCGTCCAGAGATTACCCATGACAAATTTTCATGCTTTATTTTCGACGAAAAGGCGCACCGAAAATTAGAACTGATTAAGCATTAATTAGTATGTCTTTTTCTGCCACAAAAGTACACAGACCACTGAGGAATACGATGATTTAGTTTCTTCAAAAGAGCTGTCAAATCAGTTATTAACAATTGTAATTATTTAGCCTTCACTTACCTTACATGACGGGTTTAAAGATCTTGTAACACTAGTTTTATTTGCTTTCTTCAGATGCGGTAATATTTTGAGTTTAGAATCTTATAAATAATGCAATTAAGGATTAATTATGTTTTCTTTATTGGGTCATTTCACAGTATTTCTTAAAAATGTAGAGTCCGCAACATGACACTTTTTTTGTTATAACTACGTAATTTACAGTTTAATTATCACCAAATTTTACTTTCAAATAATGTGTTGAGCACATTATTTGAAAATAAAATTTAGTGATAATTAAACTAAATTACGTATTTATAACAAAAAAGTGTCATGTTGCGGACTCTACATTTTTAGGAAATACTGTGAAATGGCCCTATTACGAAAAAAAATGCTTTCCAAGATGGTATTCCATGATAAGCTAAGTAAATGGTTCAACTTTCTGGAAAACGGCTATACTAACTATGTTGGAGTTCTAGTTGGGTATAGTGGATTTTTTTTGCGTTGGATTGGAAAAGGGAACTCCACCTAGCATATTGCAAAAACTAGGATTCGATCACTTCCCTGCACTTATCAATTTTTTCGTGTGCGTGCCATAGAAAAAGAGCAGACCCCATGTGGGGCTAGAATCACCAGCTATAAAAAACAATGCTGCAAGGGGAACGAGGAATAAATGCATACCTGTAAAATCAGGAAAGATCACACGGATATTATGGTGAATACAAACATTACATTTATTGTCTACGTAAAAGGGAAGGCCGGAGATCAGGTCCTAGCGCGTAACTCAAGTTGCACGAGCTCATGCTGGGGCGTCCCCCATCGGATTAAAATAAGATAGCTACGTAAGTATACATTAGTGCTCTTCAAACTTCATGGCACTATGTGGATCAGGTTGACGACCAGCATCACGTCTTGAAAAAAATAGTTGCTACTCAATCAAAAATACATGAAGACGCGTCCTGCGTCCGAGCGAAACGGTTCTCAGCTACCCATGCTTCTTTCGAACTTCCTGCACGGGCGCCGCAAAAAGTCGGGTTGCCAACTTTTCCTCTGTGACTGGGCCAATCGCCAGGCGCGAATCCGCTTTCCATCGCCGGGAAGCAAGGCGCAACACTTCATCGCCCTAGGAGTGTTCTTCTGTTTCTGTCATGTGACAGCGGAGAGGCAAATTCAACAAAGCTATGTCGAGCATCACGACATACTCTCCCCCTGACACAGATAGAAGAAAATTCTGAAGTCGAGGACACCTTGCAGACTCGGAGTAACACTCAACCGAAGACGAAGATCACAGCAGAACCTTGATCACACTAGACTTCACCTACAGCCCTAACCCGCACTGACCAGATCGTCCGAGTTACATGGGGTAATACATAAAATAGTACCTCAGTCGGTACCTCATTAACATTAAACAGCTTGTTTGGCTACATGCCATATGATTCGAAATTACATATTTACCTTATATACATTTTAGATTCTAGCAGTGCAGACAAACTTATCCAATGAAAAATTCTAATTGATATGAAAAAAATTAAATAATGAAAAAAATTTAAATCGTCTAGACGGAAAATTTTTTAAAATTTTTGCTAAGCTGAGTCGAAAAAATTGTTTGCTAAACCCAAAATAAACAATCCCAAAAAAATATTAAATCATTTAAGTTAGACAAATAACCTAAAAGCTTATTATATACATGTTAAATACATGGCGTACATGGCCATGTAAGAAAAGGATATCAAAAAATTATTTAAAAAAACTCATTAAATACATTAATTCATAAAAATCACAGTAAATACATTTTAAAATCAATAAGTAAAATTTAAAAATTCAGGTAGTTTAAAACCAGTGACACTAATGTCAAGTTTCTTTCTTTTTTTTTTTACACAACCGACTTAAAAGAAAACACATTTTGTCAACATTATATGAAAGGTTTTTTTTTTTTTTTTGTTTGAAATATGAACATTGAATTATAGCTGCAGCCTATAAAACAATTTATTACTTCCTAACTTTTTGAAAACCAAGCAAAAAACTTTAAAAATGCATTTATCACAAAATACTGTTCATTGACATTTCATCTGAAGAAAAATAATTTATGTTTTGTACTACACATATTTGAATATATCATGTTTCATAATCAATACATTTCAATTTTTATTATATATAGTACTACCAATTTTATTTCATTTGTATTGGTAAGCCTATTCATTTCATTAAATTCAGTGTTATCAGTTTAACACTGTCTATTCATCTCAACTTTCGTGCTAGCTGTAAATATTCGATCACACTATGATAATAATAAAAAACCGAGTAACTGTGAGTGCAAGTTAAAAATACGAAAAATTGTTGAATGATACAACAAATTATCAACAAAGGGAAAATGAAATATTTTGTGCAAAAGTTATTCGGAGACAAATGGTTCACCAGAACATATGTATCAAAACAATCACACTGTACTATCAGGTGAAAACCCATGAGATGGAAAAAATTCTACTATATCCCCCAAAAAAATTCAAAAGTGTAAAAATGTCATTCAAAAATAGAAAAGAGGAAAAAAACAAAGGTGTATTAAGATCCTAAGCAAAGCAAAAAATGAATTAAATTATGTAAATATCAAACACAAACAATTACCAATAAAAGAATGCAAACAAAAGGTGAACCCAGAATTTTTTTTAAAAAAGCCATCAGTTTCAAAACAAACAAGATTTGTAAACAAACAAAAGTGACGCCATCATCAACCTCAGGAAGTAAACAAACAAAAGCATGCTCGAATCAAAACAAACATCTGCCCTATGCGCATTAAGGCCATTAATGAAAACATAATTATTAACTATAATTATTGGCGATTTCTTAAATTATATCTAGGTTGATATACCTGTGTTTGCCTCATATTATTAGAATTATCAGGTTGTAAATGCTGTTTCCTGTCAAGAGCAGGTCTTAGACGGTCAATGTGCACTTTAAATGCTTTAGCATGTGGGTTATTGAAAAAACGAATTAAATAGTTAACATTATTACACTTTTCGACTACTTCATATGGTCCTGTGAATTTAGGTTTAAATTTGTCTTTTGATCTTAAATATACAATTTGTTTTGCTTTCAAGTTTCTTAATTTAGCATTAGCATGCTGTCTACAATTTTGTTCATATTGTTTTCTCTCGAGATTAGAAAATGCTGTCTTATAATGTTTTTGCAGACTCTCTAAAATATGTGACAAATATTGTGTTTTGTCCAATTGGACAGCTTCTATTTCTGGATGATATGTGTCAAAAATTAAAGATAGATCTCTTCCAAAATGAAGAGAATTAGGTGAAAAACCTGTTGAACTATGTATTGATCCATTGTACAAGTTCTGATGGATCAGTAGAGAATGAGCAAAATTATAGCCTTCTTCTTGCATAGCTAAGATTGTAGCTTTGATCCCAGTATTAATTATCTCACTTTGCCCGTTTGCTTGAGGTCTGCCAGATGAGGTGTGGATTAATTTAATTCCTAAAGTTTTTGGCAAGGTTTCAAAAATTTCAGCTGTGAACTGGGTTCCCTGATCTGTCAAGATCAACGCAGGTCGCCCAAAGGTGGTGATGTAAGTAAACAAATGTTTTGACACAATTTCAGCAGTTATTTTGGTCATTTGATATAATTGCATATGACGACTGAAATTGTCTAAAATAGTTAAAACATATTGACCATTAATCAGAGGTCCGAGAATGTCACAGCTAATTTGTTGATTAGGGAAGGATGGAATAACATTTGAACCGATAGGTGCTTTTCGCATAGCATATGGCTTTACTTGAATGCATTTTAAACATGAATAAACATAATTCAAGGAATCTGAGTACATTCCAATCCAGAAGTACTTTTGTTTGACAAAATCATACGTTTTAGTCAAACCTTGATGAGCTAAGTGGGAAATGGACAAAACTTTCGGTCTTAAGGACTTAGGGACTACAATTTTATGAATTATCCTATCAAGTTTCTTATCCTGAAATGCATACATCAATACCTTAGTGACAGGATGAATGAAATATTGCTCTAATTTATGATTTTGATTTCTCGAGTTTCTAATTTTATTATAAATATCACTAAGTTCAGTATCTTTTTGCTGCTCCTGACAAAAGGTTTCATCTGAAATTTCTAACAAAGGGTCTTGTGAAACAGAATTGGAAACAGTTAAACAATTTACATTTGCAGCACTAAGATTTTCATGCACATTCTGTTCAGCATTAGAACTATCTGAACTTGAATTATGTTGATAAGGGTTTTGGGATCTACAAGAATTTAAAGGATTTACTAAATTTTGTAGTCTTTCAAAAATTTACTTCAGTTTCATCTTCATCTTCTACAGTAATGACAGGTAATATAGTATCAGAGTTTAAAATATCTGGGTTAGTTACCAAATTTTCATTCGGTAACTCTTCAGAGATCCTACTAATATAGTCGGGCAGTACATTTAATGTTCCTTTTATGTGTTTGACTGTAAATGAAAACTCACTCAATTGCAACAGCCACCTGGTTGTGATGTCAGCAGGTGATGTACTTTTCTTGTAATGTTGCAGAGGTAAACTGTCGCTCAAAATTGTGAAATGTCTAGAATACAGGTGATTTTTAAATGCTTGTACCCCTTTCACTATTGCCATGAGCTCGAGTTTAATGGCAGGGTACCGCTTTTCATGCTTGGAGAGGGTTTTACTAAAATAGGCCACAGGATGTAACTTACCATCATGATCCTGTAATAGCACTGCAGCAATTGCTATGGTGCTAGCATCAGTGTTTAATATAAATTCTTTGTCGTAATCTGGTAGTTTAACAAAAGGTGCAGAGAAAAAAATTCTTTGTAATTTTTCAAAAACCGCAGTATGCTCTGGGGTCCATTTAAATTTCGTTTTTATTGAAGTAAGGTCAATCAGCGGTTTTGTTGACTCAGCATATGAAGGAATTAAATGTCGGTAATACCCGCACAATCCCACAAACTTTTTAACTTGTCGTGGAGTTGTTGGTTTAGGAAAAGAAGTTACCTTAACAATATTTGCTTTTATAGGAGATACCATGCCCTGAGAAATATTGAAGCCCAAGTAATCTATTGTGGTTTTGTGAAATGCACATTTTTCAGGAGAGAGGGTGATATTGTATTTTTGAAATGTATCAAGCATTACTGCAATTTTATCTAAAGATTCCTGAAAACTATTTGAGCAAATCAGAACATCATCCTGGTAAGCAAAATACCCTGGGAGATGAATTTCATCTAAAATCCCATCCATAAGTGATTGGAAGATCCCTGCAGAATTTTTCAACCCAAAAACAAGCCTCTTGTTTTTAAATGTTCCAAATGGGGACGTGAAAGCTAACATATTCTGATATTCATCAGGGAGTTTGATTTGCCAGTAGGCATTCTTCAAATCACATACAGTGAAGTATTTGTACTGAGCTACATTACTTATTATAGTTGCTATTTTTGGTAAGGGGTAGGATAAAGATTGTAAAATGCTATTAATTAATCTAAGATCCATAGCAAGTCTAAATTTGGGTGGATCATCTTTATTTAACTGTTTCTTGCGAATTAACAGCATCGGTGCAGACCACTCTGTTACAGTCCTCTCAATTAATCCTGCACTCTGTAGTTGTTCTAATTGCTCTAACGCTTCTTTTTGTAAGGCTTGCGGAATTGGGAATGGTAATGTTTTGATAGGGTTTTTATGAATGAAATTTAATTTTGGTATGACTTTATCAGTACATCCCAGTGTTTGCAAACTTTTAGAAAATGCAGCTGAATGATTCATTAAGACACTTATTAGATCTTGTTGTTGTTTACTATCTAAATGACCCAAGTCAAAATCAGTTTCTTTCAAGTCCTGTTTTCTTTGTTGTAAAATTTCATCAGTAGCCTTAATTAAATTAAGATATTCAGTCTGAGTTTCAATAGTCTCATTATTTTCTATTTCAATATTCGACATTATGTTTCCCATAGTTTGTCCCTTATTGAAATGACAAGTTTCTGTCTTTGACACATTTTTGATATAAACATAAATTTCCCTTGATATTTTAGGTTTTCCCCCCTTTTTAGATACAAAAGATAAATTCTGATCTTGGAACTCTGAGTTATCATTTCTATCAATTTCTAAAATATTTACATACTCATAATGATCAGAATTTTGATTATATACAGTAGGGTGACACTCAATATATTCATTTTTCAAAGTTGGTTCAAAAAGAAAAATGTCATTAATTTGTTTAGAAAGACTTACAAGAGCATAACATGATTCATTAGGAGGAATTATGAGTTTTCTAGCAAGTTTTGCATGGATTTCCTCAGGTGCAAGTGCACTAACTAGAGGAATATACTTGTTATTAATTGAAATAGAGTTTTTATCTAGATGCATGCATACATTATGCTTTGACATAAAGTCATAGCCTAAGATAGCATGGAATTTGGACTTTTTAGGAAGTTCCACTATAAAAAATACATGTCTGAAGTGATTTTTGTTAATTTTGAATGAGACTTCAGCACAAGCTGAAAAATTGACCGAGGAGTTTACAGTTGAAATCGACACTTTTCGAGACAATAATTTATATTTTACTAAAGATTTTATACTTTCAAATGTTTCTTTGCTTAAAATGCTGATAGAAGATCCTGAGTCAATCAAAAAGTAAGTGAAAAATGAACCAAAAGAGCCCTCAATTAGTGGTAGATTAATATTGTCATGGCTGGCAACATTGTAAATATATTTACAATTTGTGTTTGGAATGTCAGTTTGAGACTGTGAGTCAGTTTTTGCAATCTTTTCATTACTCCTATCAGATACATCAATACCATGCACATTATTGGATACGTTTTGAAATGCTGATGCTTTCCACTGTGGAGGACCTAGCTCATCAGCTTGCGCTGGCCTCCTTATTCGTTTAAATTTTGATAACTATTGTAGGTTCTAGAATTTTTCCCCCGGTTACTTCTATATGAATTCCCCCTATTTCCATCATTCCGATAATGACCAGAATCTTGATGCACACGCTGATAGTCTCTACAAGAAAATAGAGTGTGGCCCCGACGACCGCAAAATTGACACATAACATTGTTATTAGCAGAGTCCCGTCTATTGTTTCCCCGCCAGTTATGATTCTGGTTCTGTCGATTCCTCACCTCATATGGCTGAAGCCTCGAGTCGTTTTTCTTTTGATACATAGTGTGTTGATTACCTGAAACTACACATTCTTTTGCGGAATGACCTTTGATATTACACAGCTGGCAAATAATATTACTTTCTGCTCGTAATGCATTGATTTGTTCTTGCATTTGCAGGATTTGATTTTCATATTGATTGCTTACCTGAGAATTCTGAAGACAAGCATAGATTTTTGCGTCTTGGCACTTTTGTGCAAAGTTTACCGTTTCATCATATTCGGTTAGCTCCTTTTCAAAGATTTTACATTTAAGGTCTGATGGTACAGCATTTAGGAGTTGGACATACTTGATTTGAGATAATGAATTTTTGTCACACTTTGGATAAACTTTGCATGCCATCGCATCAATTCTATGTGCTAAAGATTTGATGGTCTCAGACGGCAATAATTGCATATTATTAAACTCTGATACAGGCACAACATTTGAACTAGAGAAAAAGTTTTTAAATATTTGCTTAGCCCCCTGTATATCAGAAACATCTTTAAAGTCAGGACAATCAAGAAAGTATTTTAAAGCATTCCCAGTCAGCTTTGACTTCATTAGGGAAAGGGTCATATCAGGAGTATAAGTATTAAAATTCTCTATATCCTGTAACTGGGAAAAGAAAAAGTCGAGCATTTTTTCATCCCCATCAAATTGTTGAATGGAAATGTTAATATGCGATTGTCTGGTGGAACCAAGAGTCTGCAAAGAACTAGTGCTACCTTCTCCGGACACGTTTCTACGCCCAGCATTACCCCTAGTTTTTCGCGGCATTGTAACAAAAATTTGTGCGGTTTATATCATAAAAAAATTATAATTGATACCTAAACTACTTTGGTTCAATCAACAGAAAAAGAATTTAAATTCCAAGCATTTATGACGACACAATCATAACATATTTTTTCCATGTGTTGAAATTATTCCAAATTAACTGATTTTCATGAGTTTTAAGCAAAAAATAACATGATTTATACAATTGTGATATTTCATGCACTGATTATATGCTTGGCACAATACATTGATGAAACGCTTCCCACGGATGGAACAAGATTATAAAAAAATCGGGTCCACGTGCAAAATATTTCCACATGAATACATTAATAAAATACATTAATAAATAAAAAACGCACCAAAAAAATAGTAATGCAGGGATGGTCACGGCGCCATAATATATGTTGGAGTTCTAGTTAAGTATAGTGGATTTTTTTTGCGTTGGATTAGAAAAGGGAACTCCACCTAGCATATTGCAAAAACTAGGATTCGATCACTTCCCTGCACTTACCAATTTTTTCCTGTGCGTGCCATAGAAAAAGAGCAGACCCCATGTGGGGCTAGAATCACCAGCTATAAAAAACAATGCTGCAAGGGGAACGAGGAATAAATGCATACCTGTAAAATCAGGAAAGATCACACGGATATTATGGTGAATACAAACATTACATTTATTGTCTACGTAAAAGGGAAGGCCGGAGATCAGGTCATAGCGCGTAACTCAAGTTGCACGAGCTCATGCTGGGGCGTCCCCCATCGGATTAAAATAAGATAGCTACGTAAGTATACATTAGTGCTCTTCAAACTTCATGGCACTATGTGGATCAGGTTGACGACCAGCATCACGTCTTGAAAAAAATAGTTGCTACTCAATCAAAAATACATGAAGACGCGTCCTGCGTCCGAGCGAAACGGTTCTCAGCTACCCATGCTTCTTTCGAACTTCCTGCACGGGCGCCGCAAAAAGTCGGGTTGCCAACTTTTCCTCTGTGACTGGGCCAATCGCCAGGTGCGAATCCGCTTTCCATCGCCGGGAAGCAAGGCGCAACACTTCATCGCCCTAGGAGTGTTCTTCTTCTGTTTCTGTCATGTGGGGGACAGCGGAGAGGCAAATTCAACAAAGCTATGTCGAGCATCACGACACTAACTAAATCTTAAGATACATTTTATTTCGAGTCACAAACTGAAATATGTTAAATAAAGTAAAAATACCAGTGTACCGCTGACCTCCGCCCCAACATTTTGTGCAGTAACTAAAAATCTTCGGCTTGATTTCTTTTTCACTGGCACTTAAAAGATTTTTATGAGTTAGTTTTTCAGTGTGATTCGAATTTTTGATTGGCATGCGAGATCAGAACCAAAGAACATTGTATAATAATGTCTTAGAGTGTCGAAGAACTTCTTATATATATGTATATATAACAAAGATTCCATATGTTATTTTACATTTTTAACGATGTAAGAAATGCATAAAAGAAGTAAGCATGTGTCCCAATCTATATATATATATATATATATATATATATATGTCATTTAACGTGGACCAGTTACGATTAAATTTTGTGGTACGATACGATACTGATATCACGCAGAAAACAAACTATAGGAAAACGATATTTAAAAAGTTGTGTTGTGATTAGCATAGAAAAGTAACAAAATATTTGTATTTATTGTCGTAACTTAGCAATTTTAACAGCATTATTTCTATTTCTTAAAATTATTTTCATTGATGACTCAATTTTTAATATCCGATTCTTTGGAGTGGCAACACCTTTGTTTGTTTATATCTATCGATTTTAATTAAGCCTTTCGAATTTTAAAGTGTTTTTTAAATGGTTATACCCAGCAGATGTTTTGCGGGGATTCAGCTAGTATATTATAAAATAACTAATTAATTTCCATGTAAGCGAATTTATTTTTTTTCATATTTTGAATGAATGTTTTTACCATTGACAATATCTGAAAGGCAAAAAAAAACTCATCTTCTTTTTTCTTTATTCTTAATGGATTAAAATCTGCAATTATAGCAGAAAAACATGCATTATTTAGAGATAATACTCTATACTTTCTCTTCAGAATTGAATTACTTTTGTCTAATTTACTTTTAATCGTTTGAACTAATTTACAAAAATCGTAGGTTTATTTTTAATGCATTCATCTTCAAAAAGTTGTTTTTTTCCTCCACCCCTTTTTCCATTTTTTTATTCCTCTACTCGAAGTGGTAAGAAATTGAACTGGAGTAGACAAGGAAAACCACTTTAAATTCCGATTTAAGCAAAGCAATGAATAAAGTAAAATTACTATGTATTCATTTATAAGGGTAATCCAATTAATTGGGTATTTCGAGTGAAACATGATCTGACATATATTGTGAGTTCGAGTACAACTGCTTCATGTAAGTTAATGAGCTATTGCCAAAGGCCAAGTGCACTTAGTGACAGCTACCAAAAGAATTCCATTCAATAAACATTAAATTCAATAAAATATTGAGACAAATACACAATTTATGATACGTAATTGGATAAAAATTAAAGCCAACAACGTATCAAATCGCACTAAAATGATATTTTTCCAGATGAATTAATTGGATAATAGGACGCTATTTATTAAGTAACCATTGCACAATTTTAATTTTTCAATTGGTAATTATTTTTCATCAGTCAAGTGAATCATGTCGTAGCTATGTTTACTAAGATAACACGTTTTCAAGATCTACAACTCTAAAAACCGGGTATCAGATATTTTAGTGATAAAATTGCAGAAGATCGCTAAGGCAAATATGCAAAATAATAATGATATTTAAAGTAAAACACCACATTTAAATATTAGCAGTATCATTTTATGAAAAATTCTCTTCTGTCTTAATTGTTATTTGCACAAGCTTTTTCACCATAAACTCAAAAGTAATAAAAGAAACAAAAGTGTACAGGTCTCAAATACATTTATGATTACCAAGCTAATCATATACAATTCGAAATACATTTGGAACATATTCAATACGTATTGCTACGTTTTCACCTCAGATACCTTTCTAAATAAATTTGCACTTCAAAGTAAAATATGTCAAAGCGAATTTACATTTTGAAAGCTGAATTTGTTTCTTAAATTGTTAAAATTGTTATTATGGTTATTTGCTTTAAAGCAAGCAATTTATTATCCCGAATTCAAAAATACGTCTTTCTGGGGATTCAAATGCAATATTCTTCTGAAAAATTTAAGTACAAGTAAATAGTTTTTTATTTTTAAAATTGAAAATATCCGAAGGCATCATGAACTAAGTGTCATGAGATCCGAACTGATATCCAGAATATTTATGATCATTTTTAATGCATATACATTAAAACCACGCTTTTGAATAAAATATATCGAGAAAAGTGATTTGTATAGGATTTTATTTTCAGTTGTATTAGGACAAGTATTCACTTTTAAAATGAATAAACAATCAAGGTACCTTTCAGACGTTCGGTCAAGTATTTCTAACATTGTTTTTTTACATAAATATTCAATAACATCACTTCTTTATAAACATTTCATCGTTACAAATATGAGTGGTAGCCTTCCGTGCTACCATGTCACAGGTCCGGTGTGCGATTCACGTGCTGGGCACGGTCGACTCAGCCTTTTATCCTTTCAGTGGGATCGATAAAATGAGGACTAAGCATGCTTGGGAAATAAGCACTGGGGGTACCACGTCAGGCTGACCACATGACAGGAACTTCTGCTACTGCACCTCGGGGCCTTCGGTCTTGATAACTGGGTGGACACAGTAGGCCCTCCAAAAGGCTGCCGCGCCACTGAGTTAAATTTTTTAGTTCAGTTTTCATTACTAACATGAAATGTTATCAGGATAATGTTGAGTGTCCCTCTTTCATTACAAAGCAATACACTTATGACGTAAAGTGGAAATTCTAATCATAAAATGAACTCTTGATAATTGTAGTGTTGCAAAAAAATTTGAAACCCGATACTGAATATTGAGTCATCACATTACTTCTAGATACTAGGTATTAACATAAGTATCAACTTTTAAAATAAATAAAAATTCAAAGCTTTAACTTTTTAGACTTTTAATCAAGTATTTCTAACATCGATTTTTTATAAATATTCAATAGCACCATCACTTATTTATAAACATTTCATCATTACTATTAGGAAATGCTATCAGGATAAAGTTGAGTGTGACTCTTTCATTACAAAACAACACATTTATGACTTAAAAGTGGAAATCATCATAAAACCAAACTTTTGATTAATGTAGTGTTGCAAACAAATTTGAAACCTGATACTGAATATTAAAAGAATAATTTAACTTTCTGCTAAGTAAACTGTAATAAAAAATAATTTTACGTTAAGAAAGCACAAATAAGCCTTAAAATGCAGGGGCAATTCCGAAACATACACTAGTGTGCAAAACTTAAGCAACAATGTAAATTTTAAGCACATAGCTATGAAATTGCAGAAAAAGAGTTCTTGCGATTAGTACAATGAACATGTAATTCATTAGAAAGGTCATGCGGATGCAAATATCAGGAACAAAGCGTCAGAGGCAATGTGAGCGTATGCAAACCGCGTGCTGTTGGCGCGTGCACCTTAAGAGAGCAATAAAAGGAAGGGTGTAAATTCAATTAAAGACATTCGCTGTCAGTGCAAGTGAGTTTTTTCGCAAACAATGGCTGGAAGAAATCATCTGGACGACTTCACACGTGGAAGAATGATCGAAAAGTTGGAGGAGGGTCGCAGTGTGACCAGTGTAGCTGAAGAGTTCTTAATCAACAAAAGCGTCGTTTTGCGAGTTTGGAAAGCCTTCCGAACCACAAGTACAGCTGTCAGAAAGGTTGGCGGTGGCTACCCCACAAAAACAACTGCAGTGGATAGCCGATATATCGTCCTGCAGGCAAAAAGAACCCGGAACCAGTCGGCAAACGCCATTGCTCAGCAATTGTGTACAGCAATGGGGCAGCAAGTGTCACGGTTAACTGTATCCAGACGCTTTCACAAAGGGGGCCTATTCGCTCGTCTTCCAGAACGCTGCATCCCTTTGACAGCAGGCCATCAGCGCCACCGTTTGGAGTGGTGCAAGGAGCACAAGAACTGGACCTCTCATCAGTGGAGTCATGTCCTTTTTACGGATGAGAGTCGTTTCAGTGCCACACGCGATTCTGGACGCCAGTTGATTTGGAGAGAGGTCGGGACACGTTTTCATCTCAGTACATCGTGGAAAGAAAACGTTTCGGTGGTCCTGGAGTTCTCGTCTGGGGAGGCATTACGTTGAACGGGCGGACTGAGTTCCACATTTTCGACAGAGGTTCTGTAACAGGAGATCGCTATTGTCAGGAGGTACTCCTTTCCCATGTGCGTCTGTTCAGAGGTGCCATTGGACCAGGCTTCCTTTTTGAGGATTATAATGCACAATCCTACTGAACATGTGTGTGATACTTCAGGGAGACGCATTCCGGCGCGATTACATCATCCTGGGAATGCCCAAGAGCTGAAACGGATACTGATTGAGGCATGGGCACTCTTACCACAAAAACTGGTGGACAATCTGGTGCTAAGTATGGGTAGACGACAGGAAGCAATCGTTGCAGCACGGGGAGGACATATCCCTTACTAAGGAACATCTGCGTGCTATTATTTCTCTCTTATAGCCAATCTAGTGTAACGATATTATGAGTTCAATTAAGCCTATTTTTGTTTGATTCCACATTGTATGAATTGTATTCATTTTTACGCAGGTATGCTTTTATCATCATTTAGGTACAAAACTGCTCTCTCTCATTTCTAAATTTCATGTCTCTCAGAAGATTTTTCAAAGAGTTACGGCAGAAAAAGCACCTGTTGCTTAAGTTTTGCACACCAGTGTATGTCTGTATTTTAACCCATTAGGCGCCAATGTTCCCATTTTGGAAACATGAACTTCTGATTTTTTTACAAAATACTTATTCCAAATATGATTTTACTGTTAATTTTTCTTCAAACCTCTATGTTTGGGACAGCTTCTGTATTTTTTCAAAAAGCTCGCTTGGTAATTGATATTTTTTAGAAAAATGTTAAAAAGTTAAAATTTGCCTTTTTGAACACATTCAATACACGTGAATTTTTTTCTAATAAAATATTAATGAAAATTAATTTTGCACTGTAATTTAGATTATAACTGTCTATTTTTTAAAATATCACTAATCCAAAGTGAAAATTTAAGAAAAAAGTTTCGCAATTGACGAAAGAATAGCTTTGTCCCATTTTGGGAACATTGGCACCTTCCTTAGTTTTCGGAAGCGAATCAAATTTCAGCATATGTCCTACCGCGCTACACCTGCAAAATAGTCACCGGAAGTTGCACATTGTTGTTATAACTGTCTCAAGGTTAGTTGCGAGCAGCATCACAGGAACAAAACAATACGTGAAAATGGGCTACAAAATTGCCCTGTAAGAAGTTCTAAGGGCATCAAGAAAAAAGAGACATTTGATTCAATTACTACAAAGTCTATGAGCATTGTAAAATGGAAAGACAACCAGGTTGTTTGTAATAATTTAACTTTGTGCAAAGTAATAGAAATAAACTTTCTATTACTTTATTTACTTTTTATTTTTTTTACTTTACTTTTATTTTCTATTATTTTTTTATAGAATAAATTTATTTTTTTTTACTTTTTATTTTCTATTATTTTATTTCTATTTACTTTTTCTTCATTTGGATGTTTTGCATCTAGAGGCTCCCTGTCGCATTGAAAAAGGGATTCCAAGCAATCCCGAAACATATGTCTGCGTTTTAATGCTCATTTGTGCTTTAATTTAACGTGAAATTTTATTTCTATTCAACCAGGTTGTTTGTTCTGCTTCCAATGTTGAACCAGTTGAAGCAATAGGTGCAATAAAAAGGGGGAGTACAACATAAAAGAATTTAAATGAGATAGTGTAACCACATGTTGTTGCTGTCTACAAAAAATATATGGGAGGGGTCGATCTACTTGATCGATTTTCAAGCCAGTATCTGCCGAAAAGCAGGGGCAGGAAATGGTAGTGGCTATTTTTTTTTTTTACCATAACATTAAACATAGAGATTGTACTGCCTGGAGACTGCCTAGAGCATGTGAGGGAAAGCTATCTCAGTGGAATTTCTGCGAGAAGTTACGACTGCATTGATGAAGAGAGATGATGAGTCAAAACATTAGCATCATCTTCATCCCGGCCCTTCTGGATCTGCATCGCAAGATGTACGCTTTGACAGGATTAATTATTTCCTGTAAAATGCAGGAAGGCAAGCAAGGTGCGAAGTTTGTCTAAAAAACATTGACCTTCTCGGTATACAATGTAACGTAATGCTTCGTAAAAACTGTACAGCTCTCTTTCATTCAAAATGCTATATAAAAGATGGATGTAACAATTAAAAAACAAAAAGGTGCTCACAACATATGCATTACGAACTGGTAAGTTAGATTTTATTAATTAAAATTGTAAAAGCAGCTAGTATTACGCAATAAAATTTCAGGAATTCAATTCTCTAATACAAAATGCATATGGAATTTTATATCCACAAATAGGATCCAATGTTCCCATTTTGGGAACATGCTATAACTTTTAGTTATTTAATTTTTTTTTACAAATTCAAATGAAATAGGTGTAGATATCCTCTATACATTACAAAAAAAAACCTATTATTTATTAAAAAAAATTGTTGGAACATATAGCGGCCTTTAATGGGTTAATGCTTTGCGCTTTCTTAACGTGAAATCATGTTTTTTATTGCTGAATATTGAGTCATCACATTACTTTTAGATACTATGTATTAACATAAGTATCAACTTTTAAAATAAATAAAAAATGAAAGTTTTAACTTTTTAGACTTTTATTCAAGTATTTCTAACATTGACATTTTCATAAGTATTCAATAGCAGCATCTCTTTGTAACCATTTCGTGATTACCAAACTGAAATTCTATGAAGATAAAGCTCGATGCGGCTCTTTCATTACAAAACAATACATTTATGCTGTAAAGTGGAAATTCTGATCATAAAGATGAACTTTTGATTGATGTAGTGTTGCAAAAATTTTGAACAGCGGAATCTGAATATTGAGTCATTACATTATTTCCAGTTAATAAGTCAAGGACCAATTGCTACCAAAATATACAATATATGTTATTACTAGAAACAACACATATATTAACTGTATATTGTGTTTAAAACAGCATGTGTTTTTCAACCTGTTTTGCAAGACCGAACTGGTTTTGTTTAATAAAGCATTATTGATGAAATAACACGTTTTGGGCTTTTCTTTGTATACATTTCGTCATTACCAAAATGAAGTACTACTAGGATAAAGTTGAAGTATGGCTATTTCATTACAAAACAATAAATTTGTGTTGTAAATGGGACAGTCTGATCATAAACATAAACTTTTGAAATGTAGGAAAAACTTTATAATTAGATCATTGTTTTCTATATCGTTATATCGTTATAAATAGAAGATAGCAACATGTCTTATTTGACTAAATTATAAGGTGAAAATACAAAAATCTTTGTGGAAAAGAGTTTGTTGCCACTGAGCAGTAATATTAAAAGCAATTAAAATACGAGTTTGAGAGATGGATTCTCTTAAACAATGGAATGAAAAATGATAATATGTATATATAAGCAAACATTTAAGTTTCATTCAACTGCCTCTTAAAGTACGAAACATTAGAAGTACACGCGACTACATTTATGAGCGCAATTGGCCCTGCGGCGACAATGATTTACAATACGTTTGCTTAAAGTGAGGATGATCAAAATAAACTTGGCGTTATTTCTCTAAAGACATCGCTTTTGAAACGCCAAAATGTCATGCTGTATCAATATAATTTTCAGAATAATAAAAAGGAAAGGAAACTAAAAGCGCATGTGGATTATCTTCAAATATATCGTAAAAAAACCTTTCATTATATTATACAATTTATATTTATGCCTTTATATGTATATTATACGAAACATAATATCATAATATATCTTTCATAAATTTACGCCATTCATTAAATTAAGTTTGTGCATTATAACTTAATTAATTCATTTAATTAAGTTATACACAAATACACAAGGTTAAAGTATACACAAACTCGACGAATAATACTTATACAAGCATCAGAATGTTTTCATTGCTAAATTTAACCATTACGGTAGAATTCCGACTGTTGGGCGAACCCTAGTTGTAATAATTTGGTCAGATACAAAATACATATATTTTTTAATTTTTTATGTACTACGAGATATTTATTGAGAACAAAAACTTAATTTAATGAATGTCGTAAATTTATGAAAGATATATTATGATATTATGTTTCGTATAATATACATAAAAAGGCATAACTATAAATCGTATAATATAATAGAGGGTTTTTTATGATATATTTGAAGATACTCCATATGCGCTTTTAGTTTCCTTTCCTTTTTGTTATTCTGAAAGTTATATTGATGCAGCATGACATTTTGGCGTTCCAAAAGTGATGTCTTTAGAGAAATTACGAATAAAGACTAACATGTTTTCCGACCCCGAAATGGGCAGTAAATAAGGAAAAATAAAAAAAAATTAATAAATAAGGATTTAATAAAATAAGGAAATAAAAAAATAAAAATAAATAAAAATAATAAATAAGGAAATAAATAAAATAAGGAAATAAATAAAATAAGGAAATCAATAAAAATGAATAAATGAAAAATATTTCGCACTGAAATCATGCGCCAAAGATGTTAAATCGAGAATCCTACATTAAAATTATTTGGAACCTATCACAAAATCGATTATTATTTTATGCTTCTAAACATATTTTTAAAAATGCTGACTTTGTTTTAGTGTAGTCATTGTTTGGAAAAAATTCTATTATACAGCTATTGGGAAAATATTTATAAATTTTAAAAAAATTTATGCATTTGCTTTACACATTTTCTCCCGTTTGATATAAAAATAATCTTTCTTTTTCCTTATATAGTTAAAAGTAGCTTACTGGTTCCCCTCATGTTTCTTTTGCTGATTCATCTTGAGAAAAATGGTCGAAAAATGCAATATGCGAATGAATTTTTAAAGAAAAGCCTAAAAATAAAATTTTCATTTTCGATTTTCAGTTATAAAGACTTATATATATACGCAGAAAAACGCGATGTAGTGTACCTATACGAAAAACATAAACTAGAAGAAACTTTCAGATATTTTAAAGAATTCTTTCTAATAAAATCAGACTAAGAGCATAATCTCTTTTTAACGAAACGTTTTGAATGGCTTTAGGGGCTTGAAGAAAGTTTTAATGTTTCTTTTCGATAACGTATCAGCAAATCGTTTAAGGTTTTTTTCCCTGGCTAGTGTAGTTTTTTAAATTTTAGTTTTTGAGAAAATTCAACATATTTTTAGACGTAGGATACAAGTAAATATTGATCGCCTTTCAAGTCCTTAAGCTGAATTTTTCATTAGGTAAAAATAAATTTACTTTCGTTTCTGTTTAATAGAAAATTGAAGTAAAAAATATACAGAAATTCGCTTATTAAAAGCTAGCTAATAACTTTTGTGTGCGTTTGTGCGTTTTTTATCATTCTTTCGTATTTTTATGCATAGTAAATAATTCACAATGCATTATTACTTTTTCTTTTTTTTTACCATAAACAAGTTCATTATTTTACGGTATGTTGAAATAAATGAAACATACGGATCTTAGTACAATTTTAAATAACCATTCGTTTCTTTAAATTTATTTCAACCATTCTACTTATTGATATTATGTGTAGCAAGCTAATGTGCTTTGAACCATATTATTGAACTATCTGTAATGTTATTCTCATCCCAAAAATAGCAATTGCTGAACTAAATGATTGAAACTAAATTATTGCTAACTTAAATGATTGAATGCACGAACTGAAAAATTAATAAAATATCAACATCAAAAGTTACAGGCAATCATTAAAAAAAGCTCATAAATGCATTTTGATTGATTAGGAAATTACAACTCATTTTTTTGTAATAAACTCCAATGATTTAAAACGCAAATTCGGTTCATATATCTTTTTTCACCTTATTTTTTTTGCTTGTCAAATATACTGCAGTAATTGCATGAGCTTCGTTTTTTTTATCATAGAGTGACTTATACTTTACGATGTATTACGTTCTAAACTGTTATACAGTTTCTAACCAGCTGGATAATTAACACATCTCCAGAATATGGAGGGAAAGTAATAATAGCATACAAATTTCCAGTAAGTAGGAAGTGCAAGCTGTGCGCAGAAGCACTAGTTTTTATACCCCAACCATTCCTTTTTTTTTTCTTTCTCTCTTTTTTTTTAATGATAATGGCAATACATTTGACTGTATTAACATGGTAAATAAGTTCAATAAAATTGAATCAAGATGTTTAGTTGGAAAAAAAAAAGCCGTCAACGCAACCTTTCCCCACATACAGTAAGTAAAACCCCGTTAAAACGCGGGTGTCGGGGGCCATGTTTGGCACCCGCGTTATAACATAACCGCGATATAATGAAACTGTACCGCGAAATGATATTTACGAAATATACTCGCTCCTGTTATACCACTTTTAACATTAACAATTAATCTTAACTTTTCTTCTATTGTATAATTGTATTTTTTCTTGTTTGCTGCCATTTTATTTGCTGTAATTGCTGTGCAAGAAGCACACTTCTCAACTGAGCGGTTAGTCTATCAAATGATAGGTTATTCAGATTAAATTTTCCCGCTCTTAGAGACTCCTAAAAAAATGAGTTCTGAAAATATGTGGGCTTAAAAATCTTGCTAAGTTATCAATATGATATTATAAAGGGGGAGAGATTTTCCGAAAAAAGTAGATTTGTGTGGAAGGGGAGTAACGCACTCAATGCATTGTTCAAAGAAACAATGTTTTAATCCTTTGTACACTCTCACGGACTAGAGAATATGTTTACTTTTCAAAAATTTCAAGGAATCTGGAATACAAAGCGTGGTTTGAACGTCGGGGGACACGATAGTAACCGCGTTATATCCGATTCCGCGGTATACCGAGGCGCGGTATTACGGGGTTTTACTGTATTTGGTGTTGCATTAAATATTTAATCGTTTTCAGGAGTTTGCTTTAAAGATTTATTACATAATTTTTTTTTAATATTATTTAACCTCAATGTTTAACAATAACAACACAGAGTTATATGCAGTATGAGCAGTCAACAAATGTGAATAATTTTTATACACTCTTGATCGATGTACTTTTTAACCCACTTTTCAATAAACGTTAGCATCGTAAAATTGAGAAAACTGCAGAACCTGATTAGTTTTTGTTTCAAGACGTCGGAAAAAGGTTATTAAAAAAGTCGAAATTCATATCTTCGTAGATACAACATTGATAAACAATAGAAATTGATTGAATTTTTGGGGGGAGGGCAATGTTTAAACTGCAAAACAATTTTTGTGTAATAAAATTTTGTTTATTTATTTATATTTTTGTAAAATAAAATTTTGCCTCAATTTAAATTAAGGAAACTTGAACAGTCACCGTTTTGAGCTGGTCCACTGTTTTCGGAAAAATTTTAATAAATTTTTACACTTCTCTCCTTTTTTTTTTTTTTTAATTTTGGGGGGGGGGGGAGAGTTATTAATTTATTTTATATGGTAAAAATTTTTTTAAAGGAGCAGTGGAGCACGACAATTTTTTCTTTACTCCGGCTCTACTTCAATTTTGTGTAAAATTTGCTTGCTCCATTAGCCCACACTCTGCTCCAGATCTCTATGTATAATTTGCTATAAACAAGAAAATAAACATTAATTAACTTGCTGTAACAGAATGCCTATATTTTATAAAGAATAAATTTGACATTGTTTTTATACTAGCTAACTAATTAATTTTTGTATAAAATATACAGTGTTTTTGAGCCTAAGGCCTACGTCAAAGTAATGACGTCAGATAAAGATTGAGAACGCATCGTGGCGCTCATCTGTTGTAGGGTTCCTAATGTCAAGCTCGCCAAGACGTAGAAACGTCGTTAAATCAGATGTAGGTAAATATATTAAATAGGGTGAACTGAACAGTGAATGAAGACACCCCAGTAAAGGAAGTTTCTCTTCTGTTTTCTTCAGAAATAAAGTGATTTTTTCTGGATTTCTTGACAGAAGTAGTTTTTTAAACGCAATTCCAACTAACACCTGAATGACAATTACAATCAAAACATTGGATGTCTCTTGACTGGAAAGTTCTGTATTCATTCTGTGGGCAGACGAAAACATGAAACAGTGACATTTAAAACCTCTTAATTGTTTTTCAATATTTGCCCACATCAGCAAAAATGTTTTTACCACCGTGTATCAATTGTTAGATATTAAAATATATATATATTATACTGTTAGAAATTTAATCATGAAATTACGGTTAAAGAGCTGGCATCAGTCTGTTCATCTAATTCATCGTTAAATTTACGGTTTGTAACATTTTTCTATCTTTGCGGGACCTAAACCATTTCCAATCAGCTTGTTTAAAAAGCCGTAAATACAAAATTTTACGGTTTTATAACCATTTAAAATGGTTTCAAAACTAAATTTTTTAGGTTTTTGAACCATTTTGAGGCGTAGAAACCGTAAACGAAGCGTGCGGGAATCAAACTCCGGGTGTATGGTGTATAAATGTTGAGCTCTAATCATTCATCCATCTACACCACTCAAAAGCTGCCATTTATTTATCAATAAATCTTCTTTTCCAACAGGCAAACTGCATTAAAATTGAGATTTCAGTTTTTGATTGGATCCAAATTCATTTTTGGTCTAAATTTACTGTATATTGACGAAAATCATTTTATTTGCTGCAAAAATTAAAATACAAACAAGCTTCAGCAACTCAAATGATGGGTTCGCTCATTCGCAACAGTTCGGGAATCCGATGTCTCCAATTTTTGGTTTACGTGTGTATGTGTTTCTATTTAGTAACCACTGCTTAAACCACTTTTTTTTCTTCTTTTTATTTACACATTTAGATTTGAACTGATAAATCTTTATTCATATTTTAACAACAACATACGACCGGTAAGGTTCCACAACCAAGATGGACGCCCGATTCTTATTGACTACGAGACCTAGTGGCACTTGTAAATTACGGTTAGTTAAACGCTCTTTAGGAGAAACAGAATAAACATTTTTTTTTTACAATCAACGGTTTGAGTACCATCTTTTTAATTGTTATTCAACTGCTGTAATTAAATATGGTAAAATAACAATCACATAAATGGTTATATTACTATTTTCTTACGGACATTTTTAACAGTGCATGATTTCTTAAAAATGATCTTGTGATCAAGCATTCATTCACTTCAACCAATATGATTCTGTTACATCAGATAATATAGTCAACATGTGGTTCCCATAACCGATAAGTTCTTGTTGAAAACCCACTCGGATAACACTATTATGAACCCTTAACCGATAAATATCCCCATCTCTATTATCAAGAAAGCAAATTCCTTGACGCAATCTCGATGGCGAATTTTTTCTCGCCTGTGACGTAAGCAATGCATTTTTCTTACTATAAATAAACTACTGAAATATGGATATTTTAATCTTTTCATTTTTTTTTAAATACATAAAATAAGAAACATGAATAAGTAAAATTTTCTAATGTAAAACATTACTAACGTTACAATGATTAATTGCCTTTTAATTAGCTTAAGCAAATTTACACATAAAAGGTAATTCATACACGATTCATAAAGCATGTTTTATAACAGCCTGCTGCATAAATGTATTTCAAAGAATCATTCAGTTTCTTTAACAAACTCTCATGAATATTTAAATAGTATGAACCGGATCCAAAAAGATGATGAAACGTCAGAATGAAGCTTTTGTGAATGGCACTGAATTATTCATGCTCTACGAATTATGCTTTTAATATGAACGTATGTTCTACGTTATAGATGCTTTATGAAAGTTAACACGAAAATATGGTTTCCGTCCAGAATTCGGTGAAAACATAATAGAACGAAGTTAGAAACATTTAAATTCACTTTATTAACTGTATATGGTACTCACTGACCAGCAATAAAAAAGAGAGAAAAAAAAAAAACGTGCGTAAGACTGATTTAAATATGAATACATAATATGTAAATAGTTAATTGTAGAAAATATCATATGAAATTTCGTTATCAAAAGTAGGAAGTAGTTATCGATAAAATCTGCAGTAAAAAAGGGACGTTTGTTGTTCTTCTTACCTTTTTTTCACTGGGATACAATAATATTATTATATATCAATGCTATATCCTCAAAAAAAAACATTTGCCACTCAAGACATTTAACTATAATAAGTATTAAAACTCCAAAAAATGTTTTAAGTTACACGGTTTTATTTAAAAACAACCTAAAATGCGTGGTCGAAAACCGCGTAACAAACTTTCCGTGACAAATCAAATTAAATAACATCGTTGCATTATCCAAACAAAGCCATCGTTGCCATTCAACAAATAATAATTCTGATAATTTCCTCAGAGCCAAAAATATTCTTTTTTTCCTAATTAACGTTATAATAAATTATAAAATGGATGGAATAGCGTATTGTCATCGAAGATAAGTTTCTCTGCGAAGTTTGAAGATAATTTATGCAGTAATAGTGATCGAAAACCGCGTAAAAAACTTCCGTGGCAAATCAAGTTAAATAAAATCGTGTAATAATAAAAACAATTTAAACAAAGCAGAAGGCAGGAGGAAAAATACCTTACCAATGTGTTGCCACTCAAAATAAAAGATAACACTGGTCTACAAAAGAAAACTTTTTTTCTGCCCCAAAGACTTTGTTAACTGATCTTAGAAGTATTTTTTACGCTGAACTCGAAAATGAAAACCATTTTTCTCTACCACGTAAGGATTTTCGTGCAAGATGCTGTAATAGTTGACATTAATAACATTTACCCTAAATTATTGCAGTTCCTTACAAGCTCCCCTTAAGTGATAAGGAAAATTATTAATGTAAATTAAAATTTTGGCTTATCTTTGTCAATACAATTCGAATTCAGCTTGGAAAATACTTCTAAGATCCGTCAATAAAAGTCCTTAGGACTCCCTCCCCTTTTTTTAAGAGCATTGTAATTTTTACATTAGAAGCATTTTCACCAAAAAAAAACAAGTAATTTTCTATTTTCCTTAAAAGGGTTCATTTTGACATGTTATGGCATACTTTGCCTCAGGAATGTCTCTTTTTAACTTCCAGTAGTAATCTGCTAACATAGTTGCACTCCACTTCCCTTGATATCTCTTTTCGATAACTGATATGTCCTGATGGAACCGCTCTCCATGTTCATCGGTTATACATCCCCCATGTTTTCAGGGGATATTTTTACACACAACAGGATATTTCTATGATAAAAAATAGTAGCTCATGCTCATTAAACGTGTCGTTCATTATCAATCTTTTGCCTATTTGCCTTTGTATCCCAATTCTCGCGAAATTCCTACTTAGACCAGCACCCAGTGCAGTAATTTGATACGCACTTCCGTTCGGGGTCTGCGGGGGCTGTTTGCGAGACTCCACTAAGTTTTTTCCAGCGAAATAAAGTGACCACTGATTTAACGGTTGACATGCAATCTCTTTTGAGTACTTTATCTCAATAAAAACGATGCTGCATGATCGGAAAAACACTGAAAAAACGTAAAAATCGAACGTTTCCTTCCTCATAACTAAAAAACTATACGTGATGGAAGATTTTTGATGCCAGATATGGATTCCTCGTGGAAAACTACATCAGGAAAAGTGAAATTCATTCTTGTGGCAAAACACTTGTTGACCAGTGTAATTAACTTCAAATAATTTTTAAGCAAAACAGGCAGAAGGAAAGCCTGAACAGAGGTTTGTCAAATCTTATAGTACCTAAATTTGGGCCGATTTCGGGCGTTACACTAGGGAATTAATAAAGATATTATTATAACTGCAAAATTATTTAATCAAAACAGGCTGAAGCTAAGCCTAAACAAAGGGTTCCAAATCTTATATCTAAATTAGGACCGATTTTGGGCATTACACAAGGGAAATTAATGAAGATATATTTATATATTATTATTATTATTTTGAATAATCATGGTTTATAACTTGATTTGGAGATGAAGCAGGTTAAACTGATTACTTACATAAATTAACTCAAACCACAATGTTACTTGAATTGAAATCAATAAATCCCTTTATAATTTGGGATTAAACGTTGGTAGAAATTAAAATAATTTGCTCTTGGAAATGTATTACTTACATTTTTCGTTTGAACAATAGATTTTTGGATTGCAACTATGTTGGTTGTTACATTTTTTATAATGACTGTTACAATTTGTTACGCAGGTTTGCAGTAGTTGATTTACTGAATTTGACTAAGTTTCTTCGAGACGAATGCAATAAATCCATCCGATGTTATAATTTATTTTACTTACATAGAGGAAAATAATAATTTTGGCTCTGAGGAAATTATCAAAATTATCATTTGTCATTTGGCAACGACAGTTTTGTTTGGATAATGCAACGATGTTTTGAATTTAAATAAAACCATGTAGCTTAAAACATTTTTGGCGATTTAAAATTATTTTAATTTTACCTTTATTTAAAGCTTCGTAAAATAAACAGAAAGCACATCTTTGGCCAGACTTAGTGGAAGCTATGAACAATAGTTCAAGTTTTTTTAGAACTATTCAATTGTATGTAAAATTAAATATAATAAATTTTCTATTCGTGTTGTTCGAAAACAGCTTCGCATCTTCTGTACTTATCAGAGACATATAATTTGATAGCAAACTACGAATCCGATAGCTTGAGGATGTTTGCTTCCTTATCAGTCATCAATTATTTCAAGTAGGATGGATGTTCGAGAGTTTCATTAATGTATTATTAGGATGCTACGGCAGAAATATCGAATATGGAATAGCTGTTGATTCAAGTGTACCTAAAGGCGATTTGAGATTTGTTTAGCTTGCTCACTTAGTTGGAAGGGCACATCGAAAGGAAAAAAAAAATTTAAATGAAAAAAGTAGGTATATATATATATATATATATTTATCGTTTTTTAGAGCAATGTCAATACTTGGCCGATATGTAACTGCGGAAATAAGACAGTTTTTTATTTACCATGATTTTTTTTTTTTTTCAAGAATATTTTCAAACACAAGAAAAAAGTAAAAGTTGGGGTGGAATATTGTTTATTAATAGTTTTACTTTCGTATTGATATGAAACTTCTTACTTCCGATTTTTGATGAAATTTACTCTTTCGAACCTACACGTTTTAAAGAATACTGATTTTTTCTTTTTTTTTTTGAAAATGCAGATATATTTGTGTGAGTGTCTGTTTGTGAGTTCGTGGGAGTCTGTATGGGTACGTGGGTGTCTGTATGTGGGTACGTGGGTGTCTGTATGTGGGTCCGTGAGTGTCTGTATGGGGGTCCGTGGGTATCTGAGGGAGGATACGTGGGTGTCTGTGTGTGGGTAATGAATGCTAACTACGGTCATACTGCATATACCTCTCAGTTTCGCAGACTATCCCAAAACTAGGGGTGCGGCTCGCAGCGCTGCCCTCCTTCGTACCTCCCACAAACTCTCTGACACTTGACAACCAGCACCGGCCATAAGGGCTGGGCTAGCAAGCGTTGCCGACATGCTGTACCGTCCCGGGGCCACAGTCCTACTACACAGTAAGCCTTACGTCACCCGGAACGGATGTGCTATTTTAGTCTCCTCTTACGAAACGCATAACTACGTTGGGGCCATTCTTATTCCCGGCCTCATGGGCACGTGAGCTCAAAAAGTTATGGAAAGAATCACACCAATAGACCTTGATGGAAAACAAAATGTGATGGATTAACGCTCTAGTGCAAACTTTTTTGACAAATTATTTTCGAATAATGCATCGGTAAACTAAAGTTAAAGCTGAAACCAAATGTTAATGGACGAAATACCTTAAGAAAATAATCAAACCATCTGAATAGTAGAACGGATATTTAAACATAATCAGAAATCAAAAGGGATAGAATTCGGTAGATTTAAAAATTGTCTTCTTTTTGGGTGTATTTTAAATTTTTAACAAATTAAAATTAGATATTTCTAGCAAAAATATTGGTGCGTCTGTACGTATCAATTATAAATACGGACTTACACATTTTACACGCCAATTGAGGGTGTTGTTTTGAATTTTTCGAGCACAGTTTCATCAGAGACGAATCATTTAGTAAATATCCACACGACAATAGTAATATAACTTACAACGTTTTTTTTTATCAAAAAAAGTTGCATAGTTTGATCCCATTTACAGAAAATAATGTCCAGAAAAATTAAATTATTGCGAAGTCTGTTATACCCATAAAAGTTTTTAAAAATAAATTGAATAACTAATAAATATTTATTATTTAAAGTAAGGAATTCCTAATTCTAAATTAAGTATGCATAACTTTCTTCAATTCGGAAATATGTGTTTCCAAATTTAAAACTTTTACACTGTTATCAAAATGTTTTTTTAAAAAATCCTTCAGGAAAATCAGTGTAGTGTTTTTTTCTTATCTTTCCTTTAAGTCTTTAAAAATATAATATCCTTTAGTAATAGAATCCGAAAACTGCATGTAATTCAGCTATTTTATCATGAATTTTGTGTATTTGCATTTTACTAACCATGCAGTCATGGTCGTGTACCCAGAAAAGTCTAGGTGGCTTTAGTACCTCTTGAAATTAGCCAAAATTAACATAACATTAGATCTCACAACAAACCAGTGTACAACATTAACTCCCCTCCAAATATTTTCCCACAAAAATTCATGAATATAGTAGAATATATAACGAGAAACGTGAATATAATTTTTCGTCTGCTTTTATAATAAATTATGACGTAACTGATTTTAGTAACGAAAATGTCGCAGATTCGTAATGACAGCTTTTAAGCGAAATTATTCCATTTTTTTCTCTTTTATGGCTTCGACGTTCATTTGAGATGCTTTTGTTGCGGTGTGATGATATGAGATTATTTAAATCAGCACTTAGTTTAGTTAAGTGTATATAGCATGAACGGGATACAATTTTGAGCATTTTAAAAATGTTTTAATGTAACCATAGTAGAAAAGGCAGTCACCTAGGGCTGATAACTATTACTGAATATACAGGTGCATTCAATTCATCTCTTGCAAAATTATCCATAAATATTTTGATACCAAACATTCAATTCTTAAAGAAACTATAAAATATCTTCTGTTTACGTGCTGGTGTAGATAAGAAATTAGCTATTACATTACATTGTGTGTTTTTTAGAGAGATGCTAAACCGTGATTTTCACATTTGGACCGAACCGTACCAAAGAAATCACAGTGGTTTTGTCCATTTCATCATTTGATCAGAACACAAAGAACTGATAACTGGATGTATTTCCTTTCTCCTGAACCGTGTAAAGCATTCGATAAACCGTGCTTCATCCCGTTAAACTGTGATTTTGTCGCAATGTTGCTAAATAGTGCTTATTTCACCATGTTGCTAAGCTGCTTATTTCACTATGTTACTAAACAGTGTTTATTTCACCATGTTGCTAAACAGTGCTCATTTCACCATGTTGCTAAAGGGCTTATTTCACTGTTGCTGAACTGTGATTTGGTCACCATTTTACTAAATAGTGCTTTTTTTCACCGTTCCTCTAAATTGTCATTTTACCACCGTCCCGTCCCCCCCCCCCCCCCGACTAGGTCTCCAAATTTTCCCAGAAGCCAAGTAAACAAGTCCAAGAAGTCTAAGTAAATAAAGACGAGTTGTAATTATTTGGTGTTTTTTAATCCGACATTTCACAGGAACAATAACAACAATACGCCGTTAGTTGTCGCGAGCCGGATTTGATGACATTGGTTGGAGATTAGGCCCTCGGGTGAAAATTTGGAGACCGCTGCCATAGACCAAGATTTTGTTTAATAATGATGACTGACTCAACAGGGCTAAAGGCGATATTGTCACAGTACTTGTGGAACTAAATTCAAAAAAGTAAACAGACGCGGCTTTAAGAATAAGGAAAAAACCCCTGTTCTGTGATTTTCGCCTATTCCTAGTGTTTTTAAAAAAGAATACACTGTAAAAGAAATCCCGAAAAATTTACGGTTTTAAACCGGCATCGGGGTTGGTTGTGGAAAACCGTAAAAGTCACGAAGCAAATTCGTAGTCGTATCGGGTTTCTACCGTACGGGAATAACCTTTACGGTAAAAAACCGTTGCGACTGCAAATTTACTTAGTATCTTTTACGGTTTTCTACAACCGACCCAGCTCCCCGTTTAAAACCATAAACTTTACGAGAATTTTTTACAGTGTACTTTATATTTAGAAAAAAAAGGAATACAAATGACTATGATACTAAATTTTACGACAACAAAACTGTTTAGTTACCAAATTCATTTTTTGTTTTTGGTTATGGTTTCATACATGTTACTGCTGTTGAGGATTTAAAATTTAAACTTAGTAATTACGTATTTTTCAGTTTCCGAAGTATATTGGCTAAACAGAACAAAGTGTACGTCACATAGCAAGCTGAATTTAGGTAATTAACTTATGGGGACCCCGGGGATCCCCTTAAAGTTACGGGGCTTTTAGGTATTAAGCTTACGACAATTTGAAATGAGAGTTTTCGTTTTTTATTAATTTTTTTTTACTATAGTTGGAATTTTTTTAGCATTAATTATGTATGCTTTGGCTAAATTTCAAATACTAATCCTATTAAAAAGAAATTAGACTAAACAATATTTAAAGTTATAGAAAACTAATGTCAAATGGGAAAAACACCAAAATATAACTTGCGTCTGAATTTTTGAGTAATTTGCTTACAATTTTTATACTGTTTTTAAAGGGTAATGTAAATATTTTTATAAAGCAATTATTAAAAACGGCTGTTTCACTGTAGCGAGAAACATACTTTTTTGAAAAAATATGCTTGAAGTTAAATATATATTTTCAAACATTTATAAGGTTAAACTAACAATTAGATAGAACGTATTCACATTATTTATATATATATATATATATATCTGCCAGCGAATTTCTTTGCTATTTTTTGACATTTTAGACTTAAAACCTAAATTTAGTGTTTTCCATGTTTTCCATCTTCTTTAATAATTAAAAAAAAAGCAGTAAACAATATTTTTAATTACTTCAATATTTAAAAAACACCTTTTATTTCAAAGGTCGCGTGTCCTCTTAAAGCGAAATAAATCACCTTATATAACTTTTAACACGAAGACAAATTTACATATAAAAGTTTAAGAAAAATTAACTATCCACCCCATTTGCGCATGGTGTTTCAAAAAAAAATATCACGTTCAGTTATTACCCTTTGAGTTTTAAAGATGAGTTTGAGCCCGCAAAATTAACCCTTTGAATAGAAATAGAGGTCTTATTTTCAATAAGATAAGTTCCATTCCTCTCAATAAAATCGTTTTAAGAAATGAAACAAAGGTTTTCAGAATGAAAACTGTATGATCTGTCTGTCAATCCGTCTGACCCCCACCCAATGCCCCCAGAAATTTTTTTTTGAGGAAATTATGCGACTTTTTCTTCTTTTTTAGTGTGCGTGTGTGTGCTCTTCCCAATCGAACCTTTTATCCCCCTACCAAACAATTTTTGTTCAAATTGGAACAGTTTAAAAAACATAGCATTCGCGTCAACGGAAAAAATTTGAAGCATATGTGCTTACTGAACTAAAACGCGGATTTGCTGCAAAGGTAGTTCAATTATGGAGAATTTCTGCACGCGTTTAAATCCCTTCCCAAAAAATTGTGCATTAACGTTTCTAAATGCTAAATGTTGGAGTAAGAAACTTTTTTTAAGCAAATCAATAAAGCTTCAGGCGTCAGAAAGCATTTGACATTTAGAGAGAGTTTGCATGAGTAAAAACCTATTTTTTTTTTTTCACTTTTAAAGTCACTGCTTTTTACACACGAAGAATTTTGGAGGCAACTGAAAATCTTTGAGCTATACTAAGATATATACAGTAAAAATAACTAAAGAATTCAATTAGCTGAAGAAATAGCAGTCGCAATGAATGGCATTTTAATATATTATTTAATACCAAAATTAGTTGGCGTTGTGAAGTTTTGTCATAATAAGAATGGATGTTTTTCATGTATAACGTATTGATATGCTGTGTGAAATGCTTGAAATTGTTAATTATGCACAATATCTTGTTTCCCCATTCGTGTGAGGACAAGGAAACCTTTTATTTGGGGTTTGTTTTTCATTTTTAGCATTCTAGTGTAAAAATTACTATGAAATACAATTCGCATTTTTCCCGTGATAAAATTTCTGAGAACTGTTTGTGTAAATCAAACTCATAAACGGCATTAGACAATTTACTTCCGTAGTGGTGATAAAATTCTAAACTGGTTTAGTTTGGTATACGAAAGTACTTCTTAATTATGGGATGATTTCATATTAAAGTGGTGGTACAATAATATAATGCTATACAGTTCGTCTCCCCCCGCCCCTTCACGTGTATAAAATTTCTATAAATTTATTCACCGCATGGTGATAAAAAAGCATGACACAAGTGTAGCGTACGGTACTTAGTTTTAAGTTAGAAAAAGGAATCTAATGAAATCCTGCTGAGTAACTCTGATACTTTATGCAATACTATAAACTGAAAATAACATAATAAAATGAAGAAATGCTTAGCCCAAGTAAGGCTTTCTCAAGTCTTAAATTTAGATTTATCATTCTATAAATACTTTCGTTAGTTTCTACTAAGTTAAAATAAGGCACTTATTTAAATTTTTTTAGCACTCGTTATCTCAAAAGGTGACCGTTGGGGCATTCTTCGAGGTTTTTTTGAATGCAGAACGAGACGAAGTATTTTAAATGTTCGAATTACTTTTTTCAAGAAAAGGAATTATACTTGAAAGCAAATGCATTTAGTCTCCTAAATATTCATTCGCTTCGTTTCTTTTGCCGTATTTAAATTTTCATGGGGTTGGGAAAAAGGGCATTTCTCTCAGTTAAACTACTGCTGACTTGAAGGTTTTAAAAGATATAGCTGAAGAATGAAATAATTGACTTAAAATTTCCCTCAAAAAAAAGTGGTTAAACAAAATATCAAAAATTAAAAAGTAATATAATTTTAAAAAAGATGACATGTATTTGCATCTGTATTTTAATCAATTTAAGGCATTATAAAAGAGTAAAAGGTAATTTTTTTCCTCAAGAATCTTGTAAAATTTTGAATTTAATTTATGATCAAAAAAAACAAAGTTTTATATCCATCGCAACTTTTTCTTTTTATTTTTTCCCTTTTTCTTCTTCTTTTTCTCTTTTTTTACTTGTTTAATTCTTTTTCATACTTTTTTTCCTCATGCAGGGAAAAAGATCTCAACCAACTCGGCCACTGCACAACTAATGGGGTGCAAGATAAATCGTAAAAAATTTTTATTTCGAAAAATCTTATTTTTGTTTTAAAACAGACCCTTTTTAAAAAGCTTCCCAAAATTAAAATCTAATGGGCGTACTTTCAAATAATTTTAATTTCATGTTAGACAACCAATTAGAAAGTTATGACTCAAATTAAAGCTATAAACACTATAAAAACGATTCTGGAATTCTAAAATATAAACACATAATATAAAATTCATAGGGGGATGAGGGAAGTTCAAGTGAAAACAAGGAAAAGTAAAATTTCAAAATGAAGGTACAAAAAGGGGCCTGCTCTTTGCCTTTAAAAACAATAAAGGACGTTTCATTGAAAATCGGAAGCGCAATATTAATTTAAATCTTATATACAGGGGCTTCATACCCGGGGATCTTTTTTTAAAAAAAAGCTTAGAAAAAAAAGTTGTTAGGTGAAAACTTTCTATTTTTAGTTTATATTTTTTTAGTCGACCCAAAAAAGTTATTATTTTTTTAGGTATGACATTTAAAAATAAATTTTTTTCCCTGGAAATTCTGGGAAATTTTTAAAAACACTTTAAATTATTAAAATTTAAAAAATAGGGGGGGGGGGGTGAGGGAAGCTACATGCGATACAACTGACAAAAGGAAAAATAAAATTTCAAAATGAAGGTCAGAAAAGCCACTCGGCCACTGCACAACTAAATGGAGTGCACGAGAAATCGTAAACAAATATTATTTCGAAGATCTTATTTTTGCTTCATACAGATCATTTAAAAAAGCTTACTGCAAAATAAAAATCTGTTACTCATACTTTCTATAATTTTAATTTCATGTAAGACGAACCAATTAGAAAGTTATCACTTCATGTTAGCTATGAAATTATAATACGATTCTGGAATTCTGAATATAAACACGTAAATATAAAATTCCTAGGGGGGTTAGGGAAGCTACATGTGATACAACTGACAAAAGGAAAAATCAAATTTCAAAATGAAGGTCACAAAAGGGTGACGCGTCCGGTTTTCTCTAGATTAAGCTTTTGAAAGCAAGGAGGGCGCTACGGGCGATTTTCATTGTTAAAAGCGAAGGCGGATACATACATTTATTGAAGTGAAACTTCTTTATCGGGGTTGGAAAAAAATTTAGTGTAACATTTTTTCGTTACGCGTCACATTTTTCCGTTACGCGCCATCTTTTTCTTATCCCTACCACGCGTGATTCGAAGTATACTTTCTCCAGCGGAGTAGGGATTGGTAAATGTCTCCAATGTATTTTGCAGCCCGTTTTGAGTAGTTACATTTTTGAAATCCAGGTGGCGATTGCATCGACTTCCATAAAAGCCCATGACCCGCTTTGAGTAGTGATGACTTTGACCACTAGGTGGTGTCGTGCAATTGCCATTTACCAATAGCATATCGTTTTAACGGACTTACTCCTACCACTATACTTGACCGTTTTTCTATTGCACGCTTATTTATTCCCAACGCTCTATAGTGACGTGATAAATATATATATATGTTATATTGAAGTGATCAGCAAAATCAAAGGGTTTATTGTAGAATTTGTATTTATGTCTATGATAATAAAAGCCTTTTATTAAACTTTATCTAATTTAACTTTATTTAACCAATTTCTGTAAAGTTGCATATAGTAAATTATTTTTTGAAAAATAACGTCATAAAGAAGTTTCACTTCTTACGAGTGTACGCTAGTACACGCACACATTTTTTTTTTTTAATATATATATTTACAGTGGCGTTTCTAGCGTAGAGGTCAACCGGGGAGGTAATGTGCCTTTCACCGCAGAAAAGGAGAAATAAAACGTTGCTTAGGTGTATGAGCTTTGTAGTTTATACTGTTTTCAGTAGTAAAAAACAGTTATTTTATTTTTTTTTTTAAATTGGTATGCCTTTCTGTGAACTAAATTTATTTTCTGCTACACGTTGATGTAGCATCAGGGAAATTAGGCAATTAAAAAACTTGTATTTTGAAAAAACTCTTCATAGCATTTTGTATGACCCCCCCCCCCCCCGCCGCAACACCCGCAAAAGGATGCCACCCGGACGGACCGCTCCCTCCACCCTCCCGTAGTGACGCTACTGATATATATAGTATATAAAGGATACAATTTAGCATGAACGCTACTTTTATACCAGATGTTTATATTATTACGCTTAGAAATATCAGAGTTAAATCAACGCGACGAAAATTCTGCGTAAGTCAATGTAATATGCTTTTAAAGATAATATGTACACCCAAATATCGTTACACGCAATAAGCGAAATCGACGTAGTAAACTGAAATATGTGAAAGCGGCAGATTTTCCGCATGCATCGTTCAAATTTTAATATTAGCTTACGCTCCGGAAGCGAGTCTCATTTAATTGGATTAAATGTGTTACACTAAGAAATATGCTTACACATTGACGGTGTCAATCGTTAGTAATACATTTGTTGTCATATGATAAGCATCGAGGACTATTTCGGAGGTAAAGTTTAAGGATCAGTTTATGAAACTCATGGAAAATGGAATAAGAACATTGTTAAAAACGATTTTCTGAAATATGGTTAAATTTGAACATAAGTAAAATGTACACATTTGTTGTTTTTCTCCGTTTAATGTTACCGAAACAATCGTTTTTTAATTTATATCAAATTTTCTTCTTTTTAATAAGACAATTAGCATTACCGCACGTGCATGAAGTCCTAATTAAACGTATTCGAAATCGTTCTCATAATGTGGACGTTTAATATTGTTTTAATCTTAAAATATAAGATAGTCACTAACTGTAAAAGATGTAGAAGTTAAACATAATGATGAAAAATGAATTTCAGTTCCCGACTGCTCAAAAAAAATTGTCCAAAATGAAACATACATTAATTACTTCTTCACGTGAAGAACTTGTTACAGACATGTAATTTAAAATGCATACGTCTTCTTTAAAAAAGGCATGAAGCTTCTAGAAAAACAACATTTAATTAAAGACGTTTTGAAGTATGTCCCTGATAATTCTTGGTATTTGCTTTCCGAAAAGCCTTAATTCCCTTTGTAAAACTCTTCCATTCCTTCCATAAAATAATTTTAGAAACCAATTGTGTATTTTGGCGCTATTAGTTTCATGTAAAGGGCCATTCCACAAAAAGTGGTCCTATGTGACTCAAAACTAAAAAATGTCGCAATATTAAAAATAAAAATATTTTGAATCTGAAAACTGCATTTTCCAAAAATAGTGATTTTTTTTCTCATATTAAACAATATTTCTTAAAATTTTGACAATAAGTGGAACATACTGATATTTTTCATTTATTGAATTTTTCGTCTATGTGTATCTTCACGGGCATCTGAGAAAGTAAAATATTGTTAAATAATAATTAATGCGATATATCACTGTTTAAATAATTTAACTTTCATATAAAATTTTGAACTTTTGAATACCCCTACATTTTTTATTTATTAAAATTTACTTAAAGAGGGCAAGTTAATTACTGAGTAACGCACGTAACAAAATTACATCTTTTTTGTTATAATAAGCTAAATAAAACATAAAATGTTTTATAACTTTATTTTATAAAGTAAGATTATTTTATAAAATAAAGTTATTTTTATAAAGTAAGAAATTATTTTATAAAGAATGATAACTAGCATTTTTCAGGGAAAAACTTTAAAAATTTTAATCATTATATTTTTAATAATTAATTTAATCAAATGTAACACAAGTAACGAAATATTAATTGTGTTACCGTTACGTGAGTTTTACCCATGTATTACGCCACAGTTTGTTATAAAAATGTTCAAACTGCTTTTCAAATGATAATGTCCCTTAGAACTTACTGAAATTTTAAAGATTTGGTCACTTAAATGGTTATAGAAATAACTACTTAACACCCATCTTTATTTAAATGATTTTTTTTTTCTTTTTCTTGAAAATTAATATTTTAGAATTGTTTCGTATTCTTGAAAATCAAAGATTATAATTATTAGTGTAAAATTTAAAAAATATGCAATGGTTTGTCATAAAGTTTTTGTTGAGGGAACACTTTGTTTACTTGCATTAGCAGAGCCAAATCATTATTTGGAAGCAAAGTACTAAGTCAAGGCAATAGCAGCATTATTGTAGAAAGTTCTGTAGACTTAGCAAAATTATCCAATCTATTAATGTATGCTACAACTATTTTTCATATAAGTGAGGATAAAATCACTGAATTTACTAAAGAATTCAATCCATGGAAAAATGCAAGTGTTACCCATGACATAAACTTTATGCATGTGCACATGTATCTTCTGATCAGGTTGCAAAACTGCGGCCCACAAACAATCAATTTTTGCTAAAATTTCCTTTTGATATTCTGGATTGCGATCAACTAATATTAAAGTTCCAAATAACAGTCGGTGGTGCTCCACTAAAATACGTTTCAGATTATAACAACTGTTATGTAATTGTCTAGTTACAAACCATTCGCTGAACGGGAATTGATCTATCTTAGATACATTATGGACAAATGAACATAAAAATATAAATGGAAATCTGAAAATTCAATATTTGTGGAAAAGAGTGGGAAAAGACCTATTTTGTATTTTCAGAGAATGCTGATTTTAGCGAAGTAGATGTCTCAACAATTCACTGTTTTACTCTCTATACAAAGGGAAAGTAGGGGTATATTTTTCCTTCCAACTATGAGCTGCTTCCTTTTGTTAAAATAAATTACAGTGAGACCTCAATAACTCGACACCCCAAGGGAACACGAAAACATGTCGAGATAAGCGTGTGTCAAATTATTGAGGTTCCTTAATTTCAATTGTTAATATTGGTCTGTATTGTTATTTACTTACCATTCAAGTTGTAAAAGCCAATTCCAGTGATGGAGATTATCACCATTTATTATTTATCTATTATTATTATTTTGAAAAGTTATACATTTCAAAAAATAAATAATAAGCATAGTACATCAAATCAAAATACATCATGAGAAAAAAAATCCATAATTTTTGTTTGTTTGTTTTTCCCTCTGAACAGAAAACATCAATTCTTAACGCTATAAAGATTGCTAATTTGCAACTCACTTTTTTCTTGTGTTCATAGAAAGTGCCGGATGACATCTACAGCTTTCAATGTTTCGAGCCTAGAAGGAGCTGCAACTTGGTATCTTTTTCCGAGCTTGATGCGTTTTTAGCATTTAACGGAATTGTAGATAGATTTATAGCTTCTAAGATTTCTTTATCTTCTAGAGGTCCTGAAGTGATGTTCAGAGTCAATATTCACATATTCCTCACAAATGGTGAGGCTCCCCAGTGTACAAGGGGAATAGGGTAATCTTCCAAGAACACTATCCAGAAAAGAATAGATTTATTGACGAAGAAACGTCACTGTAATATTCTCAGAATTGTACACCGTGAAAAATTACCGGAAGAAAAAGTTATCAATATAAAATAGAGGTCGACTTACAGGGGTTCCTGGAAATTGTGTGCCAAAGAGAGTTTTTCACCCATTGAAATTAGCATTCGGCCAACGATTAGGGGAGGGAGATGTCGACTTACCGAGGGTAGTCAACTTATCCGAGGTTAAACTGTACTTTTTTATGTTAATTACAAATAAACGTATCTTTTGGTGATACATTTACGATTTTTTTCTTGAAAACATCACAGGGCGTAACACACGTAACGTTCTGGTAACAACCGTAACGCGCCTATTTCACCAATTTAAAAATATTTATTAAAAGAATAAAATTTTTAAAAATTACTAAAAACATATTTGATAAGGTAACATTCCATAAAAGAAATCCTATTCACATATACATCACAGAAATAAATTTGAGTCAATGCTTTAAATAGACTGCTAGACAATTGCTAAGGAACAATTACAGTTTTCGGAATAATTAATAATATACATTGATTGAAGAAATGAAACTGGGTACATATTTAGTATAAACAGTGTGCACTTATTATTATGCAAAATGGTATGGATATCGCCACATCGAAAAATAAGAAAATTAAAAACAAAAAAGATGGCTCTTGGATGCTTTCCAAACAGCCTCGAAAAATGGGCCTTCTTGCCAAAATGGAACAGATAAGTGTACCTCAGTACAATATGTGATTACCTCGGACACTAATACACATTTTGCATCTGTTATGCATGCTTTCCATTAAACTATCGAGGAGTACTTGATGGATGTTGTCCCACTCTTCTCTGAAGGCGGTTTTCAGTTCTTGCACGTTTTGGGGAGGGGGTGTCATTTGCGAAACACGCCTTCCAAGGCCATCCCAAGCATGCTCTATAGGATTTAGGTCCGGGGAGTTAACAGGCCATTGCATGTGGACAATATCTTTACTCTCTAGTGTGTCCGACACTTCAGCACTTTTGTGTGGTCTCGAGTTGTTGTCCATAAACAGAAAGTCTGAACCTACCTCACCCCTAAAAAGATGAACATAATCCAGAACAATCTCTGTGCAATACCGCTGCTATGTTACGCTGCCTCACTTAAAGATGTGAAGCAGTGTTCTGCCATTGCGCATGATGCCTGCCACACCAGCACACCTGGGCCAGAACATAGTGTTGTGCATAACGTGTTCCCCTCTCTCTCCACACTAACTGGTGGTCAGAATCACTCATCACAGTGAAACGGGATTCGTCGAAGAACATCACTCTGGACCACTGTTGGGGACTCCAACCAATATGGTCCTTACACCAACGTAATCTTTCTCGACAATGACATGGTTGAAGCGTGATGCATCGAACAGGCTTCCGTGCATACAGACCAACTGCATTTAATCGTCATGAGATGGTTCTGGCAGAAACATGTGTACCGGTAGCGGCTGCAAGGTCTGCAGCTATCTGGCTTGGAGTGGCATTTCTGTTCCTTTTCGCCACTAGGGATACAAATCGATCCTCGTGAGGTGTGGTATTCCTACCACGACCACCGGCATGCTTTCGCATAGCATTTCCACCTTCAGCGGCCTTTATTAATCGCGAGCTGCTACTTTTTGACACTCCCATTGCTGTGGCTACAGTGGTGACACTTTGACCTTTTTCCCGCCGTCCAACTGCTCGTCCACGATTAAAGTACTGAAATGATGTCTTGCAAACACCTTGCACTTGATTATTGCAACACCACACTGAATTTCACAGAAATAACTACAACAACATTCGGTGCTCTTTTGGTCAAACACGTTACAATATGAATTTTTGCATGAAAGAATAGCTTGAGTGTACTGCCGTTTATACAGATACTGGGTTCTACTCTGCCACGCTCTCTGAACTTCATGTTACTCTTCTTGGTCGGCTGTTGGGAACGCTAATTTGCATAAAGCAGATGTTCCTTAGCAATTGTCAAGCAGTATATGTTGGATTATTAAGGGTAACACACGTGACGAAATTTTAGAATTTTTGTTACCAGACAGTAAAACAATATATATCTTTCTTTTTTTTTGCATACTTAGAACACATGTACTTTTATTATCAAAAATGAAAAAACCCTAGAAAAATGGCCAACACATTTGTTAGAAAACACAATAAAGTTGGAAAATGCTGTGTAAATGTAACACACGTAGCAAAAGAATCGCCTTAAACCTGTTTGAATACCTCAAAGCATAGCTGGTAGTAGTACATATTTAATTAGAGAGTAAAAGTTGATAAGATTTAAATAGAAGTAGACATGAAGCTTTGAAGGATCTCGAGAAAAGTTTATAAATAATGTAAATATTTATTTTTACTGATGGTTCTTTTTCCTTAGCATGCCTTATCGTAAACTATTTTGAGATTACATCTTGTTTCCAGCTTTTTACCATGCAGGTTGATCAAAAATATTGTTTTTCCAATTTTCAACAACGTAAAACCTAGTGAGAATGCGCGATCGGAGAGATGTTGCACTTGCATTTGGGGGGGGGGGGAAGAGGTGTGAGTGCACCACGATTTCAGGTAGTTGTACAGCCAGAACACCACATTGTCTTCTTGAATTCATAAGCAGACACTGCTAAAAAAGAAAGAGAGGGAGATAGATGGATAGAGAGAGAGAGAAAGAGAAATAGAGAGAGAAAGTGAAGGAGATATAGAGAGATAGAGAGATAAAGAGATACAGAGAGAAAGAGATACAGAGAGAAAGAGAGAAATAGAGAGGGAGAGATAGAGAGAAGGAGAGAAACAGAGATAGAAAGATAGAGAGAGAGAAATCGAGAGGGAGAGATAGAGCGAAGGAGAGAAACAGAGATAGAAAGATAGAGAGAGATAAAGAGGTACCTAGTTTCACGAATGCAATGTTGGTAACGGAAAAGTGCCTCCCGTAAAGTTCTGAACTACTTTTTTACTACATCTAAACTCATAGCTGAAAGTGTGCGCACACGCACACACAGAGAACCGAATATCATGAATATGTTAGAAAATTTAAAAATAACACACATAATAATACTAACATTATTAATAATGATATGATGGTACAGATAAAATGATCAACGTCGTAAGGAAAAAGAAGAATTTCTATAGTATATCTCAAAGTTCCAGTTTTAGTAAAAGCGACTGTTTCAAGACTATTAATGGAAGACATTAAATATGGTTAGTTACTGTACTTATATGACATCATTACTTACATAATGCATATACTTACAATATTTAATGAAAAAAATAATTCTCTAGAAAGAGACGAAACTGGTTATAATATTCTGCTGTTTTAAGGTAGCATTACCTCTCATAAAATTTTACTAAATGTTTAAAAAAATCGTATTTGAACAGCTGATTAAGCAGCTCTCGTCAAAAACTAAATTACCATTTTTCTAGACAAACAGCTCTCTAAAAGTGACTTTTGAAATCAACTTACCATAAATTATTCATTAAGTATCATAAATTACAGTTTCTTTTTCATGCATAAAACTGGAATTATTTTTAAGTTGAAGCATATTACTTTACATAAGTCCCTTTTCAAAATTTCTACAGGGCAATTTGCTTGATTACAAATAAAAATTGAGAAGCTGAAATTAGAGTAATTTTTTAATATAAACTGTTATATTAAAATGTATTTTTCCGGGATTGTACGTCATTTGAAATGAGCAAAATGTTATTTTTGTTGGTTTGGATAAACATTAGTGGTCAAAAAATATTTTTATTCTTAATAAATTTTATAGCTTAAAAAATGTCGCATATTTTGTCAAAATAATCTATTTTTCAATTTGTTTCGGCTTAAAGTAAATACATAAAAGTAAAAGAAATGAATTAAAAACTCTTTTTTATGTATGTTTTAATAATTAATATTTCGCAAACCTCTGGTCTTAAGTTTACTCAGAATTAGGGGGCTATAACTGTTTTAAGTAAATTAATAAATACATTTATTATAATAAGTTGGTAACTTGCTTTATCCTTGTTCTTTTTTTATTCCTATTTTTGATACTGATTCGTACGTCAATTGCTAGATGAATCCGTTCAAATCCGATCGATAATTGTGACAAATTTCACTGCATAATAATATTTGTATGAATTCTCAAAAATGAAACAAAATCAAGAGAGAGTAGTCCAACTGTTCACATCTTGATGATAATATTCCTATTTTCGAGTTTAAATCTGACACTACTAGGAAATAAAACGTAATGAAAATCGCAGGCACTTCGCTTGTAGCTACAAGCAGCTACGCGAAAAGTAAAAAATAAATAAATAAATCAATAAATAAAAAGAACGGAAAAGAAAATTAAATTTCGATACATTTTAAGGCAAAACTAACAGCGGCCACATCAATTACTTTTAACAAAATGTGAGAGTTATATATTTCGTACCTCGTTCATTGGGTATGTAGTTATGAAAAGTAATTTCGCAATTATAGAACTTAACCGTGTTGAAACAGAAACTAAAACAAATTTGATTTAAGGAAATCGGTCTAATTATATTTGCTGAAAATTATATTTTAGAAACACTTTCGTATTTTTCTTTGCCCAATCTCATTTCGTACGCTCCAAAATTTGTATAAGAAATATTGCATTAATTTTGCTTTTTCTGATGTAACACTGCTAGAGTAAGCAAGAAAATCTGCCTTCGCTTTAACTGCTTTCGTCATGCAATGTTGCATGTTGTCATAATCGCAGGTAGTGGGGTCGGCTAATTTAAATTTAATAAATCCTTTAGCTTTAGCTAGTGGTAGAGTAGGGAAAACATATTCTTTTCGTTAAGCATTTCTTATTTCACTTCAAATCTCCTCAATTAGTTGAACACGATTGATGATATTTATCTTAGTGAAAGGAGCACAATTAAATAGAATAAGCAGTTAACATACGTATAAAGAAATAATGTGGTAATTTTCAAATTTTAGTTTACAGTTAATAACAGGACATTTTGAGCAAAAACAGAAATTTCGAAGAGCAGTGCAAGTGAGTGCGTCCTTTAAAGGACCGTTCATAAATGATGTCAAACTTTTTCCCATATATTTGACCCCCTTCCCCCCTTTGTCACAAAATGTCACACTTCAACATACCCCTTCCCGCTTTGCCACGGGTCACGCTACGTTGCATAAGCCTGATGTCACACTTGTTACCCCTCCCCTCCCCTTGTCACACTTTGTCACAATTTCACGAACCCTCCTGACCCCTTGAAGCGCGACATCATTTATGAACGATCCCTAAAGGGGAAATTTTAATTTATATTAGTTTGTGATTTCGCATTAATCTCAAATATACGTAAATTATATTATGTTTTTACTATAGAATTGTTTTTTTTTTCTTTCTAGCTGTTGATAACAGTACTGTGTACTGGTTCTGATATTTTGCAGACCTAGTGTGTTCCGAAGTAACTGAGATCCATTCTAACATTTAGCGCCGCTAGTAGTGCATGTCATTACCGCTTGATAATTTATATGCCTAGTTGTTTCACTATAGGGAAGCCCCTGTGCTCTGAAGATGCAAAATTGCACAAAGTCAAACATTTACTCAAGGGGTATTTAACATGCTGCCTACACTGTAAAAAATCTACTGAAAATAACGGAAAAAGTGTTTCGTTTCTGATAATATTTTCCCGAGATTTGACAAAAGTTTCATTTTGTTTCTCCGTTAATCCAAATCAGGTTGTGAAAATACATCAACGTAAAACGGAAAAGTTCCGTTCAGTATTTTCAAGACGTAATGTTTCCGTTTTTGGAAGGAAAAATCATGTATTGAAGCACTACGGAAATCTTCCGTTAAAATCAGTCAAAAAAGACTCTGAAAATGCAGGTGTTTTTAAATAGTGTAATCCTTTCTGCGTCAGGAAAATTTGAATTGCGCGTAAGATGCCGTGTTCTTTCCCATTTATTAAGCACACGTACTGTAGCCATATTTATAAGTCATCCGGGAAGGCCCCATTCTTACCTGGTGCACTTCCGAAATAATCACGAAACATAGGCGCAGTATATCGCTCGTTGAACCATCAACACAAATAAGTATAAACCAGAGATACCGTGATTTTTTAATTTCACTTCAAAAACACTTTTCGGGAATAAAATTATGTAAATGTCAATGTAAATGATCTTTATGATATGAATTGAAAAACGTTTGCAGTGATTATCAAATAAATATTTTGATATTTTGTTTTTTTCAAGACCCTGTCCTAATGAATACTTGCTTTGTTGCTGAAACATAATGAATATTTCATTCATTAGTAACTGTTTGCAACTAAATGCGTTAATTGAGATGGCTTATGATTTATGGTTTAGAATAATTGAGGAAGCTAATAATAATTGCACTCATTATCGCAATAACTTTTTGTTTTTCTTCCACGGTATACCAATATTTGTCATCTTGAGTAAATTTGATAATAGAGACTACATGCAAATATTCATCACCTTGAATAAATTAGATAAAATCTATTACACACAAATATTTACCGTCTTATTATTAATTAGATGATAAAGCTGGTTAATACAAAAGCCTTAGGTTAAAGATAGTAAAAAATGCAATTTTGCAAAAAAAAGGCACTAAATATATATATATTTTTACGCATCAAGTATTTTTTTACACTAGCCCCATGTGATGGGGCTAGTGTCGAAAATCTAGAATAACAGATCAAACAATATAATACAGCTCTTAAAAATGTATGTAAAATCTTAATAGAGTAAGTTTTAACCTAAATAGCAAGTTTCTTAGCTAATTATCTAAATAAAGTATATTTTAAATAGTGATTTGGCCAATTTGTCTTTGTTATGAAAAACTGCTGGTGGGTATGTCAGGAATCTGTTTGTAAGACAATCTTACGTGCATCACAAAAAACCAAAAGAACTAAACTGTAAATTAAAATGTAAAAATAAAAATATTGAAATTTACTTACTAATTTTTATTTGTGTCAATTGATGAATAGTTTCGCCGTATAATCCTAATCCTGTTTGCAAGAATACACCTTTTGCAAAAAAAAAAAAAAACTATTGCGTATTAACATTAGTGTTTACGCACTTGAAAAACTATATAATAAGCATTTTTCTTTATTGAACATTATCTGAAATGGATTAGACCTATACGTTTTGTAAAGTATAAAGAAAATTAAACATACGAATATTCTGCCTTGATTTCTGTTTCTCACTCTTTTTCAGTTCTAATTTTTATTTCATCACGTTCCATGTCAAAAAAGATTTCTTACCCTGTATTACCATATGATCTTCATATTAAGTAAATATTTTTTCCACCGAAAGCTGAATAAAGGTAATTTCAAAAGCTCCACACTGACCCCACCACAACGTACCATACTAGACCCATGGCGGTTATTATAACTCATCGCGTATCCTTGGTAAATTTAAGCCTTGCGAAACGATAGTGAGAATTAAATCATGTAGTGATTATATTAATTTGTAATATATTATCCCCATTTCGGTTCAAATTTTGATCAAAAGTCAGATTAGCAGTTTAAAAAATTACTTCTTTAAACAACATCGATGTGACTTTTAAACATGGTTTTAGAAGTCGGTGCAAAATTCGGATAGATAAAAACTTTTGTATTAATGAATCAATTAAAAAATATATATTTTCGCAGAATTAGCAACAGTTCCAATATGAAGTAGCACATGGTGTAATGGTAGTTAGGCTGATAATTTTGCCCCGACTTCTAAAACTATGTTTAAAAGTCACATCGATGTTGTTTTAAAAAATAATTCATTTTTCACTTTTTAGCGCAATTTATAATTTGAAGTCGGTACTATTTTTTTCCAAAAATTATTTTATTTTATTCTGTTTAGTGTAAATACATTTTTTATATAACTACTCAATTTTTAAAAAAATCCATATCAATGGGCAAACCTTCTTTGAATGAATGACACTAAAAATTAATCATTTGTATGAAAATTTCCGTTTTGAGGTCGATTTTAGAAAAAAACAAACTGATTGGATTTAATTTTGCCACAGAGAAGCCTTCAGTCAAAATCTTACTGTAATTGCATTTATTATTATAGCACAATGGCAACAAAAACTTTTTCAACAATGAGTTTTATATTTATTAATAAATTTCCCAACAAAGAAAAATCAAATCAAGCTTTTTCAATTAAAATAAAAAAAAATACTTTTTTTTCACCCGTAACGTTTTTTATAAAAAAAACAAATGTAGTCAAATGCATAAGCAATATTTGAGTTAGACGGTCCTCTATCTATTAAAGAAAAAAATCATCAAAATCGGTTCATTTAGTCAAAAGTTATGGATGAAAAACTAAAAAAATTATCCTATTTCTGCCCATAAATTTTTTTCTAATTATCGAATATGGTCAAACAAAGGTGCGGGACCTATGGGAAACCACCCTCGATCGATTTAAAAAAAATCATGAAAATCGGTTCATCCGGTCAAAAGTAATGAGTGGACAAACAAAAAAAAAAACGACATACATGCAATATGAATGTATAAACTCCTTCCTTTGTGAAGTTGGTTAAAAAGAAATCATTAGCATAATTGTAGACCATAAAATAATTACTTTATTAAACTTGAATAAACTATATCAATGAAGTTTAACGACTTTACATGGAAGTGTATTTCAGTGTTGAAAAACTGCAAAAGTTTGCTCAGAAACTTAAACAAAAAAAAAAAAAAAGAACTATTTACATTGTGCACACGGGCACCCTACTCACAAGATAATCTAAGGACGATTTTTTCTTAATTTTTTTCTTTTTCCTACTGAAATTATGCAACTTACTTTTCTCCACCAGACCCCTACCTGTTAGCCGAGGCCTTAGGATTGCTTACGCACGGGGAGAGGTAGTGGGGTCTACGGATTTTACATGCATCTATCACCAAGTAAACATGGTGGTCTTCAGTGGGTATCGAACGCGCTACCTTCCAGGTGGAAGTCCAACGTGCTAACCACTAGGCTACCACGGCCCTATTATGCAACTTACTGTAAATCAATTTGTATTTGATGCACAAATAAGAAACGGTTTAAGTACAACTGAATCGTTTTATAATTAGAAAAAAAAAAGGAGAATAAATATTCCATTAAAAATATGTTTCAAATACATGAACTAGTTTGTAACAAATAACTTTTCCACTTTAGAAAATAATTTATGTGCCAAGTTTAAGCTAAACTTACATTTTAAAAATATTCAAATTTGAAAGAACAAATAATACGCCATTATCTTCTAACTCTGAGACATTATTTTCATCCTATGTAATTAAGCAGTAAACTTTTAAAGTCTCTCAGTCTTGGACGTTAATCTATTTAATAACTCGAAGGGAAAGGAAGTTATTAAATATTTTTACTTACAAAGACGTAGTTTTATTAGAATGTTTCGTATAGGCACGATAACAATTTTCTTTATTTCAATGCGGGAAGAAAATGGGTTGACATATTTAATATCCGCCTCTTCTGTAAAAGACACAGGTGCCAATTATGCTGGCTCTTACGCTGATTTATAACGATCCCATAGAAACATTCCGAATAATGTGGATATTTTCAGAGATATTGTTTAACAACGGGTATTCATAAATAATTAAGTGGCCAATAAACTGTCAAGAGATGTTTTTTCGGAATTTTCAGGGTATTTTATTTTAATTATAATTTATGCAGTAATTTTAGTGCAGGATTACTTTCCAGAGTTCCAGAAATGTTTTTGGAAAATTACTATAGATGTTTAGTTACTATGTTACTATATTTTGATTAAAATTGAACTGTCTCTCTCTCTCTCTCTCTCTATATATATATATATATATATATATACATATATATGTATGTATGTGTATATATATTGAGAGAGAGACACGACGACGGAGAGGGGAGGGGTCTCATTTCAACCAGAAATCTATTCAACTAAACACTTCTTAAAGTAAAAAGTAGTTGAACAGCGAATGTTAAAAATTTTAAATAAAATATTAAAAGATATATTTCAATATCCAGATGAGGCAGCTGAATCATTAACAACTATGACAATGGTAATCAGTGTGATGTGATGTCATTTACATGAATCACGAGTTCATTTACTGTTTCTGGAAATATAAACTGATTTATAATTAATTTTTCCCGCATAACTCTTATGTGTACACAATCCTCATCAGTTTTTTTAACAACCAGTCCAGCAAAATATAATACTTCCCTTCATGTTTTAATCACACAAACACATAAATATTAACTTTCAAGTTTCTACATTATTTAAATATCCGCTTGATTTTCACAAATTTGTTATATTTATGAATGATGTTCATGTGTTAATGATTTGCCTTATATGTGTTTAAATAAAATAAATAAGCTATTAAATCTGAAAAGTAGTTTTTAGACACCATGAATGGTGCTCCACTGAGACCAATCTTCAAGGCAAATAATAAATTATACATAAGCTATAAATATGCTGATAATTTTTATTAATTAAAAAACAAACATATCTTACCTGTACAGAAGAAGTATTCAGTACTCATAAATATGAGTTAACTCTCTATTTAAAAAAATAATTAAATAAAATAAAACTTCATTTTGGTAAAGATAACTTCAGTAGTTAGTACAAAATCTGCGGAAGGGCAATATAAACATTTCCCGTGTAACGTTCTTGGCTGTAAAAAACTACTACCAAGCTGTCGTCTATGAAGCTTCATATGAACTAAAAGAGTTGGATAGTAAATGACTTAAAAGAGGGTGGTCCACTTCGACCTATCCAGCCCTTTTAAAAATTTGAAAGCTTTAGCCGTGAGCTGGGGAAACGTTTAATTGTTGGTTATGTCTGTTCTACGTTATTACTTTTAAGTGGATAGCAGAATAATAGAAATATAGTCCGACAAGTAAACGAAAAATATGTCTGGCAGATAGCCAAGAAAAATCCCTTCATGGTCAAGGGAGAAACGGCTGATATGAGGAATGCGCCGTATTCTGTTCTTGTTTTAGTTGGTTAGGCACACTCTCAGAAACGCGTGCTCAAATCTCACGAAAATTCCGATGTATTTGACGAAATGGCTACGTGAAAAATGTTCCGAGTAAACCTTTCGTCAAATTGCCGAAATTTGTGTAGTAACTTTTTTAAGATCGCGCGACGAAAGAATCGTTGTAAATGACGAAATTTTCTTGACGATTGGAGAATCGTCGAAAATGAGGATTCTGTTTTTGAGAGTGCATACTTTCTTTCTTCCGAACTGGTGTTATATGCCAGTTTATAAATTTGGTTGCTTTTGACAAACAGAGAAGCAAACATTCCGATTCGCGTGCTCGCTCGTGAACCTCCTTAAAACTCTAATGGATTGATTCTTTTCTGCCCATGCGCAGAAGCTTCCAAGTGTCAAAACTCCGTTATTGTACTATAAATGCTATTTGTTTGAAATTTAATGACAAAGATCCGGTTTCTTTTTTTTCGATTTGTACAGTTCAAAAGCCGTTGTAAGTACCTAAATTAAAATTTAAAATCCTAAAGTAACAAACAGATTAGTTTCTCACTTTATCTGAAAGAAACTTTAACAGCAAAGGGATCATTCATAAATGTTGTTCCGCTTTGTGGGGGGGGGGGGGGTTGGAGAAGTGTTCGTGAAATTGTGACAGAGTGTGACAAAGAGAGGGGAGGGGTAACAAGATGTGTGACATCATGCATTATGCAACATAGCGGGACATGTGATAAAACGGGGAGAGGGTCCGCTGGAGTGTGACATATAGTGACAAAAGGGGGAGGGGGTCAAATATATGGGAAAGAAGCGTGGCATCATTTATTAACGGCCATAAACATGGCCACTGAATAAGTTTTTTTAGTTTAAATATTTTGAGGGTATGTTGAGAAATCCAGTTTTTTAATTCATAGCCGATGAAAGTAAAAAATACATTTTTAGAAATTTTTATTAAACATAGAAATAAGAGTTGTTGATAAAAGTCGAAATTTATTTCTCTTTAGAGTTAACATTAGCGGATACACTAGATTAATAAAATGTAATATCTCATTATTATTAAATATGCAAATATTTAATAATAATTAGAGGCAATTAGCACTAATATTGAAAATTTTATATTTCGAGAAATTTCTCTTGTAATTCAATCACTTGAGAATAGGTTTGTTAAATGTTCGAAGAACTTTTCTTTTTTTAAATACATGATTAGTTATTAACTTATGACTAAAAAACATTTCTAATATTCTAAATTTATGTCTGTAAAGTTCTTGGGGTTTATCTGAATAATTAATTGCATGTATAAATAAAATTTACTTTAGGTTTTCACCCATGTTTTTCAAAAATATGCAAGTCTGAGAATTGAAACTTTAATTCATCTATTTATTTATTTTTAGTCTCATATGTGGTCTAAAATCGGTTTAAAAAAAAGAAGAAAAAACTTTTTGAGGTTTTTATACAATATAAGATGAATTCCTTACATCCCTTTATGGCGTAGCAACCAAAATTTATCCTTATTATAACTAATTAGAGAGCATTTTATGTCTCAAGAGTGCTTATAATATTGTTTTCTTCCGAGATTTTTGAAACCTATCCCTCATTTGTTTGTGTTTTTATGTGTTTCATGAATTTTTAAATGCAAGCTTGAAAGAGCCGTTAAAAATAAATGACGAGAATTAGTCCCTTATAAATTAGGCATATATATTTTTTTTTCTTTTTTAAGATGAATAATTATCTACAGCTATAAGTGATTAAATATTTAAACAGCAGTAATAATATGTTACGTTAATAAATTATCTACTGATGAGTTTGATTCAATTAAATATTTACTTGCATTCCAAGGGATTGTATAAACATAAGTCAGATAATTTACTCTTTCGAAGAACTGAACATATTCTGAACTTTTGTTTAGAATTTTGGAATCGCTTTTGAATTTAACACAATTCCATTTTCAATGAATTTCCACAAAATCGGGAATTTAACAAGCCGAAGTTGCTGAAAATCCTTAACTTCTTTGTCACAAAAAATGCAATGCGCAAAGCATTGTATGTTTTAAAATTCGATACATTTTTTTACAGATAAAACAATCTACTAATTATTCATGTTATCTAGCCAGTCTACATTTAGAATCACAAAATTTTAATTGTACAAAATTTAAATCGTAGGATATTAAATATTATTCCTCTCCATTTGCTTTATAGGTTTATTGCAAGAAAAGGAAGTTTGTTTAGAGTTTCGGAAGCATCCATGTCGCTTTTGCATTTAACGCAAATTTACATTCAATGAATTCTTAAGCTATGAGCACAAAATCAGAAAATATGGAATTACACAACAAGCCGAATTCGCTAGAATCCTTAATTTATTTGTCACAAAAATGCAATGCGCATTACGCATTGCATGTTTTAAAATTTGATACATTATTTAAAATATAAAACATAATCTAGGGTAGAAATAAAAACTACGAAATACAGAAGAAAATAGTGGTTATCAGCACGGATGTCATCTAAGAGACAATAAAATGATATATTTTTTTAAATTTCATCTTTTACTAAAAATGAAACATCGCAAAATCAAAATATTCTGCCCATTATTAGACAGAATCGCGCTCTTGTATGTATCATATCCCCTTCATCGCTAAGTTTATTAGCGGCTATTCTATGGACGATATAATCTAAATCGTTTCAACCGCATGTTTTAAAACTTGATACATTTCTTGACAGATAAAACCAAATCTACGAAATATTCATATTATTCAGTCAGTCTACAATTAGAATTGCACAATTCATTGCTTAATATTAAATAATATTACTCGGTGTTTTCTTTCTAGCTTTTTTACAGGGAAAGGTAGTTTGTGTTGAAATTTGGAAGTCTCCGTGTCACTTTTGCATTTAACACAATTGCACTTTCAAAGAATTCTTCCAAGCTATGAGCACAAAATCGGGAATTACGGAATTACACAACACGCCGAATTTGTTAGCATCCTTACTTTATTTGTCACAAAAAATGCAACGCGTATAACGCACTGCAGTTTTTTAAAACTTAATACATTATTTTACAGATAAAACATAATCTAAGAATTATTCATATTATTCAGCCAGTCTACATTTAGAATTACACAATTCATCGCGGGATATTAAATAATATTCCTCTTCATTTGCTTTCTAGCTTCATTGTCGGGAAAGGAAAATTAGGAAAGAAAATTAATTAATTTTATAGGAGTTGAAAGCTTGATTTTTTTTCTCAAAGGGACAAATGTTTGTCTTACTTGAGAACTTTTTTTCATTTTCACTTCTTGTCTTTCGTTTTTTAAAACTATTTTTTGGAAATAACTTTTGATTAAACTCAATGTGTCTGCTAACAATAAAAAGAAAGAAGTATTTTTTCTCCGAGTAAGCTTAAAATGATTTTTTTCTTTTTAATTTTCATTTCTATTATCTTTCGGAATTCATTCGTCTGTATTTTTATTCGTATTCAGTTTTTTTATTGCATTGTAATGGCTTTAGAAGCAAAAGAAAGCTTAAAATGAAAGCGCTTGATTACTTGAATTTCCCAAGACTTTTCTTAAATAAAAATACCATATTTCGTACTAAAGATAAAGACCCAGTGACACTGCCGTTTAATTTTGAGTCTCATTTAATATTTGTTGAGGGTATGGCTGAAAATTAATTCGAGTATTGGAACTCTCTTAGGAATAATTTAATATTTAATTCGGTTCTAAAATTATTTTCGTTTTATTCTGAGAGTAGAGAGAGAAAGTGGTTGAAAACGGAAACTAAGATCATTATAGTAGCAATAACAATTTATTAATTATCGTGTTTTGCATTTACTAGATATTAGTCTTTTAATCTTAATTTTTATTTTTACCGTTAATAACACTGTTAAGCATGCTGCGTGCATTGATAGGCTATGTTAACATTTCGTCGTAATAGTGTTTGAAACAGAGTAACAAAAAATGGGAATTTTGCAATGGTTAATGGGTTAGAAATATGCAAATTGGAGAAATTGTTTTGCAGAATTAGGTAATATAATGTTTATGCTTGGAACACGTTCCTCATAGCAACAAAAGTTTATTTTTTGTAGTAAAATTGTTTTCCAGTATCTCTTTTAAGGTCAACTGTTGGTAAAAATTTCATTATTTAAGGTAAGTAAGCAGCTTAATTTTTAACAAAGCCATTTTTGAGATTTTCGGAATTTAGATTCTGGATGCCTTAACATTATACTTTATTAAGCAATCCTCAAAAAATATTTAATCGCAAAAGTATTAATAAATCTAATATAATTTTAATAAGGACGAAATGAAGTGTTTAGTTGCTTAATTCATTTTTCCCAAAACGGCGTTTTGGAAGTTTTTATTCAGGTTAACAGCTTTAGCAAAAATGTTTTATTATTTTACAGTGAGATAAACTTCTAAAATTTGATGTGCATGCAACATGTGTTTTTCTTATAAAAGTGAGTGAAAATTGAGGGGAATAAAAAATGTTTTCAATTGAAATTCCAAAACTTTTTTACAAATGCTCTTATCGTTTTGACGGTTTATTAGATTCTATGGTATCTAATCAAAAATTTACAAGTTCTAAATGAGGCTCCAAGAAATAATTGTTTTTAGCTGGCATAATCTATTTTTTTATTTTGCTAAAACTAAAAGCAATAATTGCATTAATAACTTTTTCATTCATTATTGAAAGCGTATTTCAATCTTTATTAAAAGCTTATAATTTATGTTATGTTATGTAACGGTAAATTTTAGAAATATATAATGGATATTAAGGAACGTGATAGTTTAGTTATTCATCGATCTTAAATCTCTCATCAGTAAGCATTATTGTGAAGCCTCTCGGTTAAACATACCCCCCCCCTTATCACTTTTAATTTATATTCAATTTAGATTTTTCTTCCTTTGTACAGTTTAAAAGTATTATATGTTTGCTATCTGACTCTTGTACGACATTGATATTTATACGTTTTTATTTGAAACATTTAGGCAGGTTGAGTTTTCTTTCTTTTGGGAGGGGAAAAGCTGGGGTAAAGCAAACATTTCAGTAATTAACAACAACGTAGATACTGTTGCATACTTTTGTTGCAAGGTGTTTTGACACTGTTCTACAACTTTGAAACAGCTCAACTCCAACTAATGCTCATGAAATGTCTAAGAACAATGAATACTCATTTTCATCTGTTCCACAAATATTGCATAATTTTGCGGGTCTTAGCAAAGTTATTGTAACACATATGGGGGAGGGGATTTATTTTTACCGTTACCACACGAGCTTTATACAAATACAAAAACAAAAGTGATGGCCAGCAACAGGCACAGGGCCCAGCTAGGATGGTCCTAGTCAATTTAACAGTCCCCAATGAACATCAAGATCCTTCTTCAAAGTATTTACCCTACAGCAAGTAACAGTTGCTTCCGGCAAACTATTCCAACTGTCTACAACTCTATTGAAGTAGTCATTTTTTCTAATTTCAAGATTAGCCTGAGATTTGAGAAGCTTAAAACAAAGACCTCTTTCTCTACCTTAAGTGCATAACTGTTGCCCATCAACCTTTCCCATTTTAACATGAATTTAAACAATTGAATCATGCCCTCTCTAACTCTCCTTTGTTCTAGACTATACATACGGGACTTTTTAAGCCTAATCTCATAATAAAAGTCTGAAAGGAAACTTAACAACCTAGTAGCCCTCCTTTGAACAGTCTCCAATAATGTAACATCCTTCTTTAGATAAGATGACTAAAACTCAACAGCATATTTGAAATGAGGTCTCACGAAACTTCCGTTTAATGGCAATACAACTTTCTTAGACATGTTCGAAATAGCCTTATTGATAAACCCAAACATCCTGTTGGCTCTATTACTTAGTATGCTGACTAAACTTGAAGTCGTAACTTATCAATACCCCTTGATCAACAACTGCTTCACTAATGACGGAACCTTGCAAATAATAGCTTGCATGTTTATTACCATGAACAGAATGAAGCCCTAAACTTTCCCAATATTAAAAGACATACCACACTTAACTGCCCACCTAAAATGTTGATTTAAATCCTCTTGAAGCTGATTGACTTGTTCTTCCGAGTCCACAATTCCCATGGTTTTGACATCATCAGCAACAATATTGATATTCCCAGAAAAATTCTGAGTAATATCATTGTACTTGTGTGTACATTGTACTGAGTTGTTATAGTGTACACAGCTCAAAACAACAATCTCCACTAAGAATAACTGCCAATTACTACTACCCTTTGTTTCCTCCCAGTCAGTCAATTTTGAGCACAAATTAAAGTTTTCCACCAATCCCAATATAAGCAAGTTTGCTAAGAACAGCTTCATGCAGAACTTTATCAAACGATGTTTATTATCTAACGCCGTGGTAACCTTGCCATACAAATGCAGCAAAATATCTGTAAGGAGTTAACTATTTGGAACAGGGCGTTAACCATTAACTACAAGTAGTTAACTAGTTGGAACAGTTTAAAATTTTAGAGAAGCGTTATGCTATTTGAAAAGATTTTTTTTTAATGTTATAATGCAGTTATGACATTAAGTGTAAAGTATCAAAACTATTTTTTATTTTTGAATATGAACACAATCATTTCTTTCATTTTTATTCCTTATCCTTCAGCATGTCAGCTGATAAATAGTATACATTTTTTATATTTTTTCGGGTAAACAACGCATAAAGTACAAAACAAACAAAACACTTAATAACCACTAAAACAGATAATTCCATCAGATGTACTTGCAAGAGTTTTTTCAAAATTGCTATCAATAAATACATGTAACAAAAATCCCGTTACACCATTAAAAAATAAAATAGAGTAAGATCTTTTTAAAGAGCATTTGCGTATACTTAATTTTTGAGCTCCTTTTTTGCTGAAGAAGAAGCTCTCTAAAAATAATAAAAAACAAAAGAAAAAGGTTTTAAATTCTTCCAGAACGGATGCTTTGAAAATAGATAAACCACAAAAACACTTATTCCATTGCTTTCAAGGGTATGGAGGTAATAGAAAATTGCTGTTCTAAGTTAAAGACCAAAGTTTTTATCGTTCGCGTTAAAACGAAAAATTAAAAAAACTTTATGTGAAGTTAAAATTAAAAATTCCGTAAACAATGTACTTTCTCGTTTTCTAAAAACTTTTAAATGCATCTAAAAAGAAACCTTAACATTTTATTTCAAGTCATAAAATGTTAGTTTATGGTTGAAAAAACACATAATGTAAAGAAGAACAGACGCTATTTTTTGTTCTCTCATTTTTATGTCAATTGAAAACAAACCTACTGCCATTGTTTTAATCACCGCCTTTATTACACTGCGAGTGATGACATAGTCTGTAGTTAAAACATTTTTTCCTAAGGTTTCGTCGCGCTGCAAAAGTTTACTAAAATGCTTTTTCGTTTTTATCTAACTGCTTTAACAGCTACGATAATGGTATATTTTGTTACAGCGAAAAGAAAAGTATCATTTAAATGACCTTTTTACTTAAATAATGACTGGATGTAGCGGAAACGTAAGTAGTCAATAAGTGTGGTGCCTTTCCAAGTTGCAACTGAGATGATTTCAGACCCTAAAAAATGTCTCCCACTTTCCTGCACATAAATTCCATCACTTGGAACTTTAAAATATTGGACTTTGTTAATTTAATGGTTCACTTTCCAACCTTGAACAGTCTCATACGCACCGGAGTATTTATTTATCTAATTTGATATATTTTATTATTTTTTAGCATTGAATTCGCATGTGATCATAATTGATCCTAAACAAATTTCATCATTAAACTAAGTAAATAACTAAGTTTTCTCAAATATTTTTATTTAGAGTATTGATAACTGCGGAAGCGACATGGGATTCAAGAAGTATTTTTCAGATCTGGTAAATACAAAGCTATCCGATGAACAAGTTTTGGAACTGAAAATTTGAAGTTAAAAGCACTTTTCCAAATAGTGATAACTGCAGATTGTGAACATATTCTATTTTTAAAAGATGAAAATTATGCAAATGGAGAAAAGTTGAATTGCTCGAGTTTTGCTCTGCATTACTTTAACTGCAACAACGTATTGCACTTCAATACTGGTTAAATTACACGTTAAATGTTTATGTTCTTTAAATTTTAGTGCTTGTTAGCCTTTTTGTATTCTGTATCAGATTTAGTTAGTGATTTAGCTTTTATCTTTTTTCCCTTTTAAGTATGGAATGTGAGTTTGTAATTTGTACATCATACTAATATGTTATACTAATATAAATATTTAAGAGTAAATACGCCCTTTTGTACCATTTTTGTAGATTGCCAAAACGTTTGGTTAAACAACCTCTAATTTGTACAGGTATGCAATTTGCAATTAATGAGGCATTTCATAAAGTAACACGTATTTTCAATTTGTACATCTTCAAGTCGATATCATGATTTCCCCTAAATTTTATTTTTGAACATTGTTACTTTTACACGCGGAATATTTCCTTCTTTCTTCTTACTTCCCACGACAGAAACTCCTAAGAGGATTTTCAGTGGAAGACGTCGCCGGAAATTCCTTTGTGTTTAACACAATAATAAACAATGCGTGATTTGCATAAAACACTTTTTTCGTGCTTCCTGAAGCCTGAAGTAGCATTCAGATCCAAAAAAAAAAAAAAAAGGAAACTAGCTTCTTTTAATAATAACCACTGGAAAATTAAATAACCTCTCTTTCTTTCTTTCTTTATTTTTTTTTCTTCCGGGTTAGCTGAGCTGCTGTAGGACGCTTACTTGAATCAGAACTTCGTTTTAAATGTTTAAAAGAACAATTTGTAAGTGAGCTTCTACTTTTCTGGCGATTTTCTTGTAATGCAGTAAAGGAAAACAACAGGGATAAAAATATTCATAATTCATTATTTCAGAACGTCCCTTTTTCGACGCATTGTTTAATTAAAATTATTTTTTCGCACGCCCAAAAATAATTTCAATCAAACATCTTCTATTTGCCTTGCTTTAATTTACGCATATATTTGCTTTTTTTTACATATGGGGTGCGCAAGACCTTGAAATCCTCTTTTTCTCTTACTTCATACTGACTAACTAAAAATCTATCTTGAGAAGGAAGGTGAGCTTTTTAACTGATATGACCGTTTTCACTTCTAGAGGGGATTTTTTTTAACATAATTTCGCAGCTTGTGAAAAAGCTGTATAATGCTTTTCACAAGAAGTTAAGAATGCTTAAAAGTAAGAAGAAGGTTAAGAATGCTTCATTAAAATTTTAATGAACCATGTTTGAATCATGGCTGCAAAATATCTGCATGGGATTTTTTTTTTTTTTGACAGTTATATGTCTCAAATAATTGAGGTAAAGTGATTTCATATTATGTAGTTTCATATCAGATTATTTTTTGCAGGTTAATTTAGATATTAAACCCTTAATAACTTACGGACCAACATGTAGTATGAAAGAGGTGCGTTTCACGTCTCTGCAAAATATTATTTTCTGATAAAAAATTTGAGTCATCTAGAAATAGGGTTAGATGCTTCTTGGATTATCTTCGGAGTATGTTACGAATTGCCTGAAAGCAAAGTATTCTAGTAATTGCCTATCAACCGCATATTCTACTGATCTACTATTGTCTATTTACTTATTCTATTCTACTTATTGCCTATTAACAGATCATTCTACTGATTGCGTATAATTTCCCATACAATAAGAAGCGGCATTGCTTTGGATTTACATTATGAATGCACAAACGAAGGATATAGCCGTGATACCTTAGTGGTTAGGATGTCAGGCTTCCAACCGGAAAATTAGGTGTTCATACCCGACCCCTCTGTGTTCAATACCCGACTTGGAGATACGTGCATGTAAAATCCGTAAACCCTGAACTCTCAAGGGTACCGGAGGGAGGAGTATTTCCCTTCTCTCCACCCTTAGGTCAAAAAAGGAAGATGGAGTATTTGCGGTGGCGCCATTTGATGTTATGAGGTCAGTCGTACTTCCAACGTTGTGGTGCTCATCTATGAATGGACCGCAATCCTTGCTGCCTTAATTCCTAGTCGCTCTAAAGCGAAGGGGTATTCGGATACCAAAGTGGCATTGGAAACAACAGTAACAATGAAGAAAGATGTCTAATGTTTAGCACCGCGTAAAATTTGACTTTGAGCATTTCTAACATATTACATCTAACCGTCAAAAATAGGATCCATAAATTGTATGATGTAAAATAAATGGAAATTTTTAAAGAAATGAAAGGGGCGAATGAGATGGTTGGATTACTTAAAATATTAACAACATGAATAAACTGGGGGAAAATATAGAAAACATCACATTTCGTTATTCTACGAGAACCATTTTATTAAGTTTTGTTTGAAAATAATTATTCAGCTTAAAATCATGCAAGCATGTTGAATTTTCTTTGAAAGTTCGTTACATTTTGTTTATATATTATTTTGAATTGCAGTAAAATTTTTAGCGACTCAACGAATCAGAAATGTGGTTTAGAAAATCGTTTGAACGAAAGCATTACCGAATGAATTAAATTCCGACAAAAAGAGGGGAATGTAGACAATAAATACAGTCACTTACAAATTAATAAAGATTTCGTAACCTCAAAAACCCCTTTTAAAAGTTTTTAAAACTATCTAACTATCTATGTATTTATGTTCGTGATGTTTAGTTTCATTCTGATCTCTATTCTTACGTTTTTTTTTCCCTTGGAAACTAGGGATTTTCTTTTTTTAATTTTTTCCTCTTTTAAGAATTTTTCAAGTTGTGTTTGAATATTTGATGTTTTTTATATAGTTAATGTTTTTGAGTAAAAGATAGTCCTTTATGCAAACACGTTTATTAAAGAAAGTAACTGCGATAACGGCCTAGGATACAATAATAGAAATAAACTACACTACAGCCATCGTTGCACCTGCTAAAGTGATCGGCGCGTGGCAACAGCGCAAAGGATTCTATGAGGAAATATGAATAACAGAGATGCGCATTATACAATGAAGAAAAAGAATGAAAATAAGTATTGAAATCCAACAGTTAACTATATCATTATTAACCGCATTTAAACAAGGCTTTTAGTACTCTTCTTTTTTCTTTTATAACAATTAGTAATTTTAATGCTTAATTGGTAAAAACATCTTGTTAAAAATATATATCAGCATTCAGTGGAGGGGGTAAAATATTAAAAGCGTTATTAGGAATGAGCAAACAATCTTACTCTTAAACAATTGTAATAATTAGTATACATTACGCGTTCAAAACATTTTTAATTGTCTGCTTATTCAGAACAAAAAGTAAAACAAGGAAACCAATGCATCTATTTTTCTTATGGGCAAAATATTATTCAATGAAAATATTTAATATCAGCAGTCATTTTTCAAAAGGCGCACAAAGAAAAAAAAAATCGTCCGTTGTTAGAGATGAATTTTAGGTTTGAATAATTTACATAAAAAACGTTATTATTCCAATTTTTCACCAAAGAAGAAACAATCCCTTCGAAAATAAATTTATCATTTGGGAATGAAACACATTTTCGAAAACTCCAGTAATACTTCAAACTGAATCATTTATCTTGTTTTACGCTTAAACTGTATATCATTGAAATTCTAAAAGACCCGAGAATGACGCACATTATGAATTTGCTATTTATTTATTTTTTGTTGTGAGTATTTTTAAAAGGAGAATACATTTATTGATCCTTTTCAATTTTTATTTTTGAAAATTTCAGAACAAATGAAAGACAGAAAAAAAAATACTTACAATAATTGTTACATGCTTTAGTGTTTTGCTAATAATAATGATTTAGTAGTTATTATCATCAATCCTTATTTTTCTAATGTTAATATTATTATTAATTTTTTTGGAAATATTTCAATGTTTAAATATTGACAAACAACTCGTTCAAAAAATATTTTTCCTTGATCTTAGCAAACGTATGGCCCTTCCAAACTAGCAGAATTCACTCAATTTTAATATTTTTGTTTTCGCCTTAAAAACTGATTTAATTAAAATATGTAAATATACCATAGGAAATTGATCCAATAAAATGGAAATACAAAAAAATAAAACAATCTAAGTAGTGTATGCAAAAAATATTTACGAAGTAAAGAAAACACAATAAGCTTTCAAAAGTAATAGAAATTTCTACTTGTGCGTTTATGATAATTTCTAGCACAATTTTCTGATTTTCTGTGATTGTGAAGAAACAACATTTATTTGTTCATGCTTGTGTTCCTGTGATTATAACACCCTTTATTTACACTGAAAGAGCGTGGTGAAATAATTCATTTAGTATAAATATTTTCCCGTTGTTTTATTTGAATGAAATAAATACGCAAAAATAGTGTATTCAAAATGAAATATTACAAATATATCAAGTGTTCTTTGAGGAAATTATTTTACAAACTGCTTCTAAAAAATATTGAAAATTTTATCATAGTTCTCGCTTAAATGGGTACTGTTTTGATATGTTGGTTCATTTCTGATTAATTTTCATTTTCAAATAAAAACCAATTATATTTTACACAAATATTCAGTACTTTTTTAGAATGTACCATGCAATCATTTAATTTTAAAAATAGTTTTCAAAAATAAGCAGAATTTGTTTACCTTGTAGTTATTTCGAAAACGAATACATATTGAAATTGAGTGAAGAACATTTTATTATTTATTTTTTTATCTTTCGAAAATGCTCAAAGATGTGCACTTTATAATTCAATATTTCAAAAAATAAAATATTTATATGAAAGCTTGGCTATGAAAATTATGATATATTTACCTTTGTGTGTAATGTTTCTGGAAATATTTGTTTATAAAGAAAACCCTTTTTCTACAAAAATAATCATACTCGAAAAACAAAATATTATTATCTGCTTCAAATAAATAGTACCAGTTAATTAAATGCATTAGTTATGTTTTTATTGCTTCAAATATTTGGTAAGACATTTTGAAACTCGTTTTTGCCATCTCAGATCCTCATGAATGTCAGGGTGCAGCAGAGCTATATTTTATTTTACAACCAAAAGCGAATGTATTATCAAAGTTCACCCAGGGCTCGTGCCTTTATGTCACTTGGATATCCAAGATCCCCTTCTTTGCCATCTCAGATCCTCATGAATGTCAGGGTGCAGCAGAGCTACATTTTATTTTACAACCAAAAGCGAATGTATTATCAAAGTTCACCCAGGGCTCGTGCCTTTATGTCACTTGGATATCCAAGATCCCCTTCTTTGCCATCTCAGATCCTCATGAATGTCAGGGTGCAGCAGAGCTACATTTTATTTTACAACCAAAAGCGAATGTATTATCAAAGTTCACCCAGGGCTCGTGCCTTTATGTCACTTGGATATCCAAGATCCACTTCTTTGCCATCTCAGATCCTCATGAATGTCAGGGTGCAGCAGAGCGACATTTTATTTTACAAACAAAAGCGAATGTATTATCAAAGTTCACCCAGGGCTCGTGCCTTTATGTCACTTGGATATCCAAGATCCCCTTCTTTGCCATCTCAGATCCTCATGAATGTCAGGGAGCAGCAGAGCTACATTTTATTTTACAACCAAAAGCGAATGTATTATCAAAGTTCACCCAGGGCTCGTGCCTTTATGTCACTTGGATATCCAAGATCCCCTTCGCAGAGCGACTAGGCATTAAGGCAGTAAGGAGCGCCTTCCGGTTCAAGCTGAGCACCAGTGGTGGAAGTACGACTTCGCTCATAATGTACTTGGATGTCCCCAGATGGTGCCACCACAAATACGTCACCTTCCTTCTCGGAGCTATGGGTGAAGGGAAGGGAAATTCTCCACCCACCGGTACAGTCGGAACTGCCTCGGGACTTCAGGGTCCACGGATTTTACCTGCACGTATCCCCAAGTGTACATGGTGGGTCTTTAGCGGCTCGGGTATCGAACCCGAAGCTCGACATCGTAACCGCTAGGCTACCACGGCCCGTAATATGTATAGGAGCGCTCTTTGTGAAATTTGAGTATTTTCTTGAACCTACACTGAAAAAAAAAGTGTGTCCTAAAATGCATACAAATCAAATGGAAATCAGTTATTCGGAGTCTGGCGTAAAATTACAGAGAAGTTAAAACAAGAAACTAAAGTGACTTTATAGAGAGAAAGAAAAACATATAGCATATAGAAAATTGTAAACTGAGAGCAATAAAGTTCTCATTACGCAGTAAATTAACAGAAATATGTAAAATACTTAAGACGGTAATTTACTGAACGTAAAAAGGAAAATACACTGCTGGCCACCCAAATTGCAACACCAAGAAAGACAACAGATATCACAACAAAAACTTTTTTGTAGATAACATGTTTCCCAAGTATCAAATGATTAAATTCATAGACTTCTGTGAAGTGTGCTTCCTGCCAAAATCAGTAGCCAGAGTAGTCGCCATTGTTGGAGATCACCGCTACCACACGCCTCGGCATTGATTCAAAGAGTCTTTGGATGTGTTTTTGGGGTACAGCAGATCAATCAGCTTCCACACGTTGCCAAAGTTGATCTGGTGTGGCAGCTGGGGATGTACTCTGGGTCAATTGTTGAGCAACCATGGACCACTTGTTTTCTTTCGGCGAAAGATTCGGAGAGCGAGCCGACCTGGAAAGCAATTCAACCTGATGGTTGGCGAAGAACACTTGGACAATGCGTGCCACGTGTGGTCGCGCATTATCCTGTTAAAATATGGCTATGGGCAAGCCCTGAAGGTAAGGAAGAACAACTGGCTCCAACACCTCGGAGATGTAGCGCTGGCTGTTTAGAGTACCAGCAATGAGTACTAGAGGAGTGCGAGAGTGATATCCAATACCAATCCATACCATAATACCCGGTGCAGGACCAGTGCGGCGGTGCATAACGTAGCTGTTCAGCATCCCCTCTATACGGTGTCTCCAAACTCGAATCCGACCATTGTGGTGTTGTAGACAGAAGCGTGACTCGTCAGTAAAGACAATTTCATTCCAGTCTGCCGTCCACATCCCTTTTTCATTGCACCATTGGCGGCGGTGACGTCTGTGGTTCTGCGTCAAGGGTAGACGAAGCAATGGACGTCTTGCGGACAGACCACTCTCCTGCAAACGGCGTCGAATGGTAAGCGCAGACACTGGATGATGCGTTACAGACTGAATCTGCTGTGCTATGGTTCGTGATGTGACTGAGCGATCCGTCACTGCCATGCTCACAATATGCCTGTCATCACGTGAAGTGGTTACTGAGGTGGATACGATCGATCACGTCGGTCCGTCGTACCCTCCTGCATCCAGCGATCACATATCCTAATAACAGTTGTTTGGTTTCGTCAAACCCAACAACTAATTTCCCTGAAAGATAATCCGCAATCTCGGTAGACCACTATCCTTCCTCTGTAGAACTCGAATACTTGATCAAAAGATGATCGCTGTTTACTACGAGGCATAATTGATTGTTTTTTAGAAAAAACCCCAAGAAAAACACAATTTTCGTACTTAAAATCGTCGAAATCTCCAAACCTTAAAAAGTGCTTTCAGGTGGCGCCACAGGCGCGCGTGATGTGCGTTTACGCTGAAATTCTAATCATTTGCCTATCTCACCTCCACTAATGCATGTTGTAAATTTCATATTATTTGCACGCTTCCTTCAGGGTGTTGCATTTACGGTGGCCAGCAGTGTAAAATGCATTGTCGCTGCTAACCACTGCTAACTGTACGTTCACCGAATCACTATTTCTGGGCCACGAAGTCAAATTTGGGGGTATGCAATCTTTAATCGGTGAGTATAGAACTTGGGTCCAATGTATTGCGGTTCCGTACCTTAAACATCTTGGCCAACGAAGACTCTAGAGTTGGGGTCAGACAATTACTTGTCAGATATTGCTTGCTTATTTCTCTACTGTTATGCATTGTACGGAAAAACAAGAATATTAGTGACACACTTTTATCAAGGAACTTGATCGGTAGATTTTAAACAAGTTCTTACACAACTTTACAGACATAGTTTTTTTCTGTATTTTTACAGAAATATTTTACAGTGTATGCATAGACACATGCAGTGTAACACTTTTTTAAAGAATAGAGAAATGACCTTGATCATTAAAAATAATTCTGGGTTTATGAGTCAAATTGCTATTGTAAATGTTAGAGTACCCTGATGTCAAAAGTAGCCATAATATTGATACTGCATTGTTTCTTATACAAATGATCCAATTCTATTTCCATCTGATCCATCAGTGCAGTTTTAGTCGTCGTTGCAGCTATCGAAACCTGAGCAAATGATTTTAGCAAGAACATTGTTTATGGATATTAATATCCACACTTTTAATATTAAAAATACTTTTTAAACGGCCAGCAGCAAGTTCGCAGGGTCAAACCTGGAAAAAAATCGGTGGATTTTCAAGATGCAGAAAATCGTCAGCGATCGTGTCGTATGATTATGCGGCATGTTCAAGATCCCTTGAGTATCCGTTTGGCGTGGATACTCTCGGCTAAATTAAGTTTCTAGTGCATTTGCATTATTTATAGCTCAGGTGCCACCGTCTAGGGAAAAACTGAGCAAAACAATACTCAAGTGGTAATGGCATCCGCCGATAGTGGCGCCACTTAAAAGAATGGGTGACGGTTTCCGTGGAATGAACTAGGTCTACAAAGGTTAGTGGCTATACGCAGCCCATTAGAAAGAACAAAAAGACGTATTTTTAAACAATCACGACGCACTTTTTTTTTCGTAAATCTGCTTTTATTCCTAATTCTGCCACGTCATTGGGTCTTATTTTATGTTCTAAAAAGACAAGATGATCTAGTTGATATTACGGTAGCTTTGTGATTATGAAAAATAGGTAAATGAACAACGAAAATAAATTGCATCACTACTAAATTCTTTAAGTAAGATGCTTTATTTTTGCTTATAATTGAATCTAAGAAAAATTATTAAGAGTTGCAAATTGTCCATACAAAGAAATGATTTTTCACTATCACTACATCTAATAAAAGGAAGTCATTTGCTAGTACCATAAAATTTTGCAATTCGCTTTAAATACAGCCTTGGATTCCTTTAAAGAAAGTAAATTCCATTTATTTTCAATATGAATGAAAAATAGACATAATATATTCTGTATCTAAGAAAATGTCCTTTACGTCTGCAAATAAATGTATCGGATTCATCTTCGTACAATGCATTGCAGCATCCATTTATTTTTATTTCCAATGTAATAGAAACGGGGTCCTTTAGGAGAATCACTAGATGAAGATCATTACCATATCTTTAACACCTTATCCGAAATCGGCGGAAACCACTTCTAATGTAGTTGATTTCCTTTTGATAAAATTCTGGTAATGTAAGTGATTGTATTATTTGATACGAGGGAAAAAAAAAAGCCTAAATTTTTCGTTGTTGACGGGTTTTATTTGAGCATCATTACGGAAATAGAACTTTGTTAATGTATTATTTGTAGTGGAGGAAAAATGTTTCGCAATTTCGAATTATATTTTCCTATCAGCTCTCTGTACCCTTGTTTATTTTAACATATATCGTGTCTTAATAATATTACTATTTATACCGCAAACTGGCTAAAAAAAGTTTTTTTTAAATATTTTTTAATTTAATATTAATTACTAATTAATATTAATTATTTCGCTGTAGTAATAAAACAATATTTCTAAAACTTTTAAAATATTGAACGTATTTCATGTATTTACTTATTTATTTTTCAAATGATTGTTTGAAATACATCGTACGTAACATTGCCACAACCTTTTAACAAAGAATTCAATTGAAACTACTGTTTAATGTCAGACATTAGAATCATGTAGGACATTGAAAAAAAGTTTTACATGATAATTTAAATGGAATCAATTTCTTAGAATACAATCGGCGAAGTAGATAAACAGCATACTTAAGATTCATAAATCTGTAGAAATCATATCTACATCTAGATCCCCCGCTCAAAAGGAGTAGGATCTGTTTCATACCTACCCCCCCCCCCCCCCCGAAAAAATATTGAAAGAACATCCAAAGAATGTTTTAAATGCTATTTGTGTAAAAAAATAAATATAAATAAATGGTGAATATTAAAAGCAGCTTTCATGAATAAACTGATTAAACAAAATCGAAAAGAAAAATAATATTTTAAATGTTGTATATTGCATTCGTGAATCGTCTAGATTACATGTAAAGGGGTAGAACATAAAAGAAAACATCCTATATTTCACATTAATAGAGTAAATTGTATGCAGAATTACATAATTACTTAAAATAATCAATATTGCACGGTGTATACTTTAGTGTACATATACATTTTTTAAAGTCAAAACAGTACCGTAAAAAAGTAGTAATGTCGTAGGTGTTAAAGGTTTTTATCCATCTCATAGTGCCGCATCACATCCGTTTAACTTAAAAATACAGCGTGGAAAATATATGTAAATATATTACTATACTGTTATAAAAGGTTTAAGTTAAAGTTGGTAATACATTGTTATTTCATAACATAATTTGTAATTACATTTCCGTTGTTGTTGTTGTTGTCGTCGTGTCCTCGCGGATGGCGAGAAAGAAATGGGTATGCTGCTGCTGAGTCTAACCGGACCCTTGTAGGCAGGAGTCCGATTTCCACCCCTTTGAAAGGTATCCATATTTTTTGAACCAGCTCCCAGATGAGAGACCGTCACCTGGGGTTGGACCCCCTAGAGGTATTGTTTCACTTGGAGGACGTTGGAGCCACCACCTATTTAACCTGCACCAGATAAATTTAGCGTACGCGGACCGCAGGAACCATCCGCGAATGATTGTCACCCTCCCTAACACTGACCTCAGTCAATGTTGCTTCACCTTCAGGGCTCTGCGGGAACCGAGTTTCTACCGACTGGTCCACTGCGGGACAGCCGCATTAACCGTTACAGCAACAATATATAATATATTATTGTACAATATTTAAACTGGTTGTAGCATATCTCGAGTGTTCAGTTGCCACAGAGCTGTTACTACCGAGAAACTTGCTTCGTGACTTTTTAACAAATACTTACATATCTTATCAGATCTTTTACTGTAGATTTACGGAGTGCGAGAAAACAGGAAATTTATCAAGAAACTGTCATCAAGGTACTCGGTCGTTTGGTTTAACACAAGCCCTCCCGCTTTACAGAAACACTCAGTTTAATTTCTGTAATTTTACAGAATTTTTTTACAGTGTATACTTATTTAGTACATGAGAGGCAACACATATGATTATTTTACTTCTTTTCGTAAATTCTTAAGATGCTTAGTTTTTAAAAATTATCTTTTTAAAAAAAATGTGTAACTAAACTTAAATTAATAATTCTTGTGACATAATTTAAATATTCAGCATAACAGGTTTTTAAATCCATTAGAATTTTTTTTATGTACAATACTCTGATAAACACACTAGTTTACATTCCTGCTCATTTTTTTTTAATATTACATCATCTATTGATATATCCCGTTAAAAGTAAAAAGACTATTTTTTCTTGCATGACACCCCATGGATTGCTTTCCGTGAATAAAAACGTTTCTGAAAATATAACATTGAATTTAACAAGATATTTTAACTCCCTATGGTAAGCAATGTAGGGAGAAAATGGAAAACAAAGCATTATTCTGCATCATAAAATATTAAAAGAAGTTATTACCGTCGTAAAAACTTATGAAGCATAAAAACGTATTTGTCTTTATCTGCTAAATGTTCTTAACAGCTGGAATATTCAAAGAAATGGTATGAGAAAAAAATGGAAAATAAAAATCATCGTCATATTTACTTCTAAAGCATTGCGTTTAAGTAGCAAAAATTTAAAGATATTTTTGATGTTTATCTCAAAATACTAATTTTCTTTTTTTACGATTTTTTACTTCAGTATAAAACGAGTCTTAAAAAGATAAACAAGGTATGTGCAAATATTGTCTAAAGTGTTGCTTAGAATTAGTTGCATGTAAAAAAAGGGACAATAAAATATGAAAACGTTGTTGAACTAATACTTTATAAAAAATTACCTACAGATTGGATTGCAGATTTACTAGAAAAAAATATAATATATTTTTAAGCAGCATGATAATTTATGATACAGGATACATTTATGGTTCTTTATAATCTGATAAATGTTTTAAAATTTAGCTACAATTTATCGAAAGTGCGAAAGTAATAAGAAGTAGAACTAGTTCTCTTTGAGAAAAATATATTTTTAAAAATTAAAGTAAACTAATCACACAATTCGGCAAAATGTATGGAACTCCCAAAACGTTAATTTCTCTTGTGCGGAAAGACACGAGAAAAGTTCAGTTTTAGAAGTTCCCCCACATACGCTGTTATTGAATATCTTTTCAGTATTTAGTTCCGTCTAGAACTATACAAGCCTACTTTCCCGTATACACCGAATTCAAATTTATAATCTAGCTATCTCTCTCTCTTTCTCGTTTAGCTTTAGTTCTTAATTGCTTCAAATATACCTTTTTCAACGGTATATTGATATATTCCTTCAAATATACCTTCAATTAATACATATTCATTCAATCATTCATTTATTAAGTCATTCATGTATTTACTCACTCATTTATTCATTCATTCTTTTGCTTATTCATTTAATCATTTATTAATGCAAAAATATTCTTGAAAATCCCGATCAAAAAATTTCATAGGAAAATAGGCTCGTTAGTTCTGGATGAACTTTCTATTTGTACATGTTCTACGTCATAAGAGCTTTCCGAGAAAGTTAGTTCCAAGCAAATCGGTCAGTTAGATCAGGAATTATACAGGATTGAAATTTCCCCGTAGGCAGTATTTTAATTTTTTTTTTTGAACTGTTCAAAAATGAACAAAAATTGTTCAAATCAATATATCACGCCAAGAACTTCTTCCAGTGAGCTTGTTCATGGGAACTTGGATCTTGTACCCAGAGTTTACATAATTTGCTTCATTTTCACCCATAGGCGCTAATGTTACAATTCTTTGAACTGTTCAAAATTGAACAAAAATTGTTCAAATCAAAAAGTAAAATATGGAAATGAGATGTCCTCGCCGAGATCTTTCCAATGCAAAAAGAATTTTTTGAATAGGACAATTCGTTCAAATGTTATTAGGGAGGGACAGACCGACAGACAGACAGACAGACCGACAAACCGCCAGACAGACCGACAGACACACATTTTCCCCATTTCAAAACCTTACTTTCAATTTTTTTATTTTTCAATCTTTATTTAATTACTTCACTTATTTTTGACTTTTCTTGATTTCTAACGATATTTTCACGATACATTAAGCCTTCTTTCATACTTTATTATATATTTTTTTACTTTTACGGGAAAGTAGGCTAAAAAAGCTTCAGTGTGATCAAAAACAAACGTTATGTTCATATTATGCATCAAAAACTCTTCCTGACAAGAAAGTTGACATATGAAGAAGACCAATTTGACGATATACGTTTAAAAAAAATAATTTTCTCACAGACATTATTATTACTTGTTTATATATTATATATTTTAAAATCTCAAAAAATTGAAACGTCTGCTCAAATAGAAAACATAAGAAAAATATGGAACTCATAAGTATATGTATATTTTGCCTGACGGGACGCTGTTTAAATGATGTCTTACCTTTTAATTGAAATATTTATAGGAAGACAATGATATAGGTTCAGTATTAAAAAAGTTTCAGTAAGATCAAATACACATATTATGTTCGTATTCGGCATGAAAATTTCTTCCTGCCGAGTTAGTTGAATCAAATGAAGAGACCAACAGACTTTTTAAAACATTTATTTTCTCACGGATTACTTCTTTATTCATTATATGTCTTTTAAAATTAACAAAAAGTTCCGTCTAGAACTATACGAGCCTACTTTCCCGTATACACCGAATTCAAATTTATAATCTAGCTATCTCTCTCTCTGTCTTTCTTGTTTAGCTTTAGTTCTTAATTGCTCCAAATATACCTTTTTCAACGGTTAATACATATTCATTCAATCATTTATTTATTAAGTCATTCATGTATTTATTCACTCATTTATTCATTCATTCTTTTGCTTATTCATTTAATCATTCATTAATTCAAAAATATTTTTGAAAATCCCGATCAAAAAATTTCATAGGAAAATAGGCTCGTTAGTTCTGTATGAACTTTCTATTTATTTGTACATGTTCTACGTCATAAGTGCTTTCCGATAAATATTGTTCCAAGCAAATCGGTCCGTTAGATCAGGAATTATATAGAATTGAATTTCCCCGTAGGCGGTATGTTAATTTTTTTGAACTGTTCAAAAATGAACAAAAATTGTTCAAATCAATATTTCACGCTAAGAACTTCTTCCAGGGAGCTTGTTCATGTGAACTTCGATCTTGTACCCAGAGTTTACATAATTTGCTTCATTTTCACATATAGGTGCTAATGCTAAAATTTTTTGAACTGTTCAAAATTGAACAAAAAATTGTTCAAATCAAAAAATAAAATATGGAAATTAGATGTCCTCACCAAGATCTTGCCAATGCAAAACGAATTTTTCGAATCGGACAATTCGTTCAAAAGTTATTAGGGGGGGGGGGGGACAGACCGACAGACCGACAGACACACTTTTTCCCCATCTCAAAACCCTACTTTCAAATTTTTTATTTTTCAATCTTTATTTAATTACTTAATTTATTTTTGACTTTTCTTAATTTCTAACGATATTTTCACGATATATTAAGCCTTCTTTCCTGCTTTATTAATTTTTTTTTAGCTTTTACGGGAAAGTAGGCTAAAAACGAATGAGAAAAGGGTTTCTCAAGTAGAAAATATAAAAGAAATATGAAACTCGTAATTATTCTTATACAGTAAAACCCCGTTAAAGCGCGGATGTCGGGGAACATGTTTGGCACCCGCGTTATAACATAATCGCGGTATAGTGATACTATACCGCGGAACCACATTCACGAAACAATACTCGCTTTTTTGCATTATTTTTAGCCTACTTTCCCGTAAAAGTAAAAAAAAATAATAATAAAGCATGAAAGAAGGCTTAATGTATCGTGAAAATATCGTTAGAAATCAAGAAAAGTCAAAAATAAATGAAGTAATTAAATAAAGATTGAAAAATAAAAAATTTGAAAGTAGGGTTTTGAGATGGGGAAAAGTGTGTCTGTCGGTCTGTCTGTCTGTCTGTCGGTCTGTCTGTCTGTCTGTCTGGCTGTCTGTCGGTCGGTCTGTCTGTCCCCCCCCCCTAATAACTTTTGAACGAATTGTCCGATTCAAAAAATTCTTTTTGCATTCGAAAGATCTCGGTGAGGACATCTAATTTCCATATTTTATTTTTTGATTTGAATAATTTTTTGTTCAATTTTGAACAGTTCAAAAAATTTTAACATTAGCGGCTATGGGCGAAAATGAAGCAAATTAGGTAAACTCTGGGTACAAGATCCAAGTTCCAATGAACAAGCTCACTGGAAGAAGTTCTTGCCGTGAAATATTGATTTGAACAATTTTTGTTCATTTTTGAACAGTTCAAAAAAAAAAAAAAAAAATTAACATAGTGCCTACGGGGAAATTTCAATCCTATATAAATCCTGATGTAATGGGCCGATTTGCTTGTAAAAAACTTTTATCGGAAAGCTATTATGACGTAGAACATGTACAGATAAAAAGTTCATCCAGAACTAACGAGCCTATTTTCTTATGAAATTTTTTGATCGGGATTTTCGAGAATATTTTTGAATTAATGAAAGATTAAATGAATAAGCAAAATAATGAATGAATAAATGAGTGAATAAATACATGAATGACTGAATAAATGAATGATTGAAAGAATCTGTATTAACCGTTGAAAAAGGCACATTTGAAGCAATTAAGAACTAAAGCTAAACGAGAAAGAGAGAGAAATAGCTAGATTATAAATTTGAAGCTGGTCTATACGGGAAAGTAGGCTCGTATAGTTCTAGACGGAACTTCTTGTTAACTTTATCAATTACTCGTCACTTTTTCTTCTATAGCATAATTATTTCTTTTCTCCTTTGCTGCCATTTTATCCACTGTAATTGCTGTGAAAGAAGCACACATCTCAACTGCGCAATCAGTCTATCGAGCGATAGGTTATAAACCAACTCTAAATGTTATCAACAGGAGAGTTATTAAGGAAAAAAAATAGATTTGGAAGGGGAGACACTTCTCAAAGAAACAATGTTTTAAGCCTGAATATACTGGATAATATGTTTACTTTTCAGGAATGCTAAAGAATCTGGAATACAAAGATTGATAGCGCTATAAAGCATTTACACACGCTGTCGCGGCCAGGTTCACGACATCAGGGCGCGTGATACGTAAAGTGGCATAAACAATAAAACACAAATTTTTTTGGTTAACTAGATTAATTTATTCACTTATATAGATATTAACTTAGGCCAATGAGACTACTACTATTAAAAAGGAAAAGGAAATGTGCAGGGAACGAACCATGTCCGGGTCCAACGGGCAGCACTTGTTGTGAATTTTAGTCCATATGTGTCGGTGGGTGATTCTTCCTCGTCCGGAAGCGAATGGTGATCATCATAGTCCTGCTTGCAGAAGAGGTCTGCCGCGCCTATTTTATAGACGGCAGATGTTGTCAATCAAAAATTGTACAGAAGGGGCCCATCTCTGCCTTGGAAGATGAAGTGGTTTCAGGGAAAAACTGATCACCTCTGTCCAGATCTGATGATGCTCTGATGCAGTTCTTATGTAACTCTCATGTTCTCTGATGATGATTTCTGACGATGTTTTTGGTTTTAATTCACCAAAAGCCCCTTGCTGATTTGATGGGAGGTCTTGACCAATTCAGGCTCTTCTGGCCTCCCATCTTTTCTTAGATTTCTCCCAACCAGGGCGCTTCCCGTCGGCCGTTGGCTGGCGAGTTTATCTGTGGGGCGGTACGCAGATCCACGCAATCAGAGCGTTTTGCTTCTGGTGTTCTCACGGTGTTGTTGCCTCCTCCGCCATCTTGAGTTATAAAATTTATATTTATCTTATCCCTCCAATGGGCCTTTGTTGAGAAAATCTCTTCAGCTATTGTTGGTCCAGACGGACTGTCGCCGCTGGTCGTAAAAATGCCTATTACATTGTAACCCCCCATCTTTCTGTTACGACACACGCATAACTAGACTTTTGAAAATGGAATAGTTAAGCATTGAACTGAATAGTTCCCGACAGATTGAGCTCCGCCTATGTCAAGATAAACAAGTCAGATAGAGTCAGGGCGATTGCACACGATTTTGAAATCAAGCTACCTATATAGTGTCCTAGGTTGAAAGACAGAAAAAGCATGAAAAAGGTGTACATCAGCCCAATTACAATATCTGTTAGTGTGTTTGGTGGAAAGATGGGAGCTCTTTGGCTAGAATATTTGTGTGCTCGGGCTGGCTTTATTTACAATGGTAATTAAGGAATCACTTTTAAATGGCAACGATAAAGGCTGGTTTAAACGTCGGGGGGACGTGATAGTCAACACGGTATATCCGATTCCGCGGTATAACGGGTTTTTACTGTATTTTGTCTGAAGGGACGATGTTTAAATTATATTTTTCCTTTAAATTTAAATATTCGGAGACAGTTTTGAGTAAGCCAGTTTTAATTGCACTTTTGTTTTATGCAATTAATGTAGAGTTCTTTTAAAGCTGTAGTTAATATGATGTATTTATGAATAAAGTCCCGCGTTGTTTATACGCCGCCAATTTACCTGTGCTTATGTATGTTTTTTGAACGAACACAATGTTCATTTCTCAATCACGTCCACATTTCCAGGCCTACGTAAATGAAAGAAAAACAAAATCTTCTTCACCACCTAATACAAGTTTCTAATCTTTAAGATAATTTTTTAAAAATCTCTTAAAACAAAGCTTTGAAAAATATTTGTCTTTCGTTTTAAATTTTACCAGGCATTTTTTGAAATTGAAGCAATATTATTCACGCACAACGTTATATATCCTACGATTCCCCAAGAGTATTACAAAAACGCACTAGCAATTGAATTTTAAACTGAATCTGACGCAAAACTTTCAAGTGAAATTCCGGCTTGAATAGCACATAGCCATATAAATGTCTCGTCCTTATCCAGTTGATTTGTCACCAAGTCTCGAAGGATTTTAGCAGCATTGCAAATACGAAAAAACATGTCTGATAGAAAGTACGAAGCGAGAGATAACATTTTTCAAGAGACATTTAAAAAAAATTCTTTTGTGATACATGGATAGAAGGGAGTGCTAAGTATGTTACGAAATGCATCCCAAATTGTTACACATCCATAATTGTTACACGTACAATAAAACTTTTTTTCTTCCATTTTATTTAATACCCCCCCCCCCCCAAAAAAAAAATGTGTGTGTATTAAGTACAAACGGGTCTAGAGAAGAATTTCTTTAAACCACTTTGTAATCCATACCGATTTATACTCGAAATTTGATATTATTATTTCTATTTCGTTTTAAACTTTACCTCCACATTTTTAAATTTATTATTTAAATATTTAATTTATTTTTGAAATGACAAAAAACTTATCTTTATTATGCAATAAGTCTTCTTTTATGCTTTCTTTTACTTTTACGAGAAATTAAGTTAGAAGAAAGGCTTTTACGTGCTTCAACTGTTTTTACCCCCTAACTGTGTTGAATTGTTTAAACTACGTTTTCTCAGTTTAGACATAAAAGTATTGCATTTAAGTGATAAAATTTTAAAACGTAAACTTCAGTTTTCAATTTGATATGTTTGTTAGAACTATGGATGATTTTTTCTCAACGTAAAGGATAAAATAACAAATTTTAAAAAGAAATAAATGTTTTTACATAACATATACTATTAATAATGTATAAATGAGATAGGCAAAAATTCTTAAATAAAAATAAAATGTTTAAAAGGAGACTTTTTACTTCTTATTCTCAGTAAAATTTTGGTCTCTGTTGCATAGGGTTTTTTTTATTTTTATTTGTAATTATAACTACATAAAATTAAAAAACCCTTAACTTGTAAAATTAGAAAAAATCATAACAATTTGTTGTTTTCTTAATTATGCAAATGTATTGATATTTATACGGATAGCTAAACATGTGTGCTTCCGTGACAATACACATCTATTTTCATCATTTTTTCATCATTTTCATTCATTAAAATCATGGCAAAGTGGTTTTTTGATCTTCAGTTAGTGAAAACTTTAAAAGTTCGAGTAACAAAAATAGCAAATAGTCTTTGCTTAAAATGAAAATTTCAAAATAATGTTTTATACTTTATTTTATTATCTCTATCTTGTTTTTTTCAAAAATATCTTTTAAATCACATCAAATACAAAATTAATTGTTATGGAGAAGAGATAAATGTTTTCGCATTGCAACTTCTCTTCAGTTTTAAAACTTGGGTTTTTATGCAGATAGTTGAAATGAAGCGATATCAAAGTGCCTCTAAAAACATGAAGTCTAAACAACTTTTCTCTTACTAATGCTTATCTTTTCTTTTCCATCGCTTACTCTTATCTGAGATTTTTTCCCCTACATTCTAAGATTAACTTCTTATTCGATTTCGTTTCTCTATTTCTATTCAACTCTTACCAGAGTTTGATAACTCTATTAATGATAATCGCTGATGTTGGAGATCTTTGCTTAGTGAACAAAAACCTAGATCGTATGATATATAAAGGTCTTAGTATGATGAAATCCTTAGTATTGTATATTTTAGTACTAGATCTATTATTTGCGAAAACCGAAATCGGAATTCCATACTTGGAATTCTATTCAAAAATTCCAAGTATAGAATTCCAATTTCGGTGTAGTTTATAAAATGGTATTTATTTTTGTACTAGCAGTACCCATGCGGCGTTGCCCGGGCTGAATTTTAAAAACGTAGCCTACGGTTCTGTCCTTGCGCCGTATAAAGAAAGTAAGAGTATAAAAAACGTCGCCTGCTGCGATGCCCTTGATAAGGACGTAAAAAACGTCTCCTGAAGAGTTGATCTTAAGAATATAAAAAAAGTCGAATGCGGCGCTCCCTTTACTAAGAGTATAAAAAATACCGTCTGCGGCATAAAGCCTGCAGTGTTCGAAAAACGTCGTTTGTCTATTTGCAAAAAAAAAAAAAAACATTAGACATTGTCAACGCTTGAAAATGTAACATGTAGAAGGATCAGTTAAGAAAACTTAGGAACAATGCCGTCAGTAGGGTCAGATTTGTCACCAAAGGGTAAAGCAAACTGCCAAACTGTAGCACGGCGTCATTTCTTGCGGTACATCTGGAATGAGTCTTCGCGATGGTCTTAGATTGCTTGCAAGAATGAAATTGCAAACTTATTAATTTTATTTTCCGGTTATGGTGAACTGTTGTCTCACTAACAGAAAAATAAGTTTGATAATGAAATGAAGCTTCGCTAGCGGTACCGGCATGTTGACGTACGCGCTAAGCGTTTAGTAAACGTCGTTGGCCGCGTAGCCTATGCAAAGCGTTTAAAAAACGTCGGCATTGTCCGTATTAAGAGATTAAAAAAGCTCCGTCTGCCTGTAATTAAATGATACTGTAAACCATACCTAAAAAACGTATGCACAATTTCGTTAGTATTCTTTATCGCGGTTTAGGGCCAACGACCAATTAAAAAAGTCAAATTGTAGCTTGTCGTCACGTTATTTGAAATCTAGAATAAATTATATTCCGTAAACTTTTCCAGGCGATATCTATTTAAATACTATTGCTAAATCAAGAAAATCGCTAAATCGGGTGTGCACGATGGAAACGTTATTGGCACCCGTAAAAATTAGTATATTGTACTTGGGGATCATTCATAAATGATGTCACGCTTCGAGGGGGGTGGGGGGTTTCGCGAAATTCTGACACAGTGTGACAAGGGGAGGGGAGGGGTTAACAAGAAGTGTGACATCATTCATTATGTAACATAGCGTGACATGTGACAAAAGGGGGGGGGGCATCCGCTGACGTGTGACATTTTGTGGAAAAGGAGGGGAAGGGGTCAAATATATGGGAAAAAACCGTGACATCATTTATGAACTTCCCCTTGGATGAAAAGCTTTAACTGGTCAGAGAGAATCATTTTCAAACATTATTTAATCTTACGCTGTGATGAGCGCGTGCCATTCTAACGCAACTTACTTTGCAATTCTAACGCAACTTACTTTGCAATTCTAACGCAACTTACTTTGCATTTTTAACGCAACCTACTTTACTTTTCTAACGCAATTTACTTTGCTTTTCTGGCGCAACTTATTTTGCTGTTGATTGTGCTGAACAATATTAAGATGTTCCTGATGGCTCGAGTGTTAACAATTAAACTTTTTTTTTTTTTTTTTTTAGTTCTCAAAAGCGTTAGCGCTTTCTTCCTTAACATCGTTTTAAAATAAGTAACTATTTAATTATTATTGCATGAATGAACATTTATTTTAAGTAAATTTATATTTGAGTATAAGGAAAAGTAATGAGCAATTAAACAACTTTTCCAAATTGTTAAAATAGTCTCATGCTTTTTTTATGGTATTTCAAATCTTTTACTAAAATGACATTCTAAGAAAAAAGAAAAAAAATATAATTTATTCTAATTGCTTTTCAATTACCTTTATTATTTCACGTTAATAAACCAGATTCTTAATTAACATTAATTGATGACGAAAAAATACTCATTTGAGTTTGCAATATCTTTTTGTGCATCAGTATTGAAAAATAATGGGTGGCTGACATCAAATAGAACAAATAAAATCAAAAAAGAGAAATCTGCGATGCTTGTTTTTTCCAACGACATAGATAATATCTTTAAAATCAAGAAGATTTTGTGAGCCAAATTTTTCCTCTTCGTTGAAAATTGGTGAGTAAAAGCAAAAAATGCGAAGGGGTATGGATGATGCTTCATAATAGGCTTCTCGTGTTAAAACAAAGAGTTACATATATTTAATCTAATTGCTTTTAATAACTGGAGTGTAATCAGAACCCTTCCAAAATGCATAACTAAATAAATAAAAAATAAAGAAAAAAAGTTTATGATATCCCTCTCTTCAAATAACTCCCAACTTAAAAATTCTAGATTAACATTTTCTCATGATGTATTACATAAGATAAAAGTTGCAATATTTGAATTGACATCAGAAAACTGTTCAACCCGTTATAAAAGAGCAAGAAATAAATTATAACCAAATATATCGTTTAGCAATATATTTGGTTATCGTTGTCTGTTGTGAACTATTTTACCACCATAGATTATGGACTCATCCGCATGTATTTTAAGACTTATACTTTTTAAGACTTAAGGAATAATAATTAATTACTATTAATAATGGCCTTTCAGTGGCTTTATATATTAAAAGATGGAAGCAAATTCTTTAAGCAAACAATAAGGGGACACGAATTTGTTTTTTTTTTTTTTTTAAACATAAATGAATTGTTTTTCTTTAACAAAAAAATATGTTAACATTAATAAGGGATCATTCATAAATGATGTCACGTTTTTAGGGGGAGGGAGGTTTGCGAAATTGTGACAAAGTGTGACAAGGGGAGGGGAGGGGGTAACTAGAAGTGTGACATCAGGCTTGTGAAACTTAGCGGGACATGTGACAAAGGGGGGAGGGGCGAGTCAAATATATCGTAAAAAAGGGCGAAATCATTTATGAACGGTTCCTAAGACGAACCATTGATAGTTCTTTAGCGGAGGTCACTCTAAATTTGAAATTCAGTTTTTCTCTTTTAAAATCCTGTACTGCTATTGAGTAATTTTACGTAACGTGAGTATAAGTTAACTTAATGTAAACCGCAAGCCACACGACAGCAGCTTTGTTGTTAAATTCTAAATCGTTTCTCGTGACTTGTAATAAATAAAATAATTTTACTTTAAAACAATTTAGTGAAAGCAAGTCATCCAAAAAAGAAGAAAAAACAGCCAAACAAGTTATCCAAAAAAAAAAAAAGAAAAAGCAAATAAGTTATCCAAAATCTAGGACGATTTAGATTTTACTCAAAAGATTTTCTAAGACTTCATTATAACTTAATCTAAATTTTCTTTGTCAAATTTAGTTTCTTACACCTTTATCCTGAGTTCACTTTTCTAATCGTCCTATGCTCATCAGAACTATTTAACAAGTTTTTCCTTTTTAGAGTCAGAAAATACACATCGCTATTTTTTTTCTTCTTCTTCTTTTTATCCTACTTTCCCGTAAAAGTTAAAAAAAAGTGCAAAAGAAAGCTTAATGTATGGTAAAAATATGGTTAAAAAAACAAAAAGTTAAAAATGAGTGAAGTAGTGAAATAAAGATTGAAAAATAAAAAAAAATTGCAAGTACTGTTTTGAGACTTGGAAAATGTGTGTTTCTGTCGGTCAGCACCTGCCCCCCCCCCCCTTAATAACTACTGAGGGAATTGTCCGACGCGAAAGTTTTTTTTTTTTCCCCATTCAAAAAAATCTCGGTAAAGACATCTCTCATTTCCATATTTTTTTTTTATTTGAACACGTTTTCGTTCAATTTTGCACAGTTCAAAAAATTATAACATAGCAGTTTTGGGAAAATATGAAGCAGAGTTTAACAACCTTGGACATAAAATTCAAGTTCTATTGAACAAGCGTGATCGAAGAAGCTACGACGTGAAATATTTTTTAGATTTGAACAAGTCTTTCTCAAATTTGAATAGCTCAAAAAAAAAAATTAAATTAGCGCCTACGGGAAAATTTCAATCCTATATAAATCATGATCTAACATATGATTTGCGTGAAACAAACTTTACAGGAAGGATCTCATGGCGTAGAACATGTGCGGTACGAAGCTGAACCAAAACCAAACGAGCCTATTTCCCTATAAAATTTTTCGCACGGGAGCACAGTGGGGCCAAATCCCAAAAAGCTGGCCAAAATTCGAAACATAAAGTTTACGTTTCCGTTATTTCGAGTCGTGGGTCAGGTTGGGTAAGGGTCCGTAGGTCGTATTCCGGACTCCAGTGGGGCCAAACCCCAAAAAGCTGGCCAAAATTCGAAACATAAAGTTTACGTTCCGGTTATTTCGAGTCGTGGGTTAGGTTGGGTAAGGGTCCGAAGGTCGAATTCCGGACTGCAGCGCGCCCTATACCTTATACCTGCTTCTGTAAAAGTTGAAAGTGTACCCTCAGTCGAGCTAGACGCGTCCTGCAGTAAGCAAATATTTCAACGCTATATTCAAGAGGACCCGCCAAATGTCTAAAAATCAACCAATTAGCTTTTTTTTAATGGAATCAGCAGCTGCAAGTAAGTAAAAGATCATTATGTAACACAAAATTGATAATAATAGTTTACGCGATAACAATAAACGAATTATTTGTACGAAATCGAACGTAAGATTACAACAGATAATTTTAAACACGTAGAGGAAAGTTTATAAGTTCTTCAGAGTTCTGCGACTTGACCGATTGCATGTTGTAGATGGAACTATTATTGAATGAAAACAATTTAAACTGGCTGCCTCTAGCTGCCCCTGTGTCATTGGTGCGAGTTCTTGCAATGTAAAACATAGTTTTATGAATTTCGTACATTAATGAAGCGGAATTATTTGCTCTTTTTCTTTAATTTGTCTGCGGTTTTCATTGTATCGAGTTCTACACCGAGAGAAAAATAAAGTAGTCATTACCAGATTCGTATAGTAATTGGGATTCAAAGGTTAAAAATAGCAATAGCAACTGTTTTTGATGTCTCAACTATATTTTTCTCTCGGTGTATCATACGTAATCCTATTTTATGAATATTCGCTTTTTCTTCTAAAATAATATTTTTGAATAAATAATAGTAACAAGGTTGAATATGGAATTATCCATCTATATAGATATTATATTTTCCAATTTTAGAATCTGTCGCTGATAAACATGAAGCATTTGGCCTGACGAGAGAGGACATTTTTTCGATATTAAAAGCTTCTTGGGATTTGGCCATACTGTAAAATCCGCCATTTTGTTTTTATTTCAAATTTTGACTTCGGGTTCATGATCAGCGACCCCGAAAAACCCCCGAGTACTAACTTTCGACTACATTTATACCGTTCTCGAATTATGGCAAGCTTTTTGGGATTTGACCCCACTGTGGGGAGTGAAATAAGGAATGAATAAACAAATGAATAAACGAAGAAATAAATAAATGAAGAAATAAATAAATGAATGAATAAAAATAAATGAATAAATAAGTTAATGAATGAATAAATAAATGCATGAATGAATGAATAACTGCATGAATGAGGGAACGAACATGTATAAACGATTGGCTCGTATATTTCCCAGGCGGAACTATACAATATACTATACACTGTTAGAAATTTCATCATGAAATTACGGTTAAATGACCGGCAGCAGTCTGTCCATCTAATTCACCGTTAAATTTACGGTTTGGAACATTTTTCTATCTTTACGGGACCTAACCATTTATAATTAACTTGGTTAAAAAGCCGTAAATGCAAAAGTTTACGGTTTTATCACCATTTAAAAATTGTTTCAAAACAAAATTTTCACTGTTTTTGAGCCATTTCAAGGCGTAGAATCTTTGAGGCGTAGAAACCATGAACAAAGCTAGCAGGACTCGAACCCCGAATGAGTGGTGTACTAGTCTTACTCTCTATCCACTCGGCCACCGTCATCACGTAAAGCGGACGTTTATTTATCAATAAATCTTCTTTTCCAACAGGCAAACAGCCTTAAAATTGAGATTTCAGTCTTTGATTGGATCTAAATTTATTTTTGGTTTAAATTTACTTTATATTGACGAAAATAATTTTATTTGCTGCAAAAATTAAAATACAAACAAGCTTCAGCAGACAATAATAATAAAATTACACGTTAATTTAAAACACAAATGAGCAATAAAATGCAGACATATGTTTCGGGATTGCTTGGAATCCCTTTTTCAATGCGACAGGGAGCTTCTAGATGCAAAACTTGGATGTTTTGCATCTAGAAGCTCCCTGTCGCATTGAAAAAGGGATTCCAAGCAATCCCGAAACATATGTCTGCATTTTATTGCTCATTTGTGCTTTAAATTAACGTGTAATTTTATTATTATTGTTTACTTGCACAAAGTTAAATTATTTTTATTTTTATAAGCTTCAGCAGCTCAATATATGGGTTCGCTCATTCGCAAACAGTTTGGGTATAAGATGTCTCCAATTTTTGATTTACGTGTGCATGTGTTTCTATTTAGTATCCACTGCTTAAGCCACTTTTTTTTCCTCTTTTTTTATATACGCATGCAGACTTTAACTGATAAATCCGTATTCCTATTTTAAAACAGCGTACGACCGGCAAGGTTTCGCAATCAAGATGGACGCCCGATTCTTATTAAGCGCTTGAAAATTACGGTTAGTTAAACGTTCTTTAGTAGAAACAGAGAATAAACTATTTGTTTCGCAATCAGCGGTTTGAGTACCATATTTTTAATGGTTATTCAACTGTTGTAATTTAATATGGTAAAATAACAATCAAATAAATGGTTATTGTACTATTTTCCTACGGAAATTTTTAACAGTGTATTTATATACTACTTTTTTTTCTTTTTAAAAATTTACAAACCATTGGATGAAATACCTTAGAAAAACACATTTATGCTTTGTACGTGTGGTATACGGGAATCTTTCAAGTTTAAAAGTACTAATGTGCGCTAAAAACAGAGATGATTTCAAAATGCATTTGTCTTAGAGCAACGTACAACTAACAGGTCCGCACCGTTCACATCTGCAATGTCGTGAAGCTCATGGTGGCGCCATTTTAAAAGAAGGCGCCAGAACCATCAAAGGCGCTTTTAAGAAAGCGGCCGTTAAATCTCCCAATAAAACCGAAATAGCCCGAAAAAAACGAAACGAACCCGAAAAAGAATTCGGTTAGGTAATTCGAAAAAAAACGGGTGTTTTTCAACCATTAAGTAAAGCTTTTTAGTAGGAATTCGCACGGCGGCGCCGATCAAGTTTGGTTCTGGGTTAATAACTAACATTTAATGTTAAATAATTTGAAAGCTCTTTTACTGTGACCGCGTACTAACATTTTTTTTTCCAGCTCTGGAATTTCTGAAGTCGATTCCTTAACTTTGGAAAAGATCAGCTACCTTTGTATGTTACAAACTACTCCCCATCTTTAATTATGCAAACATCGATCATAAATAACGTTTGATCTTTAGGTCTAAGCAATTCAAACACAAGATTTAAAAATATAAATACGAAAAAAACTAGATATTTTAAACACAATATATTTTTAAACATCCCGATTTCATTAAAATGTCGTAGATTTTAATTGAATCGTTTATTTCGTGAAGGCAACAACTCTTAAAAACAATTTTTTTTTTCAGAAAAAATATCTATGAAAAGTTGGAAAACTTTACTAGTCTGAACTTTTACTATTTTATTTTTACGGAGATGTTACCTTTTCGAAAGAAACGATTTAATTTTGTAATTTATTGAAAAAAATGCTTAGGAAAAATTCCCATATAACTGTAGTAAAACAACTCATTTAAAAAAAACCTCACCTATATTAAAGTTTCAAATAAGAGTTATTTTAAATTATTTTCTCAAAACTTACAACATTGGAGGCATTAAAAGTAATTTACGTCAAGAAAACCCCGTGCTCCTAAAAAAACAAATTTAATTTTGTCGTTTTAAGAGGAATATATTGAATTGCTTGAAGTATTCTGCAGCTAGATTTAAAATAAGCTTAAAATGTAATTTTCCATGAATTGCTGCTCTTGTTTATCATCAAAAGTGCAATTATGTGCTACTTATTACAATTTATTTGCCTCCGGAAAACGAAAAGTAAATCTCGTTCCTCCTCAAAGGATTACGCTATTACGAAATTTAATTACAAAACAAAGCTTATTTCCCGTTCTTTAATTACTCTGAAAAAAATAGGCTTAGAAAACTTGAAGAGTTACCACGTGTAGAAGATTAATAGTTATCCCATTGAAATTCACAATCATCCAAATAGGTTTCTCCGGTTAATTGCAATTTTATGCCTAACATTTAACAGCCGCAGTAAAAGCAGTATTGTTGCAAATGAAATACAATGTTAAATACAAAGCAGGGAAAACGTTTTTTTTTTCATTTTACCACTACAAAATTACAGACACAAAAATTATATTTTCACCATGTTTTATTTACAACTTTATTAAAACTAGGCACTAATATTATATTTATATATATTTATGCATATCGCTAGCTATTTTCATAGGTTATTATATAGGGTCATAAGTTAATTATACTGTATTTTTTACTGACATAAAACTCTTTAAAAGGCGAAGGCTTTTTTGGGGTAGGAACGGTTTACAGCAATAGTAAACTTAAACTCCAACATGTTTTGGTGCTCCCTTTTCTAAAGTAACAAATGATTTCTGTAGCGAATATGGTAGATTTTCACATTTAATAAGAATCACTTGCATGTAACTAATGTGAAAGTTACGTTTTATAATACTGAATACACAGACATTTTCCATGGGGAAGAAGTTTTAATTAATATATAACTCTCGCGATGTATTTTAAGATTTAACCTTTTTATTTATTTATTTTTAAATCATACGCTACGCCGAGGATTTAAGCAAGATCGACTTCAAAATGGAAAAAACGTGTGTTGGAGAGAGTAGTTGGTAAAATTTTGGAGAAAACAAACTTATGAAGAAAAGTCTACATAACTAAAACTCACTTTCGTGTTCGCGTATATTTGAAATAAATAACTCCCGAGCTATAAAACGTGCAAGAAAGAAAGAGAAAACTACCCCTGTAGTATTCAGAATTTCACAAGAGCTTGAGATACTTTAATTGATTTCTTAATCTTAAATATATTTAATTAATTTTTCGTATTTACTCAAGTTCCGTGATAAGTACTACTCGACTTCTCTCTAACTTTTGTAAACAGTTAAAAAAAACTCAAATTTGCTTTAGCATGTTTGAAATAAGTAAACGCGCGAACTATAGAAAGTACAGAACAAAGAAAAAAATCCTGTTTGATTTAGAATTTGACTAGAAGTAACTTTAGCTATTTCTATTAATTTTTTAATTGTAAAAAATAATAATAACCAATTTTCCAAATTTACCTACGTTATGCGCTGAGTACAAGTCAACTTCTCTCTAAGGTTTGTAAACAGTGATCGAGGTTATCCAACCATTACTGATAATTTTTTTAGCGAAGACAATATTTTTCGAATCGGTTTTACTATTGTCTTTTTACCGATTGTGCTTGCAATTCTTTGTATGCATTATTGTGTAACATATTTGCAAATTGACTTCCTGGGGAAACCATCAATAGCCTGTGAAACTCCGGGCGATGTAGCTAGTATATGATATTTTGCTATGAAAGAAACAACTGTGCATTTGCGTCAGTTCAAAGAAAGAAGTATATGATGTCAGCATAAAATCCTTGTAATGGATTAATGTAAAAAGAAAAAAAAAACATTAATCAACAGAACTAAAATTGTAAATTCTTGTTCATCACGCGAAAAAAGTAGTTAATCTAAGGGTAAATCGAATTTCCTTTCCGAAACCGAAATGCTTTGCCAACGATACCTGCTTTCGATTTAACAATACTTTATAATTTAAAAACAAAAATCTTGAAGAGAGCGCAAATGACCACTTGCACGAAAGTGCCTTAATGTATCGATAATAGAGCAAATTAATTACTCGTAGTTGAATCTCAGTTAATTTGATCCTAATTCAGAGATTTTTTTAAAAATTACTGTTTTCTTCCTTTTACAGATTATAATTTTTATTGCTTTCCATTAGGTTTAAGAGTAAGTGCCTTATAACATGGTTTTTTCCACCTTTCTCCGAAAACTTAATGCTGTTTTACTTAGCAGAGTGAATTAGGAGCATAATATATATATATATAATATGCGTGTGCGTGTGTGTGTCAGTCAGGGTTGTAAAAAACTCACCCCATGTGGGTTTTATTAAAAAACGCGGGATTTTTGGGTAGAAAACACGGGCTTTTTGGGTAAAATGGGGAAAATGAAATTTCTTTTTCCAGCAAATTAATAATGTATGATAAAAATATATACATGTATATATTTTTATATTAGAATATGCATAATTCAGCAGGCACTAAAATACAGTTTTGATTAAATTTTATTGCCTTTTTATTAAAACAAAAAGGTTTTTTTTTTTTTCAACTACCTTACTTGAATGTTGCATTTAATTTCATTTGATCTTATTTCATGTATATGTATGCACTTTTAAAATTCAGTGATCAGTATGGATGACACAGTAAAACATTAAGTAATATTTATTTTAAACGGTTTTTCTGGTTGATCCATATATATGTATATACATACACAGTTAAATTAAATTTTGTTGCTTGTATAAATTTATTTCATTATTTTTCTTCTATATACTCGTAGTTAATGCATACCACATATTTTTCAGCTTTTAATTATCCTAATTATAATCTATTCAACAAATCTAAGCATAATTTTAATAAAGAAATATCTAAGAAATATAGAGGGTATTAGCATTTTACAAATTGAAAATTTAGCTTCCAAATTACTTTTACTTTTGAAAAGTACAGAAATAATGTAAATTTATATATTTTCATATTAAATATATGATGTGTTGAAGTGTGTTGTTCATTTTTCGTTTATTTTAATGTAACTAAAGCTTTAACTTCTTCAAATCTAAACCAAAACTGTTTTTTTACAAAATAAATTTTAGTCTGATCAAACCAAAAACCATTCTTATCATAAAAGGGAAAAATAAAATTCTAATTCAAAACTGCTTTTGTCTGAAATGTACAGAAAATGTAAATTTATATATTTTCATATAGGATATATGATGTCTTGATGTGTATTTTTCATTAAAAATTAATCTTTTTTTAATGTAACTAAAGCTTAACTTTTCCAAACTTATATCTGAATTATAAATATAAATTTTTTATTTAATCTTCTAATTGTGCAAGTTCTTTTCCTCAATTATCTTGTAATTGTTATTTCTTTTTATTATGATATAACTTTGAAATTTTTCCTTGTATATCTAATTTTCAGTTACGGAAATTAAAAACAATAAATTAAATATTCAATATTATTGACACATGTAGAGTTGACATATGTAGAGAAATTGTAGAATGGGGAAAAACCTATTTTCCTCAAAAAACCGACGGGTTTTTAAGGTAAAAAACCCAGCCTAGCGGGGAAAATGGGTAGCTACCCGGGCAGCAAATCTGACAACCCTGGTGTCAGTGTGCGTGATTGCGAGTATGTTTGCATGTGCTTCAAGTACGCGCAAGCAAGAACATATTTTCCACTAGCAATGAAATAAAGTAGGTCAAAGTTAGCAGCTCTCCAAGTTTCAGAAAAACTATCATTTAACAAACAAGCAAATAGTGTGACTTAAACACAAAGCAATTTTAAAACGATGGCAGTGCACAGTATTTATACTTTTTGCAGCAATGTTTATTGTATGCAGCTCGCTTGCTTGATTTCTTTGTTGTATTCCATTGCTGAAATGCCATGGCAGATAAATTGTGATAAATGAACGAATGTGTTTGTCAGAAAATATAAAACGAAATAACCTTTTTTTTTTTGGCAAAACATCAAAAAATCTGATTTCCAAGATTTATTATTCACCTTCTTTCCGCCTTTTTTTACTTCTTTTTGAAAAGGAATTGAAATTACTGTATTCGCGAAAGATTTCCCACCCATATTTAATCCTAAATTTCAATCTTAATATCATACCAGTTAACTTTGACTGCTGCTTTAGTGGCCCCCCGTTCGTCCTTACGAACGTACTTATCCGCCTTCTAAATCTCCATGTTTTCCATCCCCGGGCCATTTTTGAGGATTTTTCTCTCTATTTTTTAATTTTTTAAAAATATATATATATAATATTTTACAAAAAATGAAATATGGTAGTGAAACATTTGTTTTTATCTAGAATATCAAATTAAAACAATTTTCGGTTGAACCATTTTTCGTTGTTTAATAAATTTTTATTTTTTGTTAACCATATTCATTAAGAGCCCTAGCGCTAAAACGTAAATCGTATTCTACAAATGAATAAGACAATGAAGACGTCTATTGTTTTTAATAAGGCAAAATTAAAGATGTTTAATTAAATGATTAAGAATCCCTATGAAAAAGTTCCCAAGTAAAGCGGAAAATCATTAAAATTATAAACACAAAATAAAATTGAGATGATTCAATTATGTTACATTAAAATGAAAATTAAGATAATAGCATTATATTACGTAACTGAAAATCAAAGAAAATAAATAAAAAACAACGATTAAAAAATAGGCTTCTGCAAACACAATGGAAAGTATTTTTAGTTTTTGCCAAAAACATTTAGGAAATTATTCTTAGCAGCTAGGTAGTTTTCTTTAGTACTTATCCCTTCTAGTGGAAGTTTTTCATTCACTTTTTTATATTTCTTTTAAAGAAAGAAAGTATTGCATATATGCTATGTTCTTAATTCGTTTAAAAGATAGATTTTTTTAACGCAATTTTACTATCTTTACTCATTTCTTTATTTATTCATGCTGCGTACTGGTTTGAAAATTACTTTTATAATGAAGTTATTATTTACTTATAATTTATTTGTAAGATGAATAAGCTTTTTACGGTAAAATAAAAAGAGTTAACACATTGTCCTTCACATTCAACCTATCAATTTTTGTTTAGTTATAAAGTTAGTTTCTATTTTCGTGAAACATATAGTTGGGAGTCTCTTTGTGTGTCAATATTTTTTACAAACAATGTTAATAACTATTTCCTCAATGAAATCCCCCGCATGCAAAATCACATCCACTCTGAGTTTTATAGGTAACATAAGCAGTAGTCGGCCTACATTTTTGACAAAAAAAAAAAAAACTGAACATTTATAGAACTCTTGTTTGCAGAGAATTTTCGATTTCCTGTCTACCTTTGCATTGAAAAGTTTGTGTCAGGAATGTTGTTTAAATCACGACTACATAGAGATGTAATGGTATCAATTAATTTTTATAGAAAAAAATAAACTGCTAAAAATTAAAATTTTAGATTCAATTTGACATTTCGCTTCTCAGAAATTATCCAATTTGAATGAGACAGACCCCAGACCAGAGAGCCCTGAATAGTATATGTTGTGTCGGAAAGGGTTCTAAAATTCTTGTAACTCCCAAGTGAAGAAAATAAAAATATTCTGACCTGGGAACTTCTGGCTCTAAAAGCCCGGGGGTTGTGGTGATTTAAAAAGGCCCGGAGGTTGTGGTGATTCAACCAGTCTTCTATTTCTTGGCGTATCCATAATATTTCTTGTACGCACGAAGACTATATCGCTAATTAACTGAGACACAACAAGTCCACGAGTCTGAGATACATGAAAAACACGTATATTCTTTAAATGTTACACACATATTACTAAAAGGGACATACTCGACTAAACTAACTATTTACAAATTACAGATAGAATTTCTAGTTCTTGTTTCCTCATGTCGGGCAATTACGGCAAAAAGCTGCAGTTCTGGAGGCCCGTCTGTTCTGTCTGGGTTCTAAAGCCGTCTCCTCAGAATTAAGTTTCATTCCTACTAAAAGAAAGGGATGACGTCACGGGTGTTCTGGCGTTTGATGAGGCATATGCCAGGCGACCTGCAGTCGCGCTAAGACATGAGATGAGAGAACGGAATTTCCAACAGTATATGATGGTTCGTTGTGTTCTGTTTGTCAATCTCATAATTGATTTGTCGCTCTCCAGCCAAACTCCTGCAGACAAAAACTTCGTACTATAACGAGTAACATTTCGTTAAAATAGCTAGCAAGGTTTCTTTTCTTTTTAGTATTTCGTTTAACACGTTCACGCCGTGGCCGATTTTCATGTTTTTCTCTATGAGGCGGCGCTCGAATTCATGCTGTGCTTCATGTGGCGGCACCCGATGAGACATTCTATAATGCGGGGCACCGGTGGTACGCGCCGCCCGATGAGACAGTCTAGTGCGGTCCACCGGTGGTGCGCACTGCCCGATGAGACAGTTTAGTGTGGGCCACTGGTGGTGCGCCCTGCCCGATCAAACAGTCTAGTCCGGGGCACCGGTGGTACGCGCCGGCGTAAACGTGTTAAGACTGTATTTATATAATATACGTATGCTTTCTTTCTATTTTTCAAACATAAACTGCTAGTTTAATTAGTTCAAAAATGAACAGCGCCACTAGCATAATTTCAGTTTTTCCCAGTATACTGTCAATGACAGCTGTTGGTTTCGCCAATCTACCCTAAAAATTTTGTGTTAAGTAGCCACCATTTTTAGTTAACTGATCACGATTTTTGGTGTTCAGTTGGTGTAAAGTTGAAAATTATTAATTTTTGATATACTTTAAACCTTTTATGAATCTGTCTGAAAAATATAGACTGTGTAGTGTTTCTTAGCACATGAAATCTGTTAACTCAGTTGCTTATCGAAATTTCAATACGATTGCTCATTTCTATGAAAATAGAACAAATGAGAAATCGTAATTAACTTGCGATATTAAATGAGTTAATGAACACCATATGTTGAAAGAACTTTCTACTGTCTGTATTTTTTAGACAGGCACTTAAAATTTTAAAAATACTGAACACCAAAAATGATGTTCAGTAACACCAAAAACGGTGTTTAGTAACACACCAAAAATGGTGTTCAGTAACACCAAAAATGGTGTTTAGTAACACCATAAATGGTGCTCAGTAACACTAAAAATGGTGTTAAGTAACACCATAAATGGTGCTCAGTAACACCAAAAACGGTGTTTAGTAACACCAAAAATGGTGTTCAGTAACACCAAAAATGGAGTTCAGTAACACCATAAATGGTGTTCAGTAACACCAAAAATGTTGGCAACTAAATGTTTAGCTCTTGTTTCAGGCTTGTTAAGAACCAGTGTTTAACTCTTGTTTCAGGCTAAAAGCGATAGACGCGGTCGTAAGTATTGACGTCCAGTGTTTTCAAAAGCATAATGAAAACTGGTAATGCTCATATTCCACTTTATGTGAAAATATTTAATACATACCAATAACCTATAAACTCGCATAACTCTTAGTGGTAATAAGGGTTTACTAGTTGGGATCTGGATTGGAGTTTACTTGTTATAACGGGATTTTTGCAAAGTAACCAGAACGAGCAGAAAAGACGAGCATATTGCTTAAGCCGTTCCACTAAGCCACGTTGGGTTGAAATATGGGCCGCCTGTTTTTCCTGTTTCTTTAACCACAAATCCCTTAAACTGTCCGCCTGTCAGGGACAGGGCCGTGGTAGCCCAGTGGGTAGAGCATCTGACTTTCCCGCGTGGTAGCCTAGTGGATAGAGCATCTGACTTTCCCGCGTGGTAGCCTAGTGGGTAGAGCATCTGACTTTCCCGCGTGGTAGCCTAGTGGGTAGAGCATCTGACTTTCCCGCGTGGTAGCCTAGTGGGTAGAGCATCTGACTTCCACCTAGAAAGTCGCGTGTTCGATACCCGCTGAAGACCACTAATATACACTTGAGGATACGTGCATGTAAAATCAGTGGACCCCACTACCTTGTCCCGTGAGCAAGAAATCCTAAGGCTTCGGCTAACAGGTAGGGGTCTGGTGGAGAAAAGTCTGTCAGCGACAGTCCAACCCCAAAGTTAAGACACTTGGGCGTTTCTGCGCATAGCAGAAAAGGACGAATCTGTTCGAGTTTTAAGGAAGTTCATTTTGCAGCTGTGCTTATTGAAACGAAACAAAATGAGAACCGGACACGGAGCATTCCGCTTATACCAGGTCCCTAGTATATTGTGTATATATATATATGTACCTATTTTCATGAACACATCGTTATTTAAAACTACATTGTCAGTATGCGTTCATTCTCCTCAATTTCATTTTTTCCCTTCATATTTAACGATGATCATTTTAAAGAATTTACTATTTTGAAAATATTTTAAGTTTCAGAGCGCAAAATAAGCAAATTCATAGTCTTAATTTTTTTACTTATATATTTTATACGTGCTGGGATATGCAAGAAATTTGCTTTTCATAGAAACTTAAATGGGAATTTTATTTTTTTAAACAGCAATAAATGTCTTCGCCGCACACACTCTACACAAAAGCAGCTGTGTTCCTGAGTTATATCTTAAGCTTCGAAGAAATATTTTCGGAAATAAAGGCGCTTAGAAACAATTTCTTTTCTACGAAGCACGACTTTATTATTTATTCTGAAACTAAATTAGAATCTTAAATTACGTTGACTATTATACACTAAATTATGACATCATATGCTTCTTCGGGCATTTTAATTAGATGATGTGCCATACCTATAAGCTGCTGCCAAAGTAATGTCTCATTTCCTTTTGACGCTAATACCTAGATGTTTTCCATAAATAAAAGTGCAAAATGTGAAACTCTTGATGTTAGTTTTTGTAGTTTATCTAGTTTCGGTGGATTTTTTTATTCATTAGATGAGGAACGTATGTATTTAACTTACTGATTGCTAAACAGAGATGTCTTTTTTATGTTGCAGTAATTATATGAGCAAAAATAGCATAAGCTGACATTAAATAGTCAGAGTATTTTTATGATTTGCTTTAATTGGAGTAGGTATAAAATTATTGGAATTTTTGTGTGTATTTTTTAGCTTAAAGTTGTTTATTTGTGTAAATATAGTTTAAGTAATTTTAATTACTTAAGTAATATTAATGCCCTATAGTCTTAAAACAAGATATTACATAAAACCACATGAAAACGGGTCTCATATCAAAGATATAATGCTATTAATACTTAATTATAATTATGCAAAAGTCTGCAGCAACTTTATCAGTTAAATTTAAAATCAGGATTTAAATTTTAGGTTATATACGTTGAACAGAGAAAATGCGAGTATATCATGCTTACTTTTTAATAAACCGACTTCTAATACTTTTGAACTATCTTCGGGTCCTTAAACTTATCATACTTGTAGTCTTTTCGTTCTTTTTAAAGAAAACTCAAGCCATATTTAATGCAAAAACCAAAAACAAAAAAGGCTTTTCAAAGTGAGTCTTCTTTACATTTTATTCTGAAAGACATTGTTATCCGGTTACAGTACATTCAAAAGCTGCTTATTAATTATCCGTTTTCCTTTAAAGTAATCATTGTGAAAAAACGATTTATATCTGCTTGAATGCCTAATTTGTTAAATGCTTTGCACACTATCATGTTAAACTGGTTTTAGAAATGTGCATAAGATTTGTCACACTACACTGTTAAAAATTTCCGTAAGAAAATAGAAAAATAACCATTTATTTAATTGTTATTTTACCATATTTAATTACAACAGTTGAATAACTATTAAAAAGATGGTACTCAAACCGCTGATTGAGAAAAAAAATCGTTTACTCTCTGTTTCTACTAAAGAACGTTTAACTAACCGTAATTTACAAGCACTCAATAAGAATCGGGCGTCCATCTTGGTTGTGAAACTTTACCAGTCATACGTTGTTGTTAAAATGTCAATAAAGATTTATCACTTAAAATCTGCATGTGTATATAAAAAAAGAAGAAAACAAAAGTATCTTAAGCACTAAATAGAAACACATACACACTTAAATCAAAAATTGGAGACATCGGATTCCCGAACTGTTTGCGAATGAGCGAAACCATAACTTGAGATGCTGAAGCTTGTTTGCATTTTAATTTTTGCAGCAAATAAAAGGAATTTCATCAATATACAGTAAATTTAGACCAAAGACGGCTTTGGATCCAATAAAAAACTGAAATCTCAATTTTAATGCCGTTTATTTATTAATAAATCTTTCTTCTCCTGTTGAAAAGACAGATTTATTGATAAATAAACGACCGCTTTGTGTTGTGCCGATGGCCGAATGGTTAGAGAGCAAAGTTGGCATGCCACACAACCGGGTTCTATTCCCGCAAGCTTCGTTTACGATTTCTACGCCTGGAAGATTCTACGCCTCGAAATATTTCAAAAAAGGTAAAAATTTTGTTTTGAAACCATTTATAATTGGTTATGAAACCGTAAACTTTTGTATTTACGGCTTTTTAACCAAGCTGATTGGAAATGGTTAGGTCCCGTAAAGATAGAAAAATGTTCCAAACCGTAAATTTAACGGTGAATTAGATGGACAGACTGCTGCCGGTCATTTAACCGTAATTTCTTGATGAAATTTCTAACAGTGTACGCTGTAAAAAATTTCAGCTTAACCTGTCTCCAAAAAATTGAAATAATGGTGAAATACAACTTCAACCATTATTTGGTACTAAGTTGAAACATTATAATGGTGTAGTTTCCCTTCGTTTCCCCAAGATAATATTTCAACTTTGTACTAAATGCTGGTTGCAGCTAAATTTCACCATTTTTTTTTTTTCATTTTGTTTAGTGAAAAGTTGAACTAGAATTTTTAATAGTGTTGAAAAGTATTACAATTATCATTATTATTGATTTAAAAAAACATGTAGTAATGTTAACTGTAAAAATATTGTAGGAATATCATACATAATAAATAAGTATCAAAAATAGTGTTATAAGAAAAAGAAGTATTTTCACAGAGAAACACGAATGCTGTTAAAACGGAAGTATTTGATAGAGGCATTTTTTCACTTCACTCATTTAATAGAATATAAAAAAAAATGTATTTGAGTTCGATAAGAATTTAAAATAAGCAGCACACATTGAATAAATATAATAAAAGTAAATATTTTTCTATTTAGCAGGGGGGGGAGCTAAGAAAATAACAGTTCCTACTCGGAGAGCTGATTTCCCTTGCCTAATCCGGAAACCGAAAGTATTTTATTGATTTACTTACTTGAATCTGATGAAAGTTCTAGGCAACTTTGGAAAACGGCAAAAACTGCTTCTCGGATTTGGTACTCCATGCACTTACTTGGTGCTTTTTTTCCCTATCGTAATTTCCACAATATATTTATTTTCTTTCTCTTTTCAGTACTTTTGAACCAATTTATCTCGAAAAAACGATACATTCGCTGAATACTTTTTCGAATCGTTATTTATAATGTTGTATTATTTGTGAATATTTTTCAGTTCCATGGGCGATAAATTTTCTGGTACGTAATTGTAGCCATGATTCAAAATATCATTCCCTAAAATGAGCAATTATGTCCATCAATCAGTCATTATATTTAAATCTTTGACTGCGTATCCTGAGGTTTCTTCGTGCAACGTAAAATGATGAGAAAATTGCTCATCCCGCGATTTTCACAGGCATAAGCTTTTTACGTGAATTTAAAATATTATCTGCTGTTTCATTGTTTAAACTCCAGTAACGCAATTTCTGAAGTAATTAGACTTTTAATTAAGGTTGTTTTCCACGGATGGCTTTAGTTGCGTGCAGTTTGCGTATTTTATTCTGAGACTTGATGTTTCAGAACATGATTTAAAATAATAATTTAAAAAAATATTCGTTGAAAAAAACATATTACTGATTTAAATTACAGAATCTATGTAGATTTTAAATATGTATATCTTTAAAAAATGCATATTTTGAAGCGAAGTTGTGAAAAAACTTGTGCATTTAGAGAAGTAACTAACATTGAATTGATAAAAATGGTGCATTGCAGGAGTCTATACTTAGCTGGGTAACATCTAAACTTTAATTTTATAAAAATATCACCAAAGATCTTCACATCCACATGAATGAAAATCAACGCTCCCAATAGAGAAGCTTCAAAGGTTTAAAAAACTGTTAGAAGCTACTAACATGGGGTTCCTAAGTATTTACTCAATACGTAGTAACTCAAAACAAGTACTAAGACGCTATCACTTAAATTCTATTACTAACTACCCGCTTTTGCTAATGACAGACATTAGGAAATATGTAAATTGGTTAAAGTAAACTAAAGCCGCATTAGGTCTAGATCATAAGATTAATATCACAACATCGAAATAGTAGCCATGTTTATTTCCAGACCAACTGAGAAACTACTGTGAAGCCGTTATGATGTCGGGTTTCCAACCGGAGGGTTCAGTGTACGATACCCGACCCGCTGAACGCCCACCATGTACACTTGCGGAAACTTGAATGAACAAATCCATGGACCCTGAAGTCCCCACACAGTTCTGAGAATACCCCGGAGGGTGGAAAATTTTCCTTCACTTGACTCTTCGGTCCAGAAAGGAAGGAGGGGAGATTCCAGAAAAGCAAGAGGCGTATTTGTTGTGGCGTCATCTGGTGATATCGGAATACATAATCTGTTCTTGCACCAAGTCGTACTTCTACCATTGCCGTGCCCATTAGAAATGTAAAGCGCTCTGTGTCTGCCTTAATTCCTTATCCCTAGGCGAAAGATGAGCTTGGATGAGCTTTTTGTGGCATTAGCAACAGCAGCAACGCTTTCTGTGATTCAGATTGAACTACTTTTGTCAGATCTCATATGTTCCCGAAATCACCATTTTGTTCGTCTAAAGAACTGGCAGTTTAAAACATCAAATTCAATCAAACATGGCTTCTCATTTCCTATTAAACTATGTTAGTCCTCTAAATATGCAACAAAATACTACTAAAAATGCAAAAAAAAAAAAAAAAAAAAAAAAAACAGCAACTAGAAAAAAACATATAAAGTTATTTGAACCAACATTCGAAAAAGTTCTAAAAATTCAATTTTCTAAAAGGTTTAAATAAAATTTTACATTGAAGGAAAAACTATTTTTCACTCTTTGTATCTTTAATGTTGGAAGTATTACACAACTGGGAATTTTAATTATCAAGTAAATTTCGTTTCTTTAATTGTTCAAAATGCAAATTGTATGCTTATAATGAGGAGGTCTTACATGAGCTAAAGATTATTATTTATTACATTAACATTTAAGAGAATGGCTTTTTTTCTTCAAAGTTAATTGCAAATTTCCAGTTTAGATTCAACGCTTACTGCAAAATTTAAATATCGCCTATGAAAAAAAAAATTAAATCTATTTTCATCTTTTGGTATAAAATCCAAAATAAAACAACAAAAATTATGAGCATAAATACTTATTTGATCACATTCAATGATGAAATTATAAATGAGTGCTGCATTACTAATTTCAGGGTTTTTTCTGTTTCCCAAACTCTCCGTAGAAAATATGCTTTGAACTCAAAATATCGTGAAAAATATGAGTTTGGAGAATATAACTAAATGCAAATAAAAAAGTGTATTTTGGGCTTAAAGTAAGGTAAAATGTATGAAGAACTTAATACGAAATTTTATTTAGCACGTTTTACGTTGCTATCTTATTTCTCCCATTCATTTTAATTCCTATAATCTATGGATATATATAAACATACGTAACATAAGAAATTTGAAAATAAACTTTTAAACGCAGACCTTCAGTTTTTGCATTTAAAATTAAAATATTTTTCAAAAGCCCAATATCATATTTTTTTCTGAAACAAAATCAAATTGAAAAAAAAAAAAAAAAAAAAAGATTTTCTGACAAAATCTAATTAAAAAAAAAAAAAAAGATTAAAGTAATATTTTGGTTTTGATACCGTTTGCATATTAACCGCAATAACAGCGCCATCTATAAGTAATATAATTAACTATTTCTAATACACAAAATCAAAGGTGAGTTCAGAATTAAAATGTAGTGATACCTCTAGCTTAGACCGCTCGGCCAAATATGCATATATGCCTCTGAAGTTTATGAGGAATAACTGAAAATAGACCGCACGCAAACACTATATAATGCTTTTTTTTTTTTTCAATTTTTAAACTGGTAGCCATACATCTCAAGTTTTCAGTTTCTTCCGTATTTTTAACGAATGTTTTTGAAAAATCTGCAAAATATCATTCGTTGTTTCGATTGTCTTATATTTTGTCTAATTTTAACCATGGTAACACACATTCTTCGAAGTTTCAGTTTTATGCGTTTAATAACAACTAGCTTTGAAAACAAAGGAATACAATTTTATTTAGTGCAACCAACATTAAAAGCACTCGTTTATCACTATTTACTGTGCAGCTTTTCAGCCTACTTTACCGTAAAAGTAGAGGAAATAATAATAATAAACTATAAAAGAAGGCTTGATAAATCGTCCATCATTCTAATGTATAGGTGTTAATCTTACATTATCCTAATTGTTAAAGAAGAAAGAATATATTTTCGGATAATGTTTATAATATTCAATTTCCGATTAATTTTTTAACATTTTACTCTACATAAAATAAATAACTTCATATTTCATAGAGAAAAATTGGCTATGTGTTTTTCAAAAATGGCAGTCGAAAAGGACAGAGTAGTAATGAATGGTATTGCACTTTAGAAAGCACATATACGTTTATAAATTCATATCAATAATTCATAAGCAAAATCAAAAATGCACTTGAAAGGAATAAATTTGCACTTATCTAAATCATAATCGATAGGAAAAAAAAATAAGGGAAGACTTGGGATAAAAAACACTTTTAGCTAAACTCATGAACAAAGATCAATAAAACTATTTCTTTTCTGAACAAACTCGTCATCAGCATCTATCATAAATCTGATACGATAATTTTTCAATCCACTTGGAAGGAATTGAAACCTGAGGATAAACAATAACAGGAAACATTTTACCAATATGTAAGACACCCTAAAGGGTAACATGAGTAGACTTTTAAGAATATAATTAAATGAGAGATGGACAGCGTTTTGTATTAAAGTATTTTTTATTTAATTATTTTGTACTTGATTTTAATCAATGATTGAATTAGGTTATAAATCTGCAGTCTTTCTGATATTTGTTTGAAGATATCTAATCTGTTCAACATTCATACTCATATTTTGAAAAATATACATATATATACATACATATGTTTCAATACGAGGTCAAATTTGAGCGGCGGCCTTAAAGTCAAAATGCATTTCTATTAAAAACAAATAAAACGGTAAAGTGACGCAAATTTAAATGCATACACATTTCTTTTATTTTGCTTCAAGGATTGCTTGTTCATTAACATTTATTGAACTGGTGTAGTCTATTTTTCAGTATCAAATATATTGGTCACGTGGCACCGATGAAAGCAATGTAAACAAAGTAAGTCGTTGCATCGCTTTACATCGAGTTTGACAAATCTAATTAAAAACTAGGCCTAAATAAAGTTCTTCTACATTACATAAAATTAATGCTAAATAATACACTATAACTATTGTAATAATTAATAAATTTCTTTTAAAATGGTTAAGTTAAATGTAAATACTAGGTTGTAATCAAAAAAGGCTGTGAAAATAGTCTAATTACTTTTAAGATAACTAATTTTGCCTAGTGAACTCCACGTAGAACTCAATTTAAAATCTTAGTAAACAAAGAGAGGATATCACGCGACAACGATTATCGCTCATGAGTCCCTCTTGTGGTGAATTGCCTTCATTCATACCTCTGAAATCAACCAATAAAAATATGTTGATCCACAGCACTGCAGACCTACCACTGCAGACCACTGCGTACCTTACCACTGCAGACTACAAACGCTATCTACAAGCAAAAACAAACTTCTGCTTCCTAAGCCAATTTTATAGAACAAACATTTCGTAATGAGCATCAAATTCTGATTGTTTCTTCTCATGCGGTTTTAGTTTTAAGCGTAAATTGCAATATCGTTGACTAACAATATTATTTTTTTTTTGTTATAACTTACCAATAGAGGTCTAGATTTCTGGAAATGTATGACACGAAATCAAAAAAATAAACACATAATAATAATAACAATGAAAATAAATGTAATATCCCTTTAAAAATCACTGCTGGGGGGGAACCATTAAAAAAACTTGCAACAATATTTATTCTTTGTTAAAAATAACTTCATTTATTATCTCCTAAATTTATATTTCACGCCGTAAATGAAAATTTAAATAAAGAATGCTACTAATTTTTCACATTGGATAAATATTTTCATGTGTCTGGCAATATACAAACATTACTTTGTTAAGCTATTATTTTGTCGTACAAAGTATTTTAAGGGATCAAACACAAAAGATGATAAATGAATCACTATTTAACTATAATAGTGAAAAAAAAAAGTTTCATTTATTTGCTATCTATCACATCAACCAAATAGCAACAATTTAAATTGATGTAATATTTTTATTGCCAGTACAACTTTTATGTTTTGAAAAATATATGTATTTTCAAAGGAAACGTAATAAAAGTAATGGAACAAAGCATTTGACTTTTTCAGTTTCTAAAGAGTTTGATGAATTTTTAACTCAACTACATTTCTACTAGAATGCGTAATAAATTATAAAACGAGATGAAAATGCAATTTATTTAAATCAAAACGATCTCTTTAGTTCTGTAAATCGGCGTATTGCATTTCAAGAACATTCAAATTAGAAGATTTTAGAAGCACTACAATGTTATGAAACCAAAGCAATTGTAGTCTCACTTCGGCTGAATTTCAATAGGGAAACAATCAAATCAGAATTTAAAACACCTATATCAAACGAGGTATACTTTTGTAAATGAATTTTGTTTGTTATTGTATAATTAACGTACCACTATTTGAACTCAAAAGTCCTTAAAACGCAAGACAAGACAAACGTTTTTAAAATGTATAGTTACAGAAATATGAATCATGTAATTTAGTACAACTATATTTGTCTCTACTAGTATTAAAAGACAATGTCTGTATTTGTGTGCATGTCAGTCTATCTGCTGATTGTCTACAATAACCAGCGCAAACAAATTTGGCACGTATGTTAGTAGGATGCTGAGGATGTGTACCTCGAAGCCATTTTTTCAATTCGAATTTTGTTCTTTTTTATTCGAATTTAAGCATTATAATTGCAAAGAGTTTATATTAGGAAAAAATACATTGATAATTTTAATTTGAATACAAATCCAGTTTTTTGCACGCATAGGTACACGCACGCATTCACTGCAGCAAACTTCCCAATCTTAGAAAAAGAGCTACGGATTAGTAAAATTACTTTTAAAAATTTGAAGTACATGTTTTTCTTTATTTTCTTTTTTTTTTTTTTCGAATTAAAAAGACCTAAATAAATATAAGAAGTTCTATACATGACGAAAAAAGTTAACTGCAGGCAAAATTTATTTCTCTTTTACTTACTGCAGTAGTATGAAATGTTGGTTGTACAAAATGGCTTTTGAAACAAAGCATATAAACTTTATTTTCACACACCAAATAAAATAGAAGGGGCACTTTTGTTTACGTTTTTAATGTTCGAATAAAAACTAAATTATTTAGAAGCCCTTTTAATGACAACAATTATTTTTGGAGGACATACAACAAAACAGTTACATTTTCTATTTGTATCATTTTCACTCTAATGTTGAAGAGAGAAAAAGGAAGCATTAGAAGTGATATGATCATGTTTTTTTTTTTCTTTTTATCTCTTTTTTGTGTAGAAATGTAGTGTCAAACGTGGCATGAAATTGTTCTTTTTATACATTTGGAAAATAATTAAGGTAAAATAAACTACAGATTCCTTGGAGTAAATATACCTACGGTTTATCATACATGTAAAAAAATGTATTGTTATCAGATATTGCGTTTTGGTAATAGAGATAATTTAAAATATATAATAGATATTTAACTCAAGGTATAAAAACATAAACTTGATTTTCATAATCAGAAGCAAAGAAGTATGGTAAAGCCGCTTCTATTTTGAAGAAAAAAAAGGAATATCTTACAAAATATATTAAAATACAAATTTAAAAATCAATAGCTATACATATGGTGAAGAATAAAACTTACTTCATTCACTATTCTGTGCTAAGGATGGAAGTACGAATAAGTTTGAGGTGCATTCTTTAGTATGAAATAAATAGTTTTATGAATAAGAAAATATGAAGAAACTAGTATATTATGTTTAGTATGAAATAATTAGCTATATGAATAAAAAATATGAAGTACTAGTAGTATAGAATGAGTACAAAAGTGATAGCTGCTGCAAACGTATAAAAAATATATGAAATAATTATGTTCGCTATATCTGCGTTGGAATCAATGATTCTCCTAATGTAAGTTAAAGTAAAAACAGCATAATTCATTTAAAATTTACCAAAAAAATAAAAAAGCCAACACAGCAAAAAAAAAGTTGCAAGATTTTTTTTTTAAAGTTATGTTGAATGGGGGAAAATGGATATTTCGTTATACGTTACTTAATCTTTGATCTATTTTATAGTTGAAATCAGGGGTCCCCAAACTGTTTGTTCCTTTAAACAATTTGAATTATCTCACGGCACCGTAGTGATGTACTATCATGTCTATCGCCTGTGATACTTGTTAAATCTTTATGTGTAAAATTACAATTGCTTTTTTAACGATTTTGAAGGAAACAAATCGAAGAGAGAAGTGGTAAGAACACAAACACAAATATTGCGACTCATATTTTAAAAAGTCAGTAAAGTTAACTTAGTTGAACCATCTCACTTTTTATTATTACCATTAGGGCCTTGTGGCGCCATTCATCTCTGTGACACCGTCGGAGGCAGCGGGAACCAGTTTTGGAACTTCCCGTTTTAACTATAGACTCATCCGGACAGTTCCAGATCAGTTTCATATTGAGATATCTTAGCACTGTGAAAAAGATCCTAAATATATTCTAATAAACCTTTTTCGTATGACGTTGCTTGATTGAAAGTTTACTGTTCATTTAATGTAAAAAAAAATCAAATGTTTAAGTTCTGTGAAAAACTGGTGGCCTTGACTGTGACACATTTTACAAAGATTGTGTGCATTAATACATTTTCTTTTCAATTCTTGGTGACTGAAGCTTCATTTGTTTTGTATTCTTTCCAAATGTTTTGAACTTCCCAACAAGTTTTTACATTCTGTAAAAATGTTTTGAAGTTTACAAAAATATTTAAAATAATTTACCCACTAAAAATACTCATTTGCACCAGAAACATCTGTTTAAGAATTACACCATCTACATAGTTATTCCTTGACATTAATTAATGATAATTACATGAACTACAAGTGCATTACTGATAAAATAAATTAATTCATAGAGAGACAGCTTGTTTCTTTTACTCCATGCGAACATTGCTATTTTCTAGGTCTGATAGACTCTGCAAATTTTGGGAAAGTTTGATTTATACCCTTTGGGGTATATCTATATCATTATCTACTTCAACACATGACAAGAATAATATGTAATTTACTTAGTACTGAAATACAAAGTTAATATACAAAAAACAATTACAAAAAGTGGAGTACTTACCTATATTCTATGTTAACATAAGATTCTCTTGATGGGTAATGTCTTATTCGTCAAAATATTTTTGAGTACCTTCTGAAAAGAAAAATCACCTAAATAAATGCACTAAAAAGAAAGCTTACATAATGACTGCCCTACTAAAGAAAATCAAAACACCAATTATGCCAATTTTTACACCAATTATACCAGTGATTTTCAACCTGTGGGGCACACGAGAAGAGTTGGGCGCGAGAATATCCAAGAGAAAATATTACTTTAAAAAATTGATTAACTGACTGTACACATTGAAAAAAAAAATACATTTCGACACATTTAATAACTTATTAAAGTAAAACAAATTACTAAATTAAAACTTTCTCAATTAAAACGTACTAAATTAAAAACAAATTTAATAATTTTTAGTGACTTCCTTGGGCCTGTATTTCAAAGCAAAGTTTTTCGAAGGAAGGCTTCATATTAGAAATAGCCACTCTCAGTTGTTTCTATATTTAGCCGAGATCTATAGTTTGTCTTCAAAGAAGCCACAGCAGAAAATCCAGTTTTATAGAAGTAGGATGATGAAAATTGTAATAGAATGCGAAATGTCCTTGTTTTTTGTGCAGAAAAATCATCCTCTACTCCTGCCCAAAATTCAATTAGTGATTTATAACTACATTAATTTTATTACTAAATTACTCGTTCTTAATCTTGTTTTGGCAGTTAGTTAAAAATAATTCAAAAACAGAATCAGTACTCAATATACAGTATTGTTGTATACATTTTATGGTAAGTAGGGGGCGCTATGAAAATTATGAAATAAAATTGGGCCGCGAATACTGAAAGGTTGAGAAACGCTGAATTATACTGCATTGGTTTATATTTATTTATTATTTGAAAAATGGCGTTGACTTACAATTGCTATGGTTTAATTGTGCGACTAATAAAGAGATATATTTTTTCGTTTATTTATTTATTTATGTTTATTTAACACGTTGAGGACGCCGTGTACCACATGTGGCTCACATGCGAATAGTTCATCTAGCAGCGTGTACTTACTGGTAGCTTATATCGGCTATAGTCTTATGACAACGTTTTGTTAGACAAAAAATCTTCATGTGGCTAAAAATAGATATTTTACTGAAAAATTGAAAACATTATTTTTACAGGTAGCAAAAATCTGCGCAGTCTTCAACCCTCAACGTGTTAAGTATCACTAAAAATAAACTGTCTGCAAGAGCTATGTGAAAAACATCGCTTGCTGGAGGAAAAGTAAGAACGAGAGGAAAAACAAAATAATAATTTACATTACCAATATTATTGGAAAATTAAAAAATCCTAAAATCAAAACAGGTTAAACAGGCGTTATAAAATTCATTAACTGGTAAAAAAATATAACGAGGCCAAAGAATGCTATCAACCGCATAATGCAAAATTTAGTAGCTAATTATGTAAATCTAGCGAGGGAAAAAAAGAATTAATTAGAAGTTCTTTGAATGCATAAAAAAAAAACTTCAGAATTCAATCCTATGACTTAGTTTAAAGCATTAAATTATTTGTATTAAAAAAAAAAAAAAGTCAATAAACAAGTCAAGCTTATGTTCTTTTTAATCAGCATTAATATATTACTTTTTCTTTGAAAGATTCAGACCTCCCAACACTCTTTTTTATCTTCTTTTTTTCAAAACAAAAATGATATTACAAGTACAATAAGAAGTGTAAAGCAATATCTTAACGAAGCTATTATAATTTCGTACTTTCTAGTTTTTCCTGGTGCTGTTTTCTGAAAGCTTTCTTGAATGCTCAAAAAATATTATTATTATTATTTTTTAAATTATATTCAAAGAGAATCATAAACTATTAGTTTTTCTTTGTTATTTCTTTTGTGCCACTCCACTTATGCAAGCATATATTCACTATTATTTATCTGCGTATAATTAATTAAAGGCTTCTGAAATAAACTATTTAGCTAAAAGGAGTAACATAGCCAATCTATTATGTTTTCAACTGAACATTATTTTAAATTAAACGCATAAAGCCTTTTTAAAATGTGATAAGATGCTGAGATTTAATAGCAGTTTATTTTAAGCAAGCCTTTATGAAATGCAAATAATTTGTACTTCTATATTTCTAAGGAGCAATAGAAATATAATTTTTGTATCACAGGAGAAGGCCGCTTTGAAATTGCCTAATGATGAGCATCCTCATTTGCAAATGAGCTACCTTTTATCGTTACCAATTATTAATCATTTTATTACATGCAAATCGCTTTTTGCAAAGATGCAATTTAATTAATTTCAAATAAATGAAAATCAGATTCAAAAATGCAGAAGCAATTAAAATGAGAAAAAGAAGAATAAAAAGGAATATTCCCGATAATTTAAGCTTTAAGAGAATATTTTCATAATATTTCATTTTTCTGAAAATATACTGGACTCGCAGCTTTACCTAAAACAATATAAACATATCTAACGTTATTGATTTTAAGAGAGTAGAGATTTCTGCCCCTTTTCATTCTTGATCGCACACCCCCTTGAATAACTTTGTTTAGTTCGTAAATGACATTAACCTTTAAAGTAGTTAACGCAAGTGTAAGCCTTATATATAATATATATATATATTATATATGTATATATATTATAATAGTAAGCCTGGCGGTCATACGAAGTGACCGCTGTTCTAGATAGTATAAATATACAATTCTCCCAGTAACCGGAAATGCATATCAAATCAAAGAGATATTTATCAGGTAGAACAGTAAAGTTTAATGAATAAATAATAAAATAATTTCGGAAAAATATTCTTACCGAAAAAAAAAGACAAACATCCAAGTTATAATAAACTGTAAAATAAAATTATTATTTACTATATAATCAAATTGTTTGTGAAAAATGTTTATTTATATCCAACATAATCATAGTCAAAACAATAGTTTTACAGGAACTGGAAAAAAGAGCGCTGCCATTTTAATCTATATAAAAAGCGCAGACGATAAATAAATTAAAACAGACAAAGATGGATTAAATTAAATTCGCGTTTATATTAATTTTTAACGGAGATTGCAAATCTAGCAACGCCTCACTCAAAATTCTAGAGAACTGTTTTGATTATTAGTCGTTTTCATTATAGAAGCAATTATGCAGATGGCAGCACGATGCAGTTTTCTCGGAGTAAGAAATTCGGAATAAGCTATCGGCGACAAGCAGACACTTAAGCTGCTTATATATAAGATATAAACTTTAGACACAGTGAAAATGGAAAATATGGATTTCTAAGATTAAATTCTAGGATTATCTTTTGACTTATTTGAAAGACCATCCTAGAATTAAATCTTCGAAATCCAGATTTTACAATTGCACTGCTTACAAAGTTTATTAAAAATGCTTAAAGTTGAGTTTACTCATGTTATCTGCTAATATTTCTTAAAACCACAGTATTTTTTTTAATTAATCATTTGTTACTCTACTTTCAATTGATAATTTAGTAGCTTTTTTACCTAATTTTCTGTCTTTAAATTATCTGCTCTTGAACTTAACAGTTTAAAAATGTCCACAAAATGTGTAAAGACTTTTTAAAAGAAATATATTTTCAAAATATACTCTTTTGAAGTTGTTTATAAGATATACTAGTTAGTGTTTCGTACTTAAAGACATTTCTTTTAGACGTTTATGTAAAATGTTTTGCAAACTTGAATAAAGGAAGGTTTTTCATTTGCAATTATAACTCTCCAGAGACAGTTTTTAATATTGTAATACGTAAGAAAGTAACGAATTAATAAATGTTGTAATTCTTATTTGCAACCTTTTAAAGTGAATTAAGTATTTCATTTATTTTTCATCCGTTTTAGATGTACCAGATTAAGTTCAGACTGAACACAAGAGCAGCGGTGTTCCTAAATTATATCACAAGCGGAGAAGAAAATTTCCTCGCGACCCTCCGATAAAAGAGTTTCAAAACAAATTCCTTCCTTTGAAGCTAGGAGTTATTATTTATTTAGAAACTAAATTAGAATATTAAATCGCGATGATTATTAAAAGCGAAATTTTACATTATACGCTTCTTTAGACTGTTTAATTAGGTCATTTGCCGAACTTGTTCAAGAAGTTAATGTTGCAAATATTTACTTTTGCTTGCATTACGCTAATACATAACTACTTTTAACTGCTAAAAATCAAAATCGCCATTTTTTTTTGTTTATGTGCTTGTTTATTTGACGTATTAAAACATTAAACTTTATATGTCTTCTGCTTCTTTCACAAATGAATTAAATAAAAACAATAGTATACTAGTTATTTCAAATTAATAAATATTTAATTTTTCAAACTTTTTAAATAATGAAAATATAAGTTTAAAGGTCAATGTCATGGATTATGACATAAATTCGCGTTTCCATTGACACCCATATAGTACGTCTTGGGGTTGTCCATTTAGCAAAAATAACGACATGTTTTTTTGGAAAATATGCGTAAGGATTGTTTTTATGCATAAAAGTGCCTTTTGGAAATACTTAAGTTTATTTTGTGAAACATGAAAATTATCATAGATAACTGTTTGTTCAAGGTACTGCCCACTTTTCCGCTCATATAAAAAAAAATAGTAATAACTTGACAAATCAGAGTTATGTGGGAATTATAACCTCGTCATTTGTTTTATCATTTTCTTTGTTTTTAATTTTATGCTTTATTTTTCTGTTGCTATAATTTATATATTTTGGTATATAAAATTATAGCAATAGTATATTTTGGAAAATGAATCCCAGTCATTTGCGAGCATATATAATATGCTTTGAACCATTGCCTGAATCTAAATATCTTCAATACTTGGATGGCGATCAATTAAGGTACTTTACCTGTTGCAGAGGAACACGTGATCTTCTGCTTTACGTGCATGTCAGTCACTAATGCAGCTCGGCCTGTTGAATATTTAGCACAAATCTTCTATGACTAATTATCATATGATTAAAGAGCACCGCCTATGATGGCACGCTTAAATGACAAACGCGAAGGAAAACAAATGAATCCTCAAACCTCGCATTACCTCCACTTCGACAGCTAATCTAAGTGAACAACATAATAATAATGCTTTTTTTTTTTTAGTTTTCCCAAAACAGAGGTCATAACCTCTTCATTCCAAGTGTACCCAATTGGATACATTATAAAATAATATTTATTAACTACTGTTTGTGCAATTTGAAAGCTAAAACACCCAATTGTTTTTGAAATTAATCAATAGATAGTTTACTTCGTTGAAAACATGGAAATTGGGCATTAATTATTATTTAAACCAATTATTAATTAAATTTTTTTTAAAAATTTAGTTATTTTGTTTTGTAATCATTTTTTAAATCAGAGAACCAAAAAATTTCGTCAAAATTGTTAGTGCTTAGTTCTGGGGTTTGAAGAGGTTAAAATGCTTAATATATGTATTTTTTAATCTGTTACCTTTCTTTCTAATGGGCTGCGTATGGTCAGTAACCTTTGCAGACCTAGTGCATTCCCGGAAACCAGCATCCGTTCTTTAAAGTAGCATCACGATCGGCGGTGCCATTACCACTTGAGAATTTCAAAGCTTTGTTTCCCCCTAAATGATGCCACCTGCGCTCTATATGATCCGAAACTGCACTAGGATTTCAATTGAGCCGAGAGAACTCAAGCCAAACAGGGAGGGGGGTCTGGGGATGTCAAGGGATCTTTAGCATGCCGCATACGACATGGGCACTGACGATTTTGAAAATCCACCGACTTGGGCCAGGTTTGATCCTGCGAACTTGGGAGTACGAGGTCAGTTCCTTACTACTACACCACCCTGATGGCATATGTTTTAATACATAAATTAACAAAGAGAAAAATTATCTTATCTTATAATCCTATAATACAAACGTTAACTGTTAAAACAACTACTAACTCATCTATGTTTTATCAAGTCAGCTCCTGCCACGTCGGTATTCGGACTCAGTAACTTTTAATTCCTAAACAAATGCGTTTCGTTGGGCCCATAACAGGAAATCAAATCGGAAGCCATAATAGAAATACATGCTATTCATGCTGAAAAGTATCTTTATATTGTCATTTCGGTGTAGGAGATGCAACAAAATGCTGTGCTGTGTCCTCTGCTTGTTCAGGTCAAAATGTCACAGCAATTACTTCACTTCCTCAATTGCAACGTCGGAATTTAGACAGAGGACCTTTCGGTACCGAAAAGAATGATCCATGGATCATGGGCCGAATTACTGACAATGCTAGGAATTCATGCTGTTCGTGTCGTGAGTTAAGATCATTCTTTTGAATTTAATTATTCAGACATAAGTAAAATAATAAAAACAAGTGAAGTTTACAATATTTTTAGCAAAGTTTTAAAACACATTTTAAATAAGTTTGAAAGTTTTTGCTAGGATAAAGCCAAAAGAGATGAAAAGTATAGTAGGTTAGTGTTAAAAATAAGTTTCTTACCCTTGTATACATTCATAGAAGTTTTCGTTAGTAATAAATAAAAGATTTTAAAAAATGTAACGTAAAATGCTTTTTCACATTAACATCAATTACCTGTCTTATGTTTGAAGTAACAATTGTGCATTACTTTTTCATGGTATAAAACCTAGATTTGATTTTTAGGAAAATTTTTCAATTCTGATCCACAGAAATTGTAATTTTAAAACTTCGTACATAATAAAAAAAAAGTTGTTTCATTCTTTATGTAATTAGCTATTTGTTTCTAAACTTAATAGAAAAACTTTGCTTTAAACGTGAACTCATGAATTTTAATATGAGACGTTTTATTGCGTATTTTTATATCTTAATTTAAATGTGCTGTTCGAAATAATCCAAAAAAAAATAATACGAAATATTTAAAATATACTGTTAGAATAGAAAACACGAACATAAACGAGTAGTACCGCACTTTTTCATTATGTGAGTCTACACAATGAGCAAACTTCCAGCAAAAGTAAAAAAAAAAATAAAAAGTGAAATAAGGCTTAATGTATCGTTTTAAATAAAGAAAACTCAAAAATAAGTGAAGTAATTCAATAAAGTTTCGAAAATTTAAAAATTAGTGTGTCTGTCGGTCCAACTCTAATAACTTTTGCGGTAATTATCCGATTCGTAAGAGATTCATTTTCGTAAGAGAGCATTCGAAAGATCTTGGAGAGAACATCTGATTTCCATATTTTACTTCTTAATTTGAACAATTTTTCGTTCAATTTTGAACAGTTAAAAAATTTTTAACATTAGCACGTACAGTCAAAAATGAAGCAAAGTATGTACACTCTGGGCACAAGATCTAAGTACCTATGAGCAATCTTATTGGAAGCAGCTTTCAGCGTGAAATATTGATTTGATCAATTTTTGAACAGTTCAAATAATAATAATAAATAACATAGCGCCTTCGGGGAAATTTCAATCCCATATAAATCCTGATCTAACTGACTGATTTGCGTGGAACAAAATTTATCGGAAGGATTTTATGGTGTAAATACGATGTAGAATATTTACAGATACGAAGCTCAACAAGAACTAAACAAGCCTATTTTCCTATGATTTTTTTTTTGATCGGGGGTTTTTATGGATGTATCTCAATGAATGAATGAATAAATGAGTGAATAAATGAATGAGTGAAAGAATGAATGAATAAATGAGTGAATAAATGAATGAGTGAAAGAATGAATAAATGAGTGAATTAACGAATGAATGAATAAATGAGTGAATTAACGAATGAATAAATGAGTAAATAAATAAGGGCATAAATAAGTGAATAAGTGATTGATTTAAATAAAAAAAAAATAAATGTGTGTGTAAATATTTGAATTAGTAAATAAATGAATGCACGAGTGAATGAATACGTATTAAACGTTGAAAAGGGTTAAATTTGAAGCAATTAAGAACTAAAGCTCAATGAGAAAGAGATAGATATAGCTATATTATAAATTTGAAGTTGGGTAGTATACGTGGAAAAAAAACTTGTAAACTAGACGGAACTTCTTGTTTTTCACTACAATAGAAATTTAAATTAGAAAATGGTTTTAATATACCTCCTGTTAGTTATGTTTCCTTTTTTATTGATTTTTCTCGTCTCTTTCTTCAGTGTTTCTTCCACGGAGATTATCCGGTACCTTAATTCGATGCGAGCTGAAAATTTAGCTTCATTTTGCAGATTTAAAGTCAGATTCTTCCCACCCCACTTACTGTACAGGGTCATGAACAGTTAAATTGTAATTTCCAGAACGCCCAATTGATTATTTTAGAAGAAGTATATTCCCATACCTACACATGTCACACACAAATTCGTATGTTAATGTATAACTTCCAAAATTACTTTGAGTGTAAGTACAAATAAGCATTTTGTAAAAAATTCTTCGCTCAAAACTTACCAAATAAAGTCCAAAAATAGCTTACAATTATACGTAGATGAATATTTTATCGTTACAAAGAATACACTATATTTATCTTACTAAATTAATTACATATCAATCAATTGCAAAGTTCTGAAGGAATTTGCTTGTTTTCCATTTCCAAAAACTTCAAATCTGCAAAACTGTCAAATTCATGTTTTACTTTAATTGTAAAACGGGTGAGGAAATTATTCAAATTAAAGAACATCAGAGCACATTAATTTTCAGCTTCAAAAGACTAACTTGCATTAACCTATGTGAACTATTCAGATAGCTTTTCAGTTTTCAATACTTTCTGCCCCTCTCCTCTTGTTTTCAATTACTAGGAATTGTGTTGCCATGGACACAAGGCATTCGGAAGTATTTAGCATTCTATCTTAATAAATGATGAATCTGAGAACCGGGCTAATTTGTTGCATTCACGTTGGAATTAATATCAACTTGAAGTATTCCTAAGAATTTTCATTAGCTCTGCTGGTTATATTCCATGGAGAGCTTATTAGTTGCGAGGACTTAACAGGGATAAAATGTTTACCTAGATGCAATATTTTACAGAGACTTTTTCAGTTCTAATTGGCGCAAAAATAAAAAATAAATAATTAATTAATTAATGTAAATTCTATTGAAGTATTTTAAAACCTGTTCAAATAGAGGAACTTCGACCATTATGGAGTACAACTTTTACACTGTAAAAAATTCTAGTTCAACCTTTCACCAAGAAAATGAAAAAAAAAAATGGTGAAATTTAGTTGCAACCAACTTTTGGTTCTAAAGTTGAGCCATTGTTATTGTTACTAATTTTACATTCATGGTGAAACTGATGAAACTACACCATTAAAATGGTTCAACATACTACCAACTGTTGGATGCAGCTAAGTGTCATTATTTTTTTTTTGGGGGGGGGGGGGGAGGTTGAACTAGCATTTTTTTAGTGTACTTGTAATTTTTGCTCAACATGTAATTAGTTTAAAAATAAGAATCAAAACTCCTAAATCCTTTATCTTGTGAATATTTATGTCGGTTCAAAAGTACACTTTTTCCAATACGGTTAAAAAATGAAAGCCATTTTGAGAGCAATATATAAAATAATATTCCGATTAGATGAATACAGGACTGAAAACGAAAAGCTAAATTTAGAAATAAACTAGTTTTAATGAGACATGTAAACATATAATTACCAGCAATAAGGCCACAAGGATCCATTTACAGTGATCGAGAAAAAAAAAATTAATGGTGATAAGTTGCCATGAAAAGATGAGAGCTTATTGCAATACACAAGGGTACATCACATTCTGCACATGTATAGCGGAGGGTCCTTTTATGGCACATTTACTACATCATCTTTAGTTGGAAACCATCTTTGGTGTTGAGATTTCACACACTGATAACAGTGCTCCCTGTTATAATAGCAAGGCAGTTATATTGTAATGGGTATGTCACTTACCACATGTGTAGTTTATTAGATCATGTCGATGGAAAGTAATCTTCGTCACGAAAGGGTTAAAGAGGCAAAATGCTTGAGAAATTACGTTGAAGATGTTTCTTAAAATCATCCGCAATGTTTAATCTTTATGTTTGTTAGTTTAGGATTTCGCCATTTTTCTGATGATAGCGAAGGATGGTTAAATCCTAAACTAGCTATTTATCCCCTATTTGGGATAAGGATAAACTAACGAATTTCGGATAAGGATAAACTAACGAAACTGAGGTGAACGATGCCATGATATAAAAAGTCGACTGTAATTGAATATGTTTTAAATACGTCAAACCATAATCAATAAAATGAGTTTTAATTTAGAATTCTTTGTAGAGTAAGCTTTTTAAAGAAAATTCTTACTTATAGTAATTTAATTAACTACGGTTTACTGATGTGTTACTAGTTATAAATCCTCTACTAACACATAAATGGTGTTATAAATAATCTATTGACTAAATTTCCGTTCTATTATCATTATTTTAATTTACGCTTGACACACAGTGATGTATCTGAATTTAACAATTAATTAAGTTGTTTTGTACATTTTGAAACTTTTCTTCAGAAAACAATAAACCAGAAGAAATACGGAATTGTGAAATCCAACACTAATGTCTAAAAATGAAGAAAAAAACGTTAAAGAACAGTTTTGTTTTGTTTTTTAAATATATAGTAATTAGTAAACTTGAGAAATTTTTGAAAAAAAAATTACCAGTAAAAGAAAACACAAGTTGATTAAAGAATATGTTAATAAAGAAGTGTTTCATTTTCTTCATAAAAAACTTTAAAAATTATTATTCTTTTGATAAAAATGTAAGGTTATTATGGAAAAAAGAAGTATATTCTTTTAATGGAGAAAAAACTAAGTTATTAATTTAAAATCTCAAAGACAAACATGTTCTTATTCTTTTGTTACAAGTCAAATATTTTTAGTATGAAACAAGATGTTATAAAATAATTTGTTTTATTAGAAACACCTTGGAGGGAATGCCTTTCATTTTTTTTTCCTGACATTTTACTGAACAATTCTAAATAGCATTATTCTTGAATTGTTTCATAAGCATTACATTTTTCAGAAAATTACTTTACACTCTAAATATATCTGAACAAAATAGATGAAATTGCAAAATCTTGGAGTATTTAATAAACAATGAAGAGTATAGTGTTTCTTCATTTTAAATTAAGCATTATGAATTCTAAATTGGCAAAGATAACAATGAAAAATGGAAAATATTTGCTTTTTGTTATACAGGTTTTAGCTCACATAACACTTTCTACAAAAAGTAAAAGAATACAAAACAAATACATGTATTTAAAACAAATATATAAATAAATGATATGGATTGGCACTCCAATGAAACTTCCACTTGTTTTATCAGTTCAAATAACTTTTTTAATCTGTGTCGTTTGTTTTTAAATCGTTTGTATAAGTAAGGTAATGTGACTAAACAAATGTAAATCGCATAAAATGTCGAAATCAACTCAGGAAAAAAACTTAGCTAGTCCGTTTGGCAGATCGCAGCTTCTCACTATTTGCATAAAAATGTAGAAAAGCGAGTTACGTGGGAAAGGACGGTATCTCACGCTACGTAGCGTGTTCGAAATCATGAACAGTTTTTTTTTTTTGTTTCTTTATGTTTCGTATATGTGTATGGGAGCATCATAAAGTAAATATTTTAGTTATAGTTTCTTCTTCTGAGGAAGAAAGTTAAAATGATCTGTGTTGATGTATGAATGTATATACGGTTGAATTCTCAGTACGGTTGCTCGGGGAGAAAATACAAAGAAATGAGGGGAGCACGCATATATTATACGTTACATTTGAAACTCGGTGATACAAGTATTTATGTAACTATATATATTATGTAACGTAAATGTAACTATATAACGTTACATTTTTCCAATTTTTTCTATTCGAAATTTAAGTCATTTTTATTATAAGGATATTTAATTAACTGTCCTGCTCTTTTTATACGCTGGAATGCACGGTACATGATTTGCGAGGATTACTCAACAATTAAAGAGACAAACTGACCTGCAGAAAAAACCGTTTATTTCTACAAAGTAAGACTTTTCCTACTTTTCAACGTTATCCCCACCCACATTTATGCACTTGACCTAACGGGTTACTACAATTATGGTATTAAAATTACATATTCTTGGATTAAGACAAAAGCTAATGAAAATACATCATTTTCTGCTTTCTTTTGTTTATTTATGTTCTATGCATATAATTAGAGAAAGAGTTTGCGTGTGGGAGTGGATTTGTTTAAGCGCTGCTCAGGAAAATGGTAAGTCCTAAAGATGAAATTTGGTATACATCTCTAGCTTTTTGTGGACGTTGTATACCTCGAAGCCTAATAGTGACTAAATTATTTTTTCAAAATGTCAAACGCCAGTGATTTTTTGAAAACAAAATGCTGCCGTCTATCGAATAAAAAGTAGTAATTTTCACTGCAGACTAATTTATTTATGTTTCACGTTATAAATATTTTACTGGAAAAAAGTCTGGTAACTGAAAAATTTACGAAAACCTGTATTAATTTTATCCAAAATGTTACGGGATAACCTTAAAAATGTGACCTCCGTAATCACCGAAACCACACCTTTAATTACCCCCCCCCCTCTCTTGTAAATGCTCATTACCTATAAAGTAATTCGCTCCTCAAAGTATTATATCATCTAAAACACATACTGTGTTTTAATACGGTGCGTTAAATAACATATCTCAGCTTTAATTAAAGCAAAAATCTTACTCATTCTGATAACAAATACTGTTCACTGAATAGGAAACAGTTTAAAAAAAAGCCATTTAAGCTTTGTAATTATACTTACCATTGTACGTCTTTATCAAAGAGCCCAGCTCACCGTAACCAAAATTAAAGAACATCTTTAATGAGCAATAATTAATAAAAGCTCCCTTTTTAATCTTGCCGTGAAGAAAAGCTTTCAGTAATGCTGCTGTGATCGATACTTAGGCAGTCTTTTAACGGAAAATTAAGGCAGAAAATGAAGGGATTCGTAAGAAATATCTATGTTAAAATACTTCGCATAACTTGTTCCCAGAAAATTTCATGGTCGATATCTACAATTGAGAAAAATGCCAATACACGAAAAATAAGTTTTCTTTTCTCCAAGAAAGAGTATTAAATAGCCCACAACGTTGTTATCAAATCAGTGTCATAATACTTTTCATGAAAATTACTTATATATTGGAGAATTTCCCCATTTATTGGTTTTTGTTTTTGTTGCCAAGAGTGACTTCATATAATTTACCCTGTGGTAGTATATAGTCTCAATGTGTGTATCCTAAGATTAAAAATTTAAAAAAAAGGTATTTTCTTTTAATGTATGCAGCATTAAGCTCCAATGACCGTAATGCGTATTTTCGTTTTCACACCAAATAATTTTGAAACATTAAATGCAGACAAGATATTAAGTTTGAAACTGTGGCACATATGTATGGAAATTATTTATGTCTAATAACTCATTTCAGTACATGTGTGTTCAATTGTTGAACCAATTGAACACACGAGTTGTAACGGTGGTTCTGTTTTAAACACAATATTAACTTTTGGTATATAGTTAATGAATTGAAAAACAAGATGCTCCGCCTAGAACAATAACATTTGTTTTCTGTGTACCAAAATCAAACTTGCAAACCTAGCTATATCTCTCTCGTTTAGTTTAAGTTTAAATTAGTTAATACAAATATTTTAGCTAATTATATCAAATTTAACTTTTTAACGTTTAATACACTTAATATCTAAGCCATAAATATTGTTTAATTCATAAAAACGAAAACTATTACCTGCCATGTATTCAAAGTATTTGTAACCGAAGATTTTTCTAAAGCAAATAGAACTTTTCAATATTTAAGAAAAAGAAGACTAAAAATCAACAAAACTCCGTCTAGTGCTAAAACCACACAACTCAATAAGTAAAATAAATGAATAAAAAAAAGAAACGCGTTTTTATAAATTTATATCAAAAGTCTTTTGATGTAAAGCTGAATTTAGAAAAGGGACAAAGATTTTGTTTATTGAATATATAAATAAATAAAACGAAAGTTTTTAATTTTTAATCTTTGCCAAAGATAAAAAAAGTGGTAGTTAATAATACAAACAAGAATGAAAGAACTTTTCATTTCAATAATAATTTCTAAAGAAAATTGTATACAATTTTTATTTTGTATGAAACAAAACACAGACACAGCTATTAAAACACACACACAGCTTCAATTTCCCGTTACTTTTATTTAGTCAAGCTTTGTTAATGTTGTTAATTTCGGTTTTCATTCATATTTTTCTTTTTCGTTTATTTTTTTCCCTGCATTCATTTATTCACTCAGTATCTCACCCATTCCTTCATTCCTCATTCATTCTTTTATTCATTTACGTATCCTTTTATTATAAATTAGATCATTCACTCATTTATTCATTCAGTCCCTCATTCATTCGTTCACCATATTTCCTTAAGAAATCGTTAAGATTAAATTATTTCTTAAGAGTTTCATAGCAAAGATTCCCTCGTTTAGTTCTTGAAGAACTATTGCGTACGTTATCTACGTCGCTAGCTGCTTATGATAAAGTTTGTTTCCCGATCATTGCGGAGATCTTTTGATATTTTAGACGGGCACACAGACACCAACATAAAAAAATCCACTTTAATGCTTTTATGAGGAAGAAAGCTTTAAAAGGAATAATTTATTTTTTAAAAGCCAAGTTTAATAAAACATCTTATAAGCGATATATATCTTCATCTTACATTTATGCAAATAATTGTATGCTTCACATCATTAGCGAGATTAATGTCAAGTATTATTTTCAAAAGTTACGAGCATTCTAGTGTATTGGCTTCCGAAAAGAATGGTTATAAAATCCCTCTCGATTTTTTTTAAGGTTTCATTTTTTCACGATGATTAGTTAGTATCAAAATTTATGAGAAATAAACAACGAGTATCTTTTCAGAAGAATTTTTAAAAAAATGCTCTCTTTGAAAAGCTTAAAAAATAAAACAAAACTCAAGATTGTGAACTAAAATAATCCAGCCTTTTAACTCGAGTAAAAGTATTGGATAAGATAAGATTTAATAATGAGAATTGTATTTGAAAATATAAAGTAGGACACTTGGAAAGTACAATTTACGATGAAAGATCTTTTACAGAAAATTCCGACATGTCAAGTTCGGAATGCTCTTTTCTAATACCTGAGTTAATGAGTTTTCTGCTCTTTAGGAAAAGAAATAAATACAAGATTTCTTGTACTTGCTAAAAGTGCACCAATTTAAGAGGAAGCATTTTCACTGGTTTCATCAGACCAGCAAACGGCTTCTTTATAATCAGTTTCATCTACTTATTCAATTTTAAATGTCGCAGTAATACATAATAATACCAATAATAAGAAAAGTTAATACAGTAAAAATAAACGCTATGCAATATTAAAAGGTGGTTCAAGACGTTAATTTTGTGAAAAATAATAAAATACTCGCAATCCTAATTAATGCCTTTTATTATAAGTTTGGAGAAACTGTTGATTTTTTTTTAAATTTTTTTTTTTATAATTTGGAAAAACTTTGGTATGTAACTGAGAGAAATAATTCCCTATTTCTTCTTTTTTTTCTAATTTTCTAAAATTTTAATGCATTTTTTTTTCGAATATGGTATAGCTAAAAACGTGTAGTATGATGAGCATGTCTTGCGGTGAGAATTAAAACGTTTACATTAAGCGAGAAAAATATCCTAAAAACCAACGTTAATATTCTAAAATAACTATTATAAAATTCGTACGTGTTTCTAGGTTACAAGGCTGCTTTTCAATGCACGAAGATTAGAGCTTAGTGTCCAATTTTCATCCGCAAAATCACGATGCATTAAAATTGATTTCCAGATCCCGTATATGCAAATTTTTATTGAAATTTTGTGCCATTAATGCTGAATTTGTATTACATGTATTTTGTTCAAAAGCTTACTATAGTATTAAAAAATTTAGCTCAACATTTAAATAACGCAAATTGAAAAAAAAATAATGACATTTTTTTTCAACCAACATTTGGTACTAAGGTAGAACCATTATAATCGTGTCTAGTTTTAAGATCATGGTGAAACTACACCATTATAAAGGTTCAACTTAGAACCAAATGTTGCTTGCAGCTAAACGTCATCATTTTTCCTTTTTTTTTTTTTGGTAAAAGGTTGTACGATAATTTTGTACAGTATATGTATGATCCTAGGATAAATCCTATTCTCAATAGTGTCCTAAGGCAACTTTAACTGCACGTGTATATTTTCTATTTATTATTGGATAGTTGAATAAGTTCTGGCTGTTTTCCAACTAATGGCGTTACCGGAACTGCTTGAGTCAATTTATGATACTGGCACATCTATTTGCAAGTACTATAAGCAAGCTTGAAATTCAGAGTATATTATTTTGCGGAAGTGCAAATAACTTTATTTTTCATTGCTTTAAATATGTCAAATTTCGTGCCTGAAAAGAGTATTTGAGGGGAATTTTACTGCACTATTTTATTTTTTTAAAAAACGGCAGTTGAAGCTCACAGAACTTTTGTTAGGACTTACGGCGAACATGCTCTGTCTGAAATAACTTGTACAGATTGGTCTAGACACTTTAAAAGTAGTGGTTTTGATCTTAAAGATAAAGAACGCTCAATCGCACCGAAGAAGTTTGAAGTCAAACAATTGGAAGCATTACTTCATGAAGACTCATGTCAAACGCTAGCTGAACTTCCAGAATCATTAGGAGTCCAGAATTAAAATGGCCGCTATACGAGCAGAGACACAACGAGGTCATTTTTCAGCATGAGAACACTCGGCCACATGAGGCAAAACTGGTAAAAACCTACTTAAAAACGCTTAAGTGAGAAGTCCTATCCCAGCCGCTGTATCCACCAGATATTGCCCCTTCCGACTACCATTTGTTTCGGCGGATGACACATGGCCGGGCTGAACAGCACTTCCGTTCCTATGAAGGTGCCAAAAATTGGGTTGACTCTTGGATAGCTCCAAAAGACGTGTCGTTTCTCCGACGTGGAATTCAAACGCTGCAAGAAAGATGAGGAAAAGTAGTGGGCTAACGATCTAAAATACTTTCCGTAGCATGTTTTTAAATATATTTTTTTTAAATAATGCATTAATTTTGACAAAAGCACAGCGATAACTTATTCAATATCCTATAATAAGCAGGAGGTGCATCTGATAATGTAGAGATGATTACCTGGTTATGCATACTATTTGCTAGGCATAAACTTGATTCGTTTGAATAATATCAAATCATCAAAATAAAAGTGTTTTTAATTTTTAAAGCACATAAACTACACAGAAACAACGATACATTGTGTTTCCCATTGTTTTGTATTTGTTGCCGATTTCTTTAATCTACCACTTTCAATCCTATTTCTTAATGCCTAATCCAGTCGTCACACATAATAGAATCCCATACGATTTATTGTAAATTCAATTTCCTAACATAAAATAAGGGAGTTATTTCCGATGATTCGATTTGCAAATATTTGTCGGCAGCAAACAAAATATTGAGTAATATGGTTCTACCGTTCAGCTGAAATAATAAACCTTTAGATTGTGTTTGCAAAAAAAAAAAAAAAACTTGATTTCATTTTCCAAACATACTTTTAAAATATATGTGTTTTGAAAAATTATGTTTAGCTTACAATTGAAAACTTCAAAAAAAAAATTGTAGAATTGGATTTTTGTCAAGCTGTTGGTTTAAGATAAATTTCGAGAGTATTTTGAAACATTACGTAGAGATAAAAGTAAAAATAGTTAACACGGTCTAAAACAACTTTACTTTGCAGCCTCTTTTATATTTCTGGCATGCTAATCTATAAATTCATCGTTGAAACACAATCTTTAAAAAATGCCTTAAATTATACGATGGATTTTTCATGGATAAAAAAAATATCTCTAGAATTTTACAATAAGTTCGCCCAGAACTAAATAAGCATATATTTCCGAATAACAACATAAAATTTCTTAATCCAGTCATCGCTATCTAGTTAATTTAGGTTTTAAGCATTTTAAAATTTATCTTTTCAGCTGGTAATAAATTTAATATCAAAACGAAATACATTTATTTGAAAAAAACAATAAATACATTTATTTTAATTATGCTACATTTTTTCTAAAAGACCCCAACTTCGTTTTACCACGTTGAGAATTTTAAAAATAAAGTGGTTTCTTAATACATGTTAGAAAATGAAGAAACTGAATCTCTGAGGAAAAATTACTTTTAGTATAGAAAAACAACAAAGACAGTTTTAAAAAACAATATTATCCCCTATATAATAATCGCCTAAGTTGTCTGTTCGTCTGTACTCGTGTTTAAAGAGTATAAAACAAAGTCGCTTCCCGCCGTATGCACGCTTAGATCTTGTAAACAAGGAAACGGATTTTTATGCGGTTTTTATCAATAGACAGAGTGGTTCAAAAGAGAGGTTTATAGACATGTTAGAAAGAAAGAAGGCCTACAGGTAGTTGTTTTTTTATTCCAATTTTACGCAAATTTTCACACAAATTCCCCAATATGGGGATGAAGAAACCGTGCACATATTAATGTAATATTTAAATCGAAAGCGCTGATTTTTCTGAACAAGATGATATTTGTTCCAAGTTTCTAAGTCAATACGAACGACAGTTATAAGCTTTTTAGTTCGATTTCTCAAGGCTTACTTTGACCCAAAAATAATAATTAGCAGTTTCCTCAGCTCCGGATGAATAGTGTTAGCATAATTTGAATTTAAAACCTATTTTTCAAAATTGAGACATTAGTTTAGTTCTCATCGGAATCAATCTAAGATCATCGCCGAGGTGAAAATGGTGACGTTTAGAGTATATGAAAAATACGCAGCAAATGACGTGCTGCAATTTGACAGTTTTAAGTTCCCTTTGGTGACAAATCTCACCCTACTGACGGAATTGTTCCGAAATTTTTTTAACTGGTCCTTTTACATGTAATATTACTTTTAAAAGCGTAACCAATGTATAATGATTTTTTTTGAAAAATAAACAGACGAAGTCATTTAAACTCTACAGGCTTTATGCCGCAGGCGGTTTTTATACTCCTAGCAAGGACACCGCCGCTTTTTATATTCTTAGCTGCACAGCGCGTCAGGCGACTTTTTTTACATTCTTATGAAGGACATAGCTGCAGGCGACGGATTTTATACTCTTAGCAAGGACAACGACGTAGGCGACGTTTTTACAGTTCAGCACGGGCAACGCCGTGCAAAGTCTGCAATAGTTTTACTCCCTTAAAAGAGAAAAAAAAATCGGTGATAAGCAAAACAATACTGATCAGGTGCTTTTTCTGCCATAAGAATTAACTGGAGGGCGGTGACTAACGCTAGAGCGAACATGGAATTTTGCTACCGATCCTAAAGTTCCAGTATCAGGCTAAAACGGTTCTCTAACTATTGTTATGCCATTTAATTCCATGCAACGTGTGCGGTACAAAGTTACATCGCATTGCACAAAGTCACACCATTTTACTGCACATTGAAATATTAAAAAAAGTAATTGATTAAAAAAAATGAAACTTTTATTGCGTCAATTTAAAAAGCATAATACATCATGCTATTAAAAAAGCTTTTACTTACAATCCACTTTATTTCTTTTCTCTTCTATATTTGATTCATTAAAATATGGTATTGCTGTTAAAGACAACAGTACAATACCATCGAAGTGAATCCCTCATATATTTTAAACCCGTTGAAAATCTTACTTTCTAGTCTTAAGACCGAAATTTAAAGCTTCAGTTGCAATTGCATTTCGATCAGGGAAATCATACATGGAAAGACTGCGGTAAGGTCGCGAAAAGAAAAGAAAATAAAGCAAAAATAGAATAAAGCTGGACAAGAAGCTGAAATTGGACAAGATCACATTCTTTGAAAGAAAAGGGGCAATTTTGATTGCTTTGAATTGAAAATTTGCGTTTTATTTTTTGTATATTTATTTTCTTTTAATTAAAATAGTAGATTTTATGGTAGACGTATGTTCAGATAAAATGCGGTAAGAGAACTCACAAGTGATTTAGATATAATCACTGATTATGTATTTCTTTTTCTTTAACAAAGTAACTATTTCTAACTATTACACTTAAATATTAAGCTTCCGATATTTAACAATATAATATCAGTCATATCAAAAATTAAGAATTGTACTTACCCATACATATAAAAACGAATTAAAAAAAATATTTATCCCATGATATTCAACAGCAGTAGCACTTTTGTATTAAAGTCTAACAATAGAAATAATAAACATGAAAAATTCAATGTAAAGATGCTTAAAAATATTCACTACTCAAATAACAAAATGTTAAAAGTTCCAGTCTAATAATGTAAAATATCATGGTATATTTTACGTTTGAGTCTAAAAGTAAAGAAAGTTGCGATATGTTTGGATATCAGTTAAATCAACATTAATGCGCACATAACAAAACAATGCTTTATAACCAATTATGTACTTTAACAAATATTACGCAGCAAAACTAATGCATTGCAAATAACGCGTGAAAATTGCGTGCACACGCTGCTACGTTTCTTTAATGTAATTCATTTTTCCTCATACTTCCAATTTCTTACACGTGTTTCTCGCAATTTCCTAAAACACGTGCCAGAATTTTTGCTTTCAATGTTTATTTTTTTTTTTTACTTTGGACTTGATGAAATACTAAGTAAGAGTAACATACATTTCCTAGAAACAGACATTGGTTTTTCATAAAAAATAAAATATATCCCTAATTTGTGACAGACAATAGTTTCGTGGTTACGTACATATATTTGCTGGATACACACATTGATTCTTCGTAAAGAATTAAAAGGTCTCCCTAATTTGAAACATCGGACGGTTTTTTTCGTTGAGTACATATATTTACGGGAGACACGCATCGAATCTTCACTTCGATTTGTTTAACTTATTTAGTTTGGACTTTTTAAATTATTAAGTTAAGAGTAACATATATTTACTGCAGACACACATCGATTCTTCACGTCAATTTGCTTAAACTTCTAATGCCCAAGTTTTGTTATCGTCGTCTGCCTTGAGGCCCAGTTGGGAATTAGAGGATCAATCCCCTACGCCCTTCCCTTCCATTTACGATGACAGGTATGGGCGAGACTACGGATTGGCGAAACCTGTGGTTTTCCTAATTGGCTGTTAATAACTCAGCATTTCCGCCTTCGTATTGACAGATTGGAGGTTTCTACTGCGTCAGTAAAAGTACCAATCAGTCAACACAGGAATGGGTTAACCCTGTAATGCCCAATTTTTTTTATCGTCGTCCGCCTTGAGGCGGAGTTAGGAATTGGAGGGCTAAATTATTTAGTTTGGAATTACTGAAATATTAAGTAAAGAGTAACATATATTTACTGGATTATTTTCGACCGGTCCATATGTTCCAGAACTTCTACGAAGGCAAGTATTTCGCTCCGTGCATAATCTTTCTCATCCTGGAGTTCGAGTGACCACTAAGCTTATATCTCAAAGATTTATATGGAAACCGATGAAAAAGGATTGTCAAACATGGTACCCTGCCGGAAAGTCAAAATTCAACGGCACACTCTTAGATTACACTCATCGATCCTTCGTAAAAAATAAGTGTCCCTAATTTGAGACATCTGATGGCTTTTGTCGTTGCGTACATACATTTTCTGCAGACACACATAGATTCTTCACGCCGATTTTCTTAACTTGTTTAGTTTGGACTTACTGAACTATTAAGCAAAGAGTAACATATATTTACTGGAGACACACATCGGGTCTACGCAAAAAATTAAAATTTTCTCTAATTTGAGACACAGTTAACAGTTTTTGTCGTTGCGTAAACGTAAAATTTCTCAGACAGATATGAAACACTGATTCCGAAATGAAAGAGGCTACTCTGGACGCTATTGTTAGTGCAAACAAAAGATTTCCGGTTAGAAACTTTTTGAGAGAGAGAAAAAAAAATGCTTTTTCATTTCTGCAAAACGTTTTTTAAAAGAAAATGTAACAATGCTTCTAATTAATGATAATTACTAAGAAGATTTTGCTTGGGTTCGGAAATGAATGCGGTTACTCACTTTGACAATGGTTTAAAAAATAAAGGGAAATAGATTGCGCAAGTTTGCGATTTAAGAAAATATTTACTTGTTTTGAGCAAAAATGAATGTTTTTTGCTGGAATTTTTAACTTTAGCATAGAAAACAGGATGTGGAAAAACTCAAATGTAATTAAGTTAAATTACAATTAATATGAATATGTTTTAGGTTATAATTTGAATTAAAAGTAATTGCGATGTGATATTAAAAAAAAAAAAAAACATAAAAGACTAATAAATTCTGAGATAAATGTAGAAGTGTACTTAAAGATGTACGTAAATTTATATATTTTTTGAAAAACTGCGATTTGAGAGAAAAATAAGTAATCCGCTAGAAATAAAAATGGGAAAACTGTATTTTATTCCAATTTATATCTTATTATTGCAATTTAACTGCTTTCACTTTCTTTCGTATCTAGTACAGTATAACCCCGCTATACCGCGCCTCAGTACACCGCGGAATCGGATATACCGCGGTGACTATCTTGTCCCCCGACACTTAAAGCGCCCGTTATCATTGCCATTTAAAGGTGATTCTTTATTTACCATTGTTGTACCGAGCCACCCCAGCACACCAAATATTCTAGCCAAAGAGCTCCCATCTCCCCACCACACACATTAACACATAAAGCCCTATTTTGATAGGCCTGATGTACACTTTTTTCTGTCTTTCAACCTGAGACACTATAGCTTGATTTCAAGTTATATAGGGCGGGTGCAATCGCCCTGACTGGCTCTGACTTGTTTCTCTTGACATGGGCGGGAACTCAATCTCTCAGGAACTGTTGTGTGCAATGCTTAGCTATCTTCCATTTTCAGAAGTCTAGTTTATGCGTGTGTAACTTCTTTTATAGCGTTATCAACATTTGTATTCCAAATTCTTCAGCATTCTTGAAAAGTAAATATATTCTCCAATTCATACAGGCTCAAAACAGTGTTTCTTTGAAAGCTGCGTTTCTCCTCTTCCAAATCTAATTCTTTCTTAGGACCTCTCCCCCACAGTCTCATGTTGATAACTTAAAAAGAGATTTTTAAGTCCTCTTTTCATCCGACACAGTTAATTTATAACCTATCGCTCCATAGATTGATTGCACAATCGACATGTGTGCTTCTTGCACAACAATTGCAGTGAATAAAATGGCAGCAAAGAAGAAAGGAAAAATATACTATAGAAGAAAAGTTAGGAGTAATTGAAAACGTTAAATGATAAAACAAAAGAGAGTATTTCGTATAATACGGTTCCGCGGCACAGTTTCACGATAACGCGGTTATGTTATAACGCGGGGGCCAAACATGTCCCACGACACCCTCGTTTTAACGGTGTTTTACACTATTTACTTGTGCAGTCCGCTTAATAAAATACCCACTTTAACAGGGAAAATTATTCTAATAAGCGGGACATTTATTACATTAGGCGGAATACTCTTTTAACCGGCACTCTATTAAGCGGGTTCGACTGTATTATGGTTTGGTACATGGTAAATGTATTAAATGAAGGGGGATATTCCTTTGATTTGTATCCCACTAAACAGGTTCAACTGTATTATATAAAACCTCATTTAATTTTTCTAGAGTTAATGGTTGTAAAATATTTATCTGATAATTTCAAGACACTTTGAAAGTAACGCGGCTATTAAATGTACCTTCGCTTTTAATAAAATATTTAAAGCAAACGCAGATAGTTTATTTCCGTCTAAGTGTTACAAACATGAATATTTGTTTGCTTCTTTTTTTCGTCTTTTTTCAGTGTGTATTCCGAACTTTTCCCGTTTATATTCTTTAATTTATTTATTCAATATGATTATTTTAGATTTTGATTTTTATGTGCAGTTCTAACTAATAATGTGTTAGCATCTTATTCCTCTTTATTTCTTAATATATTGCAGTATATAAAGGTCAACGTTTCTTCTTCTAGCAATGCTTTGTCTAGTAAATTCATACTTTTTTCCCTTTAAAATTTCATTACATTAAGTAACATTTACGCATTCATTTTGACAGTTATTGATACATCAAATCATTAAAAAATTTTAAAAGTTTTAAAGACAATAAACATTTAAAACCAGTAACATTTAGATTTATATGAAAACAGATTTATTTTTATTTCCGTGTTGTATCTTATGGTAAGAGTTAACAGTGTATCTTAAGTTAAAATAAATTTAAAAAAAACGTAGGAGACAGTTGATACGAAAGGTTATAAATGCTATAAATGATAAAAGAAAGATTTTTAGATAAATGTTTGCAAATTTGGAATCATATGAGTGCCCTAATAATTTTTTTCGCTAAATCGTGCTGAGTGGTGGCACCTATCAAGGGTAACACTGACATATCTTTCCGCAAAAAAAATGGGTGCTTCCTAATAGGCTTTACAATAGTTAACTTCAATTTTTCTATTCGTTCACTTCACCCATGGGTGCAAGTATTGGAAGTTGCCAGGACTGAAAAAAATTTGCGCTGACTGAAGGGAAATTTTTGATGGGGGGGGGGGGGGTTGGGGGGGAGTATTTATTATATACAGGAGTCACGCCAGAGGAAATTCGGGTCCGCTATAGGACCCGTAACAAGTATCAAATCAATCAAAACACACAACTTCACAAAATTCCAAATTTTACATTTTACACCATTATTTATTATAAAAGTGGCAAATAATAATAAAAAAATTCATCCCAATATGTTTAAATTTTTAATTTTCACAAAATTATTGATTTTTCGCAAAAATCTCTTTAAAATTCACAAAACAAAAACGACTGTTAAAAGTGTTGAATCGACCAGATATAAGCAATAAGATTATATACATACCTACACATGGTAAGTTTTACTACTTTTTTTACTGATATAACCTCATTGATATGCCACTATTTTTTTCCTTTCAAGTATACTTTGTGAGTGAGTTAAAATTTGAAATACACAGTATGGGTATCGGCGCCTCGGCGCCACGATCTTTCCGGATTTTGGATCCTAATTCAGAGAATTTTGTAAGTAGCATCAGTGCGATTTAGTTGCATTTTTCTTCTTTATAGTGTTTTTTTTATTATCGTATATACTCCTCTATAAGTCGCGAAGTTTAGCACAAAAAACGAAGTTGGAAGTCGGCTTACATTCGAGGCAAAACATCGAAACCATCTAGACTTTTCTTGATATTATTTTAACTTCTTTAACTAACCGATACCAGAAAAGAATTCCTTCAAATTCTGATATGATTTTATGCTCTAACTCTCTAGCCACTAAATTGCAGTAAAAGATCAGACGAGCGAGAAAATGCGAGAAGATTGAAGAATTCGCGAAATTGAAAATTTCGATAATATTCCGTATCACGTGAAAATTAGAGCTTATTTTAAAAAATAAATATAATAAAACTACAAGAAATGGGGAAAAAAGCAAAATTTAATGATATTAATTTAAAATTAAAGCAACAATTAATAAAAACTCTAATCGCAAAAACGAACCATTTTCAAAAAATCGCGAAATAACTTTTTTTGAAAACTGCACATTTCCGATCTTAAAAATGTTTATTACATTTTGTTTTCCTTCTGCTTAAAATGCCTATTTCCAAAGAAACGGTGCAAAATCTTTCCCGATTTTTCTTCGAAAAACAAAAGATGTTTTTCTTCCAGCTGCCGATTTTTTTGAAAAAGTTCCGGATTTCCTGATTCCGTATTTGGGGTCCGGAACCGTACATGTCACATTTTCATGTACTAAAATTACAATTATTATAATTAATAAATGAACACCTGAATATGAATTAATCAATAGAATTTAAAATAAAAAATAATAATGAGAAGTCCTTTTTAAACGAAAGTAAAGGAAAAAGTAAGGCCAGTTGATTATAAAAAAAGGATTTCAAATTTAACAAAAAAAAAGGGGGGGGGGAATTTTAGGCAAAAGATCAGTTGTAACCAGCTTATTATGGTTGATTAAGAAATTAAAGGAAATACCTTTCCCTGATGCGTATTTTCCCACCAAAATTTAATGTCCGATCCAGGGAAACCGGGAAAATTTTTGCCCGTCTATTTTCCCGGCATTTTTCGCCGTACTCTTTATAAAAATTGATTAAATTTGTTCAAAACTGTAATAAAAAATATAATTTCACGCTAATTTAAAGCACAAATGAGCATTAAAATGCAGACATATGAAGCTTCATTTGGATGCTTTACATCTAGAAGCTCAGTGTCGCATTGAAAAAAGGATTCCAAGCAATCCCGAAACATATGTCTGCATTTTAATGCTCATTTGTGCTTTAAATAACCGTGAAATTATATTTTTTTATGTACTCTTTATGACTAGTTGAAAGCTTTAATGTGGTAAAAAATTATTAGTTTTTCCATTCATAAAACAGGAATTCCGACAAAAAGGTTTTTTTTTTCACTTTTTCAAAAACGGAAGAAAAATAAAAGTCCGATAGCTTTTTTTATCGAGCTAAATACAGTTCTGCTTTTCTTTTCATTCGCTTTTCTGTTTAAAATGAAGTAAAAATAATAAGTGCAAATTAAAACTACGCAATCAAAATACGTGTAAAACATCCTTCTAATGATTCATCAACCAATTGGTCTATAATCTTATACTTATTGAGTCATCAATAATTTGTTCAAAGAAACTTTTAGTCTGGTACAACTCATGCGTTTCAAATAGGATATTTTTCATATCAGCTAGTCAAATTGAGGAACAATGGTGATAAACCCACGAAGTCGTCATATGTAAAGTAAAACGATGCGCGCCATTTTGAGAACACGTTGTTTTAAAAATAGTCCGATAATTCAAGCAAAGATTTTGAAAAGAATGAAAATAAAAGCTCATGTTGGAATTTAATAGCGGAAATTTGCTATTTTTGTACTTGTAAATGATCCATTGAGAATGCGATCGCGATATGTGTAAAAGGGTTTGTTTTTGCGTTTGTAACTTTTAATTGATTAGAGCGAGTGAAAAATTCGCTTGCGGATGAAAAAACATCCCTTCCTTCCTCGCGATCTTTTCGTATTTTTTTTCCGTCCGTCTTCCGTCCTCGAGTATTTTCAAAAGACGGAAATCCGTCCCGTGGACGGAAGTCTTGCACCCATGACTTCACCTGATTCAAAGATCCAGTACAACACCCTTCGAAATTTTTTTTATATTGAGTTAAAATGGTCTGTAAGTGATTCATCGGTATGTTTTTGCGTGCAAAAAGTGTAGAAACAATTATTTCGGGTTTATACTTAATGCATCCAACATTTTGATTTTTTCTCTTATTCTTCAATTTAGTGTAGTAATTTGTTAGAAGTTACTTATTTATGTTAATAGTTGGGCTTGTTAATAGTCAGTTCTACGTTTTTCTTGAAAACGTCAATACATAAAACTTCTTTATATAGTCTATGGCGTCGCAAAATTGTTACACAGTTCCTGTATTTTCTGACACTTAAAATAAATCTTTCTTTAAATATAAGGTTGTTTGAGACAGCTCTTTAAAAACGTTATTGTTTAATATTTATTTTTTTTTTTAATATTTAATCATTATAGAATCAAGAATGCAAAATATAAAAAATAAAATGAAATGAAATACAATATAATAATAGTAATAATAATAATGAAAGACATTAAATATTGATAAGATTTGTACGAGCGACATTTTAATTTTTCTTCTTTAAAACACTCAACGCATAAATTTACGGAGTTTTGATTTGTTTCTATTTCAAAAGTAACAGAGTTAACGTTTAAAAGAAAAAGAAAATGCAGGTAATGTTTTTGACACTAAGCAAATGACGTAATTAAAATGCTTGAAGAAGCATATGATGTTGAAATTTATTTTATAATAGTTAAGATATTTTATGATAGTGATTAAGGCAACCTTAAGTTACTGCCTCAGAGAAAGGAAAATATTTCTGAAACAATTTATTGTCGCATGATTTTCTTATGGGCTTAAAAATATTTAACGAACACAGCTGTGTTTGCCGGGACCTTATTTATTGCGACATCTAATTACATAACTTAGAGAGTATAAAATGAAAAACGAAAAGAGATAGACTCACTAGTAAAGGTTTTTAAGGAATACAAATTAAGCATGTTTCACTAATTTGCACAAATAAATCAGAGCGTTTAAAAATAAGCAACAAGTTATGTTGAAATCAAGTTATGATTTCAACCATTCTTAATTTATCAGCCCCATCAATGTTAAAAGGCATCTCACACACACACACACAAACATATAAATTAATATTGAGAGTTCTTCCTTTTTCAAAAAACTAAGATGTTACCTTTTCGAAATGAACGATTCAAATGTATTTTATGCTCACAATACTATAGCATAGCTAATATATGTATATATATAACCTGTGTAAGTTGACCATTTGCTGTGCAGCACTTTAGTGGTCAACTTAGACAGGTGGTCAACTTACAAAGGGTAAGATAGAGGGTGAAGGGCTAATTCCGTTCTTGACGAAAGACGGTCAACTTAGACAGGTGGGCAACTTACAAAGGGTGAGGTAGAGGGTGAAGGGCTGATTCCGTTCTTGACGAAAGACGGTCAACTTAGACAGGTGGTCAACTTACAAAGGGTAAGGTAGACGGTGAAGGGCTAATTCCGTTCTTGACGAAAGTGGTCAACTTAGACAGGTGATTAACTTACAAAGGTGGTCAACTTTACAGGTTTTACTGTATATATAAGGTTGGTCCTTATTTCCATGGTGAACAAAAATTCGAAATTCAACTGTCGACGACAGTATCATAAATATACTTCTTTGAAAACACTCTTCAGTATAAATTTTCAGCACATGATGACGGTAAGCCAAATGCCTGATTTTTGGTTCAGTTTTTAATATAATAAATTGTATGGACAGTGTACAAAGCCTGTATTTCTCGCCGTTTTACCGAATACTACATCTTGAACAGTTTTCAGTAATGGCCAATCATCTAGGATATCATATATAATTCAGACATTTCAAGTTTAGTTTCTGAAGGAATATCAGGATGCCTAGTAGTTGCTCAGAATTTTTAACTGTAGCTATCACAGGAAGTTTGTCGATGTTTTTCTTCAGTTGCATGTGGAAGTAGTTTTGAATCTCAGTAACTACAAAAATCAAGTTTAAATTCATGAAATCCGATTTTTTAACTGCTAGTGATTTTACTTAGAAAATTTTTTCCCTTCTTACTTAACGGATGTATGATTAGAGTAATTAAAATTTACTATTTCTACCCAGGCTGTTAATAAATGAATGGAATTTCTATCACTAATAGGACGGTTTTCTAATGCTATTAATAGGCGACAAGTTTTTAACCCCTAACTAGCTCTTTTTGTGATGGTATCTCAGGTTTAATTCCAAAGTAGGATCCATTCAAATACGATTCATTTTTGACTTTAAAAAATATTCTGAATCTCAAGGGAGTTGTGTGCTGAAATTTAAAAAAAAAATGTACTTCGAAAAGAAATACATATTTGTCTGATCTAGAATTTAATTTTAATTTTTATTTTGAATACTGGATGTAACATTCATTTAAATTATGATTCTTCCTCAACCCATTCGAGACCGATTGCACACCGTGTGTTATACTATAAGTCGGTTAAGCTATAAGTCGGCCTGCACACCGTGTGTGCAATAACAGTAATGTGCAATTATCAGTCCTTCTGAGTAAACTAGTCGTCGAAATGAGATTTTTTTGAACTAATGAAATATGCAAAGTACAGGAAAATTACACGGTGTGCAATGATCTTACTTATGTGAATTCACTTATGAATTGGGTGATTTCCATAGTAAACATGTTTTTTTATTAAAAATGTTTCACTCCTGGGGACCGTGTTCGAAAAAAATCTTCGTCTCGAATGGGTTAAGGAGGCACAATACCTCATAATTGTTCAAAATACAGAACTATTTTATTACGTTTTTTGTTTTATAAAATTGGTTTAAACCCTTATGCAAAATTTCAAACTTCTGTGAGCAATACTTTAAAATATATTCCGGTTTTAGCTGTTTGGCTTTACTGACTTTAGCTGTTTTGTCTGCATTTAAAATCGTTAAGCGCATTTTTCTCTGCTTTGTATTTAGACTAACTACGTGTTGTAAAATGCTTATGGCTTTTTTACAGCTAAAGATTCAGCTATGGAACTTTTTATGTCGTTTTTGCAAAGTGTGTTTGGTAAAAATTAGTCTGTGTTTGATTCTGAAACTTACAATTTGTTTTTGTTTAATTGTTGAATATGAATTTTCTGTCATTTTTCTAAGTTTTTAACGGAAAAAAAGATTAAAATTCAACTAAGTTTCAGGTAGTTAATTCCATGCTAAATTTTATTCTAGAATGTTTCTGAAGTTTTGCTCTGGCAAAATCTTTTTAAAAAACATAATTGAGGAAATTATAAAAAAAAAATTTAAATTGAATAGTTATTTTTTTTCACTTTTTAAATTATTATTTAATCAAAATGATGTACTTACACATTTCATTTCTAATCATAATTATATTTAAATACATGCATTTTTTTATGCATGTATTTAAATATAAATTAATTTGGAGGGAGGGGCTGTGCTCCCTTAATAACAGAAATAGATTCATTTTGCAATTTCCGCATGTTTATAATTAAAAACTATAGCAGAATTTATAATAGCGGCTTTGGGAAAGATCTCAGAACAAGAGCACTTGAAAAAATATGAAAATTTTTAGTTTTATAATATAAAAATATTTCTGATGTTTTCTACGATGCTGTACATATGCTTGATGGGTTATTAGAAAATATCATAACTTAATAAATTATATTACCGTCAGACACAAAACTCTCTCAATTTTCTTTGTTATTCCCCTCTCTCCTTCCACCGTGGGCTATCTTTAGTTCGGTAGATAAGTTCGGTTCCTTTTTTTGGGTTTGGTTCAAAATAAAGAATTTAAAGGTGCATTTGATGGATTGAGCTAAAGTTCTGCAGCAAATTTTTTATTTGTATGATGAAATATAGTTAGAATAGACCTTATTCTTTAAGTGTAGCGACTTAACGCCACGCTCATTAAATTTATATACATTATATATATTATATATATATATATATATAATCGAAACTGTCTCATGTTAAATATTTCAAACAATGAAATTCATAAAGTTCACATTTTATATCCAGACAGTCATCTTTAATCAGTTTTTAAGGAAAAGAAGTACTTTGAAATAAAAACACCTTTGCAATAAATAATATTCCCTTTACTTGTGCAAAAAGTTTTTCGCATAAATCCTTAATGTTTCTTGCATATTGTGATTTTCTGCTGCTTTTATTTTCATTTTATTTGTGTTCAAACTTTCCCAAGTGGATAAGCTATTATCGCTACATTTATGATAAATGCTGATGAAGGTTTGATAGGTGAGGTCAGGAAGAAAACAAATAGGAAATAGGTTTATTGATTTTTGTTCAAGATTGCTTTGCGGAAATGGAAGAGAAGAAATATGAGAAAAATTTTGCTACATGATTTTTTGTTGTTGAAAGATATTAGATAGCTGCACATTATTTTTCTTTTCCTCATTATTATTTATCTATTTCTTGGTTTTCTTTTTGGAATTTATTACAACAATTTTACGTCAACTATATTTTGCGGCGAAGAGAAATTCTAATCGAGGAATTTAGGGTACTCTTATTTTAAACTAGCAATTCCTTACAGAAACAGCACTTTAGACTTTTTAAGGGATAAGATGCTTTTAAAAGTAATCTAATCTTACTTTTAATCTCAGCACTTTCTTACGAAAGATGTAGAAGAAAGTGATTTATTGACATGACATTTTTCTGACTGACTTAAAAGTTCTAAAGCAGATATCGTCAAAGTGTGGATCATAATAATTTTTGGTATTTCGTTGCCGCGTTCAGGTGGTTAGTCCGCAAATTATTACACACGATTGCTACTTAACTTTCAAAATGTTGCCAACATCCCATTGAATAGTGATTGTCTAAGAGACGGTCATTAAATTTTAGGCAATTCATTAATTTACTACAGAGTGCGGCAAAAGTAATGACCCGGTTTTGAAGGGTTATAAAACATAAACTATGACAATTTGGGACTTAAACATTTTTATATTTTGATCTGTATTTAATACCATTTTTTTAACATTAAGTTTTGAATACTACTGCAGCAAGATGGGAAGCTTCTGCAGCAATACACTGATGTAGTCTATTTTTCCACGCAGATAGAATAGGCTGCATCTTTGTGTGCATTTCATTATCCCGCGTATTGTTACGGTCCCTAAGCTTTTTGTGTGGGGTTACTTGAAGGAGATAGTTACCCATGCTTTAGAAGAGCTGAAGGACCGAATTATCGAAGAAATGTCCGCCACACCCCTTGAATTGTGCATAAAAATTTTCCAAAACTTCAGAAATGGACTGCATTAGAGTAATGGTGCTGAAGGCCGCTACCTGGCTGAAGTTGTGTTCCAAACAAAATAAAAAAAAAGTTTTAAGTCTCAAACTGTATAAGTTTTTTTATAACCCTTCAAATCGGGTCATTACCTTTTCCCAACCCCGTATAAAGATTTTTTATTTAAAAAAAAATATTTTCTTGCATTAAATATTTACTTTTCCTCTACAGTTGCTATCACATTTCGCAATTGCAACCAACTAAAATTATGTACATGTGTTTTCTTCACAACACGACAATCTTAGCTGTGAAAAAGTTGTTTTGCTTCAGAAGGCAAGTTTCAGAAGAAAACAGAAGGAAACGCTTCTTTGAAACATTCAACTTTGCTTCAGAAGGAAACATTTCAAATTATTGGCATGAATGCTTCACGTTTCGACTTTGAATCTTACTGAATATACATTTAGTAAACATATCTCTTTCAGCATAGTTTATTTAAAGCTTTTCTGTTTCTTCACATCCACACTTGGTCCTAAATAAAAATTTGCATTTTATGAGCGCGTCTCAATTTTAGAAACATATATGTTTTTTTTAAAATCAAAACGTAAAAACTAATCAACTATACCTTTCCTAAATTGCATTAAAATTCATTATTTTAGTACAAAGAATTTAAGAAGACTTATTTGCATGTAATGATTTATTTTTCGCTACAATTGTAATATTATATATGTACACAGTTATACATAAACTCTGTGTACATATATTTTTCTCTTACGATACGACTACCTAAGCAGTGAAAAACTTGCTGGTTGCCTCTTATCATAGAACAACTGAGAGTTTATTAATAACTGATAATTGAGTTCCTTATCAGTTTTGGCCTGCACCATTTTGTTTTTGGATGTAGGGACGATGGGGGGGGGGGGTAGCTGCAGTTAAATATCATTAACCGAAACTATTAGCCAATTTTGATTTATTAAAAACAAATAGCATAGAAAATGGAAAAAAAAACCTCGCTAAAAATTAAGAAATATATATTTCACGATACCGTTTTTTAATTTCGTGACAGGAGATTAAAAGCTAAACAATCAGATTATTTTTGATGTTAAGTTAATTTCGGTTTTAGAGAAGAATGATTCATGAGGGACAATATGCATTCATTTTTAAGTTTTCTTTCTGAATTCCAAGAAAAATACGTTTTCAAACTTTACGTGATATTTAAGTTTTATGGTTAAAAGGGATAGTGCTTTTTCAGTTTCAATGCATAAATAAAAATGCATGAATCAACTTATTGTTCGTAACCTTTCACATTTTATTCTTTATTACATCACTGATACAAGAGAACAATAGAAGGGGAAGTTGTTCTACTTCTTGGTCGTAAGTGTGCCTTGGACTTGCAGTGAATACAGCACCATTTATTGAGCTTGCTTAGAGACATTTTACACTTGATGTCTCTCTTAATCTGATAAAGTTGGTGTCTCTCTCTCTTAATCTGCTAAAGTTGTTGTCTCTATCACTTAATCTGCTAAAGTTGGTGTCTCTCTCTCTTAATCTGCTAAAGTTGGTGTCTCGCTCTCTTAATCTGCTAAAGTTGGTGTATCTCTCTCGTAATCTGCTAAGTTTAAGGTCGCGAAATTGAATTTATGGATTTTTCATAAAATTAAAAAAAAAAGTTATACGAGAAATCAATTTACTTACGCAAAAGTAAATTGAAATGATTTACAAGTAAATTATTTCCGGTCATACAATTTTGTTTTAATGCTTTAACTGTAGTTCTAAATGGTGATACAATAAATTTGTCTTAAAGACCATTAAAGTTAGGTACGTAAAATCTGTTTTACACTAATTTTTTCTTTACTTTCCCCAGAGTTTCATACTTGTTCATTAACAAATATAATCTTTAAAAAATGAGGCGTTAATCACAAACTTGTTTTGTCAAAAAAAAAAAAGGAAAGAAAGAAAAAAATTCAGTAAAGATTTTTTTGTAAGACAAACTCATTTATTCATCTCTTAATAGAAAGTAAAAGTTTTTATAATGTTATTAGTAAAGATGTTTTGCACTCAATTTAGCAGATATTTCTGTATAATTAGGCATTCAATTAAGAACTTGAACATTTAATGTACTTGTTTTGGTAAATTAAAGGATAATTACTTGCAAAGTTCTCTCCTATGAATAATGTGTCCTTTAGGTGAAATATTTCCATTACATCAGTAGTGCAAATTCAATTGCTTTAAGCGACATAAATTTGATCTTCATATGGTTTTCTTTAAATACTCATGATTATACGCAAAAGAAAATGGTTTTTGTAGATGTGTATTTTTCTCGGTTCGGAGTAGAAAACTTAATTACTTAGCATCGATACAAAAAAATATAATTAGTGAAACAAGAAAAACATAAATTTGCGTCAAAACTGAAACAAAATTGAGTGTAAGAGCGAGGAACACTTATTTTTAAATGTAAATAGATTATAATGAGCATTAAAGGGTGAAAAAATTTTACTGTTAAATCTGAATGGACAAACATATGCTTCAAAAGCATAAAAAAAACAGTTAAATAGGATAACATAATAAGTATAATTAAGTGTTTGGAGAATTAAGGTTTATTTTTTTTTTGACATTATTTATAACAAAATAATAGCAATAATAATGTTATGTAAATCTTTCAGTTTTACTTTGGTTTTACCTAGGAATGACGCAGTTACGAAATTTGTTTTATGGCATACTAATGAACACCGGTGATATGATAGCTGCTTTGTTGTTCAGTTAGTCTATGATTTGTAGCTCATAAAATGTAGTATGCAATTATATGCAAACTGATGATACCAGGTAACAAAATTCTGTTAAGTAATAACTTTTGTTTTTAAGTTTTAAGTAGTGGTATTAAATTTTACTAAATAATAGTAATAATATTTAATAGATAAAAAAATAAACAAAATAAAAGATAAAGACATCACTTCTGCTGTTACTGTTGTCAATGCTCAATTAGGAGAAGGCATTTCAATCATAACTTAAAATGCCAACTTTAGCAACAAATACAAACATTAATTTTGGGCCTTCAGTTATTACAGGTGGTTGTCGTGCACCTAAAATGATGCATATTTCATTGGTTACAGGGTTTAAAACATATTTTAAAAGTATTTACCTGAGCCTATTTTTTTTTTCTTAATTTAACATAAATTTAGCACTAAATCTCTTAGTTGATTAAAATACGCAACGCCTTCCATAATTTATTATTCAGATTATAGTAATTACGTTCATATTCTTTAATGATGGTACACTATATATATATTGAATTCTAAGGAATAATAGGAAAGAACCGTACTTTAAACTAAATTCAACATTTGGACAGTTATCTGTAACTTATTTTATTGAAAGATTTGGTATTCTTGTAAACTTGTATAGCCCATTGCGAAGTACAAATCTGCATTAATCATTAAAGCTGCTATTAAAATGCAGTAACGATGGAGCAAAAGAAACTAGAGTGATTAAAATTTTTAAGAAACGTAGATAAATGTCTAAAAAAACTCAGATAGAAAGAAATGATGGAAGGAGTAGTTACGTAAATGAGGAGAAACATTTCTTTCTCTTGTCATCGGGCGCTTACAAAGTCAGTAATAAACAAGAAGTGTCATCTAGAACTATACGAGCCTACTTTCCCTAATACACCACCTTCAAATTTATTATCTAGCTATCTCCCTTTTTCTCGTTTAGCTTTAGTTCTTAATTGCTTCAAATATACCTTTTTCAACTGTTAATACGTACTCATTCACTCATTCATTCACTCTTCATGCTTTTATTCACTAATTTACTTATTTTTTTCATTCATTCGCTAATTTATTTTTTTATCATTTTATTCACTTATTCATTGAATAATTCATTAATTCAAAAATATTCGCTTACGCTTACAAAGTCAGTAATAAAAGAAACATGTAAAAAATAAAAGCAAAATTCATTTTCTCTATGAAATAATGCTAACAGAAATACTTATTTGTGTTTTCCTAAAAATTCTCTGAACATGCTGTTGTCCCAAATTATCAAAATCATGAATCCCAATCAATAAAAAATATATACCTGAGGAATCTTGTCACAAACTTGCAGTTAAATTAGGATACATGTGTTTCAAAAACACAAGGGCCAAAAAATTGATGATGTAAAAACAAAATAATTTTACAAATAATGAGCTCTTTTCGTCACTAAATGCAGTTTTTAAAGAAAAACAAAATAAAAAAATGCAGCTTTGAAATTATTACTGTTTTCTCCTGGCTTAAAAGTTTGAACCCTAAATGCAGTTTTTAACTAAATCAAAATGAAAAAATGCAGCTTTGAAATTATTACTGCTTTCTCCAGGCTTAAAAGAATTGCTTTCAATTGCATCATACAATGTTGCAACATATATATTTTCCAACCACCTTTTAGCATAAGGAAAAACCGAAAACCTTTTTTGCACCTTGCTTAAAAGTACAAGGTGCAAAAAATCGATCATGTAAAATCTAAGTAATGTTGCAAAGAATCAGTTATTTTCAATTCTGCATGCAGTTTTTCAAGAAAAAAAGTAATGCAGCGTTGAAATTATTACTGATTGCTCCTTGTTTCAGAGAATTCAATTTAATTTCATCATACAACGTTGCATCATATATTTTTTCTAACCATCTTTTAACATAAGGAAAAACAGAAACAACTTATAAAATTTCAGTATGATATATTTTTTCTTGATTAAGTTAAACTGCAAATTTTAAGTCACTACGCTTTTTAATTTTCACCGAGATAATTGAGAAGTTTTCGTAAAGCAGTAAATATGCTAGTAAAGTACAGATTAATTTTTATATTATGAGTGTGGTCTCTAATTTTTCATATATATATATTTCTTATATATACACGATTGTTGAAAATAACAATGACGTTTTTTCTTCCTTTATAATTTAATGCTAATGATTAAACACCGCATTTCGTGACGTAAGAGAAAATGTTTCACACAAGATTGATGAGTTCTTGCATTACTATGTCATGTTAAAGATTTAATTTTTCGGTGCTGTCAAATGAGGAAAAGAATTTACATTGTATTTTTCACAACACTTACAAACTAAACCTATTCAAAAGACCTTTCTTCATTTTTCAAACTCATTTCTTTGAAAAGATTATCCCGAGGGTAGTCTTTAAAATTATAATAAATAACTAGCGGATCGTATTATATCTCTTCACTGCTATCGTTATAAAAAATTGTAAACTAGATTTTTTTTCCTTTCTCCTTCAACAATGTTACAAGAGAGAATCTGAGTGATTACATATGAAAAAAAAAGCAAGAAGAAAAGATACAAACATTTCTACTAAATCAAAGAAATGTATTTGTGTGAAAAGACATTTACTTGTTCAAAAAGCAAATGATAATGTGCTTTAGCAAAACTATTCGAGATACAAATCATTGAAATTTTAAAGCGCTCATTAGAGGTTGAATATGGGATAATTATGCAGTTATGTCGGTTTAATATGCAGTATAATTATAAAAAAAATACTGGACAAATAATGGATAAGTGGTTTCAAAGTTTAAAAAACCCAAAAGAAATTTAATGAAAACGTTTTGCTAAAAGAAAGCATGCTTTATGGCCCAGAATGGTATACAAACGAAATTTTAAGAAAAAGAAAAAGTAGCGATTTTTTATTGATTTATTTTTTAAATTTGTCACAATTAAACAATATAGCACATTTTAAAAAAACATCTAATAGTCCATAGACAGTAGTTAAATTGGGGTCACACAATTTATAACTACTTGTATTACATTGAACAGCTTTTGAGTCTTTTAGTGCAAATATAGCAATACTATTTTAAAAAGTACTTTTAAAATGTACAATAAATCTTATTAAACCAAAAAATTTCAATTTTAGCAAAAACCAAAACCTTATGCTGCAAGGCAAAAAGGGAGAAAAGCTTTAAAAATACATTTTCCTAAGAAAACAATTCATATTTTCCTTGAGATTTCTTTCAAAAAAATTGGTTTTCTCTGGAGAAGCACTAGAAAATCACTCTAAAAGTAAAGTCTTAGGAAAAAAAGAAAATCCAATATAATCTATAAAGCAAAATCCTATAAAATTATACAGCTTTTAAGGTTCGGCTGCCAGATTTCAGTTATTATTTTTGATCTGAATTCAATTGATAGAACTGTCATGCCTTCTTAATTTTTTATTCATGATATTACACGTTTGTTCGATATAGAAATTCGATGGAATAGTGCTTTAGGTAAAATTCCCGCAAATCTGTATTCCGTGTTTTGTGGGCAAGGAAAGGTTTTGTAAAATGTTGTTGAATCATACCTATCAAAAAGTTGTTTTTGTAACATTAGATAGTAGTACCAAGAACATGTAAAAGCGTTTTTAAAGGGTTTACTTCAAGCCAAATTTTAATCAGATATTTATAATTTAAGAAGTGCATAATGTAAACATTAAATCCCTGTAGGATGTTATGCGTGTCAATACAAACAAAAAAATTTTTCCACCTTGAGTCATAAAACACACACAAACACGAAAACTTTCGCGTAGACACGTATTCCGAATTTAAGTTGTTTGGTGAATTTATCCACAATTATTATTAAGAAAAAACTTATCAAGAATGAGCAATACATAATTAAGGATTGAACTACCTATTATATATTGTGTAGAGGCAGTGCTTCAGTCAGTTTAGGCTTTTTATGCAATTACTTTGTTTTCATTGGAATAAGGAACCGCTCATAAATGATGTCTCTCTTTTTTCCTATATATTTGATCCCCTCCCCCCTTTGTCACAAAATGTCACACCTCATCGGACCCCTACCCCCCTTTGTCACGTGTCACGTTATGTTGCATAAGCATGATGTTACACTTCTTGTTACCCGCTCCCCTCCTTTTGTCACACTTTGCCACAATGTCACGAGCCCCCCTCCCCCCTCAAAGCGTGACATCATTTATGAATGATCCCTAAAAGGAAACCTTTCTTATTTTCTGAAGATTTAGTACTTTTTAAATTCAAAATACATTTATGAACATCCTTCCAATTCCTCTCTCTCATTTTTTTTTTTTTTTTTTTTTGAGATTTATGATTAATTTGTCATCTTTTGAAAGTAACCACAGAAACTGCAATTTAGCTCAAATTACGCATACTATCTTTCAGAAGTAGAGAGGTAAATCGATGTGTTACACCTGTACTCGAGTAGTAGTCATTTTTTTGGAACACGGAGTCGTAAATAATTCCAAACGTCACAAATATTTTTAGTAATCTGAAGAATTTAATGTGGAAGTATTCGCTACGGTGGAGCTAGCTGGTGTCACCCTATTACACTTTCTGTATTAATCCTAAAGTCGCGCTTCCACCCTTGTGATGCTCATAAAACAATATAGAATGCTTATCAGCTTTATATTCAGGTGGCTTGTGCCACCCGAAGCGTATGAGGGGGGCTGATTCCTTAAGTGGCATGGGTAACAACTAGCGTGCCTCAAGTAGTAAGAGTGATGACAACGGCTACTGCGCATGCTCCCCGCCGCCATATCTTTATCACAGCGCATGCGCATCGCCAAGAGGCGCTGTAAAAGCGGCGATGCGCAGGCACGTTGGTGAAAAGTTAAAGCTGGTAAAATCCGTTGTCGTCACTCTTATTACTAGAGGGACGCTTGTAACAACAACGGTTGAATCCAACATCATCAAATTAGAACACAAATTTGGTATAAAGATGAACTCTGCTGGGAACTAATTCTTAGTGTATTTTGATGTTAAATCCATTAGATCAGAGGTCCCCAACCTTTTTGTATCTAAGAGCACATTCCAGAATATCGGTCGAATGGCGGGCACCATTTATTTTTTCAAGATAAATTTATAGTTGGTGGACATAGTTAATAATACACACTACATATAATGTACAAAGATAATAATTTCAAAAATTAATTTAACACATGAATATAATTAGTAATTATATTCTTGTGTAAAACAAATTATTATTAAATTGCTTGCAAAACATACGAAATATAAACATTATTTTGATATTTGGTATTGCATTTCACTGGCCAGCGCTTTATAATTGGGAGAATAAGATGAAATTCCTGCTCGCAAGCAATCGTTAAGGTGTTCATCTGTAAGTCGTAATCTACATTTTATTTTATGATATTCATTGTCATTTATCATTATAGGGTTATTCATAGTTATAATGGCCCTGTATTCATATTACTCTAGGTTCTAAATGTTCTCTAGTTTAAAATGGAAAACTGACATATTTTATCGTTGGGCACCAGCAGCGGGCGCACGTAGACCGATCGACGAGTGCCATGGTGCCCGCGGGCATAGGGTTGGGCGCCTGCCTCAGATGGAAGGAAGGGTAGAGCACTGAGACTTTTCTAACGTTAATCGGGGCGATCATAACTCAAAAAATAATTCAAAAATGTTAACAGAAACTGGTTGACAAATGGATCACTTGGAGAATTAGGGTTAATTTCAGTTTCTAACGCCAATCGCTCAAAGGGGCGCAAGCGTGGCTTCTATATCTCGCAGGAAGTAATTCAGGGAATCTAAAGGATTTTTTTTTTTGCACATGCACTCTTTGCGAATCAGTGCTGAATGAAAGAGAGAGACGTAATGGAGGTAATCCACCGCTGGAGGGGCTCATGAGCGATCATCGTTGTCACGTGATATCCGCTCTTTGTTTACTAAGATTTTTAATTGAGCTCTACGTGGAGTTCACTAGGAAAAATTAGTTATCTTAAAAGTAATTAGACTATTTTCACAGCCTTTTCCGATTGTAACCCAGTATTTAAATTTAATTTAATCATTATAAAAAATTATTAATTATTACAATAGTTATAGTGTTAATTTTATGTAATACAGAAGAAGTTTATTTAGGCCTAGTTTTAAATTAGATTTGTCGAACTCGAAGTAAAGCGATGCTACATCTTCCTTTGTTTACATAGCTTTAATCGCTACCACGTGACCAATGACGTTGCTTGAATTCCCTCCATTGATTGGGATTCCTCTTTTTTCTTAAGCATGATTGTTATTACAGAAGCTACACAAACAGTTAAAGAATCTGGTATATGTAGACGGACCCTGACAATTTAGGGTGCTTTCACACCAAAGACGAAAAACTTGTCTTTTCTCCTCTGCGCAACTGCAGAGCCTACTTTTGAAGGCGAAAATACGTTCTGCGCTTGCGCAGATGTGGAAAAGACATGTTTTTGTCTTTGTAGCCTTTGGTGTGAAAGCACCATTACTTGTGCCAAGTTCCCGAATGGGATGGTAATACATTAAAAGAAAGAAAAGACAACAAAAAACTTTTTTGAGGGTCACAATATATTTGGAATAAATATAAAATCTTTGTATATAGCAAATATAAGTATTTTAAATTGTTACATATCGCTGCACTCTCAGAAATAGAACTCTCGTTTTCGAGGATTCTACAATCGTCAAGAAACTTTCCTAATTTACAATGTTTCTTTCATCGCGCGATCACGTGACTTAAAAAAAAGTTACTACACAACTTTGATCAATTTGATGAAAGGTCGGAGCATTTCCACGAAGCCATTTCATCAAATATGACGAAAGTTTCATGAAATTTGAGCATGCGTTTCTTAGAGTGTGTGTCAATGATGTTATATATATATTTTTTAACAACTACATTTATCAGCTTCGTTTTAACAAATTTTGCCAAATAATTTTTACAAAAGATATATTTTTCAAGCATTTACATTTACCTAAATTCATGTACTTGATAAATATTTATTCTCGGTTTATCTTGACAAAAGTATTGCATTTATTTAGTTTTCTTTAGAATATCAAAGTCACTTTCAAATTCTAAAGCTTAATAACAACTAATGCTTTTAAAGTACAATGAAATTATGCATCAATGCTTAGTTGGTATAAAAGTATACTGCCGTATATTTCATTTTTGTTAAATAATTGCAAAATATTTATTTTGCACCGTTTACGATTTCATTTCGCTATATTTGTTTCATTTGGAAAACCCCATTAAAATGCTTGCAAATCTATATTGATATAAATATTTCGTATTTCTTTACAATATCAAGCATAAAATATTACACCATTGTTATCATCCAAGTATTTATAATTGTTTTCCCGTGTAGAAAATGAAGATATAATGAAACGCTTTCGCCGAAAATATGGGGGAAAATTGTGTTTTAAAACAGCTAAAGTAGTAGTTGCTTTTCGTTTTAAAATTCTAAACCTTTTATTCTTTTAGTTTTTATGTAAGCAAAACAATTGCTTTTCACAAAATGTATGGATTTCTACTTCATTGAACCGTTTATTTTATGAAAAGTGAAACTTTCAATAAAACTGCCCAATGTTTCCAAAACAAAGATAGCAATTATTTCAATTGTTCGTTTTCCCAGTCCCTTGCTCGGTTGGTTAGTTTCGGTTTTATGGCGAAGCTGTTGCTCCCTAACATAGAACCTTATCTAATTGGATGCCAACTTTTGAAGAGAAATTGTCTTTTTTTTTGACAGGAAAAAGATCAGAATTTTGAATTTTCATTGTCTAACTTCCATGCGTTATATTGTTTTGTCATATATTGCTTGTTCACTTACTTCTTGAGGTATAACTTCACTTTTTTGGTACAAACCAGAATTGCGCCATGATGTTTATATTAACCTTATGTACTGTCGGGTTGTGTTCCTGTTAAAAGTATGAGTCAACTTTAAACAAATCTAGTACTTGGAAAAAAGGTGACTACGGTGAACAACATGAAACATTCTGTTATCATTTCAGTTAACACTCCTTCGGTTGCGCTGTATCTCACAGATACAAAGCTTTGAAATTCCTTTCTTTTGAATCGAAGGAGCAATGTCAGAACATTGACCGGAGCAATAAATGCCCTTCAGGTCACGAGGTCTACTGAAATGTTGTGGGAGTAGTTGTCGGGGGATTTCCCCCCCCCCCCCCGCTTTTAGGGTTCATTTGCGGTTTGTATCTGTGGGATACAGCGCGACCGATGACGTTTGCCGTGTGTTGTACTGATTTTATTAATTTTTGCGTTTATTTTGAAATAAACGCAAGTTCTTGAAACAGTTCGTAAAATTTTATTTTTCAATGAAAATGAAGGTTTAGATGCAGAAAATTTCGATGAAAGTGATAAGAATCAAGAAAGTATCTTGGAATGTAATTCTGGTTATGGAATGTCATTCACCAAAAAGACTAAGTTAATGCAACATAAGTGCCTAAAATGCAGCGAAAGTTTTGGCTAAGAACATGCCGTGATGTTTTGTAAAAAATGTGCAATTGATAAAACCAAATGTATTCGAGTCAAATTATTTTTTTCATTTTCTAAAATTGTTGGAATAGTTAATATTTTAATTAAGGATATTTTCACTTAATGTAATTATATATAAACACCTATTGTACGCATCTATTTTTATACTTTACATATTATTTTTTGCTTGTAAGTATTGGTGTTGTAATTTAATGTTTTCATTGCATTTTGTATTGAAATAAAGGAGAGGTAAGGGCTCCAAGTGTAGGGGAGGTGGAGCCTGGTACGAAAAACAAAAATTAATTTAAAAAAATCTTTCATAATTAAATTTACGCATTGCTATTACGAAATGTATCTGTGAGATACAGCGGGCCCGATAGTGCAAGATTTGGAGCGCACCCGACGGAGTGTTAAAAATTCGGGTGAGGGCCAACATCCTTCCCCACTATAAAACTATTAATTAAGCAGTGGGTTAGTTGCAGATCCAACTGCCCAAAAAGATTTAGGTGGAGATAGTTAGACCAGGAGGGAAAGGGACAGTCTCTTTTCAGACCTCCACGTTCCTCTTTTGACATACGAGTATATTAAATCGGACAGCAGAACTAAACTTATTACAGACTTAAGTTTTCCAGAAATTTTGTAACAATTTACTAGAAAACTTTTGAGGTTTTAACATTGTGAAAAATTTCTAAAATCAAGTTTTTTCGGAAAATAATAAGCAAATTTGCAAACATAGTCTTTGTGACATTGAATGTGGTGTCTTCTTTAACCCTCCGTTAGGCGCGAATCTGTCAGATGCATGAATAAAATTGCGATGAGCTCATTTTATACATAATATATTGACATAAGGTGCAGTATTTGTTACTGAAACTAGCATATTACCCGCCTATTAAAAAAATTGATTATTACTGAAGTAATACAAAAGTTAGCACCTATCGACCTGTATCGCTATTTTATTTGTGCGTCTGTCAGATTCGCATGCCTAACGGAGGGTAAGTTCTGCCCTTCAATCCAAAACATAAAGCACTATTGCGTAAATAATTAACAAAGCATAAAATCTGTCGTCAAAGGTTTAACGACATGTATGCAACTCAAAAGAAAGTAAAAACAAAATACAATATTTGATATGGAACGTTAGAGTAATATGTATTAATTTAATCTGTCAAAAGAAAATATCACATTTTTTTCTCTAATAAATGTTCTTAACTAGAGCAAAAAAAAAATGTCATTTTGGATTTTCTGTAACAAATAGTAAAATTTTTTGCAAGGCCACCAAAACTCTTGATAGCCAACTTAAATAACTTTTAAAACTGTTTTGAGCCGTAACATTTTCTATTTTCTTTCATTCTCTACCTAACTTCTGTCTCGTTTTACAACAATGATGTTTTAGAATAAAGAGAGGAAGTTTATGTGACTGGGGTTAGTAATAAAAGAGAGAAAATACCCTTTTAAAAAGTATTTACATTGTTAGAAAAATGCATAGCCAATTAAACATATCAACAAAATTTAATGCGAAATTGCGAATGTGATTAAAAAAAGAAGACCCGATACGTGAAAAAGTAACATTTGTACTTTTTATTGGTAAAACATATAAAATACACTAGTCCCTTTCTCTACATCAAAAAAAAAAAAAAAATCCAAAAATTAAAAAAAGCACAAATGGTATTTGGTGATAAAATACCATTAGAAATGTTAAACACCTATGGTCCTATGATTTAAATACGTCTACGAAAACTATTTTCAGATAAATCGACATTTCAGAAACGATATTAATAATATATTTCCGAAAAAAAAAAACAGAAGAAAGGAAAAAAAACGAATAAAATGCCAATTTTTTGTAAATAAAATAAGCAATTTTGGGGAAGCAAATATCTTTTTATCATTCCTCTTCAAGATGACATTGGAAATAATTTAAGACCTTGAATTCAAAAGGACATAGATAAAAAGGTCGGAAAATATATTACAACATGAAAGCTTTAAAACCAAACGCATAAAAGAATATATACATTATCATCATTATTCATCCTGTTGATTTGATCTTCTTTTTTCAAATAATGAAAATGAGCAAACTAAAAATTTAAGCATGGTATTTTTTTTAATCTTTTCAATAATAAATGAAGTGCATTTTTCCAGTACAAAGACAAACCATTAATTTCCAATTGTTTTCCATTTATAAAAAAAAACATTCCTTTTAAAATGATAAATATAAATTCCTAAAGTTTGTTCAGCACATTTAAAGGAATTGGAAGACGATCTTTCTCATTTTTCTCTAACAATTTACATTTTATAGTTAAAGACACGATATTTTTTTAATGTTAAAAACGGCGTTTTAAAAAGTGTGGAATTGTGCTTAGAGTAAATAAAAAATGGTGGACCCTTTCAATTTATTTTTGAATACATTTAAATCCACAGAATTACTAACCAAACATAACCGTTGCCTAACCACTTCCTTTCAAAACAAGAGGTCTTAATGCATGGTTATAGCTAGAAAAATTGTGATGTGTGTGATAAAAGTTTTGGGTTGTTTATAATACGCCATAACTCATCGTGTGACAAAAAGATTGACGAGTGTTGGAGGTTTCAAGGTAATGTACTTTATTTATTTTTTTTAATTATTTTCATATTCGAAAAGTGGTTGATAATGAGATTTTTAATAAAGAGTAAATTCATTCCAATTAAGGAATATCCTCTTTAAACTGCAGAGGCTTTAAAGTTGTCTAATCATGTAATAGACAAATATATTCAGTAAATATTAAATATAGGGCAGAATGAAACAATCACCACGTATATCGTTTAAAAAAATACTAATAACATGTCGCAAAACCGCAGCTTCATCTTTTTCTCTTGAAATGTATGCAACTTAAGCACAATGTATTTTAGAGAATTTTTCAAAAAAGGAATGAAACTGATGCGTAACGGGACATCAAAATCTATATTAATTAATAGTACAAATAATTCAAATCAACAATTGTTCAATTTACTCCTTAATATGTCAACTTCATATGTTAAATTTATAATTATAAACTTTTTGTGTTAAATTTCATTAAAAAATGACTAGACCAGAAATTAAAAGATTAAATGAAAGACTTTGGGTCTGGACTGTCTTAGGCAAAATCATTGATATTAATGATCCACTATTTGAAATTCATTGAATCTAACAGTACAAAAAAAAAAAACTTTTCTCTTAATTGTGGAGGATGAATTTTCATTTATGAATAATTTCATTAATGCTTCACTTTTAATAAATGAACCAAGAATATTAATGATGCGTATCATGAAATATTGGACACTAGATAAACCAATTCACATTGTAAAATAATGCGTACAAAAGTTCTGGCGTTTAACCATCATAGCGAAATCAACGAGGAAAACTAAGGAAAACTTACATAATTGCCAACAGGTCTTTAACATTCTTAACCATTTATGCTTCAAATTGAATTTCACACAAACGTACTGTTTTATTTATTTTTGTTTTAGTGTTTTCAGTAACTAAGTCGATTGACGGTTTAAAAACAGCAATTGTACGTGATTTTTCGTGAATCTACTAAGAAGATAAAAATAGTGATTAGTAAAAAGATGTTGGGACAGGTTTTTTAAGACTTTAAGGACAATTTTTACGGACATGTTTCCAAAATAACAAAGTTGACATATATATATTTTCAAATTTGTAGTATTTTTCCAATTATTCAGTTATTCATTATCTTAATATTTTTTTAATAATGAGATGACTAAAATGCTCGAGCTAGGCCTACAGTTCATAAAAGGTTTTTAATCCCAAGACAACTAATAATCTATATAAATAAAACCAAAAGTTTGTGTGTGTGTGTGTGTGTCTGTCTGTCTGTCGATCGCCTCCTGGCGAGATGGAACGTTCCAGAAATACGAAATTTTGTTTACGGGTACCTTGGGCCAGGTCCTCGTGCACCTCGAAGCGTTTTTCCTAAAATTCGAATTTGTTCTTCTTTTATTCCAATTTAAGCAAAACTGTTAATTTTGGGTTTATCTCATCGAAGAAACGTCCCACGTTTTAGATTTTTGCAGCATATGAATCTCCGTAAAAAACTGCACAAGATGATCTCCTTCTGAAGTTCGTAGAACAAATAGAACACGCGCAATATTCATTTAAAGTAGTTTTCGAACTTTAAAGCAAGGCTTACCTCTGAATTTATCTGCTCAATTTGCGTGTTTTCGCCAAAATAAATATTACTTTTGTCGCCAACTAGATGATTTCTGTTAACGTAAGATTGAAAAAAATGCTATTTTTTCTTTATTCATGCCGTTTTATGAGCAAAACAAATTCTAAAAATTCATTTCATTTTTATACATATTTTGTGGAACTGCAGACGACTTTTAATTACTTCTTCGAGGTTGATTCTCCTTCCTTTTTTGGCGATTTAATAGTATAGTAACAGTTTAACAATTGCATGAAACAACATTTCTTATGGTAGAGTGTCCGCTTTATCAACGAAACAAATTCTAGAAATTCATTTCTATTTTTTGGATATTTTGTGGATTATTAACTGCATGCGATTTTTAATGTTTATTCTTCTTTCTTTTTTGACGATTTAATATTTATTTCTTCGATAAAAACTATGTTGGAAGCTCTTCGATATCGCTTATTTTTGATGAAATTTAAATTTTCGCCAAGTGGTGATAACTTTTACTCCCCTCCTTCCAGTTAATTGTTCTCAATATATTATTTTATGCTTCATAACTTTTCCAAACCACTCCCAATAATCCTTTCCAGTAATATTGTTCTCATTTAATTCAATACGTGATTTACACTGTAGGATCATGGTGTATTTCGAAATGATTCCATTACTACAGTGCAATTTGGCGATCTTCTGCTTCATTTTAACTTTTTTACGTAGAGATTATTGATTCCATATTTTACACAAGTGATTTATTTTCTAACATTTATTTAATTTTTGTACTGTCTATTTGGCGTCATTTGGGAAGAATTTAGTTATATCTTTCTATGAACTTCAATTTTACACGTCAGAATTGGTTCAGTAATAAACATTTTGTAATTTAAATGAGCATTTGCCTTTTGAAATAATGCTTTCCTTTCTTTCGTTTTTATCCGAATTTTATGAGTGTTATTCAATTGAATTTTCAGAAAATGTTTTGGCGATTTTGCAAGTGGGATTTTTAGGAACGGTTGTCCTTATTTTGATGGGGAATTTAAGATGGACTGCTGGGTAATTTTAGGAACAGTAGCTCTTGAAGGTCAGTATTCTATTTTTAGTTACTGACGTCTTTATTCTAATGGATATTTTTTTGGGACTAATGTCATTATTCTATTAGGAATGTTTAGGAATAGTTGTCTTTATTGAAATGGGGGTTTTAAAGAATGTTTTCCTTATGGTAGCAGAAATATTCAGGGAGAGCTGTTCTTGATCTGATGGACATTTTTAAAGAGAATACTGTTCTTTTTCTGATGGGATATTTTTAATACGATTTTTACGGGATCTTGATATCATTTTGGCACAATTATCCCTCTACATATGTGCATTTTAGTTACTGTTTCTCTTACTCCAATGGTAATTTCTATTAACTTTTGTTGGCACTTTAATGTTGATTTTTATGGACTTATTTTTGGTCTAAAAGGAATTTTTCTGGGCTGTTCGTTTTAATGCAATCGTGGTTTTTAACGAATTTTACTGTCTAAATTGGATTTTTATGGACTGTTGCCCATCTCCTACTTGGATTTTTTAAGAAGATTTTCCCCTATACATTTACTACAGAATTTTGGACATGCATCATTTGCCGAATGATGCAATTTTATCCCGCGCAACGCCGGGCATGTCAGCTAGTACAAAATAAAACTTATTTTTAAATTACTAGAGGGGGAGATATTATTGCACTACGTATTTTAAACAAAATAAAACACAGACGCCTCTGTAAAGCATAAAAACTGACATATGTCTTCTTTATATATAAATTTAAGTTCGAATCCGTGAAATAAAAAAAAATAGATAAAAAAAAAAATCGAAGTTGTAATATGCACTAACTTTTTTTAATAAAACTTTTCTTTTTTTACAATTACACGCAAGAAACCATTTGCCTTTTTTAAACTAAAAAAAATACGATATAAAGACGATTTTAAAAGTAACAATTAACGTATACGTTTTTCTTTATAGTTTTTATTCGAATAGGCTATATTTAAATGCTAAAGTTTCTTAATAAACACTGGGGTGGGTCATTTTATTTTATTTCTTTTTTACTAGGGTTCAGAGATTATAAAAAATACTAAACGGTCCCAAAGTAAAACTTTATTACATTCGGATGATTTTTTTTTGCTCCGGATTCATTTTGAAGTTTTAATTTCTTGAACTGAGCCGTTCTTACTGCGTCTGCCATTGTCACACACTATCGGCTGGAAAGGCCAATAAAAACTCACAATGTGTCAGAAACTTCAGACACATTGCACAAAAAAAAAAAAAAAAAAGAAAGAAAAAAAAACTGCTGCAGACGTTTTCTGAAACTCTCATGCACTCTTTCAAGCATGTCTTCTGTTATTCTTGCAATTTCAACCTCAATTATGCTCTGTATGTCTTCCAGGGTGCAGGGAAGGTTGCAATACACTTTCGTCTTCAGGTAACCCCTAGGGAAAAGTCCCATGGGGTTAAGTCCGGTAAGCACGCTGCACTGCAATGACCGAGTGGGAATTCGAAAAATACACTTCGACACAAAAAATAAGCGCTCCTCGCGTGTCCACTGCATTATGGCAACTGAACAGCACAGAAATACAAACCTCCCTTCGGTCACAATAAACCACCCTCTCTCTCCCCTCTATTCAACCAATAGCTCCGCCACAGCGTGAATTCTAAAAAAGCAATTTACCGCTCTCCACCCTGAACAAGTATCTTTATTATACGCAAGTACATTTTATTAAGCCATATTTTAAACATTGCATTTATAAGCTTTTATAAAAATGAAACTGCAAGTAAAGCAAATATTTTTAGGCACATTTTCTATTATTTTATTTTTCTGTTTTAGAAAATAATGCAGTCGAATATATTTCGTCGAATTTGGGTTCTATGTCGAACTAGAGTTTATTCACTCCATGCGGTTTTTTTCGATTGATTTTTAGCTACATTTCCTATCTACAGTATACAATCACTTATAGCTACTTAGGGTGCATTCATAATTGATGTCACACTTTTTTTCAATATATTTGAACCCCTCGCCCCTTTGTCACAAAAATCCACACCTACACATACCCCCTACCCCATCTCCCGGCCCTTAGCACATCTCACACACATAAACTATCGATTACTGCAAGTACACCAACAAATGTATTTGCAGTACATAAAAACCGCACATTGCAGATCAAATTTCCAAATTTATTTTTTAACTTTTAATATACATTTTGAGAATAACAATAATAATGATTATGTGTGTACTTGATTTGTATAAAATGAGATTAAGGTTTACTATAAAAAACGTAATTAAATACTATAAAAAAATAATAGTGAAAAATATTAATTTGTCGAATTCTGTAAAAATTAACCGCGCTATTTTGCCTTAAAAGTGTAAAAGTGTAAAGCTCAAAATTCATTTTTAAATTTAACACGTTGAGGACGGCGTATGTTACCGGTGGCACACTTCTAACTTGTTTATCTGGCGGCGTGTACCACTGGTGTCTCACACACGAATGGTTCAGCTGGCAGCGTGTACCACTGGTGGCTCACACACGAATGGTTCATCTGGCGGCGTGTACCACTGGTGGCTCACACACGAATGGTTCATCTGACGGCGTGTATCGCTGGTGACTCGCACACGAATGGTTCATCTGACGGCGTACCACTGTGGCTCATATCATCTATAATCTTATAACAATTTTGATACATGAAAAAAAAACTTCATATGGTTAAAACCAACTGTTTTTCTGAAAAATTAAAAACCTTATTTTTACAGGTAGCAAAAATCTGCGCCATCCTTAAGGTGTTAAACTTTTACCTTGAAACTAAAAAACCTAAAAATTAAAAAAACATTTTACCTAAAAATAAAAAAATAAATAAATATAATAATATTTAATCTGTCGATTTTTTATATTTTTATTTTTACAAAATGTGTGGCATCACGAAGCTCGCTACCTCTTCCCCTCAATTTGTCACAATTCCTTGATCCCCTAGAAGTGCGACAACACTTGTAAAGGACCCTTTAATGAGTTTCAGGGATATTATATATACACACACTCTATAACAAAAAAATCGACTCACCAAGAAGGAACTGTCCGATGGAGACACAAATTGGTGAATAGGAAGATTATGTACAGAACAAAAAATGATTGAAATTTCAGAGCAATTGAATCCTTTATTTCAGAGAAACAGTAACGAGCTCAATAAGGTGTTGACCAACCTCTAGCCAGGATGCAATCGGATGACTCCTTCCTGGTGCGTTGATTTTGTGTTATAGTGTATATATATATCTTTTATACGCTTTCTATTTCCCGCAAAATAAATTAGTACATAGATAAAATAAAATAAGAGCAAATGAATAACTAAGAAATGAGTTTTATGTTTAGTTGATTTATTCACATTTCTCATTGGGAAATGATACATTTAAACAATGTCTCAATATCATGTACACGAATTGGAAGAATATATAATTAGTTTTCCAAACTTGAAGTAAATCTTTGACTGGAACTCGTAAAACTTTGACAAATACGAAGATTAGCTAAATGAAATATGCACAGTAAAGAACTTGGTGGTAGTATTTTACCAAATTTTTCCTTTTTTTTTCGGAGTTTATGAATTAATGTCAAATATTTTAAAACATGTGATCTTCATATTTTTAGAAAATGATATCTGCTTTTTGCATTTAGCTGATTAAAATACATCTTCTTTGAAGACCTTAAGTAAACGAGTATTTTCTTATAATTATCGTACTTTCTTGCCTGTTACTGAATTTACGAAGATGGATAGGCAGCTCACAAAGGAATTTCTCAAGTTTTGAAAATGCTCAGTGATCATTATTTATGTAGATAATCTCATTTCATATGCAAAAAGCGTAAGACGTAATGAACTCCCCAACGGATGACTCGAGCTTAAGAAATGAAAAATTGATGACACAGTGGGGCCTTTCAGATCTTCAACTAATGATAAAGATAAGGTTACGACAGCCAGACCTGCGTTCTGTGCCGTCGTTAATCACATTTTGCGTTGTTTAAAAATAATTCATTTTATAGAAATGTTACAAAGATTGAAATAAAAATATGCTATATTATCGGTATTTATCTTTGCTGAGAGGACCGGGCTTCCAAAGGAACCGCCTGTGGTAAAAAAATGAAAGCTCACGTATTTGGACATAAAAGGAATTTAATTTAATATGAGAAAAAACACGTTTCTCGTATTATCTTTACGTACAAGAGCAAAAAAAAAATCATTTTAAGCAACATATAGTTTTAGTTTTATTTTAAGAAACTTTATAGGATAATTTAATAATTTATGAATAGGCTGGTTATTTATTATTAGTGTTCGAATATTACTATCATGTGCTTCGAAAATTTTGTTATTTTGAATGAGGTTGAGCATTTACTCCTCACTATTTGCAAACCCAGTCCATTATCTAAGAACAAGCAACATTTTATTTTGTGTGGCGTCATTATTGGAAGAGCACTACTTCATTTACATTGTGTGTATTTCTTTATATTTTGCCTTACATAATTTTAGTTAACATTTAAATAAAATATTTTTTCCCAACAAACGTAAATAACTTTTCCCGCTCTTTTTTATTTAAATATCGGGAAAATTGTCGCTGCGTTAACTCTCTTAGCGTTTTTTAATACATATTTCAACAAAATTAATTTCTCTTATTTTATCATTCGACTTGCAGTTTCGAAGATAGCTCAGAAAAAGTCAATTAGGAAAAGTCAGGACATTAATCTCATAATTATAAAAAAAGAAATTGTCTTTCAAATGTAGTGAGAAAAAGTTCGATACTGCTCATAACAACTTTATTTTGAAACTCGAGTAGTAGTATATTTGCTAGTTCAAATAATTCGGCAAGCTAGGCGATTTTACTTTTACGTTGATGTAGCTTTAAAATGCTTTCAAAAAAGGCTTAAAGGTAGAATAAATAACTACTTTCATAACTATTTGACATCAAAACACTTAAATTGTAAATAAATAACAATTAATCCAGTAAAATACTTGAAAACTTTAATAGTGAAAAACACATTTACGCAGAAAAGTGTTTTTTTTTTTTCCCCACACATTTATCGAACTTAAACTCACGTGCCTTTTGCATGACTCTTCAAGAGATAAAACACAAATTGCGTATAATTCATCTGTAGCATTCATTCTTATTTTGAATGTATGCAAACGAAATTATGCAACGAATTATGCAATTTATGCAACGAATTCTTATTTTCAGTTATGCTCTAGGAAACAGGTAAAGTACATAATTTTCTTATTAATGGGAAAAAAATTACTTATTGAAAGAGAAAAAGGGAAAAACATCTGTCTTAAACTAATTTGTATTCACTTTAAATATTCAATATAGCCACATTTTATTTTTTCAAACTAATTTTTATTCTTTGTTACATTTTTTTCAAAATGATTTCAGCGTTGCACCTTGATTAATACCCTACTTTTGAAATTATACATTGATCTAAAATGTAAGCTCTTCCAAAACGATTTTAGACAGTACAAAAATTTGAATTACACAGCAGTATACATCCTAGAAATTTATAAATTTAAATGTTTCCATTTCACAGCTTTTACGATATTGCGCTAAACAGAATAAGCTCTAAGATATTTTAAATATTTCTTTAAAGTTTAAGAGTTCTGTTCACTCTTAACCGATAGAAATGTGTTTTTTATGTGCCATAAAACATCGCCACAAGCAAACGATCAGCATTTTCTGAGAGGCCGTGGCTTCTCTTAGCAGTTCATTAAGAACAGTTATCTTGGTGTTCCTATGGGATTCTCTTTGGGGAAGCTACACACTATATTAGGCAATTTGGAAAAATCCCTTTCTGTAGTTGATTGTATAGGTAGATAAAAATAATGGACTGTTGTCCGGAGGGAGCACTATTTGGCTCATTGCAATTATTAATTTTGCTTTATTAGACTGGATTCGTTTAGATATAAATAATTTTTTTTTAATAATACTCGTATTTCCGATTTTTCATTTATCTTTTTAATTTGACTATGAACTCGTATGCTAAAACTTATATTGAAAATTCAAACAATCGGGAATCATTGACAAATTTGATTGCGATTAGCTTATTTTAGAAAAATGAATTACAATCCAAAACAAATAATTTTGACATAATTGCATTGTTTTTTGAAGACATCAATTTAACTTGATAATGAACAAGTGTCAAGTGCATTTACAGAAAGAAATTAATCATGAATAAACATTGCAATTTTTAAATCACGAATAAACATACATATTTGAAATGAATTATAAAATATAGAAATAAATCCATTGTTAAAATAACAATCTCTTTTTATCTCAAAGCCAAAGTAAATAATTCTTCACGTAGGTTTTAACAAAAGTACCTATCCGGAACATCATTTATATAAATACTTTTATTTGCTTTATTTTAAACTTTATTTCATCTTTCAGATGACGGAAAAGAATAAAAAGAATGGCGATGTCGAAGAGAAATATTTCAGTGAATTTTTTCATCATTTCGTTTGAAGGTTAAATTTCAACTTGTTCTGTATCTGGAAGATTAATTTGAATATATATCAAATAAATCAAATATGCAAATCATAACTCAATTTAAAATTCATAAACTACATCTCCGCCTACTACTTCACTTTCTAGCTGTTTTTTTTTTTTTTTGGCATTTAACTTATTTCGCATATCAGGTATCTTTCTCAACTGTTTTCTTCTGACATTAAGCTGAATTTCAGTGTTGCTAAGCACGTAGAAAATAGCTGAAATGATATTTTATTTGTTTCTTCCTCCCCAAAAATGCATTACTCACTTTGTAAAGTACTATGCAATTTTTATTTCTTGTTGTGTACCTTATTGTTATAAATATCTACATTTAGTACTTAAACACTTCACTCTACAAAAATTATTTTGTCGTGATAATAAGATTTAAAAATCCAAACTACTTTAACTTTAAACAGAAGAACCCACTACCTATCATCTTCCGTGCTACCATATCACTGGTCCGATCCCTAAGCTGGGCCTTCAGAGGGGCAATAACATGAGGACCAAGCATGCTTGGTAACTAAACAACGGGTGTTCCGCCTAGCCCGACCATCTAGCCGGAATGTATGTTTCCGCACCCGGAAAAATAATCCGGACTTCCATGACCGGCTAACGATACCGCACCTCGGTCTCGTTAGTTGAGATGAACACAGCAGGTTTTAGTCTTTTTTTGCTATCACTACGCTAAGTTTGTTTTAATTTAATTTTCGATCGGCAGTGAAACTAATCTTGCCAATTAAAGAACAAGAAATGACGAAATGATTAAAAGATTTGACATCCTATTTGAAATCATGGTTTGAAAATTTACATAAATAAAATAGTCAAGATAGTATTGGGATTGTTTTTTTTTTTTTTTTTTTTGGTTTGATAAAGTATTAGTACCCCAGTAACATTTTCAGAATTAAGCGAGGAATATTTAACTAAGATAAAAGGATTACAAATTGATAAGTTCTAAGCAAACATTTGCTTTCGCAAAATTGTTTCTGAAACTGCTACTCTACGTTGACTTAAAACATAAATACTAGTACTTTAGTTGGTATTTTTTTAACTTTGTTACACATCTGTATTATGATTAATATTATATATATTCAGATTTATTTATTCTATGATTGGTAAAAAGCGGGTAACCTGATCCATTGCCTGGACATTGCCATTGTTGGAAATATTTTCTAAAATTTCGTATTACGTCGTAGTAAGTCTTTTATTGCATGTGTCAGTACATTAACATGACTTACAGCAGTTTCCACAAAAAGCTATACGTGGCAACATTGATAAGTACGTATAGGAACTTAGACTTTCCTTCCCGGTGCCCGTACCAAAACTGCTGTATGGACACCAGCGATACAGCAGTTTTGGTATGGACACCTTTTTTTTTTTTTTTAATAATTACACTTTCGATTTTAACTTTTACTGGTTAACGGATTTTTTAAATCTGTAGGATACGTAGATAATTATATATATAAATAATTATCAGTTTCAAAATCACAAAAATTACTGATTGATAAAAGATTTTTAACAACAATAAAATCAAAAGCACTGAAAAAAAAATGAAGTAACAAGAAAGTAAAGCAGATAAAATAGAGGAATAAAATGCAGGAAATGGCAATTGTCCTCGAATACATGCGAAATACGTGCTCGTTAAATTTCGGAATCCGAAAGTCCTGTGGTCAGTCGCTAGCAGTTACCATGGGTGGTACTGAAGAAAATCTCCCTCCGTTTGACTACTGTGTCAAAATTACGGAAATAGACGATTTATGCTGTCACATCTGAGAAGGGCCTGGATGCCAGATTCCAGCCCCTACGTTCTCTATATTCTCAGGAGCAGCGAACCCCCTTTTTCTCGCTTCGCGAGGATACTGAAACAATAACGTCAGTTGCCTGAGTAATTTATTTGATTTATTCTTGCTTTAACGTGACAAGTAAAACTACGATGTGTACAGGTATTTGGAAGTAAAAGTTAAATACATTATTAACCCATAAATGCCTACCGTCCTTTTTTTTTTTTAGGGACAGTCTGAAAAGTACGTCTGTATCACCAAAAAATAAACATTTCAACAAAAAATTGTTTTAATGTATTCCTAACCTTAAAATAACTGGTTAGTAATACATTAAAACCATTCTTTGTTGAAATGTTTATTTTTGGGTGTTTCAGACTGTCCCTAAAAAGGCACGGAGTGTATTAATGGATTAAGTAAATCAGTTTCCATGGCGTTGACAGTGTGCAAAAAAAAAAAAGTAAATGCACTTTGTCATTCGCAACGCAGTTACAAGAGAATTGGAGTTGATTAAAGTTATTGAAATATTTTAGGATAATATTCTTACTAAGGTTTACGTGAGATACAAGTTTGTAATCCTAATTTTGCATGTGTAATCATTTTGTCAACATTCACTTATTACAACCATAACCACAAGAAGGTTTTTTTAAACTTAAACAAAAGTACATTATATATTCATCAAAGTGCCAAATAGTTTCTTCATCTTTTCTAAACATATTTCTGGTTTGAAATCAACATTTTGTTTTAAATGACAGCTGTGACAGAATCTTTAAAAAAATCATGTAATTTTTTTTTCAACCTAAGGTATTTTGAACAAGGCTACCGACTGGGTTGGGGAAAGAGGCGACACAGACTCCCGGAATTTTAAAACGTCGCCGCTGACTCATAGAGATTTATATCTAGGACTCCATTAAAATATATAGGAGGGATGTAACGAATATTCGGTCACTGTTTGGTAGTCGACACGTTTTTATGCGAATGCGACACTAGTACCCCAAAATCAGCCCGACTCCGACTCTTAAATTTTTAATTTACTCACCTCGAGTAGAAGAAGTTTAAGTGGAACGTCTTTGCGAAACAATACAGTCCAACCACAGAGTTTTGACACTTGGACGCTTCTGCGCATGGCAGAAAAGGACAAATCCATTCGAGTGTTATAGAAGCTCGGTTTGCAGGTGCGGTTATTAGCACATAAATCAGAATGTTAGCTTTTCTGTTTGTTAACGGCAAAACAATTTAAAAACTGGCATACAACAGCTCAGAGGAAATATGTATGCCAAACGAGCTAAAGTGAGAACTGAATGCGGAATATTCCTCATACCAGCAGTTTCTCTCTTACACATGAATGGATTCTTCTTCATGTGTGCCTGGCACTCATGAAGACCTGTGCCTCTGGCACTCTGCCAGGCACAGGTCTTTGTTTGCCGGTAGAACTGTACCTTGCCAGGTATCGGGGGTACATTAATTTCACCTAAAATATGTTAGAAACAAAAACTAAACAATGGCCCATCAACGTGCATTGCTGTTGTTAATAAGTCAGTTACGTCAAGTTAATTAGTTTCAATGTATACTAGGGAGCATTCATAAATGATGTCACGCTTCGAGGGGGGTAGGGGGGTTCGTGAAATTGTGTCAAGGGGAGGGGAGGGGGTAACAAGAAGTGTGACATCATGCATTATGCAACATAGCGTGACGTGTGACAAAGGTGGGAGGGGGGTCAAATATATGGGAAAAAAGCGTGACGTCATTTATGAACAGCCCCATAGTGCTAGCTGATTCCCCGCAGAACATCTGCGGGCTATAACCATTTTAACCCTCTGACTGCTCATTTTTTTAGCGAATTTGCTTCGCTAAAAATTGGTCTACTTTATGCATCTAAAGCCATCTCTGGAGTAAAACCTTAATTAATGTCCAAAATACTTAGATATTGCATTACTGACGTTTTAACGATGAAACAACCGGAATAATACTTTAAATAAACTTAAAAGGGTCATGCCCAGGGAAAATCGCGGGATGAACAATTTTCACTACATTTATGTTGCACGTGGAAATCGCGGGATAATCAGTCAGAGGGTTAAAATCGTAAAAACCATTCGAAAGGCTTAAGAAAAGATCCCTCCCTGAAACAAAGGTGTTGCCACTCTCAAGAGCCGAAAATTAAAAATTAAGTTAGGAATAGAAACACTTTTCAAGAAATAGAAATAAATTTGCGAAACTCCGTAATTTACGATAATAAATACAAAACATCATGTTACTTTTCTATACTAAGCATTAAGCAAATTTTTAAATATCGTTTCACCAAAGTTTGTTTTTCGCATACCGTCAGTATCGTATCGACCGCAAAATTTAAGCCTAACTGGTCCACGTCAAGTAATATATATATATATATATATATATTAATATATATATATATATGATTAAAACAAAGTTTTACATTAAAAATTCTTCTTCCATATATTTATATTTAATTTATGAAATAAACAGAGATAAATCAAAATAAAATGCATCATACATAAAGACCAGTTTCAGCAAATAAAAATTATTTAAGCTTTTAGCGATTATTCATTTAAAACTGATTTTTTACCTCGTGAAAATATATTGTTTCTTTGTGTTCAATTGTAACAGTTCCAATCCAGGAAGCATATGCATTAATCATAAATGTTTTAAACTTTAGGGTAACATGTACACCAAAGACAAGAAAGTGGAATATTGATGGAAAAACACAACCGAGTGCGAGGAGAAAGATCGAGATAAGAAGAAATGGTGCAAGGAAAATATATTATAAAAAGTACATAAATAGTTCATTGCAAAACCTGCTACAAATTATGTTAAGTTACAACTGAAGACAGAACGCTCGTTTATTTTTAATGCATTGTATGCCTGTTGTTTGAGGGCATTATTTTTACTTTTTATCTATGCATTTCAAATATGTCCGATGGAACTGGATGTAGTACATTTCATATTACAAATGCAAGTAAAATACTTCGAACCTATTCTTTTTAATAGTTACAAGGAGGTTAATAATCCTTAAAAATATTTTTAATGACAATAAAGTGTTGATATCTATCGTAAGCGAATGCTTATCTCTATATTTAAAATTTAAAATGTTTTCGTTGAAAAAGAAATAAAATTATACATCTTAAATCTTTAATGTCCTGCGTTCTATTATGTTGATTTAACCATCGTGTTTTCTCAATGGAAGAAATTTATCTTAAATGACTTATAACCACCAGTAGTGACTCTTTTGCAATATATATATATATATATATATAAACATACATAATATACATATAAATACATACATATAAATACATATATATTATACATATATTTATATATATATAGCTCTTAAAGTGAACGCCAGAAGTACTTTGCTTCATTAAATTTATGAGTGGCTTAAAATCTTGCTCCATATATAAAAAGCTTCTTATACATAAGCGCCTTATTCTGTCTGTGTCTGTCTGCTATAGGATCCTAGGCCGTTTTACTGATCGGGGCCACATTCGGCACGGTTAATGTTTACGACCCGAGAAACGCATTGCTGCAAAAATGAAAGCTGTGACTCAATTAGTTTTTTTTTTAATTATTTTTTTTTAATTTTTCAATGGTTTTTTTTTTGACCCGTTTTATTTTACTTTTGCATTGTTGCTCTCATTTCCAAACATATAATTACAGTTGCCGCTTGAACAAACAAAGCAATGCAGTTGCCATTGTTATTGTCATAAATGTAACAAATATACTAATAAAAATCGAAACGTTTATCTCCGTTAACGTCATACTGAGTGAGGTTTCACTGTATTTCAATCTCCGTTAAAAATTAATGTATACGCGAATTTAATTTAATCCTTTCTTTCTTTTTAATTTATTTATTTATTGTCTGCCCTTTTCATAGTTTTCTTATTAGAGTGGCAGCGCTCTTTTTTCCCAGTTTCGTTAAAACTGTTGTTTTGAAAATCATAATAAAATTTTCAATAAGTTCTTTCGATGATAAATATATATTTTTCACAAATAATTTTATTATATAGTAAATAAATGTATAGTAGTGTGGGGCTGTAAGAGAAGGGGCTTCCTCGCCACCTGATCTGTGTAATTCAGTTTGAATTAGCAAATACCTTTGCACAAATCATTTTAATTACAACTTATAATAGCTAGAACAGCGGTCATTTCGTATGACTGCCGGGCGTACTAGTATCCATATATGTTGAAACAATATCTTTCATTTAAACTCTGAGTTTTTTTTGTTCGGGTTTTGAATTTTTTTTATTTCTAGAGAAGTATGTAGAATCTGAGTAGTACTTTACGTGTACATCATATTTTAAACTGCTATATTATAAAATCGGGCTAAAATATTTTGCTCCCGAAATTAGCGGGTCCCAAGAAATACAAAACTTGTTTATTTTTACAACTTTAGTTAGCTGAAAGTGAAAATATGAAATGTGTATCTTAGAGCAAGAATAAACCTAATTTTAAAATGCACTTTTAGCCCTTTCTCTTAAAAGCTTTAAATAATTGAAAAAAAAAAGCAGGAGCGAAGTCTTAATTTATTGTAAAAGGACAGCCAAGAAGAAAAAAATGTCTAAAATAAATTACTCGTTTAGTTTTACAACTATAATTAGCTGAAAGTAAAAATATTAAATGCGTATCTTAGAGCAACGAATAACCTAATTTTAAAATGCACTTTTAGCCCACTCCCTTAAAAGATATTTAAAATATTTGAAAAAAAAGATCATGAACAAAGGCTAAATTTATTGTGAAAGGGCAGCCAAGAAGAAAAAAATTGTCTGAAATAAATAAAAATGAAAATATAAATAAATTGAAATTGAAAAGTTTTTAATAGGGTTTTGAGACGGTCTATCAGTTGACCTGTGTCAATCTATCTTTCTGTACCTTCCTAAAAACTTGGAATTCAGTTAAAAAATACATATATTTTTTGAAAAGATATCAGCAAAGACATCTAATGCCTGTATTTTACCTTTTGATTTGAACATCTGAATTCGGAGTTGTTAAAAAATCCTAAGATAAAAGGCTCGGTTACTTCTGAATAAACTTCTTGTTTAAAGGGGTTTTTTCTTTGCTTGTTTGTAAATAAGAGGCTTTACTCCCTGCTTGCTTTCGTTCGGCAATTGATATGTTCAGTTCGCTTTGGAAACTATACTTTACATGGTATTCGCACGATAGCTGATAATAAGAATTAAACAGTGTTAAAATGCCCAAACTAGTAAAAAAATTACAACGCTGCATACATGTGTATCAGGGTTACAAGGAAAAGGCTTTTCTATGCAACAAAATATGAACTTACGGAGAAAAAGACATCAACTTTTGTTGAGGTAGATGATTTTTTTATCGTCTCAATTTAATGATAGTTCTTATAAGAGTAAATAAGTTCTTATAATTTTATCGAATTTAGTTCACTCAAATGTGTCAAACACAGTAATAGTATATGAAATCCAATAATTATCAGTACATTTTTAGTACTAAGCATCATTATGGTATTTGTATTTTAAAAGAAAATCATTTTCATTTAACAAAAAATTGCATTTTTAACACAACGTTACCTTGAGAAATTTTACAAAGAAAAAAAAAATTAAAAAAAAAACGTAAATTTCATGTTTTGATACAATTCCTAAATTCTGCATACATAGCAATAGACAAACATTTAGAATTTTCCTAATTAGGTCATACACATCTAAATTAAGGGAGTTAAGGATAACTATATTATAAGAAATCATAGTTAATTTAAGTGGCATGTTGAATGGCATGTTTCGTCAATTGAAATCCTTAAAATGAAAAAAAAAAAGAAGTTCACTCAAAAATCATTAAATGAGAATTTTAACGAATTATACTGTCCATTCAGACTGAAAAATATAGAAACAACCCTTAAAAAGCTTACACTCTAAAATTATAAGTCAAAAATTATTTGTTAGAGAACATGAAACAGATTGTAAAATTATGTAAAGTTGTACGATATGGAACCGTTAAAAAATTTAACAATATCTACGACAAATAAATTTAAAAGAGTGCATTTGAAAAGCTAGGACTGACATGCAATAAATAAATTTTACAACATGAAGAAAAATATCCTACATTAAATGTGACAAATGTGTTAGATTTATGTAGCGTTAGAAAATTTTGGAAAAAGGAGCGATAGCAAAAAGTTGTTTATTTCTTTATTTATTTCCATTATTTGATACAACAGTTAAATTATTTTATTCTTGCTAGTAACATAGCAATCTAGAAAAATCAAAATGGATTAATGGGTATACATTTCTGTAAGCAGCAAAGTTTTGTCTTTATGTCTTAGTTAAGCAATGAGCTAATAGATAAATTCTAAGTAAAAATACAAATCTAACAACTATGCTTAAAGTACATTCGTTTCAATGTATTCTTACTGTTTTTACTTCATAATATTTTCGATCGTCCAACATAATGTAAACATTTCCATTTACGCTAATTCTAGCCATAAGGATTATTTGGCTTTTCGTTTAGAATGTATTTGATTTCAGGTTTGATTTTTAACTTGATATTTAACTGAGTGTTTTAATTTTTTCAAATGCTCTAATGTCTATCTCCTGTGTAGAATAACAAGAAACTCTATCTAGAACTTACAAGAGCCTACTTTCCCGTATACGCCAATTTCAAATTTATAATCCCCCTATCTTTCTTATTTAAATTTAGTTCCTAATTTCTGCAAATATATCTTTTTCAACGGTTAATATATACTGATTCAATCATTCATGTGTTTAATCACTAGTTTATTTTTTTTCATTTATTCACTCATTCATCCATTCATTCATTCATTCAGAAATATCTTAAAAATACCGATCCAAAAATCCCATAGTCATTCATATGAAAATAGGCTATATTAGTACTGTTTGAACTTGGTATCATTTGAACTGTACATGTTGCACCCCATAACATCTTTCCGATAATGTTTGTTCCAAGAGAACCCATATTAGATCAGGAATTACATAGTTCCTACGGAGAAATTTCAATCTTATGTGTTTTTTTTTTTTTTTGAATTGTTTAAAAATGAACAAAAATTGTTCTAATCAATGTTTCTTGACGAAAGCTTCTTCCAGTAAGTTTTCTCACTTGTATCTTTTGCCGAGAGTTTACATAACTTACTTCATTTTTGACTCATAAGCCCTAATGTTAAGATTTTTGAACTGTACAAAATTAAACAAAAACATGTTCAAATCGAAAAGTAAAATAAAGAAATGAGATATCCTCGTGGAGATCTTTCGAATGCGAAAACTATCTTTCAAATCGGACAATTCGTTCAAACGTTTTTCGGGGGGACAGACAGACCAACCGACAGACCCGATAGACACACATTTTCTCCCATCCCAAAACCCTACTTTCAAATTTTTAATTTTTCAATCTTTATTTAATTACTTCACTTATTTTTGACTGTTCTTTATTTTTAACTATATTTTTACAATACATTGAACCTTCTTTCAAAATTAATTTCTTTATGTTTTACTTTTATGAGAAAGTAGGTTAAAAATGTATGAACTACAGAAGCAACTTTTAAAAAGGCTCCCAGATTAAATGATTATCACAAAAACGTTTTATCACTTTTATGCCTTAAATATATTTTACATAATGATCACAATAATACGTTATCTAAGCGTAGTTTCTTTAACATTTTTGTTTTGCAAAGGAAAACTTTCTACCTATACATTATCAAAATATACCAAGTGCAAAATTAAAGTAACTAATTTCAAGTTATCTCATTTCAAGGATATTTAAAGTTTCGTGGCAATCTTTTTTTGGGCGCTTTTCTGTCAAGGAGTTTTCTGCTTGAGATTGGAGAAATAAAAATTGTAATTATTTTCTGCTGGACCTTAATTAATCTTTGCTGATGAAAGCGTAAAAGGAATAGTTAACGGTTAACATCCCTTTGTGTTTTAAATCATGAAGCCATATAAATCACTTTCCATAAGAAGAATTCTTCGACTTCTTTGAAGTTAAAATCCGTTTAAACTTGGTGAAAGATTAATGTTTTCGAAAACTTCGCTTTTGAAGATCCTTTGTTTAATAAAAACAATTTTTAGGAATATACATGTATTATTCTAAGTATAGACATGCGTTGCTTAGAGCATTTTGTTGCATTGTACGAATGTAATAGTGCATTGTTTAAAAACTTATTAGGTTTTACTATCTCAGAATATCCGTTCTGGTATTCTTATATTAATTAATGGAAATCACATCACGACTTATTCCTTTTTTTAAGTAAAAGCATATAAAAGTTTTACTACTAAGGTAGGTTTAACAATTTATATCCCCAAATTTGTAATTGCGGAGGTTTCTATTTCATAAAAAATATCCATAATAACATATATGATTTTAGAATAAGTAGTTTAAAATTAAAAACGTATTTTCTCTAAAATATTGTACATATTTATAAATATAGGACAATTAAAAATGAGTTGATGATGAAGACATAGGATATTTTAATTAAAACTACTTTTGTAGCCTAACGGAAAAATATAAGGAGTGACAACGACAAAAAAAAAGATTTTCCAATGATTAATTTTCTGTGAATGCTTAAGTAGTGTATGCTAAAAGAGGATTTGTTCTTCAAAAAGTACAAATTCGTTTGGTAAGAATTCAAACTGAAGCATTGTCAGAAAACTAATATAAAAGTATTGTCTTGATTTAGAAGTTGCATTTCAACCAAGTTAAAAATTGCTGTATTTCGCTCATGACAAAATATTCCTTCAAATACCCATAATTTATCGAATATTAAATATTTTTAGTTCAATTTTCAGTATCATGTTTGTCTTTCATGTTGACAAGTTTGGAAATGTTTTGGGCAAAACTTCGAGTGTAAGCTAGCCGAAAACGTGTGAAAGAAATACCTATATCTACGGGAGCACATGTGGCTTTTTACGAAAACACACAAAACGGCTGTACGAAACAACGAAACAAATAAGTTATTTTGTGAAATTGCATGCTCATTTTTATATATTTACGACGCAGGATGATCAAACTCATTTCCTTCCGACATTTGTTGACGGTCCTCTAAACGCACATATGATTGAATTTCTGTTGGAAAGTGTAAAAAATTATAAACATAAAAAAATCAAATAGGTAAAAAATGAAACTTTACGTGAAATTAAGTGCTAAGCGTATAATTAGGGAAAATATGTAGTTCATCTATTAATTAATCCGGATATTACAATATTCAACAAAAGGAGCGGATATGTAAACTGCAAACAATAAGCACCAATAACGAGCACCAATCTTGAAGAGTTATCGATAATTTGCGTATCTCTTACTAAAAAACCTAAAACCTAAAAATTCTAAACTTAGCAGCATGCAGATGTCCATAGCCTAGCATGACCTATTGAAAAACAATTGAAATGTAATCCATTAAAAATGTTGTACTATTACGATTTTACATATTTCTATGCGTGTAATATATATATAGGTCGATTTGACCCATTCCGGTAGAATGTCACTTTTCACACGCTAAAATAAATAAATTCTAGATATCCAAAGTTTCTATAAACTGATCAAATAAATCTGTTTTTAGAATACATTAGGTTTCAGCCATCAGAAATGAAATACCTGGGACACACAGTAAAACGAAACGTAGAAATGGGTCGATTCGACCCATTCAGGGTAGGAAGGTTTATGCTAAAATAGGTCCAACTACAGTAAAAAAAATAAAAAAGAAAGAAAATTTTTATTTCAAAGGGACTGTGCCACTTAAAGGATTCATACATATTTATTTTAATGTTCAAAAAATGCCTACTTGATAGAACTACTTCTAAAACTACTTCTATAGTATTGGGCAAGCACATGACACTTCGACATGTGTGTGACACCTTTTAATGCAAATAAAACTTAAATTCAAATAGTGAAATCCTGTAAAAATGGGATTTGAAATCTTAAAACTTCTAAGGAAAATATTTTCCCTCTGAACATTTCGAACTTAAAATTAAAATCATCTGCACCTGCATTATTACAACAATAATTTTCTAAAAATATTATTTTTAGCTCTCGTTTTCGCTCAATGTCAGTTAGGCTGTTTTTCTAACGCACCAATGGCGTTTCCCAAAGAAAATTTCATTTTAAATATTCTCCATTTCTCATTTTCTTTTCCGAAAATTTACGGTTTTTTTCCCGACTCCAAAATTCTATCTTTTATCAATTTAATATCTAATCTAAAATATTCCCCCCTCTCCCTCTGTCAACGAATAAAGTAGTTTAAAATATAGTGTTGTTTGCTCTATAATGACATCTACCTATTTATCTGCATCTATCTATGTATATATCGTCTATCTAACAGTTTATCACTATCAGGTGTTGAAGTTGTAAAAATAAAACCCTCTAAACCTTAAAATTAGGGCAACCAACTTTTTTATTTTCTCATAAAGTCTACTAATGGCAATTAAAAAACTTTGCAGAATCGATGAGTAGTTCCAGATAGGATGAAATGGGTAATTTAACAATGTCTACTATCTATAGAAGGTAAACCCTGGCAAGATTGCGCGGTCGGAGAGATGGCGCACGTGAATTTTTGTGTAGAAGGGAAGGTGTGAGTACACCACGATTTCAGTTAGTTTTACAGTCACAACAGCACACTATGCTTAAATTAACCAGTTTTTTCTTCGAAATATATGACCCAACGTCGCTTTTATTGTTCGCTTTTCCAAATGCAAGGCCTGGAATTGTCATTACTGTTCCCCTGATTTTCATTGCGATGTGTGTACAGCAAGATACTTTTTAAGCAAACGCTCTTTTAACTATTTTGGAAATTTACTTAGTTATCAGTATAATATACTTATTATTGAAGGAAATTTCCCATGCGTGTAAACTTCCCATGTGCGCAATCTCACAGGCCCTATAAGGAGAGAAGCAAAATATAGGTGTCTTTATTCAAACTGCCGCATCAATTTATAGCGTAACGGCAAAACAATTATGGGAACGGATACAGAAGGTCTGTAACCTAGGATATTCACCAAACGTTTGGCAAAAAATAAACGTTTTTGTTCCTTTCTATCATGTTTGGGGGGGGGGGCGTATGTAGTATCATGCGCCCCCCCCCCCAAGGGGGCGCGCCCCACAGGTTGAGAATCGCTGGTTTAAAAACTGAAACTATAAATAAGTCTTATACATATAGATTAAAGAATTGTATATATATATACTCCTCTCATTCCTTTATTTAAGAATATGCCTGAATATTTGAAAAAAAAAATCAAATATATTTTTCCCATTTTCATTCAGTGTTTTATATCAATCACAAAGTTTTTTATCGTGACGATGACCGACAAGATAATGTATAAAAAAAGGACAAATTCATAGTGAGATATTAAATAAGAAATATTACTCATTTGAAAATATTGAAAAGTGTCTTTGATAAAAATGGCCTGGAAATAAAGAGAAAATCATTTGTCAGGCAGTTAATGATGTGAAAATCATTCCGTCTGACGTAGAAGGAAAATTGGATTCTGGGTATTAAAAAAATTCTTTATTTTCCCCGAAGGATAGAGACAGAGAGAACTGCTTATTTAATCAAAAAGAAGTTATATATTTAATTTTTTGTATATTAATATAAACGTTGCACTTTGAGGAAAATGATAAAAAATATAAATAAACATATTTTTATTTTTTAAGAAATAAATGTCATTTTACATTGAAGAGATGGAAAAGAAAAAAAATGACTATGGAAACTACTATAAAAACTTTTTTATTATGTGACAGATGAATAATAACATGAGTTTGAGATTGATGTTGTTATTTTCTTCATTAATAATAATGAATTTTTACAGAAAAATTAGGTACTAACTCTGAATTCTACTTGTGTACCCTGTATTGTGTCAAAACCTAGTTAAAAGAATAGTTTTAGCTTTTTTAATTATTAGTATACTTGCGCCTTTGCTGTTTGTTAGTGTACGTATTATATTTCACTTTTCAAAAATAATGTACATTGGTTATGCTATTTCAGAAAAATATGTAAAAATTAAATAATAAACTAATTATTACAATTTATATTGGCCATTTTCGTTTGTCAACTAATACAGTTCTCTGCATTTCATTTTCGAGTCTACTTTGTTACAAAAAAAGTTATAATATTATATTAATTAAATCTCTCACCCTTAAAGGAAAAAAATCAGATACAAAAAATTACGTACAAAATTAATTTTTAACTTTAATTAAAAGGAAAAAATAACTTCTTAGTGTTGTTTTGAAACGGATGAACTGTGTACTGGTGCGACAGAGAGGGCATCATAAGTAAAACATAAATAATCGTGTTTTGAACTTTAAAATAAAAATATTACGTGTTACGATTGGCGTTTTGAAAAAAAAAAAATATTCTAGCTCTTTGAATGGATTTTAAAACGCCATCTAATAATACGCCAATTAGTAAAAATTTATTTAAAAAAATGTTATAATTGTCTCTTTTGAAAAACGATAGGTAGAAAAAACAAAACAATAAACTTTGAACGTGTATTTCAGATTAAAAATTTACCGGCACTTTCTGTGATTAAGAAAGGCTACTTATGTTATGGTTTAACTTAAAAATAAACGATTTTGTTTAGCCCACTGATTTATTTCTCGTAAGAACTCGCTCTTTTAGATTGTCTCAATTTTTGTGATATTAGCCCATGTGCTGCATGACGTTGCCGCAATTCTCAGGGTAATCTGATACAATGTTTTAAATTATTTATTTTTGTATAATACTAATAGCTATTGAAGAATAATCACAATAAAAATATATTTTTGGGGGAATACGAGAAAAGCACTAAATTTACACATCAGTAGTAAAAACGCAACTTTATTTGCTGGATTAAGGGAGAAACAAGTAAATTTGCTTACATATCAGACTCTATTCCGCTTTCTATGTATAAACGTAAAAAGGAAAACGGTATAAGAAAAGATATTTGAATACAAAATGATATGGATAGTAGCACATATGCAATTTCAAGCTCAAAAAATGTCATGCAGTGTGACAAAAAGCCCGATCATTAATTCTATCTATATAAATAAAACCGAAAGTTTGTGTGTGTGTCTGTCTGTCTGTCAGTCTGTCGATCGCGTCCTGGCGAGATGGAATTGTTCAGAAGTACGAAATTTCGTTTACAGGTACCTTGAGTCAGGTTCTCGTGCACCTCGAAGCGTTTTTCCTAAAATTCGAATTTGTTCTTTTTTTATTCCAATTTTAAGCAAAATTGTTCATTTTGGGTTTATTTCATCGAAGAAACATCCCACGCTTTCGATTTTTGCAGCATAAAACTGGCCGTAAAAAACTGCACAAGATGATCTCTTTTTGAAGTTCGTAGAACAAATAGAACATGCGCAATATTCACTTAAAGAAGCTTTCGAACTTTAAAACGAGGCTTACCTCTGCATTTATCTGCTCAATTTGCGTGTTTTCGCCAAAATAAATACTACCTTTGTCGCCAACTAGATGATTTTTGTTAACGTAAGATTGAACAAGAAATTCCGTCTAGAACTATACGAGCCTGCTTTCCCGTATACACTAGCTTCAAATTTACAATCTAGCTATCCCTCCTTCTCTGTCTTTCTCGTTCAGCTTTAGTTCTTAATTGCTTCAAAAATATATTTTTCAACGGTTAATACAAATTCATTCAATAGGCTCGTTAGTTCTGGATGAGCTTTCTGTTTGTACATGCTCTACGTCATAAGAGCTTTCCGATAAAGTTTGTTCCAAGCAAATCGGTCCGTTAGCTCAGTATTTATATAAGATCGAAATTTCCCGTAGGCGGTATGTTAATTTTTTTTGAACTGTTCAAAAATGAACAAAAATTGTTCATATCAATGTATCACGCCAAGAACTTCTTCCAGTGAGCTTGTTCATGGGAACTTGGATCTTGTACCCAGAGTTTACATAATTTGCTTCATTTTCACCCATAGGCGCTAATGTTACAATTTTTTGAACTGTTCAAAATTGAACAAAAATTGTTCAAATCAAAAAATAAAATATGGAAATGAGATGTCCTCGCCGAGATACTTCCAAATGCAAAAAGAATTCTTTGAATAGGACAATTCGTTCAAAAGTTATTAGGGGGGGACAGACCGATAGACAGACCGACAGACACACTTTTTCCCCCCATCTCAAAACCCTACTTTCAATTTTTTTATTTTTCAATCTTCATTTAATTACTTAACTTATTTTTGACTTTTCTTGATTTCTAACGATATTTTCACGATACATTAAGCCTTCTTTTATGCTTTATTATTATTATTTTTTACTTTTACGGGAAAGTAGGCTAAAAAAGGATGTTTTATCGTCATTCATGCCGTTTTATGAGTACAAATTCTAAAAATTCATTTCATTTTTTAGCATTGTGCAGACGATTTTTAATTACTTCTTGAGGTTGATTCTTCGTCGTTTTTTGGCGATTTAGTATTATGGTACCAGTTCAACAATTTCATGAAACATATTATTTCTTCTGGTAGAGTGTCCGTTTTATTAACGAAACAAATTCTAAAAATTCATTTCATTTTTATGCATATTTTGTGGGCTATAAACTGCAGACGATTTTCAATTACTTTATCTTGAGGTTGATTTTTCTTTCCATATTTTACTCAAATGATTTTTTTTATAAAACATTAACTTATTTTTGTTACTGTCTATTTGGCACTATTTGGACAGAATTCAGTTATTTCTTTCTAACAACTTAAATTTCACACGTCAGGATTGGTACAGTAATAAACATTTTCTAACTTAAATGTGCATTTGCCTTTGAAAAAATGCTTTCCTTTCTTTCGTTTTTATCCGACTTTTATGAAAGTGCTATTTAATTGAGTTTTCGGGAAATCCTTTGACGATTTTGCAAGCTGGATTTATAGGAACTGTCTTTATTTTGATGGGGAATTTAAGATGGACTGTTGGTAATTTTAGGAACAGTAGCTCTTGAAGGTCAGTATTCTAATAGGTATATTTAGTCACTGACGTCTTAATTCTAATGGAGATTTTTTGAGACTAATGTCCTTATTCTATTAGGGATGTTTAGGAATAGTTGTCTTTATTGAAATGTGGGGATTTAGGGATTTTTTTTCTTTATTGTAGCAGACATATTCAGGGACAGTTGTTCTTCATTGGATGGGCATTTTAAAACTGAATACAGCTCTTATTTTGATGGGAATTTTTAGATGTATTGTGGTAGATATTGTAATAACGAGTTTTATATACTCTTGATACCATTTTGGCACAATTATCTCGCTGCATGTGCGCATTTTAGTTACTGTTGCAATTTCTATAATGGCAATTTGTATGAACTGTTGCTGGCATTTTAATGTGGATTTTTATGTACTGGTTATTCTTGGTCCTAAAGGAATTTTTCTAGGCTGTTAGTTTTAATGCAATCGTGTTTTTTAATGATTTTTACTGTTTAAATTAAGTTTTTAAGGGGCGTTGCCCATCTCCTAGTTTTGGATTTTTTTTTTAATTTCCTTACATATTTAAAACAGAATTTTGGACATGCGTCACTTAGCCTGCGAATGATGCAATATTATCCCGCGCAAAGCCGGGCATGTCAGCTAGTTACAAATCAACTAAGGAGCCAGCCCGCTACTCGCTATCACTCGCCAACCCCCGGCTGAAATCGCAAGCTGTTATCGCTTCGAGATCCAAGTTCGTTGAGCTTGCTAGCACATTACTTCTTTCTTGTAGTCTCTAGCAGTTCTACAATCATGTGCTAATGTTATAAATAAACTAAGGAACCAGCCCCTGCTCGCTATCACTCGCCAACCCCCGGCCGAAACTGCAGCTGTTATCTCATCGAGACCCAAGTTCGTTGAACTTGCTCACCAATTTCTTGTAGTCTAGCAGATCTACAATCATGTGCTCATATATACACAGGTGGCATTTTCTCTCTTTATCTCAACAGTCGATACAAATTTAGCGCTTAAGATTAAAATTATAATTCAAATACTATGTATACAGCATACAGATTAATCAACACACATTGCATTCCTTCATAGCTCGTAACTTTAGGGCCAACACAGTTTGGGGAAATACGAAAAAATTGCCAAGAGTTTCTCATTGAGGCATGATATTTGAATGCAACGGATATCCTTAAAAATAAAAAAATAAATAAAAATTAATTTAAAGAAGGCAGAAGACCGAAGGAAAAAAAATGCGTTACAAACGCATTGCCACTCAAGATAAAAGATAATTAACTGAAAATTTAATTTAAGCAACAGGCCAAAGCTTAGTCAAAGATTTGCCAAATCTTACATCTAAATTATGGCCGATTTGATGCGTTATACAAAAAATAATTAATGAATAAAGAGAAGATAACCACTGACTGATTCAGGACAGATGTTTGCCAAAATAAGAATTATGATTAAAATTGGTAAATCCTAACAAAATATTCATTAAGAAAGTCATTTAGATTGAAAACAAAAATCTCATTGGACTATAAAACTTTATTTATGTAATAATTTATTAAGCATTGAAAATGTTTTTTTCAAAAACATTATATAAATAACGAGAAAAATTTAGTACAGTTGAAAAGAAAAAAAAAATATATTGCTAAAAACTAAATCATTTGATTTCTTTAAAAAAAAAAGACTGTAAGGAACTAAAAAAGTTTTTTTCTACCAAGAATCCATAATACAGTATTATTTTTAACGATGCTCTGAACTTTTACATTTTTTAAAAAGGACGGGACATTAATGTTTCTGAAGAGACAGAAATAAATCCCGGTGATTATTATACTTTTTCTTTTTATTTATATATTTTTTTCACTTTTTCTCCCTCTAATAATGCCGTTGTATTATAAAAATACATATTATGTTTGCATTGAAAGTGTAGTACTCATATTTATCAATGTAGCCTTGAAAAAAAAAGTTTAAAAAATTGACATATTATATCAAAAATGCGTATTAATAGTATGCATACTTTACCATATACGTAATGGAAACAATAATAGAATTAACAAAACTGTTGGATAACGTTTTTGAAACAATAAACCTCAATTAAAACGTATTATAAAACTGGAGGACAAAAAAAGATTGATGTATTGAATTTGTGAGACTATTTTCTTTTCTCAAGGGATAAAAAGCACATTTAGTTAACTTAATTTACCATGTATATTTAAACAACGAAGAGTAAATTAAAACGTAGAATTTTTACCTGGGAAGCACATGGATAAACTTGCGTTTTCTAATGTATTACTGCTACATGCTGACAGCTTTAAAACAGGACTTAATGTGATAAATTGTTTCCTTTAGTTTCACTTTTTCTTAACTAAATACATTTGACTTTGTACACTATAATACAAACTTTCTTTTTTCTAGCATGCAGTGGCCATTCTAATTTTCTAACTGTGAACACTATAATACAAGCTAGTAAGTAAATCACAATTTATTTTTCCTTTACTTTTAGTCCAAAATCAAAATCAAATAAATTGTTCCTTTAATACAAAATAATACGTTTTTTTGTCAGTTATAAAGAAACAAATGTTTCTTGGAGAAAAATATTTCAAAAAAAAAAAAACAACTTCAAATTTAGATATTCTTGATATAATCCAAATGTAATGTTTTAAAAATATTTTCATGGGAAACAAAAACAAAATATTGAAACATTTAAACATAAAAAACTAAAAGGCAGTAAGAAGCATTAAATTTTAGAGCTATAATAAAAAAAGCGTAGTAAAACACACAAAGCAGATCCTTTGTGTTGCGTATTTTAATGCATCGGAAGAGAAACAAAAGAAGTGTTTTGTATAAATAAGGGTTTATTATTCTGAAAATGAATTTTTTCTCATTCCTCTTAAATTTTTTATGTTAAATGAAAAGGGATAAAGAACAATATGAGCTTCATTGTTTGTTATTAAATTTTATCAAAATATTCGCACCATAAAACTTCTGGTTTGGATAGATATTGGTAGTATTTTTTGTTGTAGTAGTTGCTGTTGTTGTTAAGTTCCACTTCTGTGCAAAAAAAATGTGGTGTATGGCTGTGTCATGGACATGACCGTGTGTTGCACGTGAATACGTATATGTAACGAGTTATATATTTTAAATAAAATATTTTTATTTATGAATTTAGAATAAAAGCAAGAAAATAGATAATTATTGTTTTACAATATAATTTTATTAATTAATAACTTTATAGTTTTGGCGTTTCGACGCGTATAACCCGACATTATCTATATATTTTTAATATTGTCTTTATTCTAAAACCTTATTATATTCACTGTCACTACTTTAAACTAATGTTTCATATACAATCAATAGATTTTGACGACAGCTGATGATTAAAACTTAAACGAACATCGTAGCTTCTACGAGTCAAAAGCTATACTAATTGCAAATTTCGATACGCAGCAAAATAACCTCAAAATGGCCGCGCTTCCCTCTCCCCCCCCCCCCCCGCGATGCGCCACTCTTCTCGCCTATCTTAATGAATTATTTGATCCGTTAGATATACAGTGGTATTATTTAATTTTGGATGTAATAGAGAATAGGTTCGAAACTACGAAGCCAAACTGTATCTCCCGATTTTGTTTTTATTAGATTTTTTGGATTGCTCCCGTATGGTAGCAAATTTAAAGACGTATTCACGTCAAACAGCTGATCGTTTTTGTTCAACGAATTTAAGATTCAGTATTATAGAAATAACACATGACAGAGACCATAAAGGAAAATAATATAAATAAAACTTTGAAAATATAAATGCTTAAACATTAAAACAAAATCCAGGAAATGTACACATAATTTTTATAACAAACGATTGATTTGACGAAAAGACCTGCTGATGAAAACCTTTTAAATGAATATTTTTTTTTTAGAATCATCTTAAATTTATATGATACAGGTTTTAGATTGTGCTTTTGGTCAGTTTTTTAATAATTTGTATGGAATACGTCTTTTAAACAAATGCTTAAAGAGGGCATTTCATATCAGATCATCAATTGAAGTCAATCCAACAATAATGCTCATGGATTTTTAGTATATTATGAAGGCAATACTGAGACCTTTTAAATATACTAGAGTCCGCCCAAAAGTCCAAATTCGAACGTAACAATTAAATTTAGCATTGGAAACATTATGCTATTTACATAATTATATAAGTATTATTCATAAAATCTGGCGATTATAAAGTCCAAATGCATTTTTATCATCCTCTTTTAAAGCAAACTTATTGTAAATCACTGTCGCCGCGCGGCCGATTGCAATCATAAATACAGCCGCTTGTACTTCTGGCGATTACGTACTAAAATGCGTGGCAGTTGAATGAAACTTTAATTTTTGCTTCCATACACTATTTTCATTTTTCATTACTTTGTTTCAGTAAAGCCTTCATTCAAGCTCTTATATGATTTGCTTTCAATATTGTTGCTTGATGGGAACAAACTCTTTTTAACAATGGGTTTACTATTTTTTACCTAATATTTTACTTAATCAAGACATGTTGCCATATGCTACCTATTACAATATAACACTACAATTATAAATGAGGCTTTCCCGACAAAAGAAAAGGGTAAATAATTAACTACTAATAAACTGGTTCCAAATTTTTAAAAATTGATATCACTTAAACTCGTCAATAAACTATTTTGATACTAAACAAAAAAAAAAAATAAAATTAAAAAAAATAATTAAAAAAAAAAAAAACATACATGCCACATATCTTCAATATTGCAATATATGTATAGAAATTTTTCAAATGACGCCAGTTTTTTTTTTTTCTTTTGCAAAGAAAGATTTATTTTTTTAAATGTTCTCTGTTTGGCGTAAAGGTTTCAAATGTTACGGACTAGATTTAACGATTTGGGGCAACCAAAGTAACATGTTTTTCCATATTGCAATTCACATCTAATTCACATTATATTTCATTTAATATTAGACAATAATGCAGGAAACCTGCAGTGTTAAGGACTCTAGTGGTTTTAAGCAGCTTTTTGGTTGGCCTCACCACCAGTCATTTACTATTAAAGCATGCAAGCATTTGCATATACATTCGTATGTTCAATTAGTATGTTTGGAATTTTTATTTGGGCTGTTATTACAGTTGTGTGGTAGAAAATTATTCTTTACAACTATTTGTTAGAAAATCAATTTACAGTAGTAATATAAACATTAATCAATGACGTTTGATATTTTCAGCTTGTAGTTATTTTACCATCTGCTATTTTTAATGTTGAATTTCACTGCGAAAACGCTCCTACCCTTGACAAAAGATTTAGAGTAATATATTTAAAGATGAACTCTAATTTCGCCATTTATTTTTTTCCTAACTTTAAAAGTTAACAAAACAAGTGTTACAAATTAAGTCTTAAATGTACATTTTATCTCGTATAAAATTCTCATCAAATAAACATTCAAAGATTCAAGTTTAAGTTCTACCAAAAAAAAAAAAAAATCCCCCGCTGCTAACAGAACTTTAGAAAATTGCAGTTCTAAAAAGAAAGAAGCAAACAAGGAGAGCGAAAAGATTGAAGAAAAGTTTTACTAAGACAGGAAAAGACCCATGTATTGAAGTTCCAAGTCACGTTCTACTTCTTACAACTAGCTGATGCCAGTTCGGGGAATAGAAGTCATGCTTTTGATATTGAGTACTTTACCAAATGATGGACACAATAAAAACGCTTTGTTCTGTAATGGAGACCCTTATGAAGTGAATTTGATGTCTTCTAAAAGTACACAATTTATAAAATTTTAAACTGGTTTTCGTTTATACTTTAAATGCTTGAAATGCTTGTGTGAGTAGAGATTCAATGATCAACGATCTTTCACGTTTAATGTTCATTAATCGCAAATGTAATATGCGTAATAAAAGAATAATAATATGTTATCATTAATCTTTTTTGCCTTTATCAGCGCCTTTTATGAAGTTATTTTTACTTGTTGTATTTTATTTTCAGATATGACAAGGATTTTCTCCCCAACAACTCATTTTTAGCCTACTTTCCTGTAAAAGTAAAAAATAATAATAATAGTAAAGCATGAAAGAAGGCTTAATGTATTGTGAAAATATCGTTAGAAATCAATAAAAGTCAAAAATAAGTTGAGTAATTAAATAAAGATTGCAAAATAAAAAAATTGAAAGTAGGTTTTTGGGATGGGGAAAAAGTGTGTCTGTCGGTCTGTCCACCCCCCCTAATAACTTTTGAACGAATTGTCCGATTCGAAAAATTCTTTTTGAATTCGAAATATATCGGCGAGGACATCTCATTTCCATATTTTACTTTTTGATTTGAACAATTTTTCGCTCAATTTTGAACAGTTCAAAAAATTTTAACATTAGCGCCTATGGACAAAAAGTAAGCAAATTATTTTAACTATGGGCATAAGATGCGAGTTCTTATGAACAAACTTATTAAAAGAAGTTCTCGGTGTGAATATTTTTTTTTGATTTGAACAATTTTTGTTCATTATTGAACAGTTCAAAAAATTAGCTGAGAGCCTACGGGGAAATTTCAATCTTAAAAGAGTAGGGTCAGCTGGGGTAAAATGGGTCAATTTTAGCTGTTTTCATATTTAAAGTTTCATAGCAACAAAACCAGAAACATTTCCCATTTCTTTTCGATTGCATCTCAACATTGAACTCCTTTAGATCTATTTTATGTCATTTTAATATTTATTTTTTGATTATGAAATAGTGTAACTGAGCTTATAAAGTTGTGACCTGATTTACTCCATCGTGGGGAAAAATGGGTCATAAGGCAAAATAATCCTGAAAACAGTTATTTATTACTTTGAAATTGAAAAAAAAAGTAAGTAACATATTTAGCAACATTTTGAATTATAATTACATTGAAATGTTTAAATAATATTGTTCTAGATTGTTATATATTGGTTCACACAACAGTTTAACAACATCACTTCTCTCTACCACATCAACATGATCTTTTTTAGGGAAAACATTTTTTAAAAAATTTTTAATTTAATTTCAATAAAATAAATAACGAACACTAATTAAATTTAGGAATTTTCTGCAGTGAAGTGCAACAGAGTAAATTTTGAAACAATAATAGAATAGAACTAGATAAGCCTAACCATGACCCATTTTACCCCATCCAAGAAAAACTGGTGTAAAAAGTTAAATATTTAATATTTTTTTACATGCTCGGCTGTAACTGTTCTCCAAAGTTTCTTTGTGCGGAAATACTTTAAATTTTGGTTCTTATTTGATAAATTATAGAGATTTTCATAAGTTGGTAAACCATGTGTTTAGTGCACTATCATCCAAAAACTACAAAAATATTTGTGTTGCCATTTTTAAGAACCTAAATTTTTCTAGAATGAAAAATGTTGCCAACACATTGAAATATAACATAAAAAATATTGGTTTAAAAATTTCAATTTCAAGTTCTATTACGTTGAGTTTTTTATCAAGTGACCCATTTTACCCCATGACCCATTTTACCCCATCCTACCCTATAAAACAAAGTCGCTTCTCGTGTCTGTAAACTAAGATCTTTTAAACTACGCAACAGATTTGAATGCGGTTTTCATCAATAGACAAAGTCCTTTAAGAGGACCAATCATAGACCCGTTAGAAAAAAATCCGACAGGTAGTTCTTTTTTTATTCCAATTTTACGCAAATTTCCCCATAAATCCAGCAATATGGGGGTGACAATAACCTTGCACATATTAGTATAATATATCGATCAAATGCACAGATTTTTTTGTACAAGATGAAATTTGTTGGAAGTTTTTAAGTCGATAAGAACACCAGTTATAAGCTTTTTAGTTCGCTTTCTTAAGGCTTACCTTGACCCAAAAACAATAATTAGCAGTTTTCTCAACTCCGGCTGAATAGTGTTAGCTTAATTTCAATATAAAACTTATTTTTCAAAATAGTTCAGTTTAATAAAGATAAAGCAATAATAAAGCATATTTCCGATTTAACATTTTTTTTTCAAATTAGCAATAGGTTTGAAATTCTAGATTGAACTTGATAAAAGTTCCGTCTCCCCGATTTTACGATTTCCTTGATTTATTAATAGCAATTAAATAAATATAGCCTCAATAAGTTTACGGAAGTATAGTTTATTCTAGATTTCAAATAACGACTGGCTGCAATTTGACTTTTTTTAATTAGGTGTTGGTGGTAAACCGGCGATAAAGAATACTAACAAAATTGTGCATACTTTTTTAGGTATGCTTTATAGTATCATTTAATTATAAATATTGTCACCTACGATTTCACCTCTATAGTACCGCTAGCGAAGCTTCATTTCATTATGAAACTTATCTTCTGGTTAGCGAGACAACAGTTCTCCATGGCTGGAAAATATAATTAATATGATATTGCAATTTCATTCTTGCAATCAATCTAAGATCATCGCCAAGACTCATTCTAGATGAAAAATACGAAACAAATGACGCCGTGCTACAATTTAGCTGTTTTAATTACCCTCTGGTGGCAAATCTGACCCTACTGATGAAATTGTTCCAAAGTTTTCTTAACTGATTATTCTACATGTTATATTACTTTTTCAAGCGTTGACAATGTCTAATGATTTTTTCTTTTATTTTTGACAAATTGACCCGCGATGGTTTTAAACACTGAGGGGTTTATGCCGCAGGCGATTTTTTTTTATACTCTTAGCAAGGACAGCGCCGTAGGCGACGTTTTTTAAATTCAAACCGGGCAACGCCGTGCGGGCACCGCTAGTCCTATATAAATCCTGATCTAAAGGACCGATTTGCTTGGAACAATCTTATAACGTAAAACATGTACAGATAAAACGTTCATCCAGAACTAACGAGCCTATTTTCATATGAGATTTTTTGATCTGGATTTTAAAGAATATTTTTGAGTTATTGAATGATTAAATGAATAAGCGAAAGAATGAATGAATAAATACGTGAATGAGTGTATGAATGACTGAATAATTTAATGAAGGAATGAGTGAATGAATATGTATTAAGCGTTGAAAAGTGTATATTTGCAGCAATTAAGAGCTAAAGCTAAACGAGAAAGAGAGAGAGAGAGATAGCTAGATTAATAAATTTGAAGTTGATGTATACGGGAAAGTAGGCTCGTCTACTTCTAGACGGAACTTCTTGTTCAATCTTAAGTAAATGTAATGACATTCAGCATGAATACAACATTTTAGTTTAATTTTACCCAGCGGTATTGATTTTTACTCTGCTTCAATTAAAAGAAAAGCTTTTTTTAAGTACACAAGTCATTCGCACACTTCTTTTTTCTTGATTTTTAATTGGTATTTATCGTATACGTATTCCGTTATAATCTTCACGAAAGTATAAAGTTTATATTTGGTGGCATTATGTTTAACTACATACGCTTGAACACTTACCCACGCCGTGAAGACATTAAATAAGCAGTCTATAAACTAAGATTAGATGCTACTAGTACAAACAATATATATTATTTAAATTATATATTATTTATTTCACGACTCACTCTGATTATCATGACCTGTTGTACTATGACGTAACATGAAATAAGAAACACGTTGTGTAGTTGCAAAAACCAAAGTAATAGTTTACAGTAACTGGGATGACAACAACGTATTTTGGGGATGGTACTGGCAGGATTAGCAAACGGTGTATTTGGTCCTTCGTTCACCTGTTACTGTAAATTTGTTTTAACCCTTTGCACTCGTACCGATGCTTTAGAAAGTTAGCAAATAACTCGTTTTTTTTTTTTTCATGTTCGATCAAGAGAAATTATTTTATGGAAATGTGTTCCAATTTAACTCAAAGGTTTACCATCCTTAAATCAGAAAATTAAAAATATAACCCCTGAATATACCCCTTGACTTAGGATGGGGGTATGGTCACATAATTTATTACGACATATGAACGCAACGGTACAGATGTGATGTCCCCTATGCGGGGACATAAGAGCACGATGGTAAAACGAGTGGTATCCCCCATACGGGGACATACGAATGAAAAGGGTTAATAAAACCGAGAACGAGAAATTAGGACGGAAGTACGTCATAAAGGTCTCTTCTGTATTATATGTCTGTCTTAAAATTCAGACATAATTTCATGCAATATAGAATTTTTGAATGTTATAAAAAAAAAGAAAGAAAGGAAAAAAGAAGAGAAAAAACGTATTGCTTTTCTACCTTTAGATCCAGGATTAAACGTTAATATTATGATAAACTTGCTCAGTTTACAATAACAGTTTACACCTTAAGTAAAAAAAGGAAAATAATGCAATAGAATTTAGTAAAGGTAACATATTTCTAGCGATACCCACATCAAACCCCCCCACCCCCGCTTCCGGAAAACCTTAAGTCAATATTTTAACTTTTTTTAATGAAAACCGGCCAAACCTCAAAAATTCCTTAGGACCGCAATCAACCCAAGCTCGCTTTGCTCGGTTATCACACACTAAATTTAGTCCAGCTTTATCACTATCATAGAAAGAATTTAAAACGTACTTTATCATTTTGACAGCGTTTTGTATATTTATTGATGGATTCATGCTGTTTGCGCTAATATAGGGGTTGCAAAAAAAAAAATCTGTCATAATACCGCAGTCATGTTCAAAACCATTCGTCTTAACTTAGAAGTTCATCCTATAAGCTGTTTACATATCACTGTGTTTTTGCAAAAATTACAAATACTTATCGGTTAAAAGCTCTACCTTTTTTTCTTCGAAAAACATCGCCAAATTAAGCATAAGCAAAGCAATTTCATTAGATTTAAATAGCATGCGGTGATTTCCTTGCATTAAAACGTTTATTAATAGTCAATTATTTTCCGTGAACGCCATTTTGTTTTCCTTCCATTTTGGTCAAAAGTGCTTGTAAGATTTCATTAAAACATGGAACTTATCTTCTGAGAAACAAGATGGTATAATTTCATTTTTAACAAGAAGTTCCGTCTAGAACTATACGAGCCTACTTTCCCGTATACACCAAATTCAAATTTATAATCTAGCTATCTCTTTCTCTCTCTTTCTTATTTATCTTTAGTTCTAATTATTGAAAATATACCTTTTTCAACGGATAATACATATTCATTCACTCACTCATTCATTCTTTCATTTATTCAGCCATGCATTTATTCATTCATTCGTTACCTCATTCAAGTGTTTATTCATTCATTTACGCATTCATGTATTTATTCGCTCATTTATTTATATTTTCATTTATTCAATAATTTATTCATTCATTCTTTTCCTCATTCATTTATTCATTGATTTATTCTTTCACTCTTTAATTTATTCATTCATTCATTATTTCACTCATTGAGTCACTGAGAAATATCCTTGAAAATCCCGATCAAAAAATTTCATAGCAAAATAGGCTCGTAAGTTCTGGATAAACTTTCTATTTCTACATGTTCTACGTTATAAGAGCTTTCCGATAAAGTTTGTTCCAAGCAAATCGGTCCGTTAGATCAGGATTTATATAGGGTTGAAATTTCCCCGTAAGCTCTGTGTTAATTTTTTGAACTGTTCAAAAATGAACAAAACTGTTCAAATCAATATTTCACGCCGAGAACTCCTTTCAATAAGCTTGCAATAGGAACTTGGCTCTTGTGCCCAGAGTTTACAGAATTTGCTTCAATTTTGTCCATAGGCGCTAATGTTAAAATTTCTTGAACTGTTAAAAATTGAACAAAAAATTGTTCAAATCAAAAAGCAAATATAGAAATGAGATGTCCTCGCCGAGATCTTTCGAATGCAAAAAGAATTTTTCCAATCGGACAATTCGTTCAAAAGTTATTAGGGGGGGACAGACCGACAGACCGACAGACAGACAGACCGACAGACCGACAGACACACTTTTTCCCCATCTCAATACCCTACTTTCAAATTTTTTATTTTTCAATCTTTATTTAATTACTTAACTTATTTTTGACTTTTCTTGATTTTTAACAATATTTTCACGATACATTAAGCCTTCTTTCATGCTTTATTATTATTATTTTTTACTTTTACGGGAAAGTAGGCTAAAAAATGAATTTCACCGAAAATTCGACATTGTCCTAATGATTATGAAATGATATTGTTATGAAAATACACTTACGAGGGAAATTATTTTATAACTGTTAAACTCATGTTGGCGACATTTCTAAAACCGTCGTTATAGTAGGGCGTTTAACCGAAAAATAGCAAATTATATTCTAGAAATCGCAACTCATTTTAAATAAATGGAGTTAAAAAACAGCAATGAATGTTGTTTAAGCGGATAAATCAACCGAGCAGATTCACGAAACAGAACATGCTGATAGGGTTCGAATTTGCGTTAACAACGGAGTGTTGCCAAGCTGGGAAAAGAAATAAAGACCCTTTTCCCCTTACGTATTAGTGTTATATATATCTATAGATACGAATTGTATTTTTTATTTCAAAATTAAACTTTGCAGACGTATATCAAGTATACATTTCTTTCTTAATTGCGAAAATTTTACAAAAATATAATTGCGAATATTTTATAATAATTGCGAAATTTTTATAAAAAAAAATCATAAATAAATTTTAAAAAATGTACTCTATAACAGAAAAGTTTCAAACGTTCTACGGAGGTAACTTTGATCTTTATAACGACTTCAGATAATTCTTTAGTATTAAATTATGCAAAGAAGTTTAAAACAGAAATGCTGAAATCAAATTTCTGATCATTTTTTTTTTTTTAGTAACTTAATTTTCCAATGATAGTTTTACGTGAAACATATGTTCTTCTTTTTGAGGTAATAGAAAGAGAAAACCGAAATTGAATTGAATGCCTAACTTGGAAGTTTTGACAGGAGCATTTGTTTTAACAGAAGTCATTTTCAAATGTGCTTTTCAATTGATTGGATTTAAAAGATTAAAATAAAATAACTTTGAGCCTTTAAAATTTTTGTGAAATGAGACATTTATTTTATCGTCAGTTAATATTGGCAGTTTTCTAATATATTATGTTCTTAAAAAAACGGTTTAATTTTTTAAATGGAGCCCGTTATCCTTATAAATGTTATGTAACACGTAACTAGTACTTGAATTATGTGACACTGTTAAAAAATTTTTCCCGAAAGTACAGATAATTTTTAAAAAATCATTTAACCGAAGCTTGACGTAAAGTTATTTGTAACTTTACGTCAGACTTCGGTTAAATGATTTTTTCGCCTGAATGCATGGAAAACAGAAAACTACAAAATCGTTTAAAAAGTAAATTGCAGCGAGTAAAAAAGAGAAAACACTCTAAATTGAGAGCAACGTATAATGTTCCGCAGTAACGGTGTCATCTGTGTATTGTTTCATTATTCTTTCTGGTACACAAAGTCGACGATCACAACTTGACCCCAGACTGATGCGATTCCTGTGACTTGGACTGCATGGCCAACTATCCCTCTTGAAGTGGGACAACTGTCTGCCTAGGGCTAGGTTGCGCACTAGATATGAAAATAATCCGTACGCCAACAAAATATATTGTTTTTTCTTTTCTACAGATTTTAAGCTGGTAGTCTCAGATTACGAGTGTGCAGTTTTGTTGCGACCGAGAACCTTCGTTCGTGGCTTTTCAACGAGTACTTACGTAACTTAACAGATCTTTCTCTGTAGTAATACAGAGTGAGGAAAACCAGAATTTTATTGAGAAACGGTTATCAAAAAAACTTGTTTATTTGTTTTAAACAAGTTCTTCGTAAATTTAGAAAATAAAATTGATGCTACTGCATTAGTGACTCAGTAATCTTTAGTAAAAGTTCTCAAAAGAATTTTTCTTTTAAATTATTAAATCAGAAATGGGGTTAGGTTTTTAATTCATTCTTATGAACTCCAAGTCCAAAATATAAAAATATATTTCAATTTCCAATTAATGTATGAGCTTTAATGAGTTTTCATGATTTTTCAAACCCGTTTGAAAAATACCGTTTTCTTCAATTTTTGCTTAAGGGAAAACTTTAAAAGTTGGTTTAAAAACTCATGTTTTACCAAAGTCACTTTCTTATAATTATAACGTTTATGTAATTATGTCAATTGTTCTGTTTTTGGTTTATATTTACTAAACACCGTTATTAAAGTTCTAATATAATCAAGCTAGTAACATGCTTCCTATCAAACTGTATGAAAATGAAGAAAAACAAAAAGTTAAAACGATAACAATAAAAAGTTCAAAATAAACTAGATCTTTTTTCCGTAACACCTAAAAAAGTTGTATATTATGCGTGGTGAAAAAAACAGATAAGTTATGTAATATTAAAATTAGATTATTTTCTTAACTACTCGTTTATTTTGCTTCAAAACATATCCTTCCTGATATTTAATCATTTCATTTTGAATTTTTATTCTTTGCTTCTTAAATAGTGTTCGCAATTAGAGTTCTGTCATGTAATATACCCCCAAAATAAAGTCCACGTCCGTAATGAAGGGTGTTCGACAGAGACAGGTTGTTGTTGTCGTGTCTTCGCGCGTGGCAAGGAAGAATGGGTACGCTGCTCCTGAGTCTAACGGGCCTCTTATAGGTAGGAGTCCGATTTCCTCCCCTTTGAAAGGTCTCTCTTAATTTTTGAACCAGCTCCAAGATGAGAGACCGTCACCTGGGACTGGCACCCCTAGAGGTATCGTTTCACTTGGAGGACATTGGAGCCACGACCTATTTAACGTGCACCAGATCCCTTTAGCGTACACGGACACCCCAGCAACCAGCCGCGAGAGGTTGTCACCCTCCCAAACACTAGCCTAAGTCGATGTTGCTTCACTTTCGGTGTTCTGCGGGAACCGAGCTTCTACCGACTGGTCCACTGCGGGACGCAGAGACAGGTTTTTAATACATTATGCTCAATGATGTGCTGACGGGGAATTAAAAAGTGACTGCATAAGAGAGTTTCAAACATAAGGGGTTTTACTGTATTATTATCATTATCGCCATCATCATTCTTCTTATTATTAGTATTAACTACTGTTATTATTACTATTATTATGATTATTATGTACTGTAAAGGAAAACCTGTTGAAATGTACATTTGCACGTTTTATTTGGCACTTTGATCTAAGCTATTTGGCGATTTACTAATTTTGTTTTGTTTGACTTGATGTTATAATAATAATAATAGTGATGATAAAGCTTACGCGGATGATAATAATAGTAATCTACATATATAAAATGAATTTACGTATGTCTGTGTGTCCTTTATGCATTACTACACCATTCATCCGATCGGCTTGAAACTTTGGGAAGTTGTTGAGTACACTCCTGCGAAGGTTTCTGAAAAAAAATCCTACAGGTAGTTCTTTTTTTATTCCAATTTTAAGCAATTGTCCACATAAATTCCCCAATATGGGGGTGAAAAAAACCTTGCACACATTAATGTAATATATCGATCGAAAGCGCTAATTTATTTGCACAAGATGATATTTGTTCAAAGTTTCTAAGTCAGTAAAAATGCCAGTTATAAGCTTATTAGTGCGATTTCTTAAATCCTACTCTGATCCAAAAATAATAATTCGCAGTTTCCTCAGCTCTGCGTGAATAGTGTTAGCTTAATTTCAATATCAAACTTATTTTTCAAAATAGAGAGACATCAGTTTAGTTATCAACGAAAAAACAATAATAAAGCATGCCTTCGATTTAACGTTTTTCTCAAATTAGCAATAGGTTTTAAATTCGAGATTGAACTTGATAAAAGTATTTAACCCAATTTAACGATTTCGTTGATTTAGCAAATTCATTATTCATAATAAATATCGCCAGAAAAAAAATACGTATGGTTTATACTAGATTTCAAATAACGTGGCGAATATGACACGCTACAATTTGACTTTTTAATTAGTCATTGGCGATAAATCGGAACACACTAATGAAATTGTGCTTACGTTTTTTAGGTACGGTTAAAACTCAGCACGAGCAGCACCGTGCAGGTACCGCCAGTAATTTATACAAGAAAACCCTTCATCCGGACTCCTCTTTTATGCGGGTACTTTTAATTTTCCGGCATCAAAGCATTGAGAATCATGTATTAAAAAACACTGTTAGAAACTACCATCCTCTATTTCGGACGCGGACTCTACTTTGGAGGTATATTACATTGATGGAACTCTGATTGAGGACACTATGTATGGAGAAAAAAATTAAAGCTCTAGAATTAAATGATTTAGCATTAGGAAATCAAATTGTAAAGCCGAATAGTTAAGACCTAAACCTGAAAAAAACATCTCTTTTGCAGACACATGTCTATGTTACGGAAAAATACTTTTGTCCCGCTGGTGTCCGCTATAGAAGGGTTTTACTGTACATACATACAAGGCACAAGGAATTTTACAAAAGCTTTAAATTAGAATTCCGACAAGACACATAGTACAATAGTCTCTTTATTTTAAAATTAAAAATTTGATTTTTTTAAAAACTTTTTATTACCTGTTATATGTTGCAACTTATGCCTTAAGGAACCGTTCATAAATGATGTCACACTTTTTTTCGATATATTTGACCCTCCTCCCCACTCTTTTTCACGAAAGGTCACACATGAACATACCATCTCCCCACCCCTTTGTCACGAAATGTCCCACTTCAACATACTCCCCTACCTCCTTTGTCACATGTCACGCTATATTACATTCGCATATGTACTTGCAGTGTTTCAGTTCAGAAACAAAAGAACTACGATAAAGATAACATATATATTTTTTTAGCTTTTAATACAATTGAGAGCATAACAATAATTATATATGTACTTAATTTTTATAGTAAACTTAATCTCATTTCGTACAAAAGAGAATTAATATACAATACTAAAAATATCAATTGTTTGAATTCTGTAAGGATGACCCACGCATTTTTATCTTATGAGTGTAAATGCTTAAAAATATTTAATTTTAAGTTATAAACTAGAAGTAAATTTAAACCTCAGTCAGCATCTGTTTTCTTAATACTAAATGAAAACAAAGAATTTTTAAAATCAAATTATGAAAATAAAAATAATAAAAATAAATTAAATTTGTTGATTTTAGATGTTTTTATAAGAACCCAAATGTGTGTTATCACGCTCCTTGTTCGCCCCTCCACTTTCCTTGTCACAAACTGTCACACTTTATCGAGCCCCCCTTTCCCCCTCGAAGCATGACATCATTTATGAATGACGCCTAAGCAATTTTCTGTTCTTTTTGGCTTGCGTTATTACAGCACCCGTTACGTAATGCAATCTTGTATATTTTATGTTTAGCTGCAACTTAACACTTATAAATTGAATATTTACAGCTGACAAATATTGTCATCCAAGTCGCGACACAGATCATGAAGTTCAGCAATAGAACTATTCTCTAATTCATACATGTGTTTTGGTTACAATGTTTTTGAAAAGTTTGCAAAAATACAGGGTGTTTCTAAAAGAATATCGGGGTTTTGGCGCTTCGTAGTATTTATTACGTAAAACTTATAATCATAATTATAGCATGAAACGAAAGAGCAGCTCAAACAGTTTTGCTTGTTTGTACGCGCATGCGCTAGAAAGCCTCTGCGCATGCGCTACAAAGCACTAGTAGCAAAAATGGCAATTAGTAAACAGAATTCTTTTCTGTGTTCTGCAGTTTGCAAAGACCGAATCTGAAGTTACTGTGGAACGTGCATTACGGATTAAGTTCAGATGTGATCCCCCAAGTCATAATAATATCTGTAGATGGTATCATCAGTTTGTAAATACCGATTAGTTGAACATCACTGTACTCGAGCGCTGGATTGGCCGCAAAGGGCCCAGCTTGTTTCGCGTAATATCCATGCTCTCCCGATAGCACGTCATGTGATTTCTACCTGTGAGGGTTCATAAAGGATTCTGATTATGTGCCTCTACTACTAGCTGACCAACCCGACCTAAACAGGATTGAGGCAGCTGTTACAACAATCACACCACAAACGCTAAACAACCGCTGGGAAGAACTGGACTATCGACTTCATGTGTGCCGTGTGACGAAGAATGCTCACATTAAACACTTATAAGCTTTTACCTAAAAAAGTTTGAGCTGCTCTTTCATTTCATGTATTAATTATAATTTTGCGTTTTACGTTATAAATACTACAAAGCGTTAAAACCACGATATTCATTTAGAAACACTCTGTAATGATACTTGTAATTGAGTCACAAAATATTGCAAAATATGAGGAATTAGATAAATGTAAGTAATTAATTTAAATACAGATGCATAGTTATTCTGATAACCGATAAAAAATAAATCATCTCATAAAATTAATCGTTACCCAACGGAAAAACATATTATTTTTAATTTCAAATTCAAAAACAAATTATTTAGAGTAAGAAAAGTGTCTGGGAATTTATCTGCAATTAAAATGTATCAAGAACCTCTTTTAAAATGATTCAATATTTAAATCCTTCACCCTAAGCATTTAGATACTTTTTAGCATTATAACGTTCTATTTACTACTTTATGTCTACAATGTAACACATTAAGATAGATGACTGAGAGACTTTGATGTTCCTAATTAAAAACGTTGATATACTTTTTGAAATTACGTCATGACGGCTGCTTTTCATTTCTTTTTTAATGAATACTTTGAGGTATATATGTTTTTATTTTTTTCTATTTAACTGCAAAGACTAATTAGAAACTAATGACAAACTATAACTTGCTTCAAAGGGAAATTTTTCTGTCAAAAATTGTTCGTATTTAATTACGGGAAGTATTCAAAGCGTTAATTATTATACCGAAATCAAGCCTTTCTTTTAAAGCTAACTATTATAACATTCATTTCATCGATTAGAAATATTTGCTTTTCGTATGTTTATGTTAGCAACGCCCCAAACTAAATTAAAATGATCTTCAAGGAGATTATTATTAGAAGTTTGCTAAAAACTTTATTCATTACGAATTATCAACTCTGTTCTAAAAGCTACGAAAAATAACAATACTAATAGAATAAATACTAATCATAATACAGATGATGAAAGGTGGTTTTTATTTTTATTGTTATTCTTAATATTATTTTTTTTATTATTATTATCGATTGTTTTTAAAACAATGAATATTGGATTGACTTCAGTATTTTCGAATAAATGTGTCTGCCAACCACAAAACTTCTAACTTCAAAATGCTTTCTTTAGTTTTGTGACACCGATAGCACCTTAAACGAGATTTCTTTTAAAACTTGGTCTTAATTTCAACGCATTTCCGGAAAAAGAATCCAATGGTTTATTTGCAAAGATCATTATTTCAACTAATTGACATTGCGACATTCCTATGAGTCCATAGACAGCAACACGTCTTGTCCCACTTCACATAGCGGATACACTGATCCAAGCCTGAAAATATGCGAAAAACTGCTGCTATTACTAGAATTCAATCCGACTTGCCTAGCATTGATCTCACCATTGATAAGCATTGATATCACCACTGTTTTATTAGAGGTAATCAGTTTTCATTCGCACCGTTATTTTTTCCGGTGCTTAGTTCTTAGGGTTTATGTATTATACAGAGTGGAGAGCGGTAAATTGCTTTTTTAGAATGCCCGCTGTGGCGGAGCTGTTGGTCGAAGAGATGGGAGCGTGGGTGTGATTTATAGTGTCTGCTGTTCAGTTGCCATAAAGCAGTGGACACATTGTTAGAAATTTCCTTATGAAAGCCGGTTCTGATACATTCATCTGCTGCCGGTTAAATACCCGGCAGAAGTCTGTCCATCTAATTAACCGTTAAATTTACGGTTTGGAACATTTTTGTATCTTTACGGGTTCTAAACAGTTTCCAATCAGCTTAAAAAGCCGTAAATACAAAAGTTTACGGCTTCATAACCATTTAGCAGCACTCGTGATAACATACTGCAGGCTATGGTAATCAACTATATGCGTAGAATCTTCGAAGCGTAGAAATCAGTCATAGCTATTATATTGTGATGGACGACGAGGTGCGAATAAACGGTGGAGCAGGAGGTCTGTCGGAGACGGGGATAGAACCCCGGACCTTTTCGGTGGAAAACCAGCACTTCCATGCTTTGTCAAGAGGTACCTACTGATTGTCCAAAATTTTTTAAAGGATAAAAATGCAATATCAAAAAATAATTAAATGGGATATGTTTCCACAACCAGTTTTTATGACTGTTACTAACTTCATCTTCTCTTCATCCCCCCCCCCCTTCAGATAAAAACTATACAATGTTATGCGATGGAATTCTAATCTTCACACTTCTTCGATTCACAACCAAGATGGACGCCCGATTATTATTGACTACGATACCTAGGTGACGCTCGTAAATTACGGTTAATCAAACGTTCTTTAGGAGAAGCAGAGATTAAACGATTTTTTTTCACAATCAGCTGTTTGAGTACCATCTTTTTAATGGTTATTCGACTGTTGTAAATAAATATGGTAAAATAACAATCAGATAAATTGTTATTTTACTATTTTTTCACGGAAATTTTTAACAGTGCACGTGATGAGCGGTCATTTGTGTATTTCTCGAATTCCCACTCGATCATTGCACTGCAGCACGCTCACCGAACTTAACCCCATGCGCTTGTTTTCTTTGTGGTTACCTGAAGTCGAAAGTGTATTGCAACTGTCCCAGCACCCTGGAAAACCTAAAGAACAATATTGGGGCTGAAATTGCAAGAGTATCGTAAGGCATACTTGAAAGAGTGCATGAGAGTTTCAGAAAACGTCTGCAGCAGGTTGGATTGCGAAGGTAGATACACTGGCCAGATACACTGTTTAAAATCATGTAATCAGAAACTTTCATTATTGCCCAATATAATTAAAAATTGTAAGTTTCTAAGTGTTCATTATTTTCTTATTTCATTCCCAAATCAGAGAATTACCGTACTCAACCTGTATAATATGACTTTTCTGCATTACGAATTGTCAAGCAGAAAGCCAATTACCAGTTCACCCTTAGCTATATCAAAACTAGAAGCATGACAATAATTTGCATGTCTCACGAAAATTTATCATTTTTGTGGCCTCTCATTTTTTTCCTCTATTACTACTTACAAGGAAATCCCCAGGGTTTGCTATTTCCAATTAAATGTATGATTGGACATCTTGTTATTACATGTCGTTCAGCTGGAACAGAAAAAATAGTTTCTAGGAATAATCAACTTAAAGCAAAGTTAAACAGAGCATAGGTTTTTATGTTCACACTATCCTGGCGGCATTATCAATAAGAAACTAAGTTTTATTTTCCCCCCCCCCCCCCCCACAAAGTAAGTGGAAGAAAAGGAAAGTTAAAAGACGGTTACAAAGTAACAAACTGAAATTATACTGACTGTCATTTTTCTGGCATATGAATGCTAGATAAATGATACAGATGGAAGAAGGAAAAACGGCCGAAATAACTGCTTTTGCATTCCAACTTTTCCACAAAAGATTATATTATAAGAAAAACTATATATTACGCAGTCTTACACTCTCCTTTATTGAGAAAAAAAATGATTTTTTTTATAAAATCTTTATTTCAGGAACATAATACAAATCTAAAATGCGTAATCTGTATACATTTTTTGTATCTAAAAGGTATGTTTGCTTTGATGCCATTTTTTTTTTGAAAAATGAATCTTCACTGTTTAAAATTTTAATAATTCTAGATTTGTATTATGTTCCTGAAATAAAGATTTTATGAAAAAAATATCAGAAAAATTCTGAAATATTCATTTTTCTGCCAATAAAGAGGAGTGTAAGACATACAAATTAATGTAATCGGTATTTATATGCACATGAATTATATATACAATACAGATATATATTTCACTTAACGTGGACCAGTTACGATTAAATTTTGCGGTACGATATGATACTGACAGTATACAAAAAGCAAACTATAGTAAAACGATATTTAAAAATATTTAATTATTATGATAGATAAATAACACAATATTTGTATTTATTATCGTAACTTACAGGGCGGGGGGGGGGGGGAGAGATTAACAAATCAATTGCTATTTCTTAAAAAGTACTTCAGATCCTAACTAAATTTTCAATTTCCGGTTCTTTGGAGTGGCAACGCTTTAGTTTGTTTATATCGAACTAGATCAATCTCATGTTTATATCTAGCGATATTTTCTTAAGCCTTTCGGACTTAAAAGTGTTTTTTACGATTTAAAAATAATTATAACCCGCAGATGTTCAGCAAGGAATAAACTAATGTATGCATAATCCGTAAAATTTATATGTCCATAAAATTGTATACATAAAATTTATTCTTGACAGATCGTCAACAAAACATATTTTTGCTTAAAGCATGCATTTATACAATTCATTAGCTGGTAGATACATGGCTAGACCTTTAAATACACGTCTATGAATGAAATAAAGTCAAAACAAATTCGGGACAGCAAGAAGGGGGAGAGGAAGGCAAATATCCTGTATCCAACCACTTTTTTTAATTTACGGAATCCGATCCGACCACTCCACAAAAGATCTGGTTATACGGCATATTAATTTTGATTTTTTTAAATTTAATTACTTAGCATATTTTTAAAAATATACATAAATGTACAGAGTATTTGGAAGCTGCGTAATGTTTAAAAAGCGTAAAGAATTTTTAGGTTTCAAACATCAGAACCGGATATCCGGTACTGACCCGTCACACATGGGTCATTAGCCATTCAATATCTGGTAAAATCAATATCGAAGCAAGTATACGTGACTTTTGGCGTCCCGTGTTGAAGCTCCCACTTATACCAGCTTGCATCAACAGTGCACCCAGAAACCCCCCGCACCTGCCATTTTCTGGCCTATCGTATTTTTAGATGCCCCCGAGTGCAAGCCCTCGGGAGCAAATGGGGTTCCGGGAGAGCTCGACCAACCGCAAATTTATGAAAAACTCACCCTTAGCTGACCTCTACTTAATATCGAATAACTTCTATATTGCTACAGAGAGTGGTCCATGTCAGTCCACGGTTGATGAGGCATTTTTCCAAAGCGGGTTAAAAAAAAGTAAGCAAAAACTTATACATCGTGCTATTTTAACAGATTCAAACACTAGAAACTACTCTGAAAGTAGAATCCAAAAATCGCTAATCAATGAGGAGAAAACTATCCTTTAATAAAATAAAAAAGCGTCCACCTGTATGAAGAAACCTTTGAATTTCTATTAAACGTACAAAATGATAATGGGAAAAAAAATTATACGCACATACACACTACGATGTCAGACCGATTATTATTATTAAAAATATTTCGTTTTACAACTTACGCCATTTTTAATTACGCCTGTGTAAGAACATGCCCCGTAATGTGCAAGTTGTTACAAAATTCATGATTCCGTATAATTGTTCACAAATTTAATTATCATTCTATAATCCTTTTTTCAAAAAGTACGCTACGAATCCGCCGTAGTCACAGTAAAATTTAAAAAAGGTTTTACCTAAGTAGTTGCAGTGGTTACTCCTAGAAAAAAAAATTAAACATGTTTATAACAACTAGACCCATTCTCCCCTAAGCCATTTGCTGTTTGCTTATATTGGATAAATACTGCTTTGGAAAGTGTTTACAGATATTTATTAAAACCCGAATAATTAATTGGAAACTTACTCTTCAGTTAATTGATTAATTTTCTTACGGAGAAAAGGCTATGCCATAACTCCCTGGAAAACACATTTATTATGAATAAACAACATCGCGAATACATAATCGAACTTAAATCCAACGCATTAAACCCAATAACATTGGATCCCCTTGCCGAATGAAAGCTAATATTGGAATTTAAATGGTGTCTCTGATGCATTTGGCACTTCAACATATTTCATTTATTGCCTATGGGAATTGCAGATTTCACGAAATGACAGTTATATAATTGCCATAAATTACGTATTGATGAATTAGACGATATTCATTGACTGATATTGTGCTGAACACTTTGATAACCATAAATATGAAATGATGATTTGATTAAACGCTAAAATGTATTCAAATATAACTGCTTCAAACAATGAATTTTACTAACATTTCCGATTATATCTGCTAATCAGAGTAGATTGCATAACTAACTAAACATATCTTTGAAGTGTTTGAAATGGCTTCTCTTGGGAAAAATAATTATAATTATAAAATTATGCGTTACATTTTACGGTCTTGTATTGCCGTTTTTATCATATTTAACATCATTCCCTATTATAAGCCATTACCGCTTCATTGTTCATAAGGCCAATTGTATTTGTATTATACAATGCGGTTATATTTAATAAATGGGGTATTTTAAAGGATGCTACAATACAAGAATAACGTGTCAAACCTCTTATTTTTTTAGCATTTAATATAGGATCAATTAGGGTAATTGTGAACGCTTTTTCAATGCTTTAATTTATGATTCATTTATATCATTCAATGAGAAATATCTTTCAAATGAATCAAGTAATGCGGAATAATTACGTAAAATAAGCATGCGACTAGTAGCGCCTTCGGTGCCCGAATCATTTCTGCAGTAGCTAACGCAAGCAACCGAGTGAGCCTTTGGCGTGTACAATTTCTGCTTGGCACCTACAGCACACACAACATGATATAGGCGATTGCTTAGCAATTCCTAAAAACATTTTGCATTTTGAACCATTCTTGCATTCTTAAAGCAGTGTTGCAACATATAACGTGTGTTAGTTTTTAAAAAAAATCTGATAGATGGCAGCCCTTTTTGCTAAAAAATTTAAAAAATAAAATAATTAAATTAAAATAATAAATTATCAAAATGTATGCTCCGAGATACGAACTACGGCACAAACTACACCTGTATACCAAATTTCCTTTTTCTAGGATTTACCGTTTTTTTTTGGGGGGGGGGGATGCACACCACACAACCACACACGCACAAACTGACAACAAACTCTGTTTTATTGATGCAGACTCGTACACAACAAATACCTGTATTACATTTTGTCTCTGCAATTATCATTGCTTACATGTAAGCAATGAGACGCTGAATTTTTATAAGAACGTGGGCGTGTAACGGGAACTCAATCTGTAGACATTCCGGGAGCCAAAGGGGAGCACGATTTTTCTAGAACATACAGCTACCTAAGTAGCTATGTATTATAGAAAAAGTCATGCAATAAGTTCAAGAAAAATAGAAAACTGGAATGTAAATATTTTGTAAAACGGTCATTTTACAGAAGCGGTAGATTTAGTAATTACTCCTTATAATCAAAAATGTCTGTACGTAGTAACTCTTGTAATTTAGTAAAAACTAATTCTAAGCACAAAAAAATTAATACCAACTCACACAATTTATAGATCATGTTTAGTTAAACCATAATTAGTTAGCCTATATGCTTATTATATTAGCAATTTCAATTTTGTTAAAAAAATATTTAGTTATTGATCGGAGAAACATTCATACACCATTATATATATATTCTTTTTCTTAATTTTGACTGTTTTAGCAGTCAAAATTACTATTTTCCCTTGGCTATCCTTTTTTAAACCTAAAAACGTTTTTTTGAAAACATCTTTATTCAGTAGCAGCAGTTCTTAAAGTGGACCGTATGAACCCCCAATACACAGATCTTTTGCTGAGTTATAACGTGGAAAAATAAGAGAACAACATTTTTAGTGTTTGTCCTACTCTCTAATATCTGTATGTTATTTTATCCACTGAAAGTAGATTGACGCAATAAAAACCGATTTACAGTAACGCAGCGTGATTGAAAGGCGTTTAGAAAGAAGGGCACAAAAAACTTTTTTTTTTTTCCTTTTAATTATAATGCCTCAGAAAAGCTGCGAATTTGAAAGACTGAAAAGGGTCGAAAAAGTTAATAAAATCGGTATATTTATTCCGGTCGCGACTCCGCGTTAAAGCTTGTCGACATTTGGCAAATTTCATGTCTCCAAATTTGCAGTTTTTCCGCCGACTTACGATTTGAAAAAAAAAAAACAGGTTTTTTTTTTTTTCTTTTTTTTCTGCTTATCCTACTGTGTGGCATCTGTGCATGTTGTTTTTTCTTTCTGAGGCCAACTTATGCAATGCAAACCACATAGTAATGTAGCGTTATTGACACGGGTGTGAAATAGGAAGGAGGGGGTGCTTTTTCTTTTTCTTCTCAAATCGCTAACATTGGTTTTAAAAAAAGAAAATTGGTCAATTTTTTTCTGTTGTATATTTTTTATTTCACTATAATAATGCATGGGGAAAGTGTTTCCACTCACGATATTTAACTATTTTTTTTTTTTTTTTGCTAAATCTGAAGTGAAAAAAATAAACATTGTGTTGTCACCCAACATAACTGCAAAATTAATTTTAAGAAAACAGTTTAAAAAGAAGAAAAGGTGTTGCTAAATCTTATATCTAAATAAGATCTGATTTTGTGCGTTATACACGAGAAATTAATATAAGAGATAAAATGATAGTTCGACATTAAAGCCAGCAGTAAAAGTCAGTCGGTAAATAAACGTAACTAAGTATTTATTTGAAATGTTGTTTAATTCAGTCACAAGAGTGATACGATTCCCGAATTGGAAAAGGCATGTTTAAATATCCTTCTTACTACGTTTGTTACTTACATATGGACCCATTATGCACACATAATTTATTCATTGGATGAACAAACCATTTTGAAATTCTCAATCAAGAAGCAGCATAAAATTGTTTTTAAAATCTTTCATTTTTAAACGATAAATGATACTTTCCGTTTTCTCAATTACTTTTATCATTATTTTCACATGTTTTAAAAATGGAAATTGATGCATATTATAAGATTTATCGCAAAGATTTAAATTCATCCATTTTTATGAAAAAGCACAAGAATAAGCTAATCTGAAATTCTGTGGTTTTCGGAGAACTAAAAAGTAAAGATATGCAATGAAATAAGAATTCAAAATATAGACCGAAACTTAAAGGAACATTTAAAATTCAACTGATCTGTTAAGACGGAGAGTTGAGGTTATACATATATATATATATATATATATATTCATATAATTTCAAGTAGAATAATCCCATCTTAAAAAATATGGAAAAATATTTCATTTCTAGTTCATTTATCTACTTTAGGGGTGTAAAGATTTTGTTGATGTTTTAAATTTTAGGTCCATATATTTTATGAAATCTTTTTCATTAATTACATTACAGTTTTCGTTGCATCTTTGCTTTTTTGCAGCGGCAAGTCTGCCCTCTCAGTCCTGCTGTGCTACATTCATCAAGGAGACACAGGACCTTTAAAATAAGAATTTTTCATTTTTTTAACATTTTTAACTGTAGTTGGACTTTTTTTAGCATTAATTATGCACATTTTGGCGAAATTTGAAATATTAAGACAGTTGAAAATGTCTTTAACTAAAACATTTTCAAAATTGTAGAAAATTATGAAAAACACAAGAACCGAACCTTGCGTCTGAATTGTTTAGTAATTTACTTAAAACGTTTTATACATTTTTGTATGTTAGTTACAAATATTTTTTGGCATTACTTTTTATGAAGTAATTATTGGAAAACTTTTTGTGCTGGTTTAATAGTAGAGAAAAGAAAACTTTAGTAAAAAAATATGCTGGAAGTTTTTTTTTTCTAAAACTTTATACGGTTAAACATCAACTGTTTGCCAGAAAGTGTTTACATTATTGTTAATTATCTGTGTGCAAATTTGTATACAATTCGAATGAAATTTCCGACAAAAACTCTTTTTTGTAAAAATTATTTAAGTCAAAATTATTTTTGCTGGTTTAATATTTAAAATTCGCCAAATTATTTATAACCGATGCTGAAATAAGTCCAACCGCATTGAAAAGTTAAAAAAAGAAAACTTCTATTTCAGATGTCCAGTGTCCCCTTAATAAGTATGTTGATTTTGACTTTAATATTCCACTTAATAACCACATGCGCGTGTTTTGCTGGAAGAGTTTCGTATATAAAGGTGTTTGGGGATAGTCGAAATTTTGCCAAGCTGCTGAGACTGTAAAACCTAAGTACATTGTGTAATATATAACGATATTTCTGAGAGAGAACCGATTGTTGTAAAAGATACTCCAAAATAATTTTGGTTGCGAATCCGATTCGCGATGCGCTGAAGAAGTTGCGTAGCAAATCTGGGAGTTAGTGAGCGATCTCGGGAAGGGAACCGGAGCCCTCTGGTAATGAATAAAAACATGTTCAACATTTCACTACATATGTAACAGTATTTAATTCGTTTTTTTTTAAATACAAACTTGAATTTCGTAATTTAATTGAATTTTAATGTTTTATTCAACGTAATTTTTCTAATACATTTAAACACTTACATATTACGGGTATTTTTATTTTCTTTGAGAATCTTGCAGACTTCTGACTCAAAGCAGCATTTCAACTACACATTCAGCAATAACTGACTTTCAGTCATCACTAATTGCATTATCTTTTGCTTCAGTAACAAGTTCAGAGTGAATTTACATTAAGTTACTAAATTTTTCTTTATACGATAATTTGGTATTTAGATAGTGAGACCTTGTTTTGCAAAAGCAAGCTATGGTTTCTAAGTGTAATATTTTAAAAACCTTTTCTATTTTCACAACTAGATCCCGTTAAATTACATAGATGAAGTAAATCTGCAAAATTTGCGATGGCCTGCTCTCCAAATGGGGAAGAATGAATTCTTTATGATGAAAAAAAAACATTTTGTTCAGAAGTGTTTTATTAAAGTGCTAAAAAAAGAAAAATATTATGCTTTCATTACATTGAAAATGTATTACAGTGCATAAGAACAAATAAAATAAGAACAGAAGCTACAATTCCAACTTACACAATAAGAACAAAAGCAGAACTTATTTTGTGACGTGATATGATATCTATAGACTAATCACAGAGCAAGGAACGTTTTCTTAATTTATTATTAAAGTAAGACAAAACTTTCAGAAAGTAATCTTTTAAGCTTGTGTGTCTTGGCTAGTTATCAAAATTTTCCTGACTATTATCACATTACACAACTCAAGAGCTTTCTATTAACTATATGATGTTGATAGTTATAAATGGAGTTAGGGTATTTAATTAAACTCGTGAGCTTTAAATACATTTGTAGTACATTTTCATAGTTATATGTACATATAACCACCCGCTTAGATTTTGCTTGCTCATTCATAGCTTTTGGTTCTTTTTCAAAACCCGTTTAAAAAAAAATTCGTCAGACTTAACATTTTAATTTTAAATTACCAGAGCTTAAACTTATTTAAATTTAAAATGTCTGGCAAGTTCAATGTTTGAAAAAAACTATTATCTTTTACTTAAAAAAAACCAAATAAATAAAATAATATACATCTCTACTAATAATAAAGCAGCAAGTATGTGTGTCTGTGTCCGGCGTAAGGCCAAGACCGTTCCGTTGGTTTTCATGAAATTTGACACGAAATAAGCTTGGAATATGGGGGTGTGCACCTCTGAGAGTTTTTTTTGAAATTCGAATTTGTTCTTTTTTAATTCTAATTTATAGAGGAAAGTTTCGTAAAATAGTCGTTTTCTATGGGAAGGAATTATCGCATCTTTTCAAGTTTGATACCGTTGAAAAGCGCGTAAAAAACTGTCACAGAGAGAGTTTTGTTCTTTGTGTTAAAATTCAAAGCCTCTAAATTAACTGGAAAAAAAGTTATAAGCGTTTTTCTCTGTAGTTCAAAATTATTTTTCACGGTAATTAACTTCAATTTTATTTGAATTGTTACCATGCCGACTGGCTTATGATTCTTTTATTTTTTAACGAATTAAAATTTAGTTCTTGCGGTTTTTATCATTTTGAGAAGCAGCCGATTTTTAATTAATTAATTATTTTTGGATTTGATTTCTCTCTTTTTTAAACGAATTAAAATACTGCACAGGGTTTTTTTTAAAGAAATTTTATCCTTTATAGTGATTTTTAACCGACTTCACAAAGGAAGGAGGTTATACATTCATATTGTATGTATGTCGTTTTTATTTATTTATTTATTTATTTTTTGTTTGTCCACTCATGTTTAAAAGTACCATCGATGTTGTTTAAAAAACTAATTTATTTTTCACTTTTTAGCGCAATTTATAATTTGAAGTCGGTTTTATTTTTTATGAAAATTATTTTTTTATGATTATTCTTTTTTTAAACGAGTTAAAATTTCTTTCCTGCGGCTCACAGGCGATCGATAACCTTATTTTGATTTACTTATTTTGACATGCATTTTACGGGACCATTCTCCATACTACACAAGGGTTTCTTAAACAGATGTAATACTTTACAGCGATTTTTGTTTTCCCAACTTATTATTACTATTTACATTTTTATTTAGTTTATTCTATTTTTTCTAAAGTGAATTAGCATACATGTTATTTGCCTATTTGAGCTCGGATGAAAGATTTTTCGGCTTTCAAAGCTTTTTCTCTTACTCTTAGTTTCTGCGAGCTACAAAATTTCGTCTTTACGTTTTACTGTTAATGAATAATAGACAAAAGCTAATTATACTATAAATTTATTAATTAAAACTACTAATGGATTATAATCGTAGTTTTTGTGTGGATACTTGAACTAAACAATTAAAATGCGACTTCTCTTAAATATTTTCGTTTTCGTTTTCGTGTTGTCTCGTTTTTTTTCATTTCTATTTTCTTTTTTTATTGTGTGCGTTTTGTAAAAAAAAAAAAAAATGCTTAAATGTGTAGGATCGCTGGTTCCTTGCCATGGGTGGGTAATTTTTAATTATGTGGAAAGCTATACATTTTAATAAAATAACAATTTTCTCATAAAAAAGTTACCACTATATACACAATGGCGAACCGACTGGTCTTTTCATATTTTAACACGGGCATAGTTGTGCGGGTACCGCTAGTATATATATATATATAATTAATCTGCTGGTATGAATGTATTCCAATGAAGAAAAAGAAATGGATACTGGGTATTTCCAAAAAATTACTAGAGAACGAACTGTTGCCATTACTATTATTATCATTATTATTACTAGTCGACCCATGCGGAATTCCGCATTGATTTGGGAGAAAGGGTATTATGAAAAATAGAAAAAAGGCAAAAGGGTGTTGGTACGGAAGAAGACATGCAATTGATCACATCAGTACAAATAGCTGTTACAATTTTTCCCCCACTATTATTTAGCCATTCAAAATAATAAAATAATCGCAATAATAATGATAATTATTTTTATTAGTAGTATTCACTGCATTAAAGTACACCAACGAAAAAGTTCTATTACCGAAAATATATATTTAAAAAATATATTCTTAAAGTATTTTTTTTAATTTACTGCATGAAAATAAAAACACCAAATAAAATATAAAAGAACCCTTTTTATACTTAGTTTATCCAAAATCAACGATCCAGCAAAACAATTAATTGGAGAAAACGTAAACGAATCGCGGGACTCGAACCACGGGTTTTGGGTACAGCAGCCTTGCGCTCTAACCGTTCGGCCACTCGGCCTCTAGCCAACATACACAACACCAATATGGCATCCATTAAAGGACCTCTTCTAAAATGATTTTAAATTTCAAATTTAAGAGAAGCGGTACGTATAATTGTATATTTTTCCGGTGTAGCGGTTAAGGAAAGCTTAAAAATGATGCCTCATTCATGAAATATGATAAAGTATTAAAGAAGTTATGGCGTACCGACCTAAAAAAGGCCTTGAGAAATAATATGTATATATATATGATTATTGTTATTATAATTATTATTATTTTCGTATTCACTATGTATTATGTTTAATCAGTAAATTCTTTCTGAACTTTGAAAAGGGTATTTCTTTCTTTATAAACCGTTAAATATTCCAGAGTGTGTATAAAAGAGTGACCAGGGCTTTTAATTTGTTAACATAGGGTAAAATTTAATAAAATATCAAAACACAAGCAGTCCAATAGTGATGCTTTAAAAAGCGTCAGAGCAGCTACCAACAACTTTTAGCACAGGATTTCACATGCACTGAGCATCCTAGATCCCTTGCTAGTACAGTTTTTCATCAGGAATCGACTTAAATTGCTTTCACATGGCATTGTTCGTCAAATCTAGCTGTTTGCGAAAACTACATGCATCAAAAATGAAATTAATTCTGCATCACGAACGCTTTATTTCATTAATCGACGTAAACCCAGCTTGATCAGACATTTCGCTGCTTTATATATGTACTACCCTGCAGTCAGTACTTATAATAAGGCCTCGGCTAACAGGTATGGTATGGAGAAAAATACTCAACATCTTAAAATGTGGGGGAATTACACGCATGCGGGTAATGCAGGCATGCTGATTGACGTATTTGTAGTGACGTAAAACACTATCCGTGAGTCCTGCGACCTATCCTGCGTTTTGAGGTAATTTTTCTCATCTAGTATTTGCCAAGCCAATTACTTCTACTAATTATTTTAGAGTAATATTTAGAATGATTCTGAAGCACCTTACCTTAAGGTCTGTTAAAGCTTAGTTTTGTTGAATTACTGCGTCTACTTTTCATATTTAGGTTATGTTTGTAACTGAGTGCACTGCGGGGTATTCGCAGGCAGCCATTTCGGTGATTGATATTCCCCCACATGACTTGCAGAAATGTAAATGTGATTAAACGGACAATATGCACAATTATAACATATTTCTTTTTATTGTAGATGCCGAGAGATTATGCAAGATATGGACTGCATAAATGGACTGAAGAACTGCAAGCAAAATGGACTGAAGAACAGTTACATAAAGCTCTTGATGCTATAAAATCTGGAAAAAAATTAGAGAAGTAGCAAGAGATTTCGGCATTCATGAGGCTACTTTAAAAACAAGAATAAAAGCAGGAAATAATCGAGGTCCAAAATTAGGACAAAAACCACGCTGTGCGCGCCATTACTCTTCTGGGCGAGGAATACCACGCATTTGCATTTTTTATATAATTAACGTCTTAAATAAAGTAATTAAGATATACTTACTTGAAGGTTAGAAATGTACTGCTTATTGTATGTAGAATAGTTTCTGCTCATGTTGTTTGGTTTCAGTGTACTATTTAGCAAAATATAGGGTTTTCCCCTTAAGCGCGTGTAATTCCCCCACCCTCCCCTAACCATTAAACCATTTGATTCTTTATATTATATTTTTTTCAATTGATTGGGGATGTATTTTATCGACTAATTTATTGCTTGCTTGATTGAATTAGCGTGATTCCTTATAAATCGAAAAATAAAATAGAATTTTAATTCAATTTTCTTAATTGCAATAATATTTTAAATCGTTTAACTTATTTGTATTGTAGTTTTCAATTTATTGATGATTGATTCTATTAACTGATGTTTTAATTCTTCGATTGTATTAACTTGATTCTTAAGTATCAAAAATACATTTTGTTTTAGCGATACAAAAACGTCGCTGTTCTACCAGACAAAATGTTATTTGTACTTCAAAGAGTACCTAGTAAGTAATGTGCAAATAGTCTAGGTAATTCTCAGATTACCTGTATAATTTGAGAAATGAAACAATTTTTTTTAACGGATCACCTTGGTTGATGTGCATATTACCTACCTAAGCTAGATTAACCGGTTTATGCACTTTAGCGGTAACATATATACTATCAAATATTGAAGGAACCAACCACGTGCCAATTACACATATTAGTGTAAGTGCATAATTATTACGTCTATAACACATCGTTTTTAAAATACTTAGTGAAAAATGTTTAAAAGAGGAAAAGAAAATGTTCTACTGAAGTAAATTATTTGCATTGTAAAATACAGGAAATCTCTAATGCCTTTTTTGTGTTGCATTTTTTTGGTACTAAAAACAGTCATTCATACACAAAAATCAGTCACGAAAGTAATTTCCTATAGTTTCAGTTTTCAAACGCATTTGTCCAACTAATAGGAAAATATCTCGTTAAAGTAATATATATAGAATTATGTTTGCCTACTTAATCAGAAAATTCTATTGTTAGAGAGTTTTGGAGAAATATTTTATAAAGCTAAATAATTCCTTCATTAGTCTTACAGGATTGCACTACAACTAAATTAGGAGTAGAATACACTGTGTTCCTTTTGAAAAAAAATCAAACATTTGATAAGGGAAATGACAAACGATTCCATCACAGCTCGGTTATAGAAAATGGATGCAAAATGATAAAATTAACGCAATCTAAATCCCACATCTCATTTTCTAATCTTTATTTCGTATCTAGCTATTTAAATGGAAGTACAGAAGGTCGTAAATTTCAATTGAAAACATTTCCTAAGTGATAAGCCGTTCGATTTTTCCTATGCAAGAGATAAGCCCTTGAATTTCATGTAGTATGTAAGGAAAAATTAACTGAACGAATGTGTTTAACTAGTATTTCCTGAATTGAAATATTAGTGGAATATGTAGTTTTTCATGAATTATTTTTACATGCCTTATTTAGTGAAAGACATAAGGAAATGTGCTCTGCTATTTTGCACACACAAGCATGAAAACCTAACCATACAACATGAAAAGAGAAACAGAGACATGAAAAAACAAACATAACAGGATTCAAATGTTAGTGGAATATGTAGTATTCATAAATTATTTATATAAGCCTTATATTTAGGTACCAGACACAAGGAAATGTGCTCTGCTATTTTGCACACACACGCATGAAAGCGTAATCATACAACATGAAAAGACAAACATAGAGACATGAAAAGAAATGAGCATAACTGAATTCAAATGTTAGTGAAATATGTAGTCTCAAATTGTTAAGTTCCTTAATTAGGTGAAAAGCATAAGGAAATATGCTTTGCTATTTTGCACACACACGCATGAAAGCATAACCATACTACATGAAAAGACAAACACAGAGACATGAAAAGAAATAAACATAACCGAATTCAAATGTTAGGGGAATATGTAGTTTCATAAATCATTGTAAAGTGCCTTAATTAGGTGAAAAACATAAGGAAATATGATCTGCTATTTTGCACACACACGCATAAAGGCATAACCATACAACATGAAAAGACAAACATAGACTTGAAAAAACAAACTTAACTGAATTCAATTATAAGTGGAATATGAATTTTTCATAAATTATTTCCATATGCCTTATTTAGGTGAAAGACATAAGGAGATGTGTTCTACTATTTTGCACACACACGTATGAAAGCATAACCATACAACATGAAAAGACAAACACAGACTTGAAAAAACAAACTTAACTGAATTCAATTATAAATGGAATATGTAGTTTTCATAAATTATTTCCATATGCCTTATTTAGGTGAAAGACATAGGGAGATGTGCTCTACTATTTTGCACACACACGAATGAAAGCATAACCATACAACATGAAAAGAGAAACACAGACATGAAAAGACATAAACATAACTGAATTGAAATATTAGTGAAATATGTAGCTTTCATAAATTATTTTCATATGCCTTAAATAAGTGAAAAACATAACGAAATATGCTCCGCTGTTTTGCACACACTAGCATAACCATACAACATGAAAAGACATAAACATAGATAAATAAGTTGAAAACTTGACAGAAAAGAACAGCATCTAAAATATGTAGTTGGTACAAAAATGAATAGCAAAAATACTATCACAGGATAAGTAACTTTACTGTTTCAATTCCACCTGTTTTTGGACATCTACCACGATTTTGAACTCTATCCCTTTTTCTAGAGACGGTAATTATCTGTACCACTTCTTTTAAAAAATCATCCAGTAACCATTTTTACGAATATTCAAACGGCATTTTGTTGGAGTAATCTTGTATTTCCACTTTTTCAGAATACATTTTAGCAAAGGGATTGAGATATACAATAAAGAGCATTTTAGAGAAGAAAATGGACAGCTTTGAAACGGATGCTGGGATTTGAACTGCCATTTTGTTCAGATTGCTCCATCTTTGATTTTTGCTTCGGAGCAGTGGTAAAATTTAAGAATTCATTCTCTGATTTTTTAAAAATTTGTTAGTTAAGAATTTAGAAAACTATTTGATCAGATATTTTAAGTGAACAGTGCAGGTAATTGGTTACACAGTTAAATAAGACTGTGGTACTTGTTAGGTATAATGCATTAAATATTCATAGACAAAGTATTTTTTTTTATCCTTTTATTTTCAGAGAACCCCCCCCCCCTACACCCCGAAAAATAAAAACAATTACGTGAAAAAAATTGCTTCAGATCATAATGCAGTAGGAAAAGGGTTATGGGAACTTTTAAGTGTTCTAAAAATACTATTTCCTGAATTCAAGAATTTTAATTTGAATTCCAATTGTTTTATACATTATAGTTAGTCAAATTTTATTTTATGTGTTCCGAAATGGTTATGCAAAGGGCTAAGCAAATTTAAATTCCGTGTAAGACAAAAACTCTGTTCGCCTATTAAAAAAAAGAAAGAAAAATATCTGAAAATATTTGTAAACATAAAAGCTTTTTTAACGAATAGAACATATCTAAGAACACCGTTGAGTTACATTGCACATTTCATTTTTTCACTGCTTGAAAAGAAAGAAGAAAGTGATAATAATGCTTTGACGTAGCAACTCCTTTTTTAAGGCTCGACTGACTATCGTATCAGAAGAAAATGATACAACTCGTGCAATCTAGATCTGTTAATACATTCTTTAAAAAACATCTTTTTGAAAACTTTTTACTCAAATATCTTTGAGAAATACATTTTTTTTCTTTTAGAAACACTAAAAGTTTATTCTTTTTTCACTTATTTGTAAACTAGTAGCATTTCTTCAGGGCATAAGACATTTCGTAAAAAAGGCTTGCAGTCAGATGAACTTTTGCGACTTCTCGAGAAAATGTTTTTTTTCCTTCTTTTTTGTCTCCCTTTTTTTAATCGTCACTTATGTGATTTTTTTTTTTGTCAAGTAAGGAAAATAAAATGACTCCAAAAATATACAACTTAATTTTAGCAAAAAATGCGCATCCGATCATACTTAGTGTACATATTTAGCGTAAAAAATGAATACTTTCCTCAGATTATTTTTAGTGAAAAAAGCAGAACTATAGTTTTTGATAATTATTTGAACTTGTCGAGCCATATTTTTTACTATCCATGTTTAACTGCGCTTTCATATTGCTTTATAGCTTAGCTTCCAATTTGGTGTTAGGAAGAATAATTTTTATTCAAAAATATTTTTGATGAAAAGTAGATACATTTTATTTTAAATCAGTGAAAGGATTTTAGAAAAAGCAAATTTAAGTCACCGTGTTGTGAGCTAAAGAAAAATAAAACAGTTTCTTGATAATATCCGGTTTTCAAAAACAGTTTGTTTTCTGAAGTTTAAAATAAGTATCTCAACATTGATTGATACAGGCGCCTTAGAATATAGTGAGTTGTGAAGAACGATTAAGCATCGTATGTAATCATACACAAGCGCAACATTTACCCACAAGTTGGTTGCTCTATTCCCTGAAAAATATTTCCCAATTTTAACGAAGCATCATGCACCAGAAAATAAATTGAATAAATGACATTTACATCATCGTACATGTTACTCTTACTACATTGCTTACGGTATTAAATAAGGTGCGTGTTGAAATCAAAGTTTACGCTTTATGCTATCTATATATATTATTTTTCTAGCCAGTTTTCCCCTCGGTCAGAGAGATATTCCCTACTCTTTTATCAAAAGCTATGATTTACCCCTTATTTTAAAGCTCATCATGACGGTTAATGATGAAAAATAGACCCACGGTCTAAAAATGTACCGCTTCCCTTAAATTTGAAATTTAAAATCATCTCAGAAGAGGTACTTTAATGAATGTGAAATTGGTGTTTTCCATGCTGGCAACCCCCCCCCCCCCCATCTGTTATCAAATAAATAAGAAACTCTTCTGCTTTCACTGTTCAGCAAATTGGACACTTTTGGTTGCGTCTGTGTGTTAAACTTATTTCATTGTTACGCTCTACACATTCATTTATGTTATGAATGTGTAGAGCTAACCAACCAACAGTAACTATATTTTAAGTTGTGGAACTGTTTCTTTATTGCATTTTAATGTTATGTATAATAATAATAAAAATAATTATCATTATTATTGTGGTTATTTTATTATTTTGAATATCTAAGTAATATTGGGAAAAAATTATAACAGCTATTTGTACTGACGTGTTCCATTACATGTCCTCTTCTGTGCGAACACCCGTTTGCTTTTTTTCTATTCTTCTTCATAATGTCCTTTTCATAAATTTTTAAAGAATGGGATGCCGCACAAAACTATTTGGTGCACCTAATGGACTTAGGTGCACCAAATTCTTAAAACGACTTATAAATTCTTAAAACGACTAATTAAACTTAAAAAATAAATTCTTGCAGATTTACCAGTACGATAACTTCTATTAAAAAATGTTTACCAAATGTTTATCTATATTGCATCATAAAAATAAAAATTGTTCGGCAACAAATGCCATAACCCTTCCAGCCTGCTTACATATCCCTTACTTCCTCCTCCTCACAGAGGAAAAAAAATCCTCTTAGAAAGTATTATATTTGAGAAAATTTAATACCCGTTCTTATCACATGAAATATGAATTTATCAAAAGCTCCTATGATCGCAAATGATATCCGAAAGCATCAAATTTATAGCTATGAGTAAAAGCTTTGTTAAGTTTGCCACCAACAATAACGCAAAATTGCTGAAGATATATAGGCATTTTCAAAAATGACTTTCTAAAAATGTTTCTCCTATTTTGTTCAGATAAAAAGGTTTCATATTTAAAAAAAAAAACTTTTTATAGGAAATAAGATTTATAATTCTTAACATATAATTATCCTTTCGAAAAAACATTTATACTGCAAGTAATAATTTTCTTTTAATCATATTTTAAAGTTTAAATATTAATAAATATTTCGTTATGTTATGAACGCATTTATTGATCAGGATTGATTTTGAACAAATATTTGACACATCATTTATTATTCATGTATATGCTTACAAAAAGTGAGTTTTTCTCTTTTTTTTTTAAATTTTTTGAGTATAACATGATTTTATTAATTTATCATTCGTTATGAAAAAAACGAATTCATTGTACAAAATTGCTTTGTATGCAAACATATTGTTAGTGGGAAATAGGTACACATACGTAAGTCTATACTAATTGCTTCTTATGTATAATACACTACACATAATGTGTGTAGATCATTATTTAAAAAAAAATATCTTACTAAAAAATGTTCAATGTACACACATTTTACTGAGAAATAGCAAGTCGCGATAATAAATTTTGCCCTCAAGCAAATTTAACCCTCAGTAAATGCGTTAAGAAGTGTGAATAAATCCTCGTTTTGTTATTGTTAAAAAACTGTGTGTTTAACAAAAATTGTGTGTAAATTTAAACTTTAAATTACGGGGAAAATTTTGGATAATAGATAAGTATGGAATTTTTATTACGCAAATATTAATAGCACTATTAAAACTGAAATGACTTTTAGGGAACGCATTTCTATTATTTTAATGAATTATATTAATAAAATGATAACAATAATTATATCATTTCTTTAGTTAGTCATTTTTCCTGCCTAAAATACGTGGTGAACAATAATGGCAATACTTGCAAAGAAAACAGTTCAAAATTTTGTTAAAATACGCTTACACTATGGTAAAAAGATAGCTAATTCGATTATAATTTTGAATGCACTCGAAATATTTTTTGTTTTAAATATTTTGTTCTGTCAGTAATCAATGGGGAAATGACATATTGTATTTTGCATTATACAGTAGAAACGCAATGTAAAAATTAAATACCAGAAGCTACTTTTTTATGGTGGCTAGATTGTTTTTGATTAGCTTCAACCTTTTTTTTTTCTATTGAAAAATGTTTGGAAATTATAATATACTACAAAGGAATCGCCAACCAAGAAAACGACACTCATGGTTAGAACGTCGCGAATCATCGAAAACTATCTTGCAACCCACAGTTTTTTTCTAAACAGTACTCTATACCATTTAGTTATGACTATATATATATATAGGGGGGGTTTTAGCGTTTGAAATGCCTTCCGCTAAAATTACCTGGAAAACTTTTCAATAGGTGATATGCTCGACAAATCTTAAAGAGCTGTAAACGATGTTCTTCACGTTGAAAAAAAAAATCTATCAGGTTTCCCTAGCATATTTTTAAATTCCCAAAAGAACATATTTGATATATGGTAGGCAGATAATTTATTGTCCACCTATCTCTTACACAGAAGAATATTGGCGAATAATTGAAAATCAACTAATAATTGTGTAATAATGTGTAGACTACTCAACTGAGCGCGATCGCGATCTACTGAAAATTTCCCGCGAGTTACCAGTAGCTGGCGATCGACGATTTGGAGGCAACCGAGATAAACCAATGCACTATACTTAAAAAATGCTTATCACTACTGTCAGTGGAAACTTATGTTTCAAATAGGATCAAGGAACTACCAACTACTGCACTTTCTTTTCTTTTAGTTTTTTCTTCGTATTTTTTTACTTATTTATTTTTATTTATTACTTTGTTTATATTTTTTTAAAAATTATTATTGACACAATTCATTTTGCTTTCCGTCTTCCGTGATTTACTTTGTCATAGCACATTGTAGATTATATATCAGGTACCACGATCTTTTATCTATTCAACAAAATATATTTAAAAATTTAATACTTTTTATTTCTTAAGCATTTTTTTTTGGGGGGCAATATCATAATTGTGAAACATGACTCTTTTATGAAAGACATTTCAAGAATAACTTAAAGTTAAGACTATTGACTAAAGTTCTTATAACGGAAGTAGCTTCGATGTTAAGTGTATCTTTTACTTAAGATTTAGTAAAATAAATGCAATATTTATTGTAATGATGCTTCAAAATAACTTCATAAAATCGCAATTTACAGAGGAAGCGCACAAGTTTCATCAAAGCACCTCAAAAGAGACGCAATATATTTATTTATAAGTATATTTATTTAAAACTGGTAGTGAAGTGTTAGAGAAAGCAAAATAATAGTTTTGTGCATTGTTCACTTAAAACCAATTCTTAACTTAAAAGAAAATCACTTAATTATGCATGCAAATGTGCATACACTTTAGTTTCATTATCTTATTTGAACATACGGTGGAGAAGAAAATAAATAGAAATTAGAGTGGTGCATTAATAATGTGTACTAAAGACATAATTTGATTAGGTAAAGCACAACGAAAGCGCGCATGCATAATTACTGTCGACGTTTCTAATTCAAGTGTTAGAAGAGCCCTAGAGTTGAGTTATTTTAAACCAATTAAAATTTGTGTTCTTTTGTTTACCTTCTTGAATATTTTAGAAGTATATAGTGAAAGTTGTTAAGATTACACCTGAAGGAGTAGGTTGCAATGGTTTTAAAACAGAGCTTTCAGAAAGAAATTAAAGAAAATATAATGAAATTATCTAAAGAAGAAATAAATAATAAATTTCCAAACATATTCTAGGAATAGGAGATACGTTTTGAGAGTCGAATTAAATATTTTTCAGAAATCTGTAGAACTTTTAAAAATATTTTTACACAAAGAAAAGCAAAAATTTGACCAAAATAAATTTTGAGCTTTTAAACAAAAAGGAAAACACAGTTTAACAAGAAGTTCCGTCTAGAACTATCCCAGCGTACTTTCCCGTATACATCAACTTCAAATTTATGATCTAGCTTTCTTTTCTCGTTAAGCTTTAGTTCTTAATTACTTCAAATATACCTTTTTCAATGGTTAATACATATTCATTTACTCACTCATTCCTTAATTCATTTATTCAGTTATTCATGTATTCATATTCTTTTTGCCACTCATTTATTTATTTTATCATTTATTCACTCATTTATTCATTCACTCATTCTTTCACACATTCATTTAATCATTCTTTCATTCAAAAGCATCCTTAAACTTCCGATCAAAAAACTTCATAGAAAAATAGGCTCGTTTAGTTGTGGTTGAACTTCGTATGGGTACATGCTCTACGTCAATAGATCTTTCGAATAAAGCTTGTGCAAAGCACATCAGGCAGCTATATCAAAATTTATGTAGGATTGAAATTTTCCTGTAGTTAATCCCTAATGTTAATATTTTTCGAACTGTTAAAAAATGAGCAAAAATTGTTCGAATCAATGGAAATGAGATGTCCTTGCGGATATCGTTCGAATGAAAAAAAAAAAACTTTCGAATCGGATAGTTCCTTCAAAACGTTATTAGGAGGGGGGGGGGGGCAGACAGACCGACACACATTTTCCCCATCTCAAAACCCTTCTTTTAATATATTTATTTTTCAATCTTTAATTACTTCACTTATTTTTGACTTTTCCTCATTTTTAGCGATATTTGTACGATACATTGAGCTTTCTTTCATGCTTTATTAAGTTTTCTTTTTACTTCACGGTAGAGTAAAAGAAATAACATAAATGGTAAATTCTAATGTACAATATGAATAACGTATTCCAGTGTCAATATGCACTGTTTCATGGCGGCCCAGAAAGTTGATAACCTAAAGTATCCCTAAAAATGCTCTAAAAATTTGCCAAAAATGACCCGAAAAACCCCATTAAAACTGAAAAAACTGCATTCACGATCTGAGGTTGGAATTCGACTGAGCAGTTTAAATATTTGCTTTTTAATATATTATAGCAACAGCATAATCAAATGACTTTCGAAAATAATAAATGAATACAACCATTAATTGGGGAACATGTGTTTTGACAATTTTAATATCTTAAATGAAAGAATCCATACTTTGAATAGTTAAGATTTTTTTGTTTTACATTATAGAGGACCACATTCGAAAGTCAGTTTATATATCTTGAAAAACGTCTTTCAATTCAGACATAGCTGGGACAAATTTAAAATAAACAGAAACACTCCCATGGAGAAATATATTACTAGAATCCACACGGAATCTCTTTCTTTTAAATCACCAGCAACATTTTTCAGTGTCAGAAAATGATGTTTTCTTCACGTTGTCTTCGTTCAGTTTTGTAGTGATAAACTCGCCATTGTATTATTCACCAACTTTTCTCCCTTTTTCTTTTTTTTTTTTTAAATTTAATGAATAAATCGAATCAAGCTTTAATCAGAAAATTTAAAATAAAGAACTAAAAGACAGAAAAATATTCTGCAAAATAAGTACTTCAAACTGCAATAAATACTGTAAAAACTTTTAAAAAATGCTCCAAGACAAGAAAATCGTAGCAAAATGCAAAAAATGCAGAAAAAATGCATTATGGTCAACCTCCGGGACCTATTTATAACAAATTATTATATTTTAATGTGACATACGAGCTAAATAAAAATGATACTTTTTGAATCGGTAGAAAACGAATTAATGATATCAAATAGAAGGGGGTTAAACCGTAGGAAAATGCACCAGTAGGAGAGATGCGGAGCCGTGATAGCCTAGTGGTTAGCACGTCGGACTTCCACCTGGAAGGTCGCGCGTTCGATACCCACTAAAGACCACCAGGTATACTTGGGGATATGTGCATGTAAAATCCGTAGACCCCACTACCTCTCCCCGTGCGTAAGCAATCCTAAGGCCTCGGCTAACAGGTAGGGGTCTGGTGGAGAAAAGTAGGAGAGATGCCCCACTTTGAAATCCTGTTTTATAGGTTATAACCATTTTTTTTAAATGTACATAACCTTTCACAGCAGCGTTTCTCAACCTTTCAGTATTCGTGGCCCAGTTTTTCATCATAATTTTCATTGAGCCCCCTCCCCCACTTACAATAAAATGTATACAACAATAATGAATATTGAGTACTTTGGATTCTGTTTCTGAATTAATTTTTAGGAACTGCCAAAACAAGAGTAGAAGCGAGCAGTTCAGTAATAAAATTAATTTAGTAATAAATCACTATTTGAATTTTATTCAGAAGTAGAGGATTTTTCTGCATTAAAAACAAGGGCATTTCGTATTATATTACCATTTTCAACATCCTACTTTTGTAAAACTGAACTTTCTGCTGTTGCCTCTTTGCAGACAAGCACTTTGAAGACATCTCTGATAAATATAGGAACTGACAGTGGCTATTTCTAATATTAAGCCTTCCTTCAAAATACTTCGCTTTGCAAGACACGCCCGAGGAAGTCACCTAATAACAATTAAATCTGTTTTTAATTTAGTATGCTTTGATTAAGTAAGTTGTTTTACTTTAAGAAGTTAATAAATATGTCGAAATGCATTTTGTTGTCTATGTGTATGTGAGCTTTCCTTTCAGTCAGTTAATCAATTTTTTAAAATAATATTTTTTCTTTGATATTCTCGCGCCCCCTAGGGGGCGCGCCCCACAGGTTGAGAATTTCTGTTTCACAGGCTGTATTAATATATATTTATATAACATGTAATTTATCACAGCTCTTAATATAGTCACGACATGTAATTCCTCACCGCTATAAACCAGAAAAAACGGTCTTAAACTAGCAAGTAAATCCATATCTAAATACTTTTCATCCTATCAAATTGAGCTTGATTTCTGCAAACAAAACAGATAAGCTCAAAAAATAACTCAAATTAATTTTTGCTCAGATGACACGCTACATGCAACGTGTTTGCGTAATGATCAATTACAAAATATTTATCAACAATGTCACGTAAAGATTCAAGTACAGCTGCTGGTATAGCTTTTATCGCAATTACTCACTTATTGAATTAATCTCCGTAGGAGCAATAAACTTCAAAATATAAGTTTTATCACATAAATAGTTTTGGAATGCATCTCACTTTTTAATAAAAATTAGTGACTTTTGAATGATGGCAGTTTAAAGCATCCTGATAATATATTTTACAGAATATTCTGCATTAATGATTTCATTTTCATAGTTTTAAAAGGTTTAATAAATTTCCACAAGTAATGGTAATAAATGCAACACTGATCAAAATACTTTTGATGCATTCAACGCATGAAATTGAGTTACATTTTTATACTAAACCATTTTAAGTAAAATGACAACAGAATAAATTCAAGTAGAACCACATCTTTTTCATTAAAATGTATCTTCAAAGAATTTAAGGGGTTTTGCAAGAGCTTACAGAGTCAGCAGAAAATCGGCTGTTACTAAATTAAATTTAGTTTACATGAAATGCTGAGTGATATATTAGTAATCATATATTGCTAGACATTTATGGTCATCCGGAAAATAGAACGATCCAATTGCAATTGTTAAATTGATTCTACGGAAATTATTCAAACGTAGCTTTCTAAGGACGAAAATACTAAAACACATGTTTAATAATGACCTTTACTTAATCTACTTTGTGAAGCGTAAATGTTATGAGCGTTTTATTCGATTGAACTCAAATAATTGTTTCAACTGGTGTTGTATGAAACCACTGTGGTCCTATATCAACTAAATTTTATACGTTCCCGGAAATCTGCGAGTTTTCAAGTGTGTTATATATATATGTATATATATATAAGGTAAATCGGGGGAAGTAGCCCCACTTAAGGGTGTTTTCGATTAGTACATTGAAAACTGTAATAACAAGATCATGAAAAAAATACACATAATTTTTCAATGTTCAAATCTGTTACGTACACAAGTTTATCCCCTTCCCAGTATGAAAAAAAAAATAAGAAATTTAATGTTAAAAAATCACACAATTGTTTTCAGGCTAACAAGAAGAGAAACTTATAAATATTTGTTTTTTTTATGAAACATATTTTAGTAATATTAGTAAATAATTTAGTAATATTTTTTAAAGGGGAAGACCATGGGTCCGGTGGATCGACTGCCTTGAAGCGGACTTAAAAGTACTGAAAATTAAAAACTGGAAGAGTCTATCAAAGAATCGGGGAAAAAGGAATACTCTTCTTAAGAAGGCCATGGCCCATCTTGGGCTGGCTCGCCAATGAAGAAAAAGAGGAATATTAAGTTTTACTGAAAAAGAAATAAAAGTTACAACTTTTTAAAAGAAAAAAATAAATAACCTAACAATTTATCTCTTCGATTCACTTTTCATTTCTGCCTCTACAAAATCTGGATGCATCCCCCCCCCCCCCAAAAAAAAAAGAAGAAAACACGGTCATGCCGTCTAATTTGGGAATATTACCCGACTGCCCTTTTACAAAGTCGCCATAATTGGTAAAGAAAGCTTCGCGGCAGAACTAAACACAACAAATCAAATTTCAGATTAATATATATATATATATACTAGTACGCCCGGCAGTCATACGAAATGACCGCTGTTCTAGATATTATAAATTATAATTAAAATGATTTGTGCAAAGGTGTCTGCTAATTCAAACTGAATTACCCAGATCAGGTGGCGAGGACGCCCCTTCGCTTACAGCCCCACACTGCATTATATTTACTATATAATCAAATTGTTTGTGAAAAATATATATTTATCATCGAAAGAACTTATTGAAAATGTTATTATGCTTTTCAAAACAACAGTTTTAACGAAACTGAGAAAAAAGAGCGCTGCCACTCTAATAAAAAAATATGAAAAGGGCAGACAATAAATAAGTTAATTAATTAAAAAGAAAGAAAAGATTAAATTAAATTCACGTATACATTAATTTTTAACGGATATTGAAATACAGCGAAGCCTCACTCAATATGCTAGATTAATATTTTCAATTAATATTAGTATATTTGTTAAACAATAACAATGGCAACTGAATTGATTTGTTTGTTCACACGGCAACTGTAATTATACTGTTGGAAATGACGGCAACAAGCAAAAATAAAAAAAAACGGGTCAAAAAAGCATTGAATTTTTAAAAAAAATTAATTTAAAAAAAACTAATTGAGTCACAACTTTCATTTTTGCGGCGATGCATTTCTCGGGTCGTAAACATTAACCGTGCCGAATATGGGCCCGATCGGTTAAACGGCCTGGGATCCTTTAGCGGACAGACAGACAGAATAAGGCGCTTATATATAATATATATATATATATATACATTTAAACAGTTAAATATGTTAACCTTGTTCCACCGCCAAATGTTATATAGTCATAGGTTATTCAACCACCATTGGTTTTATCGTTTTCGTAGTTCCAGTTTTAAGGTCGGTAGTTATACATAAATGTATATGTAGCGTGAGGAAAAGTCCAGTTTAACTTACTAAAAATTTTCCCTCGAAGCATTGAATTTGTGAAATTGGATAATAATTTAACTTGTAATATTTTTTTCTTGATATAAAAAACCATAATAATTGTACTTAGCTACGTTATAACTAAAAAAATGTTTGCTTAAGAAAAAATAATTATTTTATTTGTTAACTATAGTATTTGTCGATAATCTTCTCTCGTTCGACAAAGAAAGCCAATGAAGAAACCTCTGTTGAAAAATAATTGATATTTTCATTATTTTGATTAGATAGCTGTCGAAAGAAACAAGTTTAGACTGCATAAATAATGTACAAAATTATGATTTAGTTACTAATAGTAAGCCTGATAAAAAATTGTCAAGTTCCACGGATATTATGCACTTTACTTTAAACAGTTAATTATTTGCGATAAATATTTCCGATTAACAAATACATAATCTGATAATAATACAGAACTTCATATGCGATAGATATATCTCAGTAGTTAATTACATGCATAATTGTTAGACTAAAAGCAATTTCCTTTGCTTTTACCACCACTGCACTATTTCTAGGACTAGAACCTTATTCAGTAAAAATCATTTGTTGGATTAATGGAGTTTAATGTTTAATTTGCTTTTTATTTTGAGGAAAAAAACCTGGAGCTGAATGTACTTGCATAAAATTACCATTTATTTTAGGAAATGATCAATTAAAACAAAATACTTCATCATTAAGATTTCCCCTCAATGCGAACAGTAAAAGTTCTTTAAAATCATGTAACAAAATAAAAGACATTATAAAAATGGGAAATAGCCATTTGTTTGAATCGACATTGCTGATACCAGCTTTTGTTAAAATAAATTATCATTACGGAACAAAATTAAATCGGAAATGACTTTGGATAGTCAAAATAGAGAGAGGGAGCAGAAATTCAACAATGCTGTTACTTCGTTCTACGACGGGAAAAACATACTATTTAGTCTTATCATATTTGTAGTAAAACTTCCAATTTGATTTTTATAGTTCTATTTTAACATGCACCTCGAAAGCTTGGAAATGAAAAAAAAAAAGAGTTAGACAATGAATTTATATTGTTCTACAAGAAGATTTTACTCTTATCATATATCTATTACTTCAACAGAGTTGTAGGCAATTAAAGTAGTTTACGGGAAGCGGCTGTACTTCCGGCCCTTGCCTTGGTGTAAACAGTTCATTGGGATTGGTTAGTTGAGTTTGTCGAGCTTAGCTGGGCCTAAAAACCTGTTGCGGGCTCTCACTTCTGTATTTTGTATTAACACTTTTTGATCTTAGTTTATAGTGAAACTTAAACACACCACAGGAAGTACCGCAACAAAAAACACTTCATAAATTGGAGCTATTTTAATGACTTAGCTTGCCACTTCTAAATTCATCTTCTAACAAAAACTACACTTGTATAGGGTGTCCATAAAAGAACTAACCAGCTAGAAATTTCAATAGCATCAACTAAGTGTTGTAGAGTGTTGGTTCAAGATCACAATTAAAGCGTAACTCGAACTGTTTTAAATACGTGCCAGCGCGAGTACTTCTTTGTTGTTTTTTGGCTCGCAGCGCCACATACGAAAAATGGCGACTCCTGAGTATAAAGCGCTTTGTGTTTTGCAATTTGATAAAAGTCAATCTGCAATTTCAGTTCAACGTGCGTTTCGTTTAAAGTTTAAATGTTAGCCTCCTTGTCTACGTTCCGCCGTTGCCAAATGATTTCACAGTGTTGAGACACAGAATTGAAGAGGCTATTGCTTCCGTTTATCACACTTTCAACATCACAAAAACTAGATCCACCGGACTTGTCAACCAAAGTATGGAAATAATTGGACTATAGGTTGGATGTATGCGTGTAACTAATGGTGCACATATTGAACATTTGCAGGAAAAACTAGATTAGTTTAACTTCAATTTGATTTGCTGTAAATTGTCTAAATTAAACTGCCAAAATTACCTCTGGGGGTGCCAATCACAGGTGACGGTCTCTCATCTGGGATCTAGGTCAAAATAAAGAGACCACAAAATTGGAGGTCAAGCTAGTGTTCAGCCCTCGTGGTTCCGCGCTCTAAAATGAAGCTGCATATCACCCTAAGCTAGTGGATTGTTGATATTCTCGACCTGGTAGTAGGCTTTCCTATATACCAGGGGGATTAGTAACAACAAACTGCTAAAATATACCTTTGAAACTAGGATATTATTTTATGGACAACCTGTATATACCTACACTGTTAAAAATTTTCGTAAGAAAATAGTAAAATAACCATTCATTTAATTGTTATTTTACCATATTTAATTACAACAGTTGAATAACAATGAAAAAGATGGTACTCAAACCGCTGATTGCAAAAAAAAAAAAAAAATCGTTTATAATCTGTTTATCCTAAAGAACGTTTAACTAACCGTCATTTTCAAGCGCTCAATAAGAATCGGGTGTCCATCTTGGTTGCGAAACCTTACCGGTCGGACGTTGTTGTTAAAATATGAATAAAGATTTATCAGATCAAATCTGCATGTGTATATAAAAAAAGAAGAAAAAAAAGTGGCTTAAGCAGTGGATACTAAATAGAAACACATACACACGTAAATCAAAAATTGGAGACGTCGGATTTCCGAACTGTTTGCAAATGAGCGGACCCATAATTTGAGCTGTTGAAGCTTGTTTGTATTTTAAATTTTGCAGCAAATAAAATGATTTTCTTCAATATACAGTAAATTTAGACCAAAAATGACTTTGGATCCAATCAAAAATTGAAATCTCAATTTTATTGCAGTTTGCCTGTTGGAAAAGAACATTTATTGATAAATAAACAGCCGCTTTGAGTGGTGTAGATGGTCAAATGATTTGAGCGCAAGGTTGGTATACCATACACCCGGGTTCGATTCCCGCAAGCTTCGTTTACGGTTTCTGCGCCTCGAAGTGGTTCAAAAACGGTAAAAATTTTGTTTTGAAACCATTTTTAAATGGTTATAAAACTGTAAACTTTTGTACTAACGGCTTTTTAACCAAGCTGATTGGAAATGGTTAGGTCCCGTAAAGATAGAAAAATGTTCAAAACCGTAAATTTAACGGTGAATTAGATGGACAGACTGCAGCCGGTCATTTAACCGTAATTTCATGATGAAATTTCTAACATGTCTTCCTACTCTTCCAACAAGTCTTTTAAATTCTTTATTTCTTATTAAAAAGCTCAATTTGTCTGATTGCTCTATTTACGTGATGGCTAACGCGGTATTGGACGATACTGAAAAATAACAAAGAGTAACAATAATTAAACATTCTAAATATTTTTTTTTATTAATGCAATCGATAAATGTTTACACTTTTAAACAATTTATGCTACTATTTAAAATACGGTAATGTTAAGAAAAGGCTTGTAAGTTTCATGATGTTATCGTATGTTCAAAAATGTTTTCGCAGTTGACACAATTATTCCTGTGTCTTGATACATGGAAAATTAGCAGTTAAATCAGCGTCCACCCTGATTTATAACTGTTATAAATGATGTTAAGAATTTCGATAGATGAGGTGAGGATTTGTGATATCCTTGCTTCTTAGTTAAGTTTAGCGAAGTGTATTTTTTAAGTCAACGTTGCAAACGACATTTAATAGAGTAATTTTATTATACAATTAGTGTAGAACAATTAAGTAAGGGATCCTTCATAAATGATGTCACGCTTCGAGGGGAGAGGGGGTTCATAAAGTTGTGACAAAGTGTGACAAGAGGAGGGTAGGGGGTAACAAGAAGTGTGACATCATGCTTTAGGCAACATAGCGTGACATGTGACAAAGGGGGGTGCTCAATGCTAACCACGGCCATACTGACTGAACCGATTAGGTTATCTCAGACTACCCCCCCCCCCCAGTATGAGGGGGGTGCGACCGTGGCTCTGTCCTCCGACATTCCTCCCACAAACTCTCTGGCAAACTGACAAACCAGCACCAGCCATATGGGCTGGGCTGGCAGAGCTTTGCCGACCTGCTTTACCGATCCGGGGCCATAGTCATGCTACAAAGCAAGCCTTACGTCACCCGAATCGGATGTTGCTATTTTAGTCGCCTCTTACGACACGCATAACTACGCTGGGGCTATTCTATCATCCCCGGCCACCATACGGGGGTGACAAAGGGGGGTAGGGGTTTCCGTTAAAGTGTGACACATTGTGACGAAGAGAGGGAGGGGTCAAATATATAGGAAAAGAGAGTGACATCATTTATGAACGGTCCAAAGTCATATTTTATTAAGATAGACTTATTCCAATAAGTAGTTTTACCACAGTTCACGTACCTTATTTATCAACACACCTTACACCAAAGTTGATATCCTTAAGCCAATTAGTTTCCTTCTATGTAGATTGCTGTTTGAGTTAGCAGCAGAAATTTGAAGATCCCTTTAAATTCATTTTTCTGTATTTAATTTAATTGGTTTTAACCGCAGTGTAAAACTTGAAATAGCATGCTACCTAGAAAATTTTTATGATGCTTTGCTCAAATGGAGATGCATGAACTGTAAAATTGTTTTTGGGTTGTTTCTTTACTTTTGCTTGAACTAATTATGCCTGCACCTTCACATGCAGAAAGTCTGGCATGTCAAGTTTGCTGCAGATACACCGAGATTAATTTCTTAGCGAGAACATAAAAAGCAAGAAGAAAAGCATGAGTAATCAAAAACAAGAACATGAAAAGCTATAAGGAAAGCACGAGTAATCCAAAAAGATTAAAACAAAAAGGTTCAAAGGCAACATTTCATATAATTCGTCAATGCAAAAAATAATTTTAAAATGAGCAAAACAATAATTTTGGGTCACTTTTGCAGAAATGTTCGTTACACATTAATGAGTCAATTTGTCATTTGCCCTCATATTTAGACACCTCTATATAAAAATGCATAGTGGAGACCAGGTAATATAAATACCTTTCAAAGAAATAAAACCGCACTTTATTTGTCTGTTTATTATCAAATATTTAAATTTGCGATTTCCGGACAAAGTGGAAAAAATACAATATTTTTTGGACTCGGTGTTTAAAAAATATATAAGTTTGAAGCCAAAACACACGGAACAAGACGAACTTCGCTGGAACGTCTAATTGTTCTAATAAAGAGCAAAAGAATCAAAAGCTAAAAGTAGATGAAAAAAACTTTTCTCACAAAGAACACCAATTCTCTAAGGTTTAGATAAAAGTAGAAATGATAATATTTCAGAAAATACGCTACTACTGTTAAGCATGGCAAATATATGAACATTTCAAAAATGTTTAGAGAACATACATTATTAAAAATAATAACAAGAGCTAAATATGAAGATCCCAGTATTATGCAACTTTTATGTGTTGAGTAATAATTTTAGTCTTGTGATAATATTTTGCTTGCTTATAAATACTGGTATTCAAGAGAAGTAGAAAAAATATACAGTTTCTTTATTTTCTATATTACAAAATTTAAATATGTGTGCACCCGACTGACATCCAATCTCAAGACGTTACTCAAGTAATTACGTTAAAAAACTTAATTATGGTTGAAATATAGCCTGAAAGGAAAGAAAGCTTTCGAGTAATATGCAAAATAGTTTTTGTAATGAAAGTTTTTTTTTTCTTTTAAATTTCATGCAAAAAATACACCTCGTTTATGTTTTTAGCAGATACGTAATAACAACTAATATCATTAAAGTTTAAGGTTTTTTTTTTTTTTTTTTTTTTTTTTTTTTTAACTTTAAAACACAAGATTTGCATTTTTCTTTTATGAATCTGGAAATATATTTGCAGTAAACAGTATATTTTGAATTAAACTCAAATTTAAATGAAAAATAATATTTTTAACGATGTAAAAAAGTAAAGATGTTACGTACTCGGGATAATTTTTAATAGTTAAGATCATCTTTTTAATAGTCTAGAATTGCGAAAAAATAAAAAATAAAACTATATTGAAGAACACATTTTAAGACTTTTCTTAATTTTTTTGCGTTAATGAAGTTATTTTTATTCTGCACGTTTAATGTCTTAAATTGCATGCCGACCAATTCAGAAAGTTGGAAAATGCTATTATCGGATTGGCTATATTTCTGAAACTGTGCTGTGGAAGCAAAATTTACTTACATTAGTTTTTTATATCACAATTTAAAAATCACATTTAATTTTCTGTTTTTTTTTCTGAACTTCTAAGATGAACATTAGAAGCAATGTTTTTGTTGTTAACCCAAATATAGGAACCAGCAAAATATTTAATTTTATTTACTCATTTATATATGCTTGACATAGCTGATTCCTTTACTATATTTTGCAAGCAGACCTTAAATTTTAAATACATATTTTCTTATTGATATAAAATTTGCAACTATTTAAAGATGTTCTACCATTTATAGCTAAAAAAAATATGTTCGCTTTTCACATAATTATTAAAACAAAATCAAATGCTTGAAGTATTTAACCTGTAATTTATGTATTTATCACAACACATTAAAAACATGTAAGTACAAAGATAAAACAACGTAAAAAAGCACAAATTCAGAATAAAAAGATTTTATTTCTTTTCATTCTGAATTTATGCTTTTTTACGTTGTTTTATCTTTGTACTTAGATTTTAGCCCAAAGCATTTTGATCATTTGTATTATACATTAAAAACATACACTATAAGTGAATCATTTATTTCAAAAAGGTAACAACTCTGAAAAACAAAATATTTTTCAGGAGATAAAAAAAAATGGTTTATGAAAAGTTGGAGAAATTTACGGGTCTGATCTTTTATTTTTTATTTTAGTAGGTAATAACAATGCAATATTGCTAAATTAAAATGATGTTTATTTAATTATGTCATAAAAATTGATAAATTAATACTGAGACTTCTTTCCTTTTCAAAACGGAGATGTTACCTTCTCGAAATAAACGATTCAAGTGTATTTTTCAATCGTAATTTTTCCGAGAGAAAAAAAAAAGTATTTATATCCTTAAAACATATTTTTTTTCTTCTCAAGAACTGGGCTTATTGTTTCAAGTGTAAAAATATTATGACAAAAAAGACGTTGCTTCAAGTCTATACAGACAAAGGTTATTCGTAATTTTTACTTTTAAAGAAAACATTTTAGAGCACAGTAATTTCCTTTGAGTGTAAAACGGTAAGGAAAAAAGTCTGGTGTAGGATATCCGCTTTCCTAGATTCCCCATTCTTACTACAAAAAAAAAAAAAAACAAAAATAGAAAGAATGTCATCCATTTTTATTTTAAATTCCTTTTAGCTCTTGGATAGAGTTTACTTTAAAAATAATAGCAGTTTAAAATAATAGAGTACTTTTCAGGAAAACAAGCATAGAATTATAGTAGCTTGATTTATATCTAAGGTAAAGCCAGTAGAGTCGGCGCACAAATGGAAAGCATAATAAATAATGAAAACGTTAATTGTTTGCCAACCTTTTGGTGAATATTCAAGACTTATTTTCGTTCTGTTTGCATTTCCGTTACTGTTTCCATGATATGCTAATTTAAAACGACAGCAGGAATAAATCGAATACACCTATGTTTTGCCTCTTTTCTTATAGGGCGAATCAGATTGCCCAAGTGAGTGGTTACTAGGGATGTAACGAATATTCGGCCACTATTCGGTATTCGGCCCTTTAGCTGAATATTCGGCCTGGCCGAATATTGATGGACTATTCGGCTGAATAGTTCTGCTGCAGTAGAAATGTAAAAAAATAGAGAAAGTAGTAGATTTTAAACATTTAAAATTGTATTATAATTATTGCAAAATAATACATTAGTATATAGCTTTAATAAATAAAAGTAATTTAGAAGAAAAACTACTTTTTTTAATCCTTGTTTTAGGTTTGACTGAGCAAAAACAGATTTTAAAGCTGTAATACTATTGTATTTTTTATTTAGCATTTGCTCCCAAAAGCTAGCAATAGTTAATTGTGATGGAGAGTATGAGAAATTTATTTTGTTATTATTAGCAAAGTGGCAGTCAGACAGTTTGGGTAGACTTATTTATTGTGAACATCGGGTAAGAGAGAAATGTGAAAAGCCTAGAATGTATCATAAATATTTAGATAGCATATGTTATTGGGGGTTTTGAAAATAAATATATATTCCAGCTTAGTGTATTAAATTTTTATAGATCTTATAAAAGTAGGTATGTAAAAACCCCCATAAAATTACTATTAATTTTTATAATTTTAAAAATATCTTCAGAAAACAGTTTTGAGCAAGGCAAAAGTTCATTAAGGAATAGTAGTTCTTTCATTTGAGTTAAATAATTAGTAAAATTAGTAAAATAATGCTAATGCTTACTACCATAAAACCTGTCATTCCTATTCCACTTGTGGGTGAAATTCTTAGTTTTATTACGTTCAATACGTCTTTATTTCACAATAAAGAAAATAGATTAGTTTTAAATCCTTAACAAACAGAATTAAATCATACATCATAGACTAAGTGTAATGGGTGTCTGACTGAAAATTTTTAAATTTGTCAAATGCTTTCCAGTACAACGATTTTCTCGAAATTTTTTAAAAATTATTCGGCTTAAGACAATGGCCGAACATTCGGCCTAGAAGAAGTGGCCGAATATTCGGCTTCGGCCTATAAGAAATGGCCGAATATTTGGTATTCGGCTAATTCGGCCAAATCACTATTCGTTACATACCCCAGTGGTTACACGCATAGGAAATGTTTTTCAATAATAAGTACATTATATTAATAATAACTGCAAGCAAATTGTAAAAATAGTTGAAAAAGCGTTTGTATGAAAAGTATCTTCCTGTACTCACGTCACAATGAAAATCAGAGGGACAGTTGTAAAAATTCAAGCCGTTACATTTAAAAAGCATACAATAAAAACAACGCTGTGTCATACATTTTCAGCTAAAACAACGTATGAGTTCAAGTAGCCAATGTGCTGTTGTGACTGTACAAATACCTAAAATCGCCGGTGCTTTCATACCTCCCCTTCCCCCCAAAATTCAATTGCGCTATCTCTCCGACAGCGCAATCTCACCAGATTTTACCTTATATACGATACACACACACGTATATATATATATAGATCTAATTTACGGCAAATAAGATCGAAAATTTTAATGCATTATTGATGATTTCTAAAGAAAAAATATATACGTAATATATTTAATTCTTAATAAACCGTTTCGGTGTAAAAATAGTAACGCAAAGTGTGCAATACGTTTAGGTTAAGTTTGTTAATTTAAAATTCATTACCGTAATATATTTTTTTCAAATCAGAAATAGAAAGATAATACGTTCCAGTCAGAAGCTAGTTATATCAGAAGTAGAGGCGTGTGACATTATAAGACATTTTCAAAATATTGTACTCATATTGCATTATTTTCTGATATAAAATAAATTAGTTTGTTATTATAGGACAACTTTTTGTTATTAATATTTTAATATTTTAAATATTAGGGTCACTACACTCACCCAGATCTTTCAAACTTATTATTTTTTTTCAATAAGGTGGGAGATCTGATAGATAGACCGACTGACACATTTTCCCCATCTCAAATCCCTACCTTCACTTCCCCACCCCCAACCAATCTTTACTTAAATTTCTTTTCGATCTTTTTTAGTCTGTAATATTTTTGAGCTCATTAAGCCTTCTTGCATACTTTTTCTTTTGCGTAAATCAGGCTAAAAATGGAATATTAATGGGTATGCGCTGAAATATATATTGGAATTTTACTCAAACTTGAATTTGAACCTGTGATCTGAAATTGACAATATTATTTAAAATCGGCATACTAGGATATTAAATGATTTCATCCCAAAGAAAAATTCATCATATGTACTGCACGTAATGGATGAGTATAAGTAATGGATGAGATAAATTAACTTTGTGTTAAATGAACTGTATTAAAAAATTATTTCACGTTAAGAAATCATTTAAAATATTTTTTATAAAAAAACAGAACCGACTTCAAATTAAAAATTGCGCTAAAAAGTAAAAAAATAAATTCATTCTTTAAACAACATCGATGTGACTTTTAAACATAGTTTTAGAAGTCGGTGCAAAATTAGGATTGATAAAATATTTTGTAATCATGAATCAATTACAAATATATATATTTCCGCAGAATTAGCAACAGTTTCAATATGAAGTAGCAAATGGTATAATGGTAATTAGACCCATAATTTTGCACCGACTTCTAAAACTATGTTTAAAAGTCACATCGATGTTGTTTAAAGAATGAATTTATTTTTTACTTTTTAGCGCAATTTTTAATTTGAAGTCGGTTCTGTTTTTTTATAAAAATTATTTTATTTTATTTTTTTCAGTGTAAATACATTTTGTATATAAATTCTCTATTTTTTAAAAAATCCATATCAACGGGCAAAATTTCTTTAAATTAATGGCACTAAAAACTAATCATTTGCATGATAAATTCCTTTTTGAAGTCTATTTTAGCAAACAAACTGATTGGATTAATTTTTGCCACAGAGAAGCCTTCAGTCAAACTCTTGCTGTAATTTCTTTTAATATTATAGACCATGACAACAAACATGTTTTTAACAATGCTTTTATATTTATTAATAGATTTCCCAACAAAGAAAAATCAAGCCAAGCCTTTCCAATTAAAATAAAAAATACTTATTCTTCACTCGTAACGTTTTTTCTAAAAAACAAATGTAGGCAAATTGATTTGCAATATTTGAGTTAGACGACCCTCTATCGATTAAAGAAAAAATCATCAAAATCGGTTTATTTAGTCAAACGTTATGGATGAAAAGACAAAAAAAATACTACATTTCTACCCATTACTTTTGTTCTAATTATCGAATATGGTCAAACAAAAGTACGGGACCTATGAGAAACCACCCCTGATCGAATGAAAAAAAAAATCATGAAAATCGGTTCATCCGGTGCGAAGTTATGAGTGGACAAACAAACAAAAAAAAACGACATACATACAATACGAATGTATAACCTCCTTCCTCCGTGAAGTCGGTTAAAAGTAGCATTAAAATTCAGTGTTTCGGGATTGCTTGGAATCCCTTTTTCAATGCGACCGGGAGCATCTAGATGCACAAATTTCAGCTTCTTGGTTGCTTCATTTGGATATTTCTGGCTCTATAAGCTCCCTGTCGCATTGAAAAAGGGATTCCAAGCAATCCCGAAACAGATGTATGCATTTTAATGCTAATTTGTGCTTTCATAACGTGAAATAATTTTCATTACAAGTAAATTATGGTTTAATTTACAGCACATGGTGAAAAGGCTCTTTAATGATGTAAGTTTGCAAAAGTTGAAATCACACAGCTTATATTTATTTCTAACATTTATATAAATTTCTTGCCATAAGTTGCAAATGAATATGCAAAGCATATATTGCGTTTGAATGCCACAATTAGACTTAAAAATATCTGTATCATATTCATCGAATAATAAAATATATAGTTAACTTTTAAGCGAAGTACCAAACATTTGAAATCAATGCAAGTAACATATGAATACACGCGGAAATTCGAAAACTATTCCTGAGAGGGAAATTTAGCGTCTGGAAAACCAAGTAATATCCTAAACTTTCCTTTATAATAAAAGTAGGGTAAGCGCATAATCTGCTTTTAACGAATGACTTTGAATGGCTTTAGGGTTTTCAAGAAAGTTTTAAAGTTGCCTTCCGATAAGGTATGAACAAATCGTTTAGAATTTTTCTCTTTGTGCACTTGCTTTATTTTTCTGGTAGATATTGCGAGCATTAGGTACGAATAAATAATTTTATTTATCGGAACAGTTTATATCTATTTAATGTTTAATGCTGTTGTGGGCTCTTTGCAAATAAGTCATAGTAACATTACTGCAGGATATTTCAAATTTTTCATCAGAAAAAGAAATAATTTTTTGTTAATTTGTTGTTAATTTCCCACTCTTGTAGGTTGTTTATTTTTATTTGATAATATATGGTTAGATTTTCTTTTTCTAATGTGGCTGCGTAAGGTCACTAATCTTTGAATCTATTTAATGTCTAATGCTGCTATGGGCTCTTTGCTAATAGTTCATAGTAACATTACTGCAGGATATTTCAAATTTTTCGTTAGAAAAATGAATAAGTTATTATGCAGAGTTTGAAGATGAATGGATTATATCAGCTCACCAATTTGTAGGTTGTTTATTTCACTCTTGTAAGCTGTTTATTTTTAACTGACAGTTATGGTTCGATTTCTTTTAGTGTGGCTGCGTACGGTAACTAACCTTGGCAGATCTAGTGTATTCCTTGGAAACCGACATCCATTCTTTCAATTAGCACCACTATCGGTGGATGCAATTAACACTTGAGAAGTTTGACGCTCAGTTTTACCTAGAGGGCGGCACAAGAGCTTTAAATGAGGCGAAACTGTACTAGGATTTTATTTTAGCCAAGAGTATCCAAGCCAAACACATGTACTCAAGGAATCTTTAACATGCCGCATAACGGTAAGAAAATATATACCGTTATTATTTTTTAAAAATTGATCCTGCTATTTTGTTCCAGACGTCTTGCAAGCATTCTTTTGTCATGTTTCATTATTACTGTTTTTATTAATTCATTTATGCTCATTTATTTATTTATTTTTCTTTTCTGAGTGGAAAGGGGCCTGTAAAATTTTTAAGTATTTCTCTGATCAGTAAATTTATTATACATAATGAAATTCAATTGCAAAACTATACGTATGATCTCATCCAAAGCACATAATTACTTTTTACAGTTCTATCATCAACCAAAGCGATCTGCCTGGCAAAGTGCCAAGAAGAATCCATTCGTGTTCGAGGGAGGAACTACGGATGTAAGGGATGTGCTTTTCTTATTATTGTTCTAGTTCGTTTAGCATGCTTTACTTCTATCGAACTGATCCTATTTGCCAGTTTAAAAATTCCGTTGCTTTCAACTAACAGAGAAAAAAATATTTTGATTCGCGTACTAAATAAATGCACCTGAAAACAAATTTCCCTAAAACTCGAATGGATTCGTTCTGTTCTGACATGCGCAGAAACGTGCAAATGTAGAAATTCCGTGGTCGAACAGTAAGTACTTACAATGCACACTATTATTACAAAGTAAAACATATTATTTTTTTTTAACTTTCAGTAAATTCGTTTTCATTTTTAAAAAAGTTTTCCAACGCTACACAAACATATGATGGTTTCATTTATTTAAGTTAAAAAAAAAATGTCAAAACGAATTCATGTCACATGAAATGACGATTCATCTTATATATATATATATATATATAAGAATCTCTGAAACTAAAATCTTATTTTGTTCACGTTTCGCAATAAACCCCAAAGAATTTAAGCTTCAAGAAGTCTACTTCAGTGCTCTCGTTTTTTCGCCATTTTGTGCACCGATAATGAGCGAAACTATAGTTTCTTTTCTTACAAGTGGCATCAATCTGTTGTTTGGGCAAACGTGATTTGGAAATTAAATATGCTCCCTTAGGTCTGAAATATTGTATGAATAACAAGTTAAAGCGAACTTTATGCTTTTGTTTTAATGAAATAATCTCATGTAGTGATATTTTACGTAAAGTTATTCTATTCAAAAACGTGACATACATATTTTACGCATGAGTTCCTTTAAACGGTTTTATTTATATTCACGTCAAATAGTGTATAATTCAAATTGCATTTAAATTTTAAATTAACAGGCTTTCCAAGACTTACGCATTTAAAAACGATATTTATACATTATCTAACGTCTGAGATTCTGGGACATGTTTGAAGATTCTATTTATACACAGTGTGTCAAAGAATTTTTAAGACTTGGTTTATAAAATAAAAACTAGTGATTACTTTTTTTAAGTATTTTCATTCAAAGTAGGCTCCTTCAACTTCAATGCATGTGTTACAGCGGTTTAACAACGATTCGAATGCTTGTTCCAGCTCACCGTTTTGGGACTGCCTCCAAAGCTCGCGCCGAAGCTGTTTGTATAGTGTCAATGTCATCAAAGTAAAAAAAGTAAACAAATAAACTGATCTTTTGGTAGTGGATCAGCTGATTGTTAAGGAATTTCGCGGATGTTCGGTAACACAGATAGCGCCACTGTAAGCTTAGTTCCAGCTGTAGATTCTCTGACACATGTTGTGTACAAACAGCTTCGACGCGAGCTTTGGTGGCAGTCCCACAATGTGAGCTGGAGCAGGCATTCGAATCGTTGTTAAACTGCTGTAACAAATGTTTTGAATGTGGAGGAGCTTATTTTGAATAAAAATACTTAAACAAATATAATTACTGGTTTTTATTTTATTTTATAAACCTAGTCTTGACAATTCTTTGACACACGGCGTATTTATGTCAACAAATTTGCACTGCAATTCTATATAGATGAGACCATGACCAAAACTATCTCTATAAACTACGTTTATTTTTATTTACCTCTAAAAAAGGGCGAAGTAAGCAATTATGTGTGTTTTAATGGCCATTTTAGCTGTAAATGATATTTTAAAAATAGTTTTAATCAATCGCAATAGTTAAATCGGTAACGTACATATATCATGTTGTTGATGTTGTTTATAATGCACTTTGGTATCCAATCTTCCCATCACAGAGTGACCAGGAATTGAGGCAGTAAGGAGCGCCTTCCGTTTATAGATGAGTACCACAACGGTGGAAGTACGACTCGACTCCTTATGTATTTGGATAACAGCAGATGGCGCCACAACAAATACGCCACATTTCATTTCTGACCTAAGAGTTTAGGGAACGGAAATTCTTCACCTTCCGGGTACCCGGGAACAGCTTCGGGACTTCAGGGTCAACGGATTTTACATGCACGTATCCCCTAGTGCACAGCGGGTCGGGTGTCGAACACCCAATCTCCCGGTGGTAAGTCCGAGATCCCAACTACTAGGCTACCACGGCTCTACACTTATCATCCAAAATGTTATTACACTCATTACATAAAAATACTAGATGGGTCGCCCGGCGTTACACGGGCTAATCTCGAGAATTGAAACAAAGGGATGTCACGTGGCACATGTTCAAATCCCCATAAGAATAAGAACAACAATTCCTAAGAATCCCTAACGGAATAAAGAGAACATTTCTGAAATAAATTTCCCAAATAATCTCAACAGTCCCAATAAAAACTCTGTTAGTAAAAATCAACAGCAGGGAAAAAAATATCATCTTTTGAATAACATCAACAGTCCCTAGAAATCTTGCCTTGAGTAAGGATAATATTCCCAAAAAGTCGATGCTTTTTTTTTTCTTTTTGCCAATCGATTTTTATGCTAAGCAGCAGCCTTCGCGTCCGGCACGAAAGAGTCACACGAGGCGGGCGATTCCCTCCGACCCCCGAAGTGGCTGTACTTAAACTCGTTTTAAAATTGGACCTTAGCTTTAAAAAGTCTTTTTGATATCTGTCGCCAAAGCAACGCCAATGAGAATATCGCCAGAATATGAGATTAACCAAACTTCTAATTTCGCAGAGCACGTGTGACTGCATTCCTATATTTTAATTCGTGATGTGGAGTTATTTGTGAAGTATACGAAATGCATATCGTACTTAATTTCGGGCGTATTTGATGTCGAATTGTTATATTTCGCACAAAGTAAAATTGCTTTAATGAGGCAATATCGCAAACGGTGAGTGTCTAACAAAGATGATACTAGCTATCATTTCGAATGTGTTTAATTTAGTCTAAGCGTCTCATTTGCATAATAGCTGATACGCCATCGACACTAATGCATATTTCTGTACCTGATGATCAGTGTCTTTGAAATATTTTCCCCACTCGTTAATACTATATTGCATGTGGGGGTAAATGAACAGCTAAATTCATAAAACGCGAAATACTGCAGCGTTTGGCATGCATAATTCCGTTCTAAAACGTTTGCAGAAACGAAAACTGCATTGTATATATTTTTTGAGCTTTGGAAAGATTTTTTGTTTACTTGTGACAATAAATACTTTAAATGTTCACTGCAAATTTAAAATGATTTCCGTTTCACTTGAATCTTAAAATAAATGTAAATTATTAGTTTAGTTTCAATCGAGGCAATTCACTGCTAGAGGGACTCATGTACGATCATCATTGTCACGTAATATCCTATCTTTGTTTACTAAGATTTTCAATTGAGTTCTCCGTGGAGTTCACTAGGCAAAATTAGTCATCTTGAAATTAATTAGACTAATTTCGCAGATTTTTCTGATTATAACCCAGTATTTACATTAAAGTTAATCATTATAAAAGAAATGTATTACTTGTTACAATACGTATAGTCTTTTATTTAGTTTTAATTTTATGTAATGTAGAAGAACTTTATTTAGGCCTAGTTTTTAATTAGATTTCTCGAACTCGAAGTAAAGCGAAGCTACGACTTCCTTTGTTTACATTGCTTTCATCGCTGCCACGTGACCAATGACGTTGCTTGAATTGCCTCCATTTAGTAAAAAGTGCAGATGTATTGATTTCACCAAGCGCATGACTAACACAACACATGTGATAGAAAGTAATATAAAAGCAGCTATCCATCAGTGGTACTAGTTTAGATTTTTCACTTCCACACATTCAAATGAAGTTATATCTATGATAGCGAAATGACTGAAATTTTACCATGCAACGGAAAAAAGTTGGAGTGACGTCATAAATTGGAGTCACGATGTTCCAATGTACAGTTCTACCGTCAACCAGAGCAATCTGCTTGGCAAAGTGCCACGAAGAATCCATGTTCATGGGCGGAACTGCTAGTATATAGAATGTATCTTTTTTGATCTCGTTATAGTTCGCTTAGAATACTTGATTTCTTCCGGAGTAATGCAATATGCCAGTTTATGAATTTAGTTGCTTTCAACAGAGAGGGAAGTAAACAGTCTGATCCGCGTACTATGTAAACACACCTGCAAAATGAACTTCCTCAAAACTCGAATGGATTTGTTCTTTTCGGCCATGCGCAGAAGCGTCAAAATGATGCGCAGAAGCGTCCGTGTACAAACTGTATATTACTCTATTTTTTATATTCGCAATTGCAGTTCCCTATTACAACAATGCAATGCATACAAACTTGGGGGGGAGTATATGTTCTATTTAATATGCTAAGTGATTTTTTTTTTTTTTTGCTTAATTTACAAATATTTTTTACTGATCTATTGTAACTGCGAACGTGCATATCTTAATCAGTACACTGTTAAAAATTTTGAATAACCATTAAAAAGAGGGTACTCAAACCACTGATTGCAAAAAAAATCGTTTCTTCTCTGTTTATCCTAAAGAACGTTTAAATAACCGTAATTTTCAAGCGCTCAATAACAATCGGGCGTCCATCTTGGTTGCGAAACCTTACCGGTCGTACGTTGTTTTAAAATAGGAATACGTATTTATCAGTTAAAATCTGCATGTGTATATAAAAAAAGAAGAAAAAAAAAAGTGGCTTAAGCAGTGGATACTAAATAGAAACACATACACACGTAAATCAAAAATTGGAGACATCGGATTCCCAAACTGTTTGCGGATGAGCGAACCCATCATTTGAGCTGCTGAAGATTGTTTGTATTTTAATTTTTGCAGCAAATGAAATGATTTTCATCAATATACAGTAAATTCAGACCAAAAATTAATTTGGATCCAATCAAAAACTGAAATCTCAATTTTAAGGCTGTTTGCCTGTCGAAAAAGAAGATTTATTGATAAATAAACGTCCGCTTTACGTGATGACGGTGGCCGAGTGGATAGAGAGCAAGACTTGTAAACCCCGCATTCGGGGTTCGAGTCCTGCAAGCTTCGTTTACGGTTTCTACGCCTCGAAATGGTTCAAAAACGGTGAAAACTTTGTTTTGAAATCATTTTTAAATGGCTATAACACCGTAAACTTTTTATTTGCGGCTTTTTAACCAAGTTAATTGGAAACGGTTAGGTACCGTAAAGATAGAAAAATGTTCCAAACCGTACATTTAACGGTGAATTAGATGGACAGACTGCTGCCAGTCATTTAACCGTAATTTATGATGAAATTTCTAACAGTGTATGCTGTTTTAATAGACTGAGTTTTCAATGCGCTGAGTGACGAAATTCAGATATAGTGATAGTCGAGCCAGAAGTTTAATTTCAGGTATATTCAGTTTTATTGACCTGACAGCACTACTAATGATCTCAACAGCAGTGTTCATTAAGCACAACAGATGAGCGTGAGCCATCAGGGTTCACAAATTAAACTGCCAATACGGGACAGCGGAATGAACCGACGAGGAAGTTAGAGGATTGCATGTACGGTAATCAAAGCTAACTACGACCATACTGTCTATACCATTTCGGTTTCACAGACTACCCCCAATACGAGGGGGTGCGGCCGCAGTGCCATCCTCCTGCTCTCCCCACAAACTCTCTAGACACTTGACAACCAGCACCGGCCATAAAGGGCTGGGCTGGCAGAGCATTGACTACCTGCTTTATAGACCCGGGGCCATAGTCATACTGCAAAGTAAGCCTTATGTCACCCTGACCGAATTTTAAATATAGAGAATCTGATCCGGCCACTAGACAAACGATTTGGTAATCCAACATGACAAACTTTATTGTTAATAAATTTTTTTAAAAATGTATGCAAATTGAAAACTTATTACGTATTTGGAAACGGTGGAATGCTTTAAAATGTGTTAGATAGAGCTGGTAGAGAGGACGCACAATTTGAAAACATGATAAAAAAGAATAAAAACGTTAATTTTTGCCGAACTTTTGGTGAATATTATTGACTAAAGTCCTTCAGTATGCATTTCCATCACTATACTTTCTTGCTGTGCTGTAATTTAAAACTACAGCAGGATGAAAGACGCGACATCAAGTTTTTGCTTATCTCCTAATAGGTCGGGTGAGATTGTTTACATGAGTGGTTTACGCTCACTTTAGATAACAAGGAGATTATATTAATAATAACTGCAAGTAAATTGTCAAAATAGCTGAAAAAACGTTTGCCTTAAAAGAATCTTGCAGTACTCTCATCACAATGAAAATCAGAGGAACAGTAAATGAAAATTTATGCCTTTACACTTTAAAATCAAGCAACAAAAACGACTTACATTTTCCCAAAGGGAAAAAAACTTCTGAAGTTCAAGTAGACACTGTAATGTTGTAGTTGAACAACTACCTTAAATGGGGGTGCACTCACACTTTCCCTTCAACCCAAAAGCCCAATTGCGCCATATCTAGGACCGCGCCATCTCACCAGGTTTTACCTTCGAATTTACAGGTTTCGGACATCAGAGCCGTAAACCCGGTAACGACCCATCTCGCAAGGATCATCCAATATCCGACAAAATCAATATCGTATTGACGCCAAGGTCATTACGGGACAAACGCATTCCGTATCCAACTTTCCCGATGCGCGGGACGTTTTCCTAAAAGACGAACCGTCCCGTAAAATCCGGGATGTTTGGCAACCCTGATTAGCATATAGTTTAGATTGCTGTATGAAAATTGAAAGCAACATAAATATTACGAATTTTATTTCTCTCTTTCTATTTATTTAATTTCTATCTTCTTGTTCTTATTTATCCATTTCTTTTATACGTTTATATTTTATTCACAAAAAAAAAAACACAAATGAAAGTTTGCTTTTATTTATTTGAAATTGTTTAAACTTCTTTTTTGCCTTAACATTGAACATAAAAATAAATAAATAGTACAGGTTAAATATCGTGGCTTGAAAAACAATACAATGTCATGCTTCAGGGAAAAAACAGTTTATACGCTTTCTTCTTTACAATTTACAGCTCACTGCCTTGCCTGACGAAGCTTAACGGTTTAGGTGGTAATAAAGCGTAAGAGAGGATCATATTTTGCGATTTTCTTGACTAAAGATACATGTTTAATACTCAAAGGGTATTTTATCCTCAACAGTATTTCAGTCTAACGTGTATTTGTTGACAGGATAGTACTGTTTTTCCGTCAAGCAATTTTCGGATTTATTTATGTTACTTTTAGTTTTCTAATTAAAACCCTACTTTCAGGTATTTTTAATTTTTTCATATTTATTTAATTATTCAACTTATTTTTGAATTTCTTGTTTTTAACGATATTTTTACGGTACATTAAGCCCTCATTCATTCTTTGTTTTTACTTTTACCGGAAATTAAGTTAAAAAGCCTTATAACAAACGTCAACTTAGACACACAAACTTTTGAATTGCATTTCTTTACCTCACATTCTTAATCCAACTAAACACCGACGTTTATTTCTAAAATAAAAAAAACACAAGCATATATTTCTCGTAACTTAAATCAATAATTAAATTTTTCTCTAAGCTAAACTATTTCTAAACAACATAGGAACTTAAGTGACTCTTAGAATGCTAATCTCTTCCCTCAGCTCCCTTCTTTCTCATTAATTAAATGTCAGAAAGAGCCAGCTGAATAATCAATTATTTTTTCATTGAAGTCAGCCTTTGTGTTGAAGTTCATTATATGCGAGTTTGTTTTTTTTTACATAAATAATATAAGAATTCTTATCCATAAAGGTCTTTGGATTCTAACAATTTTGTAAATCAACATTAGGTTCTTTGATTTTTAGTAATTTATAATCAATTGTAAGATATTGAAAAAGGTTGCTGTAATAAAATAATTCCTAGAAACGTACTTCTTACTAAATTATTTCTATGAATGGCCTATGTAACGTCAATGCAACATTAGCTTAAACGCAATTCTGGAAATGAATTTTGCATTTCGGGTAAGATCACGTCTTTTGGGTTTTAGTAAGTTCATTGGTTAATCGCGGAATACAGAAATGAAACCAACTAACGTTTTTACCTAGAGTTGATTATTCAATCCCTTAGGTTCATTATAAGATCATTTTGTTCCACAACTAAAAAGCCGCGGGAAAAAACGATGACCAGTCACTTCTTTATAAATTTTCAACTTCTGGACTGATCAGTTTTGCTCATTAAAAGCATTTTCAATGGGTAGAGCGTATTTCATGTCTATATGCATATTTCATGCCTATTGCATATGCATTCTGTCTAAAATTAGCTACCTGTACGAACTGAAAATTTAATGTCACAAACCTCTAAACTCTCATGATTGTGCTTTTAAAGTTGCAACTTACGGACTTTGATTTTCGGACTTTGATCTCAGAATTGGCATCAATGGGCGGGGTCTTATGTATATGTATTGCCTATATATAATTGCATATGCATTCTGTCTATTATAAGCTACCTGTATGCACTGAAAACTTAATTTGGAAAATAAAGCGCTTGGATCGTTTTTCCCCGCGGCGCTTCCCCCCAATTGATATTAGTGTTATTTTTCTTTTACAAAACAACTTAATGTTAAATGTTGTTACTGCATAAAATACTACAGAACGACCGCCATCAGACTACAAAATAATAATAATAATAATAATAATAATAATAATAAAATAAATAAATAATGAATAAAAATAAAATAATAATAATAGTTCTTCCATTGCATGGCTTCTATCCCATGTTGGAATAAAAACAATTATCGTACTTTAAGCTGGGTGATGTAATTTTCTTCAGGCAAAGAAAATGGACTAATTGTATGTCAATATATTTTTATCTTTCTAATGAGGCTGCGTACGGTCACTAATATTTGCAGACTCCGGAAACCAGCACTCATTCTTTCAAGTAGCACCGCTATCAGTGGATGTCATTACCACTTGATAATTTTGACGCTCGGTTTCTCCCTAGTGGCGACACTTGAGCTCTAATAATGCAAGCTGCACTAGCAATTTAATTGAGCCGAGAATATCCAAGCCAAACGGCTTCTCAAGGGATCTTTAACATTATCATACGACATGGACGCTGGCGATTTGCTGCATATTTAAAATCCACCAACTCGGGCCAGGTTTGATCCTGCGAATTTGGGCGTACGAGGCCAGTGCCTTACCAATACGCCACCCTGCCAGCAGGTAAAGAAAATGGACCGATCTCAAGAAAGTAATGTATTACATTTCAATTCTCTAAATTTTCTGGTTACAATAATAAAACAAAGACTATGGGTTATCGCAGCGTTTTTTCTATTTACTGATGCGACATTTTACATGTTTCTTTGAATTGTCCTTTCTAATAGTACTCTAATATATTGAAAGAAAATGTTTTACAACAAAACAAATCATTTAACATATTTTGTAACTCTGCAACGTTATTTTTTGTACAACTGGTAAAAAAAAAAAAACATAAAAAGAAAATCTTTTCTTTGTTGTATTTACCCCTACTAATATCTTTATATTTTTCCTTGACTTCATTTTTTTCAATTTATTTTTTGTCCGGGTTATTCAGAATTTCTAATACTTCTTGTGGCAGATTCCTTTTCCTTTCCCAATCTAATGAATATTATTTTATTTCATATAATTTTTTCTGAAATCTTGGCACAGCGACGTTTAATAAAACGAAGTTTTTCAACCGCATCTGAGCTATTTGAAAGAGAAATGAAAGTTGAGTAATTACAGTCGGCAAAATAGTGGTAAATTAAAAATTTCAATAACAGTTGCTCTAAAGGAGTTATTTTTTTCATGCAAAAAAGCACACCTTTCGAATTCCCAGTTTTTCCACAGTGTAGTTTTATTTAAATAGACAATTATAAAATCTACGAACAGTGGGGCATATATTAGAGTAATGCATGTAAACATCCAATTATGCATGGTTTTATTATTAAAAAGTCTGCAGCGCCATCTACGCTTTGTCTGGGAAAAACATATGCAAATTAAAGTCGTTGGTATTGTTACTTTAAGGACAACAATGCATCATTACTGCTATATTATTACTTTTCTTCACTTTATAAGACAGTGTTACTTTTCTTCACTTTATAAGACAGTGAAGAACTTTAACTATTGTCGGCCCCCTGACGCAGTCGGTAGAGCAAGAAGCTCCCGAAGCGAGGGTCCCGGGTTCGAATCCCGGAGAGGGCATGGATGTCTTTGATCGGAAAACCGATCCTGTCCCAGTGGTTCAGATTCCACTCTAAACTGGTGGTCCACCTGAGCGGTTCGTACCATTCTCACACTAATATAAGGCGGCCTCTAACACATCAGTGCGAAGGTTGTCTGCGTCGCCTCCCGGTGTGTCGTGACAGGTCTGGCATCAGGTTCTTTGCATGAGTTCCTTGCTTCCACGTTCGTCTTCCACGAAACTAGATTGTGAGATTGACTTAGCTGCCGCTCAAACCCTTTATACAATGCATCATCCAATGAACTCCAAATGCTCGTTTTTTAAGCTATTTTATATCTTTGGACGCTTCTCTTTTGAAACAAAAGGGACTTTACTGCTCGTTTAGGATTTGGGAAATTATGGGCACTCTCTTTCCCATCCCTTGAAGTCGAATCTACCGTTTCGGTGCAGACTCGGGTACTCCTTAGTTTTACGATCAAATTTTATATCCGGTTTGGCAGCAAACATCTTGCAAGTCACATCTTGGCGTCAAAAAAAAAAAAAAAAAACTATCGCCATCCCCGCCCCGCCCGAAATGGAAAGGTACTCCAAATTATTAAAGAGGCATCAAGCTGGTGTACCTTTTTCAAAAGTTTACTTTTAAGTATAAATGATTTTGCGCGGTCCCCATTTCAGTTCGTTAATCAATTTTAAACAAGAAGTTCCGTCTAGAACTATACGAGCCTACTTTCCCGTATACACCGAATTCAAATTTATAATCTAGCTATATCTCTCTCTGTCTTTCTCGTTTAGTTTTAGTTCTTAATTGCTTCAAATATACCTTTTTCAACGGTTAATACATATTTTATTCAATCATTATTTATTAAGTCATTCATTTATTTATTCACTCATTTATGCATTTATTCTTTTGCTTATTCATTTAATCATTCATTAATTAAAAAATATTCTTGAAAATCCCGATCAAAAAATTTCATAGGAAAATAGGCTCGTTAGTTCTGGATTAACTTTCTATTTGTACATATTCTACCTCATAATAGCTTTCCGATAAAGTTTGTTCCAAGCAAATTTGTCCTTTAGATCAGGAATTATATAATATTGAAATTTCTCCGTAGGCGGTATGTTAATTCTTTTGAACTGTTCAAAAATGAACAAAAATTGTTAAAATCATTATTTCACGCCAAGAACTTCTTCCAGTGAGCTTGTTCATGGGAACTTATATCTTGTACCCAGAGTTTACATAATTTGCTTCAATTTCACCCATAGGCGCTAATGTTAAAATTTTTTTAATTGTTCAAAATTGAACAAAAAATTGTTCAAATCAAAAAGTATATCAAATCAAAAGTATCAAATATGAAAATGAGATGTCCTCACCGAGATCTTTCGAATGCAAAAAGAATTTTTCGAATCGGACAAGTCGTTCAAAAGTTATTAGGGGGGGGGGGGGGCAGACCGACAGACCGACCGACACACTTTTTCCCCATCTTAAAACCCTACTTTCAAATTTTTTATTTTTCAATCTTTATTTAATTACTTAACTTATTTTTGACTTTTCTTGATTTCTAACGATATTTTCACGATACATTAAGCCTTCTTTCATGCTTTATTATTATTTTTTTTTACTTTTACGGGAAAGTAGGCTAAAAAATGCAAAAAACATATGTTTGATTTGTTCAAGCTTATAAAACTCAATATACATAGTATATATTGCATTTTGAAATAAATTGTTTTCACCCACCGTTTTCAATATGTATGCTTATAATGGACCAAATGAAAATGAAAACGTAAAAGTAATTTTCAGACATGGGCCAATTTAAATTATTTTTGAATTTATACAGATTCTTGAAACACTTGGGTAACAAATACATTTTTACGCACTGATAACGAACAGAAATAATATTACAATAACGTTTTCACAAAGCACACTATGCTTAGCGAAAATAATTACCTTTGAGGGAAGTAGGTTTTTTTAATAATATTACCTACTTGTGTTGTTAGTTTAAGAATCTTTTTGAATTGTGCCCGATTCCAGAATTCGAATTCAATGGATGAAATGCTTATTGTTTAGACTGCGAAAAGTGTGTGTGCAATATTATACACACACACATATATATATTATGATATTATGTATGTATGTAGGATCCAATGAATATTCCAACATTGACTGCATCGCCATCCCGCGATAAAGCGAAGCAAGTAAGGAGATGGATAGAAGATGTGGTTCTGAGTGGACACGAGCTGCACGATGTGTGCTATGCTGGTCACTGTAATCCTCGGGACAGGTGGTTCCGACGAAGTAGCGTAAATTGTTGAAAATTCATTGTACATTGACGTTGTAAATAACAATATATTTACTAAACTATATAAAACTTAACTTTTTATACTATTGTGTGTATTATTAAGGAAAAAAAAAAGTTAATGTTTCGTAAAACCATCTACTACTTTCACTGGCTATCATGTTTATCCCTTTTTGTTTTAATTCTGCAAAAAAAGAAGTTATATTACAAAATATTAATTGAGCACTAAACTTAGATTTATTATGTAAGTGAGTACGAAAATATTGATTTTTCACAAAAAATATAAATTGATTGCCATGTATGAAAAATTACCTAACTTGAGAAAAACATACTAGCGAGGCTCAGAAAGCTAGTGCAAGGCGGAAACTTGACAACGTAATAAAATTATGTTGTTTTACTTACTTTGCCTATTTTCGAAAACAGTAAAACTATCCTATTTTAAATTTCTTCAAGCGTAATGCGATTCTTACTCATTATAACTATATTTTTAAAACATTCTGACTTGTAATAAAACTGTAATAAAAAATAATTTCACGTTAAGAAAGCACAAATAAGCATTAAAATGCAGACGTATGTTTCGGGATTGCTTGGAATCCCTTTTTCAATGCGACAGGGAGCTTCTAGATCTGCATTTTAATGCTTATTTGTGCTTTATTAACGTGAAACTATTTTTTAATATAGTTTACTTAGCACAAAGTCAAATTCCTACTTATTACATTAAGGTTTTTAGTCGAAGAACTTATTATACGTACGTTTAATTTTGGGGCCCTTCATAAATGACCGTCACGCTTTTTCCTCATATATTTGACCCACATTTGACCTATCATTTCTTGTTACCCACTCCCCTTGTCACACTTTGTCACAATTTCAAGAACACCCCCCCCCCCTACCTCGAAGCGTGACACCATTTATGAATGATCCCTTTGTTAATTATTAAGTACTATTATTTTTATAAATATTTAATCACGCATATTGATTCTTTTCAGATACTTATCACAAATATGCAAATATAAATTAGTTACATTACTCTGGAGCTTCTCTTCCATTAAAAATATTGTCCTCATCAACTTAATCTTTGTCCCCAGTTATTCTCATTTTGGCTAGTAATTTACGACTACAAAAGAGTATTGCTGTGCACATTATATTTGCGGAAACCGACGAGTTCATAAAGCTCCCCTTAATGGCCATAACTTTCATCAATATTCTGTTTTAAACACTTTAGGGAAAAAGACATTTCGTTGAATATTCAGTTTCAATTCCAGTTTATAATTAGCTATGAATTGTAAACGATAAAATAAAGAAACTATCCGAACGGGTTGTTTAAAATTGAGATTTAAGTATTTTGCTGACAATTTTATGAAAGACTGGTATGAATCTTCTTACAAAGTAGTTAAGTTATTTAATTGAAACCATTTAATGTTAAATTGGCAGTTAAGGTAAACTTCTTTATATATATATATATAAATGGTTCATTATACCTCTTTCATTTATTGATGCAGTCAACTAACTGATAATTGTTCATTTTTATTTTGTTCTTTGATAAATTTGATAAAATACTTTTCAATCAATCTGCCTTTTTTATAAACAAAAACGTGTTTTAAATCAGTTGATTTTTTCTTTTCGTTTCAAAATATGTGTTTTCATCCTAAACATCGAAAAATAGTTCTCGAATTACTGTTAAACACAGCTCAAATTCATACAGAAGTTCCTAAAAAAATAAAAATCCTTTTTCTATCCTAAACGTCGTTAGGATAGAAAAAGGATCGTTAGGATAACGTCCCAGGACGTTATATCCTAAAAGTCGAAAAATAGTTCTCGAATTACTGTTAAACACAGCTCAAATTCATACACAAGTTCCTAAAAAAATAAAAATTCTTTTTCTTAAAGCTTTTATTTTACTTTCTTCTTTTTTTTTTACTCTTCAACACTATCGAAATTTTTGCATGAAAATTAGTTTTATGTCTGCAAAATATTATTAGACAAAAGGGGCAGTTCACTTTTAAATATAATCACTTTTATGGAAATTAATAAGAAAAGTGCCGCTATTCCTGTGAATATAGACCTATTAGCAAAGACATTAGCACTGTCCAAACGAAATGTGGAACACAGAAGTGTTCAAGAATTCCAAACAGTTTTCAATCCGATTTTTTTTCTTTTTCCAAATGATTTGTTTAGGTATGAAAAGCTGCAAAATAGCTTTAGAGTTATTACTGATCAAAGCTGTTATTCATAAAAATATACTAAAAAGCGAAAATTGTCTTGTTTATTGTTTTCTTCTTATGATGTAACACATTTTCGAACTGTTTCTTTATTAAAAACCTTTCATTTTGCAACATCTTATTAGAAATTAGTATAGGTCATTCATAAATGATATCACGCTTCGAGCGTTAGGGGGTTCAGGAAATTGTGACAAGGGGGGGAGGTGTAGCAAGAAGTTAGGCATTACACATTTTGGTTTCTGTAAAAACATTTAAAATCAGCAAGTTAAGTTTATTTTAACAGTTCTTTTTTTCATAATTTGATTTCGAAGTTTCATTTGTCATTTTGCATCGTTAACACCGATGCTGATTAAGGATTAAGTTTACTTCTCTTTAAAAGTTTGAAAGGAAATTTTCTTAGGCATTCACACTTTTAAGATGAAACAACGTGGACATTTTCTTTTTCAGAATTTGAACAATTAATATATTTTACTGTTCTATACTAATTATCTTCTGTGTTGCAAACCTTAACCACATTTTATACAAATTAAGTACACATTTAATTATTATTATGCTCACAAATATCATTAAAAGTTATAGAATAAAATTAGAAGAGTGATTTATAATGCAGTGGTTTGTTTATGAACGACAAGTACATATGCTTATGCAATATAGCGTGGCATGCAGCAAAGGGGGATAGGGGATATGATAAAGTGCAACATTTTGTGATAAAGGGGGGAAGGGGTCAAATATATTGAAAAAAATGCGACATATATCAGCGTCCCTAGATAACTTTCAAAAACGATGAAATTTAGAAAGTATATTTTACAAAAACAACGAAATTTTGACGAATATAGTAAACGTGTGTAAATGAGACATGATTTTGTACAAGGGTGTAGCATTTAGGAAGTGTTGGACCACATTCAGGGTATATTGGCCTGTAAGATATTTTTAATGCTAAACTAAGTTGGTATCGCTGAAATTGAATTTTAAACTGTGGCATACAGAACAAATATGTATCGTTGTCGCATTTAGGTAGCTAAAACCTGAATAAAAAACTCAAAATGTCTAAATGAGATAGTGCTAATTTTTAGACATCTCAGTTGCATTTTATCAATTTAAATTATTAAAAATTTTTTTAAAAGCACATAATTACAAAACTTGCTTGAAAACGGGGTGACTGGGCACCCTGGAGTGGCACATCGAGGGATGAGGGGTGCCACTAGCAAAATTTGATATTAAGTAAATATATTTTCCAAAATCGTACATATACAATTATCGCAAATACCACGGATATATATTAAATAACTAGTGTTCTGCGGGTTGGAAATGTTCGGAAACCTAATGATAAACAAAATTCAAGATCTGGTATTTACACTTTACAAGCTTCAGAAATGCAAAAGTCATCATTCCAAAATTGTGGCGCTATATTTTGAGTTAATTAATAATATATCCTTTAGCATTAACCTAAAAATTATCATAGAATAATTTTCGAATTATGACGTTGTTGGAGAAAATGTGCGATACATCCCCTCCCAGTCGTAAAACAAATCCCTTTATACACATTTCCTGTTTAGTTACTTAAATTACATTAAAAGTTATCAAGTTTTCCAAAACGCTGTGCATGTTTATAGTAGATCGATTGCTACTGACAGAACACATGTGTGCCAACATTGGGTTGTCCATTTTGCAGTCCTCCTAAAGAAGATTTATCTCAATTTATCCTTGAAGGATTTATTTGCATTTTAAGAGCTTGTACTATAGACTCACGATAGAATAAAAACATACTGGATAGAAGTATATAATAACATATAAGGATAATTTCCAAGAGCAAAAAAGAAGTGTTCCGGGACAAAAATTTTCGTCTGCATAAAAATGTATTTGCTACTAATGTAGTTACAAAATAATAATAAATAGAATAATAATAGCATATCCGACTTATAAAAGAACAATTTCAATTTTAACGGTACGAAATGAATGATTCTTTTTAATTTAATAACATTTTAATGCTGAATTGTACTCATTTTTAATTCAACGTACACCAAAATTGCACAGGTTTGTCTCGCAGTCATTTTTTGGCTTAAACAATTCAAAGTGTGTGACTGCGGATGAACAAAAACAGTTTTAAAATATGCTGTTTTATTCCATTTAACAGCTTAAATTCACAGAATAGGGCAGTGGTCTTCAAACTATGTTTCGTGGAGCCTAAGGATCCCCGTGTCGAAATTTTGACTGCTCGACTTGTGTCTTAAATAAACTGAAGACAAAATAATAGTACGTAATAATGTAGTTATATATCAGTTCAATTTCAATATGTATTTTTCTATGATGGTTCCAAGACTTTTAATAATCAACAAAGTTTGACACCACTGCGAAAGAAAAATCCCCCCCCCCCCCTGGATTTTAACAAAGATTTCTCTTGCACCATAATTGATGGAATCACATCAAAACGATCCTAGTTCAGTGTTTTAAACAGCTTGAAACTGATGAAAATCTTTCAAATACTAACAAAAGCATTTTCCCCCCAGTTGATTATTAATGCTTTGGAATGTTAGGGCACAATTACACAATACACGTACTTGTTGGTTCTTGAATCACTAATTAAGTCATTGTTAATTTCATAGATTTGTGGTAAGGTTTCCTTTACCATGAACCACGTATCTACAAACTATAATTTAGCAATTTTATACAAAGGTATCGTTCGCACCATAGTTGAAATAGTCGCCTAGTTGAAATAGCCACAATCAAGAATTTAGACCCTTTACCCAACAGAATCAAAAAAAAAAATTGAAAGTTTTTGCACGAAGGGCCAAGAGTACGGAGGGACTTACATGGCAGATGAAAACTTTACAAATGTCGAAAGTTTTACTTAAGATCCAATACCTTTTATGCATCATACATAGCTATTTATGAATGATTTAATAATTAAATATACACTATTACGATTTCCCCTGACACGGAAAATACGACCGTTATAGTTCAGTATATGTTAAGTAATCTTTATACAGAAAAAAAAATATACACGACTATAGCTTTTGCTGACTCAAAATACGATCTATGTGATTCAGTATAAATTTCATATATATATTTTTAAAATATAATAAAACATTTTTTGAAACATTTATTACTTCTGGAAGAATGAGAGTTTAATTTTGAAATTACTTCCCGAAGCAAATAAATGTAATGGCTCTGCTGCTAAAGAAGCGATAGTTTTTTTGAAAACCATTCAATACATTTAAACATGGAAAAAAATCAAAAAGAAAAAAAGTACGATACAAATAAGGCTTTAAATGAATCAAGTACGTACCTTAGAAAACTTGTACCCAGAGCAGCTGATGATCCCGCAAGGATTATTTAGGTAAGTACATTTGATCTACAAGGATTTACTAATTCGTTTTCTTTCAGAAATAGTTCACATCGAATTAACTCCACACACGCAACATTATCTCTATAACGATCGGCCATTGAATTTCTGGGATTCCAAAAATGTTTCATTTTTGTTTTTACGATAAGTAGTATAGAAGTTATGGCTAATTTAGTGCACCGGAAGAGGAATTTAAATGACCGGAAGTGCTCGTCTGACGTTGAAAGTAAGTGTAAACATTGCAGTTTCGTTTCGTTTTCTTGCTTATTTTTGCTTAAAAACAATTTTAAAATGTTATTATTACTTATTTATAGTTTATATCGTTACTCCAGGAAACTTTTTAATACTAAATTTAACGGCATGGGTTGGCAACATCTGTATATTTACAGAGATTGTTTACATTCGTTTTACGTGCTTGCTTTAAATCTTGTTCTACAGCTAAGTTTTTTAGATTATATATTCGAATTGACATAATAGATTCGAGTGTTCGAGAAAAATAGTACAATTTGTATGATTCTATTGTAATCTTTTCAATTTGGAGTTTGTCATTTCAAAATGCCAAAACAAAGATCTGTAAGGTACAAGAAACGACGTTTCAATGGTAATCGTTTTACTGTTCAAAGTCCAACTTGTTTGGAAGAGATTACAACTGCCAGTACTTCAAAGTTGAATGTTGAAGAAAGTAAAATACTTGAAAGTGAAGTTCATGAACTGAAAGGAAACAGAATTTTTGATGTTTCGGTGTTAATATCGATATTTTCTGTCCTTTGCTGTCCATTGTGTTTCAAAACTAACTTATCACTAATAGAAGACTCTAAATTTGGAGTTGGCTCAAACTTTTCTTTAGTGTGCAAATGTGGTTATAAAAATTGCTTCACTTCAACCCCCAAGATTGGTAAAAGATATGTTTTGAATGCCCTTTTAGTTCTTGGATTAAGACTCATTGGCAAAGGTTATACAGCCGGTAAAAGACTGCTTTGCACTATGAACATACCATTTATTACAAAGGGAGCATTTCGACGACATGAAGGTCAGCTGTTGAATGCTGTACGATCTACAGCAGAAGAAAACATGCAAGACGCTGCGGTAGAAGTAAAGGAATTAGTTGATAGCTCTTCTTGTGGCGTGTCCGTAGATGGGTCATGGCAACGGAGAGGCCACACTTCTCTAAATGGCCTCGTGTCAGCGATTTCTGTCGACACCGGAAAAATCTTGGATTTGGAGGTAATGTCCTCATATTGTCGAATTTGTGTAAAAACGCCTACAACAACTGCTGAGCACATGTGTCGTAATCATGTTGGATCTGCCGGAAGTATGGAAAAAGTAGGTGCATACCGGATTTTTGAAAGATCGGTAGCACTTAGAGACCTTCGATACACGAAGTACTACGGCGACGGAGATTCGAAAGGACATGTGGCAGTCAAAGACGTTTATGGCAAAAATTCAGTGCAAAAACTGGAATGCATTGGCCACGTGCAGAAAAGAGTCGGTAGTCGCCTCAGGAAACTGAAAAAAAGTACAGGACTTGTAGGAAAGCGAATGTTCACTTACAAGTTCATAGACAAACTACAGAACTATTACGGCATAGCTGTCCGAAGTAACATAGGAGACTTGCAGAAAATGCAGTCTGCTGTTATTGCAGCATTTTTCCACTGTTGCTCCGGGAGTAGCCAGAAAATGCATCGACAATGCCCGGTTGGACCCGACAGCTGGTGCAAATTTCAGCGTGCTATTTGCACGAATAAGAAAATTGGTTTCAAATCCCCTTGCCTTCCTGATGATTTGATAAATGCAATAAAACCAACATATATGAGTCTATGTGACAAAGAATTGCTCCAGAAATGTTTACATGGGCTAACCCAAAATAATAACGAGAGCTTCAACAGCTTGATTTGGACAATTTTGCCAAAAGAAACTTTTGTACATAGGCAAACACTAACATTAGGTGTATATATAGCAGCTTTGCTGTTCAATTCTGGTTTTAGGGGACTTACTCCAGTAATAAAAAACCTGGGTATATATATAGGAACTGAAACAATGAAAATGTATGAAATGTTTGACACCGAGCGAATAAGCAGCTCAATACGCCACTCACTTCCCATTGCAAAAGTGGGCAGGAAAAAAAGAAAAGCTGCAAAAAAGTCAAATATTGTCAATATTGAGAAAAAAGAAGGTGTGTCGTACAAATGTGGAGAATTTTAAATGCATAATATGTCGTATTTACTTTTAAAAATAAAAATAATTTTTTTAAACGCGTTTTCTGAAGAACTTGTTTTTTAACGTTTTTAGTTTCCACTAACACTGATAACACAGAAAGTTTTATAGATATTTCAATGAAATTTTGACAGTATGTTCTATATAGTATGAGCTGTGATGTGAACTAAAAGGTAAGCTTAAATTAATTTTTTGTGCATTTTATAGCTACTTTTGTGGAAACATGTACTTACGTTTCGCAAAATCTTCACTAATGTTTACGATATGCTACCTAGTACAGTGAGTTTTAATGATACTGAAAATATTTTAGTTCACATCACAGATCAATATATTGTCAAAATGTGGTATGCTGAAATTTTTGAATATTTTGTGTTAAACAAAGTGTACAGCTGCTAGCGTACACTTGTTTTAGCGTAAAATTTTGCTAAAATTTAGTACGAAATTGCCTATTTTTTTAAATTAAAATTTTTTTTTAGCCCAATTGTGGTTTTTCTCAAAATTTAGATTCATATTAAAGATTAAAAAACAGTTGATTTATAAATATCTTGTATTTTCAAAAAAAAGTGCTCCGAACGTAGGCAGGCACCTTAACCACAGTAAAGTGCTCTTGGTACGAAATAACTTGAAGGAACACTTGGAAAACAAATAATAACTTTAATGAGATACGATCAACTTAATTAGTATTTTTACACTAGCGGACAAAAGAATGAGTATTGTTGTCTTGGTTTTTAAATTTACACTGATGATGCCACAAAATGTTAATATAACTTTGTTAAATAAATTATGGCGCGGCTGATTATAATGGGGCAAGCAAATATCTCTACACACAGGCCGACGCATTCGCCATTTTGAGTCAGAGCGGCTGTTCTGCGTAGTTGTGCTTTCATATATGCTATTGCCCCTTCGTTCTCTTTGGCTTTGAAGTTTCTCCCGATTAGGCGATATCGGTAATGTGACATAATGCCGGAAACTTCGCCTGGAAGTTTCTCCCAATTTGGCGAGATTTGGTAATGTGACATAATGCCCGAACCTTCGCCTGGCAACGCTAGATTCTCAACAATGAAAAATATGATCCAAGATGCCTGAGGATTTGACTCGCGTGGTGGATTTAGGCTCAACTAGCTTAGATCCCTTGTACAGAAAATGTAAAATGTAAATGCTATACAGAACAGAACATTTCACGTCACATATATTTTCGAGTTTATTTGCTTTTCTCAAAGGACATGCCTCAAACTCCCGTCAAACTTGACAATTATAGAACGAGACAATACGATAGAATATTACAACACAAAGGGGGAAATTACAAGAATACACCCAGGGAAGAAGACGGTAATCGAACCCATCACCTCTTCACTGCGCGCAAGCTGGCAGCGGAAACTGGCACTATAAAACCACTCAGGCCCCAAATGTAAATGCGTCAAGAGTAATTTTGCGCAATAAGGGATCATTCATAAACGATGCCACGCTTCGAGGGGGAGGGTTTCGAGAAATTGTGGCGTTGTGTGACAAGGGGTGGGGAGGCTTTTACAAGAAATGTGACAATACACATTTTGGCTTCCATAAAATCATTTAAATTCAGCAATTTAAATTTTATTTTAAAAGTTTTTTTGATGTTTATCATTTGGTTTTAAAGTTTCATTGATCATTTTGTATCGCAAACGCCGATGCTGTTAATGATTAAATTTACTTCTCTTTAAAAGTTTAAAAGGAATTTTCTTATGCAGTTATACTTTTTGGATAAAATTGATTGGGTCATTTTTTCAGAGTTCGAACTATTAATATATTTTACTGTTCTATACTAATTATATTTTGTGTTATAAACCTTAACCACATTTTATACAAATTAAGTACACATGCAATAATTATTATTATTTGCTCACAAATGTCATTAAAAGTTCAAAAATTGAGTTGGAAACGTGATCTATAACGCAGTGATTTGTTTCTGAATTGTAAGTACATATACTTACAGTTTAGAAACAAATGTTGTTTCTGAACTGTAAGTGCATCATGGTTATGCTTATGCAATAACCGTGATGCAATTAGCATGACATGTGACAAAGAGGTAGGAGCATGATGAAGTGTGACTTTTGTGCCAAAGGGTCAAATAGTTAAAAGAAATTGTGACATCATTTATGAACAGTCCCTAATATTTAAACAAATGCTAAAACGCGAAGCAGTTCAGGAAACATTGGTTACGAGAGAGATATTCAACTACTGAAAGCAAACAAATTAGCATTTCTTACATACCAAAAAGGAATATCTAAGCGCTAGATTTCGTTGATAAACAATTTTTTTTAAAATATCCAGCCAAGCTGCAAAATTCAGAAAGATGTTAGCAAAAATACAAATTAAAAATCGTAATAATGATGATGAAAAATATTGATAACACTTAAGAAAAACAGCAGTTAATGTATGTGCACTTTATAATTATAACATTCATATAATAATTAATGAATATTGTATATATATGGTGGTTTACGTTTTTACAGTCTTTTTTAAGCCTAAATAGCCTTCATTATCATTAAAATTAAGGACTTGAATTGGGGAGAAACGCATATGAACGGTAATACAAAGACAGAAACAATTTTTTAAAAAATGCAGTTAATTTAAAATAGTTTTAAAGTAAAACAGAAATGGATCAAATTAATGAAAATTATAAAAAATATACAAGGCACTCCTTCCAGCTAGGCTGGTTCTAGTCTTTATCAATCTCCACTGAGCCATTCCATTTCAGATCAGGCAGAGAGTGTCACATGACCCTCACAGATTTTTTTGAAAAAATTACAGTAGTTACAACTAAGGGACATATAAAATATCCCAAAAGGATTCTGCAAAAAAAAAATTTATTTCTCTAGTTACAGACTTAAAATTTGGGACAAAGTTGGCTGTTTTCAGAAAATCAGCAAAACACTCACTTTTAAAATGGCCACTGTTTCAAAAGTTTTTAACCGATTCGAATAATTTGTTACCTGTAAATAATGAAAGGATGTTATTTTATTTAGACAGTAATTTTTAAAATCTAGTTGGCTTCATTGATAAAGAAAAAAAAAGTGTTTTTGAAGTGAAAAAATCGCATTTTTACCGACTTTACCAAAGCGTAGCTACTGTGATTTAATGTTATTCTGTTCAATCCAATTACTAATTTCAAACTCACACACTTTACATCAAATATGTGTTACAGCACTGATATACATAGTTTTAGACACATATGAAGGTATGTAGTTAAAGCGAAATAAGTAGAATCAAGTTCTTGAATCATCTTCTACTCGTTATTACCAAAAAAATACAAAGACTAGGAGGGTTCAGATGGTGTTATATTTCTTACTTTCAGCATTACTTTATATTGGTACAGTCCCCCCCCCCCCCCCCCGGGGTCTTCTGGCTATTGAAATATTTGTTCTAGATTATCTGTGTACAAATTATTCGATAGTGTCCCTAAACCATCGGTGATACATTCGTAATTTGCCCCATTCAGTAATTCTCATTCACACGTTCAATAAATATTCCTATTTAGAAATCATGCATTGAGTTATATTTGTTTAAGAGGCTGTTAGTTTTCTAACTGCTTCTCACTTCTTGTTTGCTCGTGCGTCCCATGTAAGCATTTGGATTTTTTCTATTTAGCAGTATTTTAGGATAGCCAATAATGTTTTGATTGTATTCCTACAATAAATTTTACAATTGCTGTTGCATAGTATTTGATGTAAAGCGTGTGAGTTTTGAAACTAGTAACTGGATTGAACAGAATAACATGCATTAAATCACACTAGCTACGCTTTGGGCAAGGAGCTATTTAAGTGCTAAGAAGGTTAAGTACAATTTATCTGTAGTAATTGTGTAACAATATAGTATATTTCTTAATAAATATTGATTAAATCTTATATTAAAGTGATTAAATAAGAAAGAGTTTGAATTTCTGGCTTTTTTGAGAAACGCACAAAAGGCCATTTTTGAAAAATAATATAAAATATCTGGGGCAAAAATACACAATATAATTGATAGTAGCTCATTAAGCACTTTAAGGGCAACAAATTAGCAGATTTTCGGATTTTTAAAAAATGGCTTTTTTGAGTAATCACACTTCAAAAATCGTAATTTTTGAACATTTTCAAATTTTAAACTTTAAATTCTGAGGGGATATACATCTCAGGCTTACAATAAAATTTGATACAAATCTTCCATAACAGCACTTTAGATTGCTACCTCTGTTTTGTCAAAAATAAATTTTTTTCATAAGAAAAAAAAATCATAAAATCGGTAAAAATGCGATTTTTTCACTTCAGAAACACTTTTTTTTTCTTTATCAATGAATCCAACTAGATTTTTAAAATTACTGTCTAAATCAAATAACATCCTTTCATTATTTATAGAAAACAAATTATTCGAGTTGGTTAAAAACTTTTGAAACAGTGGCCATTTTAAAACTGAGTGTTTTGCTGATTTTCTGAAAACGGCCAACTTTGTCCCAAATTTTAAAAGTCCGTAACTAGAGAAATATTTTTTTTTTTTTGCAAAATCCTTTCGGGATATTTTATATGTCCCTTAGTTGTAACTACTGTAATTTTTTCAAAAAACTCTGTGAGGGTCATGTGACAAGTTTTAGACCTGCCTGCCTGATTTGAAATGGAATGACTCACCTCCTGTTAAACTTTTTATTGTAATACTAGTTGCAAACTATTCGAAATACCTAAAAACCTATTGAAGTAGTAATCGCATGAAATTCGAACAGCTGATAAGATTGGCCTTTGGTTCTACCTTCCGTGAAAAGATGTAGCTTTAAGTAATTCAGTAAGGTCCCTTATAACTCTTCTTTACTCGAGGCTATATGCATTAGGGTTTTTTTATTATTATTTTTATTTATTTATTTTCTACGTGGGTTAATATGGTGATAACTTTCGTAGAAAACAAATTCAAGTACTAAATTAAGAAATACCTCTGTGTAGCTATACTAAAATACATCCACTGAGTTAGCTAATAGTTCGCAGTGAGCTAAATAAATAATTCATTTGATACTTCAAATGACGCTTTTTTTTTTGCACAAAATATATGAACACAAATTTAAATTCCTTATTTGGTATTCTATTTTTCAGTCTGAACATGGGATTTTATATCAATTTTTCTTTATTTTTCTGTTCTTATTTCTTTATTTATTTTGCCGGCAAAAATGTAGATAATTCGCTTACCCAAATTAAATAATGCAATATGAGCAAAGCAAATAATGGAACCCTATTCAATTTACGATAAAGAGAACATATTAACAACAAGATATGAATTCAAAATGATAATTGAATTTCGCTTTGAATTTGTTAGACTGGGGAGTATTTTTAAGTTTATTTAAACATATTCTGAATTTACATAATTTCAAATCAAACTTTATCTTGACTGAATGTGTTATTAATATTACTTTTTTTCAGCATATCCTTAAATAAAATGTTAAAAAATATGTTTCTTCCGACAAGATGAATTCTTAGATACAGTTCATGCAAGAAATAGTAGTTTTTTTCTGACGTTTTCCAGGTAAGAAAGTATTTTTGTTAGATAAAGCGAAAATTGAATTTTGAAAAAAAAAAAAGGTAACATGTTTGGGGCAAAATGAGAAGTGGATGATTTTGTGATACTATGTTTTGTGCTAAATATAGGAAACCGTTTGAAGAATACATTTTTTTAAAAATAAGATTGTTTTAAAGTACTTTAACATCGTGGTTCATTTTTTCCCCTCTTAAATTTCATAACATAGGTCGTATGTATATTATCTAGGTTGTATGTATACTGCTGAAAGAGCAAACATGTTTTACATTTTCCCCCTTGTTTGGATCAGCACGCGAATTTCTTTAAAAAGAAAAAAGTAATAAAACAGATCAATAAGCGTACGGTTATTGCATCCAAAACAAAATGACAATAATTATAACCGTAATTTTAAGAAACTCATGCTGGCTGTGTTATTGTGTTGCGGGAAGCAAGAACTATCACTATTATTCCGGATCTAAGCGAACACAAATTACAGGAAACATAGTTCTTATTCACATACTGTCATCCCCGCTTAATCGAGTAACGGATAAAGGAATACCCCGCTTATAAGAATAAAACCTTCCGGAACCGAATATTTCCCCCTAGACGCAACGTTAAATATCCCTGTTTAATCGAATATTTTCCCCGGAAAATCCAATAATATTGGTCTGCTTTTGAAATATTGTTGATAAAACAATTGATTAAATTTCAAAAATAAATAAGTAAATAAGAACAATTTTTGAATTTTCAAGTTGATCTTTCAGCAACACCTCCCCATGCCCACTAAATTTGAGAGCCTTTCGTTCTCTTTCATGCCCCCCCCCCCCTCCCACCCGGGAGTAAACGGTGGTCATTTGCTAAACGGTTTCTGGAATATTCTATTTAGCAATACAAAAAAAAAAAAAAAAAAAATAAGGAGAAAGCTAAAGGGGTATTGCAATGGTGAAGACAACAAGGTTCCTTCTTTCTAGAAGAAATGGTGAAACTGGTTTTCCTGACAATGGTCCCTGGTCCCTGTGGGGGCGAATGCAGTTGGAAACAAGGTTTCTGTTTAGTCTGATTCTGAAACTTTTCGTTTGATGCTTACCTTTTAAGCTCTGTGCAGTAGACAATAATGACATTGAAGAGAAAAGATTTAAATTTAAGCGATAAATTGGTAGGTTTTGGAAGCAATATTTAATTATTTTTTTATTTATCTTATTTAAAAAAAAAACTTTTAAACACTAACATTAATAACTTCTTTTAATTAGATATACTGATTTATCATTGCGTTTTGATGCAATACTATCAGTTCTGTAAGGTAAAGAAAATTTCCCCGCATAACCGAGTATCCCGTTTAATCGAATAAATATGCTGGAACCGACGGTATTCCTTTAAGCGGGGCCGACAGATTTCCTGTTACAACCAAAATTGTTAATGTTCTCCCTAAAAAATGGCTTTATGCCGCCATTTAAAACTACCGCATTGCCTGCGCATAACTTTTATAGCAGCATGTGTCGAAAATCTCAACAAAACAGTTTTTTTTTTTAAATTTGTTCCCATTTATTGATTTCATTTTATTTTTAGTAGCTTTTTACTTCGTTAAAAATGAATACGTTATATTTTACTATGGTTTGAAACATTAAATATATTTAAAGGTAAATATATATTTAACTATTATTTAGTAAGTAAATTGAGTAAGTCGTGACTTAATAAATGATAAAAATAAGAATATATGTAGTCGTGATAAAAATAAGAAATAAATTTAAGAAAAAATATTTGCAGGATAGAATTTCAATGAGACATCGAATTTAGCAATGGTAATCAGTATAGTTTTACACAACGTCTCCTAAATTTTAAAGTAACATCAGTAATCCATATATTAAGCCTCTTAATAAATATTTAATTAAAATTAGAAAATATTTTTGTATTTAATCATCTTTAAGCACTAGTTCATTTTGGAACTACAACAGACACAACTCTAAAATGTCTCGCATATTGAAGCTTCACGCGATATTTACCAAAAAATGATTATATATATATGGTGATATATATATATAATCATTTTTATGGTGATATATATATAATCATATATATTCATCGTGTGAAATATATACGCGTCTCAATAATGGATATAAAATGGAGGTTTTTAATATTTAAGATGTAAATCCGTTGATGCCTCTTGCGCCTAAAAATTAGGAATAATTTCATGGTGCCAATATCCTAGAGCTGCTTTCATGTTTATCTCAATTTGGTGGAACATATTAAATCTATAAATCTATAATCAAAACATGAGGGCTCATACAAATTAGTTCGATCGTTTAAAGCTATGAATTATAATTACTGGTAAACAGGATTCATCTCCTTTGTCATTAAAAGTGTTAAAGGTATTTCGTATGCAAGTTTAATTATTCTGATTGAAAGTACATAGAGAAAAGCAAATCGAGTATTAAATGTTATAAATGTGTTTTAACTATGGTTATAAAGCATATCTGGTAACAGTTACAAAATGCCTGTCTACGAAAAAGAAGAATCGTTTCGGTTGCAGATGAGTAATTGGGATTGATGTCAAAAAATGTAGCGTGCTAGAGAGTAGTACGTTTATAGACAATACTATTACATTTATTCAATTAAAAAATTGTTATAAATGAACGAAAGTTTGAACGGTTGTACAGGGTGATTATAATTAAAATGACAATGTTTAGACATAAGTAAAGTTCGTTCTAATAGACGGATATGATTGAAACTTAATATATGGTATACAATACAGACCAGGGGAAGGGGCGTGTAGTAAGAAAAAATAATTCAAATTTTTACTACCAGTTTAGAAGGAACAAATGAAGACTAACAACAATTTAGAAACAGAAAAAACTTTTTTTTTCACATAATTTGTTTAATGTGTATTCCATTTGCGTCAGTCACATGCTTAATGAGAGTTATTGCGTGTTTAACAGTAAAACGCAAGTTTTCTCTATCAGTATCAGCAATTTAATTCAACTTCAGTTCAGCAAAAAATTCTCACCTGGCTGTGGCCCATATTTCACCCCCCCCCCTCCGCCCCCACCATAATTGTAGATTTCTTTTTCCGTGGTGCATGTAGCGGACATACCAAGTTTATATGACATACGATCCTGCAGATAATCCATCGGTTAAGCTCAGTTACAGAACACTGAAAGTAAAACAGCACTGACTTAGGTCCATGCTTGGAAGAGTAAACACCTCTCGCGACTGGTTGCTCAGGGGCCTTGGAAGCTAGTGAGAGCTGATGCAGGTACAATCCGCCGTGGCTCCAAATGTCCTGCAAGTATGGAGTTATTCCTCTGGTAATACCAACCTAGGTGACGGTCTCCCATTCGGGAGCTGATTCGAAATTAGGAGATTCTTCTGTGCCTGAATCGCTGTTTTAAGCTTGGTTCCCACAGAACATCGACGGTGAAACAACACTAGCAACGATCAAAAGCTTGGGAGGGCAACTATCTCTCGTGACTGATTGCGCTAAAATCCATGCGCGCTAATGGAATCTGGTGCAAGTAAAATACGTCTTGTCTCTAATGTCCTCAAAGTTTGACATTATACTGCTAGAAGTGCCCTTTTAGGTGATAATCTCTCATCTGGGAACTGGTTCAAAACTAGGAGACCCCTCAGAGCAAAAGACGGAAAGAGGGACTTCCACCAAATTGTGTCCAGTTAAAAAATGAAAGTCGTTTGCCCTTCGCTTCTATTGGAGGTCTTGTTCCGAGCTCCCCTCAAACAAGATGCACACGACAACAACATGACAAACGTGTCTTAAAACGATTTTTACATAGGTCTAAACAGGTTGAATTTAATTATAACCATCCTGTTATACAACATCATCACATGATCCACTCAAAGTACGGCGTATAAACGGCTTTCCTTGACATCAGCTTGCACATTTACGAAAAGTCTTATTTGTTGCCATTATTTTCTTGCATGTTGGTAAGGTACTCATGAGATCAGATAGTTTTTATTCCTAATATATGACATCATGAGCACCTTGTGGCACCTTCATCTCTTACTATAGCACTCCAAGATGTATCTTTACCTCGTTTGAGGACCAAAAACTTATAATGTTAAAGTAACATTGCTTTTGATAACAGCTAAAATAAATTGTAAAACTTACTCAGACTTTTGATAAGTTAACACAATGCATCCTTAGAGGATTCTTTTTTCCCCTTAAAAACCATAACAAAAAACCATATTTGCTGCCATCTAAAATTTAGGAATAAAATGCACATAAAATATTTTAGATACGCCAGTAAATTTAGTTAATGAAAAAACAAAAGCCTTTTCAATTTCAAATAAGTAACGTCTGCACTAAAATTTCACGATAAGCCTTCATAGTAATGATTAATTACGGACCACGAGGGATATAATTGGAATTTTCACTTTTCTTTCCAAAACCATAAAATTCCACGGAAGAAATGTGCCACAAAAGAAATGGCTACGAAGCGTTAAATAATCTCGGAAACTAGATAATTTGAAATTAGTTGCTCTTAATTTTGCGCTTGGTGTATCTTGATGATAGATGGTGAGTGAATTTTATTTTTCATTGCATTTATCTCTCTTAAAGGCGATAAGATATTGTAGCAGTTTTGCTTAATCGCACAGACTTCAACGCTGAGGGATTTGAAAAAAACTAAAAAATACTAAATAACAATACCAGTTCCATACTCATCGTGTTAATAACCGAGCTGTAATCACTCGTTAAATACCAGAAGTTCTTTCAAAACTATGTTCAGCATTATATGAATTATATAATCTTTATTTTAATATAAAATAAGAAATATATTTTATTATTGCACTTGTTTGCATTTTTTCATCGATCTTTCTGAACTTAAGTCTCAATTTTCCTGCACGATATTTTGAAAAGTTGCAAACTCAAACGTTACATCACAGGGAAATTGATAAGAATAGTAAATATATTAGAACTTATTAATGTTTATACTTACTTCTGATATTCAAATAAATATGTTAAGTTTAAAAGTTCTATTAATTTCCAATTAAAATATACCATTTTATGTCATATCAAAATTACACTTATCTCTCTATTTCTCCCTCTCTCTTCAGGCATTTACATAAATAAATGACTGCTTTACAAAACGAAAATCCTGCATATCTCTCTCTCTCTCTCTTTCTCTTTCCAATTATTGAGACATTATATAAAATTCCATAGTTTAATATACATAATTATCATTAATATTTAAATCCACAATGAATTCCACTAAAATCGTTGATATACAATTAGTTCAAAATTATACATTTTTTCAATTTTTATTTATTTTATAAATGAAAATATTATTTTTCTTATATACAAAAATAATGTAACAAAATGATATGATATTTTTACAAATATTTTTAGTCGATTTATACTATGAAAGTATTTAATAGAATACATGTTAAAGCTTTTAAAATGTAGTAACTTTGCAACTGCTCAAAGCCTAGTTAATCGACAGCTTCGATGTTACATTAATTCTTTAACTTATTTATGAGCAAAAAAGTTAGACATAAATAAGAAAAGTGCAGTACAAGAAGAAAGAAATAACTATCAGCAAAAAAATTATTTTGCTTTCCGGAAATTTTTAATCTTTCATCTGGGTTATTTTAGAAGAACAATCTCGAGCAAAGATCAATAAACCTATTTCCTGTTTATTTCTTTTCTGACTTCAGCAATGAGACCTTCATCAGCATCTATCATAAACGCTACGATAATAGCTTAACCCACTTGGGGGAGCGTGGTTGCTAAGAAAGGAGGCACAACAATGGAATGCGATGACATGGAAGAAGCATTAAGAAATGACGATAGAAGAAATTTAAATAAAAAGAAGGAACATAATTTATTGCGTAAATCGTCCCCCATAATACGCGTAATGTTTTCTGTTTCAAGCTACGGACTGTGGTTGTGGTTCAGCTGAGCCGGATATTTTATTTAAATAATTACTTTCCAGTTTAGTTTTAAAAAGCATTTCCGCTAACTTTTTTAGATTTTTACTATGGGTAAGAAACATAAGATGAATGCGATTGCATCTTATGTTTCCAGACGGAAGATGCAAAGGAATTACAACAGCAGGTGCTCAACTAAACTCACTTTCGACTTTGTGAACCAGAAATAGTAATTCAGCGTACTCATAGATGGTTAAACAGTATCTGTTGCTATCAATTTACAGAATGTTCCTTGTTTTTTATTCTATGAAATTTCTCTTTTTTATTACATGTAATTGCCCTTTTTTAACCCTTTAACTACCGGGATATATTCACAAATCTGTTTGTCTGAACGCCAAAAAAAAGTATTCAAAAAATTGCATAAATCTATTTCTTATATCGATACATCTATTTCTTATGTATATGTCATGAGTTTCTTACATGAAAAAGGCAAAACTGAGAGTTCCAATCAATATTAGTCGTACAGCCCCAGTTTCGACCTACGGCAATTTTTTGAAATATTGATTGGAAATTTTTTGTTCAAGATCAAAATTCCTATGAGATGTAGCTTTTTTTGCTTGCAAATCGGCGGCACACTGTATCAAAAGGGGGTGGTCAATACCCCCTTCTGCACCTCTAATTTTACCATTTTCAATTGAATAAATTATTACTTATAATGTAAAGAACGAAAGCATTTCCATTTGTTCAACTTTTTATTCTGAAACCTACATTTTCAGCAAAAATTCATCAACTTGCTAATTGACGTTACCCGTACCACAGGAAAGTTTTCCCTAAATCGTCTATTGACGTTACCCGTAGTTAAAGGGTTAAAAACTTGTAGCTTCATGTTTCTACTTCTTTGTAATTTTACGTCAGACTCCTAATAAATAATTTCCTAGAGATTTTCACATTTGTGTGAAAAATAGCAAAATACGAAGCTTTTTTCTTACTATCGTAAAAATCGGGAAAGCTTTCAGTTCGAGTTTGAACACGTACTAATTTTGTGCAAATCTAATATTTTAAACGTGCAAAAGTGCATTTAAATTGTTTCAGTCACATTCCATCAGTAGCGGTTACTTAAAAAATGCGTTTCTTATTCAGGAAATAAAAGCAAAGTTTTCAATTGAGAATACAAATAAAATGCTTTGAAAAGAAATTATGCAATAACTGAAATATATTTTAATTGTCACTACAGCTAACATTAAAAAAGTACAATTAAATTGATCTATAACTGTAAAAAAACTTCAAAAATACAGAAAGGAAACTGAGTGTTTTTGTAAATTTATAAAAATAGATATGAAGTATTTGTTTATAGAGAAGACTAAAGCTTTCAATCACAATTGTTAAGTGAAAAGATTAGTTTCTTTTTAATTTATTATAATATCATTTGATAATTTTTTCATTAAAGAAACCTTGTCGTAGGGAAAAATGTAATTAACAGTAATGAATTCTTCTTTTTTTTACATCAATCATTTAATTTCTGTAGTATAAACTAGTGTATTTATCTTTTGTTCAATGTTTGCATGCTTTAATTGCCTTCGTAAGTTCTAATCAAGAATTCCCGCAAATTTAAGTACCGTAATTTAACGTTATTTTACGTCAATAACTGTATATGTTTTCTGCATTGAATCTACTAGTCAAGAGTTATTCTTTAACTTCTGAATGGTCTGATGGTACCACAGCTTTTTCCTTTTACGTTGGATCTCTCTTTTTTCGTAACATAATTTCTTCCAAATACTCCGTAAAATAATTTATTCTATACGCATTATAATTTTAATTGATATCAAAGTTCGATTCTCCAACTGGCGCATATCTAGTATTAGTGCTTATTCTTGAACACTTGTATTACCTTCGTCTAGTTCAGAATGTTCTTTTATCAAATGAATCTAGGTAAAATATCCAATTAAGAAATGCTTCCCCTGGCAGTAGATGACTGCTCAGGTTTTCAAAATGTACTGTTAAATCAGAATTCTTGATCTTAGGATAAATTGACTTATTTTCAAGAACCGCATGTCCTCATAAATTTGAGTTCTTGCTTTTTAAATAACTCTTTAAAATGATCCGGCAGGATCACGTCTTTGAGACAACCACTAAAATGAATAAATAAATAAAATTTTATGTTTCCTCATATTTAAGGGAACTTGGCACCTTTTGACAATTTTTTATAATTTAAGAACTTTTACCTATTTCATTTGTATGTTATGATGTGCTATTGTTCAACGAAATGATTTTCACATGAAAAATCAAAATTCAACTAACAGAAAATTTTAAAATTTAATTTTTTAAAACTTATTTAACTATTTTAAATTTCCTTCTTCTTTTTCATTTCTTGACTTTTTTTTACCAATTTTTTTAAAAGTACTTATTATAGTATGGTTTACAATTTTAGGGATGGGTTTTGCTATTAAATAATTAGTTTTTGAGAAAAAAGTTTTTAAAGTTACATCGATGGTAGAACACAGAAAAAAAAAGCGACTTTTGCTACATTTTCATTTTAATTTTTTTTTTTTTTTTTAAATATATAGCAAATTCCATCCCTAATTTTATCAAGCACATCATATCGAACACACACAAAAAATTTCAAGTTGCTACATGAATATACACTGATGGAGAAAAAAAATCCCAACACCAAGAAGGAGTTGTGCTAGCGAAACGAAATTTGGCAGGCATGTTTATACATCTGAAAGATGACGTCGATTCAAATTTTGCGCTCGGCGCATCAGTGTGACGCTAGTAGCGACACACGGAAGATGGAAATCAGGTTTGCTTTAAATACGCGCTGTAACGTTCCTGAGCGTTGTTTAGCTTCGAGATTTGATGTAGTGAGTTGATGTTAGTCCACAACGCCTTTAAGACGACGATGACGCCATTATCAGCAGCTCACTGAGTTTGAACGAGGTCGTGCAATAGGCCTACGAGAAGGTTGGTTTTCTTTCCGCGAGATTGCAGAAAGGCTTGGCAGGAATGCATCCACTGTGCATGAATGATGGCAGCAGTGGTCAAGAGAAGGCACTGCCTCAAGAAGACCGGGTTCTGGGCAGCCACGTGGCACTACTGAGAGGGAAGACCGCCGTGTTCGACGTATGACCGTAGCGAGTCGTACTGCGTCTGCAGCAGAATTTCGAGCAGTAGTTGGCACCACAGTGACACAACGAACTGTTACCAATCGGTTACTTCATGGACAGGTTCGAGCCAGACGTCCTGTAGCGTGCATTCCACTAACGCCAAACCACTGCCGTTTGCGACGTCAGTGGTGTCAGGCTAGAGCTCATTGGAGGACGTGGAAGGATGGATTGGAGGATCTGTTGTGTTTTCTGATGAAAGCCGGTTCTGCCTTGGTGCCAGTGATGGCCGTGTGTTGGTTAGCAGGAGGCCAGGTGAGCGGCTGCAGCCATCCTGTCTGCGGCCTAGACACACTGGACTTACATCTGGAGTTTTGGCATATGGAGCAATTTCTTATGGCAGCAGAAGCACTCTCGTGGTTATATCACACACCCTGACAGCAAATGTGTACGTCAGTCTGGTGATTCAACCTGTTGTTCTGCCTTTCATGAGTAGCATTCCAGGAGGTGTTTTCCAACAGGATAACGCTCAACCTCATACTGCTGTTGTAACCCAAAGTGCTCTACAGGGTGTCTACATGTTGCCTTGGCCTGCCAGATCACCAGATCTGCCTCCAATTGAGCACGTATGGGACATCATTGGACGACAACTCCAGCGTCATCCACAACCAGCATTAACCTTCCCTGTATTGATCGACCAAGTGCAACAGGCATGGAACTCCATCCCACAAACGGACTTCCAGCACCTTTATGATTCAATGCATGCAGGTTTGTATGCTTGCATTCAAAATTCTGGCGGTTACACCGGTTATTAATCTACCTGTATTGCACTTCTGCAATGGCTCTTCTCGGGCTGAAATTAACCTGTGATCTTGAAATTGTAATCAATTACGTACGTTACCTATATAAATGTATTGCTGAAATTTCATTACTCTACAATAATTATTTCTTGGTGTTGGGATTTTTTTTTTCCATCAGTGTATGTAGAAGTTTTAGCATTTTAAGTACTACAATATGGCGAAAACACACAGACCGAGAAAACGCAGTTTAAAAATCCTACTAAAACATCAGAAATATTTGAGTTTTCTTACTTCTTAACTACATTTATATTGGTTGTATCGCTCCAAAACTTCGCTCAGATATACTAGGAGAGTCAAACCACATTTTAAGCAAAAAATTGAAAAATCATTATTTTCAGCCATTTTCTATATTTGAAAAGTGCCAAGTCCCCTTAAGGTAACCACTCTATCAGAAATAGCACAACATGTGCGAAGCAAGAGCAAAGCGTCGTTGTGAGAACGGTAAACCGCCGTCAACTAGGTAATCGAACTCGGGTCGTCCTGCCTGTAGGCGAAAGCTCTTCCGCTGTGCCAAAGAACACCGACTGGCACATCATTTTTAACAGTGTGTATTTCATCAAGCTATGTGAATAAAGTAAAATTTGTGTACGCATGAAACATTAGTTTTTTTTAAGCTAAAAGTGATTTTAAAATTGTGCATTTTAATGCAGCGTGCCTCACTACAACCAATATTTGGAGTTTTCCTTTGAAGTTTTCTTTCATAGCTGCAAAATACTCGCTCGTAAGGCGGGACAACGCACCAGATTAAAATCGAAGCGTAATACATAAGTATTTTAAACTTTATCTTCCATAAATTTTCTTTCAAAATGTCTGGCAATAACGATTACAAACTCTATTCCATCACACAAAAGAGCTTCCATGATCTCCGAATGATGAAATTAGAAAAATGCAAGCTCAGTAAACATGCTGTAGAAGCCTATTTTTGCTAACATTTGAAAAGTACAATTAAATTGATCTACAACTAGTACCTAATCCAATAATTAGTTACTTTTGTGCTATTACATTCTGCAAACAATATACTTGATTAATTTTATTTAGTTTTTTCCTGGTTGCGTAACGCTTTTATGGTAAGTCAAATTTGGTAGCCATTTTACCAGCAGTACACAAGAAATACTTTTTCCTTAATGGATGATTCACGATTCATTATTTGGAAAATAGTTTTATGCGCTTACTGTTTTAAGTATACGAATGCTTCCCAAACACTTCGCAAAGAAGAAAATCATTTAATTGTAGGTTCCGCCAGTTTTTGTTACATAATTTCTTTAAACTCGAAACAAACAAATCATTTTTCGTTGTCACAAAAAAAGGGAGGTCTTTCGATTTTGTGAGTAATCTAATTGGAGTTAATTTTATTTTTAAACAAACATAATCCTTTTTTTTTCAAAAGATGAACTTAACAATGTCAGGTAAAGTGAAATGAAAGAAGAGCGAATTCTTCCTCAAAAATTAAGCGTACATCTTCTTTGAAAAAATCTTTTTTTTCCCTCTGACGTGGAATTTCAAAAGAAAACGAATTATTTTTGCGATAATAAAAAGTGAGTAAACAACTTCTATCATCTTTCACATTTGGAAGTTTAAATTGAAATCCCAAAAACGTTCAAAAGAAAAAATTATCATACGAAAAAAAAAGGAGAAGCAGAAAACTTGAAAGTCAAATTTTTCAACTGTCATCCGACAAGTCATTGCGTATCAGTAAAATAATTAAACATTTCTGCAATTTAAAGTAAGAATTCCTAGAGAAGGGGCGTAAAAAAATGTTCCTTAATTTCAAGCAAAACGATGGAAAAAGAAATATTTTGAGTGAATAAGAAATCATTATTTTTTCTCTAAGGAGCACGCAAAACGTTTCCTATATTGCAACTTTTTTTAACAAATCTGTACAACTATGTTCTAAATTAATGAATATCATTTATTTATGTCTATCACGTATATCTTTTATGTGTTGAACTAGGTAAAAAATAAATATGCTTGCTTTACTACTCTATTGTGCCACGTGTTCGTAATAGTAAGTGGCATCAATCAACATAAGATCACTCCAGATAAATGAAATTTTCAAGGAAAAGGATTCTAATTTTTTTTATTAAGTTTATTAATTGAAACACATCTTTGCCACATTGAAACGTTTATGCTCTTATCGTTGTACAAGAACTTATACAAAGCTTTGAGCAATACCATTTACGTAGCGTTCTGACACACTCCATTACGTAATGACGTTTTCCATTACCTTCTGACTATTTTTCGTAGCAAAATTAAAGATTATTTCTTAATTTGTTGCACAAAAAATAGTGTTTTTAAAGTTTATTTGCTCTACTTTTGTCTACTAAAATATTAGCCCCACTACTAAACCTAAATATATGCATTACCAAATATTTAACGTGATTTTCGTAGCACTTTCTTGAATTCTATTAATTATTGTGCTCAATGATTTAATCTTTTCTTGAAAAAATAACAATTGTACAGAAATCATACGGTTTTAAAAATTAAAATATAACAGCCTGCAGTTTGACAAAATCGTGAACAATACCTTTTTCCTCTCTCTTTCTAATAAGGATATATTAAAATATTTTTTTATAGGAAAAGTCAGTAAGAATATATGCTTGCTTTTTTAATCTCCAGCCGAATCCGAGATATTTCAAGTCGGTATTACTTCACTTCTTTGTATTATGTATTTTAAACCAAGTGATTTAAACTAGTTCTAGAACTTCAACGGACATTTTCCGCATAGTGAGAAATAGTTGATTTCGGGACACTAAGAAATCATACGGAGTTAACTTGAATTTGGCAAATTAACGAAAATATCAAATAGTGACTTGAAAGTCTTCTACAATATTTTAGGAGTTTTTAGCGGAAGTGGAGTGCAATTTTATTCAGTGGGAGTGCATCCTCAACTTTTATCGACGTCTATAAAAGTTCAGCGTATTTTAAATTTACAGCTTGTTTGAGCTAAGAATAAAAGACGATTTGCTATTTTGGTTTTGATAAATTTTCCAAATTTCGAAAACGCCCATTCCTGTTCAAAATTGTAAATATGTTTTCAAAAAGTTTGTCATGTTCAAAATTATTAAAAATAAATAAATAAATCAGTTTTGTGAGCTAACTTATTTCTAATATATCGTTGCTCCTTCACAAAATTCAAGACATTCATTTTAATGCAAGTAATCACCTGTAAAACAGCACGGTTTTTTCTAGATTTCCAAATTTCAATTGATATTCAAGGTTATCACAATTTGAATAAATCCCAAGATCATCAGTAATATCCAATATCCCACCAGAATATCAGATGTTCTGCAAATATGACGTTGCAAAACACACCGGGTGATATAGTTTACATTAGTGGTGTGCCTACCGCGCTGTGCAAGCTCTAGAGGTAGTCATTTAGGAAGACGAGTTATTGGAAATAGTCATGCCATCAGCTGAGTTGGTAAGACGTTTCAAGTGAATAAAATAAAGTTTTTGTTATCAGTTTGATGCAAGGGACTAGAGAGGACTAAACGACTAAGCTATGTCGACTAAACTAAAACTGAAAAAACAGGTCTTCGGTAGCCTAGTGGTATGATCAGCCTAGTTGGTTGACGCCCATTACTGTAAAATACCCGGCGTGTACATGTGGAGTACGTACTCGTCAAATCCATGGGTTTAAAAGTCCTGTGGTCGTCGCTAGCAGGCACCATGGGTGCAGGATACTGGAGGTTTTCCCTCCCCTTCAGTGATATACCCGAATTGGAGGTGTAGATAGATCGATGCTACCATTTATCGGTGAAGGCTAAAGTTGGACTTTTATTGGAGTCTCTCAATTTTTACTCGTTATTCGATTAGAGTTTAGGTATTTATGCGACATTTGTAACAACAACAAAGACAAGTTCAAAAGTTCCAAAAATGTACCAACATTAGTGTCATTTTGTGTCTGAATTTTTACCGGGACATTATACTTAAGTTACAGCTTGTTGGTTTTGGAACGCGTGCAGAGCAAAATCGTCTGCTCAAAATATGAAAAACATTCGAGGCAGCTTTTTAAATATAATTAATTTTTGCTTGAATAAAAGTGATACCATTAACAGTAGTAAATTTATAAGATAAATGAAAGAATTTTGAACATAATATATATCCACTGTAGATTCATTTTAGCGTACAAAAAAGTTCATAAGATATATAGCTATCAGATCGAAAATAAAAGCAAAGAGCAACTAACGCACTTAACGTAAAACATTTTTTTAGAAGTAAGCCAGTGACTAATGTTTGCAATTAGTTTAATTGCAATTTTGAAATATAACTTTCAGGTTTGGAAAAATTATCTTTTACAATTTATTAGTTCTTATTTGCATCCCATCAATTAGTATTTAAAAAATAAAGAGATAGTTTAAGTTACTTTTTTTATTAGATGCTGCATTGATGTATACTGATAATTAAAATATGTTATATATTTTTTAAATACACGATAATCAATAATAGAAAAACACATTTTAAAAGTGGAAGCGAGCAAATTTGAGGCACTTAGAAGCAAAAGGGGGGGGGGGGGTAAGTGACAAAATTAAAAATTTGGAGGTAACTGGTGCAAATGATAGGGAAGGCGGCATTCTATATTGTGACAAGAAATGTTAGTGATAGCTCTAACAGGTGCTCCGCCCCAACGTGATTTAGGAAAAAATTAACATTAATGTTCCCATAAGATTCAACATTTGAACGCGTTTTTCTCAGAATCGTTTTTTGGTCACTTACATCTCTTTGCTTCTCACTGCTTCATTTTATTTGTGACGCTGAAAACGACGTGTGATATACGGTAAAGTGCACATCTAAAAAGGAAGAAGTCATGGCTGTTTCGATTTAATTGCTTGGTATTCGATTGATTTGTATTCGTGATAAAATGGGAAATTCTCTCCCATTTGGGGGCACTCCTGGGATTTTCTGCATAATTTCGTACAGACTGTTTTTTGCAGTGTAACTGTGTGTACGTGTGAGAAAATGTCGAATTTAATTCGTGTTTTCTATAGCAGGCAAACTTTTTGGTATTTTTTTAAAACTCGTTTATTTGTCCTATACTTCAAGTTTACATTAAGTTAAATAATTTGCCTACTAACCTCATAAATATAAATACATTCCGCCCTAAAGTTTGCTTAATTTTCTTACAATCTTTCATAGAAACAATACTGTCTTCTGACTTTGGAATCTGCATGTAATTTATATTTGAAAAAAAGAGAGAGAGAGATCATGGTGTATTCTTTCAAGCAGATAAATACCGTTTATATGTTATCCATCCAGAACACGATGAAACTTGGCTTTTGCCGTAAAAGATTAATAGCGCTCTTTTTTTCACTCTTCTCTCTTATAACAAACGAAAGTCATGAGTCATTGATTTTAATAGCCAACATTACTCTAGGCGGAATGGCAACAACAACGCCTCTTAACCAAACCGACATGTATTTGAGCGTATTTTACAAGAAGAAACTTTGTTTAAGGTCAGATAAAACGTAATTCATAGTTCTTTTTTCCCCAAGTCTTTTTTTTTTTTTTTGACTTATTTTGTATATATTTATTATTATTATATTGTTTCCTTAATGTTAACGCAATGCATTTTTTGAATGTATTCGTTTTGAAAATATTTTTCTATGGGTATATATGTCGGTAGAGAGTTGTTTACTGTGAGGGATTCAAAAATTGAAATTAGTCTGCAAAAAAAGTTAGCATATGTTTATAGCATAAGTAAATAGAACCTATCATTTTAGGAATATTTTAGTCCTTAATAGGTTTTATGTACTTTTCAAAAAATAACACTACTAAAATGTAGATATAAATCACTTGTGACTCCGTAACAATTTAAAATTAGGTTCTTAAACAGTGTTTCCCAAAAGAATCTGCGTTATTTGTTTTTCCAAATAAGAAAATTCAACATGTGCTACCAATATAATGTTACTAATTAAATTTGCAAAATATGCAGTGGGATTTCATTTTGCAAATTTATAACAATTCCCTTTCACTAAAAAACTTTGAGATGTTACCGAACTATAATCTAATTTATGTAAGGTGTATGTTATAACTAAAAAACTACTTTGGTACTCATCTAGAAACACTATAAAAAAATTCTAATTTAACCTTTCACCAAAAAAAAAAATGGTGAAATTTAGCTGCTACCAACATTTGGTAATATTATCAGTTGAGCAATTATAATGATTTAAACTAGAAATCATTATAATGGTTCAACTTTAGAACCAAATGATGGTTGCAGCTAAATTTCATTTTTTTTTAAATTTTTATTAGTGAAAGGTTCAATCGAAACTTTTTTGCAGTGAACTATCTATAAAGTAGTTGGATAATATGAAAATTTTCGCTGTTAACACTTACTTAAATCACCAAATTAAATGTCACTAAAAAGTTTGCCTACAAATGAAAACACGAATTAAATTCGACATATTCTCACACGCACACACGCAGTTACACTGCAAAGAATAGCCTATACTAAATCATGCAGAAAATCCCAGGTAGAAGACTTCCACATCAGGAGAGAGTTTCCCCCATACGTATACAAAACAATCGAATACCAAACAATTAAATCGAAACAGCCATGAATTCTTCCTTTCTAGAAGTACACTAACAACTAACTTTTGTTTACCATATGCAACACGTCATTTTCAGCGTCACAAACAAAATTTTTTCACTTCCACTTTGAAAACGTGCGTTTTCTATTATTGATTATAGTGTATTAAAAAAAATAACACTCTAATTATCAGTATCCATCAATGCAGCATCTAATGAAAAATAACTCCGAAATATCTCTTCCTTTTTTTCTTTTTTTAAATACATTAATGGGTTATAGTTCTTTAAGACTAATTGATGGGATGCACATAAACTAATAAATTTCAAAATATCATTTCTCCAAACCTGAAAGATATATTTCATAATTGCAATTAAACTAATTGCAAGCATTATTCTCGTACTTACTTCTAAAAAATGGTTACGTTAGATGAATTAATTGCTCTTTGCTTTTATTTTCGGACTATCAATCATGAAAAGTAAATGAGTCAATCATATTACGATGATAATAATACTAATACTAAAAACAATAAATAAATAAATGGATGAATAAATAAATGGGGGATATATAACTGAATAAAAAAACTAAATTAAAAAAAAATCACATAAACTACAAGCAATAGTGTTAGGTGTAACTGTTTATTGATACAGTTAACGAGCTTCTCGCTGAAAACACGTGTTCAACGGGCAGGGCAGATGTATGGAAACTACGGAAGTAATTTTTTTGAAAATTGCAAAGCTTGAGTAGAAAATTACATTAAGTCTTTTAATATGTTATATTAACTCACGTCCGCAGATTTCTTTTAAAAATGCGCAAAACTCAGAAATGTTTTTCATCGAAACACTAAACTAAAAGAATCTGAATAATTTATTATTGGTTGGCTAAAAATTACTTAATTCAAATTCAAAGAAAAAATGTATGTAACACAACTTTCAAAATACTTCAGAAGTTCCTCCTAGATATGTTCTAAATAATCCTAGCATTACAGTCTCAATTTTATGTGCTGGAATAATAAATTATGTTACCCATTTATAATTATATTTTATTTTATTAAAAACAAATTCAGAGATAGATTCCTGCGTTCTGTGTTTAGATAAATTGCATAGAATATGCTTTAGTAGTGTTGTTTACTGGTTTAAATTCAATGAATTCTCTGCTTGTTGTGAATTAACGATCAAAAGTTTTAGGGTGAAATCATGCGCTATATACACATAACTAAAGTATATCATTGAAGTTAAATAGCGTTTTGAAAATCTAAAACTGCTGGTTGGATTTTCTGCAGGAACAAGAGATCAAACAATACTGCAAAGGTCCGGCAACATTGAATTTGTATATAATCTACTGGTATGTAATCTAAAAAATGGCGACTTATTTTGATGCACGCGTTTTATTTGTATTCCAATTCGATTGAAGAACATGTTAGATTAAGGTATCCGAACACGTTGAAAAGGTCATTTTTGACCAAGTGTCACGAATTTTTTTTTACAATTTTATTGTATTAAGCACTTCTTTAGCTTTCCAAAACTGGTTTGTTTTTGTCTCTACGCTAATTAGAAGTCGAGATATCGGTCATGAAAGCAAGATCGGAAAACATAAATCTGTACAAGAAGAGGGCATTGGGGAATTTTGATTTGTAAGGTGTAATTTGTAGAGTTACATATTAAATTAGTTTATTACTTTGCCAATGTATTTGTCGCATATATGACATTTCTTAAAGTAGAATTCTCCCTGGAAAAATCTAATTTTTTCAACTTCATAATAGTAAATATGTGTGTTTTTTGTTTACATATTGCTTTTTAGGAAATCTATAAGAAATAAAAATCAGCTGTGAATAATTCTGAAAATATATTGGTGAGTATTTCTGTTGTTGGCGAGTTCTGTGTTGGCGAAAAAGTAAAAGCAAAGCATGGGATATTATTGTGTTGAATTTTATATTTGTGTGTGCATAATATACAGTAAAAATATGAAAGTCTAAACTTAAAATGCATTTTTCCCAAAATGAGTTTTTACGTAAAATTTGCTCGTTTCAAAAATGATAACTCAAAATATACTCATCCTATTTTTATGAAACTCGGCACAATTTATCTCTATATTGGCTGCTAGGGCATATACCAAAATCTTAATCATAAATGCAATAGTTTGCTATTTATGGTCTATCTATGAAGTATCGAAGTAGCAAATTTACCTAAAATTATACTATTAATGCTTCGAGGAGCTCTAAAATATTTTCTTTCCAATATATCCTCAAAATTGTTGGTATATGCTCTAGATAAGTGGCAATAAGTTAATTTTGAGTTATTTTTGTTTTGTTAAATTCAAAAATATAATTTGCACCTTTTTTCAGAATTTTGGATTTTTCATTCAAAATGTTACTAATAATTACAAGTTTTATAGAATTTTGCATGAATATTTTTAAAATGTTAGTTGATTTCTGATTTTTACTGCAACTACATCAAAAAAAAAAAAAATGTTTCTAAACATAGTTTTTCTAAAAAAGTGCTCCGAACGTGTTCGGATACCTTAAATTTATGCATTTACGAACACTAAAAATGGGGCATATACGTGCAAAAACAAAATAAATTATTTATTTGTATGCTAATATTAACCCCCCCTTTTTTCCCCTCTCTTAAACCTTTATACGGCCGTTTTTATCTATTAGTGATAAATTCTTTTTTATTAAACTCGGATTCGTTCCAAAAGTGAAAATTTGTTTAAAATTAAAATATTAACATGATTTTTACTCCCCTTTCCCCGATGGGGGGGGGGGGGGGGGGAGTATTCCTCTCGCATTTCAAAATTGATGCATTTAGTGGTTAAATAACACTAGTCTTTAAAATCCTGCCGATCAGATGGATAAAAATGGCCTGCTATAAATATTTTTAAGTTAACGAGTTAAATGGGAAGTAGACTTCTTGTAGCTGATAAAGGGTTAATATTTAATTCGGCGAAAATATAAACAACGTATAACAGACATTATAATTTCATATATTTTTGAAAATATTAATCGTATACTTAAGGTAAATGACCCGGTAGTGGACACTTTTCTCCATCGCACACCCTTGCACCTTTTAGCCAAAGAAAATTAGGGATTCGGGGAAAATATATGGGAAAAAAGCGTGACATCATTTATAAATGGTCCCTTAGACATTTTTAAAATTATTTCTCCAAGTTAACAGCATAAAATAGATGATATTAATTTCGGTCCACTACTAATGCAAATTCGTGTCTTATAAATGCCCACTATAGATATAAATTAAACGTTTAGTAAATTTGACGTAAAAATCCTAATTTTTCATCAAATGACATTTTATAGGTAACTAATTTGTAGATAAATAGTTGGCGATTAGGTTAAATATGCAAATATTCATGTAAGTCTCTTGAAAAAAATTTGCCACGTAACAGAGTACGAAATATTTCCGGGTCATTTAATTTAAAAATAATTAAATCTGAAGCTCCATTAAAAATCATTACCATTTAACAAAATATAAAACAATATTGCCAAAAATCGTGCTTAATGAAAGAATAAACTGTAAAAGCAACATGCTTTTACCAAAATAAAGCCCCGTTACCATCTGTCGGCAGTTTTCCAGTTGCAAAATCAATGCTATAGCCATAAAGTGTGTCTATAGAGTTTGCTCCTTTTCCTTTAAACTTGTGAACGTATCGCCGTTCCGCCCAGTTTTCCACTGGAAGATTCTATTTTCTTGTTCTTTATTTCTCTTTTAACTTTATTGGCTTTCACCCTTTATCTTGTCTTTGTTTCTTTGGCCGACTTCCCTCAGTATCCGAATTCGATATCAAATCAAGCTCTAAATTTAAGTCTTAAGAAATGAAAGTTCGTGGTTTCCGACAAGCGTGAAAAATCTGAGCACTTCCTTAGTTGTAGTGTCACGTGATTACGGCCTCCTTGTCGTTGGTATCTTTTAGCAAGTGAAAGTAAGAAGGCTGTTTGTGTGGCATAGAAAAGTTTGTTTTAAGAGTTTGAGTTTTATTTATTTATTTATTTTTTTAAATATTCGTATGGAGGGAAAGTTTAGATTTTGTTTATTTATTTATTTTGTGCGGGAAGACAATAAACAGTTGTACGTAAATAAATGATTGAAAAGGTTACTGTGTACTGTACATTGCATAGTACCTCTAGTATTGAATCAGTAACCTTTTCGTCGGTCTGGGGGGGGGGGGGAGGGTGACATCTAAAACGAAATAAATAGTTTTTTGAAAAATACATATGCTTGTATTTTACAATTTTATTGATGCTATTTCAACCTAAAACTGAAAATAGATGTAGTTTACTGTGTGAAAGTTACGACAAATAAATAAAACCAAATTTCTTAACGCTTTTTTTTTTTTGTGCATTACTGAACTATTGAAGATACTGAATATAATATAAACTACAAAATTACAATTTTAAACAATACAGCAACGGTTATTTTGGGGGGAAGGGGATGACACCCCCTGGTAGGGGGAACGCAGCTAATTTTACACACAAAAAATCTTTAGATTCAAAGATTACGTAGGAACTTCAGAAATGAAAGTAAAACAACAATATGTGTAAAAATTATTTCTATTGAAGTTTTACTTATCTTTTTTTTATAAAAAGTCATATTTTTTTCTTCATTATCAATACGTATTAGAGATAATGTCAGAAAAGAAAAGTACAGAGAAAACCAGTAAAATGGTATGAGTTAACATATTGTTCTGCGATTTTAAAATCTTTAATTTTTCCAGTACTCTCTAAAGTTCCCATGGAAAATGGTATAAAATAATTTAAAACAAACACGTATAGTTTCAGTTTTCTAAAGAAACAAACAGTATAGCCCCTTTTTCCTTAAAAAATGTTGTATAGCTCAATTTTTTCCATTCAAGATAAAATTATCTTCAATCTACCAAAATAAATATTTATTTCAAAGCTTGCTTTATGTTTCTGAAAACTATTGCCATGAGCTATGTCTTGTGCCCAAGTTCAACAAACGGGACATTTTTAATCAAAATATTTATTTCTTCGTAAAAAGCTTAAAAAATTCAAATTGTACAACTAATGGTATGCAAATGTTATCAAGCTACAATACAAATAATTTTTGGGGCAGCAACTTAATGTACTTGAGATAAAATTACGAGTTTGTTATAAAATTATTCTTCCTTTATTTTCAAGGGATGATAACCCAAAATATGTTTATTCTCTTTCTCTTTTTTTCTAAAATATTTCTGGTAAACAAAAGTGAGTGCGGCAAAAATAATGTTCACTTTTACGAATGTTATGTGAATAACTACGGAACACTTTTAAAAAGTCAAAAATCAAAAAAAAAAAAAGAAAAGAACAAAAATCCTAAAAACAGTTAGATAATTAAACCTTTATTTCACAAAATGCTCAACTAAAATTACATTTCTACAAGTCTTAGAAAGGATAGGTACAAAGAAAATGCAAAAGAAAACAGGAAGTCTAAGAGAAACGACACTTTTCAAGATTCTTCCCCTTAGGGATTACTTTTGCAATGTTGTTATTTTTAGCTTAAAACGTCTTTTCTCACTATCAATACACCTGGTGCCCGTAGATGGTAACATTCTTGAAGCTTTTTAAAAAAATTTAACGTATGAAATAGTTTAGTTTTATTTTTACTACTCAAGGTCACGTTAAAAAAATAAAAGTTACATTAGTAAACCTACTGTTGAAGTTAAGGAGTTCCATAAACTTACTTTTTACAATTTTATATTATGATTTGAAACTTTAAATTAAGAACATTTTTGATTGCCTCAATTAGTTCTGGATTTGGTGACTTTTAGTAGAATGCCGACGATATACTTCACATAGTCACATGCTGATGTTAACTAAATATCTGGGATATTAACTAACTACAATCAAATCTAGCGTCAAAAAAATTGCGGCAATTGTACCACTCATTGTGGTGCTGCTGAAAAAGTTGGTACCAATCTCTGGGAACGCACTAGGTCTGCAATGGCTAAGAACCAATGCTACGCAGCCCATAAGAAAAAAAAAGGAGCATTTACTTAACCCCTTCCCTCTCCTCCCGTGAAAATGACGGGCTGAGGTTTCGCCTTCTATTTCTCGCTCCCGTGATATTGCCGGGCTGGAGTGTTTAAAATTTCAAAATAAAAACGAATCAAAAATTAAAAATGAATATATATATTGTTCATACACATATTTTTATATAATTTTGAGGGATAAAAAATAGGGCACTTTTATGACCGTTTTCTTGAAAATTACCCGACCGTTAAGGGGTTAACCTTCCGTTAATCGTGGTTTGATTTCCGACATGGTTACTCGCTTTGCACCTATGATGTGTTTCTGGTTTTTGAAAGCCAAATGAAATTAATTCTAGTTTTTAAATAGTTAATTTTCGTTGAGTTAAGATTATTTAGGGATATAAAAGGCTATATTAACAATATATATATATTTTTAAAAAATGGAAATTTCTCCCTGGAACATGAATGGAATCTTCTTGGCACTTTGCCAGGCAGCTTGCCTTGGTTGATGGTAGAACTGCAGTTGGGATGTACTTGTGAGGTGCACGCGACTAATGGAAGGTTAAAAGCGAAAATTAATGAACAAACTTCATTGCGAAATGATTAATAAAATTTCATAAAAGCTAGGTATTGCACAAAAAATATTTTACTTGCCCCGGTCCAGTTTTTGCAGCGTTACAAACGAAGTAAAAATTCTCAATCACTCTTAGTCGTTCCGACCTGAAGGCCGAAATAATAAAAAATCCTACTTTTCCTTACTAGCAGCTCTTGATAACTTGAGCCGTAATCTCAACTTCTGATCTATCGACGCAGCTTTTTGGCGTCAGAGAAAATGTCCGTTAAAAAAACACGTTTCACGGAAAGTATTAAAATATTTCGCTTTTTATTTTTCAATCTCAACTATATTTTCTTTAAGGACGGCACTTTTCTTTTATTCATAATGCTCTGCGATGCCATTTTTTAAAGAAACTTTTCAAAGAGTTAAACTGTATATCTGTGTTTGTGTAGGTTTTTTTTCCTTGAGAATATTGCTTTGAAAAATGTAAGTTTTATTTTTTTATGGCGCGAAAATTAAAAAATTTGCAACAAAGTATAGACTACAATACTCAAATAAATTTCTGAAAAAGATGTGACTTGCTGAGGACGAAAGGACTTATAGTATTACAGCACAAATTTATAACAAATAAAATACTATTGTGTTTTCAGAAAATTTTTAAGTACAAATGAAAAAATATCGTACGATATTAAAATGGAATGCATGCTTCACATGTTGTTGATTACGCATATCTACTGTTAATTAATATATAGCACTTAAACTAATTTGGCTTCATTTGGATGTTTTTCCATCTAGAAGCTCCACTATTGCATTGAAAAAAGGGATTCCAAGCAATCCTGAAACATATCTATGCATTTTAATTCTCATTTGTGCTTTAATTACGTGCAATTACTTTTTACAGTTTATATAGCATTTATTTACATCATGTGCTAAACAATCCATTAAATGCGAAAAATTAGTAATATTTACAAAGTAGGCATAAAAATGGTAACAGCAGCATTAAATAAAACATAATTTGCGTTCTTTACTGTGTATTACATATTTTTACAGTGCTACATATTTTTACAAAGCTTATATAGCCTAAGAATTAACTGCAAACCAATGAGAATAAAGGCAGTGTGAAGTGGAAGTAGAAGTAGTAGGAAAGGCACCAATAAGAGAGCAACAAACGAATGCAGTTGGAAGTACAGAAAGTAAAAAGGAATATCAATAAAAACAAAGCAAAAAAGACAACAGCGTGCATAAAAATTTGAAAATATATGAAAATTGCAAAAAAATAAAATAAAATAAGTACAGAAAATACCAAAACAAAAAGCAAAACAAAGTACACATGCAAAAGAGGGGGAGGGGGGGAGAGAGGGAAAAAAGAAATTGACACAAAAAAGGAAAACTAACAAGAAAACCAAGAAAGAACAACAAATTAAAAGAACTTATGCCAGACCTGTGAAAAATAAGGAGTTGAGGAAGAATCATTAACCAAATTAGAAATATTCCTGTTAATATGATAAGCTTCCCAAAAGTCAAGTTCTAAAGGGGAAGAACATTTTTGAATAATTTTCCCAGAATTGAAATCAAAAGAGTGGTTGGAATTCCAACAATGTTGAGCAATGCTAGACTTATTCAGCTCTTGCTTTCGTACATAACCTTTATGCTCATTTAACCGAATTTTCAGAGCACGTTTTGTCTGTCCAATGTAAGAAAGGCCGCAACGGCAACTAATTTGGTAAATACCCCAAGTATTAAGTTGATCAACAGGATCTTTAAGAGAAGAGAAGGAAAGTTTGTTGCTAGGAGCAAAAACAACTTGAAATTACAACCTTTTTAGGATTTTAGCAATACGAAAACGTACAGAATGAAAGAATGGTAACACAACCAAATTCTTTCTAGAAACCACATGATTGGGACCAGAAGTTTTTTTAGAAAATTTGTTATGAATAGAATCAATTAAAGAGTGAGAAAATCCTCTATCAACAGCTACAGCTTTCAGATAGTTGAGTTCAATCTTGAGAAGCTCAGGAGAAGAGCAAATATTAATAGCACGATGGACAAGAGCATTAAAAGCCGAATATTTTTGGTTGGGAGGATGAGACGATAGTCTGTGAGGAGGTAAAGAAACAGCGAAAGGTTTACGATAGACAGAAGTTGTGAAACCAGACTCACTCCTAGAAATCAAAACATCAAGAAACGCGAGGCTACTATTAAGTTCTTTCTCACAAGAAAACTGGATATTAGAATCAATGGAGTTCATAATCGAAAGAGCATCATCAATACCTAACAAGTTACTGTCCGTTAGGACAAAACAATCATCCACATAACGAACATAAAATTGAAATTGCAATTTTTGGAATAGTTTTTCCTCAAAATAATGCATATAGAAATCACTTAAAATAGGACTAAGAGGACTTCCCATGGCCAGGCCATCTACCATAGCATAGAATTTACCATTAAATATAAAAGTGCTCTGTTGCAAGCACACACGAGTAAGAAAAACTAATTCCTCAATTTCCACAGAAGTAAAATGGAATTCAGAAAGCCTTTTCCTGAGGCAAGTCAAAGCGCCATCAACAGGAACATTAGTAAACAAAGAATTAACATCAAAAGAGGCCATAACCGAATTATTCGGAACGAAGTTATGAAGTTTCTTAACAAAATCGGTGGAATTTTTAACAGTGAAAACATTCCGACTCCTAAGTGGAGAAAACACAGAAACTAAATACTTGGAAAGTTTATATGAAGCAGTGCCAATATTGGAAACAATTGGTCTGAAAGGAATACCTGCCTTGTGTACCTTCGGTAAAGCATAGAAACGCGCACAATTAGCAACAGAAGGAATCACAGACCGTTTAGCAATCAAAGGAATAGAATGAACAGACTTAACAGCAGAAGAAATAGCTTTTAACTCCTTGTCGCTAGGATCTTTATAAATTTCAGAATAAGGACCAGAAGCAATTAAATCATCAGTTTTTTCAACATAAGATGATTTATTAAGAACAACAATCTGACCACCCTTGTCAGCTTTGGTAATGACCAAATCAGAATTTGAAACTAAATTATTGACACAGCGTTTCACAGAATGGGTAAAACCAATATTAGGAACTTTTGAATTGAAATCAACATTGGAAGCAATAAGATTCCGAACTGACTCTTTTTGAGTGGAAGTTAAGGCACTAAATTTGAAAGCTTTTTCAACCGGAGCAATAAGTTCAGAAAAAGAAGGCTTTTTAGCCAAAGCAAAATTGTTATTACATTTCAAAGCATTAATTTCATTACTATTCAAAGGAAATTTCGAAAGATTTACAACCGCATTCCTGTTAACAAGAGGAAAATCAGCCGGAACAGGAACATTTGAATCGTTACACAACTTGGTAAATTTCTTATTTAAAGTAATTTTGTGACTGTCAGATGAATGAAGAGCTCTCGCCCATGACATTCTATCAATAGTTTATTCTATCAATTTTGTTTAATCATTACTACACGCTTTAATATTTTTGAGAAAATTGGATGAATAATAATTTCTAACGATTAAAAGGAATAAATTAACTTTTCTTATTAAAAAAATAAATGAAAACTGCAAGGTTTTAGTGTGAAAAATGCTGAATATAATTAAAGCTATTATAAATAATAATGGACTGTATTAACACTGCTACATTGGCAAGTTGTCGAGCTAATTCATTAGGTTGCTAAGTTTTAAAAGGACTGAAAATCGATGTAACTGCATCACAATTAGTCATTACTATTCTTTGAATATTCGAGTACATAACAGATTAATTCATTCACACAATAATTGAATTGAGGTTCTGAAAAAAAAAAAAAAGCAAAAATATCTCAAACTCCATTTTTGCCCGATATGGTCGGGACGATGGACGATATTATCTTCTAGCGTTCAGCAAAACTGATATTACCTAAAACTAACATTAGACGTTCAGAAACTTCTTTTTGAGAACTTGAATAGAGACGTTTTCTGAAATAATTAATAATCGAACAGTACTGAATAATATTTTATTAAATATAATTTTCAATAGCATTTACAATACTATTACATAAAACTAATATGTATAGTAATAAAGATACCTCCCGGATAAAATGCATATTGATTATAAAAAATATGTATACTAAAGACTCATTTTTTTTCAATACTGTAGGTTTTTAGGCTGGATGCACAGAGACGATCCGACTGAGGACTGGGGTGACAGTTCTGGCGCAGTAGTATTTCAAGTTAAATGGGCCGACTCACGTCAGCGGCCGGCGCGTGACAACAAACGAAGCGCCTGTGTGCATCAAGCCTAAGTGTCAGATTAACCTACTAAGAAAAGGGGAGGGGGAGGAAATATGCTTAACAAATGCTTACGCGCTCCCAACTTGTTCTTGACCCTTGAGGGTCCATATTTCCACTTTGAAACCCAAAGTGTGAAATAAATTAAATTCACATTGCTTTTAACTTTTGAGTACGGCGTAAAACCGGTAAAGTTGACCACCTTTGTAAGTTATCCACCTGTCTAACTTGACTGCTTTTGTCAGGAATGGAATTAAAGCTATATTATATAATGTTGAGAAACCTTTATAACTTGACCACTTACGTTGCCCAAATTTGATGGGAGCATTAGAAAAACGCTGCGTAATTTGATCGCTTTATTAATACTAGAACAAAGGCGCACCGACGGGAGGGGGAACCATAGGAAACTGTCCCCCCAGAAGACATCGGATATCCGGAATCTGACATATTTTCTGAAGATAGGAAACCCGATCTGGTCACTGCATGAAAATCCGGTTATTCGATATTGTCATTTTATTGTAGTTTTTTCCATTTTACAAGTTTCAAACACTAAAACCAGATATGTGGTAAGGATAAGACACGCGAGAAGCACCGGTATCCAGGAAATCATTAGCCAGTTTATACCTAGCAAAATCCTGGGTGCACCACTGTACTTGGATATTCATTTACTTTTGAAAAGTAAAAGTAACAAAATTTTTCCGGAATATGTTTACGCCATAATGTTGGACCAGTAGGGGAGACCGGGGCAAGATGACGAATGTCTATTTTTTCCGTTTTTTACTCGGTGGCAGCATCAGCCGAACACTACTGGCTCTCCTATCACCCGTTCGTTAAATAATAGTATACAGACACTAAAATCGCCATTTTTGTGTTAGTTGTGAAGCTTTGATTGTTTACCGCTCCCACGATATAACGTTCATGCATGTGTAAATAAGCTCTGCTACCGATACAGGTAAGATATATCGTTTCTCTTTAACAGTTAAGAGTAACTTAGTTTAAATACTACCTATTACCATGAATAAATGTCAGTTTTTCGCCTTCCTTCATGGCGATGAAATCAAATATTTTTGAACAGGAAGTCCGGGGCAAGGTGACGAGAAGCCTTCACGTAAAATCAAGCAAAGACTCTCCTGCTCTGATTGATTATTTCCTCCTGAGTTGATTATTTACAATCGCAAAAACTCACATAACTTTTCAGGATATCATATATTTCAGAGAGAAAACCATAATCATAATTGGGTTGCCACCCCACACATCCCATTGTCTCCAGCCCCTTAATGTGCCATTTTAATAAAAACATACTATAGCCAAGCATGTGACAACTTTGTGGTGTGGGCACTTATCCAACAACTACAGTTAGAAATGCCGTTAAAGGGTTTAAAGAATGTGGGATCGAGCCTCATAATCCTCTTGTGTTTAGCGAACATATGACTTTGCTGCCCATGATGTTGTTAGCGACGAAACTGAGAATAATAGTGCTAATCCTCAGGTAATGGTAATAGAAAATCAACATATAAACCCTCCAGAAGAACCAGAACTTATGGCAAATGCTGATTCCGCTGCACCAAAGAAGCCTGAGTGTTTTTGATTTCAAACCATTGCCTAACGCAACGCAATGTGAGAGAAAAAAAGAAAAAACAAAAAATTGAGCTCAATCATCTTACAAGCACACCCATTAAAGAAATGTTAGAACAAAGGGAAAAGCAGAAGGAAGAACAGGAAGGTTTTAAAAAACAGAGAAAAGAAGCTCGTGAAGCTAAAAAGGGAGTAAAAAAATCTCAAACAAAGTTCCTTTAGGCCTAAGTCTATAAAATCCAGGCCGAACAGTCCAGTTGCATGAACTTCAAAGGAGCGTTTTATAAGATGTCCTGCTTGTGAAGAGGAATATTGGTGACCTTCCAATACAAGAATGAGTCCAATTGTTCCAAGTATGAAAATAGCATTTTTATTTGTGACAATTGTTAGCAGCACAACTAAGCAATTCAACATTACGTTACAATGAATTACGCTTAGTTTGATACTTAGTAAGATGTAAAAACACAGTTATCATTTGTTAAACCATGTTACACATTCAAAAGATAAAATATGTGGAACCTTTTTCAGTGTTGTCATCTTGCCCCAAGGCCAAAGTCATCTTGCCCCAGTACTGGGGCATGATGACGACTTGTTAAGGTTTATGGAAAAATATAATTATCCTTTATGCTTTTTATTTGAAAAAATAAATAATATATTTAATACTACAAGGGATTACTCTAACATTTGATGTAAAATTAATTTTACTATCATTAAAAATAAAATTAACAAACAATAAAACGTGTTAAGGTAGTCATCTTGCCCCGGCCTCCCCTACTTCTCTCAATTTCCGGACAAAAGATATGCGACTTCCACCCTGCGGAACGCGACCAAAAGAAAAAAAAAATCTCCTTTCTCCTAGATTTCATAGCACTGCATGGGTGGAATAGCTAAGAAGGGATGTCCCACTCTCGGGAAGCTCACCTCCGAAAACGTTAGTCCAGGGCTATCCTCCCTTTCTTCCCAACTCTCATAAGCCCTGACTATAAAGCATTTATATTTATTTTGTTAAATTTTGAAGTAAATTATTTTTTAAAAATATATTATAATAGTATAAAAATGAAAAAAATTAGTAAACATTTAAAAAAAATAGAATGTTGAATGCTTTATTTTTTTAATTTAATTTATTTTAAAAAGTTACAAAGGGTTTAAAAAACAAATTTAGTTGACCCTAACTTATGACACCCTCGGGTGGGAATTCATTCTAAACCGCAACCCATAAGGAACCGGCGATTCCACCCAAGACGGCGGCATACATAATCATTTTTTCTTCTTTTTCAGAGAGGCTACCCAATAAATCGGGATAGGTCCAATATCTATACCCCACATGGAAGGGGTAGCCTAGTGTATTTTATGGCGTAGTGTATTTATTCATGCCGTAGTACATATATGCCGCAGTTTTATTTAAATTCATGTATGTGTGTCAAGTAACCCCATTTTTTTCAGGGAACCATAACCCTCCAAATGATACTCCTCAAGCATAGGGTACCAAGGATGACCAGGTTCACACATTAATAGGTAGGTAGGCTATGCTGGCGGGGTTGCACGCATAGAGTCCAGCAGGCCTACCTCGGCGCAAAAATGGGCCCACCGTAGACGATTGACGGCCACCAGCTCCACGCTTCGGTAGGCCTAAAGTTTCTGCTAACAGGTTTGGGGTTTGGTGGAAAAAAGTTCTTCTATCGATGGATGAAACAGCAATATATCTTTATTTTAACTAAGTATTTGAATTTTAAAGTAGTATGGCGCATTGCAAGCCCTTCAGATAAAAAATATCTAATGATATTTTAGATAATGGGAAAAAAATATCAAGTTATTATTTCAAAGAAACGTTGATACATGCAGCTAAATTAAAAGTTAAAAAGGAATGAATGGCATAATGGTAAGAAATTACTTTAAACAAGAAGTTCCGTCTAGAACTATACGAGCCTACTTTCCCGTATACACCAAATTCAAATTTATAATCTAGCTATCTCTTTCTCTCTCTTTCTTATTTATCTTTAGTTCTAATTATTGAAAGTATACCTTTTTCAACGGATAATACATATTCATTCACTCACTCATTCATTCTGTCATTTATTCAGCCATGCATTTACTCATTCATTCGTTACCTCATTCAAGTGTTTATTCATTCATTTACGCATTCATGTATTTATTCACTCATTTATTTATATTTTCATTTATTCAATAATTTATTCATTCATTCTTTTCCTCATTCATTTATTCATTGATTTATTCTTTCACTCTTTCATTTATTCATTCATTCATTATTTCACTCATTGAGTCACTGAGAAATATCCTTGAAAATCCCGATCAAAAAATTTCATAGCAAAATAGGCTCGTAAGGTCTGGATAAACTTTCTATTTCTACATGTTCTACGTTATAAGAGCTTTCCGATAAAGTTTGTTCCAAGCAAATCGATCCGTTAGATCAGGATTTATATAGGGTTGAAATTTCCCCGTAAGCTCTGTGTTAATTTTTTGAACTGTTCAAAAATGAACAAAAACTGTTCAAATCAATATTTCACGCCAAGAACTCCTTTCAATAAGCTTGCAATAGGAACTTGGCTCTTGTGCCCAGAGTTTACAGAATTTGCTTCAATTTTGTCCATAGGCGCTAATGTTAAAATTTTTTGAACTGTTCAAAATTGAACAAAAAATTGTTCAAATCAAAAAGTAAAATATAGAAATGAGATGTCCTCGCCGAGATCTTTCGAATGCAAAAAGAATTTTTCCAATCGGACAATTCGTTCAAAAGTTATTAGGTGGGGACAGACCGACAGACCGACAGACAGACCGACAGACAGACAGACCGACAGACACACTTTTTCCCCATCTCAATACCCTACTTTCAAATTTTTTATTTTTCAATCTTTATTTAATTACTTCACTTATTTTTGACTTTTCTTGATTTTTAACGATATTTTCACGATACATTAAGCCTTCTTTCATGCTTTATTATTATTTTTTTTTACTTTTACGGGAAAGTAGGCTAAAAAACAAAATCAACACCCCTATAAGTTGACCACATGTCTAAGGTGACCATTAAAAGGGTTGTACCCCAAGTGATTAACTTACACAGGTTTCCCGGGTATACATTTGTATGTATGGTTGTGTGTGCCGATTGTGTTTAAATATAATTTTTTTTCTCTACAAAGTAGGACATTCGAAAAAGAACAATGCGGCATGAAGCTGTGTACCTTGGTACAAACTTTCCTCTCGAAATGAAAAGCAAAATATTCAAATGAGTAATGACATGAGAAGTCCACGAATATACTTTTATAAACTGGGAAGAAAGAGAAACGTCAAGGAACATGAAAAGCATAGTAAAAAATGTCAGTCAGGACACTAACCTACCAGGATATTAAGTGTACGGTGAAGCGTCAGGTGGTGTTTTCAGAAACGTGGCAGTAAAAAAGCAATATTTCACGAAAAATCGTAAAAAATAGTTTTTTTAAAAAGGAAAAGTGTTTTTTCTCTCCTTACTTTTGCATTGCACGTTTTTCAGATTCTTTGATTTTAAATATGAGGTTTGGGTATGCTTGAATTTGAGATGAATCTGATTTTTTAAAAACTTTTATGCGTAACTGTAGATTTTTTTTTTGTTTTGCTTTTTGAGTTTTCCAGTTTAAAAACAGGAGATTTATATATATACACTCCATAAAAAACTTTACCGTTTTAGGAGAGTCCTTCTTAAAACAGTTTTTCTGAAATGTAATTATTGATATGTATATATAGATTGAACTTTATATTTTTATACTTTTTAGAGGGTTACATCGCGTATGAAGAAAAGCAACTACAGAAAAAGAGAAAAAAACGCTTTAGATTTGGTTCAATAACAACTTTTTATTTGAAGGCCCTAATATTTCTGATAATTATATGAAAAAGAGTACATATTACATATCTTGTGATTACGTGAAATAGAGGTCAAAAGCAAAATATTGAAAACTCATCAGGCTCGAAAATTAAACGAGTAATTTATTTATTTATTATTAGAGGAAGTGCGCCAAAAGTTGAACCCCTATCGAATAAAATTTTGTAAATGATGAAACCTAATGATAGGGGCATAAACTCTGTTGCACCAACAAGAGGTGATAGGGGACAAGCTGACTTCATGTTATGATAAGGCAATGGAGGTTTATACCCCAAAACTTTTAAGTGGTATTTTCAAAGCTATTTATTGTCTGTTTTTATGTATCACAATAACTTCAGTATGGCGTAAAGGGTACTTACTTCTTTTCAATGATTATATGGATAAGATGTAGGCTTAGTGAATTTGCAATTAGTCACCCGTTTCTAAGAAGTTAGAGAAATGAAAAGTTAAAATATAAGAAAATATTGTTTTAATCCTGAAGTGGACCCCTTTTTCTGTTTGTATAGTGGACCTGAAAGTTTCCCTTTTCATTATAATAAGTTTTATGTTCAATGTTTTAAATACGAATTCTAAGGCCGAGAAAGAAGAAAACCAAAAACTCAAGAAAGAGGAAAGCCGACTAGATTGCCTCAGCATTCAATAACGAGATTGGTGATGAGGATAATTTTCAATATCCTCAGGTTCACTGATGTTGAGCCTGGGGGAAACCCCACTGACAGTGACGCCGAGTGTTTATTTTGTGGGACACGTTGGCCCACAGATGTTCAATGGGTAATGTGTGTTGTTTGTGCAAGTTGGGCTCACGTTGACTGGGGAAGACAGAGGGCTCTACATATGTGACTTCTGCAAATTGGCCAGAAGAAAAAAAATATATATATATAGACTCTTGGCTTGGGTGTCTAGGGGTTTCTAAAATCATCACTCACCATAAAGATATAAAAAACTGACTATATTTACTTTCCTATTTACAAAACTATATACAGAACAACTTCAATTACGAACAACATCATCCGAGCACCGCAGCGCTTACGTCCACACAGAACGGAGTCTTACTCAAAACTAACTGCTTACGCTCCCTATCGCCAGAGGGCGCTGCTGTCAATGTCTCTTCGCACTCGCATCCTACAGCTATATAAGGCGTTTAAGGTATTTTTAACATTTTGTAGTTTTATATTTTATCTGATAAAATACAGTATTCGATAAAATATATTATTCTGATGAAATACAGTTTTTTTTTAATGATCTAGTTTAGTTTAAAATCCTTCTACACCATACAAAATGGAGTTTAATACGCACTAAAGAAAGTTTTTCAGGGTAGAATTGAATTAAATGAAATCAAAAATGTTTGGGGCATACTTAGCCTTAAAAATAACAACTTCCACTAATTTGCATTACAAAAATCCAAACAATTTTTTTGTTAAGGAATCTCATAATTATATTTTTCTCTTTTAGATCTTTTCAGATTAATTTTAGCATACACCATATGGAAATTACGTAAAATCAAATTGGGGGCCGCTTTTGGCGCACTTCCTCTATTATTTGGTTCAAACAGCTAGCATATTCACAACCTATAATATTTCCTCAAAAATTACTCCATTGCCCACGAACAGTTGATTGGTTTTAGTAGTAGTGAGTTAGAAAAGGCAACGATTCGCCATAGTGGATCAGGGCGCCCTTTCCAACGAAAGCACGAGAAAAACCCTACCCTCTAAAAAAAACTCTAGTTCATCCTTTCACCAAAAAATGGCGAAATTTAGCTGCAACCAACATTTGGTACTAAATTTGAACCATTATGATGGTTCCTAGTTTCACATTCATGGTGAAACTTATAATGGTTCAACTTAGTAGCAAATGTTGCATGAAGCTAAATTTCTCCGTGTTTTCCATTTTTTTTGGTGAAAGTCTGAATTACAATTTCTTAGAGTGTACGTTTACGCCAACAGTGTCGCTTTCAATTATACAACGGTATTGGCAAGGAAGGATCCATGCTACCAATGCATACTTGCGTAGATGACTCGCCAAATCTGGGCTCCGGTCTCGAGATCCAATAAGGCAGTTGTTATAACCCCTTGTAACAAGATGCTTGTTACATCTCGCGATCATAATAACTTTAACCAAATACTTTGGTTATTTACTTAGTCCTTGGTGACAAGCCTTAGCATTTTTACTCACGGTTCTTTCTGATTAACCGCTGGGCGTAAACCAACACTTGTCACTTCTTTTTTAATTGCCTACGCCGGCAAAAATTTTATACCATTTTATTTTTTAGAAACAACATTTTAAATTATTTTTTCAATTAGCTTTTTCACTGGGTATTTACCTTTCAACCATTTTTTAATTTTAATTTAATACCGTCGCATTTCAACATCACAAATTTGAATTATTTTAAATATGCGACGGGAACTATGTACTCTCTCGGAGTAATACTCCCCTTTTTCGCGCCTTTGCCAATTGTTCCGGGACTGAATCTGTGTGTTTTCCCCTCATTCCTACTGAAAGTCGAATACGGTAAAGACGCGCCCGGAGTCTGGGCAATTTTTGGCCTAGTCGTCGGGCAAGAAAATGTTTTGTAAAATGCTAATGACTACCTCTTCTATTCCTGCTGCATTGGTTGTATCATAAAAAGGTTCTCCTATGATCAAATCATGTACTAAATAGTATTTTTATTCGTCAAATTTGAGTTTGTACATATTAGATTGCTGGAAGCGATCGGAGTGATCGAAAGCCTTCGGGTGATGCCGTTTTCTTGTTAATCAGAATTCATTCAGCCAAGAATTTGTTGAACTGTATAATTTTAATATTCATTGACATCACAACTGCTATGCACATTTTGGAAATGCTGACTGATCTAAGTATCTGAAGACTGCCTGTCAACACAAAGTGGTAAAAGAATTTTTTTTTGACCGTTATATAACTACAATGACCAAGTTAACCAGCATTGAGGAATCCGTTCTCGGAACAACTAACGCTCCGAAATGAACATTATTATGAACTGATAATCAGCCACCAAATGAAGGAGCAAATAGTACGCTTCATTAATTTAGTATTGGTCAATCAACTTCTGCACTCTTCAATAATTAGGCAGTCATCTTCAAATATCAGGTGATATAATCTTTTACATCAATTTCTAACGCCAGCTATGTCACAACAGCATTAGAGATCGGTAAAATTCTCCTGTGTAAACTATTTTAAATAACGAGTTGTACTATCGTGTTACATGCTAGTTTAATTTTTAATTTTTTTAAAGAGCTCTTCATTTTTTTATATACAGTGTGTTTATAATGCAATAAATCTTTACAGTCAACGATTAATAATTTCGTAGTTATTTCTAGTATGTATTTTTAAATATTTTAATTTACATAATTTTTTGCTTAATCTTTTTCATTCTATATGCTCTAACACATTATGATCTTACACAACGCAATGTACCTATGTGCTAACTCCAAATATACCACTACGACCACCACATAAAAATGGTGCCGCGACGAAAGAAATTAATTATGTTTTATTAGGTTGAGAACTTTGGTTATGATCTGTGACATTCGTCTCGGATACTCCCTAAATACATGAAATAATGAATTTTTTTTGCACATGTGTATTAATTTTCAGAAGGGTATATTTTCTATATATCAGTATATAAAACACAGATCTTGAAATAGTCAATCGAATGCTTTTTTCCAATATATTTTATTGATTATTTGTGTTATTTTGCATATTTTTCTTTTCTTATATTTTATGTTCTATTTGTTGCATTGATTTTACAATTTATGCTTATCATTGATGATTGTATCTGATTTAAAATCTTAAAAGCTTTCAATCAATATCAAAAATATGACAAGTAAATCAGTCAGTCAAAGTTTGGCATCTGCCTTACCTCTTTTTCATGGTAAAGATAATGAGGATATTAATTTTTATCTAAACCAATTTAACAGCATTGCAAACCTTGAAAAGTGGTCAGATACAAAACAACTAATTGTTTTGAAATTAAACTTGGGGGATAAAGCTTTAGAATTTATCATAAATGACCCAATTGCATCAAAATGTGATAACATCCAGGATCTTCAAAAATTATTGAGAAATAAATTTCAAAAAACAAAGTCATTTAACCAAATCCAAACTCAATTTTCAAAAATAAGACATAAACCAGGGCAATCTGTCAAAAATCTTGCTGATGAAATTTCCAAACTTGCTTCCCTATATGTTGGCATCAAAGACTCGAGCAGTGAAGAACTAATAAAATTAGCTGATAATGTTAAGTTATCAAAATTTTTAGAAGTAGTCAGGGAGGACATTGCTCTTGATGTCAAAAAGAATGGTCCTCAAGATTTTCAAACTGCTGTAAAATATGCAACAAACATAGAATTGGCTTTGGGTGATGTGCCATCAACATCCACTTCAAACAGCTCTTTTGAATCACAGATAAATACCTTATTACAAGCTCAAATAGAGAGCAATAAAATGATACAAAATCTGTCTTCCCATTTATCTGAGCTCCAAAATGAAAGAAATCAAGTAAATAACTTAGTTGCTCGAAATCAAAATTCTTTCTCACATAATGACCAAAATGTTTCATGCCACATCTGTCACAAAAGGCATTTGACAACTGATTGTTGGCATTTTCCTCGTCCAAATAATTTTGTAAGGGGTAATAACAAATTTGTAAGAGGGAGAAATTTTCGAAATATTGGTTCAAGGGGTAACCACCCATACAAAAGCAGGGGGAATTTTACAAACAGAAGAAATTTAAACTAAAGGGGGTGCTTGTAAAACAAAATTTGCCAAAACCAGTTCTCGAACAGGTGCCCAGGGTAAAAGAGAACCAAAAAAAATCATGACAAAGAAAAAGAACAAGAAAAAAAAGGGACTTCTAACAATTGTCAATCAATTACTAATCCCGTAGAAAAATTTGTTTTGTCATGCAATAATGAAAACAACAACAACCTCCCAATAATCCAACTTAGGTTTGGTAATTTAACTGTTAATGCTCTTTTGGACAGCGGTGCTTCCTTATCACTAATTGAACCTGACATTATATACAAAATAAAACAGGAATGCAAGGTAGAATTTGTTTCCCGCAGTGTGAAAATTGTCACTCTTGACAAATCCACCATTCCCTATATGTCAGCAGTCAGTATCAAATTCAAAATACAAACTTCATTTTTCAACAACATATTTTTTGTAACCAAAAATCTGTGGAATTCTGATTTTAACATCATTTTAGGATATGATTTCATACAGAGAAATAAAATCATCTTGGACTCAGGAAACAGGAAATTAATTGCAGGAAATTGTCACCTACCTTTCAATTTGACTAATGAAATTAACAATCAACCAACTCAGGAAAACATAAATGATGTACATAAATTCAATACTATTAACACTGTTAGAACTTTCTGCAATTACACAATACAGCCAAAATCCTCTGAAATAATAACATTAAAAATTCCTCAAAATTTACAACATCTAGAACAAGTCTTACTCACTCCAAAAAAAGGTAAATTAGATATTTCTGTTACTGAATCCATTCACCAAATATCCTTTAACAATTGCATTCAAACTATTGTAGAAAATAATACTGACAAACCAATTACCCTAAGAAAAAAAACTATTTTCGGGTACATTGAAAAATTTCAGGAATCTGGCTGTGTCGAACCCTCAAAAACTCAGCATTTTCAAGTTAACAATCTCAATTTGGCTGAAGTTAGAAAATTGCGAAAAGAAGAGATCAAAGAATCTGATTTTGATGTTGCTCATTTAAACCCACAACAACAAAAAGAAATTCTACAAATTTTAATGAGTAATACTGCAGTTTTTTCAAAATCATATATGACCTTAGGCTCTACAAATGAAGTAGTGCCCGAGTTTAAATTACTCCATGATTTCCCTATCCAGACTAAACCATATCCCATACCCAAAATAGCCAAAGAATTTGCTCAGCAAGAAATAGCCAATTTACTTAAAGCAAAATTAATTGAGCCATCTTCATCATCTTATTCTTTTCCTGTAATTTTTGTTAAAAAAAAATCTTTGAAGGGGGATGACCCAAAAAATCTGAAATTTAGGATGGTAATAGACTACAGATTACTAAATAGCATAACTGAATCCGTAAAAATTTGTTTGCCCAGAATTTCTGAAATTTTACATGCCATTGCTGGTAGATCTTATTATTGTGTTCTAGACTTAAAATCTGCCTTTTTCCAAATTCAACTTAAAGAATCTGACAAAGAAAAACTTGCCTTTTGCACGGAATTTGGCAATTATCATCCAACTGTCTTACCTTTTGGTACACGAAACTCAACATCCTTTTTCACTATGTGTATCATAAAGGCATTAAACGACCTAAGGGGGCGCAATATGCAATTTTTTCTGGACGACATAATTATTGCTGTTGATTCAATTTCTGAAATCAAACAAACCCTTCAAACTGTTTTCAATAGACTAAAGAAATTTAACCTCACCTTAGACCCTGCAAAAATGCAAATCTGTAAGCAGGAAATTGTTTATTTGGGTTTTAACTTAAGTAAAAAAGGTTTTGCTCCATCTGATGAAAATATAAAAAAAGTTACAAAATTTCCTACTCCTAAAAATGTCAAAGAGGTTCAAGCTTACTTAGGTATGATCAATTATTTTCGGCATATGATTTACAATTTTGCTGAAATCACTCAACCTATTGTCAACCTCACAAAAAAAATGTACCATTCATCTGGAGTGAAAAATGTAAACAAGCTTTCGAAAAGATTCAGAACCTTATGCTTAACAAACCTTCTTTAAAGAACTTCAACTCGGATGATAATTTATATTTGGTGCCTGATGCCTCTAAAATTGCAATATGTGGTATTTTATTAAATAAAGTAGGGGATAATTTTTTTCCAATTGAATTTTTTTCCAGACAATTAAATCCTGCAGAGCAGAAATATCCTTCAATTAGAAGGGAATTGTTAGCTATTTTTGCTTCCATAAAATTTTTTCATGACAAACTATATGCTAAGACTTTCGAAATTTTGAGTGATGCAAAAGCACTTACTTATCATATTCACTTGGACAAACAACCTGAAATTGTTGCCAGGTGGCTTTTGTATTTACAACAATTTAGCTACAAAATTTCATTTATTGAAGGCTGGAAGAATCCAGCGGATTTTTTATCGAGAGTAATTCAGGAAAATAATGTTGTAAACAACCTCCAAACATTTAATGTTTCTGATCAGCTAAACAATAACAACTTAAAAATCCACCAAAGACAAGATAAACAAATTTCACAAATCATTCAAGAAATTGAGAACAATTCAGAAAAGACAAAATCTAAACATTTTATTGATTCACATACTGATCTTGTCATAATCAAATTGATCAATCAAAACAAAAAATTCAAATCCAAAAGTTTAGAAAACAAAATTTTAGTTCCTAGCTCCATGTTCAAAATTTGTTTAACCGAGGCTCATGCACCTCACTTTGGTACTCAAAAAACTTATGAATTCTTAAAAAAGAGATTTTATTGGAAAGGCATGTTCAAAATGACAAAAAAATTTTGTGAAAATTGCAGTCAATGTCTACAGCACAAACCAAAACAAACTTCAACAACTTACAATCTGATATCCAAAAAGAACCTACACCCTTCTGATTACTGTGCGATTGACATCGTAGGGCCTCTTCCACGTTCTTTAGATAATAAAAAATTTATTTTGTCGATTATTGATCATTATTCTCGATTCCTAGAAGCTATTCCTTTAACTGACATAAAAACCAATTCCATCATTAAAGCTCTAGACAAATATTTTTCACTTTTTGGGATTCCCAAAGTTTTGATTTCTGACAACGGGTCAAATTTTTGTTCACATGAATTTGCAGCATTTTTGAAAAAATTAAATATTGAGCACAGGAAGAGTTCAATTTATTTTCCTCAATCTAATGGACTCCTTGAAAGAGTGCATAGAACCATGAAGGAAAGCATTGCTGCAATGTGCAACAAAACTTTTGAATGGTCTCAGAAATTGCTAATTTTCAAACTCCATTATAATAATGCAATTCATTCAGCTACAGGTTTTTCACCATCTAAGATATTTTTTGGCAGGGAACTCAACATACCAATCAACATGCATAATGATCCAAAACTGGTTGAGGATCACAAGGAGTACTTAGACGACAAGATTTCCAATGAAATCAAAGAAACCAGGGACAATTTTAATAAGCACGAGGATAAATATTTTGAATCTAGAAAAAAAAAATATAAAAGGGAGAAGGAAACCAGAATTTGAAATTGGGGATAAAGTTTTTGTCACCACCTTTCAACATCCCAACTCATTGCAACAAAAGTATCATGGACCTCATGAAGTCATAAAAAAATTCAGGAATGACAACTACTTAATTAAAGATGAGATCAATAACAAAACAATGAAATTACATGCTAGCAAACTTTTTCAACAACTTGATCTCAATTTAGATTAAAATTTGGAATGGGTCTAAATAATTTTTGTATTGAAAGTTAAAATAATGCGTGAAACTTTCAGTGATTTGGGGAAGTCTTTTCAAGAAAAAAAAAAAAAAACTGTCATCTTTGTTTTTTCTGTATATGTTGTTTTGGCCAAATGACATTCTAGTTTTATGGCAGGCTGGTTCCGCGTTTAACTTTCAGAAATGTAAAATTCAATGATGAAATGATGTTCAAAGCATTTTGGACACAATTTTTTTTGTGATTTCTTCCTCAACTCTGCATTAAATCATGGCATAATGTTTTTGTGTACAAATATGAATAACAATTAAGGTACTAACAATATCTGAATGAGATAAATTTTTGGTATCATGTTCTGATTGCAATATGTTGAAAGTGTTTCACAAAACAACATTTTTTCCTTATCAAATATATCATGTATGGGTATGTAAGGGGCTATCCGTGATGAATACACAGTGTCACAATTTGTTTTTCATAATGTGTTTGAGCATTCATGTTTTTGTTTACATTTTTTCAAATGTGTTTGTTTACGTTTTACATATCATCCATGTTCCAGGATGATGTATGGTTGTGATCAGTCACGGGATGATTGGTAAACATTAATGTATCCTAGCTACTTCAAATTTTTTCTTTCGGGGGGGGGGGGGATAATGTAACAAGATGCTTGTTACATCTCGCGATCATAATAACTTTAACCAAATACTTTGGTTATTTACTTAGTCCTTGGTGACAAGCCTTAGCATTTTTACTCACGGTTCTTTCTGATTAACCGCTGGGCGTAAACCAACACTTGTCACTTCTTTTTTAATTGCCTACGCCGGCAAAAATTTTATACCATTTTATTTTTTAGAAACAACATTTTAAATTATTTTTTCAATTAGCTTTTTCACTGGGTATTTACCTTTCAACCATTTTTTAATTTTAATTTAATACCGTCGCATTTCAACATCACAAATTTGAATTATTTTAAATATGCGACGGGAACTATGTACTCTCTCGGAGTAATACTCCCCTTTTTCGCGCCTTTGCCAATTGTTCCGGGACTGAATCTGTGTGTTTTCCCCTCATTCCTACTGAAAGTCGAATACGGTAAAGACGCGCCCAGCGTCTGGGCAATTTTTGGCCTAGTCGTCGGGCAAGAAAATGTTTTGTAAAATGCTAATGACTACCTCTTCTATTCCTGCTGCATTGGTTGTATCATAAAAAGGTTCTCCTATGATCAAATCATGTACTAAATAGTATTTTTATTCGTCAAATTTGAGTTTGTACATATTAGATTGCTGGAAGCGATCGGAGTGATCGAAAGCCTTCGGGTGATGCCGTTTTCTTGTTAATCAGAATTCATTCAGCCAAGAATTTGTTGAACTGTATAATTTTAATATTCATTGACATCACAACTGCTATGCACATTTTGGAAATGCTGACTGATCTAAGTATCTGAAGACTGCCTGTCAACACAAAGTGGTAAAAGAATTTTTTTTTGACCGTTATATAACTACAATGACCAAGTTAACCAGCATTGAGGAATCCGTTCTCGGAACAACTAACGCTCCGAAATGAACATTATTATGAACTGATAATCAGCCACCAAATGAAGGAGCAAATAGTACGCTTCATTAATTTAGTATTGGTCAATCAACTTCTGCACTCTTCAATAATTAGGCAGTCATCTTCAAATATCAGGTGATATAATCTTTTACATCAATTTCTAACGCCAGCTATGTCACAACAGCATTAGAGATCGGTAAAATTCTCCTGTGTAAACTATTTTAAATAACGAGTTGTACTATTGTGTTACATGCTAGTTTAATTTTTAATTTTTTTAAAGAGCTCTTCATTTTTTTATATACAGTGTGTTTATAATGCAATAAATCTTTACAGTCAACGATTAATAATTTCGTAGTTATTTCTAGTATGTATTTTTAAATATTTTAATTTACATAATTTTTTGCTTAATCTTTTTCATTCTATATGCTCTAACACATTCTGATCTTACACAACACAATGTACCTATGTGCTAACTCCAAATATACCACTACGACCACCACACCCCTCAACACAGACAGTGGCGTCTGGATTAGTGTATACTATACAGTGAGCAAGTTAGACAGTATCTGATTGATTGAATATAACGATACTTGAATCAACCAGATAATTCCCCTTTGTTCTCAGTGCTGACTACAATCGTAATATGAGTAGGCGCGCAGTCTGAAAAGTGATCTGCTAAAACATGAGATCTCCTTTAGTATTGCTGCAATGTTCGCAACGTTCATTCGAATAATATTTCGGCACAGGGGAATAATGTGATATCTAATATTGAATATCATAGCAGCTGTGCACAAAAATTAATTACAGTTGAATTGTCTTAATACGAACACGGTTAATGCGAAATCACGACTAAAAGAAACATTTTGTTCGTTAAGTTTGGTTTACTATTTAATTACACTAAATATCTCACGCATATTACGAAGACTAAAATACAAATATCGGCTAAGACAAACAAAATTTCTGACCTAATCACGAAAAATTTTCTTGATTGCATATAATTAAATTTTTTTAAAGAAATTGTTGGTTATTTTAAGTCATTGTAATTCACCAAATTCGTATTTCGAATCATACGTTGAATCTTTCTGGGTAGAGAATAGAGCCCATGCACGAGTTGGCTTTCGGACAGGTCAGTCTGCTCAGGGATCAAATATTTAAATAGTAGTAATTATTCCTAAAATATAAACATGCATTTGTAATATTTTTCTTTACACAAATTTACTTATTCACGGTTGTTACGAATAACGGCTAAAACGAACAAATACGCGAATTTTTGGCATTTCGTATTTAGCGAGTTCAACTGTACGTTATTTTTCTTTTATCTCCACCCTAAAGAATAATCTCCTACAAATCCAAATCTAATTGATTGTCATTATTGAAAAGTGAGAAACATAGGGAGGTGGGCATCACCACTAAAGGTGGGCATCCCCAGTTATAGAGGAAATAGGAGATAGTATTCAATTTCAAGAGGTTATTTTACATAAGAATAGACTAAAATTGTGCTGGGATGGATTTTATTTCTCTTTTTTTTTTGCCATGCTATTAAACATTTCTCTGTGAAATAAGCATTTTTTTTTTTACATTTAAGGTTTTAAGTACATTACATTGAAATGCATGTAAAAAAAATAATTTTAAGCAAATGTTTATTACGACAGCTCAAACTTTCAGAACCGTATGATTACTATTTCAGAATATGCATAATAATTTTATTTTTTACACAGGAGAAAATAAGGGAAGCACATGTTTCATCAAAAAGTAAACACACAAAAAGCCTATACCCATCGTTCGTTTCTACTTCTAATAAGCGCACCCTAATGCAAAAGCATAAGATGCTTCGCCGTTGTTTACAGTTTTTTTTTTTTTTTTCCTTTCAAACTTCAAACGTATCATTTTTCTGCCCAGATTTTCCAGTTTTATTTTAACGTTATTGGCTCTTATCCTTTATGTTTATTTGGCAGGTTTTTTTTTTAATTTTTTATTCTGCATCTGAAGTCAATCACAACTGAAGCTTTGAATTTAAATCTAAAGAACTGAACGCTCGCTGTTCTCCTAAGGAAGGAAAATCAAAACACTTCTATGCTGCCATGTCACAAAATCATATTTTGAGCAGTATACGAGTACAATCAGTAATTAAACAAATAAAAACACGGCAATTATTTTCACAATGCATCGCATTATGCAAAAACTCGTCAATTGTTAAAAGGGTAAGTTTTCCAGAATATGTGTGGAAACATTATAAACAAATTATAGAATATAAATAATAAGTGAAAAAGTCTTTCTACTAACAATTTTTTAATGTATAGTACATCTTTTATGCTTTACGTAATTGAAAAGATGAAAGAAGATTACCGTATAAACCCAATTCCCTGCTTTTAAATGTCTCATTCAAAAAAAAAAATCAACCTTACAGCTATGAAGAAACTTTTCTTGAGATATTATGTTAAACACATATTTTGTTAGAAGTCTTACGTTGCAACTTGGAGGGGGGTTAATTTCTATAAATTCAATACTCAATAGCGTGTACTACTACAATACAGAAGAGTATAGTTTATACGACAATCGTTTATATGACGTTAACGTTGAAAGGACGTTTTAGTGCGGTGCGAATTCTTGGATTTAGCCAGAAGGGTAAATTGATTAGACGATTTTATCATTTATACGACTGTCGTATAAACGATATATGCGATGTTTATACGACTATTTTTATAAATAGTCGTAAAAACATCGCATAAACGTTTCTCAATTATCTCTTTGGTGTCGTTGTCGTATAAACGATAATCCACCGTATTATATTTTTTACGAGAGATTCATATAGAGCTCAATATCTTCAGAATGGTTACTAAAATCAAAACATTTAGCTTTTATTGTAATTAAAAATACTTTTGAAGAATACATGTTACCATGTGAATGTAACCCAATTTAAAATGCCAAAAAATTAAAATTAAAATATATTTCAGACCTTCTTTAAAATGTATACATTGTTTTATGCTTGTTTTGTTTCATTTACATCGGGGGGGGGGGGGGGAGAGGGAAGAAAAAACTCTTCTGATCAAAATACCATCATGTACCGGTAAATGCTGGAATCTATGTTATTTAACTGTGCTTACATGACTCGCAAAAGCACTGGAGGAAGGTTATTTATTTAGATTATGTTACGTCTTTGCTCCAATTTCCCGACGGCTTATCAGCTGCATGGGAATAGCCTTACGAAGTCACATATCGCGGATGCTCTCAATAGAAATAAATCACTTCCAATACTTTGATATAAATAACTAGAACTGAAGCAGAGATTACGGAGAAACTTGTGGTACTGAGGACAACATATTTTCCGTTGAAGGATTAGCTTGGTTCGCTAGAGCTTAAGTAATATCATTTATAGTTTTCGTTATCATCATGTGGCTGTTCTTTTAGTCCCGTACAAGGTTGAAATTTATTGGGCTGTGGTTTCTGCTTTACGGGTCCACGCTCAATGTGCATTACTCTGGATAATATGAAACATATGCAATTTAGTATGACTTATGTTGAGGTAATATAATTGAAAACGTATTTAATTTAGTATAACGTAAGTTGATTTAATATAATTAAGGCATATACAATTTAGTATAACTTAATTTGATATAATATAATTGAGGCATATCCAATTTAGTATAACATAAGTTGCTGTATTATAATCGAAAACATATCCAATTTAGTATAACTTAAGTTGATATACTGTAATTGAAAAAGTTACTTTTTCTGAGACGATGAACTATGCGAGCTTCTCAAGTTCATCATCAAGCCAAAAGTAATGTATTTTTTTAAGCAGCAAAAACTATTTTCAAGTTAGCTAATAAAACAAATTAAATTTATTCATAGAATTAAAACTACGAATACGTTTTAGCCTAAAGGCCAGAAATGCTGAGTAATATCATTTTTAGCATATAACTTTTGATACAGTAATTTGATAATTATACCCGTTTTTTTTTAATTTATTTTTTTTTTTTTTTACAAATTTGATAATGTGATATGACGTTAGCATTTTCCTGCTGGTTAGCATCTTCAATTTGGTTGTTTTGGGTTATTTTTATGGTAGTTTTTCACAGATAGCTAATATATAATTGTATTATAAATTGGAAAATAACTGTGTAGACGAAGTAATTAACCCCCTAAATTGGACATTTCAACACTTGAACACGATTTGGCATTTTGAGTGTCGAACCAAACGGCGTAGAATAGATTAAAATACATAATAATAAGCAAACATTTCGTTTGCTGAAATTAAATAGCAAGGAATAAAGAGAGGTTGAAACGGGGGAACGCTACTTTCCAGAGAAATTAGAAATAAACGAATGAAAGTATTATTCCAAAAAGTAATTAAATAATTCTGAAAAAAAGGTTTGAAACTGTTACACATATACAGAAACGCACACGCACAAAAGGAGATACAAAGGGGGCGCGTGACGCTTTGCTAACTGAAGTTTAGATTGCAAATGCAACGTATATTATACTTAGGACAGCACATTCTAAAGTTGTAAAGTTAGTTTTTTAAAATAATGATAAAACAAGGATTTTAGTATATTACTTTTTTTCAAATCACTTAAATCGGGATTTCAGTCACGATTTTCAACAACGCTGAAAATAATCACAGAACCTTGACGGCGTGAAGTAGAAATAATAACAATTATGCATACAAAATAAGGGAAAAGGTTACACAACAGCATATTGGGTTACAGATTGTAGATTAATGGATTATGCAGAGAAAAGTTTAAAAATTTAAACTTCCGATTTTTTGAACTTTTCATTACATAATTTAAATTTAAGATTTTTAAAAAAGCTTAAAATTGAAAAATTTATCCCTCCAGCCAAAACAATTTGCAATTTAGAATATATTGTACGTTTTCTAGTATTAACAACACATGCTATAGTTACAAATTCATTTTTCTGAACATTTCATGAGAAGAAATAATAAAAATAATAAATTAGAATTAAAATTAGTTTACTTTTCAAAAACATTACAAGTATTCACTCTAACGAGTTTGCCGAATTAACTATGATTTAAAGAAATTGGTTTTGAAATTAATCTCTCTTTGAACGAGTGTATTTTTAAGTTAACATTATGAATTAACAATTTATATTAGTCATACGAAAAAAAAATATTCATAAGTATACGCATTATACACGTGCAAATGGTAAGAAAGAAAATGTCCTCAAATGTTTCTGCCATATGATAAGAAGTTAAAATAAATCACTCTTCGAATTTTCGCGAGAATTAACATAGCAGAAGGAAAAGTTCTTCAACCATAGGTGCTTTCTCGTCGAAGTTCCCGACCTCAACACCCCCGCCCACTTCTTGGAACCGAGAAGGGGGTAGGATAGAAGGAATGACAGTGAAAGAAAACCTGAATAGCTGAAAGGGAAAGGAGGTGTGAAAAGTGAAAACCAAACCCAACGTTTTCTCGAATTAACTCTGGCTAATAAGAAAGAAGCCAGGAGATAATTTTAGTAGGAGTAGCAGAAATCAACCTCAGCTCTATTGTAGAAACATTGAAACCCTTGTCTACTGAGATTACTAGGTGTGGACTGTGTGGACGAGTAAGGGGACGTGGAATAAAGGACATTGGTCAGACAGGGAATAGATATAAGAGGCTGGACAACCGTGGTGACTAATCCTTTCTTTTTGAACTGCTTACCAATCAGCGTAGGAGCATGTGACGTATTCGTGATTTCCGTTTCTTGCCAGGTGGTCGCTTGCTATTGAGGATGGTTTGACTTTCATTAATTGTTTGATATTATTCCATTGGTTATTACCAGGGTCCGACAAATCCCGGGCGTCAGGTCGCCCGGGCGACTAAAAAATACGCCATGGCGACTAGTTTTTCAGGTGGCGGCTAGTTCGCAAATGAAAATATTATAGCTGGCTCCTAAAAATTTTCCCTGGCTCGTAAGATTTTCGCACTTTTGTCGGACTCTGGTTTTTACAGTCTAAACAGTAAATATTATAATAGGAAGGGTGCAGTGTGCAGTTTTGGTTGAAATTGAATGGCGGTTGGCGAATAGCGGGGTGGTGGTTTAGTTTGGTAATTTGCATTACATTTCCATAAGCACCTTTTTTTCATCGCTTTTATTGGCAAATTGAGCGGGTGGTATATATATTGTATATATACATATAACAGTTCTATTATTCATTAAAAAAAGTTATATAAAGGCCTATGAAATTATTTAAACAAAACAAAAACGAAAGAATTTTAAAATGTATGACAATATTGCTTATTCTCGTTTTAATTGTCATGTGTGAATGCAAGAAAATCAATAAATATGTTTTATCTAACCAATAGAAACACACGAAAAATGGTTCATTATCTTCGTTTTTAAATTGTAAGAAATTTAAGTTTTTTTTTTTAACGCCTAAAAGGTCTACCATCTAGCAAATCGTTCTTAAAAAAATAATACAAGAGTTTGAGCATGTTTGAAAAAAACTATTTTAAGGGTGATTTTATGCTCCTCCTTTTTCTACCTTAAAGCAATACGGAATCTCAACTAACAACTCAGCATAAAAGACTAAAATAATAAAAGAAATATTTACTAGAGGGCCCTATAGATATCTTAAGTCATAATCTTAACTTCAAATCTATCGACAGAGCTTCCGGCATTATAAGCCATTTGAGAAAAACGAACGCTTTTTTAAAAATACTAGTTTCGCTGGAAGTATTAAAATGTTCTCTTCGTTTTTTTTCTCCAATCTTAAATATATTGTTCAAGGAACAAATTTTCCTTGTACACATAACTTTTCTGATTTCTAGTTCTGGAGGAACTAGATTAGTTTTCGTATGAAAAGGAGGAATAAATATCTGCGTTTTAATTTTCTTTTGAAATTATTCAGGTGAATAGTTGAGAATAGCGCAGCAAAATAAAGCAAAGGCATATTATCTCTAAGTAAACTGCATTCAAAAACGGATTGACAATTGGTAATACTATGTGAGTGGAAAATCCCACTAAAATAGCAAAATATCTAAATCAGTTTGGATAGTAAGTTTCTTATAGGTATCAGCAGGACCAGAGCTGCCATTAATGCAAACTGGGCAGCTGCCTAGGGCGCAAACCTTGAGGGGGTGCAAAAATACAACCACCTCTTTAAAGCAACTCGGTTGTTAATTATATACGTAATTTTAAAAGATGTAAAGAGGTGATTCGGTATGTGCAGTTGATCACACCCTTCTCGTGACAAAACTTCAAAATCCAAAGGCATATGCCTCTTTCTCTATAGTTACTTAGAATTATGCCCCCCTCCTCCCGGGGTGAAGGGGTCATTGTTCAAAATTCTTTAACTTCCAATGGATCTCGAAACAGAAAACCAGCTCAGGGAGCCGTCTACACTCCGTATGAGAAGAAAGAAGCCCAATTGAATAAAGTGCTGGACAAAACGGCCACAATTTTGGGATAAATGTGTGAATTTGGAAGAATCTTTAATTATCTTTAATTAATATACAAAATACTAAATATTTGTTTATTACTGTTTCTTTAAATTTAAAAAAAAAAGATAAGTTTGTTAGGAAGGGGAGCACCAATCAACTTTGCCTAGGGCACAAAATTACCTCGCGAAGGCCCTGGGTATCAGGGGCGTGTCTGTGTCTGTAAATGTGTGTTAAGGTCAGTTTGAGAAATTGTAAAAATGGCGTAAAAAGCAAACTTCATAACTACACTTGCAGTGGTTTTGAAAACTTTGCATGCGAGTGATGTATTAGCAACATGGAGAAACATTGAAAGAGGTCCGTATGTTTTAAACAACTGTGGGGGCGTTACCATTGTTTGAAAATGATATCTACAAACACGAAGTAAACGGTTTTCCAATTAAAGCGTCCACTGGAAAAACGACTTAAGTCACATAGTACTTGATGAACTTTGCTTTATGTTTTATTCATTCATTGTATAACATAAATGTTAATTTTAACTGTACGAGCCTACTTTTCCGTAAGACCACAATTCAAATTTATAATACATAATTTATATTCATTTATAATACATAACTTATAATAAAACATAAGGCAACGTTCATCGAGTACTATGTGACTTAAGCCGCGTATAGATTAGAGCACAAATGGGCGAACGAGCAAGATTAGCTCAGTGGGGGGTTGATGATGGGGGTTTGGAGTCCCCGGGAAGCCCCTCTTTCGCGGATCTATTAAGGGGTTTGTGTTAGTCCAATTTACTTCTTTCCGTGCAAACCGCCCTCCATGATGGGTCAATAGGAAACACTTCTTTCTTGCGCGTACATTTCGAATTAAAAAATCAAGTTCAGACTATGAATTTCTCAATGAATTTTAAATAATACATAAAATTAATCAAAATTTCAATTTAAAATTACATTTCAAACTCAGCCCTTTCGTGGTAAGGACGTGGCTTGCAACTGCAACTATGTTTAATAACAATAATAATGCAAAAATTAATCCGCTAACTAATGCCAGAAAAAAGCTGCATTAAGTTGCATTTTATTACAAAACATTTTTCTAGTTATTTTCAACATTTCACACGAAAATAAATTTTTCGATTATATAGTTAAAGTTATTGAAATCGCATAGTAACAGAATGACATCCATTTGTGTCATTGTGTTGTCACAAAGGCAACAGTTACGCTACGTGTATATAATGCTTTTATTTATGGGAGAAAGTGTGATAGATATGAAACCCAAATTTGAATTTAATCTATAAATATCTTTCAGTTTCACTTTGGGGTGAAACTTGGGGCAAGACTTTAATTTTAAAATTGAAATGACTTGCTAGACTAATTGCTAAGCTTGAAATGACTAATTGCTTAGATATTTCATTCCATGCATCCTCTTTCTTGTATTGGTTGACATAATTTGAATCTTGAGGGTTTCAAAGTACAGTAGAGCGCCAATTATCCGGACTGGTCAGGACCGAGGTAGATCCGGTTAAAGAAAAATCCGGATAATTGGATTGCCAACTTTAAAGCACATATAGGGCTAGGTTTTCTAGGCAGCTTCCCTTCACACTTTTTAAAGGTTTAGGACTGGCTTTTGTAGTAGTGCATATTTTATTACATTACAAATGGCATGTTTCCCATTGCTTTCGCTGTTTTTTTTAATATCTGACACAGGTGATGTACCGATGCCATATTCAAAGGCTATGTTGTTTCCATTTTCTCCTTTTTTCAATCTTTTTACAATTTCTATTTTTTTATCAAAAAATAACGCTGCTATTTTGCGCTTCCCAGACATGTTTAAAAAAACACCTTCTACACTTACACATCGCAATCAGAAAAATATGGGTTCCTTTAGCTTTGTGTAACACGCGTATAGTATGAAAGCGCACAGCCACGTGATCATTTCGCGATGTGCACGATCTATCTTTTATTCAAGTGACTTTCTCAATATTCCTGGAAATTTAGTTAAGTATAAATAATGTAACTCCACACCTTGACAGTGAATGCAGTACTTCCACTATTTTTCTTCTGTTAGTTTCAATACTTTACTTCCGCTCTAACGCCTCTAAAAAGAATCTTAATCTTTTTGTTCAGTTCCTTCAACTCCCCATGCTAATTGTAACTGAATCGAACATACCTGAGCGGAGGGGGTGGGGGGAGGGTGATCCCTCTTTCATGGAACGCCAAAAGGCAAAGGAAGGTGGTTTTCGACCTCCAATAAACTGAAGGTCAAGACGTTAGTGTTTTAAAAAATATGCGCAGGGGAAAAAAAAACATGATCCCAGACCGATCCGGTTGATTGGGCATCCGGTTAAGTAGCGTCTGGATAAGCGGCGCTCTACTGTATTTGAAACTCTCTGTATTTCTCAATGAGGCCCAAAAATGTCGGCTTGATTCCAGTCTTCCATCTCTGCACTGTTCGCTGGAATGCGTTCAAAACCGTCCTAACTAGCTCAAAGGTTTCGTCCAAAGACCGCTCTCCGAGCGAGCATGGGGGACGTTCGCGCCACAGTGGGGGGCTCCCGTTCGGACGCCGTCCACACTAGTCGTTAATGACTCCGAGAATGCTCATTCGCCCATTAGTGCTCAATTATTATTTTTATTATTTCCAATATTTTGGAAAGACAATAAACAATATATTTCGATGTAAATTACAATTTTCTGTGTATTTTACATGTGATATTCTACCCCCCCCCCCCCATTTACGTACATTGCGCACTTTCTTTTACGTCTACTTCAGAAAAGTCCATATTCTCTAGTCATGCTCAAAATCTCGCAGTTTATAGATCAGTATGGAATCTGCAACAATTGCCCTTTTCTTTCTCTTATCGCTTAGGGTATATTCTTTCTCCAGAAATAAGACAGCTCCCATTCCTTTTTTTTTCTGCTCCGAAGAAAAAGTAAGAAGAAAATAAACGCATACAGTAAGAAACCATGACACTTGTAACACACATTTCTCACCGTGACACTGAAAATATTCAAATGAGCGACGCCGTGAAGAGTTCACAAATACATTTTTTGCTCCCTTACAAACTGAAAAGAAAGAGAAATGCCAAAGAACATGATAACCTGACAAAAAATGTCAGGAATACTAACCTGCCAGATAGCAGGTGGAGTTTGGCGTCAGGTGGTGGTTTGAGAATTTTAGCAGTGAAAAAAGTAATCTTTCAAGAAAAAAATGATAAAACATTTTTGGAAAGTACAAATATTTTCTCTTTTTATTTTTTCCTTCTTGTTTGCTGAATTGATTCCAAGCATGAATGTTTGGTTTACTATAAAAATTTGGCAATAACTGTAATGTCTTCCTTCTTTACTAAGTAGAATTATTAGAGATATAATCATTTCAATCGTTTAGTTTCTTAGTTGCTATATCTTTTATTCTTATTTCTTCATTATTCTATTTTATTTTTCGTTTCCGATCACTTAAAAAAAGTTTTTCCCTGGTGATGAAATTAAACATTACAACAATTATTTTTTCCATTAAATAATTGTTATAGGATTTGATAAACGTATAAGCATCAACAGATTTTTAGATGCGTTACGTGAAAGCGCTCCAAGTTTTTTTTGGATACTAGCGTTAACATTTTAATCTAAAAGTACAGAAGGTAATGTTACACAATGCACAATTTTACCTTAATACCACATGCATAAACTCTTCCCTTTTTTTAAGGGGATGCAGGTGCCAGGTGCGGATCAAGATATTTGGGGGTCCTAAGCGGTAGAACATTTTGAAGCCCTCACACACAAGTCAAGAATTGTAAGTTTTTGTTATAAAAGTATTAAAAAAAACAATTTATAAACATTTAACAAAAAAAAAAAAACAAATAGTAAAAATATTTACTTTTATTTATTCATTAATATAAAATTTTATTTACAGTTACAAAAATGTCCTTCCAACTTTCATTTTTGCAAAATCATCAATTATTTTGCCAGAATCTACATTGCTTATACTGTCTTGTTCTTTGTACAGTATTGATAAGTACTTTAATTTCTCATGAACTTGGAAGTTGGCAGTTTATGGCGGATTCAGAGAGCACATTTGGGGACCCTCCCCCCTGAAGTTTCATGGAACCCGCCATCGTCAATTTTATGTGCTTTTAACAATATGCTTAAAATGTATTTATAGCAAGCTTTCATTAAATATTGGGTCTTCAAATGTGTGCTTTGATGAGAAATAAGAGCTTTCAACACATATTGAAAAAGCATACACACACGTGTCGAAAGAGGGTAAGTAAACCTTTTTCATATCAAATGCTGTATCATCCTTATAAAGAAAGAAAAAGGCATTTTAAGACGAGGCAAATTTTGAATTACGTCGACAGGGTGGCGTAGCGGTAAGGCGCAAGCCTCGTACGCCCAAAATCGAAGGTTCAAACCTGGCCCGTCGGTGGATTTCAAGATGCAGAGAATCGTCTGGGCCCATGTCGCATGATTATGCCGCATGTTAAATATCCCTTGAGTATCCGTTTGGCATGGATACTCTCGGCTAAATTAAATTCCTAGTGCCGTTTGCGTCAACCAGAGCTTAGATGCCACCATCTAGGGGGAAACTGAGCGTCAAAAAATTGCGGCAATGGTAGCACACTCATTGTGGTGCCGCTGAAAGAGTTGGTACTTATCTCTAGGCACGCATTAGGTCTGCAATGGTTGAGCACCAATACTTCAGTCCCATTAGAAAAAATAAAAAATAATAATCACTAACATGTAGCGCATCCTATTTTTCAATATATTCACTTCTATAGAAAGAATCTTCCCTATTTTCACCGTTACTCAATATTACTAGCTTACTTAGAAAGTGTTTAATTTTAAAAGGGTGTGCAGTAAACAATCACTCAGGGAGAACAACAGACAATGAAATGTACGATGCATCATCTCCGGAAATCAAACCTACGAATTCAAAGAAATCGAAGTTCTATAATTACTTGCTGACTAATTACATAGGCTGTCCTTCGAGGCGTTTAGCGGAAGGTAGGTGGACGACCCTAGCTCTCTTCCTGTATTTCTTACAAATTGAAATACTAAAAGCATATACTTATTTAAGCTAGGTATATTATTGACATAAGGGGAAGGTTCAAACTGCCAGAAAACTTTTGCCATTGCAATTTAAAGATCAATTTTTTAGTCTATTTCCAGGAGACAGGAGAATGACCAAAAAGTCTCCACCCAAAATTTTTTGGAATTGAGGTTCTTAAGAAGAAATTTTACTCTAACTTTGGTGACGGCAGAGAACACAGATTGGTCATTTCCGAAAGAAATTTTTAAATTCGAAATCTTCAAAACACAACTTTAGGCCATCTTAAGAACATTATGAGATTCAGCGGCTCTCTTCGCAACATTTTATGAAACTGTGCTATTGTGGTAGTACAACTGCATGAAGACGCGATGCGCCCTTACTGCTCCGTCCGTCCTACTCTCCAAGTATGCCATCTTCTACAATATTTTAGTTATGTATGAAATTTTGCAAAATATTTAGATAATTCTTTCGTTACGATTTCTTGTTTTAAAGGTCTTCAAAATTCAGCACTTTTGCCGTTTAAGGAATTAGTATTGAAAAGAGGTTATTGGAATTATTTATTAAACATAAGTATTGTCAATATAGTTGACAGACCTCTTTCTGAGAACTGTATTGCTTGATTACAGTAATTGATACTCTTCTAATAGAGTACCCAGAATAATTAATATGCTTTTGTCAGTTGAGGTAATTTAAATAATGGTTTGAATGGAGGAGTATTGTAATTACATTCGAAGTCCTGCTGTTTCATTACTCAGTGCAAATAATTATTCTGAGAATGAAACTCAAATAAATTTCTGCAGCAGAAAAGTTAACGTGTTCTGAAAGCTTGAATAGTAGGCATTCCTTATTTTGCTTCTATGAAACTACGTTCCAGATTTCTCTAGAATATGAACTAAAGATTTTAAATATTATGTGCAACATTTCTTTGAAATTTTCCCTGATTGTTTCTGACAACTCCTTTAATTATTCGTATTACTCTCAGCAGCTCGTGGGTAGAAAAGTATTGAATTTTTCTAACAACTTGTAATAATCCAAATCTGCAGTAAATACCAGAATTTGGTTACTGATAAATTCATCTTATTGCTTTGTATATATGCGTTTCTATTAAATTTCGTTTATGACAAATGCAATATTTTAGATACAGAGGAAAAGAAATCGTTTTACTAGATTTTTTAAACATTTTTTTTTAAAAGGAAAATGCCAAAATTGAACGTAGTATTTAAATATAGATAAATATGGAATCTAAATGTTGAACTCATATATGCAAAGGTGGTTTAGATAAAGCAATATTGCTTTATTACGACATTATTGATCATTATTGACATTATATTGCGTCATTATTGATCATTATTGGCGTTATATTGCGTCATTATTACTCATAATTGACATTCTATCACGTCATTATTGATCATTCTTGACGTTATATTGCGTCATTATTACACAATAGTGACATTACATTGCGACATCATTTATCATTGTTGACATTATATAACGACATTGACATTGTATTGCGTCATTATTTCTCATTATTGACGTTATATTGCGTCATTTTCACTCATTGTTGACATTACATTACGTCATTATTGATCATTCTTGACGTTATATTGCGTCATTATTACTCATTATTGACAATTTATTGCGACATTATTGATCATTACTGACATTATATTACGACATTATTGATCATTATTGTCATTATATTGCGACAATATTGATCATTAATGACATTATATCGCGACATTATTGACATTATATTACGACATTATTGACATTATATTGCGACATTATTGATCATTATTGACATTATATTGCGACATTATTGATCATTATGATCTGATTTGACATTATTGATCTCCGTTACAAAGCTACTAGTAAGCAAATAATAACAGCAAAAGTTGCGAAGAATCATTCCATTTTATTCATCCTATTCCATAACACGAGTTATCTTTGGCTCTTTCACAGAACTCAACCGATAACTCCTCAACTGATAACTCGTATGAAAAAGCGCATCAAAATATAACTGAATGTACTTAACTTTAAACTGAATAGAAATTGGATCTTTCCCACGGCGTGGCAACGCGATATTTTATTTCGTCTGTGGCAGGTGTTAACCTTCGGCAATCAACGTTAATGATTGGCTTTTTATCTTATAATGAATGCCATCTGCACACATTCTGAGCAAGCGCAGGTTTTATACACACCTAACAATTTATTTTCAAAGCACTAAGAAAAGGAATTAAAAAATAAAAATAAATAAAAATAAACGAATTTTCACGATTTTCTGATGCAATAAGCTTAAATCAGGAAAGTAAGATTAACAAGAATTTCAGGGAAACTAAATAAAAATTTTTGTGTTGAACATTAATAAGAGTAAAACTATGAAAAGACGACATATCGCTTGGTGTCGGGAGCAATTAGTTTTAAAAGCAGGGATTTTCAGTTGTGTATGGGACGCAAACACAATTATTAATTGTTACTAGAGTTCGCTCAACAGTCGAAATAATTAAATTTATCATTGAAGTCATTATACTATTTATATAATTATGTAAGTAATATTCATCAAATTCGGCGATTACGTCAAGTTTACTTTGCACATTTCTTAAATCAATTGTATTGCAATTCATTGTCGACGCAGGGCCAATTGCGCTCATAAATGTAGTCGTGTGTACTTCTAATATTTCGCACGAAGTTGAGAGGCAGTTGAATGAAACTTAAATGTTTGTATACGTATACGTATTCTCATTTTTCATTCCATTGTTTCAGAGAATCCATCTCTCAAACTCGTATTAAAATTGCTTTTAGTATTACTGCTCAGTGGCAACAAACTCTTTTCTGCAATGATTTTTATATTTTTACCTAATAATTTAGTCAAACGAGACATGTTGCCATCTGCTCATTTTTCATTTCCTTTCTTCAGAGAAGCCTTCACTCAAACTTCTTATTATAATTGCTTTTAATATTACTGCTTAACAAACTTTTTAACAATGAGTTTTATATTTATTACCTAATAATTTGAGCAACGAAGACATGTTGCCATCTGCTATCTATAAAAATATAACATTACAATTATATATGAGGCTTGCTTGATAAAAGAAAAGGACAAATAGGTAACTAATAGTCAACTATTTCCAAAATTTTTTAATTGATATCACTAAAACTCGTTAATAGCTACTAAACAACAACAACAAAAAGTAAGTAAATCGCTTGAAAAACAAAAATTACTGCATTATTGTACGTGAGGGGTTACTTTCTTTTATCTATCTCTCTCTCTCTTTTTCCTTTCTGATGATAAAATTTAAAAGAAGAATATGTCTATTCAAACTAATGTAGTTGTTGCGACGCACGTATTGTGACTTACGGCAGTTGACGAGACATGACCTGATTTACATCGGTTGATATTAGAAAAGAGAAAAGATAAATAATAAAAATTATTTAAGTTTTGTGATTATTTATTAGAAAAAAACTTATGCAAATAATGTACAGGGAACGTTATGCTGTATAGTTTTCATAAATACAATAAAACAGCTATAAATATATTTGACAAATTCTTATTATGTACGAAAGCATTGATTACAATTAGTTTTTCTTGGACTCCTGCCGGAAAAAGAAGTAATAGTAAATAGTTAACTCAGAGTTAAAAATGAAAGATTTATACTATTTATATTACAGAACAATACAAGCAAATTAAATACGTTTTTCTCGATAAATCACACGCAACTAACTACGTTTTTCTCATTAAATATAAGACGGACGGACACTAGTATAAAGCATTCGTATTGAATTGTTTGTTTATTCTACATATTTCTTTTAAAGAATGTAAATGGTTTTTTTTTAAATTGAAAACTAGTCTAGAATACATTTTTGAAAAGAAATCTCCGATGTAAATAACATTTACTGGGGAGAAAATACAAGTGAAAAGAGAAAATAAATACGGAAATAAAACGTATGAAATGGATGATAACTTAAAAAACGAATATTGAGAATAAGAATAAAGAAAATCAATTATCCCTTGTTCAAATATTATTTTTCGCTACGAAAACATGTTTAAATAGCTTATTTTTTAATTAAAGTATACTCCTACTTTAATTATCTTCCGAAGAATACATGTTTTTTTGCATAAATTTGAGCAAACCATAGAGAGTAAATACTGATGATTTTTAACAACAATTAAAAATATAGCAATAAAAGGAATCAAAAAGTAGCGTACCTTTTATAAGGATTTTATATTTCATATTTTCTATTTTTTATCATTTGTGCAGCTTGTAGCATTACTTTACTGATTGTATGAATAATTTTAAGCTTATTGTAATCGTACACATTACCTGTAGTTCTAGAAAACTTTTTCTTTTTTTTTGAATAAAATCGTTTAAGATATACACATTTATTTTAAATCGTAAAAATCGATGCAGTTCCTTTTTTATTGTCCTAAAACATGCACAGAATCTTCAACTTACAGTGAACACCGATATCGTAAATAAAGTAATACTAATAAAACAATTTTAAAACTTCATCGCTCAATTCTTCAACATCATGAAAATGTTAGTTTGAAACATTACGCGCATTTTTCTCAGAATGTTGTTTTTTCAATTTTGCACATTATCTAAATTTTATCCAATACCTACAATTCAAATTATCGTATTGTTATTATTTGTTGTTGTTGTTCCTGTTTGTGCCTAATGAATGTTTCGCGCCTATATACTAACTTTTTGGCGACTAAAATTTTTTTATACAATTTTAAAGCTACGTGTTTGCATAAAACGTACTTCTTTGTGCGTATCTGGTAAACTAAGATAGCACTAAGACTATGAATTGTGTAATTCTCTTATCACGTTCCAAACACAGAGCAGAGTACGACGCATTATTTAACACCAGTATCGAGTCCGTGAGTGAATTAGTTTGTGTTATCATTGCTCAAAATTATGCTAATTAATTGGTTAAATGTTAATCAAATTGAATAAATTAAAGTTATTTCAAAAAATATTGAAGAAAACATTTTAACAACAAGTGCACTTTTCAAGGTGCATAATTTATAATTTCTAAATTTGAAATTGAAAAAGTATAATGTTCCAGCCTATACGCATACCTTAAAGTAACAATACCAACGACTGTAATTTGCAGATGTTTTTCCCAGACAAAGCGTAGATGGCGCTGCGGACTTTTTAATAATGAAAGAATGCATAATTGGATATTTACATGCATTACTCTAATATATGCCCCACTGTTCGTAGATTTTATAATTATCTATTTAACGAACTGAAATGGGGACCGCTCAAAATAATTTATACTTAAAAGTAAACTTTTGAAAAAGGTACACCAGCTTGATGCCTCTTTAATAATTTGGAGTACCTTTCCGTTTCGGGCGGGGCGGGGATGGCGATGGTTATTTTTTTGTTCTTTTTTTTTTGTTCTTTTTGACGCCAAGATCTGACTTGCAAGATGTTTGCTGCCAAACCGGAAATAAAATTTGATCGTAAAACTAAAGAAAACCCGATTCTACACGGAAACGGTAGATTCGACTTCAAGGGATGGGAAAGAGGGAGGCCAAAATTTTCCAAATCCTAAACGAGCAGTTAAGTCCCTTTTGTTTCAAAAGAGAAGCGTCCAAAGATATAAAATTGCATAAAAAAAGAGCATTTGGAGTTCATTGGATGATGCATTGTATAAAAGGTTAGAGCGCCTGCTAAGTCAATCTCACAATCCAGTTTCGTGGAAGACGAACGTGGATGCAAGGAACGCCAGGAACTCAAGCAAAGAACCTGATGCCAGACCTGTCACGACACACCGGGAGGCGACGCAGACAACCTTCGCACTGACGTGTTAGAGTCCGCCTTATATTAGTATAAGAATGGTACGAACAGCTCAGGTGGACCTACAGTTTAGAGTGGAATCCGAACCACTCGGACAGGATCGGTTTTCCGATCAAAGACATCCATGCCCTTGCCGGGATTCGAACCCGGGACCCTCGCTTCGGGAGCTTCTTGCTCTACCGACTGCGTCAGGGGGCCGGCAATAGTTAAAGTTCTTTACTGTCTTATAAAGTGAAGAAAAGTAATAATATAGCAGGAATGATGCATTGTTGTCCTTAAAGTAACAATACCAACGACTTTAATTTGCAGATGTTTTTCTCAGACAAAGCGTAGATGGCGCTGCGGACTTTTTAATAATAAAACCATGCATAATTGGATGTTTACATGCATTACTCTAATATATGCCCCACAGTTCGTAGATTTTATTATTATCTATTTAACGAACTGAATTGGGGACCGCGTAAAATCGTTTATACTTAAAAGTAAACTTTTGAAAAAGGTACACCAGCTTAATGCTTCTTTAATAATTTGGAGTACCTTTCCGTTTCGGGCGGGGATGGCGATGGTTATATTTTTGTTTTTTTTTTGACGCCAAGATGTGACTCGCAAGATGTCTGCTGCGTAACTGGAAATAATATTTGATCGTCAAACTAAGGAGTACCCGATTCTACACCGAAACGGTAGATTCGACTTCAAGGGATGGGACAAAGGGTGGCCATAATTTTCCAAATCCTAAACGAGCAGTAAAGTCTCTTTTGTTTCGAAAGAGAAGCGTTCAAAAATATAAAATTGCATAAAAGACGAGCATTTGGAGCTCATTGGATGATGCATTGTATAAAAGGTTTGAGCGGCCGCTAAGTCAATCTCACAATCCAGTTTCGTGGAAGACGAACGTGGATGCAAGGAACGCCAGGAACTCATGCAAAGAACCTGATGCCAGATCTGTCACGACACACCGGGAGGCGAAGCAGACAACCTTCGCACTGATGTCTTAGAGGCCGCCTTATATTAGTGTGAGAATGGTACGAACCGCTCAGACGGACCTACAGTTTAGAGTGGAATCCGAACCACTGGGACAGCATCGGTTTTCCGATCAAAGACATCCATGCCCTTGCCGGGATTCGAACCCGGGACCCTCGCTTCGGGAGCTTCCTGCTCTACCGACTGCGTCAGGGGGCCGACAATAGTTAAAGCTCTTCACTGTCTTATAAAGTGAAGAAAAGTAATAATATAGCAGGAATGATGCATTGTTTCCCTTAAAGTAACAATACCAACGACCTTAATTTGCAGATGTTTTCCCCAGACAAAGCGTAGATGGCGCTGCGGACTTTTTAATAATAAAACCATGCATAATCGGATGTTTACATGCATTACTCTAATATATGCCCCACTGTTCGTAGATTTTTTAATTATCTATTTAACGAACTGAAATGGGGACCACGCAAAATCATTTATACTTAAAAGTAAACTTTTGAAAAAGGTACACCAGCTTGATGCCTCTTTAATAATTTGGAGTACCTTTACGTTTCGGGCGGGGCGGGGATGGCTAGGTTTTTTTTTTTTTTGTTCTTTTTGACGCCAAGATGTGACAGTAGCTTTCTGAAATACATCAAAATATTAGAATGAGATTTAGATTGGTTCAAAATATTAGAATACTTTTTCTTACGCAATCTATTTTGGCCATTGAGAAATAAATCTGATTTGAATCCGTCTATTATTATTATTATAACTAAAGCAACAAACTTGCTTATCATGTTCCCCAAACCTACGTTGGGAAAAAGTTTCTAGCACGGAAACCATGACGACCAGACGATTAAAAGGTACAGTTGTGTGACCTTGACGCGCCTATGCTAATTGCACAGCCTATAACATTTTTATAAATTGAAGTTTCTGTTTTTAAGTATATTTAATCGTTATTCTTATTTTTGTTTGTTTGTTTGTTTACGACCATTTCAGGTCACATAAATATTCGAGTTTACTTGCTATTCTCAAGGATATGCCTCAAACTCTCGTCCAATATGACAGATAGAACAAGACAGCACAACAGATTTTAATATACAAAGAAGGAAATACACCCAGGACAAAGGTGGGAATCGAACCCACGCCTCTTTCTCTCCGCGCAGTTCTTATTTTTTTAATGTGAAAAACATTCCAGATTGATTTGAAATGAAGAAGAATACTTTTTCAGATCTTTCATTTCAGAAACATTTTCTGACGTTATGGGCTATAGTTCTTCCAATCATTAGGTGGACATCACATATCCTCTCATGTCACAAGCTCCTTCAGAGCAATAATAAGCTAGAGAAGGAACCTATAACTGTTAATACGTATTAAGACTCGGGCTCTTAATCTTCATTGGACAGGGCGCTGATAGCAGCTGGGACTTAATAGATTATGACAGATTCTTTTTTAAGCCACAGAGTAAATTCTAATTGACCTAGCAATTGAAATCGAACATGAGGTATCGAAACATGAGATAGGACATCAAACATGAGTTCAAAAACCAATTATCTAAATCAAAACTAATTTTACAGGAGAGACAAAAAAATAAATTATTTGTTATCAATTTATCAAGTTTTTTTTTTTTTTTTTTCACTTTTTAACCTACTTTCCCGTAAAACTAAAAATAAATTTTAAAAAAGGTGCAAAATATGGCTTAATGTTTTGTAAAAATATCGTTAAAAATAAAAAAAAGTAAAAAATAAGTAAAGAAATTAAATAAAGATTGAAAAATAAAAATTGAAAGTAGGGTTTTGAGATGGGTAAAATGCGTGTGTGTGCCCGCCCCTAAAAACTTTTGAGAGAATTGTCCTCTTCGAAATATTTTTTTTTTTTTTTTTTGCATTTGAAAGATTTCAGAGAGGACATTGTGGTTTCATATTTTACTTTTTTATTCGAACAATTTATCGTTAAATTTTTAACAGTTCTAAAAAATTAGCGAGCATGGGAAAATATGAAGCAAATCGTATAAACCCTGGATATATCCAAATTCCCTTAAACAATTTTGGGAAGAGAACATGATTTTTCTGTTTTTTTTTTTTTTTTCTTCTCTTGATTTAAGCAATTCTGATCAGTTCAAAAAATTTTAACATTAGCGCCTACGGGATAGTTTCATTCCTATAATTCCTGATCTAAGTATCTAAGATACGTATTTCCTTGGAACAAACTTTATCGGGAGGATCTTATGACGTGAAACATGTACAGATCAATGGTGTAGTGCTGAAAAAAAAGTTGGGGAAACGCTTATGCATCTGAACATAAGTGATTGAAATTAAAAGTGGGGGGCGCTTATGTTAAAATTTAACAAATGTGGGGGGTCCCTTGTATTAAAATGAAAAGGTAGGGGGGACGCCGTCCCCCTGAGTCCCCCTCGACTACACCACTGGTACAGATACCAAGTTCATTCAAAACTAAACGAGACTAGCATCCCAGGAATACTTTTATCTGGATTTTTAAGGACATTTCTGAAAAAATGAATGAGTGTAGGAATAAATGAATGAATGAATAAATAAATGACTGAAAGAATGAAAGAATAAATGAGTGAATGAATGAGTAAAATAATAAATGAATAAATGAATGAATGAATAATTGAGGGAATTAATGAGTGAAAGAATAAATGAGTGAATGAATGAGTGAAGGAATATATATTAACCGTCGAAAAAGGTATACTTAAAGTAATTAAGAACTAAAGCTAGATGTGAAAGAGACAGATAGATTATAAATTTGAAGTTAATGCATACGGGAAACCGAGAAAGTAGGCTCGTATAAGTTCTAGACGGAACTCCTTTGTTAGATATGACCGTGAGATTATTTGATTTTAATCGACATCTAAAGATAATCGAAGTCGGATAACATCATACTTGATAATGCTGTCAGAAATAAATTAGCTGGAAATAATTTTTTACAGGCCCGTACCAATCACATTTTGCCACTTGTTAGCGCAAATGTTCATATGTGATGACACTTACTTATCGTTTTACACACCACAATTAAAGATAGAAATGCTGCAATTTCAAGGGTGAGTTTCGAACGGAAAACGGTAATAATTCCTGTTACACCTGTTTAGCAGTCTATTAAGATGCAGTCGTTAAGTTTCTACTATAAAGCATGAATATTAAATTGAGCATTCATCAAGATATTTAGGAATGTTCCATTCATCAAGAATGTTTCATGGATTTTCTATGTTTCAACGGGAAGTAATTATAAGTTTGAAGTGTTACGTTGTGTTTCTTAATTTCTTCTAATAAGCATCGCAGCAATGCCTCGAGACCAAAATGGACAGACATTTCACAAACATTCAGTTTAAACGTGAGAGTTGTTTCCCCGTCCATTGATTATTAATATTGAGATTCTTATAACTCGATTTCTATCTGTTCTTTAAAGAACCTTAAGATATGTCAGGAAACCATAGCTTTCGTCGATTGCTTACGTAAGCACATAATATTTTTATCATATTAAGAACGGCAATGAAAACCCTTTTTTTAAAAAGCCGTTTAGGAGTTCCATTTGGGGATATCGTGATTTTAGTAATAAAGAAGCTTATTTGGTAGAACATTCCAAAAAAAAAAAATGGTATATTCTTATATTACAGTCGAAGTCGGTTGTTAGGAGTCCATATTTAACGAGAGCACGGGTTAACCAATGGGAATTAATACAAATGACTGACAATGTTAAAAGCTCTTTATAAAACCCGATTATTGCATACATTACTCGGATATAGTGAGCATTTTATTTGTGATAACTTCTTCAGATTTTTTTCCTTACAACAAGTTTTGGGCGATATCATTGAAATATTCGTATCAGAAAAAATGAAATATTGCGAAAATCGGATAACGAAATGAAAGATGTGGAAATTTGCTGGAATAATGGCTTACTTTCATCTATAGTTTCAAGATGACGATTGCCAGCAAACACGAAGCAGAAATTTTCCAATTGTTATTCCGTAATATTTGAATGTACAGTAATCCCGATTACAGCGTACACTTGGATTGAACAGTTAAAGTGCCTCAGCCTCCTCACTCCCGTTACAATCAAGTTTGACTGCATTTCCTTTATTGAAAAATATTGATATGTATCCTCCAAATATATGTATCCTCCAGTACCTCCTTCAACGACCCGTATGTACATATCTTCTAGATGGAGAGCCTCACAAAATTTTATTTTATCTTTCAGGCAATATATATGTGACATATAAAAAACCTTTTATCACTTGAGAATATATTATATTTGTTAAATATGATATATTAATTTTAAACTATATAATACCAATGAAAATAATATGTTTAGAGATATCAAATAAAAATAAGAATGTATAATATACAGTCGAGCCCGCCCAATGAACTAGCCATTTTGCAAGAAAAATATTTTAACAAGCGGGATATTCCATTATCCGGGGTCACAGAAACACTATACTATGGTTTGGTATATTGAAAATTTATTACATTAAGCGGGATATTCTTTTATTCGATATTCTATAAAGCGGGATATTCTTTTAACCGATATTCTATTAAGCTCGTTAGTCTGTATTAAACCATTAGCCTTACTTTAATACTACAACAAAACTGTTAAGCGTTGATGTGAATTGTCTGAATCCAATATATGCAATAAATGATTTAAAATAAATTCATCATAATTAATAAGAGAAAAATATTAATCCTCTCACAAAATATTTTTTTTTAAAAAGGAATTATTCTCCAAGTTAATTACTTTTTAATGCATGCAAAATGAACATCATTCCTTTGAAATGGGTTAATAAAGAAGCCATTAAAAACTGACGTTGTCAAAATAACAATGCTAAAACAAATTTATAAAAAACATACTTACCTATAGTAAATAATAAAGCTTTTGCGAACTTTATTAATAAGTTGGGAGCAATTATCTTCGGAAAGAATATTTAATTATTTATGAAGAATAAATTATTTTTGTTAAAGTAGTGTACTTAATCAACAGCTGCAAACTTTGGCATCTTGTTGTGATTAAAAATAAATTTAATCTGCTTTATCTTCTATATTAGGTTTAAAAACCTTACAACAGAAATAAAAGGCATAGGAAAAAGAGAGACATCATTCTGGGAATATTAAAATTACAGCATTATTATTGTTTTCATAATAAAAGCACGAGCGTTTAAGTTTAACAAAGGTTTAAGTTTAATACAACAATATTTGCAATTTTAGTTATTCAAAACTTTGAAAACATTGAGGTACGATTCATTTTGAAGATGTGTTGTGATTAATATACTTATAATGCAAGACAATTAATTTTCTGCTAATTAAAGTATATGAGCTCTTCATCTCGGCAAGAATATTTCCTAAGGCTACCTTCAGAAATGAGTAAATCTTATTTTATGAGGAAAAAAATCTGCTTTTAATAATTTTACAAACAGTCTTCAGTTTTAGTGATACCACATTCCAGTCTAAATTCTACCAGTAATTTGACCATTTTTAAAAATGAATACGATTCTAAAATTTGTATTGTTTGCTCCGGTCGATTATTTCCATAAACTAAGCCAATCAAAGTAGCAATATCATTATATATATATATAGTATATAGTTAATGCTAAACAATATATTATATGAATAATAGGGTGGGTCGAAAAAAAGTAATGTTTATTTTTCGAAATGCTATACCGCGGAAAACTTGCCTCTGGGGTAGGTAAGTAACATGCAAATTAAAAAACAGATTTCTATTGAACCCCTAGCTAGCGCATTGTACTTAAAATTTCGATTTTTTTCGAAAATCAAATAATTTTGCATGTTTTTTCACAGAAGTCAGCCATTATTATTTTTATCTGCTATGGTGAAAATCATTTATTAAAAGGGTTGAAAAGCACACAAAAAATTAAAACCATCAACATCTTTCAATTTGCGGTAGGGCAAAAGACTCAAAAATCGGTAAATTATTGCATTTAAGGTACATACTAACACCTTATGCGAAACGCATAGTCGAGTATGCTGAGTTATGAGTTAATATCCTATTTCTTATATTTTTATTTAACACTTCAATTCATCGTAATAGAACAGCGTTTCCCAACCAGTGGTTGGCGTAGCGGTGGAAGGGGGTTCGCTAAAATGATGTTGCAATAGGGGAATTTTTAACGCACAGGAAAAAAACTAAATAAATTGACATACGTATTAGGAAGGAGTGTAAAAATGATTTCTTTTAAATAAATTGTTTTCCCGATAATGCACAAAAGTTGTGGACTGGTATAGAAAGCATGCGTACAAAAATTGAAATGCACTTATTTCTACTATTGTCTGATTTCGAAAACTTGAATCACAAAGTGGTATCGGAAGAAATTCCTTGATAAATTTAAAATTTCTAATCTCCTAGAATTTCCCACCTTTTTCCTCGCTTCCCTATTTCCCGACGCGAAAAAAATGTAAACCTAGATGATTTACAAAAATGGTTGCGGAACCACTGTAAAATAGAATGACCATATAAAGGAAGTAGATAGAAAATGAGAGTTCTAGTTCAGCAGGGGGATCGGGGATCGACCACGCCCCCTCCTCCGCCTGCTCCCCCTGCCACGCCCCCCTTGCGCCTGCTCCTCCGCCTGCCGAGTGGGGTTGAGTAGTAGGGTTCCTACTGCTATCCTCGTAGAAGATGACGGGGTTTTCTGAGTGGAGTTGAGTTGTTACTCTGCTTGTTACTCTGCGTCCGAAGTTTCGTTTTTCGGAATGGCAACGGTGATATAGCGGTTGTCATGACAAGACTTACCAACTAAAATTGCTCATGGCGCCACCTAGTGAGAGAAATTATTTTTTGAACTCTGAGGTTTTACACATGGCGCCATCTAGCGAGAGAAACATTAATTCATTCATTTAATTATTTTTGGACTTGGAATTATTTTATTTAATTCGAATTTTCTCTTTCCTAGATCGGGAATCGAACCCGCATCGTCAAAAGATCTTCATGGCAGTCAAATTGTAAACGCGCAAATTGACTATGCCATGAAGACCTGATAGCTACAGCGCTAAATTGAATGTTAATATAATTCTCTTTCAGATGTTTTGGAAAAAGTGATCATGCTGCCATCTAGCGAGAGAAAACTTTTTTTTGAGCATAGAATATTTAATGATTTCCATGACAACGTATTTTTACGAACAGCCTCCTAGTGACAAAAATAGGAATAATTATTTTTCGGACTTAGTCGTTTTCTGAAGTTATTTTTGATTTCCAACTTAGGTTTTCAAATGGCAACATGTTTTTAGTTTTAATTCCAAGGTTTGAATCGCTCATGGCGTCACCTAGTGAGAGAAATTATTTTTTGAACTTAGTCGTTTTCCGGTGTTATTTTTAATTTTCAACTTGGATTTTTCACATTAATTTTTTTTATTATTTCAAGAGTTGAAGCACTCATGCTGCCGTCTAGTGAGAGAAAACTTATTTTTTTGAACATTGAATATTTTACTTCATGAAAGTGAAAATTAATTTACTTTTTAAGTTGATGGTCCCACCACCATCCCGATGTGACTTTTAATCTCACCCCATCAACTATTTTGTACTCGTTCATTTCATTTGGTCGTTTCAAAACAATTGTAAATATTCAAGCAATTATACATAACGGTAAAAAATTGACCCTAGAAGTGGAAAAAAGATAAGTATCATGAAGTGAGACTTCACTTCTACAGAAAATTTGTTTTTTAGAATACATAACCACATAATTTAGACTGCATTAGAGGAATAATCCATTAAAAAAAAATATTGTATCATTGAATTCAAAATAATCTGCAAAACAAGAGAACGTTTCATAGACCCTAGCTGTCGAATAAAATAAGTCTCAAATCAACGAATTTATATCAACTAAGACTATATTTACATTAGATAATCATCCTTTAATCAATATTATACCACTAGATTTTTTTTCAAAGTTTAAGAGTTTGCATGAAATAGTGGAAGTTAGAGTATGTTCAGCAACTTTATTTCACATAGAATGATAAGCGAATTTTTCGTGCATTTCAATATATATTTATTTTGTTTTTAATTAATATTTTTTTACACATTTTAACGTTTCAAACGAATACAATCTCAGAAATTATTGTGGTCATATACATCATTATTAAAGAAACTTTAAAAATAGTCAAGCGCATATTGCTAAATTTTTAACTGCGAAGCAATTCAACAACCTGATTGACGTACAATGCAATACATTTAACGAACATTTCAGCTATTCAAAACTTTGTCTTTAACATTTAACGAATTTTTCACCTATTCAAAAGAGTTTCAAAACTCTGTCTTTAACACAGTTTTTATAATTTACACAGAATAATACAACCGAGAAAAATATTTAACCTAACTATTTGCAACACGATTTTCACACACTGAAAAGTTTATTACTTAAGCACGGAGAAACTTTAAAACTATTCACACCGCAAATTTCATGCATTGAAAAAGTCTATTACTTATATACAAACTTAGAATCTTTGAAACTAAGATCACATGAATACAACTTAATTTAAATACCGTATTGCTTAAAATCATAGCTACAGAAAAATAAAAAAAAAGTTTGAAATATTATACTCAAAGACATAAAAAAACACACACACAAGACATACCATCTGCAGAAACTACTATCATTAAAAATAATTAATAACATCAAGAGAATTTCTAGAACTTGGAAGAATGAATGCTAAAAAAGCCTCTTAGAAATAAAGGACAATTTTAGCAATTCCTCCACCGAGTTCCTACTAACCAAAGCAATCGTTGCGAATTTTCAGTTATCCTATACACGAACACAAAAGCAACTAGGCAAAATCTAGCAATACAGTTAGTGAATGAACACAGAGAGAATGCACTTAAAATAATATCATTCACACGTTGAAAATCGAAGAATTTTTTCATGCAATATAGCTATAGTTCAATTATTCAAACTTACATGAAACTAATTTTAACAGAATGCAATCTAAGAAATACTTTAAAGTCGAAATACAAATTATATAAAACATCATGTACTCACAGAGAAGGAAAAGCATGCATCTTCCTCGTCCAAACCGCAACGTAGAAATGACTCTTCAGGCTCTTATCAGCTGAGTGAGATAAGGCAGCAATACCTCGTTGGTCGCCCCAATCGAAGAATGACACATGCAAACATGATGCTACAAGATGAGTAACACTATCGATAAACCAATTTGACTTCAATTGAAGTTTAATATGAATGTAACAGTAAGTCTTAATTAAAAAATATTTCATACATGCAAAGATATACATACATATAAATTTAATAATTTTACGAAGACCTATATATTTTAACTCACCATACTCAGACAGTTTTCCTTAAACACACATTTTTTTCCCTAGATATAACCCTTTAATTCATTACTTCCCAGTGAAGAATTTCTTACCTTCAGTATTATAATCAAGCCATAGCTAACCGGCGATGAAGGGAGCCCTAACCAAGCACCGACTCCCCAAACTATAGATTTTCCTCGACAGAGAAAAATATATAGTATAGATGGGGAGCCAGTGCTTGGTTAGGGCTCCCTTCATCGCCGGTTAGCTACCACTTCTTTGTTCGCGGGAAGAATACCTCCAGTTGTAACTTTAAGAATAAAGCAGTTTTAATTTTGAACTTTTTCTTTTACATGCTTTGTTGTGTTGCACTACATATATTTAGTTTTTCACAGTTTTAGCATTTTTATTCGCAGAACTTTAACATTTTTGATTAAGATTTCAGTTGATGAATCTATGGTTTTGATACTTTATACTTGTTATTTGTTCATTTTTATGATGTTTTAACATTTCGTGCTCAATAATTTTATGAGTTCAGTCTAAGTTTTAGTCGACAGATCTAAATTTTTTTACGTTTTGTATTTAATATTTTAATATTTTTGTGTTGCTTTAATATATTATACTTAGTATTTTAACATCTTCATTGCAGGTTTTAGTAGATAAAGTTAAGTTTTAACATTTTGAAAAATGCATAACACTTTTACTTTGCAAATTTCCGTACTATTATTTTTTCGTTCTAAGTTTCTCTGAATGTATTTAAGTTTTGTCATTGAAGTCAATTTGTCATTTACGTTTGAAGTTAGCACTCTCTCATGCATTATTGCTTTGTATTGTGTATTTTTTAATATTTCACAGTATTAGCATTTTGTTCTTCGAACTTTTACATTTTTCTGATTAAAATTGCTCTAAACAAATCTACGTTTTGATGGTGAATCTATGTTTTCAAGTTTTATTTGATAACTCCAAATTTTTTATGTTTTTTTTTTTTTTTATTTTATACTTTTACATTTTATGTGTTGCTTTAGTATACTATACTTAGTATTTTTATGCCTTCATTCTACACTTTTTTACCTTCCGTTTTAACATTTTGCTAATGTATAATACATGTATTTTTTAAATATTCGAACTTTTACGTTTTTTGTTCTAGATCAATTTAAGTCTTGGTGTTTTGTACTTAGTATTTTTACTTTTCTAGTCCAATTTTTAGTAGATGAAATTACGTTTTTTGGAGTTTTGCAAGTGCATACCACTTTTATTTTGAAAATGTTCGTAGTTTTACATTTTTGTTCTAAGTTTTTCCGGATGAAATTAGGTTTTGAAGCTTTATAGTTGTATAATTGGTCCTCTTTCATACTTTATTGTTTTTTTTTTTTTTTTTACTGTGTTTCTTTACTTTTTCAGTTTTAGCATTTTGTTCTTCGAAATTATACAACTTTGATTAAGATTTCTGTAGAGAAATTATATGTTTTGATGTTGAATCTATGTTTTGGAGTTTTAGTAGATAACTTTGAATTTTTTATGTTTAGTAATTTGTACTTTTACAATTTGCGTTGCTTCAGTATATTATACTTAGTATTTTTATATCTTCATAGTACTTTAACATTTTCGTTATGTTTTTACTAAATAAATGTAGATTTGACGTTCTGTGCTTAGTACTTTTACATTTTCTATACTAAGTTTTACTAGATGAATCTAAGTTTTGATGTTTTGTACGTAGTACTTTTACATTTTAGTGTTGCTTTAATATATTATACTTAATATTTTTACATCTTCATTCCATGTTCTAGTTAAAGTTTTCACATTCGTACACAGTACTTTTTACATTTCGCAAGTGCATTTCAATGTACAGATCTATGTTTTGATACTTTATACTTGTTATTTAGACATTTTTATGATGTTTTAACATTTCGTACTTAGTAATTTCACTCGACTTCAGTCTAAGTTTTAGAAGATAACTAACTTTTTTTACGTTTTGTATTTTGTACTCTTAAATTTTTTACATTTATAGAATGTTTGAACATTTTGTACTCATACTTTTTACGATTTTAGTTTGAATGTTTGTAGATCCATCTGAATTTAAGTTTCGTACTTAAACTTTTACATTTTCGTACAAAGCTTCACTTCATGAATACGTTATATACTTAGAATTTTTACATTTTCATGTTGCTTTAATATTTCATACTTAGTACATTTGGCTCAATTACATCGTCATTCTAAGTTTTAATAGATAAATTATAGTTTTAACATTTTGTACGTAGTAATTTTTACATTTTTGCATTAAGTTTTAACATTTTGCAAGTGTATAACACTTTTCTTTTGAAAAGTTCCTTACTTTTACATCTTTGTTTTGAGTTTTTCTGGGTGAATTTGAGTTTTGCAGCTTTATGCTTAGCATTTTTACATGTTTTGTTGTTTTGTACTGCGTGTTTTTAATTTTTCAGAGTTTTAGGATTTTGTTGTTAGAATTTTTACATTTTTGATTAATATTTCAGGAGTCAAATCTATGTTTTGTTGCTTTATACTTGTCATTTTGACATTTTTATGATGTTTTAACAGTTTATACTTAGTAATTTTACGACTTCATTCTAAGTTTTTGTAGAGAAATCATTTTTTACGTTTTGAAGTTTTAATAACTTGCGAATGCTTAACACTTTTGTTTTGTAAACTTCAGTAATTTTACATTTCCGCTCTAAGTTTTTCTAGACGAATTAGAAATTATATGGTTTATCAAAAATTTTAGTTCTAAGTTTTGACCGTTTGTATGTAGTATTTTTTTCTTTTTCTTTTTCTTTTTTTAAAATTTTTATGATACATTGTTTTAATATCTTAATCTATGTTTGATGTTTTGTCTTTTGCACTTTAACATTTTCATTTTGCTTTTATCAAATTAGTGTATATTTGAGGTTCTATCCTTAGTACTTTTACATTTTTATACTAAGTTTTACTAGATGAATCTAAGTTTTGATGTTTTGTACGTTGTACTTTTACATTTTAGTGCTGCTTTAAGATATTATACTTAATATTTTTACATCTTCGTTTCATGTTTTAGTTAAAGTTTTAACATTCGTACACAGTACTTTTTACATTTTGCAAGTGCATAACACTTTTATTTTTGAAAATTTTCGTAGTTTTACATTATTCGTTCTAAGTTTTACTAGATAACTCTAAGTTTTGATGTTTTGCGCGCAGTACTTTGACTTTTCTTATGGAGTTTTTAGCAGGTTAATATAAGTTTTGCATTGGTAGTAGTAGTTGGAAGCTATGTTTCTTTATTTCTGTTAGTAATGCAAGTCTTTGAGTATAACGTTTCTAACTTTTTTTATATTCTGTACTTTATGTTGCTACGATTTTAACCAATTCTATATTTAACTTGAACTCTGTATAAAGTTGTTTGCAATCCTAGTTTCAAAGTAAAGATTTCAATTTTGTATGTAAGTAATAGACTTTTTCAAAACACGGAATTTGTATTGTAAATAGCTTGAAAGTTTTCTTTGTACTTTAGTAATAAACCTTTTCAATGTGGGAAAGACGTGTTGCAAATAGTTTTGATAAATATTTTTCTCGATTGTATATCATAAACCCTATGTAAATTATAAAAATTGTGTTAAAGATTGAGTTTTGAAAATAAATAACTTCTTGAATAAATGAGATGTTCGTTAAATGTTAATGAGTAAGTTTTGAAAGTCTTTGAATAGATGAAATGTTCGTTTAATGTGTTATGTGCTTGATTATAATATTAAAGGTGTGAATAAAGTAAAGATTTCAAGTTTGTATGCTAAAAATAGACTTTTTCAAAACACGAAATTTGCAGTGAAAATAGCTTGAAAGTTTTCTTTGAACTTTGCTAATAAACCTTTTCAATGTATGAAACTTGTATTGGAAATAGTTTTGTTAAATATTTTTATCGGTTGTATTACTCTGTGAAAATCTTAAAAATTGTGTTAAACACCGAGTTTTGAAAATAAATAACTCATTGAATAGATGAAACGTTCGTTAAATGTTTAAGAGTAAGTTTTGAAAGTCTTTGAATAGATGAAATGTCCGCTTAATGTGTTATATGCTTGATTATAATATTAAAGGTGTGAATAACGTAAAGATTCCAAGTTTGTATATTAGTAATAGACTTTTCAAAACATGAAATTTGCAGCGTAAATAGCTTTAAAGTTTTCTTCGAACTTTGGTAATAACCCTTTACAATGTATGAAACTCGTGTTGGAAATAGATTTGTTAAATATTTTTCTCGGTTGTATATCATAAACCCTATGTAAATTATAAAAATTGTGTTAAAAATTGAGTTTTGAAAATAAATAACTTCTTGAATAAATGAAATGATCGTTAAATGATAAAGAGTAAGTTTTGAAAGTCTTTGAATAGATGAAATGTTCGTTTAATGTGTTATGTGCTTGATTATAATATTAAAGGTGTGAACAAAGTAAAGATTTCAAGTTTGTATGTTAGTAATAGACTTTTTCAAAACATGAAACTTGCAGCGAAAATAGCTTGAAAATTTTCTTTGAACTTTGCTAATAAACCTTTTCAATGTATGAAACTCGTATTGGAAATAGTTTTGTTAAATATTTTTATCGGATGTATTACTCTGTGAAAATCTTAAAAATTGTGTTGAACACTGAGTTTTGAAAATAAATAACTCATTAAATAGATGAAACGTTCGTTAAATGTTTAAGAGTAAGTTTTGAAAGTCATTGAATAGATGAAATGTCCGCTTAATGTGTTATATGCTTGATTATAATATTAAAGGTGTGAATAAAGTAAAGATTCCAAGTTTGTATGTTAGTAATAGACTTTTTCAAAGCATGAAGTTTGCAGCGTAAATAGCATTTAAGTTTTCTTCGAACTTTGATAATAAACCTTTACAATGTATGAAACTCGTGTTGGAAATAGTTTTGTTAAATATTTTTCTCGGTTGTAATCATAAAATCTTTGTAAATTATAAGTTCTGTGTGAGTCGTAAAAAAATATGTTAAAGATTGAGTTTTGAAAATAAATAACTCTTTGAATAGATGAAACGTTCGTTAAATGTTTTAGAGTAAGTTTTGAATAAATGAAACGTTTGTTAAATGTATTGTATGGCTTGATTATAATACTGAAGGTAAGAAATTCTTCACTGGGAAGTAATGAATTAAAGGGTTATATCTAGGAAAAAAAATGTGTGTTTAAGGAAAACTGTCTGAGTATGGTGAGTTAAAATATATAGGTCTTCGTAAAATTATTAAATTTATATGTATGTATATCTTTGCATGTATGAAATATTTTTTAATTAAGACTTACTGTTACATTCATATTAAACTTCAATTGAAGTCAAATTGGTTTATCGATAGTGTTACTCATCTTGTAGCATCATGTTTGCATGTGTCATTCTTCGATTGGGGCGACCAACGAGGTATTGCTGCCTTATCTCACTCAGCTGATAAGAGACTGAAGAGTCATTTCTACGTTGCGGTTTGGACGAGGAAGATGCATGCTTTTCCTTCTCTGTGAGTACATGATGTTTTATATAATTTGTATTTCGACTTTAAAGTATTTCTTAGATTGCATTCTGTTAAAATTAGTTTCATGTAAGTTTGAATAATTGAACTATAGCTATATTGCATGAAAAAATTCTTCGATTTTCAACGTGTGAATGATATTATTTTAAGTGCATTCTCTCCGTGTTCATTCACTAACTGTATTGCTAGATTTTGCCTAGTTGCTTTTGTGTTCGTGTATAGGATAACTGAAAATTCGCAACGATTGCTTTGGTTAGTAGGAACTCGGTGGAGGAATTGCTAAAATTGTCCTTTATTTCTCAGAGGCTTTTTTAGCATTCATTCTTCCAAGTTCTAGAAATTCTCTTGATGTTATTAATTATTTTTAATGATAGTAGTTTCTGCAGATGGTATGTCTTGTGTGTGTGTTTTTTTATGTCTTTGAGTATAATATTTCAAACTTTTTTTTTTATTTTTCTGTAGCTATTATTTTAAGCAATACCGTATTTAAATTAAGTTGTATTCATATGATCTTAGTTTCAAAGATTCTAAGTTTGTATATAAGTAATAGACTTTTTCAATGCATGAAATTTGCGGTGTGAATAGTTTTAAAGTTTCTTCGTGCTTAAGTAATAAACTTTTCAGTGTGTGAAAATCGTGTTGCAAATAGTTAGGTTAAATATTTTTCTCGGTTGTATTATTCTGTGTAAATTATAAAAACTTTGTTAAAGACAGAGTTTTGAAACTCTTTTGAATAGGTGAAAAATTCGTTAAATGTTAAAGACAAAGTTTTGAATAGCTGAAATGTTCGTTAAATGTATTGCATTGTACGTCAATCAGGTTGTTGAATTGCTTCGCATTTACAAATTTAGCAATATGCGCTTGACTATTTTTAAAGTTTCTTTAATAATGATGTATATGACCACAATAATTTCTGAGATTGTATTCGTTTGAAACGTTAAAATGTGTAAAAAAATATTAATTAAAAACAAAATAAATATATATTGAAATGCACGAAAAATTCGCTTATCATTCTATGTGAAATAAAGTTGCTGAACATACTCTAACTTCCATTATTTCATGCAAACTCTTAAACTTTGAAAAAAAAATCTAGTGGTATAATATTGATTAAAGGATGATCATCTAATGTAAATATAGTCTTAGTTGATATAAATTCGTTGATTTGAGACTTATTTTATTCGACAGCTAGGGTCTATGAAACGTTCTCTTGTTTTGCAGATTATTTTGAATTCAATGATACAATATTTTTTTTAATGGATTATTCCCCTAATGCAGTCTAAATTATGTGGTTATGTATTCTAAAAAACAAATTGACTGTAGAAGTGAAGTCTCACTTCATGATACTTATATTTTTTCCACTTCTAGGGTCAATTTTTTACCGTTATGTATAATTGCTTGAATATTTACAATTGTTTTGAAACGACCAAATGAAATGAACGAGTACAAAATAGTTGATGGGGTGAGATTAAAAGTCACATCGGGATGGTGGTGGGACCATCAACTTAAAAATTAAATTAATTTTCACTTTCATGAAGTAAAATATTCAATGTTCAAAAAAATAAGTTTTCTCTCACTAGACGGCAGCATGAGTGCTTCAACTCTTGAAATAATAAAAAAAATTAATGTGAAAAATCCAAGTTGAAAATTAAAAATAACACCGGAAAACGACTAAGTTCAAAAAATAATTTATCTTACTAGGTGACGCCGTGAGCGATTCAAACCTTGGAATTAAAACTAAAAACATGTTGCCATTTGTGAAAACCTAAGTTGGAAATCAAAAATAATTTCATAAAACGACTAAGTCCGAAAAATAATTATTCCTATTTTTGTCACTAGGAGGCTCTTCGTAAAAATACGTTGTCATGGAAATCATTAAATATTCTATGCTCAAAAAAAAGTTTTCTCTCGCTAGATGGCAGCATGATCACTCTTTCCAAAACATCTGAAAGAGAATTATATTAACATTCAATTTAGCGCTGTAGCTATCAGGTCTTCATGGCATAGTCAATTTGCGCGTTTACAATTTGACTGCCATGAAAATCTTTTGACAATGCGGGTTCGATTCCCGATCTAGGAAAGAGAAAATTCGAATTAAATAAAATAATTCCAAGTCCAAAAATAATTAAATGAATGAATTAATGTTTCTCTCTCTAGATGGCGCCATGTGTAAAACCTCAGAGTTCAAAAAATAATTTCTCTCACTAGGTGGCGCCATGAGCAATTTTAGTTGGTAAGTGTTGTCATGACAACCGCTATATCACCGTTGCCATTCCGAAAAACGAAACTTCGGACGCAGAGTAACAAGCAGAGTAACAACTCAACTCCACTCAGAAACCCTCGTCATCTTCTACGAGGATAGCAGTAGGAACCCTACTACTCAACCCCACTCGGCAGGCGGAGGAGTAGGCGCAAGGGGGGCGTGGCAGGGGGAGCAGGCGGAGGAGGGGGCGTGGTCGATCACCGATCCCGCTGCTGAACTAGAACTCTCATTTTCCATCTACTAAAGGAGTAGTTCCCAACCTGTTTTTTCTTGCGAACCCCTTCTAAGATCCGAAAGAAAATGGCGATCCCCTTCCTGTAGTCCCTAACAACGGGTAACAAAAATGTAAAATTTGCTGGCACGTCTATTTTGCTTTTAGTACAATAGTTCATCACAAAAAAAAAAAAGAAAAAAATAAATTGCAAAATATTGTAAAGTTTAAACCAAAGCAAAAATGCAGCTACAAGAAAATACACATGTTTATTTAATTATTACTTTTTATTAGATGTTCTTTTTGAATTATTAATAGAGCAGTAAACAACATCTTAACTAAAAAAATATTTTACCGTAAGTGCGAAAAAAATGTTAGCAGAGTGCCATGAGAACTAACCATATCATAAGAACTAACCATAGGTACACAATTTTGAATCAATCAATAAATATCTTTCGGCTCAAAATTCGTAAAAGGTATGGAAAATTACAATATTAAAATTCATTTGTTTTCAAACTTTTCATTGCGAACATGCAGAACAGCTGGAATAATTTTTGAAAAATGCTAATACAAAATTTAAAAAAATAAATGATTAAATATCTTCGGTTAAACTTTACGGTCTGTGCGGGAGAAATTAGCCAAAAATAATGCAAAATTTTACATTTAGGAAAATTTTCATATTTCCGACTTTTTCTTCGCGTTAGCAAGGAAAGAGGGGGGGAATGGTAGGAGAAACATACGTTCAAAATTTTAAATTAATCAAGGAATTTCTTCCGATACCCCTTTGTGACTCGAGTTTTAGAAATCAGACAGTAGTAGAAATAAGCGCATTTCAAATTTTGTACGAATGCTTCCTATTCCAGTCCACAACTTGTATGCATTGTCAGGAAAACAATTTATTTTAAAAAATCAGTTTCACACTCCGTCCTAATACGTATGTAAATTTATTGTTCAATTTTTTTCTTGTACGTTAGCAATTAAAAATTCCGTCATTGCAATATTATGTTCGCGAATCCCCTTCGTACACCACGGGAACCACTGAGGGTTCGCGAACCACCGGTTGGGAAATTACAATTACCTCTGTTCCATTAAAATGAAATGAAGTGTAAAGTATAAAAAAAAGAAATGGGCTGTTAACGCATAACTCAGTACGCTGGACTATGCCTTTCACATAAGGTGTGAAAGTGCTTTCACATAAGGTATGTACCAAAAATGCGATAATTTACCGATTTTTGAGTCTTTTGCGCTACTCAAATTGGAAGATTTTGACAATTTTAATTTTTTTGTGTGCTTTTCAACCTTTTTAATAAATAATTTTCACCATAGCAGTAAAAAATAATAATGGCTGACTTCTGCGAAAAAACTTGCAAAATGACTTGCTTTTCGAAAGAAATCGAAATTTTAAGTACAATGCGCTAGCTAGCGGTTCAATAAAAATCTGTTTTTTAATTTGCATGTTACTTTCCTACCCCAGAGGCAAGTTTTCCGCGGTATAGCGTTTCGAAAAAAAAAACATTACTTTTTTTCGACCCACCCTAATGTATAAACTTCTTCAAGAAACATCTTTAACTGGAACATGCACTATACTGCTGTGTACATGCAAATTAGATATTTGTGTGTATATGTGACGTCGTTTTTCTCATTTTCGAATATGTACGGTAAATGTCTTTTTTCACATTTTTGACGACACTTTCATTCATTTTAACCCATGTTTCCCACCCGATTTGGACAGAGTCCGTGTTCTCCGAGCTTTCGGTTATCCGAGGTACCCTCGGTCCACATTACCTCGAATAATCGAAGATCTACTGTATATAATTATGAGTATTGTTTAAATAAATTATGAAAAATAATTTCTGAAATAAAAGAACAGAAAATCAGATCACAGAAATATTTTTTTTATATAAAAAAAACTACAGACTACAGCTGCGAAAAGTTGAACACTGATAGTTTTCTCCCCGTTTTACGGGATTTACACTGATATAAACTTTTTTTTAAAATTTCGAAAGGGCTGCGTACATGTATATATTGGTTCTTAAGAAACGCAGACCTAGTGTGTTCCCAGAGATTGATACTAACTCTTTCAGCAGTACCACAATGAATGTGGTACCATTAGTGCATGATAATTTCAACGTCAAGTTTATTCTCCTGAAAGGGGAGCACTCGGACTCTGTTAATGTGAAATTGTACTAGGAATTTAATTTAGCCGAGAGTATCCAAGTCAAATGTCTACTCAAGGGCTCTTTTACATGCCGCATAATCATACGACATGGGCGCAGACGATTTTCTGCGTTTTGAAAAACTACCGGCACTGCTCAGGCGCGATCATATGTACGAGTCCCGCACCTTACCACGACGTCACGTGCCGGCCAGATAGAAATTATTACCTTAAAGAAATTAATGGTATTTATAAATCATAATTACAAGAAATTATATCATTGAAACTTTTCGCTAAAACATATTAAGAATGTACTTCCGTTTTTGGATTGCATGTGTTTATATTTTCTTTTAAGTGTTTGAAATAGAAACACAAACACAATGCCTCAGAACGAAATTTAATACTCTGAATGCCTCTTAACGACAATAAATTCGATCCGTAAGGATTGCCATCATGGAGCAAAATGCTCTTATAGAAACCAGAATTTGTAACGTTCTCAATATAAAAAGCTTCATTTATATTCTTAGAAATAGCATCAGCTAGTTTTGAGCAGAAGAACGTGACTTGGAGTACTAAAACATTGTTTTTTTGTCTGATTCTTTGTAAAGTTTTTCTTGAATCTCTTTCTCCTCCTTTTAGCTTTTGTTTCAGAGCCATTTTCATGAAGTTCTTTTCCCTCTCCCATAACTGGGGTTATGAGTAGAAGAAAGTTAAAATCATCGATTGGTTTTTGTCAAGAGATTTTGATTGTGGAAGTCTTGTTTTTCGTAGAAGTTTATGTATAAATATATTTGCGTCTGTTGATTTCGCTTGTGTTTACTCCGTGGCATTTCGCTCATTTTTTTTTCTTTTGAGGCACGGCAGGGGCGGGGGATTTAATTCATCAGATTGAGTCAACTAAGTTATTAATGTAGAAACAAGCACAATGGTTTCGTTTATAGTTTCCCTTTTTTTAATATTTTTTTATTCAGATATATGTATATATTTTATTTTTTATTGTACTCAGAATATTGGTAGGACTTTAAAAATTAGAATAAAAAACCAAATGTAATTATCTGTAAGTCCTTTGCTTACAAGACAAAATAAAACGAATAAAAGTTTTTTCTAATAAACTATAAACTTTATTTTATCCTTTTATCTTCGGAAAGTATACACTATGTAAAGTTTCAATTCACATATACAGCTTCTAATAATTTCTTAACCGGTACACTTTTTTTATTGCTTCATCACGCCATATTGCGTGACAGAATTTTGAAACCTCAACATTGTTACAAAATTATTTCAGCATTGTGAAAAATGAAAAAAAAAAAAAAAACATAAATGGTATTACTAAGGCACTCAACTATTTTTGGCAAGTCGGTGCCAGCTTCAATTTAAAAAAGAATAAATAACAGAAACCCAGTCATAGCCTGCATATGAAAATGAATGAACGAATCAAGTTAATGAGTTAATGAACCAAGTTAAAGTGTGCATAAGACACAAATTATTAAATATTTAAATATTATGTGATTCAAAAATTTGATAATGTAAACTAATCCATCCAAAAATTGAATTTCATTATAAAAAAAAAAATAAACGTACAGTTAAATTTCATTTACTGTACGCACATAATTGTTTACCGGAAGTAAAATACTGAAAAATGCACTCTTTAAGATATTCAAGGCAAATAATGGTTTCAGTGACCTTGATAATTTTTTGTTCAAAAATCTTGCCGAGTGACATATCATAATAAAGCGTATTTCCAAGAGCTTTAAATTGATACCAAATGAATCACCCCAGCCCTAATAAGGGTTGAGAAAAAAATTGTTTTGTAAGTAACCAATCTTCACTTATTGTCCTTTTTCGCCCTTTTTAAACCCTGAAAAAAGGCGACCCCCCCCCCCCCCTCATGCAAAAAACAGTGTTCTCAAAAAATCTGAAAAAATATTTTCTGTATCATTTCAATGATATATGTGGCCTTGTAAGTTTTGTTGAAGTTGGTGATGGTCTAGTTGAGAGGCTTGTTGATTTGACATGGAATGACTCTTGCTCGGCATTTTACGGTATACATGCCATAGAATTGGCAAGAATTGGCACCAATCACTAAAAAATGTGAGGCTCCCTTGATTATTTAAAGTATTTACATCACCAATATAGGAGAAAGTTTTTTGGTGGTCACATATATGTTGGCATCCCAAAGTTATGTTTTTTTAATAGCCTTAAAGAGATTTTGGTATATTTCATGTTAAAAATCATTAAAAATTAGGTACTTTTAATCTCTAAAGGGGTTCGAACCCCCGCTGATCCCCCTAGACGCCTAAGACAGCCGCCGCTGAGATCAGATCATAAATTGACGCTTTCCCATATGACAATTTGGTGGGAGATAAACTCTGATCTCGGATTTTGTTTCATGAAGATGGGAAAAGGAGGTAAGCGACATATTTAGCTCTTGTTAATGTAAAAATGTTTTGAAACTTATACATGCTTAAATCAATGTTAATAGCGAGATAATATGATGAGAAAAATGAAATTATAACAATATCTGTTCAAAAAATATATTTCATATATAAGCTTTGTTTATTTGTTATTTTTATAGATTTGAAACTCCCAATTATGGCTGGCCATTTTTAAAATTTCAAAAATGATTGTAGTATATCAAGGCTGATATTTGGCTTTCGGATATCTGATCCCGTTTCCGAGTTATGGTGTTAACTATTAAACTAACTGGACGATCGCCCAGCCTATATGGGGAATTATTTTCATCTTTTCTTTAAAAGCGGTTCACATAATGTTAATATTCATATAGAATTACTAAAGGAAAGCCTCTTCCACATGAAAAGGCCAAATTGGATATCATTACCCCCCGTTGAGATTGACGCTAATTAAAACTCCCTAGCTATCTCTTAGTCGTCCTAATACTTAACAGTGTTGATATATTGGTCAAATAATGGTAGTAGAGATAACAATTATTCAAAATTTATCAATGTAAAATCCCTTATCATGTATCTAATTTTTGTTTTTCATTGAGAAAACAATAGTTTGTTTCGAGGCATATTAAAAAAAAAAAAAAAAATATTTAAAATATGAATTAGAGCTTAAAACAGTGCTGTTCTTATTTCAATTCGCAAGCTAATTTTAACTCAGAAGTCATGTTTAAGGGATGCTTTCTACGTCTAACCTCTTTAAAAGCCGATAATGAGTGGAGCGGATTCAGCTGATTTACACAATAATCTTGCTCATTAACCAAAATTATTGCCATTACGCGATTTCAATAATGCTTATTTGCTTACATTCTCACTGAAAATTCATAAGCTGGAATTTGTGATAGTATTGATAGTATCAAATTTAAAATATAAGATTGCAAAAATTAAAATTTTTGAAAAGCATTTTTACTATGGTGATGTATTTAGATTTTTATTCCAGAAGCGTTCAACGACATAAATGCTTTATGTAATTTCGCACTTTCCCTGTGATTAGACTTCACAAAAACAGATAAATTACTTCATTCTTTCTTAACGTCTTACTTTCTGGTGATACCCGGATTCTACCATTTTTCAAAAGATGTTACGTATTTATGTAACATCTTTTTATGTATTATTTAAAAATATTTCCGTATACGCTATGGGCTAAATTAAAAGTATATTGTTCATCCATATGTGTTCTTCGACTTGAACTCTGCGTCTTATCTCCCAATTATCTTAAAATGTACTGGATTTTTCCACAAGTAATTTAATTAAAAAAAAATCCTACTCTCCTTTATTAATAGAAGAAACAAGTTATACACACGTTAGGGAGGAGAACATGCATGGCAATATTTTGTATTTTATTATCTTTGATTTTCGTTTGGCGGCTGCCATATCACACTGCACATGTTTTAAAAATCATGCACGCGTATACTTCTCTACTAATAATAAAGCAGCAAGTATGTGTGTCTGTCTGTCTGTCTGTGTCCGGCGTAGGGCCCAGACCGTCCGGCGGATTTTCATTGGCACGAAATTAGTTTGGAACATGGGGGTGTGCACTTCGGAGAGTTTTTTCTGAAATTCGAATTTGTTCTTTTTTTATTCCAATTTATAGCCGAAAGTTTCATAAAATCGTCGTTTTCTATGAGAAGGAAATATCGCATCCTTTCGAGGTTAATACCGTTGAAAAGCGCGTAAAAAACTGGCCCAGAAAGAGTTTTGTTCTTTGTGCTAAAATTCGAAGCCACTAAATTAACCTGAAAAGAAGTTATAAGCGTTTTTCTCTGTAGTTCGAAATTATTTTTTCACGGTAATTAACTTTAATTTTAGTTGAATGGTTACCATGGCGACTGGTTTATGATCCTTTTCTTTTTTAACGAATTAATATTTATTTCTTGACGTTTTTATCATTTTGCGGAGCAGCCGAGTTTTAATTAATTAATCAATTAATTTATTTTTTGAATTTTGATTATTCTTTTTTTAAAACGAATTAAAATACTGCACAAGGTTTTTTTTAAAGAAATGTTATCCTTTATAGCGATTTTTGTTACTCCAACTTATTATTACTATTTATATTTTTATTTATTCAATTTTTTTCTCCAGTGAATTAGCAAACATGTTATTTGTCTATTTGGGCTCAGATGAAAGGTTTTTACGCTTTCAAAGCTTTTCTTGCTGCTGTTAGTTTCTGCAAGCAACAAAATTTCGTCTTTATGTTTTGCTGTCAATGAATAATAGATAAAAACTAATTATAATAAAAATGTATTAATTAAAACTATTGCAATGGATTATAATCGTCCTTTTTGTGTGGGTACTTGAACTAAACAAACAGAATGCGTTTTCTTTTAAATGTTTTCTTTTTCGTTTCTTTCTTTCGTTTTTCTATTTTTTATTGTTTGTTTTGTAAAAACCAATGCTTAAATGTGTAAGATCGCTGGTTGATTGTCATGGGCGGCTAATTTTTATTGATGTGGAATTCATTTTAATAAAATAACATAATTTACACTTTAAAAAGTTATAGCTATATACACAATGGCGAATCGACTGGTCTTTTCATTTTTTAACACGTGCATAGCCGTGCGGGTACCGCTAGTAAATAAATAAAATAAAAATAATAGGCTTAGAAAACAATTTTGTAAGCCAAACAACCTTGTAGTATAGAAATCAAACAATTCTTTCTGATGTTTTGCATGTAAAAAATGTGAATAATGGGAAGACTATGCTTATTTTTGTAAAAAAAAAATCGTTTAGAATTGAAAGTTTTTCAAAGAAAAAAAAGGGAGAGTTCAAAAAAAGAGATACGAAGAACATTTTATGTAGAAAAAAAAACAATAGGATCAAATTTTTACGTTTCCGAATATTAAAATATATATATTCAACACACATATACAAAAGAAAACAAAAGAAGAAATAAAGAGACTTTGAATTCGTAAAAAGAAACATACTGGGAAAACGGAAGTATTGTACATAAATGCGTCGCAGAAAATTTATTCAGTTCTGCAAGTAAAAAGTAAAGTCATCTTATTAAAATGAAAAGCGTTTCTGAATAGATCATTGAACGAGTTTGCTATAGAACGTTTTTCAGTAAAAAATGCAAATAAACTAAAATAAGAAAAATATTTAAAAAATAAATAATATGTGTATCACCGCCATTTTGCAAACAGTTATCACCCTGCTACCTGGTGAGTTAAAACGGAAACTGCAATGTCAAAAATAAGCGTATGCTCTTTCGATTGGTTATTAGAACAAACATGTGGGCAATTATGTATTTGAAGCTATAAGAAGTCAAAACCGGATGAATCAGTTGTAATTACACAGTAATTTTAGAAAATATTTTATTTTAAAAATATGTTTCACACATAGTGCAACGAAGGACAAAATTGGAAAATCAAACAAAGCACATAAAAATATTGCCATCCTAAAAAGGAAATATGGAAACGAAAGAAAAACAAAATCATAGCATTACTATGAAGTCAGAGTTTCAGGCAAAACTTATGCAGCTATCTATCGCTTTTGAATGATATTGGGAGAAGAAGAAATAGATTCAAATTTGTTCCGAAATCCTCCAGAACCTGTACGTGATGAGGTTTAAGAGGACAGCATTACCAGACGCTGTTAGGAAATAAATGCAGGTGGTGACACAGATAAAGTGCATTATTTTTAGCGAGAGGGAGAAGAAGACACCCACGTAGCATTTTGTAAATAACCGAGGTCTTTAAGAAGAACAAGGAAAGAATTTCTTTCCTTTATTTTCGGACGACTCCTGAATACTGAATTAAGCAAAAGGTAAACGTGTTTGATAGCTGTTTTATAAATAGTTGTGTAATGGCTTACTGATATGTGGAATATTTATGGATTACATACAACGTGACCACATCTGGATTTCTGATATTAATTGCGTGCAGTAATAATGGTTCAAACAAAGTGTTGAGCTTTTTGAGTTAAATTTATCTTGATGGTTTCTTCTTTCTTCAACTGCTACACTGGAAGGAAAAAAAGAGCACGTTGACCATAAAGAATGGTGTTTAATTTTAATATTTTGGTGCTTACTATCTGATGTCCTCCGTTGACGCTTAAGCTTCTGGTCAAAAATTTGGAGTAATGGAATTAGTTGTTTTAAATTTTTGAAAAAGCAAACATTAAACAATAAACAATAGCCAGATTTTTTTTTGTTTTATATTTAATTCGTGTCCTAAGCTTATTTGCGTATTCCATAAACTATTATTTTTAAAATAAACAAGAAGTTCCGTCTAGAAGTATACGAGCCTACTTTCCCGTATCAACAGCTTCAAATTTATAATCTAGCTATCTCTCTCTCTCTCTTTCTTGCTTAGCTTTAGTTCTTTATTGCTTAAAATATTCCTTTTTCAATGGATAATACATATTCATTCAATCAATCATTTATTCATTCATTCTTTTGCCTATTCATTTAATCATTCATTAATTCAAAAATATTCTAGAAAATCCCGATCAAAAAATTTCATAAGAAAACAGACTCGTTAGTTCTGAATGAACTTTCTATATGTACATGTTCTACGTCATAAGAGCTTTCCGATACAGTTTGTTCCTAGCAAATCGGTCCGTTAGATCAGGATTTATATAGGATTGAACTTCTTCCAATGAGGTTGTTCATTGGAACTTGTACCCAGAGTTTACATAATGTGCTTCATTTTCGCCCATAGGCGCTAATGTTAAAATTTTTTGAACTGCTCAAAATTGAACAAAAAATTACTCAAATCAAAAATAAAATATGGAAATGAGATGTCCTCGCCGAGATCTTTTGAATGCAAAAAGAATTTTTCGAATTGGACAATTCGTTCAAACGTTATAAGGGGGGACAGACCGACAGACACTCCCCCCCCCCCAACTAAAAACATTACTTTCAAATTTTCTTTTTTCAATCTTCATTTAATTACTTAACTTATTTTTGACTTTTCTTGATTTCTAACGATACATTAAGTCTTCTTTCATGCTTTATTATTATTTTTTTTACTTTTACGGGAAAGCAGGCTAAAAAAAGGATAACAAACGGGGTTGAGTTACTATACAGTCGAACATTCTTAACACGAGCACGGTTAATACGAAATCACGGCTAAAACGAACATTTTGTTCTTTAAGTTTGGTTCACTATTTAATTACACTAAATATCTCACGCATATTAGGAAGGCTAAAATACAAATTTCGGCTAAGACGAACAAAGCTTCTGGCTTATCAACGAAAAATTTTCTCAATTGCATATAATTATTTTTGTTAAAGAAATTGTTGGGTATTTTGAGTCATTGCAAACCACCAGGTACAAATGGCACTAGGCATTTTGCGCCGAGACGTGCGTATGATAAAATTTAATGTACTTATAAAACAACTAACCATTAAGGATTTTTTTCAAAATTGTTAAATTTTAAAAGGTAATTTTACTTCTTATCAACGTACTAGTAAGATTTAAAAGTGTATATTACTAAAAATAAATCATATGTTTTCGCTATATTTTACTTTTTATTATAAATAGTAGCAATTATTTTAAGAATATAAACATGCATTTACAGCACATTTTTTTTTTCAATTTTACTTATTCACGGTTGTTACGAATAAGGGCTAATACGAACAAATTCCCTAATTTTTGGCATTTCGTATTAAGCGAGTTCAACTGTATCTTGTTTCTGCGTGCTTTTTTCCTAGCTGCACGCTAAGTAATGCACGCGCTTATAAGTTATATTATTATAATAGTATTGCATAGTATTATAATATCGTACATTTAGGGAATACCGAAGCGAAAGATCTGAAACTATAACTATAATAAGAATGAGAGTAGGAATTTCTTAGATTGTGTATCTGAGCATAATATTGGAAGATTATTTTTGCATTAAGGGTGTATGCTTTATGTTTCCTTTGTTTTAAACTGTACTAGCCGATCCCCGCAACACATCTGCGGACCAAAAAATAACCATTTTAAAATCGTAAAATTCGGTTTAAAATTCGAAAGGCTTAAGGAAAGATCGCTAGATATAAACAAACTAAGGTGTTGCCACACCAAAGAATAAAAAATTAAAAATTGTGTTATGCATGGAAATGCTTTTTAAGAAATATAAATACATGCGTTTAAGCCCCGTAAGTTGCGATAATAAATACAAATATTATGTTAATTTTCTATGGTAACCATTAAACAAATTTTTAAAAATCATTTTACCATAGCTTGGTTTTTGCACGATGTCAGTATCGTATCGTACCGCAAAATTTAATCGTAACTGGTCCAAGTTATGTGATATATATATTTATATACGTCAATAATTTCATACTAATATATCATTTGTATTTCAGTGTCAAATTATTTCCTGCCGCAGTGAATAAGATGTATCCCAGCATGCACTGTAATAATAAATCCTTTTTGTTTACACACATTCAAATCAAGTGTTGCGTCTGCGCAATTTTAAGGAATTGAGTATTTGAGTGCAAACCATCTTGATGATAACGCCTATCATATATCTTTAGTATTAAAGCTAACAATAACGTGACTTACGGTATGCAAGTCCCTGGAGCCTGATGGGGGTAAAGGAGTTTTTCGCTAGCTCATATCCACTTAAGAAATCAGGTAAATTGTTGCTTTAAATTTTTCGCTAGAATTTTCAAAAAAAAAAGAAGAAATGTTGTTTCAGTAATCAAAATTCAAATAAAGAAAGCTCCAAATTTAAAATGCTTTGGTGTTTTACATAGGTCACAAAAATTATCCTACGTTCATATACTAAACACGAAAGACAAAAAAAAAGTTTATATTAAAATGACCTTTTCTGAGGAGAAGTATTCGTAAAAACGTCAAAGAAAAACAAAGAAAAGAAAACGTACTAGAAAATCTATAGAAAATTTAACTGATTTGAAACGTAATGCATTAGAATGCTAGATCATGTGGGTTTCTTTTGTAAATGGTTTTCCTCAGAAACCTTTTTACTGCTGATATTGATTGTATTTGCACCTTCCTTCCTTTACGGCTTAATGGAGAAAATATCGCTGTTGAAACCACCAGAGACGAACTCGTTATCGTACACTTAATCTCCAATTCGAAACCGTCTAGAAAAGCTTTAAAAGAATCTCTTAAGGTGCTTTTGAAATGCAAGTGATTCTAAATAGAAGTGGTAGGGAGATTAACACTCAACTTTCTTTTTTAGTGGTTGCACAGGAAATTTCGTTACAGGAAAAGCTCGTGTGTCGTTTACTCTTACTTTTTAGTCGGTTAGCATAAATTAATTATGTATCTAAGCCATGAACATTGTTGTTCATGGGTATTTTATTTAGCAACAAACTTTTCTGTTCCCATAATCTTATTTTTCTTTGATCAGTGTCTTTTTGAACCACGTGCAACATGACTACATAAACGTTTTTTTCCTCAGAAATCAGGATTTAAACTTTTATTATTTGCTTTTCAACGAGTGTTATCTGTGGGATTTCTGCATAATATATTTCTGAGAAATGTTCAGTCTCAATCACTAAAGTTTGGCAAGAGCTACGTTTGTATCGGTCAAAGTATTCCGAATATGAATGGTGCTCAATTCCTGGTATTATCTTCAGCAATGTTACATTGCAGCTAAAAAGTATTTGCATAATCATGTTTGATTTTCATAGCAGATTAGTGCACACAGCTGAAGCTTTAAGAGTTTATTAAAATCGATGATACTACAAAACGAAACATACGCATAAAAAATAATAAAAAACAATAAGAGTACCACACCAATTTTCCACCCTAGTTATACGTGGTCCTTCTGCGCAAATTACAAATATTACCAATAGACTGCGCTGATGTAGGACGATTACATTTTCCACATTGGGAGAATGGGTTGCTACTTGCTAGTGACATTGAATTTATCTCTAACAAAATGTACCACCCGAAAATGGCTTTTTTCACAATGTTGCCCCTTTTTGAGCGATTGTGTTACATATGTATTATTGTCTTCACTAACAAGATTCATATTTTGCGCACTTAATGGAAACTTTGAAATATTGTCTTAAACATACTTATTTTAAAGAGATAGGAAGTTTTTAAGGCATATTTTAACGATTTTTTTATCAGTTTTTATACCATTCAGTTATAAAAAAAATAACTCCATTTAATGTTTCAAAATGAGCTCCATAAAATGAGTTGTTCGTTTGTACTTCCGCTTTTTCACAGTCACTTACTTCTTCTCAGATGATTGATAACACATTATTTTGTTACCTATGCGTGCAAATACATTGAAAATATAAGGGCTGTGAAAACATTACTCCCGCAGGGAACCGGTGTTCAGAAATGAATACTTTGTTCGGCATCCATCTATTTTGCAGATAACGGTTTCAATTCAAAACTGCAATGATCATTCCGAGGAACATATATGTTTCCGTTGCTTTGCTCCCAGCATTGCATTTTTACGAGCGCTGCTTTATTTAATGATTATATTTACTATTCGAAAGAGAAAATCCCTTGTGTATTTTTTATCGAGCATCTCACTTTTTGGTGTCATTCAGCTTTAAACAGGGTTATTTTTGCGCCCATGCCATTGTCGAAATGTGATGTTTAAATTGTATGGAAAAGCTATTACATGGAAACAATGACTTATCTGATCATTTCAAGAGGATGACATAATAAAGTAAAGAGTGGTAATATTAAAATTTCTGCTTGAAGTTAGAATCACCTACACACACACGCACATGCAAAAAAATAAATGAACAATTTGTTGATTTAATGTAGTGGTTGCCAAACTTTTGAAGCAGCCGTAGATCAACTATACCATTTTCAAATTCTACAGTGACCTACTACTCCTCCCCCCCCCCAAAAAAAAAGGAGAGAGAGCAGGAGGGGGAGAGGAGAGAAAGAGATAAACAAAGGAAAAAATTACAGGACAAAATTAGTACGAAGCTTAATCCTCAGTTACTATTCAACTCTATTTGTTATGCTTGACAAAAACGCTACAGGGCTGCTATATTTCCACAGTTATCTTCTATTTGTATAATTTATATTTATGTCGACGAAAAATTCGTAATTTTTTTTCTGAGCCACTCATGCTTCAATGTGAACTGAATAAAAACTGAAAATCAATCATCAATCGTTGGTATAATGATGTGAAGACCTTTAGTATGATCGCGATCTATCGAAAATTTTCCCGCAAGCTTATCGGCAGCTTGGGGACCACTGATTGAATGTACACATATGCAGAGTTGAATTTGGTTATAAATCAATTAATAATTGTTGGTATAATAATGTGGAGACAAACCACCTAAGCGTGATCGTGATCTGTCGAAAATTTTCCCGCGAGCTTATTGATAGTTTCAAAACCACTAAACAAATGTACACATAGGTAGAGTAAAATTTGTTTAAATATCAATCATCAGTCGTTGGTATAATAATGTGAAGACAAACCACCTAAGCGTAATTGCGATCTAAAATTTTTCGCGAGCAGAGACCACTGATCTAAGGTACACATAATATATACAGTTGAGTTGGGTTAAAAATCAAATAATCAATCGTTGGTATGTTAATGTGAAGACAAACTACCTAAGCGTGATCGCGATCTACCGAAAATTTTCCCGAGATCTTATCGACAGTTTGGAGACCTCTGATCTAGTGTACACATATATATAGTTGAATTTGGTTTAAAATCAATTATCAATCGTTGGTATAATAATGTGAAGACAAACTACCCAAGCGTGATCGCGATCTATCAAAACATTTCCCGAGATCTTATCGACAGTTTAAAGACGACTAATCTAAGGTACACATATACTCACTTGAATTTGGTTAACACTCCGTCGGGTACGCTCCAAACTTTGCACCATCGGGCGCGCTGTATCTCACAGATACATTTCGTAATAGCAATGTGTAAATTTAATTAAGAAAGTTTTTTAAAATGTTTTTTTGCTTTTGGTACATGGCTCCACCTCCCATACACTATCTCTCCTTTATTTCCTTTATTTCAATACAAAATACAATGAAAATATTAAATTACAACGCAAATACTTACAAGCAAAAATAAATGTAAAGTAATAAAATATATGCGTACAATAGGTGTTTATATATAATTGTATTAAGGGAAAATATTCTTAATTGAAATATTAACTATTCCAATAATTTTAGGAAATGAAAAAATAATAAAAATCGGACTCGGATACATTTGGTTCATCAATTGCACTTTTTTTGAAAAATATCACAGTATGTTCTAAGCAAAAACCTTCTCTGCATTTTAGGCACTTATATGGCGTTTACCTAGTTTTTTGTTGAATGACATTCCATGAAATATCCTTTGTCCTTATCACTTTCATCGAAAATTTCTGCATCTAAATCTTAATTTTCATCAAAAAATAAAATTTTATGACTGTTTCAAGCTCTTTCTGATCATTTGAATCTAGAAAGCGTTTTTTACTCATTTTCAAAAGCAAAATTAATAAAATTAGTATAACAAACGGAAAACGCCATCGGTCGCGCTGTATCCCACAGATACAAACCGCAAATGAACCCCCAAAAGCGGGGGGAAAAATCCCCCGACACTTACTCCCACAACATTCTAGGAGACCTAGTGCCCGGAAAGGCAAATATTGCTCCAGTCTAGGTCGTGACATTCCTCCTTCAACTTAAAAGAAAGTAATTTCAAAGCTAGGTATCTGTGAGATACAAAGTTAAAAATCAATCATCAATAGTTGGTATAATAGTATGGACACAAACCACCTAAGCGTGATCGCGATCTATCGAAATTTTTCCGGCGAACTTATCGACAGTTTGGAGACCACTGATCTAATGCATACATAATACATTTGAATTTGCTTATAGTGATCTCGTTTATAGTAACAGTGCATAAAATGACGAAAATAACAAATTTGAATGTGGCAGTAAAGCATTAAAAGAATTGGTCCTCCCTTTTCATATCATCTGTCGACATCAAGGCCCCTTAAGTTGTATACAAAACATGTGTTAGCACAATATTTTAATAAAGACTCTTAAAACTAATTTAAGCTCCTTTAAGACAGGCTATACTATACATGGCTTTAGTTCTGGCTTTCAGCGACCTTTCATTAAGATTGTCCGATGGTGCTGCTCCTTTGGGACGTCTTTGTCTCTCTCTTGACACATTCCGCTGAAGTTTGTTATCAAGGGAAAAGCAGTTTAGACACAAATTCATTAAGATGTCAGGGTGTTATTTATAAAGATACGGTATAGGGATTTGAGACAAAATTCGGTTGTAAGTTGTAGTAAACATTAATTAATATTGTTACGCATCTTTGTTTTTATAAAAGTAACTTCTGCATAGTAGTAAAAACATAAACAAGAATTAGTAGTAGTATTTAATAAGTTTTAATTAGTTCCATGAAGTGGAAAGTAATGTCAGGGTGTTATTTATAAAGATACGATATAGGGATTTGAGGCAAAATTCGGCTGTAAGTTGTAGTAAACATTAATTAATATTGTTACGCATTTTTATTTTTATAAAAGTAACTTCTGCATAGTAGTAAAAAATATCAAACGAGAATTAGTAGTAATATTTAATAAATTTTAATTAGTTCCATGAAGGGAAAAAGAATGGTTTAATATTAATCCCGTACTCAACTAAATTCATTTCTCAAGATATCCTTGAATGAAATAAATTCTTATCAAGTTATAACATGAACTGTTCGGTGGAAGTTAATACGCATATTAAATAGAAAACTTCCCATTTATAAAAACTAATGAAATTACAACTTTTGTCAGCACAAATGTGCTAAAAATTTAGCATGTATGTTTCTCAGCGATACACGATACCCCTTTATAACTGCAAAAAAGTAACTTACTCGGATTAACAATATCGCTGATCACAATTTTTATTCGCGCTAATACCATCGTTATGGTCGGCAACCTTTTTTGATATGGTGGGATTTGACGTCACAATGTGCATTGACGAAAATGTCAGATACTAAATACATAATACCAGCCGTTATTATTTATTTATTAATTATCTTTTCTATGCAACTTAAAAACTGTGGTTGGTTGGTGTCGTATCCTCAATTGAATCAAATCGCATGATGTGCTTGAATAGTCTTTGATACCTCTATGGCATTATATGAGTATAAATCATCCTTTGTAGGGTAGTTTAAGAGAGCGACATCAGGGCAACCCAGACAACCACTGATATCTCTGAGACATCCAAAAAGATCCAAAAAACATCCTGGATATCTGCTGGATATGTTGGATATCTCACAGACATCCACATATCTCAGAATCCTGGATTTGGATCTCCTGATATCCCTGAGATATCCAGATAGTAACGTGTTTTGGATATAGATATTGGGACATCCTGTGGATATCCAAAAACATCCAAGTCATGGATTTGGATTTCTGGATATCCCTGAGATATCCAGAATGTGACATGTTTGGGATATAGACATTTGGACATCCTATGGATATCCAGACTGTTACATGTATAAGATATAGATATTTGGATATCCTGTGGATGACTGTGAGATATCCTCCATGGATATCTCAGGTATGTCCAATTCATATCCCTGAGATGTTATTTGACTTTTGGATACTGTTAGGCTTATTTATATTCACTCTGCTGCTCAAAATTGTTATATTTAGAGATTTCGTGGTTAATTAAGGTAAATAGTTTTTCTTAATTTTTTCTATTAAAACTGTGTGCTGAACTGAAAAAATTAACTGTAATTTTGATCAACTCACTTTCCGTGGTTTTTGGTGCATAGCTCAAAAGATCAAATAATATTGCTGCAATGCAATCGCATCGCTGGTGAGCGTTGTAGTCGGATCAGATTTTGTTGTTTGTATTAATATATTTTATATATTTTTGTGTTATATTATGCTTATGATTATTGAAAGTAGTTCAGTTTTTTAATGATTATTATTTAATTACTTGATTTAATTGCTTTGTCGTAATTCCAGGGACATAATATTTCCCTATTTTTACTTGCAGGGATATATAATTCATCAGTATTTTTAATCTCACGCGTGTAATTAATCCGTATTTTTAATTTCACCCATGTAGCTTTTATCATTTTAATTTCAGGGATATAATTTGTTTGTATTTTTAATTTCTGGTATATAATTTATCTGTATTTTAAATTTCAGGTGTATAATTTATCTGTATTTTTAACTTCTGGTATATAATTGCTCTGTTTTTTTAATTTCAGGCATATGTAGTTTTTAACAGTGTTTTTCATTTCATGTAAATTATTTCTACTGAATTCAGTAAGATTTGCTGGATAAAGCAATTTTCATGTCTTAAACTTGTCGTTTGGGTGAGGCAAGCAATTTTATTCTTTACAATTGGGATACAATTTAGAAGTTCATTCTTATTGGGTCTATTGTGTGATTATTGCTATTTGTCATTAGTTTGTGGGAAAATCATGCCTAAAACTAAAGTAAACAAGTGATTGCATTGGATAACTTATAAGAAAGTTAATGAATCTGTAAATGATGTGTCTATTATTGATTAGCAATCAACATCTAGTAATATGACTGAGCAATATCATGATTGTAGTTCTAATGAAGCGTCGGGTTTTCCTTCTGATAGCTCGTATGAAAGTTCTGATAGGGAACTTTGCTTAGTGTCCGACTTTGTGTGAGGAAAGTTCTCGAAACCGTGTGTGTGAACAAAATCTAAATTTGCTGAAAGACTCGTCTAACTGGTCAGTTGAGAATAACATATCTCATACTGCAATTAATGGTTTATTAAAAACACTTAAGAAATATCTATTTGGGTCTGATCTACCAAGCGATGCACGGGGACTATTGCAAACCGCTAGGTCTGTAGCAATTAAAAGTGTCTCGTCTGGTATTTATCGCCACTTTGGTATTGAAAACGGAATAAAAAATATCATTCAAAATATTAAAGGTACAGTTGTAACACAATCAACAATTGAATTACTGGTAAATGTTGATGTATTTCCTATAGTTAAAAGTTCCAACAGTCGGTTATGGCCAATTTTAGGTCCGTTAAGCTATACTGTGAATTTTCCTTGTGTGCTCTCCATTGGTGTATTCCATTCCTATGAAAAACTCGAAAATCGTAATGAGTTTTTAAGTGATTTTGTGTGAAATGAAACATCTAATCGAAAATGGTATATCTATTGATGGTAAAATGTGTAACATACATCTTAAAGGAATAATTTGTGATGCACCTGCTCGAGCTTTTGTATTATGCATTAAAAGCCATTCTGGGTATTCGAGTTGTAACAAATGTTTTTAAACTGGTATATTTTATAAAAATAGAATTTGCTTTCCTAATGTTAATTTCACTGAAAGAACTGATGTTGATTTTAGAAATAGGGATCCTGATGATGAACATCATAAATATGATTCTATACTGTTGGAGATAGATACTTTTTGCCTTGTTTCACATGTTCCATATGAGTATATGCATTTGATATGTTTAGGGGTCATGAAAAAGTTAATTAAGCTGTGGTTGAAAGATGATTTAAAATTTAGACTTGCTAATAATCAGGTAGAAAGTGTGTCAAAACTAGTAGAACTTAAAAACTTATTTCCCTAATGATTTCGCTCGAAAACCTCGTTCTTTAAAAGAATTTGAAGGTTGGAAAGGAACAGAGTTTCGTCTGTTTTAGTTATACACTGGGCCAGTAGTTTTGTCAAATGTTTTACGTAAAGATCTGTATGAGCATTTTCTGCTTATGCATTGTGCAGTTAAAGTATTAGTTACTGAGCCTAACAGAGAGATGGTATCATATGCTCAGGCTTGGTTAAAGTGTTTTGTCCAAAGTTTTATACTCCTATATGGTAAACAACATGTATCTCGCAATGTTCATGGGTTATTGCATCTTTGTAAAGATGTGGAACATTTTGGCGCTCTAGACAATTTTAGTGCGTTTCAGCTTGAAAATTTTATGAAAGAGTTCATATGACTTGAACTCTCGAGTTTATTCTTTTAGCAACAAACAACTTTGCCCCTACCGCCGAAACATTTGGTGATGGGCAGCGGTGTAGTCCTGAACAAAAAATGTTGGGGGGACGCTCATACATACGAAGATAAGCAATTGAAATAAAAAAGTGGGAGACGCTTATGTTAAAATGTAAAATGTTTGGGGGGACGCTTGTATTAAAATAAAAAGGTAGGGGGACGCCGTCCCCCCTCGACTACACCACTGGTGATGGGAATGTTTTACCGGTTAAGTTACCAGTAAAAAATATAGAGGAACTGCAATGCTTAGAAGGTGCGCTTTTGAAGCCAGAGATTTTCAATTATTTGGTATGCATTAGTTTCTTTTAAACCAAGGTTTTCAGTGTATCTTGAATTAATTTTTCTATGAATTTTTATAGATTAACTTTACGTCAAACTGTGGGGGCGTAACTGTAGACTCCACTGTAAAGCGGATCATGAGAAAACTCCTGACAGATGTAGTGGCACAGGAGTTCAGCTGGATGGGAGCGAAAGGAAAGTGTGTATTTTATAAGCTGCAGCTGACAAGAGTGATATTTGGTACTAATTTATATGTATAAAATAATATAAATAATTTATATACATTAAAAATGAATACATAACTGTTGGATATACAATTATCATTAAAGTATTTTGAGCTTTATCTGTAGTGCTCTGATTGGTTTTCAAGTTTTTGTGAATGTAGCCGTCAAGGATTGTTTGAAGAATTTTCCTTGAAGTATGAACTAATGAAGTCATGATTTTATTGTGAAAACCTTGTAACAGCTACACATGTTCTGGAAGGAGAGGGGTGTGAAAATACATGTTCATTGTTTGGCTTTTTTGATTATCAAACATTTTTGATTATCAAAAGTTTTTGATTTTGTTTACCAAATTTCTTGTTGAGTAAATTCACAGTAATTTTTCACTTGTTAATTAAATTGCTATTGAAATGTAGTTTGCTATTTTATTTTTCTTATTTATTTAAATTCTGCCTTGCTACAGGTGTTTTTTTTTTCTTCTGGGTAACAATCAACATTTTATATTTAAATAAGTTTTTTTTTGTTTATCCATGTGCAGGTGTATATTTTGTGCGTAAATTGGACAAATGAGAAAATTCCTTTTACATTGTTATGAAGAGAAATTTGTTCTATGTATAAAAATTCATTCTTGAAAATTAATTTTTTAGATGCAACTAGACGGAATGAAACAGTAAGAAATGCTGCAATGGATGCAGCAGTGGAAACTGCAATAAAAAATTGACTTCGCCATGCGAAAGCACGCCATATGAGAGTGGCTGCAGAAAATTCTGCCAACTCCCCATCCCTTTTGGGCAATACTATTGTGTAAATAAATCTATTTTGTATAAAATAATCTATTTTGTAATGTCTTCTGTATATCATTTTTGTGCCTTTTTAAAATAAAACAAAAAAAACGACTTATTTGTTCAGTTTATTTTTTTGTCTCGGAGAACAGCAGCCTACTCTTAATCATCTTTAAGTCAAAAGTAATACATTTTTGAGAAAAAATAATCCTCGTATTGCTCATTGAATACCACTTGTTTCTAATGAAATGTCCAGAGTTACATCAGTAAATTCAATCATAATTATATCTGAATTATACTGTACACAATTAAAAAGGAGTAAAGTTTAAATTAGTATGAAAATCGTGAATGTATGAAAATTTCGAGTAATTTTAAGTACTCGAAATTAATGCTCTAAATGGATGTAAAATTTTAAAAACTTGTCTCATCTTTCAGAAGTAGTTTTATGAAGGAATATTTTTTATATTTTTTAAGTACTCTGTTTTTTTTTTATGAGCTATTTAATACGGGTTCACAGAAAAAGATAAAAATGTTTTGTCAATACTGTATAATTTTTGTTACATTTCTTGCTTATATATGTAAAATATCAAAATGTGCTAAAGATTTATTGCATATGCATGAAGTGTATTGACCTGTAGCCTAATATATATCTCTAGTATTGAATATTCATTAAAAATTTTAATTGCTTAGTCATATTTTCCTAAAATGAAGATTTGAAAAGAAATTATAAATATTTTCAAAAGTAGTTATAGGAAAATAATGGCTATGTAATTATGATTTGTAATGGAGTAATTTACATTGCTCAAATATATGTTATGCTATAGGCTTTGTACTCTTTTTGCATATGTAATAAATCTGTAGCATATTCTGATGTTTTATAAATACCTATAAACCATTCATTTGAGACCTCCTATGGATATCCAAGCTATATCCCAATATCCAAGAGATGGATGTCTCTTGGATATCCTAGAGATATCCTTAGGACGTTAAGATGTCTATGGGATATCTGTTGGATGTTTTCAGGATATCTATGAGATATCCTGGATATCCATGGGATATCTAATAGACGTCGCGATATCGCGACGTCTCAGGGAGATCCAATAGCTGCAACCTTTTTGACGTTCTGTGGATATTCAGCAGATATGTGGATGTCTCAGGGATATCTCATGGATGTGGTTATATCTACTCATCTTATCCAAGAGATATCCTATGGATGTAATTTGGAGATTCATGGCTGTCTGGGAATTAAAAACGTGATATGGCGTGAGTTGCTCGCCGAGACAATTGCCACAGTTTTGATATTTTCTAGTCCCATCTGCAGATATTTTATTGCTTTTATGATGTTTTGTTCTTGATGAGACTGGCGGCTGTCTTCCTGTCGATGTCAAGACTAGTTATTTGATTATGGGCTTTGATTTTCAAGGGGGTGAAAAGTCTTGACTTCGCAAAAGCACTTGTATCAGCCAGCGTAGTTGTATTTGTATTTTGATTGCTATCTCTGGCTTTTTTAGCCAAGGAGTCAGCTATTTCGTTGAACTCAAGGTTCACATGGGCGGGAATACACTGTAAGAGGCATTACAGTGGATTCCCGCCCATGTAAATGTTCTATTTAAATTCAGAATGTTACGATGTTACCAGCTTATATGCGTTTCCCAAATTATTTGTTTAATGCATCCTTAATTCCTTTGTAATACATAATGCGTACGAAATGCATATATTTTTTTTAAACGATTATTACAATTCCAGATTTTACGTAAAATATGCTTTATAAAAAATACTGATGAAATATTTTGCTATTCAGTGTAAAAATTTATTTCTTTTATTATTTACATTTTATGCTATCTTCTTTCTTAATACATTTAGAATAAAAATGATAAATTGTCAGGCCTAACAAATCCTGCTGCTCAGTAAAAATATTTAAATTATAGCAATTTGGCTTATTAATGTTTTTGTTCAATTTCAAACTGGCTGCATACAGGCATAGTCGGTGAAGCAGAAGTTTCTGCTTCACAATCCCGTGCTCGTATCCCGGTCAATGAAATATGTTATTAATCGGTCCAGCGCTTATCCCACATACTCTGGTGGCTCGGATTCCCCGTAAAATTGGAAGTTCTCCAGAGATTCATATGGACAGTTTGTGAACGGCCTGTTTCGCCAAGATTTAATTACAACCAAAGTGCTAAAATTAAAACTTAAGCATAGATTGCATTGTTATTTAGTTTAAAAATACTAAAGCCATTCAAGATAAAATTAAAAGTAATTACACATTGTGATTATTAATCTATTAATCATTTCTAGGATCCGCTTTTAGCAAAATAGAGGCGAGGTTCAAAGATTATAATGGTGGACAAGTTTTATGAGCGAAATTAACTGCTATTTGTAGAATAAAGGTATATGATGAATGAAAGGTTTAACTTCTAATTATGTTGAAGATTACGACAAGAATATTATGAGGTTGAAAATGAGACTCTTTAACTTTGCATGCCCATTTGAAGAACTGTTAGTTCATGCAGCTAAAATCCCTTCAGAGCCATTAGCGGTTTTTAAGACTTTCCTGATGCTCTCGGAAATGCGACTTGAATTTAAGAGCTAATAATATTTTAGGTTTATTTTAACAGGAAAGACGAGGAATAGCTTTACTACTATGTTTTGGGGCATAAAGTAATAAAATGCACACCAATATTGAATGTGAATGAAACAATAAAAATATATGGAATTAAAAAGTTTTTGCTGTGCCCATTTCTGGTGCATATGAGTAATTCGTTTATTTGTAGTATTGTCAAAATAATTTTGATAGCATTAGCGATTATTATTTTAACCTATTCCTTGCTAATAGTTCGTTTTCGCATCATTTTAAAAGCAATTTTTACAGGCCCTAAATTAAGAACTTTTTTTCACTTTAATTCTACTGTTTTTGCGGAAAAATGAATATACTTAATTTTGACAAACTATTTTTTTATTTTTAACTATTACCTATCTGATTTTTTGTTAAATTTCAAAGAAAGGTGATGCGATGTCAGAACATGAAGTTCATAAAAGGTAGTGAGAAAAATGGTTTTGAAAATTGGTCAACAAATTCTGCTTTTTAATTAAAAAAAATAATGGAAAAATAAATAGATATATAAATCGATTTCAAATGAAAAATAACTTTAAAAAGTGAAAAATAAACTAATTCTTTTAACAACTTCGATATGACATTTCAACATAATTTTTTAAGCCGCCGCAAAATTATGACAGTCTAACTATCATTACACCATGTTTTACTTTATATAGAAAGTGTTGAACATTCTAGACCATTTATAATTGTATTTGATTCATGATTACAAAAGACTTAATCTACCCTAAGAGTTGAAAATGACTCCCTTCGTCAAGAAATTGGTTTGATTTTTCCTTGTGTGATTTTTTTAAAAACTTTAAAATAATGAACTGTTAATAACTTTAAGGATAGTAAATTTTGGACCATTTATAATTTTCTTAAAACAAACTCGCTTTTTCATTTTTTTTTCTTTGCATTTACGCGTTATTCAGGACACATGTGATGTAGGAAAACGTTATTGCGCCAAAATGTGCATTGGAAGTACGTACGGCGAGGAATAGGTTAAACAAAACTTTGAATAAAAATAAAAAATGCACCTCAGCAAAACTTCTATACCGTTTATATGATACTTGAGAAAAAATTCTTCAACTGACCCTTTACTTGAGCATATATCTTTTGACAAATATTTATTTGAAAACCCATTTTCTGCGAATCAGTTTTCTACAAAACACGAGAGTATTTAATTTAAAACTATATACGTACACTGTACACTTTTACAAAAAAAAAAAAAAAAATAATTACGTAAAAGTATTGCCTTATTTACAACCAAATTAAATCAAACACATTGTTCTCTCTGGAATTGATAAGTACTGCATCCGCTTTCTGAATAAGATGAAAAGGTTTTACTTAAATCGGCAAGGAAAGAGAAAATCTAATTGAGGCATCATCCAAGTGAAAAGAAAGTCAATCAGATATAAACGCGGAGACGCTTAGCTTTGAAAGAACGTATTAAAGCTTAAGAAGGAAAGAAAATGGCTAAAATGATTTCTTTGTGCAGTAAAACAGCGTAGAGGAGATTTTTTGTTTTCATTGACACGTTCAGGAGAACCGTCGTTAAGATTTTGTCACTTCACTGAACTGATTGTTGCTGCAGTTGAGCTCGGAATGAACATTTATTTTCCTGGAATTTTTGGAAATCAGTGCCCATTGATGAAAATGGTTTAGGTAATTCATGTAGAACAGTTTTATAATCAATTTTCGTATTATTTCGCGTGTTTGAATTCAATTTGTTTCGCTTAAAAACAGAAAAATGCTTCTACGTATTATGGTGTTTTAAATGTCGTCGCATGAAAAGAGTAGTGACACAACTCAAAAAATACCGAAAATGAGATATCTAATTGATAATACTTTTAAAAAATTGATCTTTTATATGGAATAAAGAACCAAGTCGTAGATAGCAAAGTTGCCCGCAGATAGCATAAGTGTCTTTTCAGAATGAAAATAAGAATCCATTACTTTTTGTCGAACAGAGGCATAACTCGTGTTGTGTTACGACTGCTGTGTGGGTAAGTACTGCCAATTTTATTGAAAAAAGGCACAACTCCGATTAGGTCCTAAGTGATATAGTCCCTTATAGAGCAATAGGGACCCATTTTGTGTTGTGTCTGTATTGCTGAATGTAGGATTTTTTCATAAAATTTTATTATGGACAATAGAGATATATTTGGAGTTGTGTCTGTATTGGTTTTTATGTTACAATTTCTTAAAGACCTTTTCATTGTTATTACACTATTCCTCAAATTGTTGTTTTTATTCGAAAGAGACCCAACTCAAAAGGCTCTTAATTTGATTAAAATTTCTAGGAACCCTAAAAGGCTAGCACAAAAACTGCATGAAATAAACAAAAATAATAGTATTAACCATTTTTAAGGGGTATTACAATAATTAGGAATTGTTATGAATGAAACAACAATAAATTACGTATCGCAACAATTTAAAACTGGTCTTCTGAAAAAGTTGCTTTTTTGATTGTGTCACTATTCTTTTTAAGCAACGATGCGTTAGCTGAATGTATTTTTTTTTTGCCTAGAATGTAATATAGTATGTTATTTAGCACAATTAAAATTACATCACAGATGAACTTAACTAGCACCAAATAACTCAAATACTCCAAATGTGATTTTGTACATAAGTGGATTTATGCGTTTCTGCTTCACACAACTGTATCATTTATATGCTTTTTCGGATGGCCCTAATATACTCCAATAGAAGTTAAAGTTAAATTATTTCAATTGATGTTTTATGAAATTGCAAAGTTCAATTGTACATTTTTTTTTACAGAATCAAGATAAAAAAAAGGAGCATTTCAACTCCAGATTGACGCCTCTTGATTATCCGGTCTTATAAAAGATAGGGGATCCTAAACAAAACTGGTAAAATTTGAAAAAAAATATTTGCTTCTGAAGAGTGAACACTCTTCTTTCTATACCATACGAACGGTTTTCTGGTCTACCCAGACTCAAGAAGGGGCAACTTATTTTCTTATCTTCATCAGTGTCTGGTTTATATCGTCACTTGCAGAAAATGTCCAATAAATTAGCGCAAAATGAAAATCTTTGTCATTGAAGGAAAAAAAGGGTATGATGTAACTAAGTAGATGAAATATGAAAATTGATCATCAAACATGATTTGGGCCAAACTATTAGCAGACGGAACAAATCAACCTAAATAAAGCGCAAAGCGACAAAAGAATAATGCCAACAGCTAGTTTGAGGCTACAATCGGCAGAAAAGGTGTTCAACACACAACACGGAAGTCTTAAGCATCAACCAAAAAGACACCGGTATTTTTACCAAATGGGTTGGATATAAGAATAACCTTTAGAAAGAGCTGAACTTGTAATTACAGCAGGTTAAACACATCGACTCAAACTCATTTGACATGCTTTCATGATATTTAGAACGAAGAACATTGAAATATAGTAAAATGTACGTCAAAGTACTTTTGTTCCAAAATGGTAGCAAAAAATATGACAACAATTTTGTCATCCACACCCCATCCTTTTTAAATTGTTTTTTTTACTTTTATTTTAAAGAACGATTTCGCATACTTTTGCAACTTGGAATCCATCAAATTCTTGAATATTTTTTTCGTTTTCTATGGGAAATGTCTGTCGGACCTATGTTTGTCTTGCCGATAGAGTAGCGTAGTGGTGAGGCGCAGGCCTCGTACGCCCTAGTCTGCAGGATCAAACTTGGCCCAAGTCGGTGGATTTTCAAGCTGCAGAAAAATCGTCTGCGGCCATGTCGTATTGATTATGCGGCATGTAAAAGATCCCTTGAGTAGACATTTGGCTTGGGAGATCTCGGTTACATTAAAATTCCTAGTGCAATCTGCATCAATTAAAGCTCAAGAGCAGTCATCTAGGTGAAACTGAGCGTCCAAATTCTCAGAGTACTAATGGCATCCGCCGACAGTGGCGCTACGTGAAAGAATGAATGCCGATTTCCTGGGTCTGCAAAATGATTAGTAACCATATGCAGCCGTTTGAATAAATAAATAAAAAATCCTATGTTTGTTTTGCATATGAAGGTGAATACTTTTTCGTTTTCATTCTAATTCAAAGTACTATATTTCATTGAACTGAACTGAAATTAGTACCCGCATGGAGCCTGATGGCAAACGTTCCTTTTCTGTTGCATTAAAGAGGTACTGCGATCGAACGTTTTTCTCGTTAAGCGTGAGTACTCAAGAACTAATGGAAAGACTTAAACCGAAATCAGAGCACATGGTGTGCCTCAACAAGAACAGATGCTGATTTAGATAACAATTTGCGCAGTTTTCTGCTCGGGATAAATTGGCTTTATGCGGTTAATATTGCTCAAATCTTTCAATGCGTACCTTTTATTGTCTTCCTTTTACTTTTAGCTGTCACGTCGGGTCATAATGTCCCAGGTACAATTTCCTTTTCTCTTCTTTTCTCTGCTTTTTATATGTTACATATTATTACATTACATTGAAATTAAAACACTATGTTTTATATTTTTATACCCCATTTACTAAATTTTTAATTCGGGTCTGTATGATCAGACGTGACGACTTGGGGGATGTCTTTATAGGTGACAGCTCAAGGGTTAACAGTTAGTACGCAATTATCAATTTTAACTTTGCAGCATAAAACGATGAAACTTCTTAAATTGAAAAAAAAAAAAAAAAAAGTTAATCCAACTTAAGGCTAAATGACACAAATCATTACTTTCAAAACTGATTACAATACAAAATAGTTTTTATATGCACATAAGCATTTCAAATGATAGTAATATCCCTACTTTGCATTTTACGTTATTAAAGCTTTCTGATATCATGTGTGGAATAGTCGTTATCTTAATATGTTTCGGAAGGATCTTCTCACATGAAATTTGATATTGCTTTGAACTCATAAAAGCATTTTTAAAAATATATATAGAAAATGACTTATATAACTAGTAAGCAATACATGCATAGTCCATATTAAAAACCCATTAGTCCTAAAGAAAGCTTCAAATGCAAGTTTATAGTCAAAAACTAAAACGTAAGTCATATTTCGTTCCTTTCTTTAACTTCGTAGAGATATATACTTTAGCCCTATTATTTTAGAATGATAGCTATATGGCGCACATTAATATTTTTCTCCTAAATTGTTTTCTGTATCTCTATTTTATGAGTCCCGAGATGGTCATTAAATTTAAGTTTGCAGATGTTTTATGACCGGTCAGGTCATTTTTTTCTTTTCTGAAGGTTAAACGCAAGATGCGGTTACAATTTATCTGGGATTATGGATGAAACCACATGATTCTCTCTGAAAAATAAACCGTAACAGCTCGTAATGGTTGTTTTGTTACTGTAGCATTGTATTTCTCATATGTAAAGCAATATTTGGCAAACTGTTTGAAATGCTTTGTTGTAAAGGCAGCATTGCTTGTTAGATTTTTTATAATATATAAATTATGAATTTAAAAACCTCGACATTTTTAGTAAAAGCAAACAAACATCATTATTGGCATATATTGCTGTTAATGTAGTCTCTAATTTACTTCATTGCTGAACTTTCATGTAGTTTCTAATTTACTTCGTGAGCTGAATTTTCATGTAGTCTCTAATTTACTTCGTTAGCTGAACTTTCATTGTTAGTTTCACTGATTAAAGTGCTATTATTAAGCTAAATCAGTAGTTAAATTAAATCTGGCGTTGATGTCCTTATTCAGTGTATTTTTACTTTTTTTTTTGCTCATTTATGAACGGTATGGTGGAAGAACGGCAATTTATGAACATTAGAACAAGCAAAATGCAATTTTTGAAATTTTCAAGCATAATTCGTTATTTGAGAGACCTCGACGCGTTTAAGAGAATCTCTTAGGGTGCTTTCACACCAAAGGCGACAAAGACAATATTCCTGTCTTTTCTCATATGCGCACCGCAGAGCACATTTTTGAAAGAAGAGTATGCTCTGCGCTTGTGCAGAAGTGAAAAGACAGGAATATTGTCGTTGTCGAATTTGTGTGAAAGCACCCTCAGAAGAGAGTTCAGACGCGACAGTGGTTACTATACTTTCACATATGGAAACCGCTGTACTGGAATAACCGAAGAGTGTAGTGCAGTTCAGATATTAAGTAAGAAAATGTATGAAAAGTCTATTGAGTAAGGTTTTCATACTTCACAAAGCTTGAAGCTTTAGATCGACATTGGTACTGGTAAGTAGTTTAGATGGATTTAATTTTCGCCTTTTCCACGTGGCTGTCTAGAGCAGACATTCCGATACATTGCCTGTTCCTATTTCTTACAAAATAAATTGTTCTGAATTGGCCAGCAGGAAGGGCCGTCGAGAGGGGGTGTCAAGCATGGCTGATTCATGGCGCCCAGTTCGGAGACGGAGTAGTGCAGGAGTAAAATATATCTATGGCTAAGATGCAGGCACAAATGCTGGGGGGGGGGGAGGTAATAATACTAACATGGGGGCGCACCTTGGCTCTCAACAACCTCTGCCCACAGGTACCTATCATAATCTCCCGCACTTGTGGGAGATGTGTACATTTTGGCTTTTATATATTATTTTTGTATTTATATGAAAATGATGCTTTAGGTCAAACCAAGTTTTCGCAATGTGATATTAATATACGATTAAATAATTCCTGAATGTTGTCTAATCACTCAAACTCTTAATGTTACGGCCGAGCCTCAACCCTTCCCCCCCTCCCCCCCCCCCAGCTAACAATTTTTGCTTTCTTCAGAGTCCGTGTTATAAAACGTAACGAGGGAGTAGAGAGTTGGCAGATAACATCATGTGAGACACAGCAACTCTAAGTCTTAAGATTTCGATGTTTTTGTAAACAGCAGATGTTAATAAATTGTTTTTGTTTGTAAGCAAATATAGCCTCATTTCTACGTTTTGTATGTTTTACTAACCTATTTAACCCGCATATTTTATGGTTCTCAAGTTTTGAGTTAAATTCCGGTGACAACACGCACCGCTCGACCTCAGTAACATACTAAGTTACATCACTTAAGATACAAATACTAATTTTTGCACGGTTTTATTTAACTTGATTTATCACGGAAGTTTGTTAAACGGTTTTCGACCACTATTACTGCATAAATTATTTTCAAACTTTGCACAGAAACTTATCTTCGATGACAATACACTATTCCATCCATTTTATAATTTATTATAACCTTAATTAGGAAAAAAATAATAATTTTGGCTCTGAGGAAATTATCAGAATTATTATTTGTCTAATGGCAACAATAGCTTTGTTTAGAATGTTTGGATAATGCAGCGATGTTTTGAATTTTAAAATACTCAAATCATGGCGAAATGTTTTAGTTTCTTTAAGGTAAAACCGTGTAACTTACAACATTTTTACACGGTTTTTTAATACTATGAATTCTTACATATATATATTTTATTTTTAAAAGGTGCCTACTGCGGATAATCTTTTCAATTTTTCAAAACATCAACTATAGTTGCAATGAAAAGCAACAAAAAATAAAAATGCAAATCACTGAAAATCGTGAGCCATGATTACTCAATACGCGGTTGATGTTCGAAGTGCTAAAGGGGTTTTGTGTATTTGCCTTAAAAAGGAAACATGTTAAAATACACTGTCGTTGGTTTTCAATGAAGAATATTGAGGATTTTCTCCGTCATAGCATTGATGAAACGACACGATTGTTTTATTTCTAAAATATTCAAGAGTTATTTCGCTTAAATAGCTCAAGGAAAGAGAATTTAGTAGCTATGCGCACATTTATTTATTCTGTGGAGAGCTATTTATCTTTATCCAGTTACGGTGTATCTACATTTGTGACCTAAGGTTAGGAAATTATAAACTGCAGTGGAGCAAGCAAGAAGAGAAACACTCGTATTTAACTGAAATTCGCATTGTTTCTCTTATTTGATGAAGTCTAGGACTAGCCTTGCTGGGCCTTGCGTCTGTTGCTGGTTGTCAGTTTTGTATTTGTATACGTGTTTAAAAACAGTTATAATTTTATAAAATAATCCACATATCCGGCTGTAAAAAATGACAATAATTATAATGATCTAGTTGCAATGAAATGCAAAAGAAAAAAATGTCAGGTGAATTAAATTAAATTTTCGCGACATGTTATGAAATTGCAAAGGGAAAGCAACTGGAGTCATTTCACTGTTGATGGGGCATACTACATAAATCAACAGTCACGTAAATACACCACAAAGAAAAAAGAAGGCATTCTGCGTCAAAACATGGTGCAATTTTTCTGGTACAAAGTGCTTTCTTTTGCATTTTTCAACGCACACGAGTAAGCACCATCAATAGCAATTTTATACCTTTTTAAATATTATTATTATAAATTTCTACCAAATTCTTTGCAGTGTATCAGGTTGAATACAGGACCCAAGACAAGATATCCACCTGATGTACAGCGAATGCCGCTGGAGCTAGCGGATACAAATAAATTAGCGGTATTCCGATGCAAATGTTGTGGCAGATGATTGTGCCATAGCTAGAAATTTATAGAATTTTTAAATGAAAGGAACCATGCTGACTTTTTTAGTTAATAAAAGAGATACAGGGGAGGGGACGGACGGAACTAGAACAACAACATAACTGAGTTGCTGCTCTAAAACTCTGCTCGGGATCATTCATACATGATTTCATACTTTTTTTTTTCAATATATTTGACCACCCCTCCCCCCTTTGTCACATGTCACGCTATATTACATAGGTATGTGTGCTTGCTGTATTGAAGTTCAGACAAAGAAAACTACTTTATAGATCATATTTCTAATTTTATTTTGAACTTCTAATGATATTTGAGAGCATGAGAATACTAGTGATTCCATGCTGTGTACACAATTTGCATAACACAATATTAAGGTTTAGTAATAGTAAAAATATTAAGTGTTCAATTCTGAAAAAAAAAATATAACTGCGCTTTTTCGATACTTAATGAAAACATATACTTTAAAATCAAATTGTGAACATAAAACAAAAACTTTGAAAACAAATTTAATTAGCTGATTTTAAATATTTTTGCAGAAACAAAAATGTATGATGTCACACTTTCTGGGACCCCCTTCTCTCCCCTTGTTACAATTTCTCGAACCCTCTCCCCCCTCGGAGCGTAACATCTTTATGAATGACCTTTGCTCTGACTTATAAATATTTACTCCAACTGTACTCCATCTCCACTCCTTGCTCCGAATAGTTTTAATATAAATCATATTTATCCTCCTTATTATTATTGTTATTATCATTATTTATTACTAATTAAATTTATGTTGGTGATAGCAAAATTAAAAATCGCTTCTAGGCAATTTGTTTGTCAGATGAAAAATTGTATAATTTTTTTTCATTGTTTACTAAAACCATTGAGGGAGAAATGTCGTTTGTAAATTGTTAATGATATTCTGATTTTTTTTGAATTGGAATTTCAAGTGGAGCACGATATATTTCTTTGCTCCGGAACCGCTGCTTCTCCAAGCAAAAATTCGTTGTGACAGTGCTCCGCGTTTTTGCTCCATTTTTCATTTCAGATCTCTAACAAAAGTGTTAATTATTAGGATAAGTTGAAAATTTTCTTGTGGTATTTACTTGTGTTTTAAAAAATCCAAAACCGTGACTTTGTATTTTTATTGGCCTGATAAACATAATTAGTGGTTGCCAACCACAGGAAATACTGCATTAACTTAAAAGCGCAGTTAAATAATACAATATATTGTACACAATATAGTATATCTTTCCTTTGCATTCAAATAAATTGGATAGTTTTAAAAATATACATCGATTCAGCAATGAAAGCACCATTTAAATAAGCGAACTTACTATTTTAAATTGCATATTTATTATACAAGCTGCGAATAAGCAAATCAAAACCTTTAAACTAATAAACGTGTCATATAAATTGTTTACCTAAGAAGCGGTTATTTTATTCCCTAGAAATAATATGTCCATTTCATCCACGTAATACTTTCAAAATCAAATGCCTTGTTTTATAGTTTAAATAGAAAGCCATCTTTGAGTTTGAGCAATGGCCTACCTATTTTTCAGATAGTTATTTCCAATGCAGAAAAAAAAATACATGGATTTTATTTTCGATTTTATTGGGTTTGTGGAAACTCATAGAACGAAAGCCGATATTGTTTTGAATGCAATGTATAATATTTTAGTATTTTCTGCTGTGAAATACACTACGATCATTTCTTGTCAGAGATTTTATTACTAGCTTCCATTTTATATTTGGTTGTAAAAGTTGGTGGGATATATATTCTTATAACCCTCGAAAGAAGGGAGAAAATTCTCAGCTTTCCTGGATTTTAAAGAGAGGGTCTTGATATTAGATATTGCATAGAGAGAATAGAGTTACAGTTACGATCGTTCACACGGCTAAAAAAAAAAGAAATGTTTAAAATAAAATGCAACAATATAAATCATGATTACAAATATTTTACATTGCATTTTACAACAAATAATCGTTTAGCTCTAGTGTGTCACGTTCTCTCTATTTATAATTTTCAAATACCTGTGTAATAAAATATCCCACTTTGATTTACAGGTTTTACCTCTCGATATGGCCTCAAAATATGTTCTGCTTCGTAGAATTTTCAGTTGAGTATATAATGGATAAATATCTGCAACTGGAGGTTTTTATTATTCTTTTTTTTTACTTTTTTATTTTTATTTTTTTGCTTTTTTATTTATTTATTAATTTTAAATTTTACTATTTAGGTGCCGTTCATAAATGATGTCACACTTTTTTAACAAATATTTGACCCCCTCCCCCCCCTTTGTCACATGTCATACTATGTTGCATAATGCGTGAAGCCACACTTCTTGTTACCCCCTCCCCTTGTCACACTTTGTCACAATTTCACGTCCCCCTCGACGCGTGACATCATTTATGATTGTTCTCTTATTTACTTATCTATTTTTAACAAGCATCATAATTTTATCGATTAATAACAACTGTCTTATATGAAATATTGTCCTCAAAGTAAATGTTAACAATTTTTATTTTAATTTTTAAAATAAGAATACGAATTTTTTTAATCGAAAAAAATGCAGTTTATGTCAAAAATGATCTATGAACATATTTTATCCCCGTTCAATATAGATTATAATATATATATTGAACGGGGATTATTAAAAAATAATTCCCGTTCAGCTTAATATTTTATACGCCTAATTTTTAAGTTAATCACTTCATTATAGTTTATCAGCTAGTTTACTCATCTTCAAAAAAGGATAAAATTATTTTATTTATTGCACTTGAATTCAAATATTTCCTGTCTGGCAAATAAGTAGTGTATTATAGAACTCCCTAATGCAAAATATTCAAATGAATAAATAAACTGATTGCAATTTATTATAGTCAAACAATAATGAAAAATAGCTCGCATTTATGTAGTATGCTTGAAGAGTCAGTCTTTGAGCTGCTCTTGTGTAAGAAAATCTTGATTCATACAAAGTCTCGGAAGTTTTGTTGAGCAAATATTTAAATTCAGTGTATTTAGCGCAAATTATCTTAAGAGAATGATGAACTTTCGGAGTAAATATTTGAATCAATTAAGTTGTTGTCAGTATTGCTTCCTTTACATTTGCGTTTTCTTATGTTTTTTTCCTGTTCAGTCAAGACGATAAACTAAATCATGGCAAACATTTTTCATTATGAGTTTAAAATAAAATATAAGTATTCTATCTATATTACGTACAACTATGCATTTTGTTATGCGATTGGGTATTTTGGGTATTAGCGTTTTGATCTTGTATATCGTTGACTTTATATTGAAAAATGCATTATCGTTCGAGAGATCAGGGCCGTCGAGATGGTATGGCTGGCTCAGGGAACCCGGCCTTTGGAGGGGTCCACTTCGCCATCGGGGTAGGCAGTGAATAAAATTTTCTGCATGGTTAAGATAGAAGCATGATACGGAGGGGGGGGGGGGCAATACTGTCATTGGCTCTGGATGGCCCTGAATAGCGTATATTAAGAATATACATCACAAGTTTAGTGCTGCAATTTGATTCTGGCACTAGTCATGTCGTGTGGCAAGTTGCACTGTACGTTAAATAACGGGAAGGCTTAAAAAACTTCAACAACTACGATAATGTGAGCATCAGACATAACTGGAATTGGATATGTGACAAAAAGACTTTTTTTAAATTTTTATTGATGTGTCATATTTCTCTCTCACTAAGTATGCATAGACAGTAAAAAAATAGTGGTTAAATCACATATTCAAGTATGCTGTCAGTCTTATTTCATATGTAAACGATAATAAACATCTTGCGAAGCGTACACGAATTTACACACCATCAGATAGAATATACTTTACGACACAAAATAAAATATTATGTACTTACGTACGCCAAATCCTCTTTACTTCGTTATTAGGGACCTCGGTGGCCGAGCGGTCTTAGTACCAGTTTCCGCCCGCTGCTTGCGCGCAGCAACGAAGTCGTGGGTTCGATTCCAACCTTGTCCTGTGTGTATTTCTGTTATTTCCTCTATGTGTGATGTAATAAAATATTTCATTTATTGTCTTGGGCTATCTGTCATATTGGACGACAGTTCATAAGTGAGTCCCTAGACTAAGCACACGAACTGCAAAATAAATGTACTTCAATTCAATTCAACTTCATTATCGTTTGTTGGGTTCCCCGTAAACAAATGAAGGAAAATGACACATTTTACACTTATCCTCACTGAATAAGAGAAAGACCGACAAAACAAGCCGTACTTTTATTCTTTCTTTATTTACGATCATTTCATGTCACATACATATTCGAGTTTATTTGCTTTTCTCAATGGATATGCCCACATGCCATACCTAAAAATACAAACTTTGCAGAACAGGCGGTCAAAACTATCAAGCGTCTCTGGTGACGAAATACTTAACAAGCATTTGTATTGACCTTGCAATGGAGGAAAAAAATAAATTGACTTAAAAGATGCAATGTTGTGATTTCATGATTTTAGTACAACGAATATGAAATATATGGTGCTATTTTAATTCCCAAGAAACTTTTGTCAAACGTGAAGCCTTACTTTCACACGTAAACTGCGTTCGCTGTAACTTTCGTTTAAACAAGAGTAAATGTACGCAGGTGCAGATTGGGCTCAAAATGTTGTTCTTCAACGTGTTGCATAGCTTTTTGAAAGTTTTAGCTCATTATACGTGTAAAAATATAGACGTTTAATGAAATGATAACTCTTTTTAAGTTTTTTTTTTTTTTGGCAGCTCTTCTCAAGCAACATGAAACAAATGTTTTTTTTTTTTTTTTGTTTACGACCATTTCAGGTCACATTCATATTCGAGTTTATTTGCTATTCTGAAGGATGTGCTTCAAACTCTCGCCTAGTATGACAGATACAACAAAGCAGTACAACAGAATTACAATTACAAAGAAGGAAATACATCCAGGGGAATGTAGGAATCGAACCACGCCTCTTCACTGCACTCACGCAGGTACCGGAAACCAGTCGTTCAAACGGCTCATCCACTGAGGCCCCCAAATATTTGATTTTATTCAGTCCCGCAGGGCACCGGTTGGTAAGAGCTTGACTCCCAAAGAACACCGAAAGTGAAGAAACATTGACCGAGGTCAGTGCGTGGGAGAGTGATCTCGCGAATGGTTCACTATTGGGCCACGTACGCTAACGGGAGCTGGTGCACACAACATCTGTCTTGGCTCCAATGGCCTACAAGTAAAATAATGCATCTGGCGGCCCGACCAACGTAGGTGAGTGCCTTATCTGGGAGCTCGTTCAAAACTAGGAGATCCAACAGAGGCAAGGCGCTACGAATGCATACCTCTTAATATAATGCTAGAAGCGTCAGTGGTAAGTGCCCCACTATAGCCGGCGGAAGTGGGCGTGGCGGGCACGTGACCAGAATGGCCACCATCTTGGATTATCACGCAACCATCCAAAATGGCGGATATACAATCCAATGACGTCAAACGTGACGTCCTCCAACAACCCCCGTAGAAGATGAAGAGAAAGTCACGTGGCCATCCAAGATGGCGGACCTTCCGGTTACGTGACCGCCATGCCTACTTCCGCCGGCTATAGCGGGGCTTACTACTAGCGTCCTGAATATAATGGATATAATGGAATATTCATTACTGATAGGTACTGATAGATAATGCGCCTAAAACCAGTCACTATGGTCTCGTACTGAGTGCAGAAGGACGTATTTGCTTCATCTAGCAGGGTGATTTTCAAACCTGATAAGCAATCTACTGCATTTTTACTCTATGTTCAAGGTCAAGTAGATAATTCATTGAATATTGTAATGCTACTACTTGTATCAGTACTTATCAATGTTGTGTTGTACAAATGAAACCTAATTTGTGTTTAAAATGTAAACTAATTTTATATCACATGGTTTAAATGATTTTTGGGGGTTTGAAATTTAAAAACATAAGAAATCCGTAATTATTCTAACATTTAAAAATGTGATTTTCATTTGTATAATAAATTCTTCAAACCAGAATTTTAATTGACAAACTTTAGTCAAATAAATAATAATCGGTTGGTAATACTATTATTACAAACTATCAGCAGGTAACGCAAAAATAGTACGCATGCAAATGCACAATACACAGTGGGCAATTAGTTAAACATCAATTCTCAATACAAGCTAATATCTGTTTTAATACGTACTCTAACTGTGTATTCACACCAAGCGCAACAGGGACGAAATCTTTCTGTGTGTTTCTTTGGTGCTGAATAACTAAATCTCGTATTGACTGATTGGTGTTTATATTTCTTTATAAAAAGTGACTTTCCTCAGGAGACCACAATTTACTGACTGCGCTGTCGAAGGGTTACACTAACGCCAATGGTTTCGTAACCATAACAAACAATCAATTACGAAGCAGGCCAAATGTATCCGTCGCCGTTGGGGTGGATGCACCATAAAAACCTTTTATAACATCAAGCAAAAGACATATCTATACTCTTTTATTATGTAGACGCTGCAGAATTTCAAATTGAGAAGTGGTTTTGACCTACCCAGTATCTGCCTTTATTTTGTTTTCCCAATTAAGTGTGCTTTTTAGTGAAAAAATTTATCTTCCAACATACCAAAAAAAAAAACATAAAAATAACGATATTTTTTTGTTTTTAAAATTGTGTTTATATCCAAATAGGCTTAACTTCAACCCTGTACGACAGTTCTTTCAAACAAGCAAATTGTTATACTTCATCATCTAGGTTAGTAAATGACCATGAAGCTATTTGTCTTAACGAAAAGAAGTCTTGTCCAGATCTACCCAAATAAGAGTTTGTAAACTCCCAAAGGATTGCCTAGATCAAGTGTTCTTAATGAAGAGCAGGAAAGTTGATGTTTTAGCAGAAAATAATGGTACATTAGATCGAGAACAGGTTTAATGCATTAAGTCTCGGTCAAATCATTCATCATATAAAAGAGAGTTGACGTAGTATCAAGTCTTCCTATTAAATATATATTTTAGCATAAGGATCATTTGTTACGTTTCATTTTTTTATCACTATGATAGTTAGAGGTACAAAGGCATACCATATTTTAGTAACTGATCTGTGCAACTTAAAGCATATATAAAACGTAATAATTTCTAGCTAATTAACAAACTTCATTATGTTAAAATTGAACAAATATTGTAAAATTATATAATAATAAGGAAGCCTCTAGGGAAATTGAAATGATGTTTAAAGATTTTGTTAGGAGCAACGGTGCAAGGTAATGTGATTAACTTTATAAATACAAAAGCGAAAATAGGAATTTATTTGCATTAAATTTAATTATTAGTACTATTATACACGTATTAAACTAGCCTCTCTTCTTTATTAATTAAAATAAAATATTTGTTGAAACTTCATAAACAATCGTTATATTTTTTCCTATGTATATGTTTAATTAAACACTGTATAAGTTATTCTCACCAACCAAAGACCGGAAGCTTGTGAAATTGATTGGTCGCTTTTATTTGAGCTGTATGCTTATTTACCGTATTATTATTGTTGTGTGTGTTGATTTTATTTGTTTTACTGACTTTGATTTGTTTTATATTATTTTATGAGTTATGTGGCTGTATTTTGAACAGTGCGTTTGTTCTTCTCTGGGTTGAATGGGTAATTCGCAAATATTTTTTTTGATTGTATGACCGGTCCATGGAAGTTTTTTCTCTCACTTATTTTTAATCAACCATTTTTGAGAGAAATTCTTCTACCATTGTCAGGCGTTGTAAGTTGATGGATGTTGTATAAGTAGCTTCAGACTTCATTTTTAATGGCTTCCTTCTGTTTGATACAAAATATTTTCGCATTTAAAAAAAAAGGGGATAGGGGGCACCTTGTAACCCAGAAGCATGTGCATGAAAGGCTTTTTTGAAATTCGTGCATCACAATGTTATTTTCGCTATCTCTCTTATCTCAATCTATGTATCTATTTTTGCCTGAAGATAAATGTTCACTGAGGAATGCGACGTCTTAATAGGGAATCTTCACAGGAAAAACCACAATATTTTATGTTTGTATGCACAGTCAGACAAGTTTGGCGCCTCATGACTTGAAAGTGTGAAGCTCTATTTACGTCAGATAATATTTTTCAAATTGACTCTTGTAATCCTCTAAGAACGTTTATATAATTAATCTTCCGAAAAAATTTTGTTAGATAGCAAAAAACTGCGTATTGCAAAAATACGTTGGGTTCATTAAAACTCATTTAATAAAGAAATAGAAAACATTTGTGCTGCATCACAAAATAAGAATTATCAATACTGAATTGGAATAATCTTCGTATTTTAAGTGCAAAAATTACAATGATAACAACTTTTTTATTCAGAGTTTTCTGAATTCTCAACAGTTTGCTAAGTTTTATTTTGTTAATTATGTTTATGTATGATTTGTTATTTTTTTTAGTCAATAAGTTGTGTGTTTTCTTTTCCTTCTTTTTTTTACTTCAGGTTTAAGAATGTTGTACTTGGAACATTAGTGCAATTTTGCTATTAATATTTTTTGATTATTAGTTTTGCAACCGCTTTTATATATATTCTGTGAAGAGCAAAGACTTGTTGCAAAATTTTTGAAAATAATACAATGGCTTGGATATCAATAAAACGTATTTTTTTTTTTTTTCGAAATTCAAGCCAACTGTAGTTTTTCAAATGGACTGACTTCCTTTACTCTATACTTTTCTAGAAAGCATAGAACGCCTATACTTTAATAAAATATTCGTGTTTCTTTGTCAAACGAAACGCAGTTTTCCAGTGTGCTCGAACGAAAAAAAAAATATATATTTTGTTCTTCTGCAACATGAAAAGAAAATCCGATATTATTCTCAAAAGATTGCATAATGTCTTTCGATTTGAACTCTTCTGGGAATCATATTAGTTGCAATATTTTTTCAGAAGCTCCACAACCTTACTATTGAAAAAAGTAAAACTTTATAAAAGAAACCGGTTGTCTGAAGCATCTAAAGATCGTACATTTTATTATAATATGTAATTATACTACATTATGATGATACTGCTTCACGTTGTATTATAAAGTTCTGAGTAATATGAATCGGGAAAGACTGACACCAACTGGTTTACGGGGGCTTAGCAAAGTTAAATGGTGAAAATCTATGAAAACACCGATTTTTCATTTCTTAGAATGTGGTTTGACTATTTTATTATAACTGAGGAAAGTTTTTAAGCGATACGATGAATATAAACGTAGATAAGATGCATTTAAATATGTCAAGCTTACTCAGGTCCCTTTAAATTCCTCCAACACACATTTTAAACCTCTTTGTTTGTAAACGACTGTTTCAGGTCACATTAATATTCGATTTTATTTGCTATTCTGAAAGATCTACCGCAAACTCTCGTCTAATATGACAAATAGAACAAGACAGAACAACAGAATTACAATACAAAGAAGGAAATACATCCAGGGGAAAGTGAGAATCGAACCCACGCCTCTTCACTGCGCACAGGCAGGCACCGGAACCAGTCGTTTAGACCGCTCAGCCGCTGAGGCTCCTAAACCTCTTTGATTCAAAAAAAAAAAAGAAACAACCGAGAAGAAGAGTAATTAGTGCAACTGTGACCGTAAAGATTTACAGGTCTGCTTGTTTGTTATCAATTGAGTTTCTCGTTCAATACAAAATAACGTGCTTTTGGCAGTTATAAGTTATTCTTTATCGTATAATAGTGAAAAGTAGCAGTATTACTATTAAATTCTGTGCATGTACGTTATTCAAAATGCCTCGTCGGAAACGTACAAAACGTGCTGTTGAAATGAATAGAAAATTGAGGAGGAAAGCCAGTTCAGATTGCAGCACTACGCGAAGTTTAATGTTGTCAAATCCCAGCTGCTGGATAAATTAGGGATTGTTGAAAAATGTGAACAATCTGCACCTGATGAATATGTAATTGTAAATTGAAACTGAATTAATAATCTGCTAACATATGCTATTGCTTGGAGTGTGGAAACGAAACATAAAGCTTGTACTTGGAGCGAAGTTAGGATTTGCTTGCAATTTGAAATTGGCATGTACTTACTCAAAAGATATCAAAATTGTCAATACATCGATGAATGTAAATATCAGTCATGATTTTGAATTTGAGAATTATTCAAGATTTTTCGCATATTGAGGGAGGTTATACAGTCATTGTATGGCAATAAATACTTAATGCTATATGTCTACGACATCTGGAAAGTGTGTAAGACATTCATAAGGGATACATTCTTTGGCATCTGCAAATATACTTATTGAAATATTTAAGATCAAGGAGGTACAAGATACTACTTCTAAGTTCTTCTGAAGTTTGTTGTTAGTTTTGATGGAACAGTTAACACGAAGTCATACCTCGCTTATAGGTATATTATCTGTTATCGACATCCTTACAGGATCTGTTTTTGACTTGAAGTAAACAAAGCCATTGTGTTTAGCCATTGCTCAGTAGCGAAAAACAGACTGGAAGAGTCAAGGACTGAGTTCCGTGTATAGTGTGAGGACATAAAATCGATTGGGACATCAAACCATACAGCCACATCTACATCAATGAAAATGGAAGCATTGCTGACGCTATGGAAACGATCAGATGGGGATTACATTTTAAGGTAAGAACAATTGCTCTTGATGGTTTTGTATTCTTTAAGTTGCGTTTTCCCAATTTGTGTTTTCTCGAAAAATACTAGAACTAAAAGTGATAAAACTTCTAGATACATAATATAAAACCTTGAATTTTTTTATGTGTTCTATATGATGTGCTTAATAAAACTAGGGATGGATTTTTATATATTGAGAGATTTAAAAAGAAAAAAAAAAAACGGTAACAAAAATATTTTTTTAATGTTTTGACATGAATGTAACTTTTGATGTTTTTTCTCTCAAAAACTAATAAATTTTAACAAAACCCATTCTTAAGGTTGTAAATCATAACTATAATAAGTATTTTTTTTTTAAATTGTAAAACAAAATTTAAATGAGCTTGAAGACGAAAATTTAAAATGGCAAAATAAATATATACATCTTAAATTTTTTTATGCTATGAAACGGAACTTTATTGGTTCCGCGTCAGGATGACCACCTGACCGGAACAATAGGTCGTGGAATTTCATATCATGATTTGATTCATATTTCTTTGATTTTTTGGTTTCGGAAGAATAAAATAAAATAAATAAATAAATAAATATATATATATATATATAGCATTTTTTTTTTAACTTATAAAAGTAACACAAAATAGCACTTGATCTGTATGTTGTATACAGTCTCTGCTACACAAGGTTAAAACATCATCTGATTTAATACCGTAAACCTTAATTTTTCAATAAATCATTGAACTCTCTCGATTTAATTTACGAAATGAAAGACGAAAGGAGTTACTTGAATCGGTGAGAAAGTGAAATGTTTTTGAAACCATTCTGTTTCTGAAAGTAAACCTCAGAGTGCGTATTATTTTCTATACCAGGTACTATAGAGGATTTATATGTTGTAATCCTCAGAGTGCGCATTATTTTCTATATCAGATACTATAGAGGACTTATATGTTGTAAACCTCAAAGTGCGTATTACTTTGTATATCAGATACTATGGAGGATTTATGTGTTGTAAACCTCAGAGTGCGCAATCATTTCTCTATGACAGGGGTCTCCAAACTTTCCAGCCTTAGGGCCATATTGATTACTCCAGTAAATTCCAAGGGCCAAAACCATATTATCATTAATTGTTGCCGGTGGTAAAAAGTTGAATCAGTCCACTAGTAGTGTAAAATATGATTACTTTTTTGCCAGATGCCATTAGCGACGGGGAAGCTGATGTATTTTCTGTATCGTATGGGTATCCGTTATAATGGGGTACCCGCATCGTATCGCCATAGTAATCATTGATTACAAAAGTAATGAAATACACAAGTAATCATTGATTACTTTTTTCTTCAGTAATCGTTACTTCGGTTCCTAACGAGTACTCAAGTAACGAATGAGTATTTTTTTACATGAAAAAAAAAGTCCGAAAAAGTACGCCACGTTTAAAAAAGGCTGCAAATCGAACTAAAGTTCGCAAAACGGCAACACTGAATATTATTAATTTTCCTGTCATTATCTGTAATTTCTAGATTAGTCGTAGAGTACGAGCGAGCCATGAGGAGTAACGTGACAGGACATCTGGTGGACACAAGCAGAAATAGGTAGTACCTTCTATCCCTAACAGATGGCGCTAATAGCACTTACAGAATAATCTCGTTGGTTCGATAAAGTTCTGGTGTCTTCCACTCACTTCTAGATGGCAGTAAGTGAAATATATAAGAAGGCTAGTGGCGCAACCACAAGTCAGTTCCTATGACACTGCTGTGAAATAAAATAGTGCGTACCTCCTTAAAACGTGTTTGTGCGTGTTTAAGTTTAAGACATCTTTGTAACAATATTTTTATTTGAATTGTTGCTTTTGTGTGTGATTTAGTAGAATGGAAAAGAAGCGAAAAATTGATAGTGAATGCAGAAAATTCAAAGATCAGTGGAACATTCAGTATTTCGTAATTGAGTCCAGTAACAAGGCGCTATGTTTGATTTGCAATGAAATCATAGCCGTTCTCAAAGAATATAACATTAAACGTCATTATGAAGCAAAACATTTTCAAAATTACTCAAAATATACAGGAAGTTTGCGGACAGAAAAATTCGAAGCTATGAAGCGCGGATTGAAATCGCAGAAATCTTTATTTACAAAACTCAAAACTGAACAAGAGGCTGCAACTCGTGCCAGCTTTCGTGTGGCTCTTGAAATTGCAAAACGTGGAAAACCATTCACCGATGGAGAAATGGTCAAAGAATGCATAATCGCAGTAGCCGAAGAAATGTGCCCTGAAAAGGTAAATTTATTAAAAACTGTCAGTATGTCAGCAAACACTGTGGCTCGAAGGGTAGAAGACATCGCTGAAAATATATCCTCTCAACTGTTCAACAAAAATGGACATGTTGAGTGGTTTTCTTTGGCCTTGGATGAGTCAACGGATGTGTCAGATACTGCTCAGGTGTTGATTTATATTCGAGGAGTAGATAAAAGCTATGAAGTGCATGAAGAACTTCTTGATATGTATAGTATTCATGGCGCAACTACTGGTTCAGATATTTTTAAAGGAGTTGAAATGGCCATTAAGCAAAAGAACCTTCGATGGAAAAACTTGAAATGTATTACAACTGATGGAGGCAAAAACATGAGTGGGAAAGATAAAGGAGTGGTCGCTCTTGTGCCAAAGGCTGTAGAAAATGACGGTGGTTCAAAACCAATAGTCTTACATTGTAATCATTCATCAACAGTCTTTGTGCGGAAAATGTTTGGATATGTCTGAAGTTCTGAAACCAGTCATATCAACTGTTAATTTTATCAGATCTTTTGGGCTGAATCACCGACAATTCGTACAATTTATTAAAGAGATTGGAGAAAATGACTTACCTTATCATACTGCCGTACGTTGGCTTAGTTGTGGGAAAGTCCTTCAGCGCTTTTTTGAACTTCGAGCAGTGATCGAATTTTTTTTGAATGAAAAGCATCGCCCTCTTACTGAATTGCAAAACAACGCATGGCTGTGGAAGTTAGCATTCTATGTTGATTTGACAAAACATGTGAACGAACTGAATTTGAGATTGCAAGGAGAAAACCAGCATCTTCCTGATTTATACAATAATATCAAATCATTCCGGAAGAAATTGATACTGTTTCAATCACAACTACGAAGTAAATGTTTTTCACATTTTAAAACATGTGAAATATTTAGCCACACCACTGAGACCGAGTTTCCTATCGATTTTGCAATCGAAACTTTGAGTGCTTTGAAAATAAATTTTGATAATCGTTTCTCGGACTTTGATCCAATTGCGAATCAAATTAAGATTTTTCAGAATCCTTTTGATACTGACATTGAAACCCCGGAACTTCAAATGGAAATGATTGATCTACAGTGCAGTGATATAATTAAGAACAAATATCAAAACTTATCTTTGTTGGAATTTTATAAGTGTCTTCCACTGACACAATTTGATAATTTGCATAAATTTGCTCGTGGGCTGTTTTCTGTTTTTGGTACTACTTATTTGTGTGAGAAGACCTTTTCCAAAATGAAGTACACAAAAAATGTTTACAGATCTAAATTAACTGATGAGCATCTTAAATCTCTTTTAATAATTGGTACAAGTAAAATTAGTCCACAACTACAAACTATTGTCAGTGGAAAATCTCAATTACATAAATCTCATTAGTATTTCATATGTCGTTATGCTTGTTATAAGTTATCTTTTCATTTAAAATGTATAAAATGTTAGTTGGATTCATTTCAATAATTTGTTAGTTAGTAAATAATAACCTACAACAATGTTATGAGTAGTTAGCCCATGACCATATCAATGTAGATGTCATATTAATAATTATTCAACATAAAAATAGATTACTTCAGTAAACTTAATTTAATTTGCTATAAAAAATAAATATGTTCTCTAGAAGGAGTTTTCTTTCAAGTATGCTAGCTCTCCGCGGGCCGGACAAAATCTGTCCGCGGGCCGGATGTGGCCCTCGGGCCGTAGTTTGGAGACCCCTGCTCTATGAGATACTTTAGAGGCTCAATATGTTTAATTAAGTTGGAGTAGTGGAGTAACTAATCAGTTGGAGTAGTGGAGGCGTATTTAAAGGTCAATCACACACTATTCAGTACCAACACAATATTCCTTAAAGGGGCCTTCACACCAAAACGCAAGACACGCAAGGAAGCTCCGTAGGGTGTGCAGTAGATTTCTACCCATAAAACTATTCAGTAGTTGAGTCCTTTACTTTAGTCAATTTTAAGTAGAAAAAAGGAAAAATCCCCTCCTTTTTTGTTGCCACACAAAAAAATAATATCGAATAGAAACGAACATATTATGGAAAGAAATGTTTTTTTTTCTTCAAATAACTTTATTTTTTAAATTTTAGTTAAAGCGTATTAGCAGATAAAACTGTCTGTATTACTATTGCTAAAAAATAGTTTTCACTCTTTTTTTTTTTTTGCTAATGATGATTTTACCATTAAAAATTCTTGAATCTTTTTAAACGTTTACGGATGTGTGTTTACAACAATGTGTAATTTTTAATATATTGTCAAAACTTGAGATTCAACTAAAAGCTAGGACTTTGTTTGTTTTTCAATATTTAGCTATATATTTATATATATAAAATAAAATAAAATGAGTATGTGATGTACAAAATGTGAAACTACGTAAATATATTTCTTACCTATTTGTTTTGAGACTTATCACACCTCATTTAATCAATTTCCTTCCACACTTTACAGCCCATATCGAAAAAAATCTTAGAACACTTGAGAAAATCAAACAGAAAATCATTACATAAGAACTTTTTCCTCCTGAAAACCCCGTTACCTATTCTTCCCATAAATGCCTATTTTGCGTGTAGACCTTGTTTTGCAGTTAGAAAGCAATATTTCTTTCCGCAGCGGAACATGCACATCTGCTCGAATATTTATTCAGTAAATACGTGATACAGACGACTGCTGCTTGCCAAATACCTCGCCCTGTGCAGAGTGTCAACGTTTGAATTTATTTTCTTGGAAGGTTGTTTGTAACTTCTTCACTTAAACTCTACTCACGTTTCGTTTCCGTTTTTCCTGAAACAATTTTAAATCTGCTTCCACTTGGATATGCAGCGCAGCGTTCGAATCACGATCTTTTACAATCAGAAATATATTTTATTTTTACATTAAGACAAATTACCATGAAAACTCAGTTTTCTTTAAATCTGATATATTATAGTTGGTGCATATAGTTATTATTTTTACATTATGCACAGTGCAATTTTCGAGAAACACCAGTGGTATAAATAGTTGCAATGTTATCAATATTTTTGGACATTAGCATTGGCTAATCAATAGTTTTCACAAAATTTTAAAACTTGATTTTGTGAATAGTATAGGATATTGTTTTCGTGCGCTCCCCTCTTATTTCAATCGTTTCGGCTGAACGAAAAATTGAGTAGTCAAAACAGTTATATTTAAAAATAGTATTGTAACTTAAACGTCACGATATTATAAGACTAACTAAGTATATTATAATATAGTTGTTCCGTATTAAGGCATCCTCCTGTGTGAAGTGAAGAAATCTTGTCTACAACGCCCCCTTGCTAGGAGCACCACGTTCAGTAAAATGTTGACTGTCTTTCGAAGGGAACGGACCTATCGTGCGTCTGTTCACCAAAACCTTCGTTTCGTGAGTATTGTATTTAGTATCGACCAGAATAAATAATCATCCACCGGTCTAGTCACTTTTATTTGAACCAGCGTACATGAATTCGACAGAACAGAAATATACAATAATCACCAAGTATTTATTTTAAATAAAGTATGAGGATTTAATGCAAGCAAAAATCTTGTAACTTGAGCCTATTTTTGTCATTAACATTCACCGCTTTGCATCGTATACCATACACCGGACAATTCATCTCAAGCGTTGCCCTATGCAGAGTCCCAGCGAGAAGCTTTTCAAGGAGTGTCTTTCCTGGTAACACATATATGCCTATATACACATCTACACACATATAAATCCACGCAATGTAATTTTAATTCGTCATGTGTGGAGTTACAACTTCCCCTCCCCACGCCACTGGTTCTATGTATAACTGTTCAGATCAGAACTTCCTCAAGATCCATTTGAAATAACTTCTTTGGCGATATAAAAATCAGAAAATTATGTACGAACCAAGAAAATAAATTTATGATTTATTGCACTTTTTATTAAAATCTCTATGATGCTTAAAAATAAATAAATAAAAACAACACGCACCAGATCATGGTAATAACAAAAATGAAACATTATGTATTAACTTAGAATGTCATTTGAAAACTAATATTTTATGCTTGAAATGTAATGTGCATGTATGCTTAAAAAGAAACCATAAAATTTTGATTTTTCTCTTTCTTCTTTTCTTTTCTCTTCTCCATTTCATTTCACGTTCTACATTCATAAAAAGGGTGAATAATTATTTTTCTTTTTTTTACATTTTCCATGTTACTTTGCGAAATATCCTCGGTTCTTTCTTTTTTTTAAATATAAGCATATAAATAAGTATTATCTTAATACTCCCTTGATATGTCCTACACCGCTTGAGACGAAATGTCCGGACAAATCATAACTTTTTTATTTAGAATAAAAAAAGCTTGAAATTTTGTGTGATTGATATTGGATACGTTCCGTTGCTATACCTAAAAAGAAAAAAAAAAAACAATAACGCGCTTTCTCCAAAATTCCGTCTGAAAGGGCCAAGTGAGAGGCATGAAATAAATCGCGTAGATTTCGCTAATGAACACGTTTTTTGACGGAGGAATAAATGGTAAAGTATTGTTATTTACTTAATCTCGATGAATCGGATGATTTGACTTACTAGTTGTCGCAATCTTCGATACGAAATCCGATGTCGGTTTAGCAAACTAATTAGATAAAATGTAAATGTTTCATTTTTTAATTTTATTGGTGCACAATTGCAATAAACTAAATTATACAATTTCCTCTTAGCGGAAAATATCTGTCTTTCATAAACTCGGTCTATCGATTTTCCGACGATCTCTTTCTTTTTATTTTCTCCTTTGTTCCCTCCACATATTGATGAGGCAAAATGTAAGTCTATATCTATATGCCAACATATTTGTTCATTGTTTTAAAATTAAGTTTTTGAATTAAAAGCTTTGCAGATAGAAGCGAATATCAAATGAGTAAGAAATTTTACAAAAAACTGAATTACATTGCTCAAATGACTCGTTGCATATATATATCTATATCTATATATATATAAACTTTCTATACAGGATCTAATGAAAATGAACTTCTTTTAACTCAAATTAAAATCATCACTTCAAAAAAAATAGTGAAATGTAATTCTTGCATAAAAGGTCAACTTGAATCAAGGAACTTTCACCAGATTATTAGGATAGAAAAATACACAGTAAGACTAACTAACTTAAGCATATTTGCATCAGCCACTTGGTATATTTTCGATTTTGTATTGACCTAAATCTAAATCAAAAGTTCCCAAAGTATTCCACATGAACGCACTAGGGGTTCCAACCTACAAGGGGTTCATGTCAACCAAAGAGAAAAATGCACGTGCAGGACATGTAACATGTAACCAGGGGTCTATAAGGTAATCTCTCCTAAACAGGTTATTACCAAATACTTGCCACAATGCACACAACAAAAATGTTGACAATATGCTATACATGATGCTTATTCATCTAAGCATATAAATTTATTAATTACATAGCAATTAAATATACTTCATAAATTGTGTTAGTCCAATTCTCTGTGTGCTTGTAACTAGTAAAAACTTGCGCTTTTGAGTTCAGGAAGGACTTCCCCAGGAAATGTTCACGTATGAAAATAATTTTGCTTGATGGAGAAAATTAATGAAAAAACAATGTCTTCAAATGTTAACTTTAAACTTTTTTACATTTTGCTCTCTTCTGTCTGTTTTAGACTGACTTGTATGCAGTTTTGCTCTTAGTTTCGTTATTTTTTGGAACGTTCAGATATAAGTACTGCTCTGGTTGACTTATTTTACAAATGAGCCCTAGGAAATTAAAAACTAAACAAGTAGCCTAAGGAATGAAAATGTTTGGAAACCTTTACTATAAATAAGTCTACTAACTGAATTTTTGCATTTGTTTACTGAACATAGAACATAGTTTTATTAATTTAATTCATGAGTGGTTTTGTTTAAGTTACGAGTGATAAACTAAAAGTACATAATAATCGAAATACTCAAAATTTATCTGACGCAAGAAATATAATAATACTCAGTATTTAACAAGATTTAATACAATACACGCAACTGAAATCTCAAATTATTTTTCAAGACGGCTCTTTGTAACATAGAAGAAAAAAGTATGTTTAAACATATTTATCCTCAAGAAAATGTACAGTCTTAATCCCATAAACACATAAAATATTATTTAATTTTTCAACAGAGATTAAACGAAGACTTAGATCTTTTGGTGGGGCGATTCAAAAGAAATTTAAGCTTTTACTCCTATTAAGTTTATCTCAGTTTTTATAAATGGCTTGCTTTAATTCGCTGCGGAGTTATTCTAAAGAAGGATAAAAATAAACTTTTTTGCCTGTAAGATGGCTTTATGTTTTTTTATCGACAGTAAAAGTTAAAATTAATCTTTATGGTTCTACTAAAATGGTGAACTGTGAATATTCAAAAGAAGCGATAAGAAACTTTGCGGTAACTACTTCTGGTATATAATAATGTATAAGTAAAAATTGTAATTTGTGGCACATTTGAGCAATATTTTAACTAAAGCAGTTAAATACATTCATGTTATTGCGTTCAAGGGAAAAAAAAAACTGTGTTTCCTTATAGTTGATGTCATAAAAGTACTGAATTGGTACGAATTTTCTTGACGGTCAGGTTTACTCAGTACCATTCTTTTCAGCTTCGCTGATAAAAAGTAATTTAACCAACTTAAACTATAAAATGTAATTATTATTGGTGTAATCGGGAGACCCCGAGCACTCAGGCCAAGAAATGTACATAAGAAAATAAAATATATTAAAGCAAGATAAACAGTAAATGTTAAAATTCAATAAAAACATGTAGTGCGAATATTTATATAAAATTCAGAATTAAGAGCACTAAAAAAATTGACTATTTATTATTATAATATTATTAATTTAAACGCAAGCTTACCTTTGCACAGAATATGCAATACAATAGAGCATAAGGCCACTGTCACTTCAATACGATTTCAACCAAAAGTATCAATTACAATATCACACACAATTGTCAATTTGTAAACAATAAAATAAAGCACACCGCTTGTTCAAAAACCAACGCCCATGCATTTCCAGATCTGCTCTGTTGTTCGAGGAGAGATTAAATGAAAAAAAAAAGGCGTTTTTGTAAACCACGCGACATACTTATTTGTCAATGTGTAAGTGCGTATGGCTTTCCAGCAATATTAGTACCATCCACAAAGATGATTCCTGGAAATAGGACCTCATATTTCATCACTACATCAAATTTCAAATGTTTCTGTTTATCGACACGCTCCAAACTAAATGCTTATAGTGAAATTCTCACTAAAATTTACACACTTCCCCAGACATCACTTCTTGCGAAATTACTGTCAACTTTTCTTCATTATTCTTACCACCGGAAGGGCAACTTCAATTATGTTGCTTCCAAAGGTAATTTCATCTCTAATCTTGAATAACAGCCATAATTCAAAAAGCTATTTTGAATACAATCAAAAAGCTCGGGTCTCGTCCCACTGTTCTGTCGCGGTCAGGTTCGCGACATAAAGGCGCGTGAATCGCAAAGTGGTATAGAAACAAGAAATAACAATTTTAGGGAAAACTAGATTAATTTATTCATTACTGTTTAAAAATATATACAGACATTGACCTATGACCATGAGACTATTAATTAAAAAGAAAATATGCAGGGAACGAACCATCACCGTCCGAATCCAAATGGGCAGCACTTATTGTACGACTTAATCCATATAGGTTTGCGATCACACTCCTCAGCATCCGCCAACTCCTCGTCCGGAAACAAACGGCGCTCAAATTCTTACATGAAGAAGAAGCCTGCCGCGCCTATTTTACTGACAGCAGATGTTTAGCGATCAAGGAAGTTAGGAGTAGACGACATCCCATGGCAGTATCCTCGGAAGAGTTAGTTCGCAACTCTACTGGGAATTTTCTAGGAAGAACTGGTCTCAGGAAAAATCTAATCTCAGGAAAAACTGATCTGATAATAATGATCTTTTTGCAGAGATTTTGGTTTTAATCAACCAAAGCTTCTCGCTGATTTGACGAGATCTCTTGACCAATTCAGGCTCAATTGACCTCCCATCTTTTCTTGGGTCTTTCCCAACCAGGGTGCTTTCCATCGGTCATTGGCTGGCGATTTTAACAGTGGGGCGGTTCGAAGATTCACGCAATCAGAGCGTCTTGCCTGTGGTGCTCTCGTCTTCCCACGGTGTTCTTGCCTCCGCAGCCATCCCGTGCCATAAAATTCTTTTATGCCTTTATTTATCCGATCGGCCTCTGTGTAAATATCATTTTTCTCTATTGATAGTCCAGACGGACTGTCGCCGTCGGTCATAAAAATGCCCATCAATTTGGGACCCCACCCCCCCATGTTTCTGATACGACATGTTCCTTTTTACCATCTCTTTTTTTACACATCAGACACAAAAACAAAAAGGCTTCCTATGACTGTTGCCACTCAAACTTATTTCGGTTTTCTTCTTTGTGTGCAGTGCAAATTGCCTAGTGCCAACACAGTATATATTTAAATCATTTTCAAAATGTGGTATTCCTTATGATAAAATATGAAACTCGAAAGTAGGAAATAATATATAAACGTCAATAGAAAGCAGTGATCTAGAGTGGAGCGTGGAGTATTTATTCCTTACCATAAAATACAAAACTGGAAAGAGGGAAAGAATGCATAGTCGTGTATATAAAGCAGCAATCTAGAGTGAATCATGGAGTATTCCTTATCATAAAATACAAAACTAGAAAACAGGGAAATAAATATATTATCGTCAATATAAAACAGCAGTCTGGAGCGGACTTATCATTAAATGCAAAACTAGAAAGAAGGAAAGAATATGTAATTGTCAATATAAAGCAGAGATCTGTAGCGGAGCGTGGAGCTTATCATAAAATACGAAAAATGAGAAAGAATATATAATCGTAAATATATAGCAGCAATCTGGAGCAGATTATGGAGCAAGGACGCGATATTTTGCTGGGAACTGGAGAGGCGCCAGAGCAAAAACATGTGTTGCGATTTAAAAAAAAAATATTTTCTATCATATACAAAAACTAATTAACTGAAAAAAGTGTTAAATAATATAATCTATTAAGATAAATTAGAATACGGCGAGGAGCAACTTAAAAAAAATGGCTGCTCTGAATCACGGACAAAAAATAAAATATATTCCTCAAAAGGAAAAGTCATGCAACGTGAACTGATAAATTGCACGCTCGCGCGCGCACACACACACACAATATTTTCAGAGTCTTTTTACCAGCAAGTTTTCATTTTATTTTTAAGTTTCTCCCCTAGAGATTATTTTTCCAATGAAATTTTTCCATCACAAAAATAAATTGTTACTGCAAACTTCCCACCTGCTACACTGCAGAAGTTGACATATTTTATCTTATTATTTTTAAATCAATTCTTTATTCCCTCTTTTCTGCTATTTTGCGAACTGGCATTTATTTATTTAGTTTATTTCAGTTGTTATATTACAAACGGATTCCCTCTGCGACTTTTGATGACATGTTTGAGGTTCTTACAATCTCTATATAGTATAATTAGGTGATGGCATTTAACAGTTTAGTACGTATCAAATTTAAAATGATGGTGTCAAAAATAAAAAGAAATGTCCATCAATGTAAATTTTTATAATAGTCTCTCAAATCCGACCTCATTTTAACTACGTGTAAAACTATACATTTTAATACCTAATACATATTTTAATGAATTTACTCAAGCAAGAAAAAAGAATTGTGGTAATTAGTTAAAAATAGCGCTATTGGCGAAAAACTTATGCAACACACATGCCAATACAGCGGGGAAAACTACACAGTAAAAGGTCCTAGTTCAACCTTTCACCAAAAAAAAAAAAAAAAAATGTTGACAGTTAGCTGCAATCCACATTTGGTACTAAAATGGAACCATTACAATAATTCCTAGTTCTCCATTTATGGTAAAAATCGGTGAAACTACACCTTTTGATGGTTCAACTTTGTAACAAATGTTGGTTGCAGCTAAATGTCGCCATTTTTTCCATTTTGTTAGTGAAAGTTTGAAATAAATTTTTTTACAGTGTAAAAGAGCTGACGTATTGCTTTTACAACTCAAATAGCAGCTGTGTAACGCATAATTTTTTAAAAGGACAAGAATTCAATTGGCCAAGAATTTATGTAACACACCTGGTATCTACTAGCTTGACACTGCTGTAATCTCAGATGCTTATGATTTGGAGTCATAGATACCGCAGGGCAACGCAATTGCAGCTGTAAGTCAAGTGATAGGTTTGTTACAATTTGTTTTGTCTGTCGGGACAATTAGGAGGTCAGGTATAACACAGTATATTGCAATACATCCATCCCGTAAATACGATGTACATCCCTCTTAGTAGTTGCCACTGTGTAAAAGCAGTATTGTTCCCCGAAAATATGTGAGAATCTACTGGAGATCATTTACCCGGAGTCTGACGTAAAATTCGTCCCCCCCCCCCAAAGAAAAAGGCTGCAGAAACTTGAAAAAAAAGGAAATTACAGATAATAATTAAAAAAACAGTTAATTTACGGAGAACACCCAGTAAATTGACAGTAATAAAGTACCCAGGATTCAGTATATAAGACTCTGTAAATTACAAAAAAGAAAAAAAAAAGTGCAGCAGCAGTGACACCATTTGGACCTTCTCTGAACCACTATTGTTGGCACACGATGTCGAATATGGGGATATGCGATCTATCATGATTCCGGCGCCTTAGACCGCTCGGCTAAAGAAGTATTTGTTACTACTATTTATTATTAGCAAAATAGGCTTTTCTTAATATTTTCATCCTTCACAGCGTACCTTAAAATATTACTCTTTACAAAATATCAAATGGTTCTGTTACTTATGTAGTTCCAACATAAAACGTTCATGTTTGAATACTTTTATAGGTGCTTATCTTTACGTTTTACAGTAAAACTCCTCCTAACGGACACGCCTAAAATGTGAACACCCCTCAAGTAAGTAGACAGTTTTAATTTCCCCGCAGCAAATCATTGAACCTAAACAGAACTCTCTTTTGCCAGACACCTCACTAATACGTCATTGATATTTTTGTCCCTCAGGTGTCTGCTATAGGGGAGTTTTACTATATAATTTTTATTTTTGTTCAAAACACGTTAAAATTTACGAAATCTACGCGTAATTGAAGCCCAATCAGAAATAAGCAGCTTCGAAAAAATGTTTGAAACAATAATGATGTGTGAATTTTTAGTTGGAGTATAACCAAATCACCGATCTTGACTACCATCTGCTTCACCAATTTCGTCCTTAAGAATAATGGGTTCTGTCTACCATGTCACCAGTTATATGAGTTAATCAGTAATCGGAATTTGATGAAGTTTAAAGTTACTGCTTCACTAATTTCGTCTTTAGTAATTATGGGTTTTGTGTATCATGTCATCCCTTATATGAATTAATTAGTAAACAGGATTTGATGAAGTTTAAAGTTACTGCTTCACCAATTTCGTCTTTAATAATTATGGGTTCTGTCTATCATTTCATCCCTTATATGAATTAACCAGTAATCATAATTCGATGAAGTTTAAAGTTACTACAGGAAATCAGTGCCAAATTAAAAAAAAAAAAAAAAAACTAATGGGGAGGGGGGAGAAGAAGTGGAGTTCTTAACATGTTAGAAAACTTGACTTGATTCCCGCGAGGAGAAATAAAATATGAAATTTTCATCTGAAGCAGAAAAACTCTGAGAAAATAATTGAAGTGTAAACATTAAAGCCAAGTAGATAAAAAATAAGCGCCGTGTTTTATTGACCACGTATGACATTGCTAGGGCATACCCAATTCAATGCAATGACATGTTTAATTTAAATAAAATAATGCGCCGAAACAAGTTCGTAATATGCAAGTAAAATAATGAAGTTCGTGTTTTCCTTACCGTTAATGATACCCACGTGATTTATTCTTTTGTTTTCTTAAATCGAACATTTAGTTCTTTTAGATCTTATAGTTTAATACATGTATTGTGAACTAATAAGAAAATGAGCGGCAAACTAGTTGAACAGCCGTCTAAATGTTTAGAAATATGTGCAAAACCATAAGATATGCAAAAACGCAAAGGATATGTGGTCGGAAAACGTGCTTGAGATTCTTTGAGTTAATATGAAAGCGCTCGTAAAAAACATATTTTTATATTTCAATATCACAAGTCTTACTTTAGAGGAAAGTATTTATATACTAAAACTCAAATTACGATTTTTTGCGTGTACATCTCATTTCGATATAACATCAAAATACGTGATTAGCCATTAAAGGTCCTACTGCGCTAGGCTCGCCGAGAGAGATTTGCATCGACAGAGTTAACTACACTGGTGTGCAAAACTTAAGCAACAGCTGTTTATTTTGCTATAACTCTGCGAAAAATCATCTGAGAGACATGAAATTTAGAAATGACAGAGAGCAGTTTTGTACTTAAAGGATAATGAAAGCATAACTGTGTAAAAATGAATACAATTCATACAATGTGGAATCAAACAAAAGTAGGCTTTATTGAACCCATAATATCCTTACACATGATTGTCTATTCAAGAGGAAAAATAACACGCAGATGTTCCTTATTATGGAATATGTCCTTCCCGTGCTGCAATAATTGCTTCGTATCGTCTCCCCATACTCAGCACCAGATTGTCCACCAGTTCTTGGGGTAAGAGCGCCCATGCCTCAATCAGTATCCATTTCAGTTCTTGGGCGTTCCCAGAAGGATGTAATCGCGCCGCAATGAGTCTCCGTAAAGCATCCCACACATGTTCAACAGGATTTAAATCAGGAGAGTACGCTGGGCAATCCATTCGAGTGATATCTTCACTTTCCAGTAGCTGCTGAACAGATTGTGTGCGATGTGGGTGTGCATTGTCATCCGTAGAAATGAAGTTTGGTCCATTGGCACCTCTGAACAGACGCACATAGGAAGGGAGTACCTTCTGACAATAGCGAACTCCTGTTACAGAACCTCTGTCGAAAATGTGGAGCTCAATCCGCCCGTTGAACATAATGCCTCCCCAGACGAGAACTCCAGGACCACCGTAACGGTCTCTTTCCACGATGTTACTGAGATGAAACCGTGACCCGACCTCTCTCCAAATGAACTGGCGTCCAGAATCGCTTGTGGCACTGAAACGGCTCTCATCCGTAAAGAGAACATGACTCCACTGATGAGAGGTCCAGATTTTGTGCTCCTTGCACCACTATAAACGGCGGCGCTGATGGCCTACTGTCAAAGGGATGCAGTGTTTAGGATGACAAGCAAATAGGCCACCTTTGTGAAGGCGTCTGGCCACTGTAAACCATGACACTGCCCCGCTGCATTGCTGCCCCGCTGCTGTACACAGTTGCTGAGCAACGGCGCTTGCTGACTGGTTCTGGGTTCTTTTCGCCTGCAGGACGATATATCGTTCATCCACTGCGGTTTTTATCCTGGGCCACCGCTAATCTTTTTGACAGCTGTATATGTAGTTCAAAAGGCTTTCCAAGCGCGAGAAATTGCGCTTTTGTTGATTCCGAACTCTTCAGCTACACCGGTCACACTGCAACCATCCTTCAACTTTCCGATCATTCTTCCACGTGTGAAGTCGTCCAGATGATTTCTCCTAGCCATAGTTCATGAAAAAACTCACTTGCACATACAGCGAATATCTTTAATTGCATTTCCATCCTTCCTTTTATTGTACTCTTAAGGTGCGCGAGGCAAACAGCACGCGTTTTGCATATGCTGACATTGCCTCCGACGCTTTGTTCCTGATATTTGCATCCGCATGACCTTTCTACTGAATTGCATGTTCATTGTACTAATCGCAAGAACTTTTTTTCTGCAATTTCATAGCTATCTGCTTAAAATTTACATTGTTGCTTAAGTTTTGCACACCAGTGTAGTTTGTTGTGGCCCCCTCACGGAACTTACTTCTATAGGAATGTTAATACTCTCCAAATATCCCTACTATGATGCAAATAATTATTGGAAAAAAAAAATATATATATATATATTAAACCACGAATTATTAATTTAATTATTTATTCTTTAACTCTAATTAAAAGGTTTTGCTACCAGAGAAGCCTGAAAATGCTGAAAATAGTTCTAAGAGTTTTATTTATTAACGTGTAAGTCGAATGGCAATAATGGATAAAAAATAAAAGTGTCTGGTCCCTTGGCTCGATGGGCGCCATAATACAATTGTTTGAATTGTCGGATTCTTGAGACATACGCTTAGCGAGAGAAATTTATAATTCTATGCATTACGTTTTGAGTTACAACTTACAAAACACTAATAAAAAATTCTACAGCTCCACCCCACCCCCTCTTGAAGCAAATGGCGCCAAAATGAAATCACCACTGGTTTCTATTGAGATCCATTTGTATACCAAATTTTGTTCGAATTCGTTCATTACTTCTGGAGAAATAGCACCCTACTAATTGAGAAACCCTACTAATTGAACGTTTGATTGCTCCACCACCTCCAAATAGATTCGAGCCAAAAACTAATCAGAATCAGTTCTGATCACTGTCCACGTGTGCATCAAATTGATCTCATGCATTACGTTTTGAGTTACAGCGGCCAAAAGCACACATGCAGACACACAGAACGACATACATTTTCCAAAAGTGGTCAAAATCGGGTCTGCACACCTCAAAACGTGTAAATCCGTCGAAATATGACATAATTCTCGAATACAATGCTTTCTACTACATATTGGATGTAGAAACAAGCAAAAAGAAAGTCAATTTTATTGAATACTAGCGGTACCCGCACGGCGCTGCTCGTGCTGAATTTTAACCGTACCTAAAAAACGTAAGCACAATTTCATTAGTATGTTCCGATTTATCGCCAATGACTAATTAAAAAAGTTAAGTTGTAGCGTATCATATTCACCACGTTATTTGAAATCTAGTATAAACCATACGTATTCCTTTTCTGGCGATATTTATTTAAATGCTAAATCAAGGAAGTCGTAAAATCGGAGACGGAACTTTTATCAAGTTCAATCTCGAATTTAAAACATATTGCTAACTAGCTGACATGCCCGGCGTTGCGCGGGATAAAATTGCATCATTCGCAGGTCAAGTGACGCATGTCCAAAATTCTGTTGCAAATGTATAGGGGAAAATTTTCTTAAAAAAATCCAAGTAGGAGATGGGCAACAGTCCATAAAAATCGTATTTAGACAGTAAAATTCATTAAAAACCCCGATTGCATTAAAACGCACAGCCTAGAAAAATTCCTTTTAGACCAAAAATTAGTCCATAAAAATCCACATTAAAATGACAACAAAAGTTCATTGAAATTGCCATTAGAGTAAGGGAAACAGTAACTGAAATGCACATATGCAGAGGAATGATTGTGAGAAAATGATATCAAAAACCCGTAAAAATCGCAATTAAAATATCGACCACAATACATCTAAAATTTTCCTTCAGAAAAAGAGCACTATTTACTCTCTTTTTTCCTTTAAAAATGTCCATCAGATCAAGAACAACTCTCACTGAATAGCTCTGCTACAATAAAGAAAACATTCTATAAAGCCCCCCATTTTAATAAAAACAACTATTCCTAAACATCCCTAATAGAATACTGACGTTAGTCCCAAAAAATATCCATTAGAATAAAGACGTCAGTGACTAAAACTGTAAGGTGGAGAAAATTAACCTTAAAAAATAAATAAATTCTAATTATTAATGGCCTAAATTTAGGTGGATACACCAGTATCCTGGTTGACCTGGCAGGACCTTTGTATCTGAGAGATAATCGGAAATCTTGGGTTTGCCTTTTCACCTGCGCAGAATATAGAGCCGTACACATTGAACTAGTTACTTCTGTATCTACGGAAGCTTTTTTACTGGCTTTACGCAGGTTCATAGCTCGTAGAGGACGATGCAGTATTATCTATTGTGACAATGGCTCCAATTTTGTGGGTGCATCAAATTTGTTAGGTGCGTTAGATTGGAACCTTATTGTGAGTGAGACTGCTTTTCATCCTATTAAGTGGAAGTTTAACCCACCGACCGCGTGTTGGTGGGGCGGATGGGGGGAGCGACTGATCGGTGTTCTGCGAATCCGTAATTAATTTACGACCGATGACGTATGTTGCGGATAATGAAGCAGAATTGATTGCATTAAGTCCTTCAATGTTTCTACAAGATATCAAAGTGAGTGGTGTTGCTGACTGCGATATAATCGATCACCAGAGTCTTAATCAACGTGTTAAGTATAGACAGAATTTACAAAAGGCATTAAGGATCAGAATACTTGGGAGCTTTAATACAGAGACCAGAATGTAAAAGAAGTCTCGGAGTATCGGTTGGAGACATTGTCTTGATTGGAAGCGACAACACAAAGCGTGTGAATTGGCCGCTTGGAAAAGTCATTGAGGTAGTCCCGGGCAAAGATGGTGTTACTAGACTTGTAAAGTTAAAGACAGCGAGATGTGAGTTGCTTCGACCAATACAGTGCCTATATCCTTTAGAGGTGTTGGCAGCAGAGTCGGTTCTAGTTGAGAAGAAATTGTCAAACATTAAATTAAATCCAAAGCCAAAAATCAGCCAGTCAGTTGACTGCAGTCTCAAACCTTTGGAGGAAGCACAAAGAACCAGAAGTGGTAGAGTTATTAAGATGCCTGATAAACTGAACTTGTGAACTGTTTTGAATAATATTATTGTTGTAACTGTATTTGTGATTAGTTATAAGTTAAATTTTAAGATAAAACTTAGCTTAGGTGGGAGAATGTTAACACTCTTCCTTATTATTATCTTTGTTTTGGTGCTTTATTAGTTTGTGTTGTCAAAATGGCAACAGTTGTATTTTGTTTTAGTTTTGTGTTGTGTTCCATTAAAATGGTTTTTGATTATTTAGCATAGTTTTTTCGAGTTAATTAATCTTCATGAGTACTTATAATTTTAACTTATTAGGAAATAAAGCAAAAGGAATATTGTGAGATAGTTGAACTGAGCAATTATATTTATTTAACTTCTGATTCGATGTTACCGTTACGGGACACATTCTACCATAAGATTTCATGCAATTGTTGAACTGTTACTATACTATTAAATCGCCAAAAAAGGGAGGAGAATCAAACACAAGGTAAATTAATTAAAATTCGTCTGCAGTTCGACAAAATATGCATAAAAATGAAATGAATTTTTAGAATTTGGTTCGCTCATAAATCGGCATAAACAAAGATAAAATAGCATTTTTTAGCCTACTTTCCCGTAAAAATAAAAATAATAATAATAAAGCATGAAAGAAGGCTTAATGTAGCGTGAAAATATCGTTAGAAATCAAGACAAGTCAAAAATAAGTTAAGTAATTAAATAAAGATTGAAAAATAAAAAATTTGAAAGTAGGGTATTGAGATGGGCAAAATGTGTGTCTGTCGGTCTGCCCCCCCCCCCCCCCAATAACTTTTGAACGAATTATCCGATTCAAAAAATTCTTTTTGCATTCGAAAGATCTCGGCGAGGATATCTCTTTTCCATATTTTACTTTTTGATTTGAGCAATTTTTTGTTCAATTTTGAACAGTTCAAAAAATTTTAACATTAGCGCCTATGGGTGAAAATGAAGCAAATTATGTAAACTCTGTGTACAAGATATAAGTTCCCATGAACAAGCTCACTGGAAGAAGTTCTTGGCGTGAAATTTTGATTTGAACAGTTCAAAAAAAATTAACATTGCGCCTACGGGGAAATTTCAATCCTATATAGATCCTGATGTAACGGACCGATTTGCTTGGAACAAACTTTATCGGAAAGCTCCTATGACGTAGAACATGTACAGATAGAAAGTTCATCCAGAACTAACGAGCCTATTTTCCTATGAAATGTTTTGATCGAGATTTTCAAGAATATTTTTGAATTAATGAATGATTAAATCAATAAGCAAAAGAATGAATTAATAACTGAGTGAATAAATACATGAATGACTGAATAAATGAATGATTGAATGAACATGTATTAACCGTTGAAAAAGGTATATCTGAAGCAATTAAGAACTTAAGTTAAACGAGAAAGAGAGAGATAGCTAGATTATAAATTTGAAGCTGGTGTACTCGGGAAAGTAGGCTCGTATAGTTCTAGACGGAACTTCTTGTTCAATTTTACGTTAGCAAAAATCATCTAGTTGGTGACAAAAGTATTATTTTTTTTGGCGAAACCACGCAAATTGAGCAGATAAATTCAGAGGTAAGCCTTGCTTTAAAGTTCGAAAACTATTTAAAATGAATATTGCGCGTGTTCTATTTATTCTTTGAAATTCAGAAAGAGATTATCTTGTGCAGTTTTTTACGGGCAGTAATATGCTGCAAAAATAGAAAAGGTGAGACGTTTCTTCGATGAGATATTCCTAAAATTAACGATTTTTCTTAAATTGGAATAACAGAAGAACAAATTCGAATTTACGGAAAAGCTCTTCGATGTGCACGAGGACCTGACCAAAGGTACCTGTAACCAAAATTTCGTACTTCTAGAAAGTTCCATCTCGGCAGGAGGCGAGCGATACACACACACAAACTCTAGGTTTTATTTATATAGATTAATAGATGATGCTTAATTTTTTGAAACAATAAAATAAACGCTAGCGTCATTGAGAAAACTCCCTATTGCCTTCTCTTTAACCAATAAATAGCAAAATATTTTACCTATAAAGTGTTTTTAACGAACACTATTTTAAAACCTACATTTTTGACTTTATTTAGGTAGCATTCAAAACCTCAATAATATAAAAAAAATAAAATAAAAGAATACATAGATCTGAGCTTTTGCTTTTTTTTCCTGAAAAAAGAAACGGCTCATTTATATATATAATCATTATAACAATACAGTTAAATCATTTCGCATGTAAGGTATTATGGTAATTTGTATCATTGGCATACAAAATGGGTTAATTCGACAGCATGCTTCAAGAGTGTTTCTACATTATGCTTTAACAGTATTGTGCACAATGAATGACAAGGCTTAATGCTATATATAATTACCTCTCTAACAGAGAGAGGTGTCAGAATAATCATCCTTTGTCACATGTGGGAGGTTCTCCACCTGTGCCCATTAAAGTACAACCTACAATTCTAAAATAGGACATTTATCAGAGACACTATTGGTCCTAATAGATGCACCGATATAGGGAAAAATGGAATCTATGAAAATATTTTTGAATTTTTGTTAAGTTTCTTTGCGTTGCATATTTCTCGTCATGACAAAATGGTTTTCTAAAAAGAAAGATAGCAAATGGCGTTGACTAATTAAAATGCGTAGAAATTTTTAACCGTTGTAGAAATTTCACCTATGTTTCAAATATATATTAGCGAATACGTATTATTGCTGAATTTAAATATTTTAGCATTATTCACTATTCAAATTCAGCATTATTTGTTTTCCAAGTTTTCCAGTCTTAATTTTTAAAATTCCTAGCACTTCTGTGCTATTATCGGCTCCAAATAATAATAATAATATTAATAATAATAATAATAGCAGCATAAATCACACCTATTAAAATTCAGCATAATTTGTTATCCAAGTTTTCCAGTCCTAATTTTTAAAATTTCTATCACTTTTGTGCTATTATTGCCTCCAAATAATGTTAATAATAATAATATGAATATTAATAACAATATTAATGTTAATATAAATTTTAACAATAACAACAACAATAATAATAACAATAACAATGATAATAGCATAAATCACACCTATTCAAATTCACCACTATTTACTGTTAAAAAATTTTAGTCTTAAATTTTGAAACTTCTAGAACTAATATATTAACGCTGGTTTTAAAAATAACAATAATATTTATAATAACAACCCAAAGTTTTTTGGAACCAAAAGACGAATTTCTAGATGTTGTTGCTTTTTTGCCGACAGAATCGCACTCTTATTGAAGCATTTTCTACATCGCTGTGTCTAGGACTAGTCAGGGCCGTACCTATCGGGAGGGCAGGGGGGGGGGGCAACTGCACACCCAGGTGCTACAAATCAACTCTGAAGGGGCGCCAAAATGACAAAAAAAAAAAAAAAAAACTCTTCCTACATAAAAATATATTTTTTTTATTGACTTTGTACAAATATCCGAATAACACATGTGGCAAAAATCTAGTGTTTCACCCAAAACCAAATGAAATAATGTATCGTCACCTCCTCCCCCCATTTTTACAGTTTTTCCCCCAGCCAATTAAAGCCACCCATCGTCTGATCACGTGAAATGAAACGTATTGCAGGAACAGGGCCTATGGCGCCATTGCAACCACGTTGAAATAAAGATCGGCAGCATTTGAAACAGGGCTCTTTTTTATATATAACGTTTCTGATTGGAGTTAAATCATTTGCTGAAATGTAAGTTTTCTTTTAAATATATTTTCTAATTCTATACTATTATTTTAAAATGAATTCCACGTCAAAGTTGTCTGGTGCAGCTTATAAGCGCAAGCGTAAGTGTGAAATGGAAGAAAACAAAAAGATGGGGGATTCTTTAAGAAAGCTGCTTATTGTAAAATTACCAGAAAACAAAAACAGAGAAGAGACAGAACAGTTTGACGCAAATAGCAATATTGACAAAATACAACAGCTATCGGAAAAAGAAACCATTGAAGAGGAAAACGAACATTTATTCACAAAACCGAAACTCAGATAAAAAACAGTTATTTCACTGAAGATAATGATATAAATGTATTAGCGTCTTCTTCTCATGAAAATAAATCTCCCAAAAATAGTGAATTGAGCGAATGGAATTCCGCAAACTTGTCTATTTTCAATGTGAACACAGAAATGCCAGATCCAGCATGTTACATAAGCATTTCAAGACCGTTTTCAACAACCGTAATAGAACACATAGTGAAATTTGGACCATTGATACTACGCATACAGATCAGTTATCAATTGTTATTAGATACTTACACTATGATTTGGAAAAGAAAGCGTATTCTATAACGGAATCCTTTACGGGCTTTATAAAAGTGAGTGACGCAACAGCAACTGGGCTCGAGAAAACAATTCTTGAACACATAGACAAAAAACTTTGCTTGAATCTTAAGTTTTGTCAAGGTCAAGGTTACGACGGTGCAAGTGTAATGAGTGCTATTTACAATCGATTATCCGCAAAAATACTCTCCCGTCAAAAACTAGCATTTTATGTTCATTGTGCGGCTCATGGCTTAAATTTAGTTTTAAGCGATGCTGCAACTGTCGCGCCAGAAATTCAAACCTTTTTTGGAGTTTTACAAAAAGTTTTTACAATTTTATCCGGCAGCAATTTTGATGGGATTATTTTAAGCAATGTTTCAAACAAAATGGAACAATTTTCACTGTGAAGAAAGTATGCGAAACACGTTGGGAATCACGAATTGATGCTGTTTATTCATTTATTAAGTCCTATAAATCAATAATTGAATGTTTAGAAAACATTTGCAATGGCAAGCGTCGTAAGTGCAAAATGACGAATTAGTTGATGTGCAAAGTCTTTTATCTCACGTAACAAATTTTCAATTTATTTTACCATTGTTTGTATGGGAGAAAGTGCTTACGTCAGTAAGACAAGTTAGCAAAGAACTACAGAAAACTGATTCAAATATATCTTTAGCAGCAGAATTGTTAAAAATTTCCTCTGATGACAGGTTAGAGTTTAGGCAAAAGGGATTTGATGCTTGTCATACAAAAGCTGTAAGTTTTGCAAAAGAACATAATTTAAGTACTGATATTCCATGCAGTAGAAAACGATATAAAAAGAAATGTTTTGATGAAAACTGTAGAGACGAGCCTCAAACTGACATGCAGAAAACTTTTGAGATAAACGTTTTTAACAAAACTTTAGATACCATAGTTTCACAGTTGAAACATCGCTTAAAGGGTGTTCGGGTAATTTCAGACACCTTTAATTTTTTCAGTGATGGAAATTACGTTATAATGAATGAGAATGAACTAAAAGAAAAGTGTGCAAATTTTTGCAAACTTTATCATGAAGACATATCGCATGATATTATTCCAGAAATCTTGTTCTTCCGAAAAATTGTAGAGGGAAAGATCAGTATCAAAGCGAGCCATTTTAATATCTGAAATTTCATGTCCACACACAACTTGTGTGATGTGCATCCAAATATAACCGCTGCCTACCGATTACTGTTAACAATCCCAACATCAATTGCAGAATGTGAACGAAACTTTAGCAAGCTGAAGCTTATTAAAACTTATTTGAGATCATCGATGTCTCAAGAACGTTTGTCTGGCCTTGCAATGATATCCATCGAGAACAAACTTTCAAAAACAATCGAATATGATGAAATTATTGATACTTTCTCAAGTGCTAAGTCCAGAAAAGGAAAATTTTAAATTATTTTTTGTATCTAATTTTCATTTACGAGAAAACTGCTTAAAATAATGTAAGATAAAATAATTAGAACATAACTTTTTTAATATTATTTGCCATTTCTTAAATTTGTTTAGAATACGAATGTTAAGTGAAAATAATTTGTATTTCAAAAGAATTCGTTTCATGCATATCTAAATATTGCAAAGCTTGTAAATATTTTATATTGAAAAAAAAAAAAAAAATTCTGCTCCAAGATTTTAAAAAAGTGGTGTTTGGCTAAAATGTTCTCTTTTGCCGAATTTTGTATGCTCCTTCAAAATTTATTACCATCAGCAACTACTTGACATTACATAAAAGGCAGACTCAAAGGAAACCACACTCATCATCAGAATTCCATTGTTTTGTTTTGCTTTCCTTCTTTGGCGCCGCATCAAGGCAGAAACATCAGGTATTAGTACTTGTTTTTCTTTATATATTATTCCAAATTCTGTTTCATTTATGTATAAGAATAAGCTATTAGCTGTATTTCTCTATTCTCATTTTTTTGTTTTAGATTTAAATTAATTATTTCAATAGAGTATATTATATGGTCAATTTACATATATAAGTAGTTATTTAAAAAAGGAAAACACGTTTACGTTTGTAAGACAACGTGAATTACGAATTTTAAAAGTTTTATTAAATTAAAGTATTTTTTGACAAGTACGTTTTTAGCGAAAATCCTCTAGTTTGAAGTTAATGATAATAAAATACACACAGTTATAAAAAGAACAAAGAGCGTGGAAAGTAATTAATATTATAAAACCAGATCCTTTCGTTACATAAGGGTAATTGACTCGTTAAAAACCACTATATTTTCTCGCATTTTACCAGTTAAAAGAGGACATAAAAAATATCAGGGGGGCGCAAATATCATACTTGCCCCCCCCCACCCGGGACTAGTAAGTAGTATTTGCAATAAGGGTTAAAAGCTAAGCCTAAATAAATTTTGTTTTATGCAAAGAATTACATTATGAGTTACCTCAATGTCTTTCCTTGCTTCGATATTTTATGTCAATTTGCTTTTGAAATAGGATGAAATTTCCGAGCAAAACAAACCAAGATTTTAACTCTACGCAACCAATGTGCTTATTCCACAGATAAAATAAACAATAAAAACTATTGTAATGCTTGAGCCGTTCTTCGAGGATGCGTTTCCCAAATCATTTTTCATCTTTTTATCCAGGCGAGTTTCACGATCCATTTGGTTTTCTTTGTCTGCTAACACTGCCTAGATCATCATACGAAACCTTTCGGTCAATCAAATAGCAACTGGCCCAGAAAAACAAAAGAAAAAAACAAGGAAATGATATAAGTTCTTCCCTGGAGGCTTTGGAATTCATTTAATCCAGAATGCAATTCTTACCAAACGAGTAACTCTTGATCTTCTTATGCTTATTTTATCTCAAAGCTTTTCTGAAATGAGCGAAGCCCGGCTGAATATTGATGGAAACAGTGGTTTCCGGGAGTGAAATATTTACTCTGAAATCTGGCAAGAATTTCTCAGTGTCTTTCTATCAAAAGCTAATAGGAACTTCTCATGATTTCATGTAGTGTGATTTTTTAAAATTGCTATGTATATTTGCACATGATGTTTTCCGTTATTGCGCATTTTATTTACTTATTTATTGATTTTTTGCTATTTTTTTCTTATACACTCTCAATCCATTATTTTGTTTTATTATTATTTTCAACTTTGAAGCTTTTATGCAATATTATAATTTATTTTATTTATTAGACATTTTGGAGATTATTAGTTCAAATTTTGTAAGGGTTTGGATTTAATTAGGATATTAGTACTTCTAATTGTCCAAAGACAAAGTCAACAATAATTTTAAATGGTCAGTACAGTCTGCAATCTATGAAGCAGAGATGCCAATTGCTTTGTGTGGCATTCAAACCAAGGGCAATAACAACGGACAACAGTGGCAAAAAACTTCAGCCTGCGTCATTGGTTCTACATAATTTAGCACACGCTCTCGATTCAATGGTTAGCACTTTTCACTGCGTCCTTAAAAGTGGATTTTACCCATACGACAGTAATTTGTTGATAGCGCTTTGAAACGGGTAAATTAAACCTTTTAGACTCGATGCACACGGGCGATCCGGTTGCGATCAGTTAATGTTCTGCCTCAGCAGTACATTAAGTTGAATCGGACGACTCATACGAACGGTTTTTTGTCAAAAGAAATTGGCTGCTATTTTTCATATGAAGCGTTTATTTCGCTTATAACGGGGAAGATGGCATACTTTAATACCAATATTGATAACTAATTTTTCAAATTCTATTTTCTTACCAGATTTGCAGTTTAGGAAGGCAGTGGCCTCTACTAATATTTTTTATCACACAGTTTTTCCCGTAACAAAATCAGCAATTTTTAAAGAAATATAAATGATATTCTGAAACTTTTTGAAGTAACCCAAAGGGGCTCAAGGTAAAATGCAACATTGTGTCAGGATTGATATTTGTTCCATAGCATATATTATCCCCTACTAAATAGGAGCCTATTACCAGGTCATGTCACGGATTGCCTTCCAGTTTTTTCTAGCCTGGAGGTAAGTACATAAAAATAGATCTCTCTTTTTTTTCTTGAAGAATTTCTGAATAGGTAGAGTAGTCAGTTTTACTTTGCCGCTCAGAGCGGCAATTTTATTATTTATGTTTTTCTTTTTTTTTTATTTTGTATTATTTTTAAAAAACAAAATGTTATTAATATTTAATTTTCTATACATATTTTTCTTTCTATTAAATAACATTTATTTGAATTCATCTTAAGAAAATACATTGTAGTATTAAATATCCACTTTCGTTCTAACACGATAAATATATTTGAAAAATGTCAGAGTCCTTTTGTAAACAAAATTCATTGCCACCTGTCACAGACAACAGCTGTATTAAAGATAGTCGAAAGTAATTTTACGAAATTCGTTATGCAAGTCTTCTACAACGAAGGAAAAATAACAATCTTTTTTAAAAATTCTAACATATTTGTACACTAAGAACGAAAATACAACTATTTTTCTTCAGTACATAGTCATCTCCATGACAACTCCAAATTGAATATCCAAAACTAGACCGAAACCGGTCCCGTATGAATTGGGTCTTCCGGTCCAATTCAGGCCCTGCAAAGGCGTTGGATCGTTCGTCTGCATCGACCCTTAGTATCATAACAACTTCGTATCCATATTAAGAGTCTGTCAACTGTCCATATTAAGAGACAGTTGACACACGTAAAATACCTTAGTCGCCTTTGGTGTAAATCGCAATAGGTGTTCATGATGTAGTGAGACGCGAAAAGACGCAAGTCTTGGCGCAAATAATGAATAACGTTTAATAAATTATGTACCATACATTTAAGCATTTTTTTTCCATTTTAAATTAAAATCAAGAGAAATTGAAAAAAAAACAGGGAAATATATTATATTTTAAAAATATACATATTGCAATATCAGTTAAAAAATAATTCATCCTGTCATTTAGCGGAACTGTATGTGTTCTTTGTTTAAACTTTTTTAGATGCATGCAACGAAGCAGTTAGAAATAAAGCTAGAAGGGAAGGTTGGTGTAACGGGACATCCGGGAAAATTAACTTTTATATAAGTGGTTTTACAAAGCATGAATGCTTTGCAAAATCAATTAGTTCTGCAGATATTAATATTTGATTTAAGCATTTTGTAAAAGTATCATAATACACAGTCTCTGTCAAAAGAGAAAGGTTTTTTTAGTACAATAAAACTAACGTATTTTAGTATCGGTGCATTTTTTCGCTGCTTAAATATTCTAAAGATTGGCGATTTCTAGCACTTATATAGATGCTCTTCTTACAATGTACATGTGGATATATTTAAAGAGGATAAAGTATTTTTCATTAGCTTTTGTGTTACATTGTGAGATTGTAAAATCAGTCCTGATTAATATTTTTTTAAACGTAGTAACATGTTGTGAGGGAAAAAAGTTCCTGCATGAACCCCAATAATGTTAAATAAAATATATTTGTTTTAAACCTACAACAAAAAAATAATAAATACTTGATGCACCTAAATCATGCGTAAGATTCCCTCAAGCGAGAAAATCACACCTGTTCTTAATTAATTTCACTTTTGCAAGAAGACAATTTAAAAATTGCAGACGGAAAAAAAGACAGCCACATTTCCATAGATTATTTCCTCTTCGTATAGATTGATGAACTGCATAATTAAATTGCGGTAAAACTAAAAAAAAAAAAAAAAAATATGAAAAAATATGTGCACTGTTTTCTGTCAGTAGGTCATAAAATATTACAGAATGCATTAAAAGCGATCTCTTTCAGACATTTCCTCGCTTCTAATATGATTAAGTGGCTTACATTAGCATTTGGTTAAAATATTTAATTTTTGTTTTCATAATGCGTGAAAAAAAAGAGTGATACTGAGTCTAGTATTATTTGTAATTAAAAAAAAGAAAAAGAAATATTCGTTAAAGTTAAAAAGGAAAATGAAAATATCTCCTAAATATCTAAACATATAAATTGTGAAGCATAGAAAATAACAATGGACTACATTTTGAAACAAGAGCTTTAGTTAAACAATTTTCTCAGAAGCACCACAATAACTTACTTTATGAGATACGTTAAAATATAACCTAAAACTAAATTTTAAAATACAAAATCGAAATTGAAAACCAAAATGCTTTGATTTTTTAAAAACTTTACTCAAAGCAATTGAAATAACTCATTTAGGAAACTACTTTGATATATTGTAGATAAACCTAAGTAAATTGTTGTCTATAGGGGTAAAGTAAAATACATTTTTAAAGTTTTGTTTAAACAAAACCTTTTAAATGAACAGCTAAGGTGTTGTTTTAAATTATATTGTTTATGTTATTCCTGAAAGGGTAATATGGAATAAACTTAACATTTGAGTTACGCACCAATAAATTTATATCTTTAATAATAATTTTAAGCAAAAAACAGGGAGCAAGAAACCCAAAAAATCTATAAAAGGCTTAAGAATGCAAAAGAGACGGTGTAAATGTTTTGGAAGTTTTCCAGAAGTAATGACGTCGGTATGATATCAATGTTCTCGTTTTTGTGCTATTCCAAGCAGTCTTAAAAATAGAAATTAACTTTTAAATAAACCTAGCCTGTCATAAATTTAGACTTAATGTGTTAGCGTATTTTTTAAACCTTTTTAGCCTATTTTCCCGTAAAAGTAAAAAAAAAATAATAATAAAGCATGAAAGAAGGCTTAATGTATCATGAAAATATCGTTAGAAATCAAGAAAAGTCAAAAATAAGTTAAGTAATTAAATAAAGATTGAAAAATAAAAAATTTGAAAGTAGCGTTTTGAGATGGGGAAAAAGTGTGTCTGTCGGTCTGTCTGTCTGTCGGTCTGTCCCCCCCCCCCCCCAATAACTTTTGCACGAATTATCCGATTCAAAAAATTCTTTTTGCATTCGAAAGGTCTCGGCGAGGATATCTCATTTCCATATTTTACTTTTTGATTTGAACAATTTTTTGTTCAATTTTGAACAGTTCAAAAAATTTTAACATTAGCGCCTATGGGTGAAGATGAAGCAAATTATGTAAACTCTGGGTACAAGACCTATGTTCCCATGAACAAGCTCACTGGAAGAAGTTCTTGGCGTGAAATATTGATTTGAACAGTTTTTGTTCATTTTTGAACAGTTCAAAAAAAATTAACATACCGCCTACGGGGAAAGTTCAATCCTATATAATTCCTGATCAAAAGGACCGATTTGCTTGGAACAAACTTTATCGGAAAGCTCTTATGACGTAGAACATGTACAAATAGAAAGTTCATCCAGAACTAACGAGCCTATTTTCCTATGACATTTTTTGATCGGGATTTTCAAGAATATTTTTGAATTAATGTATGATTAAATGAATAAGCAAAAGAATGAATGAATAAATGAGTGAATAAGTACATGAAGGACTTAATAAGTGAATGATTGAATGAATATGTATTAACCGTTGAAAACGATATATTTGAAGCAATTAAGAACTAAAGCTAAACGAGAAAGACAGAGAGAGAGATAGCTAGATTATAAATTTGAATTCGCTGTATACGGGAAAGTAGGCTCGTATAGTTCTAGACGGAACTTCTTGTTATCTACTGCATTGTGATCTGAAGCAATTTTTTTCACGTAATAACTTTTTTTTTGGAGGGGGGTAACTACAAAATTAAGGGATTTACATAAAATAATTAGGTTATAGAAATGTAATTCACTGCATCTATTAAATACCACAGGATAATTCTACTCTGAAATCAATGGCATAATCTGTTCTTTTAAAATATTTGGTTAATATATCGTATTCGAAATTCTTAACTAACACATTTTTTAAAAAATCAGATAATTAAGTCTCTAATTTTGACACTTCTCCGGAGTAAAAATCAGAAAACTGGAGCAATCTGGAAAAAAAAGTGACAATTGAAAATGCATAATCGGTTTCAAAGCTGTTCTCCTTTCCTCGCTGAAACTCTTTGTATAGAAATTCTGAAAAAGTGGTATATCCTGAGCAGGTATATCCTAAGTAGTATCCTAAAAAAGTGGAATTTAAAGAATTTTCCTGGAAAGTACCTTCAGAGTATTCGTCAAAATGGTTACTGGATGGAATTTTAAAGTACTGTCAATAGATACAATGTTAAATAGCGCATTTTTTTTCTTGTTTGCTTACCTGAGTAATATTATAAGAATTTTTTAAAGCGGAATAAGTCGCTCGTTGAAAATAACAGCAAAATGTTAATAAATGTTTGATTCCTAAACTTTTCTCTTAATTAATTCCCATTTTGGAGCTGTTGTTACTAAGTCTAGATTTTTTTTCTTTTTTTTTTCTACGCTATTTAACAACTGTTATTATAATTATATGCTGAATTTTTCTACAATTGCTTTCAGTTTAAATTAAGTATATATATTTTTCTACGTCCTTTAGTATATTGATAGTAACATACAGAGCAAAAACACATTGATACTCGTCTAAATTCCAACTGCTGCAGAATACCTTGCTAATTGCTCTCTTGTGACGGCCCCACAAGTCACTGAATCCAAAACATTAGTTATGAAATTACAACCAATTGAAATTCTCAAGTCTTAATTGAAGTAGAATAAAATCTCGGGTTTCTTAAATCTTATGTTGTGTTCACACAAAGACGACGGATACATCCGTCGTAATAGACTGTTGAGATGGTTCAAACTAGCCGCAGTGACATATGTCTACCATAGTGCAGTCAGCAAATCATGATCGTCTGGGAGAAAGTCACTTTAAATGACGAAATAATAAACGCCTATCAGTCAATACGAGGGTGCGTTTTTTATGTAAAACCAATAAAGATTCCGGAAAGTGTTATTGGAACCGTTGTTCCGGAAACCGTTGCTTGTCACTGCTGTGCCTGGTATCGTTATACCATATGGGTCTTTACGATTTTCCTTATGCCTTTTTACCTTATGTATCTTTATGTTTTGTATTATCAGAATGCAAACTCCTTTTTTTTATAATGAGTTTGCATTATGATAAGAAAATTTTTGAAATTTTGATTTAATAAGTTATCTGTTTTATTCCTTTTCGAACATAGCTACTTTGATTGCATTCCGACAAGATAATGTAACTAATTATATGAAAAAAATATATATACTTTATATAAAAAAGTTATTCTTTTCGTTCTTTAACAACAGCAAAAATCTAACCATGCAAAACATTCATTCGACTTTAAGCATCCTACGACCTTTTGCTATTTAATAATAATACTCAAAATGCCCATTATTAACTTTGAAATGCATTACGAAAGAACGGAATGTAAAAGACACCATAAAAACACTGATAAGCTAAAACTGATGCAAAATTTCGATTAACTGGCATTAAACTAATCTGGTATATTTATCAGATAAGCGAATATATGTCTAGCCTACTATAAGAGTGCATTTGCTGAAATGATACTTTACAGTGAGTTACCATTTCTGATGCCAAAAGCACCGGGTTGAAGAGACGATATTCCAAATGAACATTTAGTGGAGTGAACTAATATTGATATAGCCACTATCGTGGATTATTCTGAGGAACTAATAATTATTTCGCCCTTTTGAAATCAGTGTTTGATAACATCTCACAGAGAAACCTAGTTGAACTGACGCAGGTAGTTTATAATACTGCGTCCAGAGTGCAGAGAAACAGCGTTAGGCTTAACGTAGAACATTATGGCTTTACGTTAATAAACCGTGAATGTTTATATTTATTTATTTACTTTTTTAAGTTTTAGTGAAGCAGATGGCTTTTGTTTTATTAACACTTTTATTTGATTGAAATTCAAATAAATAAACAAATTCATAATAAAAAATAAATAAATAAATAAATAAATAAATGAACAAATGAATAGTGAAACGGAAACTGTAACCTGTAAATAAAATATTGCCTGAAAAAGGTTTACAATTTAACTAGTAAACCTTTTCAACTATTTTCCGCGCTTTAATAAATCGATTAAAGTTTAGGCAATGTAAGCATAGCAGGTTAAATATTTTGACTTACACAAAGTATGTTTAAAGGGCACTAGTAGTAACGAAATAAGTAGCACAGACCGGTTGAAAGTGATTGTTTTGCTTCTTACACCATCACACTGTATTATTCAGCTAAAAAAATTACGCAGCATAATATTTTTGCTCTAGTTGTCCACCAGTCACGGCTGTGAATCCCGAGAGACGATCCGTTTGTAGATTGTCTATGTCTAACCTTGAAAGTCGTCAGAAGACAGTAAGCTTATAAAATCTAAATGCAATAAATAATCCATATTTAGTTCCACATGTGTAAAGCTGTGGATGCTCAAATAAGCTATATACTAGATATCGCCATTAGCATCAGAATAAAGAATCAATCTAGAGAAAAGAAAAATACAGAAATTCGTGCCATTTAACTTGTCTATAAGTGTTCATTTGGAGAGTTGCTCCATTTCGAAAATAATCCCTCCTTCCTGTCCTTCTATTCCAGAGTATACACTATCTACCAATATCCGGAAATTGTTGCCAAATAAAACTTTTTGAGAAGCATTTTCTTTTAAATAAAGCAAATAAAGTAAATGAAGAGTAAATATTTTACCATTTCAATTTGCTCCATGTTCCCCACAGGGAGCAAATTGAAATGGTAAAATATTTACTCTTCATGGATATTTAATAACGATTTAACTATGAGACATTACATGTAGTTGATTCAGATCAAAAAGTACTTAACTCTAAGGATCAAGCTATCTGTAAATTCATTCAAACATTTGATCATTAACATTTTCAAAATTTGATGCTCGTGTTGTAACTTTTTGTGTTACGTCAAAAATATTTTTTGCTATTGTGTAATGATAAAATTCTTGTTATTAATATTTAAAATATTAATTAAGACCTACAAATGTCCAGTGTAGTATTAATTTATTTTATACTAGACATTTTTTTACTTCAAACGTACAATTAGTCATGTGAATGTGGGGCAAAGTGAAATAGTATTTTCTTGCTCATTTTCCGTACACCAGTCATTGGATAACTGAATTTGTTGTTCATTTATTCATTTATTAAAGTATTAATTTATTTATTTGCTTATTTATTAAGTAGATTTTTCATTCGTTCATTTAAATAACCATTTCTTTTTTTACATTCTATAATTCATGCATTCATTCGCTCGTTTTATCAATCATTCATTTATTTATTTACACATGTTTAATAAAAAATATTGTTAACCCTCTGTATTCTCAAAATCTTTAAAATTTTCACTTTGCAAAGTGATAATTATTCACTTTTATTTTAACGTAAAAATTATTGCCTAAAACAAAAAAATATGTCAATGCAAATTTTAATATACAATGCATGGTTCTAATTTGATGTACAATTTGTTCATTTTGAAAAATGAAATTTATCTTTACTATTTCACTTTACTGCACATTTTCCTATGTCTTGTAGTAAGGTAACCGCTTTGTTAGTAGTTTTTTCTTTCCTAGGGGCGACGGGAGGGGGGGGGGGAATTGCGAATAGGCAGCAATCTATAATAACTCCAACAACTCTACTTCTGGTTATTTTTAACCAGAAATTGTAATGTTACTCTACATAGTACATTTCTTCTCAAAGCGTAAACTAACTCTCAAAAGGTATTCATTCTTTGTATTATCATTTGTTCCTGGAGTATCACATGTCGAATGGCTGGGCCGTCACTAAACCCCGAAAAATACATATATTAACTGTAATGAAAGGTCTAGTTTAATTGTGGCCAATTAACAATTACGTATATATTTTATCAAGATTGCAAAACACGTATGTCCCAAAAAAAGATCAGTGTCCCACATGTAAATATCTAATATTTCAGAGAGGTTTACTATAAATATCCTAAAGTTAATCGAAAGATGAACCTGTTCCTTAAAAAGAGAAATACTTCAAATTATAACATAAAAACTTCTCCAAATATTTATAAAATACTTCATCAACAGAAGCACTAAGCACAACTGTGCTTGTATGCAACAATTTTAATTGAAGAACATTTTTAAAATGAAAGCTTGTTCTTGAAGACCGATGTCTGAAACACTTCAAATTTACAATTTTAATTGCAAATCATTTAAGTTTCAACAAGTAACGTTGTAAAAGAAAAAAAAATCGAAACCAGTCAGTAATTAAATGTTTTACCGAATTTTTACTTCAGTCACTTTCAATGAAACTTAAAAGCTCTTTAATTTAATTAATTCTTTCCCAAAAACAACTCTTGCATTACGTCTGATCAAAAAAAGATACGAACTTTCGCTTACGAAATCTGAATTATATGCGAATATTTTCTCTTTTTGTTCGCTTACAATGCTTACTAAAAATACATGTCTGGGTAGCTAATTGTGGCGTTTGATATTGTTTTTGAGTAAGTATTCTAATTCATGTAGGCAAGGTAGTAAGAGGGGAGAAAAAGGTTAAGGAATATATTTTCTTTCTTCTTTGTCTCAAAATATTTCATAACTTCCTTATCTATGGATTTTCAACAGAGATTCAATTACGATTTCAAAATCACTAACAATTTGATACACTTTTAATATAGAAGGAATGTAAATATTTCTTTACAATATTTTTCATTCTATGTGAAAGTTTTTATTTTTTATTTTTCTTTAACTCGCTGACAACGATTATTAATGTTTTAGAGAAACTTTCAGTATAAAAAACTAAACTGGTTTTTCAAGACCTAGTACTTCACATACACGTAAGGAAAAATAACTTTAAAACGAAACTTAAAAATAAAAAAAAAAATAAAAAACGAACCACACAACAGAGTTGAATAAAAACAACCACATTTCGAGAAACCCCATTGCACACTTGTTCAAAATCCCCATTAGCAAAAACATTAACTATTACTTCACTTATTTTTGGGTTTTTTAAAAACTTTTAACGATATTTTAAAGATACATTAAGCCTTCTTTCATACTTTGTTTATTTATTTTTTACTTTTAGGGAAAAGTAGGTTAAGAACGCCGTTATGTCGTACCGTTCAGAGAAAAAAAAAGGAATTTTCAAATACACACTGAACTGTTATGGCTGTATATTTACCTGAAATTGCGGTGCAATTACACCTCCCCTTGGTCCCAAAAATTCAAGTGCTCCAGCTCTCCAACCACGGAATCTCACCAGGTTTTTACCTTATATATAAGGATGTTTATGTTTTTTTATTTATTTTTATTTACTGTTTTTAAGAAAATATCGATTAATATCAACTTTTGAAGTAAAATGCTACCTTCATTGTGTTTTTGAAACCTAAACGATGAACGTATGAATAATAAATTAACTTTGTGCTAAGTAAACTGTAATAAAAAATAATTTTAAGTTGAGAGAGCTCAAATTAGCATTAAAATGCAGACATATGCTTCTAGATGCAAAACATTTGGATGTTTTGCATCTGGAAGCTCCCTGTCGCATTGAAAAAGGGATTTCAAGCAATCAGAAAACATGTCTGCATTTTAATGCTAATTTGTGCTCTCTTAACGTGAAATTATTTTTACCACGATGAACGCATGTATTTTACGTAGCGTTTTTATCTATATCAATATATTCACGGATAATATACATCCAAATGATTCACATACTATTGTCTACTTCCAATAGTTATAAATAGTTAATTCAAATTTCAATTGTGCTCTTGTTTCACTCTTCACTCCCAATTAATTAAGATGTTCTTAGATGGTTCTGCTGGCCTTATTATTATTTAATGCATTTAAATGCATTCTTAAACAGCACTATTTGTATGTATTTGCACATTAATTACGTCATTAAGTTTGGCAAGGTGCTCTTGCGAGAAACATGCAAGCGTGAATAAGACTGCTTAAGCATTCAGAAGCAGAACTTTCGCTTCCTTTAAAAGGACAAACACACATCGCGTGCTACAAAAGAAGGTAAAATGTTTGCACGACACATTTACTAAAGTCTTTTGTGGATAAGCAGCAATGATATTTGATTTCCATTACATGTGCTAATTTTTGAGACGATTATAATATGCTTTAGATTCACGCTTGCGAATCATGGTATTTGCAAAATGATGGGCAATGAATTTTGAAACAAGGTGTATCACGTATGCTTTTATCAATAACGCAACATAATATATACAATATTTTCAATTTCTTACATATTTTAAACTCTTTAGGTACGAAAGGCGTTTGTAGGCGGTCGTGAAGTTTTAGTTCAAATGAAAACGGAGAATATAATGCAACATTTTTCAAATAATATTTTGACTAAGCCTTAAAAAAAGAAAAAAAAAGTGTACTACTGTCTCTACTATTTCACTGTTTTGGAATATAATTGTAATATTCCGCTATTCTTTTATGAATCAAATCTAAGTCTACAATTCTATAAAAATACATTTAACGTATTAAAATTGTTGTGCTAACAACGATAGAACAAATATCAAAATTCCATCAAAATATTCTGACTCATATTGCTTTTTCAGCTTTGTCATTCAAAAACAACATAAAGAAGACAGGCGATTAATGTATTACGTACTGGCAAAGAAATGACAAGTAATACAGATAATTAAATACTTGTATAAATAGTAGTATAGAAACCATTGTATTACATAACATACAGTATTTGAACATGAATTTATCTTTTGTGAAGTTGCATTTAAACGCACTTATTTATAAGTGTATTAGATTTATGTTGTGTATATTTAACCAGATCAATAATGATACAATTGTTACATTAAAAACTATATAAAACGTGAAAAAGGGAAAAAACGATGAAGTTGAATTTTCTTCCTGTAGATGTTTTTTTGAGACACGCATTGAGCACTGTCAAATTACACAGTAAAAAAAAAAAAATCAAAACACGGTAAAAACGGAAAACTGGCAACGTGCGCTACACACACGTGTTTCGAAGCGATACGAAACCCCTTTCTTATGCAAATAGCAAGACCTCATAAATGAAATATCTGCACTTATGATTACTACCTGCAAATTTTACGTTGTTTTCTAGTGTTTAAGTTATTGCACAAAGGTAAACATTTTGTTTTTGCTTGATTTTTTGTTGGAAAAAGGTAGGCATTGAATGGTTGTTACCAACATTTAAGAAATAGTTTTTGCATGAAAACTAATAAGTTTGTCTGAGAATTCTGCCCATGAGATAATAATTTCAAAAATCTTCAAAGCAATTAAATTGATCTATTATTTGCTGTGCATAAAAAAAGAAAAGAAAAGCAAAAAAAAAAAAAACGTAAAAGAATTCCAACAAAAGGTTTTGCCATCTAAAGGATCGATTAAATGCAGAAAGCAAAACTTTTGAAGCGGTATAATTTGTCTGTGGTTAATGATGTCCCGGACACGTATTTTAGCTTCCGTGGCCTAATTTAGGACTTCAGGAGTAATAGAAAGCGTCTTTAGGAAATCGACGTTTAGAAGGCATTTGTGGTACTCTTGAACGTAAATCAATATATGCTACAGAAAATTTTGCAAACAAAATGTTTTTAAAAGTTTCTTACTAACGTTATAACTCTTCAATGACGCAATAACACCGCTTCACTTTTAGTCGTAAACAAAGTGTTTTTTACAAATTCCCATTAGCATTAATACGTATTCAAGTTTATTTAGCTTGTGCGTTTTAGTCGCAGGGATCTGGGATGAGCGTTGATAAAGCTTTCGTGGTACTTTTGATCGTAAATCAATATAAGCTACAGAAAACTTGCCAATAAAAGGTTTTTAAAATTTTCTTATTAACGTTATAATTAATCAATGATGCTATAACAGCGTTTCACTTCAGTTGTAAACAAAGCGGTTTTATAAATTCACATAAGCATTAATAGGTATTCAAGTTTATTCAGCTTGATCGTTTTAGCTACAAGGATCTGGAGCATAGAGCTCCAGCTCTACTCCGTGCTCCAAATTTTTAAAATATATTATAATATGCATATTTTTCTTAGTTATTTATCAAGTTGATAATTTAGTTATCTTTCTCTCTCCATTTAGCTTCAGTTCTTAATTACTTAAACAGTTTTCAACCTTTATACATATTCATTCACTTATACGTATTTATGTCCTCGCCGAGATCCCTCGAATGCAAAGGAAATAAAAAACCTTTCAAATCGGACAATTGCTTTGGAAGTTATTAGGAGGGGACGACAGACCGACCGACATACCGATAGACTGTCAAAATCCTACTATCAAATCGTTTATTTTTCAATATTTATTTAATGACGCCGGAATGAAAGCGCAGAGATCGTACGCCGCCGGTCTGAGGATCGAGCCTGGCAGTGTAGAAGATGCAGAAAATCGTCTGCGCCCATGTCGTATGATTATGTGGCATGTAAAAGATCCCTTAAGTAGAAATTTGGCTTGGATGCTCTCGGCTAAATTAAATTCCTAGTGCAATTATGCATCAACAGAGTTCGGGGGCTCGCCCTTTCAGGTGGAAAAACCGGACATCAAAATGGTCACGTGGCGATGGTACCACACTCATAGTGGTGCTTATCGCAGCACACAATTCGATAACCTGGATAACTTAGATTCTGAACTTGCTCCAAAATACTGGTTACATCCCGGGAAACAAGTGTTAATTATTTAATAATAATCATAACAACAACGCTGTACAAATTTTTACAGATGGAAGTAAGATAAATACCAGCACAGGATGCTCATTTGTCGTTTATCAAGGTAGTGATTTGGTCACGGAAAAACAATTTAATTTACATTCAAACTGCACGAATATTCAAGCAGCGGCTTTTGCCATCCTACAATCTTTGAGTTGGATTTGTTCAAAGGACGCCTCAATACTTAACAATCTTAGTTTGTTTACTGACAGTCAAATCACACTTTATAAAATTCAGAACAGAAAATATCACATATTTATAATTAAAAAAAATCGACATTTAATCTGGGAACTCTCTTCTAGTAATTTCAAGCTATCATTTGAGTGGGTCAGGGGTCACTCCGGCATTCTTGGCGACGAAAGGGCAGATGAACTATCGAAATCTGCAGCACACTCACAATTTCCTCTGAGCAATCAAAAGATTCCGATTTCTTACATAAAAAAACAGAATAACATTCGTATTATTAACTTGTGGAAAAATTGAATGGTCAGCAGCTCCCAAAGACAGTGTTACAAGGATATTCTTCCCCTCCGTGACTGAAAGAGTAAAAATCAACCTAAATCACATATTTAAACTTACACAGGCCCCTTCAGGTCACGCGAGAACAAGGGCTTATCTTTTCAGGTTCCACCACATCAACTCTCCTGTCTGTACCTGTGACCAAACTCAAATACAAAATATTGAATATTTGCTTTTCCATTGGCCTCTGCTTGACTTCGAGAGGCATGAACTTTTTGAATTTTTTCTTACAGGTGGACTGCCATGGCCTCCAAGTTCTGACTTTTTGCTCTAACCTGACTGTTTATCCATTTTTATAAGCTTTGCTGAGAAAATCCCTTTTTGAAACTTTTATGGAATTTTTAGATTTATTTATTTATTTTTTTCTTTCAATGTAATTATTTTCTGATTATCTGTTAATTTGCCTTATGCTTTAATAATTAATGTTCATCTTAATCTTGGTTGATTTTTTTCCTGTAATTTCGTGTGTTATATATTATGCTGTTCTTTGCTTTTGTTTACCTTGGATTAATCTGATTCTGTTGAATTATTTTTTTTTTTTTCGTTTGTGCATACATGTTGTATAACTTTTGCCATGGTGCATGTTGCCTATTTTTTTTTAGTTCATTTTGTTGCCACTGAAAGATATGGTACCAATCTCTGGGGAATGTACTAGGTCTGCAATTGACAGAAGCCAACAGCAGCTTATTGGAAACAATATTTATTTAATTACTTACTTTTTTGGGGCTTTTTACTATTTTTAACGATATTTTGACGATACATTAAGCATTCCTTGATTCTCTTTTTTTACTTTTACAAGAGCGTGGGCTACAAAGGATCAGTGGAGTCCAACAAATCTCTTTGCTCTTCTCTCTGCTCCAATTTCGAACGACATGTCGTTACTCCGCGCTCCTGCTCCAGCTACCGGGTTAATAGGAACACATATAATTAATTGTACTTATTATTGTGCCATATATTATTCCTGAAGTCACAAAAAGCTTACTGTTCAACTCTATTCAACGAAAATGCTATAAACGCTGTTTTAACACATTAACGCCAAATTTACTTATTGGTTGGCAGCAGCAGAACAAAATTATATAATCTGGGGTATTTTGAATACTATACTAGAATTTTGTCAAAACAGAAAGCAGTTTTTTAAAAGAAATGATATTTTAAAAATAGATAGCAGGTCGTTGGCACGACCCAGTAGTAGCTTTGACATACTTTCTAGTAATGAAAGGAGGGGAAATGAGAGAAAACAGACAATACTTTAAAAGTACACGCATAAATATGATGAACAACCTTTGATGTGTACTCAGAGTAACCAAAGTTTGTAGCAATTGTTAGACTTTTATTGTATTTTTATCTAACTACAATAATTTCGTTTTTTATTTTTTCGTGAAACCAAAACCACGTATTTCACGTTCTATTTCATCTTATACTTGTTTGAAGATAATATTGCCTTCTTCTTAGTTGTAATGTCTCTTATACTGTCAGCTCTGAAGCCTTTTTCTTGTAGATTATACAGTAAATGATGGCTAGTAAAAAATTTATTGGGAAAAAGTATAGGGCTTGATGAATTTTCCTCTGTGGATAGCATAGTCATTGCAACTCTTTCTCCTAGTAATCAGAAAGCAGGATTGTTCTTGTTCATAATACAGGGAAAATTTGTGGCAGTATTGTCATCACACATTGCCCATAACTTGCAACCCAAACGTAGTGGGCTAGATTTTATGAATAGTTTTAGAGAATGTTGTTCATAGCGTCTTACAATCTCCTTACAATAAAGACATTTATTAAAAGTTTAATACTGATTAAAATTTTAAATGATTTCCTCCAAAAGAGATATTTTGAATGATTTGTCATACATATTTTCTAATTATTTTCTATTATCTTATATATATATATATTGGGGGGCATTCTTAATGAAGCTATTCTGAACTAGTCCAGTTGCGAAATCTTCATCCAGAGCTGTAAGGAATAGTTTCCGATTCATTCTTTTTTCTGAAGAAAAACGAAAATAAAATTTAGCATTATTTCTGCTGCAGAAGAAAAATTGCCTCATCTTTTAGCTATCTATATGTATACATATATATTTCGATATTTTAGCCCGAATTTCTACTCATTTAATTACTTTTGAACAAAAACAGAAACATTTTGAAATATCTACCTATAATCATCAAAGTAAACCAATATATATATATATATATATATATATATATATATGAAGGATGCGACGAGACACAGACAGCAGCGCCATCAGGCGGAAGGCAACGATAGCGAGTAGTTCTGAGTAAGGCTCCGTCCTGTGAGGACGTGTAAGCGCTGCGGTGCTCCAATGGTGTCGATGTTCTTATTTGAAGTTTGTTCTGTAAATAGTTTTTGTAAATAGCTCAGCATGAATATAGTCATTTCGTATATCTTATGGTGAGTCATTATTGAAGTAACCCCTAGACGCCAACCAGACAGCCTATATATATATACCTAGGGATTTCTTGAGAAATATGTACACAGAGTGAAAAAACGCATTTTGAAATAATTGAGCAAGTTTACGTCTACTACTGCCAATTAACAAATGGAGAAAACGGATGAATTGGTGAGAACGGTAAAAACTGGTGAATAACCATTGACTTTCTTAATGTTTTTACTTGACACTCATATAGTTTCACTTCCCTATAAAGCATTAAAGGTCATTTAAAAACCCTTTCATGACACTTCGTCTATCAGTTTAAAAATGTACCTCTGGAAGCTAATGGATTAACATTACATGATGCGAAGATGATTTTTAACACGATCAGCGATTATAGTTAAACAAAATGAATAAAATATATAATGACTGAAAAAGAGCTGTCTCGTAAAGATGCAGGAAATTAGAATCGGTTAAATTATTATATAGATATAAATACAAAAATAATAACAAAAGGTACCCAAATCATCAAGTATTAATTAAAATGGCATTTCACACGAACTGCAACTTCTCCCAGCAATTGTAAGAATATTAGAAATTATAAATATCTGTAAGATCATAAGATCATGCAAAAAGGAAAAAAAAACACAGTGAAAAATATCAGTGTTAAATTTAAAATATAATTGAAACTCCTTTCTTTGCAATACTTTTATTTTCTAGAAAATAAACCTATTTTAGCATCTGTCGTAACTGATTTTTTGTAACAAATACGCTGCCTACACACATTTCATTGGAAACCAATAACTGTTTTGTTTAAAGCAACCGTAATAATTAATTAGGGTTGTAAAGCTTGTAAAGTTCTTGCTAATTAATGATCAGCTTTATAAGAAAGTTTACATTTCTTTCCCCCAAAAAACGAACTATACGCTGCAATGAATCATTATATGTTCTGTTCCCTTAGGAAACAAACGTGTAATTGTGCGTTATTAAATTATTTTTTCATTCGTACATCAATTTGTTTTCTCAATTTATAGCTAGGTTTTGCTATAAATTCAGCATCCAATACATTATACAAATTTTACTTTTTTTTTATTGACAGAATAATTGACAAATGAAAGCGATTGTTCGAGTTGTGTCTGTTCACTCGATGTTTTAACGCTATCGTATTGAAAATTACGTATTCCAGCTCTCAAATTATTCAGTCTACTGCCTATTTTATTGCTTTTGTATTGTTTAAAACATTAGCTAGTCTTTCAATAGACAAAAATGCCTAAAATGTAATTAGAGTTGCTGGTAAGACCTGCGAAGTGCATATTTGTGCTATAATTCCTTTCCATGTATTGTCAGTTTTGCATTGCCACTTTTGGGAACACTTGTTATGTCTGTACTTTTCTACGAATGCGTATCTACAAATTCTGTTGCAGTTAAATAATCTTCTTATAAGTCAAATAAACTAAAGTGAAACTAAATTGGGTTTTTGCTATAAATATATGATGGTACGAGGCGTAAATTTGCTGGCTACAAAGCGTAATCCTTAATTTTGTTAAAACACACGCAAATAAACACTCTGCTTTGTAGCTACTAAATTTGTGACAAGTTTTCTTAAGTAGCGAAAACATTATTTAAAAAACTTAGTGGTATGACACTCTACATTTCTGAGTAAGTTGTTGCCACTTGACTAGAAGTGTATAGCTTTTTGAATAGCGTTATCAAAAATTTCAATAATACTTTAATGCAATAAAATATTTCTAATAAAATATATTTTAGTAGCCTTTTCAAAACTAGGAACTTTCGATTATCTAAATCAGAGGTCCCCAGCCTTTTTGGGCCTAAGAGCACATACCAGAATATTTGTTCAAGATAAGTTTATAATTGATGGACATAGTTAATAATACACATTTCATATAATGCGAAAAAAATTTAATTTCAAAAATTAATTTAACATATGAATATAATTAGTATGAATATTCATGTGTAAAATAAATGATTACTAAATTGCTTGCAAAGTATACGAAGTATTAAAATTATTTATAAAGTATATAAAATACAGTCAATGTGATCTTTGCATTGCGTGTCACTTTCCAGCGCTTCATAATTGGGAGAATATGATGAAATTCCTGCTCGCAAGCAATCGTCAAGGTAAGTCTAAAGATAAAACCACTGAATTTGTGCTGTTTCACGTTGTTCTATCTTTGGACTTACATTTTAGTACAAAGCATTTTGATTATTTGTCTTATAACCGTCAAGGTGTTCATCTGTAAGTCGCTATCTATATTTTGATTTTATGATATTCATTGTCATTTATCATAATAGGGTTGTTCATATTTACTGGTCCTTTATTCATATACTGAAATATTTTATCCTTGGGTACAAGTAGCGGGCGCACCTAAACCGATCGACGGGCGCCATGGTGCCCGCGGGCATAGGGTTGGGGACCCCTGATCTAAATGTTTGGGAAACTAGCAAATTTGCATATACTAGGCATAAAATTTACTTGGATTTTTATAGTATTATTGTTTCAGTTGAAAACTTGCATTTTAAAACTTTGGGTTATGATATTTTTAAGGAGATTTATCAATTTCAGTTATTAGCGGAATTATCTCAAAGAATTTCAATAATGCATATACAGTCCCAGCTATTATTAGACTTCTGCGGAATAACATGAATGATGTAAAAAACTAAGAGAATGCCTTATTAACTTTTTTTCAAAACAGTAACCCTTTACATTGGGAGTACCTGGAAGACTTCATTAAGTTAAAAGATCTAACATGAAATAGAAATGTCTGTGAAAAGAAACAGTGATCTTCTTTAAAACGTTGCTGTAAAGACATATTCTTAAGAAACGTGAAGTAAAATTTCTAGTATTTTCATCAAAGAAGGTAGTATAAACAAAGATATGAATAGATTTCATATCAAAATATTTCAAGATTGATTTTTCTGCGAATCACCATAAGTTTCTTCCTACTAAATCATTTTGCCTCCTCTTACTCCGAAAAAAAGGTAGTTTTAAGCTGTTTTACCAGAAGCAGTATTATTTGTTGAAACAATGGAACTGAAAAAAATGCATACATGTATAGAGCATATATACAAGCTAACGATTTTGACACTTACTATATGTAGAACGCGTAAATCCAATCAAATGTAATCTAAAAAACCGTGTGATAATGCAGTGAATACATTCCTAAAGAAAAATGTGATATTTTCCGAATATCAGTATTTAGCAAACATAATAATAGCTTCGATCTAGCAATAAATAAAACAGGTTTTTAATAGGTTGCAAAGGAAAATCAGCCACGAGTGTCTTTATACTCACCTTATGTTCAACAAAGGATGTTTTTCCAGATGAGCTTTCTCCTAGTATATTCAAACATCTTTTCGCATTGAAAAATGAGTTTCTTGAAACTCCGAAACACTAAAACGTTTGTCTGAAAATTCTATTGCAAGTTTGCTCGCAGTTATTCTATTTTTAATTCTTCGCATTAAAAGGAAATTTCTCATTGCTTCCCTGAAAAAAAGAAGTTGAGTGGAAGCAGTTGAATCCAGTTAAAAATTTAAAATGGCAGCCAACTTAAAGCTAACAGAGCGGTCAAATGTGCGTTTTAGAGACTTTTATAAAAAATTTATAAATTTCATATTTCCACTTTTTCAAAACTTACTGCACTACTTATATAGCTATTTACCCTTTAACTACGGGAATACATTCACAAATCTGTTCGTCTGAACGCCAAAAAAAAAAAAAAATCCAAAAATTGCATAAATGTCGATACATCTATTTCTTATGTATATGTCATGAGTTTCTTACATGAAAAAGGCAAAACTGGAGAGTTCCAATCAACATTAGTCGTAAACGTCCCATTTTCAACCTATGACGATTTTTTGAGAAAAAAAACTCTTTCGCCCCAGAAAATTTTGTTATTGGCTTGGTTTTGTTATATTTGGTTTGGTTATATTTTGTTTTGTTATACTTTGTTTGGCTAATGTTAATTGGAAATATTTGTTCAAAATCAAAATTCCTGTGAGATGTAGCTTTTTCTGCTTGCAAATCGGCGGCACGCTGTATTAAAAGGGGATGGTCAATACCCTCTTGTGCACCTCTAATTTTGCCATTTTCAATTGAATAAATTATTACTTATAATGTAAAAAACGAATACATTTCCATTTATTCAACTTTTTATTCTGAAACTTACATTTTCAGCAAAAATTCATCAAATCGCTTATTGACGTTACCCGTACCACAGAAAAGTTTCGCCAAATCGTCTATTGACGTTACCCGTAGTTAAAGGGTTAAGTATCTATAATTGTCATGTAGAGTTCGTTAATAACAAAATTATGACTAACAATTAATAATCTCAACTCGAGATTTTATTTATAAATGAAAAGCAGTTAAACATTCAAGACAACAACACACACTTGAAGAAGTCAACTCAAAGACACAAAGCTCAGGAACTGCTTCGAAATCGACAACTACTAACAGCGTCGTGGAAAGTTCTAGAAGGAATTATGTGTTTCCATTTGAGGACTGTTCGAGGAACAATGGCCTATATGTGGTCAAAAAAGCATCATAAATAAATAAAATATTAACAGAAATTATTTTAGCTCTTTAGAAGAAAACATTCAGGTTTAGAAAAGAAAACTAATCTGCTAGGATTCGATGTAGGATTTTTCGCCTAACCTGCATTAGTTAAAACCACCATACCACTGCATTACGCGCTTTGTTCCATGTTAAGCAGCCTTAATTGAGATTCGACTTCATAGGCTTAGTTTCGTGATAATATTGTTTATAGAAAAAACATCGTTTTTTTTTTGCTTTTTTTTAGCTTTTCAAAATAAATTGTCGCATATTTTACCGCAACTAATTTAATTGCTTTCAGTTACAGCAAAACGTTTTAAGTTTTAACATACAGCACTAGGCAATTCTAAATTGAAAAAAAAAAAGCGTGGGTCACTTTTTAAAGTTACATAAAGAGCACACATTGATAGTAGGCACATATTTTGAGACAAGACAAGGCTGACAGTACAATTAAACTTTTACCACCATTATTTAGATTAATTGGTTAGGTTAAACATCTTTATCGATTTAATTAAATAAAAAATACTATGACGTTTTTTAAAAGAACTTCAAGCTTTTTTTTTGTAAACGAAATATTATTAACACTCTTCAAAAACTTAGTACTAAAAATACTTTAGTACTATCCTTTCTTCTATTCAAAGATTTATTTCATTTTCTTAAATACGTTTAATTTTCAAATCAAACGCTAAAATTAAATTTTAAGAAATAATATAAATACATATGAAGCACCTAAAATAGTAAATGTAAGGGTACAAAAATGGTTGTCTTCGCATAAATTAGACATAAGTTTATAAAATCATAATGTTACAATTAAAATACAAATAGTAATTATTACGTCAAATGAATGACCATACAATTTATAAACGCCTCAACAATAGCTACAAAACAATTTTTTCCTTTGCACTGTTAAAAATTCCCGTAAGAAAATAGTAAAACAACCATTTATTTGATTGTTATTTTACCATATTTAATTACAACACTTGAATAACCATAAAAAGAGGGTACTCAAACCACTGATTGTGAAAAAAAATCGTTTATTATCTGTTTATCCTAAAGAACGTTTAACTAACCGTAATTTTCAAGCGCTAAATAAGAAACGCTCATCCATCTTGGTTGCGAAACCTTACCAGTCGTACGTTGTTGTTAAAATATGAATAAAGATTTATCACTTCAAATCTACATGTGTATATAAAAAAAGAAGAAAAAAAATCGCTTAAGCAGTGGTTACTAAATAGAAACACATACACACGTAAATCAAAAATTGGAGACATCGGCTTCCCGAACTGTTTGCAAATGAGCGAACCCATAATTTAAACTGATGAAGCTTGTTTGTATTTTAATTTTTGCATCAAATAAAATGATTTTGGGCAATATACAGTAAATTTAGACCAAAAATGACTTTGGATCCAATCAAAAACTTAAACCTCAGTTTTAAGGCAGTTTGCCCGTTGGAAAAGAAGGTTTATTGATAAATAAACGGCTGCTTTATGTGGTGTAGATGGCCGAATTAATAGGGCGCAAGGTTAGTATACCATACATCCAGGTTCGATTCCCGCACACTTCGTTTACGGTTTCTACGCCTCGAAATAGTTCAAAAATGTTAACAATTTTGCTTTAAAACCGTTTTTAAGTGGTTATAAAACCGTATACTTTTGTATTTACGGCTTTTTAACCAAGCTGATTGGAAATGCTTTAGGTCCCGTAAAGATAGAAAAATGTTTCAAATCGTAAATTTAACGGTGAATTAGATGGACAGACTGCTGCCGGTTATTTAACCGTAATACCATGATGCAATTTCTAACAGTGTGTTTTTTGTCTTCAATCCCTCTTTTTCTCTCTCTCTCTTTAAGGATAATTCCATGTCATCAGAGAAATTAATATTCAGTGTTAAGAATAACACCTAAATTACCTTTTAAAATATAAAGGCATAAAATACTATCTTCATGAAAACAATTCTGAATTAAGCAAAAGTGTGGGTCAGTTTTCGTACCTAAACGAATTTTTAACCGACTTCACAAAGGAAGGAGGTTATACATTCGCCTTGTATGTATATCGTTTTTTTTTTTTGTCCACTCATAGCTTCTCACCGGATGAACCGATTTTCATGATTTTTCTTTCAATCGATCAAGGGTGGTTTCCCATGGGTCCCGTACCTTCGTTTGACCGTATTCGATAAATAGAACAAAAGTAATGGGCAGAAACAGGGTCATTTTTTTAGTTTTTCATCTATAACTTTTGACTAAATGAACCGATTTTGACGATTTTTTCTTTATAGATGGAGGGTCGTCTAACTCAAATATCGTACATCAATCTGACTACTTTTGTTTCTTAGAAAAAAAGTTACGGGTGAAAAATGAGTATTTTTTATTTTAATTGGAAAGGCTTTACTTAATTTTTCTTTATTGGAAAAACTATTAATAAATACAAAAATCATTCTTGAAAACGTTTTTGTTGCCATTGTGCTATAATAATAAAAGCAATTACAGCAAAAGTTTGACTGAAGGCTCCTTTGGGGCAAAAACTAAATCCAATCAGATTGTTTGCTAAAATCGACTTAAAAACGGAATTTTTCAAACAAATGATCAGTTTTTAGCGCCATTCATTCAAAGAGGGTTTGCCCTTTGATATGGATTTCTTAAAAAATAGAGTATTTATATAGAAAATGTATTTACCCTAAAAAGAATAAAATAAAATAACTTTTATAAAAAAATAGAACCGACTTCAATTTATAAATTGCGCTAAAAATTAGAAAATAAATTCATTCTTTAAACAACATCGATGTGACTTTTAAACATAGTTTTAGAAGTCGGTGCAAAATCAGGATGGAAAAATTTTTTTGTAATCATGAATCAATTACAAATATATATCTTTTCTCGGGATTGGCAACAGTTAAAATACGAAGTAGCAAATGGTGTAGTGGTAATTAGACTCATAATTTTGCACCGACTTCCAAAACTATGTTTAGAAGTCACATCGATGTTGTTTAAAGAACGAATTTATTTTTTACTTTTTAGCGCAATTTATAAATTGAAGTCGGTTCTATTTTTTTTATAAAAGTTATTTTATAGATTGAAAGTTTTATTTTTCTCTTTTTAAAAGGTTTGAAAATAGTATGTGAAAAAAGGAGCGACTAATATAATGTAACAAGTTTATTTGTCTTTTCTTGTTTAATATGTACAGTTATTCATGAAATGTAAAAACACTGGATAATCAGTCTATTTTTCTTGTTGTCAACTTGTGAAATAACAAATAGGGACTTTAAAACAAGTCACGCAATTATGTTTACAGTAACAAATGCTGAAGTAAAACACCATGTGAGCCCAGTCAGAAACACAATCATTATTATAATTCCACATCTGTACATGAATGAATGAAACATATGAAATTTGATCAGAAAATCAGTTTTACTTAACCATAATACCCCAAAACAATATTATTCTTATGCATATTTTATAAAAGAGCAAATATGTGTTTAAAGGTATAGATAAGTTATTTGTTTTCGTTTTGTGAAAATATCCTAGGAAGGAATTTATTCAGAGAGGCCATTTTAGTTTTTAATATAAACTTAATTATAATTGCATAAATATAGATAATTTAGTACTAGGATTAATTATAAGCTGCAGGAAACGACACAAAAACGTTTCGGAATCACATTATTGCGCGGTTAAAAATGCCTTATTGGTGCGGTAGAGGGTGTTCTATGAGAGTTCACCGAGACAAAGGTTTTCCTTTTAGGGGTCATCCAGGATTTTTAACAGGGTCTGATTTTTGTGAAAAACCAAATAGTTTTGTGAAAATTTAATATTTAAACATACAGTGATATGAATGTTTTATTACTTGCCCATATTTAATAAATAATTCTGTAAAAAGTAGTATTTTGTAGCTCGGAATTTTGTGAAGGGCCAGTTTTGATCGATTTGATGTTTGTGACGATTCCGAAAGCGCACGTAAATTACCTCTGAAGCGACCCATGCATTTGTAATCAAAAATACTACCTACATTTACAAAGATGCTTCGAATATTTTATCGACAGAGCTGAGGGGCCTCCGTATAGTGGCGAACTGGGCGTCAGCGTTTTGATGTGGCCTCACTGATAGCAGTGCCGATAAAATAGATGGTGAGAGTTTCCCTTTACACCAGGTGTGAAAATGGTGGTAAGCCAATACGCAACAGCATTAAAAAGAAAGGGACAATTAAAATAAAGTGTTTTATGGTAATCAGTACTTTTAGGGAAATGTTTGTGCTGACGAACTCCCCTAGATCGCGTTCTACCGGATCAAGAATGCATTTCAGATCCTGCAATTTCATGTGTTTCCGAGTGTTCTTGGTGTCTCCAACCTTTCATACAGTTTCGTGGCAGTGATTGCGAGTGGCCTTGTATATAACCGGCACGAACATTAGTTACAAGTTACTAAAATAACTTATAAGTATTTTTAGTCGTGAGGAAAAACAAGGTAGAATGAAATGTAGCAGGTGCTTTTGCTTTTTCAACTAAATTTGTTTTAAAAGTTCTCAAAACATCTACCTTGATAAGGTCATATAATGGACACACATAGATGAAAAATACGTTGCATTTCTTACAACGATCGGAGAGCTGTCAAACATATTATTTTGGCATTTTTACAATTTAAAGATGTATATGCATAAGCATTTAATCAAACAATATTTGCAACAACAATCACTGCAATTATTACGCTGTCCTCTTTTCTATCGTATTATTTATAATATCATTGTAATTGAACTATTTTCTTCAAAATGCATTCATAAATGCATTTAGATCAAAAATGAAATTATTTAACATAAATTACATGACATTTAAAATTTAGGACACTGGTTTATCATTTTGCTAGAAAAGCTCTAAATTGGTACTTTTCACGATAATATACGAGTTCTTGTGTGTTTTAAACGACAGCGTGTTTGATAACTTTGAAAAAAAGAAAAAAAAAAAAAACTGCTGCTTTTTTTAAAGTTTGATGGATTATAACACTATTTTACTTTTGAGAAGTAATACCCTCATATTGCATATCAATGAAAAGATAATTTTATCGAGAATATAATGCAAAAATATTTGTTTAATTATCTAATTCATGTTAATAGCTATATGCAGATCGACAAAAGGGAAGCACAATAAAGGAAGCACTTAGGTTTTCGAGTAGATGTCTTGTATTTGAATTTAGCCAATGAGGATAAGTGCTTAGCGATTAAAGCAGTGAATAGACATACGTATGTAGCAGGAGACCCAAACGATGCAGGCAGAATTTGCGGAATTAATGAAACTGTAAATGCCCGAAAATACATAAATAATGAACTTTAACCCAACATGAAGATTTCGGAATGTGATCTCTTCAAAGGTAATTAAGCATTTACTTATGCTTCAACAAGGATCAGTCATATACTCAATTTTTAGTACCAGAATGTTCTCGAAATGGCTCAAACAAGCGTAAGCAACCCATAAATAAAATCCAGTTAATTAAAGCAATAGCCACATTCTAGGTATCACATATAACAATTGTAGAATTTTAAAACTTAGTTCATTTCACGGAAAGACATTGTAAGGTCGCAATTAATATCCCTCTTTAACCCAACTTCAATCATTAACGTAGAATATTCCTGTATATTTGATTTTTTTTAATGTAATTCTCTTTTTGTCTTGGTAACCTGTTTCAATATAAACACCCCCAGTATACTACTTTGGGCATTATATTCCTGATAAAAATATATTTCCATAAAAATATAATTTCACGGCATTATGTTAAAATATAATAGTGTTATAAGCTATCAAACCTCAAAAAAGAAACGCATTTTTTTCTACTGTATGTACTCCTTCATATAATTTTGTATGTATTGATTATCTGGCCGTAATTTCTTTTTTGGACATTACTTGGTAAGCTTAAAAACTTGCGCTCAAAAAAAGGGGGGGGGGGTGCATTATAATAGGAGTCTATATGTTTGGTGTTTATAAATTAAAAATATTAAGCTAAGCATTTTTTTTTCTTCTTTTTGGAGTTGAAGTTTCGAGTCTTCTTTAAATAAAACAATACTTTTGAACCATGATATCAGCTTAATATCTACATAATATTTATTTTGCCTCGGGTGAAGCTCAAAAATATATAAAACTTCCTATCAGCTCTTATTAATTATCACACATAATGCACTTTGAGCATTCAATATAATACTTGATAGAGTGTACATTTTGCAACAACCGTCCCGCTAACTTCCATTTCAACACATTGTACAGTAAAATGAAATGCGAAAGCAGATGACATTTAAATACACTCAACTCTTTACAACAAAATATAGCAAATCTGAGGCATAAGCTTTATCTTCAGAATAGTTCATTCGAAAAACAACTAAAACAATGAATATGCCTTTATATCATGGACAAGACACATTTTGACTTGAGTGTAAAATCACTTTAGCTGCGCAGAAAGATGCGCTGTCCATGCGACCATTCTTTTACTGAAACGGCGATTTATGCTCTATGATATCTCTTTTTGCAGTCACTAAATCTCTCACAGTATAAAAATCTTTCTTTGTAATGGAAGGATGCTTTATTTTCACACTGGTGTAGACAATCTTAGTCCTTCTTTTCTGTGGTCCGTCCATTGCTAAATTGGTAGAAAGATTAAAAACATAAGCACAATGTTTATGTGGAAAAAAACATATGATACGAACTTTGTTTAAGTAGACAATAAACTAATCGTAAAGTGTTTCCTTTTTTGGAGAAGTTGAACACTATGTCTTTCTGACTTGTTTTTTTATTTATTTATTTATTTAATTTAATTTTATTATTTATGTTTATTTAGCTTTTTCTACCATTATTATTATTTTGTCTGTTATCGCATTCTACTTTTGTTTCCTTTGCTAGGTTTTTCAAAATAATTTCTCAGGTTTCTCTTATTAACGATTCTTTTCTTGCGTTTTCCCTTTTATATTCTATCTTAAGGCTCCTGCGAGTCATAAAACCTATTACAAGCGCCATAATAAAAAAAATAACTAGGAGTTTTTTTTGGTAAATGTTTTCATATATTGCTGAGTAATTTTATGTAATAGCAATCAGTTTTCACAGTTGTCATTGCTCTTTTCGTAGAGCGTATCAGGGACAATTATTTCTCAGAGTTAGATTTTTAAATCTCGGACTGAAGACCGCCGAAATCAAATATGTTTCACAATGATATTTCTGAAGCGTTTTTTTTTTAACATTTTCGTTTGAAATATTGTTACAAAACTAATGCACTTTCTATACTAATCAACACATAATAAAAACACTAAATTTCAAAAGAAACATCAGTATCCCAACTTAGAAATAAATCTCTTAAAAAACATAATAATAATAATAATAAGTATAATAATAATATAAAATATAATAATAATAATAATAAGAAGAAGAAATATTAGTGGTGTATTATCCTGCTGCTTTATGGCAGTATAATTTCTTGGGAGTCCAATGTGCTAAATAAAAATAAAAATGGAAAGATTTACTCATTTGTTTATGTAACTAAAAAAGTCGAGGGGCCATTTTTGACTATACTAGCGTTGAGAGCTATTAATCAACCAAAACATAAACATTTTACTTGTGGACATATATTACAAAACATTGTCGGAAATTTAAAATTAAATGTAGCAAGTCAAATTTTAAAAGAATAGTTGACGACGTATTTTAACTACAAGGGAGGGGTAAACAGTTGGTGGATCCAGATTTGTCAAGGCTTATCTTTTTCTGCTAATAAAGCAAAACATTGTGATTATTTTACCTGAACTACGGAAGGTATACTGGAAATCAGTGGAGTTTCAACTGTGATTCCAGATTCTTCTGTATCGCCTTCAATTTCTTGTAGTAATCGCAGCTTTTTTGGCGTCTGAAAAAAATAGCTACATGTATAACGAGCATAAGAAGAAGAAAAAACACACGAATTTAAAAGTGGATATTCAAGAATTAACTTTCCATTTTGTATATTTTTAATAAAACATATCGGCAGGAAGAAACAGGAATGTTACATTTGTAATTAAGGAAAATAATTTATGGAAATCACATAACACTCATAGCATAATTCAAGTTAAATCTAATGAAGTGGTGAACAAGAATTAAAATATAGAAATAATGTTTTTAAAATTAGAAGAAACATGAGACTAACGTTTTAGTAAACATTTTTCTCATCTAAAAATAAATAAATAACTGCATGAATAAAGAGTCTAAGGAGAGGAAAAAAACTAATAAATTATTGGTGGATATTTAGTAAATAGTTTCCTATTTTAGATATATTTAGGAGAAGATTGTCACTCCTGAAACTCTGAGTTATTCTTAAAAAACATATAGGGAGGAAGAAAGTGAGGTGTCGCAGTTGTGGGCAAAGAAGTCTGGTTTAATGCTATCACTTGTCAAATTTTTGGAATAGTACTATAGCAGACATTGAGATGTTTAAGAGTCAAATTTTCTAATTATGAATGAACAAAAAAAATCAAAGCAAAGTTGAAAACATTGAGAAAATAATTAATAGAAAGCGTATAACAATTAGAGAATAATGCGTGTCAAATATAATGAATTGTTGGACAAGAATGAAAAACAGAATGTTTTTTTTAATAAAAAAAAAAAAAACATGAGACTAACGTTTTTGTAACAATTTAGTCTTTAAAAATATAGAAACACTTTTTGTTCATTTTGAACATTGAATATTCATGACATAAATTTAGATTACCGATATGAGCTCTGGATCTTCTGCGTAAGTAACACTTTGGTATTCTCCATATTTCCTATCAGTTTTTATTATTGAAAGATTTGTATCCTCTTCTAACTCACATACTTTCGTCAGTGTATCCGTTCGCTCTGTAAAAAAAAAAGAGCTACATTTATTAAAAATAGTTAAATTACGGTAATTTGATAACCATTTTAACACGAAATTTAACTCTCATGCTGTGTTTTACTAACTTTATTTGTTCAACAGTTTTAAATGAGAAAAAAAGAACTTTTACAATGAATTGTTACAAGCGAATGAACTGCAGTAGTTGAAATGCCTTATCAATAATTTCCTAACGGCTATTTGACTAACTTGCTTCACTTGAGGAAAAACTAAGTTTTTTTATTCACGAAAAGACGAAAATATGCCAGTTAGATTATGGTTTAACTATCTTCCAATCCCAAATACATTTTAGGATTTGACAAATGTGTAAAAAAAATATTTAATTTTTTCCACCAATTGTTTCAACAGTCCATACTTTTTAACGGAATTGGATAGGGGAAAATGTTTAATTAACTCCTATAAGTAAATATTAACTAGGTTGCATAGAAAATCCTAACCAGTTTGTATTGTTTTTTCTTCAGATTTTAATATTTCATTAAAAATACAGAAAAAGCGAAATCCTCTGATATTTTCGTGTTTTACACTATTTGTAAGAAAAGGTACTAAAAAATGCTCTGAAAAAAAGGTTTTCAAAGCGTCCATTAAAAATATTTTAGGATTTATTGCTAATAAAGGCTTTTTTGGGAGACCAAGTTACAAAATATATTTTATGTTATTTTAAGAAAAGGATCAGCATTGGCGTCAGAAGTTAGGAAATTTGGATCAGTTGGGGAGTCACATATTAAAATTCTTGGGATTATATAATCATTTTTCCGTTGGTATGTTTGGAAACTTTTGTATTGAAACTTGCTAAACTCGAAACGGTAGAAATTATGGTTTATTTGTAATTAACAAATCAAAATATGACAACTTTTTTAGTCGAAATATGCTACAATTCCAGAACTAAATTTTACACAAAGTATACACTAGAATGACCAAAATTTTAAACTACCTAGGACGAAAATTGCGGTCATTTTGAATGTAATAAGACATTCTAAAGGAATGTAGAACTTCCAATGCAAATATCATTATAAAATGTTAGAAGAAATCATTTAGAATTTTTTTTAAACTGCCAAAAACGAATATATGTAGAAAGTTGGAATTTCGTACGTAGGAGCTGTAAATTTAAATTTGCACTACCGCTTATACAGTGCGTATCGAAATGATAGGTCCACCCGCATTTTTCAATGTTTCGACTGTTAATTGATAATAATTCCTTTTTTTTTTTTTGGTACAGATAATTCAACAATGATCGTTATAATTATCTAGAAAGCAATTTGTTTAAAATAAATAATTCTTTTTTATTTTATGAAAATTTCTATTTTGAAGCCGTTTCAAAAAGATAGGTCCGCCTTTATAAATCCTTGTACCAAAACGTTTTTTTCCATTAAATTTGCATAATCATCATAGTTAAGTCTTACTGCGGGACTACGCTGGCTGCCGTGGAAGTATTTAAATGGAGTTGAACACCACATTGTAATCAAACGAAATGAGTCGTCGTTGCAGTCTTTCGCTGGTTGAACAGGGGAAAATTGACGCATTTAAGAAGTGTGGAAAATCGAAATAGAGAAATAGCTAAACTTTTAAACAGATCTCATAATGTCGTAAACAATTTTTTGAGACTTAGACGTGCTTATGGTAAGAAAAAATCATCTGGTCGGCTGTCAAAAGTGACACCCCGTCAAAGAAAGAAAGACACCCCGTATTGTAAAGGAGTTAAAATCAGGAAATACGAGCTTATCCACTTTGGCCAGAAAACAAATTCCTGCAATATCAAAGTCAACGGTCCATAGAATGATAAAGAAGTTCGGCAGTTTAGTTTACAGAAAGAGGAAAGCGGCTCCGAAATTGACTAAAAATCACAAAGAAAAGCGATTGAAATTCGCACAGGAAGTGATGTCCTGGAAAGAAAACTGGCATCGAGTGATATTCAGTGATGAAAAAAAATTCAATCTGGAAGGTCCAGATGGCTGGCAATATTACTGGTATGATCTGTGTAACGATAGAGAGATATTCTCGAAGAGGCAAGCTGGTGGTGGTTCCGTTAGGGTGTGGGCCGGCTTCGGACGCGCAGGAAAAACTGATATCGCATTTGTATACAACCGCTTGAATGCTGCAGGCTATCAACAGCTGCTCGAACAAAATTTTCTTCCAAAAGCAGAGCACATTGGAAAGTCCACTTTTGAGTGGTTCCTGGATAATGGTGTGCATATTATCGATTGGCCACCTTGCAGCCCGGACCTGAATCCGGTAGAAAACAAGTCGGGCATACTCGCAAGAGCAGTAGAGGCAGGTGGAAAGCAGTACAACTGTACTACAGACTTAAAAATATCTATTTCCTCCGAATGGGCAAAAATCGAGACCAGCTGTTTGCAAAAACTTGTAGAAACCATGCCGAATAGGACTTATGAGCTCATTTTGAAAAAAGGTGGAAAAATTTCTTATTAATTGATTATTAATTTAATGTTTGGTTCAGTGAACCTATCTTTTTGAAACAGCAATTTCACAAATTTTTTGTTTCGTTTATCATTCCTATGATTTGTATATCATTTAAGCATTATTTTTTCATTGGTTGAACTAGAGTATATTATAAAATAGTACTTAATGCATAATAAAAAAATTTTTCCTAACATGAATTTCGTTTTTACTGATGGACCTATCATTTCGATACGCACTGTAGTTACAATTGGATGCTCAAAGAGCATGATTCAGGTTCGAGTCATGTCAATTTCAAGGCATTTTTTGTATCATATTTTCCCGATGTAGGTGTATTTTCCCGAAGGAATCAATGAATCCAGATCCATAATTATATTAGCCCTCATTTGGTGAAATATTGCCAAATTTGACGCCAAAATAATAAAGCCAATTCAATTGTCAGTTTGGCGATGTGTGCAATTTTCCTCAACTTTCCCACATAAATCCCACGTTAAAGCATTTCCGGAAATGTGTAAATTTTCCAGAAATGCTGAATAATGAAATATCGAAAAATGATTAAGTATTTGAAATGTTTTTCTCCTCACCCTAAGGAACGTTTACGTTTTATATTTACTCCGTTTAAATATTCTTGCTTCAATTTAAAAATTTTAGATTTTCATAATTCTGAAAGTGCCAATATCTATCTATCTATATATATTATTTCTCTAGACTGTTTTTCTGTCGTTCCACGAGATCTCTGTTATACGTTTATCAAATTTCACGATTTACCCCTCATTTTAAAGCTTATCGAGCTGGCTAATGACGAAACAAATACCCACGGTCTGAAAATGTACCACTTTTCTTAAATTTGAAATTTGAAATCATCTAAGAAACGGTCCTTTTAAGGGATGCCAAATTTGTGTTTATGCTCGCGCCATCTGTTATCAAGTAAAGAAACTCTTCTGCTTTTATTGTGAAGAAAATTGGGCAGTTTTAGCTGTGTCTGTATGTTAAATTTGTTCAATCGTGAGGCTTTACATATTCATTCATATATTATGAATGTATATCCAACCAACATTAACTATATTTTAAGTAATGGAATTGTTCCGTTATTGTATTTTAATGCTATGTATACTACTAATAAAAAATATTAATGATATTACTTTGATGACTTTATTATTTTTAATATCTAAATAATAGCGGGGGGGGGGGATTTGTATAAGCGTTTTGTACTGAGGTGTTTAATTACATGTCTCTTTTGTACCAAAATTCCTTTTATTTTTTCTATTCTTCATCATAATCTCCTTTCTTTCAAATTAGTGCTGCACCATTAGTATTTATTATAGCGGTCGATTAGTATTTATTTATTTTTTACAGGTATAGGAAAGTAAAAGTTGAAAAACTGAAAATCAATTTAAAAATATTGATAATGAATTTTTGAAATTATTTGCTAACACGCTTATATGAGTTCACGCACTTTTTAAATTTAAGTTGTATTTTTTTAAGTAGTTTAAATATATATAATATTTTATAGGGTGTGCCAAGGAAAGTCCTGTGGTGCATCGGATACATCGGATTTTGTGTCTTACATGTACATTAAAATATATGGGATGATAATTATTTTCCTGCAATTATACGATTTTTTTTCACAAGAAATATTCTTTTAAATTTTAAGTCGAGTAAAGTAAATGCAGCAATTTCATCGCAAAATGGTAAATACATATAATGATGTAAACAATCTTTGTTTTCAGCCCCTCCTCTTAAACGAGACTTTAACGAAGGAAATGTATGTAATTCTGCCTTCAAAGGAAGCAATCCATTTTATATTTAATGATAAGCATGACAAATGAGACATTTTCCCGAAATGCCGCTTTCTTTTAGAATTTTTGAACTGTAAGTAATTAAAATAACTACAGTTGTGCTTAATAGTAAAGGTTAGATATTTTATTTTAAAAAGTCGGTTTTATTTATTTATTTATCTTCCCCCCATATTTCTGGCAATGAAATTTCTGAATACTAGAATAATACTTCACCATTTTATTACAATTCAATGAAATATTTTATCTTTTTCGCAATCCAAAAAATGTGCAATTTTGAAATTATTAAAAATATACAACGAATATAATGCCTTAAAATAATAACAATAATAATTCAACTTTTAAAAGTACTGCGTCTCACATTTACTAGGGGTGATTTATATATATATATATATATATCAATTAGAAAGTAAAATTAGTAAAAATAATAAATGTATAAAATTAATTCATAAAAGGTTATAACGATAGCATTCTAAATTTCCTTAATTTGCCGGCATCTAAGACTAAAATATTTTTCAGTAAAAACTATCGAAAACTTGCATGCGAGTAACGTTTTATATTGAAAAATCATTAAAAGCATTTTAAGTTGGTTGGTTTATTTGAGTTTATTGACTCAAGATCATTTACAGATTATACTGTGCAATGAAAGAAATTTAAGACTAAAAATAATAATGAAAATCATAATTAAAAATTCACACCAAACACAAAACCTTCATAGAAATAAATCAAAGGCTAAATACACTAACGAAAAACACAAAATTGGTGATAATAATAATTTAACAGAAATAGAAATAAAATTTCACGTTAATTTAAAGCACAAATGAGCATTAAAACGTTTAAATTAACGTGAAATTTTATTTCTATTTCTACAAAATTGGTGTTTAAATATTTAGAAAATATTATTAGTAATACGAAATTTTCTTAATTTTTGTTTCTCATCTGAAATATATTATCCTTTACAAAACTGAAAGTATTATATTATATTTATTTTTAATATCATTATTTTTTAATATTTGGTTTTCGTTTTTAATAAAGCTATATAGTAAAAATAATGAAGACGATTTCAAACCTTGAAAAAAACTTTTTTCTGGGATGATATCTGGCCCTTGATTATTAGTGACGCATGGATCTTTGCATTCCTTCATGAGATGTGCGTCGCATCTAAAAATAAAATAATTGTTATAAAAAAAATACCTAAATACATTCACACCAAAAGTCAATTCTTCAAAATTATATTTTATACTCAAAAATAAGTGTAAGCATATATTGATATTTTTTCCTGAGATTTATTCTACTTTTAGTGGTAGTTGTCATGAAGTGTACTGTCCTATACTATAATCATGAAATTTGAAAGGTTAGCTCAGGACATATTTTAATTTAATGACCTATACCCTAGTCGCAATGGCTAGTTAGGTTTTGTCATATTTATAGAAATATTTCAGTTAAGTTTATAGAAAACACTAAAAAATAATTGAAAAAATAAATAAATACATACTTATCAGCATCAGGACTGTAGTTTCTCCCTATAAGAAAGAGAAAGGTGCTAAATTTCAAACATAAGTGGTTTATTATATTACCATCCAGATACATGCACACAATACGTGCTTATACAGTAGACTCCAGAGTATTCGGTTCGCTACTATCCGGCCTAATTTTATTTTGTCGGGACATTACGTTGTAGAAGATAGTTAAAACGAAGAAGCGGTTACTTGTAAAGAAGTTTCCCAGAAACGAAAAGATGTAAGTTTTGACTCTTTTTTCAGGGCAAACGTTTCATATCATTTGTGAAATCAATTTTCTTCGCTGAACTTATTTTCTTAAGAATTAGGGCTACGATTTTAGTTACTGTTTTGCTCATGTTCCTGCAATTAGGTTAGGTGTTCTAAAATTTATGTTAAATAATAAACAGTTTATATTCCTTAACTCATTTTTTCTAGTAAATTCTTGCAATATGCAATACATAAACATTTTTCAATTGCCGGTACAGAGCCTACAATTTTAACTCGACAAGTTACCACAACGACTGCTTCTATAATGATTCCCAGGGACGCTCCCACTTTCATTCTTCGTGGCTTGAGATAAATGGAGGGCTTTTCACAAAAGGAAAGAAGAAAATACTAATTATAACAGTGGGTTTTTGTATAAAAAAGGTCTTCTGGTATTGGTAGGGCGAGAAAATGAGTTCGTTGTATTCTGGCCTATCTGGCTCTTTCCGGTCTGCCCTTCTGCCACATTGGGCAGTAGGGTTTAGTGAACGCTATTGGGGAAAAAAAATCTCGAATTTTAAAGCGGTACGGGGCAGAAAAGGTGCCTTTGTGGTTCAAATTAACGCATGAAAAATTTCAGGGCGGAATTTTAATATTAAGATGCCCCCCGAGCCACTTGAAAAATGTATCATTGCGTTGAAATGATGGCAATGTGCTGCTTCAATTAAGGCGAAATATTTTTTGTGCTAAGCGATGTGAAATAAAATTTATTGCCATGGAAACAACACAAATTACTTATTATTTCACTCAAAGCATAGAAGGAATTCTTTTAATCGCAATTAAATTACGAATACTATGACTTGCAAAAAATATTTTCTGAAAAATTTTTAAAGCACATCGTGAACATGAAAATTCAGACGCACACCCCATGAACACAAATTATACTGCATATTCACACTGTGTTGAACTGAGTCATAATATTTGTGGAGGAAAGCTTAGCAAAAATGAGTGTGTTTTTTTACCACAAACATCTTCTGAAGCCTCAGTTACAAAACGAACACATCGCTCTGTTCCTTGAGAGTTGCAAGGGAACTTTGGAAGTTCAATTTGGACTTCATCTGTAGGTGAATTAATCCAATTTTGAATGGTCTTCCGTGGAGAGGTTTTTAATCTCAGGAGGTTTTTAATCTTAGGTGGTTCACGTATTACTTCATCACGCCAACTTATCATGTATACTTATTCTGCTCCATCTAGGTTTAGAGAAGTAGCTTGAAACTTCTAAGAGTTGAAATTTTCTGCTCTCTTGCTAACAGTATTAGTTTCAGTGCTTGTTTTTTAATATGCATCCTGTAATCCTTAAGCATGGAAAGCGGAAGATTTTCGGGATGAGCATAAAAACTATTTCTTCTTAGAACAGGGTCAATTATTTCTTTTAAATTGGGATCCAAATACTTGGAATAGGATATAAGTTTCCAAAAAAATATGGGCCAGTTCATCACAATGTGGGTTTTCTTTAATTAGAAACCAGACTGGAGCATATACTTTCATTATATATGTTACTAGTGTCCCTAGGTTTTCGGAAGGATTTTCTGTTGCAACATACAATCGAAGGATTCTACTTGCAGTTGTTAGCCATCTGGAATGAACTATTAATCCAGGTCTGCGATTCGCCGAGTCATCAGAACTGTTGCCTTTTGAAACAACGTAACAAATATCCCTCCGGTACATTTGATCTGTACTGAGCTTCATATCAACACTTAAGTGCGGAAAATACTTGACAGCAATTTTTGAAAATAGTACCGTGGGAGGTTCTTCCCATTTATGAAGTGCTTTTTGGCCTAACGTTGTACCGTCAATTTTCTGCAGAAGATGTCTCAGTGGCAATCATTGATATGCAACAAGCAAATTCACCATTGTAATGGCCGACCAAGTTCTATCTCCAACAAACAAATAACCCCACACTTTGTGCCAGTATTAATGTTTGTTCCATCACATTCGACAGCTAGCAATGATTCAAGGGACAAATTGTTATCATGGAAGTAATTGATTATAGATGTTTCAAAATAGAGCGAGATTCTCCGGTCGTAGGGGTCGCATGGCCAATATACCTTGTACCTAGCTCTTGAACGAGTGTGTAATGTTCTTCTTGTGTAACTGGAGATACAGTATTTGTCGGCTAAGTATATTCAGAAGATCCACCGTTGCGTTAGGTATAGTCAAGGAGCCATGCCAGCATCATATCTCAATCTGCGGTTCGCAATCTGTCCGAAATCGTTTGACCCGTACACGAAACATCGTCAAGAACAGAGTTTCCCCAAAGGTTTCACCCTTTTTAGTTTGAGTTCTTGTGTTATCTCTTCGTCCATCAAAAAACAAACACTTGACTGAATCATTAGATTGTTTTTCCCCTTGAAAAATTTTACTGCGATTAATCACTTTTGACGTTTCACCTCCCTGTACTATTCCAACATCTTGTAACAAAGCAGTAGCAATGGAAGCTGTCTACCTGTCAAAAATGTCTTGCATATCACATTCCCTTGCTAAAGTTGGAAGCATAAGATGCATTTGGGATGTTTTGTCTGCTGTTTTAGATAAGGGGAGCATGGGAGGTGAAGGAAAAGCATGTTTTTGACCGTCTCCGTTACATTAACTATCGCCTTTACATATCTGACTGATTTTGAAGCGGAAAGTTGATTTGCTTTTCGAATTTTTGCACAAAAAATTTAAAAGGAAATATTTAGGCAATTTTAAAACATTGAAGTATTTTGTTATTTAGAACATAACGCAAAAATTATAATATAGCTTTTTTTATTATAACTGTTGACGAGAACGAAAATCCACGTAATGTATGTGTTCCGTCAAACTTTCGTCGGGTTGGGGCGCATCTTAACTTTGTCCAAATTAAATAAATTTTACACACGTTCATTTGGACCTATAGGGCACCTTTTCCGTCCCCTGCCGATTAAAAATTAAAAAAAAAAAAATCACTCCACCCTATTGGGCAGTATACTCGGAAATCTACTGTATATGCTATACATCTATTAAAATAAAATATTTAATTGTTTGTAATTTTATCATTACCTTTAACAGTCCTCTTTCTGTGAAACTTTATGATAAGGAATATTGCAATTGCAAAAAAAAGAATTGCAAATATTGTTCCAACAATTATTCCAATCATAGCATTTCTTATCCCTAAGTCTTCTTCCGATTCTGGAAAAAAAGAAAGTAAAGGGCTTCTGAATAAATTGTTTTAGTGAAATATATTTTTTAGCCCAAAAGGGGCATGCATGAAAGCAAAAAAAAAATATGTGTAAATATTTTTCAGGTGAAGACGTTACTTTCGGAACAGATTCTTCCTCAAATGAAAAACTGTAGAATATTTTAAAAAATATTTTGAAAAATTATCTATTATGTGTTACAGATCTTTGGTCAAAGGACACATATGCTTGTGATTGTCTTGAAGAACATTCTAGATAATTCGAAAAATATTAGGAACACTTTTAAACGTTCCGTTAAAATGGTTTCTTTTATTCTTCGGACTTTTATTATATGTTACCATACCAAATTCTTCGTTTCAGGGAAGAAACGCCTTTTAACTTTGTTTCGCGTTAATTATTTAACTGATGGCTGCCATTGAAAAGACCCACAGCTTAGCTTTTTTAATAATAAATTTTTATTTATGTCTAAATTGGCAAAGACAAAACATTTAAAAACCATTTTCTCCTTTGTTTTAAGCGATGCTCTTATTTTTTAATTTAGTTTAGTAGCTATTGACGAGTTTTAGTGATATTAATTTTAAAAATATGGAAAAAGTTTATAGTTAATAAATTATTTCCCCCTTTTTCAGGCAAGCCTAATTTATAATTGTAACGTTACATTGTTATAGATCGCAGATGGCAACATGTCTTCGTTGAATAAATTATTTGATAATAAATATAAAACTCATTGTTAAGAACAGTTTCTTGCCATTTAACAGTAATATTAAAAGCAATTATAATAAGAATATTTGAAGTGAAGGCGTCTCTGAAACAATGGCATAAAAATGAGAATATTAGACGGAAGCAAACATTTAACTTTTATTCAACTGTTCCACTCCACTTTGTACGAAATCGACAGAAGTACACAATCGCCTACGTTTAAGAGCGTATTTGACCCTGCGGCACTACTGTAAATCCTTATTACGTTTGCTTTAAGTTACGTTTTATTTACTTTAAGTGAAGATGCTCAAAATAAACTCGACGCTACAATCACCAAATGTTATGAATAATATTTATATAATTATATAAGTAGCATATAATATTTTCAATGCTTAATTTTAGGGCTCGACCGATGGCATTTTTTGGCCGATGGGCCGATGCCGATCGTTGGCCGATTGTTCCGATATAGGCCGATGGCCGATTGCCGATTATTTTCCTCTTCCATCGGACGATGGCCTTTGGAAAAAAAAGTCGCATTAAACCATTAAGAGGTGCAGAATGCTTGTCACAAATGTCAAATCATTTATTTATTTTTATGTTTATAAAAACATAAATGCATAATTCAAGCACCGTAAAACTGTTTGGGGAAAGTTTACATAATAATTAAAACAAAAAGAATCACTCGCGATTCTAGTAAAGTAATTCAACTATTTGGAGGTAAAAAAAAATAAAAAATGCTATATCAGAGGATTTTTAATTCTTTTTTCTTATCTTTGAAAAAAAACTCAGCAACTGTTGGATCGGATCGGGTCCAATTCCCTTTCCTTCAACATTTTCTCTTAATAGCACCTCCTTACAAATGCCAAGTGCAGCTGCCTTTATTTTCTTATTTTTTTCATGGAGAGGAATGCAGGTGTGACTAACAAATAATGTGGGTTTGTATCTTTAACGAAATTGTCAACCTCTCAGATTTTTTCCATAATACCCCCCCCCCCCCCGTTTTTAAAAGAAAAGCGGGAACGATTATACGTTTCTTTTTCATTATAAAAGTTATTTTAACTAAAAATAGCCCTTTTTCCAAAAGAAAAAGAAAATATTAAAAAATTTCGCTCGCAGTAAGGCCCCTCTGTTCATAACCAAGAAATACTGAACATTGCTTTAAAAACGTAGACGTGATATTTTTTGGTCATTGCAAATGAATGCTGGGTCTCAAGAACTAATCTTATTAGTTTTTTTTTTCTTGTGAGTTGAAAATTACACTGAAATACTTAACATGTTCTTAATATTTTCATTACAATGTAAGGTCACCAAAATAAACCAATATTTTGAGCACCAGCAGTTTTCTGTTGACAAATAATCTTCTGAAAACACGTGATCGTTTATAAAAATTAAGATGTATTTTGAAAAAAAAAAAATATATATATATATATATATATATTCAATATACGTTGTCAATTTTTGAAATTAATGAAATTGTAGCATTTCTATTAAGGTATTACAATGAAGTCTGTCACGCGAACTCGATATTTAGAATTAACTTTTTGAAAATTGCAAGTCGAACTCGGACACATAAAGTTTCGATCAATAAACATTTATACTGGAACATTTTTTCTTATTTTTGACCCATCTTTTCTATGTTGTAAACTAAAAATGAAATAATGAGAACAACCGCACACTAAAAGCAGATGAAACGAGATTGCTGCACAATTGCAGAAAAACTGTAACACTTGGGATCGAAGCAAAAAAAAAAAAAAAACGCTAAGAAAAAAAGGTTTACGCTGGTAAAAATTAAAATTATTATCGTACTTTGATTGAGTTGACTTTATTGTTTACAATTTCCGAATAATAAGAAACATGACAAACTAAAAGCATATGGTATAATATTATTGCACAATGACATCTAATACACTAAGTCATTATTAAACGAAAAATGGACAAAAATGAGGCAACTAACCTAGGGATAATTCATAAAGGATGTCACGCTTCGAGGGGGAGGGGGTTCGTGAAATTGTGACTTAGTGTGATAAGGGGAGGGGAGGGGGTAAAAAGAAGTGCGACATCAGCCTTTACAACATAGCGTGGCATGTGGCAAAGGGGGAGGGGGCTCCGTTGAAGTTTTTGTGACAGAGTGGGGGGGGGAGGGGGTCAAATATATCGGAAAAAACGTGACATCATTTATGAACGGTCCCCTAGTGCGTAAAACAAATAGCACTCATAAGACCCTTCTATTACTTTTACTTTAAAAAACATATTCTATTTCGCGAGCATTCTGTTCAAAGAGAAATAATTTTAATAATGAAGGTTTTCGGGCAGCGATCGCTTAAACTATTTTTTCGAATTTTTTATCAAATACTTTGTAGAATGACATTATTTCTGTACTCTTTAACTGCTGGGCTGCCTGTTATTGTAATCAAAATAAAAATCTAGCTATGGAGAAAAGAGAAAGTTAAAGACAGAAGTTTTCTGGAAAGGTTGCGAAAAACATCGGCCTTGCATCGGCTTTTAGCTGTTTTTCAAGGCCGATGGGCCGATGTTTTTTCTGAAGTTAACATCGGCCGCCGATGCCGATGGCCGATGGTAACTTTGTTGAACAATCGGCGCCGATGCATCGGCGAGGCCGATGCATCGGTCGAGCCTTGCTTAATTTAATTACTAGGGTTGAATTTCGACTGTTGGGTGCACTCTGGTTATTGTTATTGTTTGTTGTTGTTGTCGTATCCTGGCGCGTGGCGAGGAAGAATGGGTACGCTGCTCCTGAGTCTAACGGGGCTCTTATAGGCAGGAGTCCGATTTCCGCCCCTTTGAAAAATCTCTTAATTTTTTGAGCCAGCTCCCAGATGAGAGACCGTCATCTGGGATTGGCACCCCCAGAGGTATCGTTTCACTTGGAGGACATTGGAGCCACGACCTATTTAACGCGCAACAGCTCCCTTTAGCGTACACGGCCCTGCAGGAACCAGCCGTGAGAGGTTTTCACCCTCCCAGATACTGACCTAAGACCATGTTGCTTCACGTTCGGTGTTTTTCGGGAACCGAGCTTCTACCGACTGGTCCACTGTGGGACATTGTTATTGTTTAAAATGTATAAATGTGTTTCTTATAACGGGTCACTTTGAGAGCTTCTTTAGAGCTTAGATGGAATTGTCTGTTTTGCTCTTCTTTTTGCTTCTACCGTATTACCTAATTTAATTTTTCTTAAAAATGCCTAATTTATATATACGTATTAACTAATGAATTGAGAAATAGTATGCTAATTAATTGGGAGCACATTCTAGAAAAAGCATCATGATTTTAAAATGAGCTAATACTTTCGATATTTTCTGAAAGCGGATGGATTAATTTGACAGATTTAATATCTTTTCTGAAAGGAACATACTTTGAATAGTTAATATTAAATTTCGGCTTTCCTTCGAAGAAGGTTATTAAAATTTCTGAGTATGCAAATGTCTTAATAAGAACGCCTTGCAGATGTTGTTGTTCTCATTAAATAATTATTTATTTACTATCAAAAGAAGATCATCAAAGGATGCCAAAGGTTTGATGTTTTTTCTTATTTTGTTCTTCTTATTAGTTTTTTTTAAACAATCAATTTCGGCTTTTGAGATTGAGAAATTTTTTTGTCTTCTTTCTGGCACAATATTATAATTTAAATTTTGGAAATAGTTTTGTGATTTATTAAGAAAAAAAACGGTATTTCATAAACGGGGGTAAAATTATCAACCCGGTGGAATTGAATATTATTGCTTCCTTATGATGATTTTTTTTCTTTTATTTGCGTTTTATTCTTCTTATTTCAATTAGATTTCACTTTAATTAAAATAGATAACGTAAAGTTAAACTGGATTATTGTGAATAATAATTAAAAAAATTACGTCTAAAATAAAAATTTAAAAATATTTAAACAATTACATTTCTGTTTAAACTGTCACTTTATCGAATTCTGATATTTGATCCGTTAAAACTAGAAATTTCTTAATAATTGGAGCAAAAAACTATTTGCCGATGGAATAATCAGTTTTGACACATTTTTTGAGCAATTAGCAGTACCAACTTCCATTATGCTAAAGTGCCTTGTTTGATCTATCACGTAGTGATTTATGCCGTACGTAATTTATTTATTTCTAAACTTCCATTTAGTTTTAATTTATATTTATTCCAGCAAATTACAAGATAGATAAACTACCAGAAAATTACATTTTCATATTATTAATGCATGTAAAAATTAGAAGTTAAAACTACCTGTATAATATATATTTCCGTAATACATGTCTTATTTCTAGTGTCAAGAGTGCATGGTTGTAAGAATGATGTTACGAAACTTTCTACAAGTAGTTGTGTATTTTCCGAAGGAAGTACTCTATAACGCGAAGACAACATGCGTGATTTATTTAAAAAGAAAAATCATAATATTTGCTCTAAAAACAACGCCTGTAAATTGATATTTATTCTAATAATTTACTTAATAGCTATCTCAAAATTTTCAAGAATCCACTTATACTTTAAGAATAATGTATAAAAGCGCACCAAGAAACCATTTGCATTTTGTGACAAAAATAAATAAAATAGGGTAATAATTCTGCTTGAAATGAACTAACCAGTGCGATAGACCAGGCAAATACTTCTTTAATGCACCACCAACTAATGGCGCAACGTTATTTCCTTATTCCCTGAAAAACATTGGTGTGAAACGTTTCAATTCTAAATAAAAAGGTGTAAGATTTTATAGTGAAAACTCACTGATACTCGTAAGTTGATGAGACAAATAGTTCGTCTTTTTTTCCCGTGAGGTTACAGTTATCCAATCGAATGCTTTGGTTTCTCTGCGAAGTTTTTAAATTTCATGGTGTATTCTAGAGGAAAATTTTGGCATATAAATAAATTAAATATTTTGAATATCAAATGCGAATATCGACGTAACTCAAAAATGCTCAACCACTCTCCGGAAATGGACTGAAGGCAATTTGAAATAGTTGAAGAAAGAAAAATGGATGTGCAATCATGTGGAAAATAGTTTTAGCAATCTGAAACCTTCTATAAATAGAAAAAAAAATAAACACAAATCTCAAAGGGCTCTTTAGACCCAAAATCAACTGTTTAGGCCCAAATTCATCATAAAATATCCTTCAATGATACTTTTACGATTTTTAAAAATACCTTAATGATAAAAACTTCTGAATTTTGGGTTTTATGAAAACGTGCGATGCTCCTGTTCTTGGTGTTAAAAGCTGTTGAAGAAAAATACCCTGCACTTTAATCAAGTAGTAGTTTTAGTATTTTGTCAAAAGTAAAACATATGTGAATATATTGCCTTTTAGAGAACTAGCAATACTGGACCGTCCCTGCTGAAGGTTTCATATAAACTATTTTTAGTACAATTGATGCTATAATTATACAACTTTAGTTTCTTATTTATAGTGCTGTTATCACCTTTATAACATACGTGCTGTTAAGAAATACACAATTGACCACATCTTGAAAACATAAGTAAATAAAATCTATTCAAATAAGTTTGACGCATAAACGAATATCATTCTCAAATATAAAATATCTTTACCTTCTTCATTAGAAGATCCAGCTAGTGTGCTAGAATGTAAGGCAACCTGTTTACTTCTTCCTTTACTATTTACAGCGTAGACGACGAGAATGAGCGATTCCTTTGACGGTAATGAACACACGATGAATGATGGAGAGTTTCTAGAAGTCAAATTTGCCAGAAACTTATCTGAATCCGTACTCATCACTTCAAGTTGAAATATTTGCTGAAGTCCGCCGTCCTCCCCGCTTTCACATTCCAGCATTATGCAGTCCGACGTTTTGTTCGTCACTTGGCAATCACGTGGTTCATCAGGAACACCTTTGGAAGAGCGGAGGGAGAGAATCATTAAAATTCCATTTGCAACACTGGCATTCACTATTTCCGTGTGTATTCCGGCATGTTTCCGAAGAAATACGGATAAAAGTAATTACGGAAATCACTTAGCGATGAGTGCTTAAAATCAAATTAAAGTAAAAGTGTTCTTAAATTTTTCGTTTCATATTTTTTAAATTTGAAGATAGACAAAAACACATATTTTCTGTTGGGAAAGTAAAATTTTGTAACTTTGAAGCCCATATTTATTATTTTTTTATTTGCGTTACTGTAATGATTCGAACTCATATATATTTCTTTTGTTGCATTTCGTGATTTAAGCATCCTGAAAATTCATTTTATGTATTTTCCCTTTACACCTTCAAATACTTTTATTAATGATTAAAACCAGTAGTTTTATTCTTTTTATACAGTAATTATGAAACTAGATGCAATTCGTAAATCTAATAATTATAGCTACGAATAAAAACTTCTCCATAGTCAACTTACTAATACTTTCCCTCAATATTAAATATATATTCTTTTTTAAAAAGATATTCATGATATAAAAACAATAAAAAGGAGAATAAAACAATTGATAAATAGGGGATGAGCCAGAAATTTTAAATTGTGTGTTATTTTACGATAGGGATATTTTTTCCAGCCGTCTACATTATTAATGCGATTTCGTGAACAGGACTGATGTATAACAATGGAGGCGATTCAAGCAGCTTCATTGACTACGTGGCAGCGATTAAATCAATGTAAACAAAGGAAGCCGTAGCATCGTTTTACTTCGAGTTCGACAAATCTAGTGAAAAGTTTTTTTTATTTCAAATGGCACATTAAAAGACGATTGGAAATCAAACGATAACAATAAATCTATAAATGATAGCGAGCAGTCCAGTATCGCTCCCAGATGGATGTCCGAGGAAGGGCGGGGCAACGAAACAGGTGAGACATGTCCATCTCTTCGAGAAGGTCACACAAGGTGCAAAAACGCTCAGTGACCACCTTGATGCGATATAGATGTTTGTTTAGGCAGTCATGGCCAGATAAAAGACGAAACATGGCAACAGATTTCATTCTAGGCCATTGAGGGACATCTAGAATTTGTTCTATTAAATTCTTTTCTTCTAGTCATTCACTAGTTTCATCTTGGGAAAAGTAGGCCTAAATAAAGTTCTTCTACATTACATAAAATTAAACTAAATAAAATACTATAACTATTGTAATAATTAATAAATTTCTTTTATAATGATTAAATTAAATGTAAATATTGGGTTATAATCAGAAAAAGCTGTGAAAATAGTCCAATTAATTTTACGATAACTAATTTTGCCTAGTGTACTCCACGTAGAACTCAATTGAAAATCTTAGTAAACAAAGAGCGGATATCACGTGACAACAGTGGTTGTTCATGAGTCCCTCTAGCGGTGAATTGCCTCCATTTCGCGAGTTTCTCCTTCAAATAAAAAAATAATCAACGCTGCAATAGTATAACTGCATGCACATTGATGAGTAAGTGATAATACTTTAATAGCAGATTTTTAGGGATGATAGAAACAGAAAGCAATAATAATGATAAATGAATGATGATGATGAGGAATTTATAAACTTATCTTGAAGCATGTTTATGTATCATTTATTCTTTCTTCCGTAAATCAAAAGCGAAAACAGATAGTTAATGTGTGCTCTATTTAACGTCTCTTGTGTTTCATTAACTGCAAAATTAAATTTTTCCACAGTATATCTTAACTACTAAAATAGCTTTAAAAATCCCCCCCCCCCCCAAAAAAAAAAAAAGAAAATAAAACAAAATAAGATAAAGATCTATTTTAAAGTTCTATCTTTCTGGCCATATGATGGAAAGGAATGCAAATAATGTACCGATTATTGTAACAGAAATGCATTTAATCAACCCTAATAAACCAATCTATACCCCTAAATCTGATTATTAGTGTCCATGTATTTGCTGGCTTTTAATTTTCCTCCCTGCAATGCAGATACTAAAGCACTGACTGATAATACAAGTTAGGGAGCAATTAAGCCATTAACAGCGAAGAAAAATAAATTGCCCGAACTTACTGAAATTTTGTATTAAATTAACATGGGAAATATAGACTAGATCTTAAAGGGTATAAATTATTTTCTTCTCTAAGCTTGAAAATAAAATTACCACCAAGCCTCGCGTTATCCTCGGGACTTACTAGAAAATTTTAGCTAATTAAACCGACATCTTAACTGGAACTGCTCCTAAACACATAGTTAAACCATAAGACATAACATAATAACAAAATCAACATTTTATATTCTTAATGTAAAAATTTAATAATTTGAATTTAATTATATAGCAAAGACTGTTGTAAATACTTTGAAAAGGCTAAGTGGCATCCGTAGGGAAGTGTATTCAGCGTGTCAGGTATCCAAGTTCGTTTGCATATTGAATGACCAAAATCGTATTTTGGATATTTCATTGAATGATGAAGCAAGCATATGAAGCACACTTTTATCTGAATTTTAAGTAAAAGTTAATTTTACATTTCGTTTGAAATTATATTCGGAACAAAAAATTAAATTTAAATTATTTGACCATGCATTAGCTATTAAAATTGAGTCAAATTGAAATGATCTGGTTATTCTAGTTTTTGATAGTCTTTATTTTTTTGAACTATAAATTGAATCTAGCTAATATTTATATAAGGAGCCAACAGCAGTGAAAATATTTTTTTTGGAAAATTTTAAAATTACTTCTGGTGAAATTGGAGACTTAAAAAAAACTAGTGGTGAAACTTTTACAAATAAAGGTTGCACAGAATTCAAATCTTGGTTTTGGAAAACTGCGAAAAAAAAATTCTTAGATATAATTGGATCTCCCAGAACTTCAAAACTGGCGTTAAAATTACAACATCTTAAAGAAGAAAATTGAATTTGTGAGAAAAGAAAACAAAATCATTGAAATGATGTTATGGTAGACGCAATCTTTGGAGATGTTATAACTATATATATATTTTTTAACATTGATTAATTTAATATTATTCTTATTTTTCTTTCCTTATTCTTTTAACTGTAGCTTCTTATGAAATTAAATTACCTTTTCTTTTCGTATGGGTATTTTTTCGACCTCAGTCAATCGACTGTCTACAGGAGAGAACACCGGAAGAAAAAAAAAGCATTAATTTATTTATCCTGACAAAAAATACGACTTATGTCCAAACAAAATATTATTTTATAAATGTGGCTTTACGTGAGCTCTGCAACACTTATTATAAAAGAAATCTTATAGTAAAAGCAATTTAGTTTAAAATATCATTAAATAACAATGTCCGATGAGAATATTAATACCAGTAATTATATCAAATCTAGTTTACTAATTTTACTGGAAAACTAAATTCAATTTTTCAATTTGTATATCTGGTTAAATAAAACGTTTTAGAAGAAATCCAGTTTGTAATGTGTAATACATTGTTTCCTTAATAATAATAATAGATTTGACGCTTGATTTAGGAACATTTTGGGACTGCGGAAAAATTTCGTAGAATTGATAGTTCGTATATTACTCGGTTTGTGAAATTTAGCGTCAACTGTAATAACCATGTTACTACTAATAATGCTGCTAGTATTAATAATAACAATAATAATGCTGCACCTGAGAGGCATAGCATCCTACGACCATTTTTCGCTTTTTTTTGTGTTGAAGATAAAAATATGAAATTTTTTTTGGCATGATAAAACTTGTCTTTTCCGGAAAACCATAAAATAAAGATGTCCGATGGGAGTTTAAAATGTTCAGAACCCTCATATAGCAAGTAGCTTTGTCTTCTGTACTTTGTATGACCATTAAGTGTAAACTCGCAAAAGCTCGAAAAACGGAATTAAGATACTATGGCTTCAGGAGCAGAACTCCTTAAAATGATTACAGTATAGGGGTAGCCATTAGGGTTGCACCGTTTATGTTTAACAGCGTCGTTCAAAAAATATGCTTAACAACTCTATGTGACACACTATCTTAAAAATTGCCTTTACCTGCAGGAATTATTCTAAAGGAACACGTGTCTCTTTGTTTTCCTATTTCATTCTGAGCAGAACATTGCAATATCCCATAGTCTTGTGGTGATCTCGGGGAAACTGTTGCAACACTTTTGGTACCATTACTTGAGTATTGAGCAATTGGCAGAAAGGAACTCCCATCTGCATTATTGAGGACCCAAGAAAAGTTTACGATTGGTGGAAAGGCATCTACAGCACAAGTAACGCTGACTGATTCAGTTCTTCCAACTCCATAAACACTGCTACGTACACTTTCACATCTAGGAGCATCTGCAATGAACAAAGCACAGAATAATGCAAAGTCAGATGTAAAACACACGCATACAAACATATAATGTTGTATACACCATTCTTTAGAATAAAAATAGATCCTTATACAATGATATTCATAATTCCCTCTAGGGTTTCAGAAGGTTGTAGTAATAAAACTAAGGCGTATACAAAAAAGGAAAAAAAATCAAAGGACATTGTTGCAAGTAAAGAATCAATTTAAGTTTTATGAACACAGGTATGCTATGTCTGAACGAGTGCCTATACGATATACGTCAATGCGATATCCTAACACCTCTCAGGCTCTATTCAGTTACCAATGGTACCATCAATGATATTGACAACATGTATGATTCTTTTGCGCAGTTCACATAAATCACGCGAAAAACAATAATAAAACAAATTGCGTTACAGGGCCTCACAAAAAAAAAGAAAAAAAAAACGTCACGCGGTGTTAAGTTTGCTGACCACTGGAACTTTTTTTTTACGATAGGTGGGATCATTTTCGAAGATGACGTGCAAAAGTGGAAAGCATCTTCGAAAGCTCATCCAGTAAAACAACGCTATTGTAAAACGTTAAAATGTTTTTTTGTATATAGTGCATGGTTCGTTTTATGTTGCATTTATCCTAGGTTTTTTTTTATTTTTTATTATAGCGTTTAGAAACCCCTTAGAAAATTATGAACAGCCTAGCACACGTAAGACAATATATATATACTGTAAAACCCGTTATACCGCGCCTCAGTATACCGCGGAATCGGATATACCGCGATGACTATCATGTCCCCCGACTTTTAAACTGCCCTTTATTATGCCATTTTAAGATGATTCCTTACTTACCATTGTTAATAAAGCCAGACAGCAGATTCAGAAGTGCAGTTATGCGTGTGTAACTTCTTTTATAGCGTTATCAACCTTTGTATTCCAGATTCTTTAACATTCTTGAAAAGTAAACATATTTTCCAGCGTATGCAGGTTTAAAATATTGTTTCTTTAAGAACTGCATTTCTCCACTTCCGAATCTATTATTTTCTTAGAGCCTCTCCTCCTTCACAATTCGATGTAGATAACATAAATATACTTTTATTAGGCTCCCTATTTCTCGGAGCTCAGTTAGTTTATAAACTATCGCTCGATAGACTTTTGTCCACCAGACCCCTACCTGTTAGGTGAGGCCTTAGGAATACTTGCGCACGGAGCTGGTTTGCTCGATAGACTGATTGCGCAGTTGAGATGTGTGCTTCTTGCACAGCTATTCCATTGAATAAAATGGCAACAACGAAGAAAAGAAAAATTATACTATAGAAAAAAAGTAACGAGTAATTGATGTAGTTAAAGATGATGCCTCAAAAGCGAGTATTATCACGTGAATATGGTTCCACGGTATAGTTTCACTATATCGCGGTTATGTTATAACGCGAGTGCCAAGCATGTCTCCCGACACCCGCGTTTTAACGAGGTTTCACTCTCTCTATATGTAGATTATTTGAATTATCATTATTTAGGACGAATCGAATAGGTATTCCACTGTAAAGCAAGATGAACGATACTTACAATTTACTTGAAGTACAGCAGGATCACTCACGCTCCGACCTTCACTATTCGTCCCAACACAGGAGTATTCCCCTTTGTGCTGTGGACCAACAGATGCAATGAAAAACGTTCTGTTTGAAAAGCTGTCCTTTGCAGGCGGACCTAAAGAGCGTCCATCTTGAAGCCATTCAAGCTCTGTAACTGGAGGATGAGCTTGGACATCACAGGTAATACTGATATCAGTGCCTTCTTTTACAGGAATTATGCCGTTGATTTTCACCGATAGCTTTGGCAGATCTAAAATAAATCAGTAAGAATTAATTGAAAAATCTATAAAATATTAAAATGTAAATGTGTAATGCGTTTTTTGCAGTTCAAAATTCAATTTAACTACTCCAAATGGGAAGAAAGAAGCAAAGAAAAAACATTATAACGCCGCAGGAATATATGTGCATTTAAATGTGTAATTAATTCTAAAAATTGGTGCTATTTGGAATGTACGTTAGAGACGCTGCAAGGAAAGGGGTGGGATGAGCCCTTGATTTTAAGCAATACCCTCCTTCCTAATACATGTATAGAAACTGTGGAAGCTCTAGTGATTCACGGTTGCCTAATTAAAATGCATAATTATAAACAAGTAGATACTTTTTATCTACACAAGATAATCTAACTACTTTTTGGGGGGAACGGTATGATCCTTAACCAGCCCATTGAAATGCAGAAAATAAACTACTGTCGGCCCCGCTTAAAGGAATACCGTTGGTTCCAGCATATTTTATTCGCTTAAGTGGGGTATTCGATTATGCGGGGAAATTTTCTTTACGTTACAGAACTGATAATATTGGCTCGAAATGTAGTAATAAATCAGTATATCAAATTAAAAGAGGTTATTAATGTTAGTGTTTAAAAGTTCTTTTAAATAAAATAAATAAGAACAAAGTAATTAAATAATTAACTACATTATTATATTTTTTATGTACAAATTAAAATGATGAAAAGTAAGGAGTTGCTGAAAGATCAACTTGAAAATTCAAAAAATTTTCTTAATTATTTATTTTTGAAATTTAATCAATTCTTTTATCAAAAATATTTCAAAAGCAGACCAGTAATTTTGGATTATTCCTGGAAAATATTCGATTAAACGGGGATCTTTAACATCGCGTCTATGGGGAAATATTCGGTACCAGAAGGTTTTATCCTTATAAGCGGGGTATTCCTTTATCCGTTACCCGATTAAGCGGGGCTGACAGTATTTAAAAATAGAGATTTACAGATTACATTTATATTTCATATAACTACGTCATACTCACAGTGGACATTTATAAGCCACGTGTCTTCAAGAACACTGTCCGTCAGTTGTGGATTATCACCCCTACAGGACAGGTTTCTCAAGTTGTCATGTATTTCTGGTCTTATGTTTAAGCTACTGATTGTCAAATTATCCTCTTCCGCCGTGCTTTCCGTAATGCCAGTTGTGAGTTTTTCTCCATCAAGCCACCACGATATTTGAGCCGGTGGTCTGGCTCCTCTGGCAACACACACTATATCTGCATCTTTTCCAGCAGAGAGAGGTTGGTATGGGCTTGTGATTCGCACATCGGTAGGCCTTACTGGAAAAGAGAAAGTGACCTCTTACATTTTTTTAAGAATTATTTTTTATTCATTTTATTTTACGCTTTTATACTCGTCGTTCATTCGAAACTTTCAAGTGGCTGTACGATGTGGTTTCTCTTATTTTTCTCACCCCATCCCAATGTTTAACCCGGTCGGATAATTTTCAAGAGAAAGACAACAGAAGCGCCTATTCTTTTCAAGAAAACATTTAAAAAAATGTTTAATCTCTAATTATACTATAAATAGTTTGATACTATCATCTAGTACAGCGTTTCCCAACCGGTGGCTCGCGAACCCCCAGGGGTTCGCGTGGTGCAGAAAGGAGATTCACGAAACTAATATTGCAATGGCGGACATTTTTATCGCTAACATAAAGGAAAAAAAAGAAATAATAAATGTGCATCATTTACATACTAATTAATAAGGAGTGCGGAAATGAATTTTTTGAATATTTTTTGTTTTCTAGATAATGCAAAAAAATAGTGGACTGGCATAGGAAGCCTACAGACGAAATTTGAAGTGCATCTATTTCTACTGTTACCTGATTTTTAATTTGGATTACAGCCAAATTTATCATTTCGGTACCAATTTGGATCACAACCAAATTTATTATTTCGATACCAAATTGGATCAGAAATTGGTACCGGAAGATATTTCTTGATTTATTTTAAACTTTAGAACCTATTTTTCATCTACCATTTCCCACTTTTTTTCTCGCAAGCGCGAAGAAAAATTCGGGAATATGAAATTTTACTACATAAAGTGCAAAATTTTGCATTATTTTTCGCGATAAGATTATTATAGATATTTATTCAGTAATTGTAAATTTGGACTCGCATTTATCACACTTTATTCTAACTTTTCTGCATTACCACAATATCGCAATTGGAAATTTCAAAATATGTAAATTTTTCTTTAAATTTCCAAAACTTTCCGAGTTTTGTATTTTTCAACCAGAAAGTTGAACCTACCGGGAATTTTTTTTAAAAATTTTTTTAGGAATGTTTACTGCCTTAATAATAATTCAAGAAGAACAACTAATATAATAGAAAAATATTAGTAGCTGTATTTTAGTTTTAATTTAAACTTAGATGTTCTGCAGTAATTATGTTTTCATTCCTTGTTATGAAGTACTGTACAACATAGAAAATAAATGAGCTAGTAAATTTTAGTTTCGTCACCCGTTACTAACGACTGCATAAGGGGGGGGGGAGGTTCGCCATTTTCTTTCGCATCTTAGAGGGGTTCGCAAGGGAAAAAAGGTTGGGAAACACTGATCTAGTATGTAAGAGAAGAAAAAATAAATTTTCGGGATTGAGGAGTGGATTTTTAAAAATATATTGGTGCGCTACTCATAAACATTCCAGCCCGTGATTCTGACGGGAGCGAGAGGGAAAGAAAGGGTTAATCAACTGCTGTGTGCTGAGCGGTTTGGCACTGATGAAGAAGCATAACTGCAGTCTTGAAACTTGTCAGAATTATCATCCCGTTAGTCACGCCTTGATTTCCGACATGGTTAGTCGCACTGCACCAGTGAGGTATTCGTAGTTTTTGAAAGCCAAGTTAAATTTGTTCTTGTTTAAATAGTTAATTGTCAACGATTTAAAATTCCTTGGGGACATAAAGTACTGGACGAGCTATTTAGATAGTAAAATTTATTCAAAAATCGGAGAAATTGAAAAGGAAAACGAATTTAGTCGCGTTGAACCTGCTGGGTACGCAGGAGTTATTGCATTTACTATTGAGGTATAATGGATCAAAACGTATCCGAGTAATTGTTTAACATAAGATTAAAAAAAAGGAAATACATAATTTATAGAAATATCACACCGACAATATTTATGACAATGGTCATGTTACACCAGTGAGGTGAACGGGGCTGCTGCAACTCAGCAAACACATGTTCGAGGTTCGAGAGTACACTGACCACTAAATAAACAAAAGTTAGCATGAAGCTCCTGGTCGAGCTCTCCCGGAACCCCATTTGCTGCCGGGGTGCTTGCACTCGGGGGCATCTAAAAATACGATAGGCCAGAAAATGGCAGGTGCGGGGGGTTTCTGGGCGCACTTGCCCAGGATTCGTCTTTAGTCAAAAAGCTGCTCACAAAATTAGAAAAGCTGTTTTGCCCACTTTAAAATAATAAAAAAACAACACTCTTACTATGGGTGCATCTGGAATGGTGGGTTTGGTAGAGGTCTTGCAGTTATTTTGCCATTGCGCAAAAAAAAAAAAAAAAAAAAAATGTGGGGAAGTTGAAAATTTTTTGTCTATTGTTTTAGTAGCTGTATAATATATAAAGAACAATCTCAGACTAGGTTTTGTTATTTATATATTATACAGCTACTAAAACAACAGATAAAAAAATTCAACTTGCCCAAAAACAATCCAAAGATATTTTTGGGTTTTTTTTTTTTTGCAAATCTCATAGGTTGTGCAATTGCGAAATAACCGCAAGACCTCTACCACACCCACCATTCCAGGTGCACCCATAGTAATAGTGTTGTTTTTTTATTATTTTTAACTGGCCGAAACACCTTCTCAAAATTTGTCATCAGATTTCCGACTACTATAGACGGCAGAGGAAGGAAAGGGGCAGTAAGGATGCACCTGTAAGGTGCGCGCGACTTACGGTTAAAGAGTTCATCATGATTTTGCGTTTAATAATTATTTTACTCATAAAGTATCCCAAAGAACTATTGACTAGTATTCTTTTGAAATGTTATGTTTCAATGAGCAAATAAAAGCGTAGAAACACTGTCATTTATCATAGTTTTAACGACACACACTAGCAGTTGTGTTATTTGTTCTCTATGACACATAAGTCTAACATAATGCTGTTCCAAACAATATTTGTAATCCTGTTAGCGGAATTATTTATTCATTAACCATGAACCTAATCTGAAATAAATCGTCTTCCGTCTCTAATAATAGTAGTCTGTTTAAAGTTCGCAGGAATGAAACAGACAGATTAAAGATTTCGGAAAGTAATAAATATTTCATAAGCGAGATTATTAAGATTTAATGCCATAATATGTGAAATAACGTATAATTTGGTACAATATATTTGAAATGTTTATAGGCTTTTAAATTGCCTAGATATAAACTGGTATATTGCTATTACGATTTTCAAAGAAAACATTCACATTATTATACATCTATACACAAAGCAGTACGATTCCCTCCTCTGTTTGTCAACCGATTAATTTTGCTTTAAAAATAGTTTTTAAAAAATGTGTGTTATAAATAAAAACAAAATAGAAATAATTATTTTGTTTTTCTCCTACTTTCGATGTAGATCCAAAACCATACTGTTCCTCACATCGGCAATCTACAGTATTTGTAAAACACTCAATACATTTTTTTACTATTTATAGTACAAAAAAGAAGAAATGTCAAGATCAAAACAAAGAAAAAGGAGATGAAATCTATAAAATTAATATCAAAGCAAAATAATACCAATCGTAAGGTGTTAATTAGACAATTCCAAAATATATATAGTATACTCGTAAGCCCGGCGGTCATACGAAATGACCGCTGTTCTAGATATTATAAATATACAATTTTCCCAGTAACCGGAAATGCACATCAAATCAAAGAGGGGGTCAAGAATCAGGTAGAACAGTGAAGTTAAATGAACAAATAATAAACAACCCCCCCATAATAATCTCGGAAAAAAATATTCTTACCGAAGAAAAAACATCTAAGATATAATAATCTGTAAAATAAAAATATTATTTACCATATAATCAAATTGTTTGTGAAAAATATTTATTTATATCCAACATAATCATCGGCAAAACAATAGTTTTAACGAAATTGAAAAAAAAAGCGCTGCCACTTTAATCTATATAAAAAGCACAGACCATAAATAAATTGAAACAAATAAAGATTAAATTAAATTCGCGTTTACATTAATTTTTAACGGATATTGCAAATCTAGCGATGCCTCACTCAAAATGCAAGAGAAATGTTTTGATTATTAGTCTTCTTCATTATAAAAACAATTATGTAGATGGCAGCACGATGCAGTTTTCTTGGAGTAAGAAATTCGGAATAAGCTATCGGCGGCAAAAAAAAAAAAAAAAAACACTTAAATGGCTTATATATAAGATGATAAGTCGGTCTTGTTTGCCCAGTGCAATCTCAAACACAATAAAATACTCTTTGAAGCTAACTATGTCTAATATATTACAAAGGGAGATAATAAGTGCGGTTACGCATTATTTTCTTTCGTTTGTTGATTTGCATTAGCGTTTTGAACTCGTGTTAATCAAGAGTTCAAAACGCTAATGCAAATCAATAAACGAAATAAAATAACGCGTAACCGCGCTTATTATCTCAATTGAAAGTGAGTGTTTGTTTTTCTAATTTATTCAATAATAATAGGCGGGTGTGAAAATTTTAATTTATATTTTATATACAGAAAAAATAGGGCAGAAAGATAAATACTTATGTATAATATGTGTTACACATGCATTAAATTAAAAAAGTCATTGGGTATTTAGTCGCACTGAGGAGAGATTTGTCCCTAATTGAAAAATTAATTATTTAAAGGCTGTTGAAACAAAACAAGCTATTGTCAAACAAAAAAACTAAAATGTGTAAAAACTGTTTAAACTTTCGAGGCTGAACTTTAAAAATTTAATGAATCACGGTCTAATTTTGACCGTTGGACGAAGAAATAAATCGAATTTTTGGCTCTACAGCGCAGAGCAATTACCGTAAAAATGTTTTAAAGTTTCAACAATATATATTGAAAATATGATGTTCAAAGATCGTTAAATTATTCAAGAATTTTCTGTATGTATTTAGTCTAAGTTTTGTTATTATTATTATTAATATTATTTTATTATTATGTATTATTATTATTATTATTTTGGCGCAATAAAGAAATCCAAACTATTTCATAATTTTTTATTTATTTTTGTCAAAAATTTAAATTTAAAAAAAATCTGAGCATTTTTCGTATGGATAGGTACATTGCAAATATTGTTCAGTAGAAAATCTTATGATAAATAAATTTAATCTCTTTTTCCTCTTTCTGTATAGCAGCATAAAAAAAGTTACATATGCATACCTGACATATGCATATATTTTTCTCTCTCTCTATTAATAGAGAGAACGTAACATCCATACGCATACGGTATTATACATATTTTTTCTCTCTCATTCTGTCTATTAATAGAGAGAAAGTAATAACTACATGCATACCATATTATATTCTCTCTATTAATAGAGAGAAAGTAACAGCCATACGCATACGATATAATATTTCCTTTGTTTAATAGTATATGAGACTGAATTAGAGGTATGTACTTTGAAATTGAAAAAAAATATGCGTTTTCGATATTTCAGAAATCAATGACGCTTGACTCTTCTCAATATCCTGTTAAAGGGGGAATTAAATTATTCAACAACTTTCTATATCTATTTCATTGTATCTATTAATAGTCTGAAACTGAAACTTTTTTTGTTCTTGACATATCCAGCTGGAAGAAATTGAAGCAATCTTTTCACTGGCATTAAATATCGAAAAATCGATTTCACATTTAGGTAGATATTTTTGAAAGCTGCTTTTTGAGCTGTCGATAACGTGTGATTTATTGACTATTTTTACATCAAAAGTGCACTGAAATGGAAATCGCGACCAACCACTGATCGTTTCAAGAGGAAAAATATGCTGATACGAAATCTATTTTGAGTCTCTACTGTGAAAAAATGTGTTGAGTCATTTTAAATTAATTTGAAAGCGATTGTAGAGTGCCGTCACGCAACAGTAATTGCCTTTTTAAAAAATTGTTTTTCAAGCCTTAGCTATATTAGTTTTCAGTGCATCTATATTTTTTTTAGTAGGAGTTCTTTTAAATACAAAAAAAAAAAAAAAGATAAATAATAGTAAAAATACTAAATTTATCCCTGAGAAACTCGATACTATTTTCAGTTTTTGGATTCAAGATAATAAGATTTAAATGTATGAATTCAAGATTTTAATTAGAAAAATTAAATGTATGTAATGGTAGATAGCTGCAATAAAGCAGGTAAATGGACCGAAATTATAAAAAAATATTGACAAATAAAATGGCCTCTTAGAATTCTTGCTTTGAATCGCAGCACAAAAATGCCAAAAATCATCAATTAGGTTTCATTATTCAGTACAGGAATAAAAAAAGAAAGAAAAAAAAACTTACAATTCATGTCCAGGCTTACAGAACTTGTAACTGGAGCTGTAAGATTGGAATTAGAAACTTCACAGGTTAAAGTTGTCAGCAGATCCGTCCGTTGCAGATTAGGCAAATTAATTTCATTTCTTGCGAAACCTTGAGGCGTGACATAGTAAGTTCCGTCTAGCAGTTCCGCTTTCTTAAACCACTTGACTGAAGGGGAAGGATCACCTATTCGTGGGCAAAGTTACATAAATTAATATCACTGACATTTTCAAAATAAAATAATGGTAAAAATAGTTTATCTTCTCACGTCACACAACTGCTCAGTGCTCACAGTAGACTTTGGCTCGTGTAACACATCCGAAACATAATTAACTTGCTTACAACAATGGCGGTGCTTAATTATGAAAACACACTCTAAATCAATGCTCAACCAAGGCTGAACTTCATCGTAAACGTTAACAGTAAACTGAATAAAGTTCAGCCTTGGTCCAACTTACTCATTTTTAATAAACGCGCATGAGATGGTATACATTTTACTGTGTTCTTTCACGAATCGAAACACGTGAGTTGGCCAATAGAATTTTTCTGAAGTTTAAAATTATTTTTATAGTGTAATGGAGTTAACAGTTATTATTTTAATTTATTTTTTAATTCCATATTAAATGCGTTTTTTGAGTAAGAATTCGTAAGGTTCTTTGCTTCTTCCACATGAATCTAAGATGAATAAAAAATACCAATATGTAGCTCAACATGAAATAAATAAATAAAACAATATACGAGTATGATGTCCAAGTTAAGCGTCATTTTATGTTTTTTAAAAAGCTTTTTAACGAGATAAAAATACAAATATTTTTCCTGAAGAAAATCATAAAGTACGTATTCTAAAACGGTAACCGCAATCATAATCTTCTAAATAATATTTTAAATCAAACTATGCCGAAGTAAATTGGCTCAGTTCAACAAACGAAGAATTGAACAAATAGAAATCATAGTTTATACGGCTTCTAGCAAATCTGAAATCCTGTAAGCCACTCAAGTAAGGGATTTTGCAGATGGCTTTGGTTGTTTGCTCATTAGCAACATGGAGAATCATTGAGAATAGAAACACATGACATTCTCATACAATAGTTCAGTTAAACATTAAGCATGATGTTGTTATGGTAACCAGAAAACTAGAATTACGTTAAAGTTATTCCCAATTTTCCAAGTGAAGAGAATCACTTTAATTTTTCAAAGTTTGCGAAGAGAAATCTATATTGAAATATTTATTTAGGAAAATTAATTTGCAGTATTTTGTTTGACACTGCTTATTTTGAGGATTTATCTGACGTTTAGAGGCCATTGACTTGAAAATGTACACGTGGAATCTAGTCAAGCAGTAATTAAATATTTGTTTAAATTCTTATTTTCATTACTAATGGTATATTGTATTAATTCGCAACTTACATCATTATTTACGTAATGGGAAATATATGATATATTTAAAAATTGTAATGTAAAAATATTAATATTGCATAGAAAATATTTTTTTATCTAGTCATATTTTAACGATTTTTTTGAGTAACAGTTTACATACCAATTGCCTGACAAACAGTAGGTAGGTTGTCTTTTGAGAAAAAAGAAAAAAAAAAAAACATAAAAGCCAAAATACGAAAAATTAAGTTACACAAACAATAAAATATATTGTTTATTGCATCTGGTTTGCTTAGGCATAAGTTATGAAAGCATACAAAACTAATGTAATTAAATTTTCAAAAACGTTTTTTTCCAGGATTATATGATATGAAAACCACTATTCGAGTCCCGCAGTGGACCAGTCGGAAGAAGCTCGGTTCCCGCAGAACACCGAAAGCGAAGCAACATCGACTAAGGTCCGTCTTTGGGAGGGTGACAACCTCTCGCGGCTGGTTGCTGTGGTGTCCGTGTACGCTAAAGGGAGCTGGTGCACGTTAAATAGGTCGTGGATCCAATGTCCTCCAAGTAAAAAGATACCTCTGGGGGTGCCAATCCCAGGTGACGGTCTCTCATCTGTGAGCTAGTTCAAAAATTAAGAGACCTTTCAAAGGGGCGGAAATCGGACTCCTGCCTATAAGGGCCCCGTTAGACTCAGGAGCAGCGTGCCCATACTTCCTCGCCATGCGCGGGGACTCGACAATAACAACAACAACCACTATTCGAAATGGTTCATTAGTGCGTGTTCAGGCTTTTCATTGTCAAAAGAAATGTTTCGCTTGTATACTGGCGTAAAAACTGAAATATTCCGCTTTAGTGCATACAAGCGTGGAAACTAGGTGATCATTTTCCCTAACTCTTCACTAACATAACTCAACCTGTTCAATCCGCCAAAGAAAAGATTAATTGTTTGTAGTTGAAATTTGAACAACAGAAGACATGAAAAGTGTTTGTTTATATTGCTTCTATACACGTTCAAGATAAATTACGTTCATGGAGGCGATAAGAAGACAGTTAGAAATGAACTATAATAGCCTGCCACATGATTTTGCTAACTGTTAAAAATTTCTAATTTGATGAGTTAAATGTTTTGAATGTAATTTACCTCAACTAACACTTGCCAAGTTAGATATCCGATTTTAAAAATGTTTTTAAATAAATTATATGGGCATTATACACTCTTACAGCTATGATTAAAGGATCTGGTATGGAACTTGGCACCCTTTAAATATAAATTCTTTTTTCGTTCACACCGACTATTCCGCAGGCCGTTTGCTCTTTCGAACTTGGCCCTTTTTCACATTTATGTTTTTTCGGGATATCATTCATTTTGAAAAATTAAATTTTTTGTTTGTATGTTGACGATAAGTTAGACTAAATTAAACCAAGATAAATTGTCGCTAATTATTATTTAAGATTTTTTCCTTTGTTTTCATTTCCCCGTAAACCGTCCAAGTCCGGAAGTTTATGATTAATCTTTTATTTAAAAACTTGAAACGTACTGTACAACAACAGCTACACACTGAGTTCTTTGTACTCAGCTTGAGTTTAGCCTTAAGGCAAAAAATTAAAGCGGAAACTGAATTTCAATGTATCAATTATTTTCCTTTAAGCGCGAAAGAGTATTGCTTGTACTAACGGTAGAAAAATACGGCTGCTGTTTGAAGTCGTTAGGTATGATGCGACTTATAAGTATGCTAGTAACTTCGAAGATAATGTAATTTTTTGAAGTTTCGGATTTTTTCCTTTATATATGTTAAATTGTCTACCTTGATACCAAGTTTTAAGTCCCCTGGAAGTAGGATAGGGTTTTGATGAGTGAGCCAGTGATAAAAATTACACTTTTCTGACCTTAATAATTCTATACCCATAAGAGGTACATGAATGAAATTGGTTATTTTAATGGTTAAGAGGAGGTCCAGTAGACGTACAAAATTTCAAGTCTGTAGGTATAATAGTTTTTGGGTAATGATGGGGTCAACACTAGCTCGAAATGTTTCGGGTAAATATTGCCCGGTGTCGCCGTTTCTGAAGACGGACACACTGCCGTGTGTCTAAATAAGATAGTTTAATAATAAAATAACCCACAGTGTTTTTCTTTGCTAGAATCATTTATCGAATTAAAAATACATTATCCTCCCTGAAATGCATGTTTCCCCACAAAAAAAAACAAAAAAACATACATTTCAGAATTTGTATTCTTGTAAAATATATTTCATTATAAAAACAGTTTTTCTGAAATGTGACACAGAATAAAAAGGAATTAAATAAAGTCTCTAAAGTTATAAGTCTATTTGATCTAACTAGTTTTAAAGAATTATCAATAATTGAATTATTGTATTACCTGTGTACTGTTTTTTTCTTTTTGGATGCTTTAGACCCGTAATTTACGAAATTAATTTTAAAATAAAAACAACAAAATGAGGAAATCCATGAAGCGCTGATTTAAACTTTAATGTTACCGAAAACAAATAATTAATTACTTTAATTCCCAAGTTTTGACTACGATGCTTTTATCGAATAAAAATTATTGCTTTTTGAAGTCACCGCACTTCTAAAGTTTTATGCTTGTAAAAACGTTAAGAACATTGGCGTGTGATTTTGTTTATCGAAAACTGCGCTGACATCCCCCATCTTTGCATTTTCTATTTTGTTTCTTCTTCCTCTCCCCCACTTTTCAGCATTCCTTACCTTCAACTCCAACTTTCGTGCTTTTTACTTCTTTTCCCTTCGGCTTCTGAGAATCTAAAGGGAGCATTTATGATTGATGTTGATGTTTTCTTGATTGCCGAGGTTACATCTGAGCTTTAGAAAGTAAAAGCACGGAGTTGCTCCGATACAAATAGTTCTAACGGGGAGAAGAAAGAAAAAAAAAGAAGAGCGGAGAAACAACATTCTTGAGCTTTTCTAAGTCTTCCAATACTTTTGCGGTCGAATGCTTATCTACTGTTTATTGTTTCTGTTCTTGTTCTTTTGCGCAGCACAATTAGAGTACAAGTGGTTTAAAAACATGTTTTGCCTTGTTTTGTTTTAATGTATGTGCTTTTTTTTTCTTTTTTAACAACTTGAAGGCCCTTTCAAAGCCACTAGTATTGCTGGCCATTTCATTTATACAGGGTTACCTTATAGGTGTCCAGCATTAGCCCTAATATTAACCCAACTGACCAGCATTTCCTCTGCTAGCCATTTGTAAAGGGTCACCTGATGGTGGCCAGCGATAACCCTAACACGCTGTTGTGTGACACCATATGGCGCCACCACAACTACGATATATCCTTCTTTGAACCTAAGACTGAAGGGGAGGGACATTTTCTCCAGACTCTTCAGTGGGTCGGGTTCCGGTCCCAACCCTTCCGGTTGGAAGAACGAAGTCGTATCCACTAGGCAACCACAGCCTCTGTATGATCTGTATTTTATTCCCCAACGTGGAGGTACTTGCCTTATCGGCATTCACCACCTTCTTCATTTTATGCTGCAATTGATGAAAATGGTGAATTCCGACCTGCTGCACATTCGCAAACTGCTTGTCATTTATAAAGGGTCACCTGATAGGAGGCCAATAATAATCCAAACACGCTGTAATCCGCTCACACCAGATGGAGCCACCCCAACTACGACACCTCCTTCTTTGGACCTGAGATTGAAGAAGAGGGAAATTTTCTTCATCCTTCGGATGTCAACCTGGATGCCCTATGAGTAGAGCAGGGCATGGGAGGCGCATTGGGTACCCTTAGAACTGTTTTCTGGACTTCAGGGTCCACACTGATTATAAATGAGCGTATCCTCGAGTGTACATGGTTTGTCGTCAATGGGTCGGGTTCTGAATCCCAACATTTTCGGTTGGAAGAACGACGCCCTAACCACTAGGCCTACGCAACCCTCTATGTGGAATTCAATTATGGTAAAACTTGAAAAATAAGTAAATGCTTACGGGTTGCAGAATTTCGCGACGCTGTTTCGGGAATGCAACGAATCGCTCTATTACTGCAAAATGTTGTAGTCTGTCGGAAATAAGTTATGCGAGTAAATCAGTTAAATTTTATGGATTTGTAGAGGAACATAACTTTGTTCTTTTGGATTAGTCTCCCCACAGAGCCAGCAGTTTACTACACAAATATCATTTCCTTTAATAATGTTGACATATTTTGCTTATTAATAATAAAAGAGTTGTTTCTACAAGAAAATATGCTTCAAAGAATATTAAAGCAAGATAATACAATTTAAATATAATAAAATTGATTTCCTTATATTTCATTTGGCGATGTTTGGCGAACAAAAATAAGTAGGGAGTTTAATCAATAAGTACTACTAAAACGGACGACGATTAGAATTTTTCGTGTTAATGAGGCAGTTAAAAATTTTACATTTTAATTTTCACAATAAATTATATTATCAAAGCAAATTAAATTATCACTTAATGAACAATACTAGGGGTCAACCTCTGCTCGTTTTATATTAAAATTATAATTAAAATTATACATAAAAATAAAATTATAAGTAAGTATATGGGCGATAACTCCTGTTCTGTTTACTCCAGAGATTTCGAACTAATTCTATGTAAGGCAATTTTTTGTCGGCTTTAAAATGATGTAAAATTTCAGAAGATAAGATTATTTTTTCCTAATGTAGTCGAAAGATTCTTAAAATGGGAATTTAAAAAATTAAAACCAAAGAAATATATATATAAGAAGCCCTGAGGATAATTTTTAAATTGCTCTTCGTGCGATGTCTCTCTAAGGGAATTAAATATTGAACAATTCAGTAAAATTTAATTCAGTCCGTCAATTTGTGTGGCTTTATATGTATAGCACATGCAAGAACAAAAACAAATGCACACACATACACACACACACACATATATATATACATACAAAAGAATTCGATATATAAACTAAGATTGAAAGAAGAAGACTGTAAAAGATGCATATAGTTTAATGGCAATAAAACCAAGAAGAAGAATTTTGTGCGTATAAATAAACTAGAGATATATTTCTTAGAAAAAATGCAGAATTTTCAGTGTAAAGCTGGAAAACATGAGGGGTAAAAAACAATATTTCTAAATGTAGATTCTTTCAACTTCTTGTTTTAAACAAATTCTTTCGAAACCCTGCGAGACTGTTGATTTTGTTTCCTGTATTTTGAAAAACGTAGTTGAAGATTTCCTTTTCCTCTGGAATAGAACTGAGTATATGCTTATAGGATTTTACTTAAAAGTATTTTCCACGGGAAATTTTTCCTTCACGAATTCATGGTTATTCGATCATTTTCAAATCTTCTATGCATTTTTAAAAATTGTTTAAGGATAAGCATTTCTTTTGACTTAGTACTTTTCCAATACAAACTTTATTTTCTTTGTATTTAAGTTTGCTCATGATGCATATAAAATCACCTGAATTATTTGTTTTTCTCTTTTTCTCTACTTGTTCAGTAACAGCGTTTACAAATATTAAGGTGTAATATGCATTGCCTGGAAATTAATAAATTTGTACTAAATGTTAATGGAATTATTGTTTAAAGTTTAAACATCACTTCTTTTCATTTTTAGTACAGAATTATTAATTTTAAGGTATGCTGTCACAATTTTAGGAATAAAAAATTAATTCGGTGTCTAAACAATGCATGTAACCTTTCTTGGACTTTTATTCAGTGCTCTGGAACTAATATGCATTTAAGTAAGGCAAAGCAAGATTAAGGCTTCTCGCAATTAATAGTTTTCTACTAAATTTGCACTGACTTATTGTTTAAAGTTTAAACATTATTTATGTTAATTTTTCGTAACAAATTATTAATTGTAAGGTATGCCCACATTTACGAATATAAATGAATTTGGTGTTTAAGCAGTGCATTTATTCTTCATTAAATTTCTTGGAACTTTAGTCAGGGATAGGGAACTAATATACATGAAATTTAAGGCAATGCATGATAAGGTGTAATATACATTAATTTATGACAACACAATATTGACCTAATATTATACATTAATATAAGGCAACGCAAGATAAAGGGGACTTACAATTAATAAGTATATGCTGAATTTGAACACACTTACTGTTTTAACTTTAAACATTAGTTGTGTTCATTTTAGTACAACACTATTAGTAATAAGGTATGCAGCCACGGTATTACAAATAAAAATTAATTTGGTGTCTAAGCAATGCATTTACCCTTCATTAAATTGCTTGGAGTTTTATTCAGTGATCTGGAACTAATAAGAATTCATGTAAGGAAGTGCAAGATTATGGTGTTAATATGCGTTGTCTTACAACTAATGAAATTATACTAAATATGCATAGAATTATTGCTTAAAGTTTAAACATCATGTTTATTTTTATTACAAAATTATTAATTTTAATGTATGCAGAGAAGGCAAACGAAAAAAAAATATTCAGTGTCTAAACGATGCATTTACTCTACAATTATATTTTGCCCTTTAATTATTTTTTTTTACCCTTCAATTGTTTTCTGTCCTTCAATTATTTTTCCCCTTGAATTATCTTTTTTATTTAGGGTTTTGAGCAGAGTGTGAGGAAGAAATGTGGAGCAGTGGAGCAATGATGAGTTTTCGAAACAGGAGCGGAGCCGGATCAAAGAAATGTGTTCTCCTCCACTGATCCGAATTTTGAAAAAAAAAATTAAATTTATTCATTATGTGGAAAAAATAATTAATTCAAAGTATATATAAATAATATAATCAACTAAAAGTATTCGGAGCGTGGAGTACAGCCGAAGCAGATGTTTAGAAGTCGGAGTGGAGGAACTCAAAAAAGTAGTTGTCCCAGGTTTTATTAAAAGTTTACCAGTTAAAGAAATTTTCGTGTGTTTAGAAAGTAAAGCATTTAAATAATAACATCTTTATTATTATTATTAATATTATTATTATTAGGCGGTTTGTCTAACGAAAGAATGGGCAGACTTTGGAAAGCTGCGTGATAAATTTAAAAATTTGAATTAAGTCGATTGCCGTAGATGATCGGCAATTTAAAAAAAATAAACAAATTTCACGATGTTTTATTTTATTTATTTATAAACTAACACCAAAATAAAATGACCAAGTTACCAACAAGCACCATTTTAATATCGTACTGGGGGTAAGTATTTACTTAAAATCAGCAGGAATTAATGAGAAGCTTGAGCTTGAAGAAAAACAATCCATGTTTGGATCAACCTTAATGATATACAGTTGCAGAATATTTTTTAAATGTTTATCTATGAGCCTGGCTCGATACTTCGATTTAATAGTTACCTTAAGATGTGCCCATTAGAAAGGGTTTTAAAATGTTTTGTGGACCAGGCCAAAAGCCTGAGCGGGACATATGATGTCTGCGGGTCATGCGTTACCCATATATGGCTAGCCTATCAGAAGTCATTATGTATTCAATTCATTATGTTCTCTTTTGTCAGCAATATAGTACACATACGTAAATGCTAATCGTTACATAATTTCGTTCATTTTTGCAAGGGAAAAAATATGAGATGGAAAAAAAAAAGTTTACTATTATAGAATGAATGAAAAAAAAAAACCTTTTTTCGTACTAATATAGTTCATAAATTGTGTTTGCTTTGGAATTTTTAAAGCCTGAAAATGTGTTTAAAATGCTAATTCCAAGTCACGAAATTTGAAACTTTGCATGAGCTTACCGCCTTCTCCCTCGCAAATGAGTGAAACTGGGTGTCCTTCATTATAAGGTCCAATTATTCCATGCAAGCGTTGCCCAAACTCATCCATTATAATTGCTTCTCTCGGAGGAACTGAAATAATAAAAGCAAAGTGTCATCAATTTCGCCAAATAACATGGAGAAACTTTTAACCAACATTAAATGGGTTTCCAAAAACAGATTTTCTGCGTACAAAATAAAGAATAAGATAATAAAATGAAATAACTATGAGATTGAAAAATTTTTACTTTTATGAAATATGGTTGTAAAAAATCGTCTTCAATGCATTCGAAGCTTCAGATTAGAGAAAGAAATAGTGCAAATAATTATGTCGTCCAAAGTTTGAAGAATGGTGTTTAATGTAATACATTAAACACCAAAGATTGAAAGTTAATGAAACGTTCTTTTAAAAACTATTAAAAGTGACCATAGGGGTATTGATTCAATTTTTGTAAAGATTTTTAATGACGCGACATAAAGTGAAATAGCTCTTTTCATATAAATATATATTACTTTATTATTGCAAAATGGTAATGTTTATGACTAATATATTTTTATTTTTGTTCTATTATTAGTTTCTTACATTCCACTTCTGGTGTTTTGAAAGTTCCCTTATCTACTTACACTAAATTTGCCCTTTAATTATTGGTACAATTTTTATTAATTTCTCTTTGGAGTTTCCTGGGGAAAAAAATGTATTTGGGGGGGGGGGGTCTTTTTCTTTTCCATTTCTCAAATTTTATAACATTTTTTGCATTTGAGTAGTAACATTTCTCACCCGTGTCGTGACCGGGTGTGAAAGAATAACCCAAATGTAGCTTATGCATGTCGTAAGAGGTGACTAAAATGGGTACCCTGTGTCCAGGGATATAGCTGGGCACCCCTGCCTTCAGGAAACTTATGAACATGGAGGCCTGGTCCTCAAGGTTGGGGGTTGTGTGTAGGGCCAACTCCCCTACCTCGTAAAAAAACGCCTTGTTACGAAATCCAAAGAAAGAAATAACCTTCTGCCCAAAGGAAATCGACTTGGGAACAGTATAAGGACTCTGCGCTTTGGTACATGGAATCTTAAACTTGGACGAGTCTATCCAAGAAGAGGGAAATCTGGAACTCTATTCTGAAGAAGGCCATGGCCCACCCTGGACTGGCGCGGCAATGAAGAAGAAGAAGTAACATTTCTAGTTCGGGTGCAGTTATTAGCCTGGAATTTTTTAAAAATCATTTCGTTTCTTAAATAAAGAAACGAAATGATTAAAACAAATTTCTAAACTTGTAACAAAAGTATCAACTAAAAGTTTGAGACTGTCAAAAAAAGAAAAATCGCTTTATGATCATGATCACTAATCTGCTTTTTATAACTGAAACATAGTTCTTTCAAAAACATCACTAAAATCAGGATAGAGAGAAAATCATATGTTTCTTTCACAGAATATTTCGAAAATACTCTAAGGTATTCACTGTAACTAATCCCAAGCATCTAGTCTATTTCCAAGATTTTAAAGATGGCAGAGCTCGAGTGTGTTCGAGAACGATCATTTCTCTGAACCCCCTCTTGTTTACAGGAATTGTATGAATATAGGAAAATTCCTGCAACTTCCATTAATCAATCGCAAACACATAGGCAGCTATTAAACAGTTTGTTTATGTTGCCATGAAATTACAAGAAATGAAAACAAATACCCCTGGGAACGTTTTCGAGTATTCACGGTTTAACTGGAAGTTAAACTTTTCTGATCAGGTTGCCACAAAGACTGATCAAAAAATAAATTCCTTGTATACTTGGAATCTAAAAGCTTTATTGATACAGAGAAGACTAAGGTTACTGGCAATTTTATTCAGAAAACCTCAACTTAAACAATGCTTTATATTAAACGATCAATATCTTTTTTTTTTTTTTTTGTAGGAGTACACTGTAAAAATTTTGTGTTTAGTTGCCACCATTTTTAGTGTTATTGAACACGATTTTTGGTGTTTAGTTGGTGTAAAGTTGAAAATATTTCATTTTTTGATGTATTTTAAATTCTTTTAAGGGTCTGTCTAAAAATATACAGATACCAGAATGTTTTTTAGCATATGATGTCCGTTGACTCATCTACGCATCAAACGTTCATTACGATTGATTATTTATCCTATTTTCATAGAAATGAGCAATCGCAATGAAATTTCGATACGTAACGTGGTTAACAAATTTCATGTGCTATGAAATGTTATACTTTCTTTTTTTAGACAACCACATCAAAAAAAAAAAGTACATCAAAAATAAATAATTTTCAAGTTATTTCTTTTTTACGTGTCGGTCTAAAAAATATGGACAGTATAATGTTTTTTATCGCATGAAATTTTATCTCCGATACGTATCGAAATTTCATTACGATTGCTCATTTCTATGAAAATAGGATAAATGAGTAATCATAAATCAACTTTGATACGTATATGAGTTAACGAACACCATATGCCACAAAACAGTCTGCTGTCCGTATTTTTTAGACAGACAATATATTTTAAAGTATACCAAAAAATGAATAATTTTCAACTTTATACCAACTGAACACCATAAATAGTTGTTGAGTAACAACAATAAGGGCGGGAACTCAACGCAAAACGTTTACAGAGTTTTCATTTCAACATTTTGTTGTTAACCTCTTCAGACCCCAGAGCTAAGCACAAACAATTTTGACGCAATTTTTCGGTTCTCTGATTGAAAAAATGATTAGCAAATAAAAGAACTAAAAAAATTGTTTTGGATTTTAATTAATAATTAGTTTAAATAGTAATTAATGCCCAATTTTCATGTTTTCCATGTTTAAAACTAAGTAAACTATCTGTTGCTTAATTTCAAGAACAATTGGGTGTTTTAGCTTTCAAATTGCACAAACCGTAGTTAATAAACAATATTTTGAAATGTACCCATTTGGGTACACTTGGAATGAAGAGGTTGAAACAAGAGCAGTTAACGCCGACAAAACTCTAGATGCCATATTTTGAGCAAATTTTTTAGGAGGATTTTACAACACGTGCCAAAACAATTGCTTTTGAAATAATTAAAAACAACGCAACATTATTTTAAAAACAAAATAACCCGAAATATTTGAGACATGTTGAACCAACATCGAACTGTCACCTTTTTCCTTTATGGGATACGATTAATCATCCAAGAGTTTGACAATATGTGTAGAGATTTCACGAGTTTAGCCGTGGCAAAAGGACTTCCTTGTAAAACTTTCATGAATTGCAAATTTCAAATTTTCTGTGACACGACATGACCTTCCAACAACTCCATTTATCATCTGAAGACTTCTTCTTGAAGGCTATTTTAAACGAGCTGTACTCAGATGATTTATAAATTATACTCAGCCTGGTACAAGGAAGACCCAAGCGTAATTAATCTTCTAAGATTTAGAAATAAACACACGCGCTAAATTAAATTCGCGAAAACAAACTGAAACCTTTGGAACTATTTCCTATTGCAAGTTTTAAAATACTTTAACACTTGCACTTTCATGCTAATTACTTAAGGTTGTGTCAGGAAAATGCATAAGTGATATGAGTAAGCCACAGTATTTTCCATTTATTTAAATGGATCATTGTAGAATATAAAAAGTTAGCGGAAACGTAACTTAGCTTTCATTTGGCGCTTGACAAATCATGATTAATATCCTATTACCTAAACAGTGTCACTTTTTATACTATACCAACCAGAGCGGTCAAATGACCACTTTTGAGACTTTAACAACAATTGTTAAACTCTTGCTTTCCATTTTTCTTCAACTTAATGCTCGACTTTAGATAACTAAAGTCGAGCATTAAGTTCAAGAAAAATAGAAACCTGGTATTTTACAACTTTTATTAAAGTCTCAAAAGTAATCATTTGACCCCGCTGGTAGGTATAGTATTGAAGTATGCTCGCCTCATACGCTCAATATTTTATAAATCATCAAAACAACAAGTACACCGAATTTTCGATTATTCGTTTTATTTAATCCCCGTATTTCCACAGAAAATATAAATACCGGAATATTTATTGACATTGTGACCCATAAATAGCTTAAAAAAAGAAAGAAATAAACAGAAGAAAAGACAATTTTTCGTCGCATGTCGTGTGGACTAAAAATTGACTGTGAAACTGTCCAATTTCTTTAAAGATTATTCTTACTTCCCCTCTCCTTCCTGAAACAAACCCGATCTCTAATTTTATAAATGCATGCTACGCAAACAACCGTTGCCCAATTTCCCCACTAAATTAATTTCACTTATTATATCTATTGTTATTTTTGTAAAGCGGCACATGTGCAAAAATACTGGTCTTCAAATACTGTACTCTTTGCATTTGAATAATGAGCTATTTTGTTTTACCGCATTTTCCCTTAATAATGTTGTTGGGCATCAAAGCAATGATACGCTTCCTAATTGATCTATATAAACAGTTGTAAATTTACACTGATCAAAAACAATTATGCTGCATTAGATCATCTCTTTCTTATTCGTGAGCAACAGATAAAATCCCTGAAAGCCATGGTACCTGAAGTAAATTTTTCGAGTTTTTGCGATGAGGTTGAAAAATGTTTTGGCCCCAAGCTTTTATTCCTCTGACATTTTTAATTTTAATAATATGAAGAGTTCTAAAAATATTACATTCGAATAATATGCAATTTCCCATAAAGTATGTCCTATGTACGGTGCATTCGATTATATTTAGGACATATCTTGTTATTAAAGAAGGGAAAAGGATGAAAAATAGTCTGCGTTAGAAAAAAAAGCACAGGATAAGGACTATTAAACTTGTTACGCACTTAGTCATTTTGTTTTTTTTTTTTTTTTAAAAGGGGAATGTGCTGCATGAGGGAATTAAAAAAAAAAAAGGATTTATTCATTTACGGAACAGAATGGCTACCTGTATTTGTAGCTTTTAAAGTGTCCTTCATCTTTAATACTTTATTTAGGATTTCATATATTCAAAACTAGTTTCTTATGATATGTTATAAAAATTACACTTATTGACGGAAAATATCTTTGTTCTGAATTTGTATTAAAGATAATTTCGCGCAAGGGAAAAAAACTAAATTTCGATAAAATTTTGTCTGTTTGCATTAAAAAAGTATGTCTATGAAAGTTCACTTTATCAGATATAAATTTAAACAGGCTTATTATTTTATAAACAATAACATTAATTATGTGTGAGAAATGCATTTCATTACAAAAGCATAAATAAACAGATAAATAAGTAAATAAATGATACTACACAGTTAAACATTTCCGTAAGAAAATAGTAAAATAACCATTTATTTTATTGCTATTTGACCATATTTAATTACAACAGTGGAATAACCATTAAAAAGATGGTACTCAAATCGCTGATTGTGAATAAAATCGTTTATTCTCTGTTTATCCTAAAGAACGTTTAACTAATCGTAATTTTCAAGCGCTAAATAAGAAACGCTCATCCATCTTGGTTGCGAAACCTTACCAGTCGTACGTTGTTGTTAAAATATGAATAAAGATTTATCACTTCAAATCTGCATGTGTATATAAAAAAAGAAGAAAAAAAATGGCTTAAGCAGTGGTTACTAAATAGAAACACATACACACATAAATCAAAATTTGGAGAAATCGGATTTGTGAACTGTTTGCGAATGAGCGAACCCATGGTTTGAGCTGCTGAAGCTTGTTTGTATTTTAATTTTTGCAGCAAATAAAATGATTTTCGTGAATATTCAGTAAATTTAGACCAAAAATGACTTTGGATCCAAATAAAAACTGAAATCTCAATTATTTGATAAATAAACGGCCGCTTTGCGTGGTGTAGATGGCTGACTGACTAGAGCGCAAGGTTGGTATACCATACACCCGGGTTCGATTCCCGCAAGCTTCGTTTGCAGTTTCTATGCCTCGAAGATTCTACACCTCTAAATGGTTCAAAAACGGTAACAATTTTGTTTTTAAACCATTTTCAAATATTTATAAACCGTAAACTTTTGCATTTACGGCTTTTCTAACCAAGCTGATTGGAAATGGTTTAGGTCCCGTAAAGATAGAAGAATGTTCCAAACCGTAATTTTAACGGTGAATTAGATGGACAGACTGCTGCCGGTTATTTAACCGTAATTTTATGATGAAATTTCTAACAGTGTATATCAGAGATTAAGTGGCATATGGCTATCAGAGTTGTCAAAACTAATTGTACTGTAAATATTATCTTCTTTTTTCCTTTCAGACTGCGGCAATAAATATTTCAAATTAATAATGAAAATTGGTATTTCGTTGTGTATTATTGTTCTTATTTTTATCAAAGAAACCATATTGTGTTACACTACGGCCATAACATATTGTGTTACATTACTCATTATAGACGTTTTTACAAAATATTTTATACCTACATTTTGCATTTACAAATCCTAGTAAAAGAAATAAATAATCATGTGGGGGTGCCTATATTTTTTAACTATATGTGTGAATTTCCTTGGCGCCCAGTGGAATGTGAGACATTAACGCTGGGACCTCGTTGTAACACAAATTCGTTATAATGAATGTCGATTGTTCAAAATATATTTTGCGAGCTGTGCACATTCATCTCCGTTTTACACAAGACTATTTAAATTTTGTTTTTATTGCTATTGCGGTTAGTGTTCTTGTTAATTCTATGAGTTCGTAGTCAATTTCAGCATTCATTACATGAGTGTACCTGAAAAATTATTATTTTTAATTGTTTTTAAAGAGCTATTTCTCTGTTCTTCCTTTCTTCCTTTTTTTTAATTTTAAACTTTACAAATGTATTTTTTGCAGAACGCATTAGGTAATTGAACAAACACAAAACTAGACATGGAAAAGGAAATCAATATATTGTTAGTGAGCCTACCCCCCTCCATATTTTATTTCTTTAGTAAGTTTTTTCGTTTCCAGACATAAACAATTTTATCTTTAATCTCAATTTTTTTCATAAAACCTATTGTAAGTCGGTCAGTCCATTTATCCTAAAATACCACTTTTAATTTTGCTCTTATTTTAAGACTTCGTTCTTTTAACTATATCATTTTTCGTATACTATATTGTACTTCTAACGTCATCATATATACATTTTTATTTTGCTTAAAGAATAAAAAACTCGGATCATAGTTATACTAAAAATCTAAGCTATGAATATCATTATGCGTTTCGATTGATAAAAATGTCTTTCGGGCTGACCAGATTACGACGTTAACTCAATGTTGGAGACAGTACCACTCCTTCTTACTGGAAGAAACTGACATTATCAGATCGAGTGTTCGAGCTTTGTTTGAGACGAATCGGCTCAGACGCCACGAAGTCGAAGCATTAAATTGGTGTCCCAGTAATAGAACTCTTTTTATGCACGGTTCGCGAAAATGGTTTCTTTTTGCAAATTCCTTAGTTAATGCGCAAGGAATGTAAATTCTTATGAAACTACTCGCTTATCAAAAGGAATTCAAAATGGTTAATGCTTGAACTTTGAAAACTTTAGTCCTCAGAAAATGCTATAAAACACGATTTACTACATATAGACTATAGGGCAACTAAATATAAAGTCATGGTATATTTTCTATTTGTTGTTAATATTTTGTAATCTAATGCTCACAACACTTTAATGGGAGTTTTTGCTTTTGCCTAGTTTTCGTTTTTTTTAAAAATAGAAATACATAAAAGAAGAAAAAGAGGGACACTTTTTACGATGAGTGTGTGTTGGAATTACGCATAAGAACTACAGTAGTACAGTAGTCTCTCGGTAATCCGGCAGATATCGGACCAGGGTACTGCCGGATTACCGAAAACGCAGGATTACTGTAATGTACTAAAAATACTCATCTAAATACTTGGACAAATTATTTATTTTAATGTACATCGTGCTGTTTACATTATTTCCTTGAAGTTGAAGGCATAAAATAGTTTATTTTTGATTGTTTTTTCCCTTTAAATGACATTTTCAATGCGTTTTCTTGAAGACGTTTCAACACTAAAATGTCACGAGCAGAGACGCCATTTTCTTCTGCCTAAGTAATAGATGTAGTGAAGGAACTAACGGCTACGTCGTGTGGTATTGTCTAAACAGCTGCGCAGAAACAGGTTTTCAACTCTACTACCACACATTTACTAGCTTCTTATGAAACGCCGGATTACTGGCAGGGCCGGACCAGTGAAGTGCCGGATTACCGAGAGTATCGAGAGACTACTGTACTGTTGAAATGGAAAAGCCAAACCAAACTTGTTAAGAATTTCTAGTTTTCTAGACAAATACTCATTTTGTTTCTTGAAAAATATTCTGGTATATATATCATATGACTGTATTTTATTTGTTGGAAATATGTAGATTTAAATTATCTTGTTAGGAAATTATACTGTCTAAAATCTTGATACATTTCCGGATAAGGTATAATTGTTTTCATACCATAAGGTCTACCGGAAAGTTTTATCCTTTTATATTGCAACAAATTTCGACACGTTCTATATTTCGTGTTTTAGCACGTTCGGTTCTATAATTCAGAGAAGTATTGCCAACAACTGGATAACTTAAAGACAGCAGTCCAAAAAAAGAGGCTGGCCATGTTCAATAGGAAGGACATCATACTACATCATGATAATGCCACGCCACATGCTGCTTTGAGGACTCGTCAAAAAATTGCAGAACTAGGCTGGGAAATTCAATCGCATCCGCCATATTCCCCAGACATAGCACCCTCCGACTACCACTTGTTTTTGTCTTTACACCTTTTTTTTGGCGGGAAAAAAATTCAAAAGTGAAGAAGATATCAAACAATCACTGGTTGAACTTTTCGAATCAAAAGATGAAACATTTTTCAAAAATGGAATGTATAAATTGCCCTCACGCTGGCAAGAAATAATTGATAATAATGGCAATTATATTATTAAATAAAGTTATTTGGCAGTGAGAAAAATTTGCATTTTCTTTCATTCCAAAAACGGACAGAACTTTACGGTAGACCTAATATATGAATGAATCAAAGATTTGACTCTAAGTCCTTATGTTATTCTTAGTCACATTTTATTCAAATCAGAATTCCTAGTGCATTTTACTTTTACAAAAGTAAGTTATAAACTGATAACTTCTCGAAGTAATTTCGTCAGAAATAATAACGTAAAATGGTTATTTATTGGACATTAAAACACAAGCAGAAGGCAATTACTTGTCATGTGTTTAGAATAATTTTCTTTCGCAGCTACTTTGTATAAAGTATGCTAACATTTAGCATCGCTCAGCATGCGGCAATAGTCAAAAAAATTTTATGAATTAATTAACAGTTTATTTACTCATTAAACAAGGAAATGTTTAATTTTATTAACCTTAAATTACATCAACAACGCGGTCCTGGGTGCAACTGAGAACCATCTTAATACATTGGAAACCACTTGGTATTGGAATCAATTACAAGTATATTGGAAGCAACATTATAATACCAGGTACATAAAGTTACCACACATATCCAGGAAGGCTGTATAGCCATAAAAGGATGTACTCGCATTTAAATTGTCATGCATTATATTAACCACTTAACGCATTTGCACGTGTATGACACGGCGATCTTATTTCTCGCGTTATTTTATTTCTGATGTCCCTTATGAGATTCGTTTGCACTTTGCTTTCGTAATAATTTTTTAACGAACGTTTACCCCACCCCCCGCTCTCTAGTCACACCCTACAACTGAAATTTCCAAAAAACAATTTATACTGTAACTATATATTCATTTTCCGCAAAAAAAAAAAAAAAAATCGTGCTTTAAGGGGTCGCAATAAATAGGTTACTAAATGGGTTGTGTCGGTTAAGTGGAGAAAATAATTGAACAAATTAGTTTTTTAATGCATTGATTTCTGAAATATGTAGTTTATTAATTTGATCAGTACGGAATATGCTGATTATATATATTTTTTATGTTTTGTTTATTGCGAAGATAAACTTTATTTAAAATTTTAAAAAGCAGAAATTATGAAATAAAGGATTTCACAGCATAGATTTTACTTATTATCGGCACTGTGTAGCGAATTGGACAGTTTTAACTGCGTCTGTGTGTTAAACTAATTCAGTCGTTAGGCTCTAGAAATTCATTTATATTTTGAATGTGTAGAGCCTAGCAACCAACAGTTACTATATTTTAACTAATCTTACTGTTTCGATATTGTATTTTAAAGTTATGTATGCTACTACTAATAATAATTATCATTATTATTCTGATTATTTCATTATTTTTTATGTATAACTAAGAGTGGGGAAAAATGTAACAGCTATGTGTACTGATGTGTACTTATGTTTTCTTTTGTACCAACACCCGTTAGCTTTTTTCTATTCTTCTTCATAATGTCCTTTTTCTCAAATTTTTAAAGAATGGAATGGCACACAAAACGATTTGGAATTCCACACAAGTCGACTAGTATAATAATATTAAATCCTTAATCTTTTTTTCCAAAAAAAAAAAAAAAATGAAAAATGCATTTTAAGTTTTCTATTTGCCTTTTAAAAATATTAAGGGAAATTTTATTAGCATTTGCTTTTATGAGTCAAATGAGTTTTAGGAAACAGTTTGGTGAATCTGCGCAATCCAATTGCGCACGGAACATTTTAAAATTTGGCAATTTTTCGGCATTTTAAAGTTTTAAAATTTAATTATCTCAAGAAACATTCAAAATATTTTACAAAAATTTGAAAAATAATATATGTTTTAATATAAATAACTACTTTGAAATTTTGAGAGTAATTTACTGATATTCAAAAAAGTTGATTTAAAGGCCCCCTGTACCCTGAAAATGACAGAAACAGTTAGTTGTTTAGAGACCAATCATTAGTTATCAGAAAACAGATGATATACTTTACTAGTAATAGTACAAACTTCCTCTCGAACATTATGTAAATGATATAAAAGACATTTTTCTTTATTTCAAACTAAGAACCAAGCAAATTCTTTAATCCCATCTTATTTCAAAAAGAAGAGGACAGCTTAGAATTAAAATTATCAATCAAAGTTAAATCTTTATACCAGGCTCCTTTTTCTACGAAAGACAGATTGATTGAAGATACTACAGAACTGGAAAGTGGACACGGAGGGAAGAAATTTAGAGTGGATTGTGAGAGCTCTTTGTAGATCAATTTCAGGGAACTGTAACTCAAAGTGCCAAGAGCGCTGAAAGAGTGCCATTTATCACGTAGTTAATGATGGGGAGGACACTCGATTTGACTCTTGTGTGGAAATTAGCACGTTAGGAGAGATTTGGTAAAGGTACACATTTCATCTTAACAAATTTTGACGCATAAATAATTTTCAATTTCAAATAAACGGTTTCTTAAGTTATTATAAGGCTGAATGTGTGTGTGATTTGTGTTTTATGCTGATACGGTTAAGTTAAAAAATAGGCTGAAGAAATAATCATTTTTCTAAGCTGCTTAGTTTGCATAATTTTAAAAGAGATTGTTCTAAACAAAATTTTTTTCTTAAGATGAAAGTATAAGGAAAAGTAACATTTTCTCCATTTTCGTGAAGAAATTAATTAATTCCTTGATATTTTGTGATTTTACACATTTAATCATCAGCACATAACGGTTGTTTGAAATTTCATTCAATGCTCAGATTGCACTTCTTAAAAGTTTCAGAGTTGTTAGTGGTATGCTGCTGTAATAAAAATTTATATTAAGGTAAGAAAACTCTCACATTCATGGGAGTAATAATAGTAGGCGTTTTCGGGGCTTCTATTATTAGTATTATTTACATTATTATTATCGTTGTTGTTGTGGTTGATAGGGGTAGCTCACACGTTTATAGGTGTTTCATTAGTAGTTGTCGACTCTTTTTTACTATTATTATTATTATTATTACTATTATTGCTATTATTATTATTATTGCTATTATTATTATTGTTATTATTAAAGCAAAACAACACTCACACGTTCATAGGTGTAACACTAAGAGCTTTCGGCGCTTTATTTATTGTACTATTATTATTATTATTATTATTTGAGCAATGCAACGCTCACACGTTCATAGGCTTAACATTAGTAGTCGTCGGCGCTTTTGTTATCATTACTATTACTGCGATGAACTACTTACATATGCATAATGTATGATAAAACTTAAAGCTATTAGACACATTTTAAAATAAAATAAAGAAGAGAATCAGAATATGAAACGATAAATTATTCAACATTTTTTTTTACATAATGGATTAAATTTTAATATTTCTGAAACATACAAAAAAAAAAAAAAAAAAAAAGAGGCTGATGTATAAATGAATAAATCGGTTACCAATCTTCTGTTGGAGAGAGGAAAAAAAACAGGACATTTGTTTAAAAAAATTTAACTAAAACTTTCAAGACAGAGTAAATATGGTGTCTGACATGCTTTAGTAGATCACGTCAAATAAATAAATAAAGCAGCAATTTGTTACTAACGAATGCTTTAATGCATAACTCACCTACAACAGCGAGCATCATTTCGAATGTTTCCGTCCTAGCTCTCCTATATTCGACACGACACCTGTAAACACCCTCCTCGTCCTTCTGAACGTCATTAATCCTTAGGTAAGCTGGGGTAGCGGAGGAATTGAAATAAGCTCTAGACCCCATGTGGATTGCAGGAAAGTGAGTTGCAGTCGGTAAGGCAGCGTCACGCGCATCCACACTGTACAGGGGGCTTCCGGATTCGTCTCGGTGCCACAAGACCAGAGAAACTTCGTCTTCGCTTGAGCTGACATTCAAGTCACATGGAAGATCTGCTGCAGTTCCCGTGAGAAATGTGTAGGTGGGAATTCCTAAAAGAACAGTATGCCATTTAGCCGCTGAGAAACTGCAGGCATATAAAAACAATTCCAACAAAAATGTAATCGCATGTATTGAATAGAGGCAATTCAAACAACGTCATTGGTCACGTGGCAGCGATGAAAGCAATGTAAACAGAGGAAGCCGTAGCATCGCTTTGCTTCGAGTTCGACAAATCTAATTAAAAACTAGAACTAAATAAAGTTCTTCTACATTACATAAAATTAAACCAAACTAAAACACTATAACTAATGTAATAATTAAAAAAATTCTTTTATAATGATTAAATTAGATGTAAGTACTGGGTTATAATCAGAAAAAGCTGTGAAAATAGTCTAATTAATTTTCAGATGACTAATTTTGCGTAGTGAACTCCACGTTGAGCAGTATTGAAAATCTTAGTAAACAAAGAGCGGATATCACGTGAAAACGATAATCGCTCTTGAGTCTCTCTAGCGCTGAATGGGGTTGTTGACTATTTTTCAAAAATATTTTTTCTTGAAAGAGCATGGTTAAAAACATGGGGTGCAACACTTTTTTTTTTAAATTTATGATTTACTTTATTTTTTAAAAAAGGATTTTACAAGATGCGCAGTAGCTGCCTCGGTTTTCGCCGCTATTGCGCATTACATCACAACTGACACCGCTCTGAGAAGAATTGGCGCTGGTAGAATGCGGAGTGTCCTTAAGATTGCGCTGTATTTCAGGACTTTTTTTTTTGCCATCCTTCCGATCTTAGCAACTAATGTGCTTATTTAAAGCAAATAATAGCTCAGAAGCATTGCACATGTTGTGTTGCAATGCCTCAAACAATGAATTTTAAAATGATTCATAAATTACATAGTTCAAAACATACTGATTTTCGGATGAACATTTATGCTTACAAGTTAAAACACAATTCGTTACAAGAATGATATTCTTGATAGGCCCTTCTACAGAACTGGACACCTTTATGTCCTTTTACGCGACCTCTATAGTCTATATTTCATTTTAAACATTTTTAAGTGCTTGGAATACATTTTCATATGGTAATGGTTGACGGCCGACGTTAACCTAAGAAATACTGTTAAACAACACTATCTCTTAGGTTAACGCATTTAAAATCGACTGGCTAAGGGACCGTTCATAAATGATGTCACACTCTTTTTCAATATATTTGATCTCCCCCTTTGTCCCTAAGTACCACACGTTAACATACTCCACCTTGTCACCCATGTCACGCTATACACATTTGCATAAAATAATTTAATTTGCAGATTTAAATGTTTTTAAAGAAATCAAAATGTACGATGTCATTTTCTTGTTACCCCCTCCCCTCCCCTTGTCACAAACTATCTCACTTTCTTGACCTCATCCCCCCTCGAAGCGTGACATCATTTATGATTGGCCCCTACAGAATTTTCCAGTCGATTTCAATTGTGCTATAAAAATCTTCATAATATTGATTTCATTACAGTGGACAGAATTATAGAGAATAAATAATTTGAAATATTACATTAAAATGCTAAGGGACCGTTCATAAATGATGTCACGCTTTTTAACATATATTTAGCCTCTTTCCCCTTTTTGTCACAAAATGTCACACTTCAACATATGTCCACGCTTCACGCTATGTTGTATAAGCATGATGTCACACTTCTTGTTACCATCTCTCCTCGTCACAATTTCACGAACCCCCTCCCCCTCGAAGCATGACATCATTAATGAATGATCCCTAATTAGAGTTCGCCCATATCAGTTTGCTACTGGTCAGCTTCTCCTGCCGAATTTAATAGGTTAGCACTTTAACGGATATTTACTTTTTCATTCAGTACCTTGAAGATTTACTGCTACAATTGATTCAGAACAATAGATTTTATTTAACGTAGTTAGGGCATACAAGATGGGAGAGGGTGGTTGCTCTCTTCCCCCACCAGAACCCTTGGATTTAAGCCATATTGCCAGTCCTAATGTAGTGCACGCATGAGAGGACATTTATGAACAGACACATCACTCCCAGAACAAAACTTCGGCTGCTTTAGGGTGAGGCAGTGTAGGAATTTTAGGAAACGCAAATATTTGTCTGAAAGTGAAGAAATCATTCTTTTCTCGGGTGCGTAAAAGCAATCAAGAAATCGTTTCCTTACTCCTTCATTTTTAAAGAGCTCATTAATAAGTAAATAATCCGTCGAAATTTCAAAAGATAATGCATTTTTAATTTTAACGAAAAAATAGCGGTGAAGTAAATTAATCATAATGTCTGAATTAACGTCAAACGAAAATGTAAGAAAACTGCTTTCGTGAAAAAAGAAAAGAAAAATATGTATGTGTTTCTAAAAAGTTAATTAATTCGCATCGTGTTCAAATTCGTGTGCTGGCAATTATTTGCGAAATATACTAAACCGGTTCTTTTAGTTGCGAATTGTTGAATTACAAAAAACTATACAGAACCCAAACGGCTTCTATGTAGGAAGTTGTTTAAAAGTTATTCATTTAAATAAAAAATGTCTTATAGTTATAATAAATTTAAATAATGAAATTTTTCACCATGCACTAATAACGTGATAAAATTCCAGTGGTGTAGACTTTAAAATTACACATATATCGCATGCAAAAGAATTTTTATCTCTAAATCATTAGAAATATGTAATTGTGTAGCTATTTTTGCAATGTCTAGTATTGCAATTTTATTTTTTACAATAATTATCGCGGAGCAAAGGATGTATTTATTTGATTCAATTAATAAAAGCTACTTTTCCGCAAGCACATTAACAAATAATATAAAAAAAATCAAATAGCTTTCGAAATTTATCTGATTATAATATATGCCGATTTTATGGTAGACAATTTTTTCCTCATCTCCTAAATGTAGAAAATCTTTATCATACGTATGGTATTTTTAAAAACCACTGTAATTTTTCAGGTAATGCGGCTTTAAAAATCTAGCACTAGTTTCTGCCTTGTGCGCCGAGGAGAAAAAGTGCAAAGTCAGCTGTGACATCATACGAGACCACGCCTTATTTTGAATGAAGGGCTTTTTCAAACCTCTCTAATTTAAAAAGTATTTTAAGTAAAACATTTTCTTCTCGGTAATATTGTTTTTTATTTTCCTATTCACGATTTCAATGCTTTCTGATCAAGTTTGCGACTGAAGTTTACAACCCCATAGCCTCAATTGTTTTTAGTTAGGAAATGATTTTAGGCAGTCTTTATATGTCCTCCTCTATTTTATATTTATTTTCTGAAAATTTACCTTACATTTTATTCATTTATTTGATTAATATGTATTTACGTTCTGCACGTTTTATCTTCTACACTGTAACAATTTTGCGTTTAGTGGCCACCATTTTTGGTGATTTTTGGTATTTAGTTGGTGTAAATTTGGAAATTATTTGTTTTCTCTCTTTCTCTCTCTTTTTCATTTAGCTGCGTGTGGTCATTAAACTTTGCAGACCTAGTGCGTACCCCGGTAATTGGCATCCATTTTTTCAAGTAGCACCACTGTCGGTGGATGCCAGTGCCACTGAGAACTTGGACGCTCAGTTTCCCCTAGATGTCGGCACCTGAGCTCTCATTTATGCGAATTGCACTAGGTTTGCCTGGATTTGCATGTGGAGCGAACTTTTAGGGTTTCCAGTCCAAGCATGCATGATCACTCCTTTGGCTTTGGAAGCCTTTTCCAACGCATGCGTATGTACATCCTAATCTAAAGACACACATCCGCTGTGTGTCATTTTTTATTACTCTCGGCGAAAACGCGGAAGATCTGAACATTAGAGCTGAGGAGCACAAGATGGGGACTAAATGCGGAAGGGTTGGCAGGTATGCCTACTTGAGTAGACATACTAAAAGTCTACTTTTGGGATCTTTTACATGCCGCATAATCATACGACATGGATGCATACGATTTCCTGCATCTTGAAAATCCACCGACTTGAGCCAGGTTCGATTCAACCTGCGATCTTGGGCGTACGAGACCTGCCCCTTACCACTACGCCACCCTGTCGACAAATTATTCGTTTTTGATGATATTTATTTTTTTTTCTTTGTGCGTCTAAAAAAACATAGACATTATAATGCTTTCTAGCACATGACATTTTTGACTCCGCTACGTATCGAAATTTCATTACGGTTGCTTATTTCTATGAAAATAGGATAAATGAGCAGTCGTAAATCAATTTTGATACGTAAATGAGTTAACGAACATCATATGCAAAAAAGTCAGCTGTCTGTATTTTTTTAGACATACACTTAATATAATTTGAAAGATATGAAAAATGAATAATTTTTAACTTTACACCAACTGAACACCAAAAATCGTGTTCAATAACACCACTTTTCTACAGTGTGGGATACAAAATGAAAATTACGTGATTGAATTGAAATTGTTCATTTCTTCACAGTTGAAAATATCAATATTGTTACTGATTTTAGGGTACCGATGTTGTTTCTCGCCAAGCTTGGCGCCATCTCGGATCGTGATAGGTAATTCTAGTTTTTGATGGAAATTTTCCTGTCACGTGATCCGCGATGGTATATAAATAGCTCCGGCGAAAATTTTAGAAGTGTTCAGTTCAGTTACGTGGTAGACTTTGGCCGAGTGAATGATAATAGTCTGAGCCGTTGTGTTGCAAGCTTCGTGCTTGGTTCTTTTCGTATTTGGTTAGGAAGTGCGGGATTACCGTTGGTCTCACGGTAACGTGTGAACTCCGAGACATATTTTTGTTTGCTATGTGTATATAGTGTAAATAGTTTGTAAAATAAATTGCTCTCTGTGTTTTCTAAAAGGAGTTATAGTCATTGCAGTTTAAAGTAAGAAGACGAACCCGTAACAATATTGTTAGCAACATTGTATGCTATAAAAAAGAGAGAACTTTGCGCATATATTCAAAACGAGTAAAAGCAACGTTAAAAGGTGCAAATAAAAGTTTAAAAATTTCAGACCGGTTTTAAGGCAATCAGCCCTCTTCGTCAGTACAGAGAGTAGAAATGAAATGCTCGTGTGGATAAGAAAAGAAGTGATGACAAGAGTGTGAAGAGTATTGGTTGCATTTGAAAAATAACGATATGTATATAATTTTTCTCATTAGCATCTCTTTTGGGAGATTGATATATGAAACATCATGTAATCTCTCCAAAGAATGATTGGATTATTTTTATTGATTACAAAACACATTTGTAATTATCATACGTTGCTATAATAAAATGTAAGATGATTATTATAAGGGTAGATGAACTGAAAAGCCATACCTTAAAGTTTTCAAGGATATCTAAAATACAATGAGCAAAACTAAAGGGAAATAAGTATTTAATGATTTTGTCTCAAAAAATAAAATATTAAAATTATATGTAAATATGTATTTAAAACAAACTACAAACATTTCATCAGATAATAAAGTATCCATTATATATCCCGTCTTTATTATTATTATTTTTATTTATTTGCTTCTTAGTACCATATTCAAATAGTATTAATAATAAAATTGAAATTCACTCAGTAATACCTAATGCTCTGAGCATCTTTAATTAACAAATCATCCAAACTTATATTGATTAAGAAATGATATTTAAAGCATGTATAATGACTAACATTCGAAGAACGAGAACGTCTCGAAAGATTTTCCATTGAAAATTCTGCAGTTTTAAAGCTCTAAAACTTCCGTTATGTTGATCTTGGATACGTCATGCTTTAGCGTAGCAAACACACCCAAATGTTTGTTTTCGCAGCAGCCGAAATTTATACCTTTCTGTAAAAAAGGCTTTCCTTCGATATTTTGCACTCTTTGAAAACAGTAACGAAACACTTGAAGGGTCCACTGGAAAAAACGACCTAAGTCGCATACTACTTTTTGAAATTATTCAATTATTGTATAACATAAGTGTTAATTTTAACTATACGAGCCAGCCTACTTTTCCGTAACACCCAAATTCAAATTTATAATACATATAGTTATAATACATAATTTATATTCATTTATAATAGATAATTTATAATAAAACATAAAGCAAAGTTCAAAAAGTAGTATGTGACTTAGGTCGTTTTTCCAGTGGACCCTTCATTTGTGCACAAAAAAGAATAAGAACAAAATATAAGCACAAACGAATAGAATGACTGAACTAAAGAAAAATACTTTATTTTTTTCATTTCGCCTACATAGAGTCGTGATGTTACAGTCCAAAATAAGAGAAACGTATACATACGAAAGAGAATAAAAATTGTGGAATTCCAAAAGAATAAAAAATACACAAACATCGCAAATCTTGCGCCCAAAATATATTATCATAAACGTTTCAACTTTAAATTTATAGTAGAAGGAATACATTAAACAATATGGTGGAAAACTTGAGGAAAAACATCAAACTTTTCCCCATAGGAACAATATTGCGCATATTTCTTACGCATAGTATTAATCAAACCGTTTGCTAAAATGAGACAATATAAATTCTAGTGTTCTTTTAAAATCTCTAAATTACCCGAAACAGTAGATTTTTGTGCTCCATCAGCTTGTGCCATTGATTCGGAAAAGGATAGCAAAGCTCCAGAGTAACTCCTCTTCCAAGAGAGTCTTTTTGCAGAGCAAGCAAAACTTCCACTACTTCAATAAACAAGATTCAAGTTTTAAACTGAATCAGCGGGAAATATTGCCCGACATCGATATCCAGAAGCAAATATCATCGACTGAATTAGTCTGGCGAAGGAACCGCTGGACCATAAATAACTTAAAATTGATGCACATTTGTAGGCTAATTCCATTTCTTTTCGAGTAACGAGCGATTGTGGAAGCGCAAATGTGCTTGGAAATTCTGAATTTATCACCGTGGCAATGTCTTCGATTTAATTTGAATTTATTGATGATAGAGCAACAGTATGAGAGCATTATAATGGGCTTCTGCGAATGTTAGGATTCGTGTAGTAAAATATTACTTTACTTAGTAGGTTCAAAAGAGGAGGCGGTTTACGCAGAAGTGCTAAATAAATTTCAATACCCTTCACGAAATTCCGGCAGATATAATTTTCGGCAAAGTTTATGTACTTTTAAACAAAAAGGACTGTTAGATTATGCTTAGAAGTTTCTATGTGCTAGAAAAACGCATAAAAATTTAAAGACATAAAAAGCACACATTATTAAGGTTATACATTTCTAAACTTAAATATACATTTGTGAATAGATAATAGCCGAAGTGCATTTAAAAATACAAACAAATGAACTAATTTAGTTTATTCACGTTTAGGTGGCAGGAAAGATAATTACTTTATTCTCCAATGTACTTTATTAAGTGAAATTAAACATTGATCTTTTTTACGGACTGCGCTGAAGTGGTAGCTCTCGTATTAGTACGCTTTTTCGTATTAGAAATTCTATATGAATGTAATAGGGATGAGCAAATCGAGAGATGTTACAGTTCTGGAAAGAAAAAGGAACACTACGTTTTATTTGAATACTAGGGTAGGATGGGGTAAAATGGGTCACTTGATAAAAAGCTCAAAATAATAGAACTTGAAATTGAAATTTTTAAACCAATATTTTTTATATTATATTTCAATGTGTTGGCAACATTTTTCATTCTAAAAAAAGTTAGGTTCTTAAAAATGGCAACACAAAAATATTGTTGTAATTTTTGGATGATAGTGTGCTAAACGCATGGTTTACCAACTTCTGGAAAATCTCTATATTTTATCAAATAAGAACCAAAATTTAAAGGATTTCCGCACAAGAAACGTTGGAGAACAATTACAGCCGAGCATGTAAAAAAACAAAAAAATAAATATTTAACTTTTTACACCAGTTTTTCTTGGATGGGGTAAAATGGGTCATGGTTAGGCTTAGCTAGTTCTATTCTATTATTGTTTTAAAATTTACTCTGTTGCACATCACTGCAGAAAATTCCTAAATTTAAACAGTGTTCGCTGTTTATTTTATTGAAATTAAATTTAAAAACTTTTTTTTTAATGTTTTCCCTAAAAAAGATCATGTTGATGTGATAGAGAGAAGTGACGTTGTTGAAGTGTTATGTGAACCAATATATAACAATCTAGAACAATATTATTTAAACATTTCAATGTAATTATAATTCAAAATGCTGCTAAATATATTACTTACTTTTTTTTCAATTTCAGAGTAATAAATAACTGTTTTCAGCATTATTTTGCATTATAACCTATTTTACCCCACGATGGAGTAAATCAGGTCACAACTTTATAAACGCAGTCAAACTATTTTATAATTAAAAAATAAATATTAAAATGGCATAAAATTGATCTAAAGGAGTTCAATGTTAAGATGCAATTGAAAAGAAATGGGAAATGTTTCTGGTTTTGTTGCTATGAAACTTTAAATGTGAAAATAGCTAAAAATGACCACTTTTACCCCACCTGACCCTTTTAACTAGAAACACACATGCCGTACGTTAATTTATCAGGAATAATGTAGGGTACAAAATTCAAACAGTAAAATTTTGTTAAGGGCCGGCTTCATATAAATGAACAACTTTAAAATTTCGATCGGTAACCCACATTTTGTATCCCAGATTTTGAGTCTGCGTTAAAATTTACCCATGCATACCAGTTTTCGTCTAATTTGGTTTAGCCTTTGATTCACAATTTAAAATACTAAACTCATTGGCAAGACCACCCGGAGCCAAGGCCTGCTATGTTCATCCCAGCTTTCGAGACCGCGGGCCCTGAGATGCAGAAGCGGATGTTCCGGGCAGGTGGTCTGCCTGACGAGGAGCCCCAAGTGTTTAGCTCCCAAGCATGCGTGGTTCTCAATTTATCGACCCATATGGTGATAAGATTTTCACTCAAATCTCAGAAATAGGAAATATACAAAAATAATTTTACAGCAGCTTTCGTATATCAACTTTGCACCAGTGTATACTGGGGGAAAACGATAGTGAGATGTCAATAATTACACAACGTTGATTTTTCTTTTTTTCAAATTTATTTTAATGTCACATATTATTTTCTTCCTCATAGGATTCTTCAAATAATATCTGAAGAAAAATGAAAACCTATCTCGTGAAAATGAAGGTATGTATTGAAAATCCAGAACGAAAACTAATATGAATAAATTTAAATGTTGCCCGAAAATATTTTTTTTTTGAAAATATTACATTATTAAAATTCGTCTGGGTGTTTATCTCATAATCAACGTTTATCTAAATATAGTTGAAATATAAATTATTTTATTCGATGCTGCATCGCACAAAGTTGCTTAAATGCCATATGTTCTTTAAAAACAAAAATGATTGCATATTGTTTACCTTATTAAAATAAATAGGCTTCCGATAGGAACTTAATGTCTACCGAAATCGTAAAATTGTATCTAACTCTCATTGAATATCCTCTGATAATTACTTTAATAGAATTTAAAAGACCATTTAACTTAATGAATCTAAACTTATGTAATGCGTTTCAAAAGCTTATCTCGCAGCTCTGACACTGGCTTGTGTTCATAAGTGTTTCGGTATTAGTTTCCCATTAACAGGCAAGTTGCACATTTGCCCCGGTAAAGGGTAATTTAAAATCGTTTATTTTCGATTTGTGCTATTGAAAAGTACTTCGCTGATAAAAAAGACAATTGCTTAAGAAACACTTTACTTACAAATGTATTTCGAATTTAATTTGAGCGCATTTAGTAAACGGGACATTTAGAGCAATTTAATTTTACTGTCACTTTTGTTTAAAACGGAAAGAAATGTAGTGCCATGTGATTGTGACTTTTCAAAGGAGAAAGAAAAAAAAAATACTATTTATATGGATCATTTACGCTTTGGCTCAAATTATATATTTAACGCGTACGATGTATACGATGTAACATAGCTTATTTCCACTCTAAAATTGTTATGATTGTTTGATTTTTTATCTGAACTAATTTACATATCGTCGTACAAAATAAAAATAGAAAATAAATAAAAGAAAAGAAGAAGGCTGAAAATCCGAACCAATGCATTTAATCGTAATATACAAGTAGATATTTCAAGAAAAAAGTCAATTACGCAAGTCAGAAGAGTTACATTACTATATTACTACCACTTAAATTTGGGACTTATTCAAAACTTAAGTTATTTTTCAAAAGTTTATTTTTGCAATATATATATATATATATATACTAGTAAACCCGGCTATCATACGAAATGACCGCTGTTCTAGATATTGTAAATTGTAATTAAAATGATTTGTGCAAAGGTGTCTGCTTATTCAAACTGAATTACCCAGGTCAGGCGGCGAGGACGCTCCTTCGCTTACGCCCCACATTACTACATATTTATTTACTGTATAATCAAATTGTTTGTGAAAAATATATATTAACGAAACTGGAAAAAAGGGCGCTGCCGTTGTAATAAGAAAAATAAAAAAGGGGCAGACGATAAATAAATAAATTAAAAAGAAGCAAAGGATTAAATTAAATTCGCGTATACATTATTTTTTTTGAAGGAGGTTGCAAATACAGCGAAGCCTCACTCAATATGCTAGATAAACGTTTCTATTGTTATTAGTATATTTGTTACATTTGTTACAATAACAATGGCAACTGCAATGATTTGTTTGTTCACACGGCAACTGTAATTATACTGTTGGAAACGACGGCAACAATGCAAAATAAAATAAAACGGGTCAAGAAACTCATTGAAAAATCTTTAAAAAATAATTAAAAAAACTAATTGAGTCACAACTTTCATTTTTGCAGTGTTGATTTTCTCGGGTCGTAAACATTAACCGTGCCGAATGTGGTCCCGATCGGTAAAACGGCCTGGGATCCTGTAGCGGACAGACAGACAGACAGACAGAATAAGCCGCTTATATATAAGACGATATATATAACCTTGCTCTCATAATAACTGCAGTTAAGTTGTCAAAATAGCTGAAAAAACGTATCTTGCAGTACTGTCATGACAATGAAAAGCAGAGGAACAGTAATAAAAATTCAAGGAATTCATTTGAAAAGCAAGCAGTAAAAAAAGTCTTTATTGCACGTACATCTCAATAAGAAGAAGAATCAATTTTCCATTGCCCTTATGAGGGCAATTGAAAATTGAAACGGACATGTGGAAATATTATATCTTATTAGAGATAAGCATTTTAATAGGTTCATTGCATTTTCAGGCGAAAATTCTAAGAGTTAAGTAAGTAAGTAAGTTATTCCACGTGCGAATAATCTTAATTTTCTATAAGTGAAGAAGTATTATGCGACTAAAGCCAATTGTAGAAGATTAAATAAGAAAATATTGTCAAAATCTTTATGCCTGTGGTTGTATAAATAAAATAAAACTTACAAAAAAAATTGTGTTTACAAGCAGTGAAAATAGTAATTATTGTATTTAGCTACTTTCAGTATAATTGAAAAAGAAGAAAGAGGTAATAAACTAATCCCTCTAAATAAGTAAAATACTAAGCTTTTAGGGGGAAAAAATTGCTTAAAAATATTGTTTCGTTGCATTTTTTCACTGCTTTTGTCATTTTTTTTCGAGCTTGCGGGACGCGTTTTAAAATCCAATCAGTCAGTGTCAAACCGACCTTTTCGATTCGTGGTTGTGGTTGTCAGGCTTAGAATGGTTTAAGAGAAAACATTATCTTACGACAATGATGTGTCAAAACATCAGTAAAAATGACTGATGTTTGACATCGGTGACATTTTACGTATTTTACTGCGAAAGTTTTTTGCCATTCTGACATACGAAATAACTGTTCTCTCAAAATATTTAAAAAAACATTTTCTCTTATGCACCTGAGAAACTATCGTTCATTTTTAATAAAAGGAATAAGGGAAAGCTGGAAAAGTTGGAGCGCAATTGAGGAGCATGATAAAAAATAACGAGAACTTATTTTTTGCCAAACGTTTGGTGAATATTATACACTACGGTCCTTCTGTATGTATGTCTATCACTAGTTCCCTGTTATGCTGTAATTTAACACGGCAGCAGGCATAAAGACAATACAGCTATTTTTCGCTTCTCTCCTTATAGGGCGGTGCGCACAGGGATTGTTCAAGGACATGGCGATGAATTTCGATAATAAGTAGATTATATTAATAATAACTGCAGGTAAGTTGTCAAAATAGCTGAAAAAACGCATCTTGCAGAACTGCCATCACAATGAAAGTCGGAGGAACAGTAATAAAAATTCAAGGCCTTACATTTGAAAAGCAAGCAATAAAAATGACTTTGCATCATACTTTTTCAGAAAAAAACTTTTCCATACTCATCATACTTTTTCAGAGAATTCAAGCAGGACATTGTGCTGTTGTGGCTGTACAACTACGCGGTGCAACCACAACTCAACCTCTCCCCCAAAATTCAAGTACGCCATCTCTCCAGGTTTTAACTTACATCTCTCTCAAAATTCAAGTACGCCATCTCTCCAGGTTTTACCTTACATCTCTCCCAAAATTCAAGTACGCCATCTCACCAGGTTTTACCTTACATCTCAAGATGATATTTAAAAAACGATTCTTATTTATTATGTGGCGATATATATATATATATATAATCAAAAGTTAATAAAGTGAATCAAACTGTGAATAGGCGCACGAGGCAGCACACTTAAACAGTTGCGAAAGATATTTATGAAATAGAGAATATATATATATAAAATTAGTGGGTATGTGAAAAAACAACAATTAAATATAAAAGGCTGAACGTGGGAAATCACAAATATAAGCATTCAAAAATGAAAAAGAGCCTGCCTCTTCATCAGTGGGAGGGAGCAGGAAGCATATATAACGAAATATTGTCATTGCAGGTTTCTGAGAAATCCCAGCATAGCATGTGAGAAAAAAAAAATTATAACTAAAAAAATATAAGGCTGGGAGTTGCAAGGAAAGTGAATAATCAAAATAATTTGTTATAAAAAGTTATAAAAAGAAGTTTCGAGTTTACGTGATATTGACGGAGTCAATATCACGTAATCATGTGGTCACATGGTCACGGACGGACTTGGCCATCACATGGCGTATTTTTTTCTCGGCTAGATGTTGATGTCTTCCTTTTCTGGTCCTGCCATGGGAGGTGAGTAGATTTAAAAGCTATATTATAATCGTATTGCTTTGCAGGTCTGGGAGGGGAAATTTCGGCTATAGCATGTTGTTTTTTCTATTTTTACATTTTGACTCTGTCAATATCACGTAAACTGAAACTTCTTTTAATAATAAAAAAATGTTGTTCTTTTTATAACTGGATAAATTATTTTGATTAATCAAATTATTTTGATTATTCACTTTGTTATGATATTTTTTTGTTATAAAATTTTTTTTCTCACATTATGTATTTGCAGAAACCTGCAATGACAATATTTCGTTATATATGCTTCTGCTCCCCCCACTGATGAAGAAGGCTATTTTTATTTTAATGCTTAGTGATTTCCCACTTCAAGCCTTTTATATTTAATTTTTTTTTTCAATACCCACTATTTTATATATATATATATATATATATATATATATATAACTTCTTATTAGAAAATAATGGTAACTACAACAACATACGATGCAAAAGTGACATTGATAGTTGTACAATCATTTTTTATGTGATTATTACTAATTCAAAATTTTTTTTAGCAACCTATGACATACTTGTGTATAATTAATGTTAGTTTAACCTCGTCAGACCGCAGAACTAAGCACAAACAATTTTGACGCAATTTGTGCTTCTCTGATTTAAAAAATGATTACAAAACAAAATAACCAATTTTTTAAAATTATAATTAGTTTAAATAATAATTAATGCCCAATTTCCATGTTTTAAACGAAGTAAACTATCTGTTGATTAATATCAAAACAATTTAGTGTTTTAGCTTTCAAATTGTACAAAAAGTAGTTAATAAATAGTATTTTAAAATGTACCCAATTGGGTACAATTGAAATGAAGAGGTTATATTGCATACATGCCAATAAATGACAGTTAAAACTGCTATTAAACTCGTCAAACTGCTATCTAATCTGAAGTAAGCATATTTGTCCAGGAGTTAAAAAGGCATTAATAAATTATAAGTTATACAATTAATGCTAACACATAAATGTTTTTCAACTATCTACTTATAATACTAAATTTTAAGTGACAACAATCAAATTAAAAATATTTATTCTTACGTCGCTAATTTTATGATAGCTATCCGTTACACACCACATATTTTTTAAAACGCAATAGGTCTCCTGTTAGTGCCACATTTTTGAATTCATCTTAGTAGCAAAAAAAAAAAAAAACTAATACGAGGATTTCTAAGTTTGAAGGACACACATGTTTAAGGAACCACATTTGAACTACTATGTTATTTATATACGAATAGAATCAATACATTGTTATTTAAGCATTAATTCTTTCAAGGTTGTCATATTCCTCACAGACACATAACTTATGTTTAATTGATAAAGTAAAGTAGTCGATATTGTACAAACGATATGTCTCTATAGCATATTCTAAACAATTTTAGCGTTTTACTTGTGACAATCATTAGTATCATCCGTTTAATTGCTTTCTCTGGAAAAAGAAGAAATGCACGCATTTTTTTATTTTTCAGCTGGAAAGGCAAATTAAATACACACACATATACATACACACACATATACATACACACACACACACACAAACATATATATATATATATATATATATAGATAAATAGATAGATAGATATACAAACATACATACATATATATGTGTGTAGTAATTATAATTAAACAAAAAAATAAATAATAAAAATGAAAATAAAATTAAAAATGAATAAAATGATTATAAATAAAATATGAATGAAGTGACGCAATATAAGAAGCAAATAAATATCATTTTTATTTCATAATGTACTATTAAAAACTTTCAAATATTATTTTCAAAAAAATGCTATAGATTGAAAATTAGATATGATTTGATGCTGCTTTATATAAAAAAGGAAATTTAACTTTTCAACATATTTCAATTATTTAAAAAAATCATTTTTTTTAATCCATTGTTTATTTCTCCTCTTTTAGTAGTTTTCTTGGAACGTCATTCTTTAGCTCCAATCGATTATTTCCTATAAATGGATTTCTCATTCCCTGCATTATAGCACAGCTGAATGCTTTTGGCAGACGCTTTTAGGAAATCCTCTTAAGTTCCACAAGTTCAAAAACTCAAACAGAATTATTTATTAGTTTTGATTTATTTGAAGTAGAGCATTTGTGTTGCAAATTCTATTTTACTGTAAGAATATAATTCTATTTTTTTTCCTTTCAAAACGTATTTATTTTTCGTCAAAAGACAATTTTTTTTATTGCAACAAAAAATTAAAACTTTTGAAGTTTTATATTTATTGATAAAATTGCTATAGCATTAGATGTATACATTTTTATGCATTAATTATGAAAAAGTATTAAAAGCAATAAAATTAAAAGTCGAATTTCGTCATGCTTGAAAAACCAATGAATATTTTATCCACAATGATCCTGTGATGCAATTTGAAATAATCGTAAATAGTGTTTAATCACTTTCATCTATATCAGCGTTTCTTAAATTGTGTTCCGCGGAACCCTGGAGTTCCGCAAAGATCTCTGAAGTGTTCCATGATGCTTGTAGGCTTTCCCTTCATCACATGCAAAAAGGTTATTGAAAAAATAATATAATTTCGGATTCGCGAGTTAATTCATTAGTATATGGATCTCAACGATCAGGAAACTCAGGAAAGATCCATTCACACGAATATAAAAAAGTGCTAAGATGTTACGAAAAAAATGGCCATTAAAGATAAAGATTAAATTTGAAAAATTTGAATATATTCTAATTATAGTTAAATTATCTTAATACGAACACGGGTAATACGAAATCACGGCTAAAACAAAAGTTTTGTTCATTAAGTTTGGATTACTATTTAATTACACTAAATTTCTCACTCATATTACGAAGGCTAAAATACAAATTTCGGACCTATTCACGAAGTATTTGTATGATAAAATTTAATATACCTAAAAAAACAACTAACCATTAAGGATTTTTTTCCAAATTGTTAAATTTTAATAGGTAAGTTCACTTTTCTCAACGTACTGGTAAGATTTAAAAGCATATATTAGTAAAAATAAATCATTTGTTTTCACTATTTATTTTACTTTTTATTATAAATAGTAGTAGTAGTTTTATTATAGATAGTAGTAATTATTTTTAAAATATAAACATGCATTTCTAATATTTTCCCCCGCAATTTTACTTATTCACGGTTGTTACGAATAACGGATAATACGAACACATTCACGAATTATTGGCATTTCGTATTAAGCGAGTTCAACTCTACTTTAATTTCTTCCCAACAATTAAATGCTGATCATAAAAGAAAGAGTTTAAAATAGGAGAGGCATTCACTCGAGAAAGTTTTGGGCACCTAGCAGGTGTGACTTAAACTTATCATCAGTATTTTTGAAATAAATATCAGAGTTGCTACGAAAATGAATTAAAGTTTTTTAATAAATATTAATTGATGCAATTACCCTTTTTACTGGAAATTCTTCATTTTCAGAACATTTCGTTAATACCATGCTATTGGGGAATAAATTAGTTTACAGAAGAAGTTGACTATTAAAAGGGTTCCGCGCATCGAAGAAATTAAGAAACGCTGATTTATGTATACAAAACAGAATGATGCTATGCATGACGTAGCTAATCTCGAAAACTACCCGTTGGATTTCGTTTTGCCTCTATTTGAACGAAGTAGGTTGATAGACCTGATAGAAAAAATTCCGACAGGTAGTGTTCATTTTTACATGGTTTTATTTAACTGACTTGTGGCGGAATTTTGTAAGGCGGTTTTAGACAACTATTACTGCATAAATTATCTTCAAATTGCACACAAGCTTATCTTCGATGACAATACATTAATCCATCCATTTTATAATTTATTATAACGTTAATTAGGAAAAAAAATAATAATTTTGGCTCTGAGGAAATTATCAGCATTATCATTTTCCGTTTGGCAACAATAGTTTTGTTTGGATAATGCAATGATGTTTTGAATTTAAATAAAACCATGTAACTTAAAACATTTTTGGCGATTTAATATTATTATTTCTAATTTTACACAAAATTTCTACATAAATCCCAATATGAAGTGAACAGGTCCATCCTGCTATACCATAGCACAGGATTTTATTTTGGCCTGGATTCCGGACATTAAAAAGACTGTAGGATACCGGATATTCAATGCTTTAGCGGGGCGGGGGGGGGGGGGGTGCTCCCATTCGTTCCTCTCCGTCAGAGAACAGCGGGGGGGGGGTGCTCCCATTCGTTCCTCTCCGTCAGAGTACAGTGGGGGGGGGGGTGTCCCGTTCGTTCCTCTCCGTCAGAGTACAACCGATCAAGCACAAAAGATATATTTTTCGATTCCAAAGTACTGTGTGGTATGTAGAAGATCAAACCAGTTTAGCCTGCAATAAACAAGCAACGCGAGCTTGTTTCGTAGAGCGATCCAAGAAAACTGCTTCGGGGGTTGGTCAGCGATACGAGCAGGGGGGATCGCCCCTAGTGCTTAAAAAAGAACTATTTAATTAAAAGGTTATGCAATATAAAAATTAACTTAAAAATATAAATAAAAATAAATGAATAGACTGCTTGGAGAACACCTCTCTTTTATGAAAAATTTTTTTAGTTTATTTAGTGACCATGAATTCCTGCTAGGACTCGCATAGAGCCCAAATAATTTAAATATTTACTAAGTATCTTATTTTGTCACCATAAGTTATATCTAATAAATAGTACAAAATACACAAAACAAAAAATACGCACTTAATCCGTAACACAAAACTCCAATTCCTATTATTAACAATTCATTACTGTTTTTATAAGAATGTGGCTACGACACTGCTTCACCACTTAATACACTTAACGAAAAATCTGAAGTGGTAATATCGTGAAGACGAGAGAGAAAAAGAATTATACGCACACTAATGAGCTGTTAAGTAGCTATTTTCAGATTTCTTTGAGAGCTTAATGCTTCTGTAAACTCATTCATATTTCTCTCAATTAGACGCAAGTTTTCGTTTCATGTGTGAAAAGATACTTATAAGGAAAGAAAAAACAGTTGGAGCTTGTGACTGCTTCTTGAATTTGTGAAAGTGGTTCTATGGCATGAAATATTAGTTCTTGGCTAGAATTCTTGTTTTGCGTTCCTCTTAATTGGTAGAAAACGTGTAACATTACTTTATGCTGAGTAATTCTAAGGATTACAGGGTTACTCAGATACAAATGTTAGCATCTTAGTAACTTTATAAATAATTATAAAGTTACTAATATACTGATATTTAACATGGGTGCTTTTAAATTTAAGAACATGATTTGATGAACTGTATTTAGTTTCTTTAGAAGTATTATATATGTGCGCAATACACGTGTACTCCATGTTTATAGTAATTTGAAATGAATATTGAGAGTTTAAACAGCATTTATAAGTCCGAGCCAAATTTCGTATGGTTTCCATCTCAAAGCTCAATGTTTTATGCAATGATTAAGGTGTTCTATGTAACCGCGAAACACATGTATGCGGTTTTATTGAATATACATGTACATTTAGTGACGTTTGCTGCTGATGTTACTTTTGAATAACGCATGAACAATGGACTGTGTTACATTTGAATGTATGAACAGTATTTACTAGCAGATTTGCTAACCTAGGATGTCAAAAAGCCTGAAAGGTTTTTAGACAACACGACATAACATTATGCGCGAAAGAAAAACGTCTAACAGAAAATTATTCATATATTCGCCCTCAAATATAATCACGTTTTACGTTTGAATTTGTTGTTGTTGCGTATGCCACTTGGAAAACCAAGCTCCCATTCGTTGAATCGAATAGGAATTAAGGCAGTAAGGAGCGCCTTCCGTTTCAAGATGAGCAACAATGGTGGAAGTACGACTTTGCTCGTAATGTACTTGGATGATGCCAGAGGGCGCCACCACAAATACGCCAACTTCCTTTTTGGACCTATGGGTGAAGGGAAGGGAAAATATCCACCCACCCGTACCCTCGGAACTGCCTTGGGACTTCACGGTTTACGGATTTTACATGTACGTATCCCCAAGTGTACATGGTGGGTCTTCAGCGGCCCGGGTATCGAACCCGAGATCTGTTTGTGAAATTGTGACAAAGTATGACAAGGGGAGAGGCGGGGCTAACAAGAAGTGTGACATCATGCATTATGCAACATAGCGTGACATGTGACAAGGGGGGGAGGGGGATCCGCTGAAGTGTGACATATTGTGACAAGTGGGGAGGGGTTCCGCTGAAGTGTGACATATTGTGACAAAGCGGGGAGGGGGGTCAAACATATGGAAAAAAGCGTGTCATCATTTATGAACGGCCCCACACCTATATATTCATTTTCTGTCAAAAAAAAAAATTGATCATTTTTTACCAGTTTTTCCGAAAAAAAAACTCGTGTTCCATGGGGTTAAAATAAACAGGATGTATATACGAAAGGGACATCTAATGACGTATCGTTTGTACAACGGCGAAGGGACAATCGAAACACGTCGTATAAGCGACAGCGTCGTATGATCGATTTGCCCTTATGTCAAGTTCAGTAATTAGGACCACACTAAAAGATTGTATAAATTTAAACGTCGTATAAACGACACTCTATTGCATAATGAAAAATAAAATATTTTGAAAAGGCGTGTAGTTTTAAAGCAATACAGTCGAAAATGCTTCATGAAGTATCGGTTAAAAGAAAATCTCCCCTCATGTAATAAATTTTCAATGTATCAAACAGTTTATGCATTGTTATTTTATATACTATTTCTGTGATTCCGAATAATTAAGCATCCCGCTTATTAGACATTTTTTTCGTGGTAAATTGGATATTTCACTAAGCGGCCTCGACTGCATTTATAATTTACTGCTCAAATAAGAAGAACCCTAAAATTAGGAAAGAAACATTGCTTTTGCGCTCAGAAATAAATTGCATCTTTATCTGTTCTGCGATTATTTAAAAACAAATTTTTATTCTTTATTCTTTCCTTTTTATTTTAGTCACGTAGTAACCAGCTTTAAAAAATAATAATTACAATCTACAGAATATTAAAAAAACATTGGCAGGGATTTGTTTAATTCATATATACTTAATTTCATTTACTTATTTATTTTACAATGAATGCATAATCCATAAAAAAAAATAAAACTTACCCTGTCTTCTGATTTAGCAATGAGAATATTTATTTGTGTGTAGTTTAATAGAACTTAAATTTGATATGATTTACTCGTTTTTTTTTTTGGAAAAATATTAACTAATTTAAAAAGCACATAACACACATAAATAAAGAATTTAATAATGCTTGATTTATATTAAATTAAGCACTTAATAAGTGTAATAGCGCTAAATATACTTTAATAATGATATGCATAAAAATACAAACTTGCGACAAAATTTCATTTACAATTTATGAGCAGAAGAGATTCTTTCAATAGATCGAATAAGCTAGTATATCCTGAGGTAAAATATAACACCTTAGTAAGGCTACTGAGGCGTTCACAATTCAAAGCAATATCTCCGGAAAGGCCTAATCCTTTTTTCATGCAAAAAAAAAGAATCCTAAATCTTCAACACATGTATTGAGACAGGATAGGATTTAAGGATAGCCACTTTTTTGTAAAATTGCCTTCGACGCTTTATCCTTTATGCAACACAAAAAAACACTCAATCACACATACCGACCAACCTCTGGATTTGTTTTTCTTTTTATGCGTACTGACTGGAAGGGACAAATGTGAGTTTCCTATTTAAGGAAATGCATAGAAATACCGCATTTATTTGTGTATTTCAGTTAAATGTCTAAAGTTAAAGCATTAGAATTGAAAATTGAATGGATATAAAGCCGTGTAAAAATGTTTTATGTTTACATGGTTTTATTTAAAAAAAAAAAAAAAACTAAAAAAAAAAATCGCAACGATTTGAGTACTTTAACACTCAAAACATCGTTGTTTTTGTTTGTTTGTTTTACGACCATTTCAGTTCACATAAATATTCGAGTTTATTTGCTATTCTCAAGGATATGCCTCAAACTCTCGTCTAATATGACAGATAAAACAAGACACCACAACAGATTTTAATATGCAAAAAAGGAAATACACCCAGGGGAAAGTGGGAATCGAACCCACGCCTCTTTCACTCCGCGCAGGAAGGCACCGGAACGAGTAGCTTAGACCGCTCATCCACTGAGGCCCCAAAACATCGTTGTATTATCCAAGCATTCCAAACAAAGCCCTTCGACAAATAATCATTCTGATAATTTCCTCAGAGCCAAAATTATTATTTTTTTCCTTAATTAACGTTATAATGAATTATAAAATGGATGAAATGTTGTTTTGTCATTAGGAAGAAAAGCTTGTGTGCAAAGTTTGAAGGTAATTCATGCAGTAATAGTGATCGAAAACCGCGTAATAATCTTCCGTGACAAATCAATTTAAATAAAACAGTGTAGAAACGTTCATGAAAGCAAAATAAAGTCAAAATGCTCCAAAACATAGCTAAACGTCAATCTGAGATCGTAAACAGTGTTAGGAAAATTTTGTTATTTATTGGATTGCATGATTAACATTTCGAATTTTATTGTCACGGAAATACGTGTGACAATCAGTTCATTTCACAGTTCCTGAAAGCTAATCTCAAAGCAAACATTTATTTCGCAAAAAATAAGCAAATGAAAATAGAGACAAAATATTTACAAAAAATACTAATCTCAAACCATTTCAAATCAATTTCTAAATGTTCAGGTTCTTTTCATTTCAAAATTTGTCGTTCAAGTTGAGCGGTACTCTGCTGCTGTACGATTTAAACGATTCACTCAACTACTATATTTACAAAGAATTTAAAAAAAATACACGTTTAATGTTACGATACGTTGATAGAAACATTTTACTTAGAAACGTAGTGTTTTTTTTACCTCGCTGTACCGTTAAAACGGCATTAAACTGTGATCCCATTTCTTGTATGTCAGAGTATTTTTTAAATTTCTACACACACAGGCAGTGTGTGTGTTGCAGCTATCAGTAAAAGTAACAAAATATTTAAAAAACTGGGAAAAGGTATCATATTTTATCTTTTAGAGTTACAATCAGTAACTTGGTACGGAGCTTCGCGCAAGAGCACGGAACAATGGATTAACGATATTTTGCTCGAAACTGGAGCGTAGCCGGAGCAATGTGCTCCACTAATCCCTTTTTTTGTGATTGTTTTATCATGTGGAAAAAAATAACTAAAACAAGAGATAAATAATGAAAAACTAACTGAAACAAAAGATAAATAATATAATCTTGTAAAATTATCTGGAGCACGGAGCGGAACTAGAGCAAGTATTTAGAAGTGGGCTAGGGGCTAGAGCGAAGCAACTCATAAAAGGGGCTGCTCCAGATCCCCAAACACAATGGGGGAAATTTCGTTTTTTTAGGTTGGCTAGGTATTTTTATTTGGTGGAATAATGTTTATAAACATCATATCTGAAAAATAAATATGCGATGAGTATTTATTTTTTAAGTAATGCGCAATAAGGGACGCAAAAAAAAAAAAAAAAAAATATGGGTACGTGCGTCACACTTTATGGAAAAACGTCATAACTTTGGTGGCTATACAACACTGCGATAAATATTTATTTTTTAAGTAATGCGCAGTAAGGGACGCAAAAAAAAAAAAAAAAGAGTACGCGCGTCACGCTTTATGGAAAAACGTCACAACTCTGATGGTTACACAACACTTAGCTGCAATAAGAGCTGCAGACCAGCAATTTCCGTGTGTGGGGGGTGACTAGGGAGCAGGGGGTGGGGTAAAAGTTGCATAGACAAAATATATTGTTCAAACGAAGTGTAAACGGATCTCAGGCGGGCATCAAAAATAAGAAAAACGCACGGGCATGGGCAAACTTTCCGGTAACTTTCGCTCGTGTTAGACACGGGCAACTTTCCAGTAACTTTCGCCCGTATCAGACACGGGAAAACGTTCCGGTAACAATCGCCCGTATCAGACACGGGCACACTTTCCGGTAACTTTCGCCCGTGTTAGATACGAGCAACTTTCCAGTAACTTTCGCCAGTATCAGACACGGGAAAACGTTCCTTTAACAATCGCCCGTATCAGACACGGGCACACTTTCCGGTAACTTTCGCCTGTGTTAGATACGGGCAACTTTCCAGTAACTTTCGCCCGTATCAGACACGGGAAAACGTTCCGGTAACAATCGCCCGTATCAGACACGGGCACACTTTCCGGTAGCTTTCGCCCGTGTTAGATATTGGCAACTTTCCAGTAACTTTCGCCCGTATCAGACACGGGAAAACGTTCCGGTAACAATCGCCCGTATCAGACACGGGCACACTTTCCGGTAACTTTCGCCCGTGTTAGATACGGGCAACTTTCCAGTAACTTTCGCCCGTATCAGACACGGGAAAACGTTCCGGTAACAATTACCCGTATCAGACACGGGCACACTTTCCGGTAACTTTCGCCCGTGTCAGACACGGGCAAATGCGTTAAGTGGTTAACGAAATAATAAACTGTATCAGGTTTGCCTTTAAAATGTTCGCAAGCGATAAAAGTCGCCAATGGAGAAATTTCGCTGAATAAAGTGAAATAACATCGTTGATGTCTCTTTTGGTACGTTGCTTGATTTACATTTTACGAATCGAGACTCCATTATGAAGCAATAATTTCAATGTAACAATGATATAATGCTGAGAAAAAAGCAAACTAGTCAAGAGCAACGTAAATTCTACAGTGAATCCCAAAGTGTGACGACTGACTCAATAACCTCCACCTCGTTTTTCCTGCTTGGGATATTTAAAAATTAATTTAAAATCAATAACTGGTTTTCTGAGTCTGCCATTGGTGAATTTCAGAGTTTTTGTATTGTTTTAACCACATTTACCTGTCATATTAGTAAATCAATAGCTCGAAACTCCCATATTGCTGTAAATAAAGAGGCACAGTAGTTTCTCTGCGCACGAATTATTTCCACCAGAAAAGACATTCACTTTCTTACTTTTCGCATAAAAATTCTATTTTCACGGAAAAATCAAAGCAAATTACTTTTTCATTTTTCGAGATCCGTTTCTGCTTATATTTAACAAATACTTCAAATAAATTGCTTTCACAACAGCTAGAGTAGCAAGAACAATTCTGGCGTGTAATCTCTTTTGATTATCTGGGAACGTATCTGTGATCACTGAAAGAATTAATTGAGTTTCCCTCTTCTCAAAAACAGGAACAAAGTGTTCAACCATGAACAAGTGCACTTCAAACCTGATTATTTATTAATCCTATAAGGATATGTGTAAAAGTAAGGTTTCGTTGTTTATAAGTAATTTTATTTTTTACTGCACAAAATCGAGTAAAATAAATATAACACTAAATGGAATAAAATTTGTGATTAAAAATGAATGCAATTTTATGTGAAAAATAAACATAGCAGGTTAATTTTTGTTGAATTATTGTTAAGAAATGTGCGGAAGGGGTATTACAATGACTCATAGGTATACATTTTCATTTTTACAATTATGATATTGTATTTTAACTAAGATAGATTAATATTAATTCTGCACAACAGAATAAGAGGAGAATATTAATCTACTGTTCACAATGAGCTGAAATAACTGATTCAGAAGTCAATTAAAATGGAACAAAATATTTTGTAAAAGCAAATACAAATAAAAAAAAATCCTACACACATTTGCTTTATAGAATTACAATAATATATCAGTTATATTTTCATCTCAGTTATTAAGACTGAAACTTTTGATTTTTTCTTTTAAGTCCCTTGACTTCTCTGTTGGGTGGTGTTACTGCATGTTTGAATATGAATAAAAGTACTATTATTGTATTATTGTTATTTTAATAATAATAATTATTATTATTATTATGTGGCCGTGGTAGCCTAGCGGTTAGGATGTCGAGCTTCAGATCGGAGGATCTCGGGTTCGATACCCGATTCTCTGAAGACCCACCATGTACACTTGGGGATACGTGCATGTAAAATCCATGGACCCTAATCCGTGGACTCTGAAGTCCCGAGGGTACCGGTGGGTGGAGATTTTCCCTTCCCTTCACCCATTGGTCTAAAAAGGAAGGGGGGGGGGGTATTTGTGGTGGCGCCACCTGGTGTCATCTAAGTACATTATGAGTCAAATCGTACTTTCCCCATTGGGGCTCAGCTTGAAACGGAAGGCGCTTCTTACTGCCTTAATTCCCAGTCGCTCCGGGAAAGGGAGTTTGGATATCCCAGTGGCATTAGAAACAACAGCAACAAAATTATTATTACTACATAAGCCTGTGAACTGTATACTAGGTAGGTCGTCTGGGTTATACTGATCTATAAAGCTAAAGGAAAGGAAAGTGATACCAGAAACGAAAGCATACTCAGAGGTGCAGCAGTAGGCCTTTCGGTTTAAGCTTGGTTCCCACAGGACACCGAAACCGAAGCATAATTGGCCGAGGTCAGTGTGTAGAAGGTAGAAAATATCTCGTGACTGATTGCTACGCCATCGTGCACGCTAATAGAGCCTGGTGCACACAAAATCCTTCGGGGTACTCCAAGTGAATTGATACATTTTGAGATGCCAGCCTAGGTGATGGTCTCACATTTGGGAGCTGGCTCAAAAATTAAGAGATCCACCAGAAAAAAATTATTGATCATATAAAAGGTATGCAGGTCGCCGGCCTCATCAAATAAATGGTTTGTAAACGACAATTCCAGGTCACATTTATTTTCGAGTTTATTTGCTATTCTCAAGGATATGCCTTAAACTCTCGGTCCAATATGACAGATAGAACAAGGCAGTGCAACATAATTACAATACAAAGAAGGAAATACACCCAGGGGAAAATAGGAATCGAACCCACGCTTTTCACTGCGCGCGGGCAGGCACCGGAACCAGTCGTTTAGAACGCTCAGCCACTGAGGCCCCATCAACGAATTTAGTTTGTTTGCTAACGAGCAGTTCAGGTCACATACATATTCGAGTTTATTTGCTATTCTCAAGGATGTACCTCAAACTCTCGTCTAATATGACAGATAGAACAAGACAGTAGAACAGATTTACTATACAAAGGAGGAAATACACTCACTGGAAAGTCAGAATCCAACCAACGACTCTTTATTGCGCGCATTCAGGTACCGGAAATAGTCGATTAGACGGCTCAGCCACTGAGCCCCCCCCCCCCCCCTCTCAAAGAAATTGGAAGAAGAAGAAGATGGAAGGTAAACGATGGTAAATGGCCAACCCTCGGGTGTGCTGTTTAGACACTAGTTTTTTGAGCTTCCACGCGTATTCTGTGCCGATCGCTTCCGAATTATCCCGAATTGAGTGTGCTTCGGTATGCTTACGCGTTAAGGCAACGCCGAGCTGTTGGGAAACACCCAGCCCGAGGATGATTTTGCGTGAATCGTAGACGTAGGTGTTTAAAATACATGTGAGAACTATTCCAACTTGTAAAAACTTCCGCTGGGACATTTCTTGTTGAAACATTAAAAGTTTTTGCGTAAGGCGTGAGCACAAAAATTCAAAATGACTCACGCTTGTGCTACATTGTGGTATTAATGAAGATCTGCTCTGTGCAGTCTCCTTCTGCAGCTAACGGCGGCATATTTGTACAGCTTCTGATCCATAGCTAGAGCTTCAGTCTCAAGTGTTAAGTGAGTAGAATGTTTTATTTTGATGTATGCTTAGAAAGTACATCTGAATTAGAGCTGAATACTTGAAACACTTGATTTATAGATTTCATTCAAATTTATGTGTTGTTATTGTTGAAGTGAACGAATATAGTTGGACATATATTGAACTTTTTCATTATTTTTGAAGTAGCAATGAGACAATTAATTTTGACACGTTTTCCTACACAGTGTACATTATGTTCTTATGCGTCATATTTAGCTTGAATTATTTTGAGATTAATGGAATATATTGATGCATAAATGTGTTTTGTCTTCTAACACCTTCTGTTTAGTATTTCAGAGTAGAAAAAGTTACGCATAATCAGTTAGTTCAAAATTGTTAAAAATGATGAGTGAATTTCTATTGTGTTGGGCATAAATTAATATACATAAGTTTTGTTGTCAAATGTTTAAAATTTATAAGTGAGATTCTAATTTGGAAATTTGTTGAGCGTTGCAAAAAATTATGAATTGTGCGTTGAAAAGTAAACAAAAAAGTATTGATGGCACATCAGTGTTTTTTGAGAGCATATAAAGCATTTGCTACATTTTTCGGGAAAAATGGTGATAATAATAGTTCAGAAATTGTTGATAATTTTCAAGTGTAAACAAAAAGGAAAAAATAATTTTCGTGAACTTTTGTGGTCTTTTTTTTTTTTTTTTTGTGAACATTTATTAGGATACATTGATTTGAGCAAAATAGGGAAAATAATAATGGTTTGTATATATTCTTGACATTTTTTGTTTTCTAAGAAATCATAAAGATTCAATAAAAGTAAATAAAGGGGGAATTATCCCAAATATGATAAATTTGTGACGCAAACTTAGTCTCAGTTTTCATTAACTATTTACTGTTTGATTTAACCGCATAGTTAAGTGTAATCTGGGACAATTCATGACCACGTCTGATTACATTTATGTATTCTTCCACTATACGAAATAAACCGAGGCTATTTTTTAATATTTTCTTTGTAATGGTTGACGAATCTGGATTATAGTGCATGTACTTAGTCACATGTACATAGTAAAATGTACCCATGAATGTATTCACGTGTACCTAGCATACTGCCTTACCAGCAAACGAAGAGTCCTCCTGGAAGAGTTCCAAGAAGAATCCATTCATGTTCAAGGGAGAAACAGATGGTATAAGGAATGTGCTACATTCTGTCCTTTTTTAGTTTGCTCTGCGCACTTTATTTTTTCCGAGCTGGTGCTATATGCCAGTTCTGAAATTTGGTAGCTTTTAACAAACAAAGTAGCACATATTCTGATTTGCAGGCTAACAAACGCCCCTGCGTAACGGACTTCCCTAAAACTCCGAATGGATTCTTTATTTTCTGCCATGCACAGAAGTGGCCAAGTGTCAAATATTCGAGGTTGAACAGTTTTAACATATTCCTCATTGTTTTGATGGCCTGCACCACATATCCCCCACTTTAGAACTTTAATGGAAAATAAATTTAATCTAATAGTTTTTTTTTTCAATCACTGGCCTCGTCTAACTAGAATAATATACATAAAAGATTGCATTAAGTGATTTGTAAAAATGGTATTTAACTAAAAAAAATATTTATACATTTATTCTCATAAAGTATTTATATTTTTATGCCTCATCTATATCAAATTCTATATTTGAAAACTACAGATTTTTTATTAGGGGGGATATATACATATATACACACTAAATTAAAATGGAATCTACTTGAAACCACAACTAAAACACGCTGGTACGATTTGAAACAATTATAACATTTAAAAACTTTCCTTGGAAACATATGCAAATTATCCTTGTGTATCAGGAATAAATTAAAATAAAGTTGGTAAACCGTAAATTGTGACTCTAAATTAAACTTCAAAGCATCGTGCCTTGAATAATCTAAAGGTACTTCTTTCTCCAAGAGGACTATCATTTAATGTACAAAAGAAATATGCTTTCCTTCGTAAAACACCGCAGGGAATTAGTTAAAACATACCAAATTTGAAATTGTTCTTCCAGAGAGATGTTTCATTAGATCTGTGTATTAATTAAAATGCTTAGCTGTTTGATGTTTGAAAAAAAAGAAGTATGTTTATTTAAGGGATAATTTTCCTGGTTAATTGTGATGGGTATTAAATAAACATTTCTTACAAATTGACACATTTCCATAGATATTCTTTGGGGAATATTTTAGATCAGTTAAGTTTGAAAAGGTTTCCTTTACGGTACAGAACCAAAATACTAAGATTACATGTTGAAACATTTTGTGTAAATTGTTTTCACGTAATATAGTCTAATTCATAAATATCGTTAAAAAAAACTTCATTGACTTCATTGTTTTTAATTGTTTTTTTTTTTTTTTGCATTAAAACCAAGCTATCTTCATTACGTTTTATACTTCACTGTTTTGTTTTTTTATTCAGTTCTACATTTAGATGATGCAATCGTAAGTAGCTGAAATAGTACTTTGAAATGACAATTAACACATTGCAACCTGGCCGGAATAGAGTCACAACTCTAAAAGGGATGCTGTGGAGTTAATCAAACAATAAAACAACAGTTTACGTTCTTCAAGTTTGGAATCGGGCATTATGAACCTGGGTCAACAGGTCACGATAGTCGCTGAAAAGATAAGAATCTGGTAATCGGTTACGAAAGTAACAAAGAGTCACGAAAATTACAAAAAGGTCACGAAAATTTTCCATCCAACCGGATCGGTCCATCCCAGACGACATCGGATTTCTAGTATCCGAAATCCGGTGTGGTCACTGCACAAAATATTCGATTACCGGCATGTCAAATTGTTTTCTTAAAATTCATTTATTATTGCTTGAAAACATATGCGAATGGAGGCAATTCAAGCAGCGTCATTGGTCACGTAGCAGCGATTAAAGCAATGTAAACAAAGGAAGCCGTAGCATCGTTTTACTTCGAGTTACTAATAAGAACTAGGCCTAAATAAAGTTCATCTACATTACATAAAATTAACACTAAATAAAACACTATAACTATTGTAATAATTAATAAATTTCTTGAATAATGATTAAATTAAATGTAAATACTGGGCTATCATCAGAAAAAGCTGGGAAAATAGTCTAATTAATTTTAAGATAACTAATTTTGCCTAATCTACTCCACGTAGAACTCCATTGAAAATCTTAGTAAACAAAGAACGGATATCACGTGACAACGGTGATGATTCATGATTTCCTCTAGCGGTGAATTGCCTCCATTACAAACTTATTACGTATTTGGAAACTAAACAATTAATTTATTTATATAATATACATGTTTCAAACATCGAAGTCGGGTTCTGGTAGTTATATGTCATACAGAGGTCACCCGATATCCGCTGATACCGGAAAATAAATATCCCACACTATTCTGCATGACCACAAATACTTTAAAAATTTCACGAAAACGTTCCGAAATTTTACTTTTTAAATTCTGTAGACAACCAGAAACAAAAAAAAAAAAAAAAATTGAACACTAGGCATTACAAGTAACGTCTTAGTAGTACACTGATTTTAAAGGGTCAGTGAACTTTTTTATTTTGCTCTTCGGAAAGAAAAGGCTTTTTTTTTTTTTTTTTTTTTCTGGCTGTGGCGTTTTTCTTGACAGTGTGCGATGCATACACGTATATACTTCATAATAGTACAGATTATAAATTATAGTATATTGCTTATGAAATGCAACCATATAATTTTCATTAACACGCTTCAACCCATTTTGATTTGTGATCTAAAATTATAGACGTTTCTGAATATTTTTTAATGCAATAAAAGAAGAATGCTAAGGAATAAAAAGAGTACATAAATATTTCTCTCATCGCAAATTTATTTCATTCACTTCTGTTTTTCACTTTAAAGCATAAATCCAAAATTTCATACAATTTCTAATGATGTTATTCGAAGCTGCCGTTTATTTCCTTGGTTCAAAACACTTAGAATACAGAAAAAATTGAATCATTTTGAATTATTGGATCTCGTACTAAATTCGAAAAACAATAAATAACTTCGTCTTGGTAAGATAGGAAAACCTTTTCTTTGACTCCGTTGAATGTTTTCCCTAGTTCTTTCTGTTTTACATTCAAACATAATATTGCTTTTTACCATTTGGCAACAACTGCAGCAGCTGTTACGTCAACCAAGAAATCTTCAGAAGTGCTTCAAAATCCTAAGATTGTTTTTCTTAGTATTCAGATGAAACAGGGTTTCAGTTTTGATGCTTCCTTTTTATCAGGCAATGAAAAATGAGTCTCACCGAAACTCCTAACAAATTCACTTATGCTGAAAGTTTATTTCATTGCGCTTTTGGTTTTTTTATATTTGTAAAGTAGAAGTAATAAAATCTACGATTCTTAGACTTTAACCTTTTTTTCTGGATTTGTTTTCTGTTTCAAATATGGTGTAAGCGGGCTACTTTGGCTATTTGGTCCTTCTTTGGCCCAAACGTTTTATTTTATCTGTGGGCCATTACTATATTTCAGTCTGTTATGTAATGTGGATTCGGGCTACTTATCTTAAACTGCTTCCTGAAGTTTAGCAGAGAACATGTTCGGGCCAAAGAAGCACCCCAAAGCCAAAGTAGCCCGCTTTCACGGTACTTTCTTATCAATAATGTATTTTTGCTGTTTAGTCCAATTTTCGCACATGTTGCTGTAGTTTTCCGTTATTTTCATGAATAAAATTTTATACAAATAGTTATATTTTAGTACAAAGTATGCTTAGTTTGCTCTAACTATCCCTTTAAGGGCCAGGTGTACAGAAAATGAATACTCTAAAACTAATATCAGTGGCGTGACAGTGCATGAGGCTTCCCGTGTCCCAATTTACGAGACACAGGGCCTTAGGATGCAGGAGCAGATGTTCCGGTTAGTTGGTCAACCTGAAGCTGAACCCCAGGGTTTAGTTACCAAGCCTGCTTGGTCTTCATTTTACCGATCCTGTAAAGGAATAAAAGGCTGAGTGGATCCTTGACCACCCGGGGATTAAACCCCGAACCCGTTGCCTGGTAGTACGGAAGGCTACCACTGATCCACTGAGCTTCGTTTGTATGATAGTACTTTGTTTAACATTTTATCAGTTTTGACTTGGCTATATTTCAAAAAATGGGAATTACATTTTTCACTAAGAACTGATGCCGATTTTCAATCGTTTATTTTCTTTCGAGTTAAAAGCTCTTTTAGTGTCCAAAATAATTTTTGGAATCAAAATATCAGATAATGCATATCTCTTTTTATATTGCTGAAGCAATAAATTCAGAAATATGTAAGTGGGATACGGTACAGAGTGACATATGAAGATAACAATTACGCTGTGCAAATGTGCAAATTACTTCGGACAAAGCAAAAAATCTTTGTTTTCTTTTAAATTCTGCCTTTTCATCATTCTGTGCCATTTATAATTGAAATTGAACATTTAGTATTTTAAATTTTGCCCTTTTTAGCAAAACTTATTAATTTTGTTTTGCCATTGATTGCGTTTGCGAACTTGCTATCCACTATTTGTCGATCTTTTTTTTTTTTTTAGTGATATTGCCTATTTCAGAAAACTGCCTCTTTCAGTTAACAAAAATCCGGATAACATCCCATAAGTTATATTTGATCAGAAAATATAAGTCGTAAAAAGTGGTATTTTTAGGAGCAATTATTTTCCTGCTGTTCCTGGATGACAATTCAACTCTAATGTAGGGCACAAACGAAAATTTAGCTGTCGGAAACAATAACTTACAACTAACAGGAAAATATAGACGCCGCTTTTAAAACTGATGAAACCATATTCTTATTTTAAATTTCAAATGGTCACACCTGGCCGTATCGCAGTATATTCGGCCTTACACCAATATTTTTCCAAGGAAAAAACCGGTGTAAGGCCGTGAACGACACATTAAAGTAGCATTAGAGTTAGATGAACTTCTAGGTTGTCTCAATTAATTTGCACGGCAGAGTAAGAAAGGTTGAATAAGTAAGATAATAAAAATAGTTAATCATTTTAATCCAAATTAACACTTGAAGTACTATTAACAATAAAAATTGCATTCACATGTTTCCGTAGTGGGGGACATGTGCATGAATTTTTTGTATATTTTCTGTTGAAAAGGCGGGTTGCAAATAACGCCTTCTTCAATAGAAAATTATACACAGAGTTCCAACAGAAGATCTAGGGCTAGAACGTGGATTCGTTCTCGTTTAGCCGATATTGTGTCTTGACATGTTAAAACATTGAAAACTTGTATTTCATGATGACAAAAAACGTTTACACAAATGCGAAATTTTTTTTCTAAACTATTAAACGTAATTTTGGAAGAATTTGCCCTAGATTTTTTTTTTTTTTGAACTGTAGTTTTTGCATTTATTAACTGAGAATCCTTCAAATAAGTTACATGCTGAATAAACTCAGGGACATATTTATTTTTTTTCTTTTTTACTCATTTTCTGTTTTGCAATTAATTGATAAATATATATAAATAATGATTTATTACGCTTAGTTATATCATTGAATATCCTTTTTCATTTTAATTTATTTATATCGTCTATATTTTACATATTTCTTATTAGAGCGGCAGCGCTCGTTTTTTATTCAATTTCGTTAAAACTTTTGTTTTGAAAAGCATGATAAAATTTTCAAAGTTCTTTCAATGATAAATATATATTTTTTACAAACAATTTGATTATATACAGTACAAATATTTTTATTTTAGAGACTAATAACTTTGATGTTATCTTTTCTATGAGAATATTTTTTTCCGAAATTATTATATGTTTATTATTTATTCATTAAACTTTATACTGTTCTACCTGATAAATATATCTCTTTGATTTGATGTGCATTTCCGCTCACTGGGAGAGTTGTAATTACTGACTTTAGGGACTGTTGCTCTTATTCAGGCGCGCACGCCGTTGCTTAGCATAAAAACCGATTGACAAAAAAAAAAAAAAAAAGACTTGCGCGCGCAACTTTTCTGTTGGGAGCATTACCCTTACTCAATCTAAGATTTCTATGGACTGTTGTTCTTATTCAAAAGAGGCTGTTTTCCCTGCTGTTTATTTTACATAGAATACATAATTAAAATGCATAATTAAATACAACCCCCGATATTAGTCAGTGCAACGCCGGACAACGCAACTAGTCTTTACTTATATTCTGTTATGCAATTAATTGATAAACATATATAAATAATGAATGCTTAGGCTTAGTTACATCATTGAATATCGCAAGTGTTAAGGTACATTCTTTGGACCAAAATCTCAATAATGCAAGGGAAATTTAACTGAAATAATTATATGCTAAATAATGCTTTAAAATTAACACTGCGTTAAGATAACTATGCTTTTAAGCAACCAATAGATTCATAATTAAACGTAGGCTAAAACTGCCTGGTTTGTCCCACAAAAGGCTTAACAATAAATCATAACTGATTTGATGAATAAATTGCACGGAATTTATGGAAATACCAAATGTTATTTAAAGTGACTTTGTCAAAGTAGTTAATTGAGAATTTGTCGGCTGCACCTGAGGGGTGCATATGAGTTAATTTATTGTTAAAATGGTGATGGAAGTTCATAATCCTTTGATTTAGTTTATGCAAATTATAGATAAGGTAACGAATCCTTACAAATGTTTTGAATTGTTGCAAATTTGGTTATTAAGTTATTAATGGAAAATTAGGTATATTTCAACAAACAAACCATTTTGATTGTCAGCATATGCAAGAGAAATGTTGGGTTTTAAACACAAATAATAAGGATGTATTATAGTGATGTATGTCATATATTTTAATGATGATTTTTTTAATTTTGAAATTTTAAGCATATTTTATTAACTCAATTACAATAAGAAAAATGAAAATTAGTTAAATGCAGAAAAATGACTGCAAGCCAGTGCCATTCAAGCATTCATAAATTAACTTTAAAGCCAGGCTATGGAGGAGTAATATACTTACAATGAGATACAATTTACTACATACAATATTTTAAAAATATTTTTATGAGACGACAAATCAGCCAATATTGCTGACAGGAACTAATACTTGAAAAGTAAAGTCCAATTTTGTGCATAATTCGTTTAGCATCCTTGAAGAAAAATCAAACACTCTAATAATGAAAATATTTGCAAACATATATCCATTCAATGTGAGAAAATAATACATAATTTCGTGTTATACTGAAAAGAAGATTCATTTTCACCGATATTTTTACTACATGGTATCTAAAGACTGGTTTTATAAGAATCAGGAGAAAAAATGTTTCCAGGTTGTCTATTGAAAAAAGTTGTCAGTGCTGGGACTATAATAATACCATAAAAGGTAATAAGCTGTTGTGATAATATATATATTTTACACCAGACATTATAGTTGAAAAAAACATAGTTCATCAATATGGCAGAATAATAACTTATTTATTTTTTTCAATTTCAAGATGTTTCAAAACTAGTGAAAAATATTTTGAAAGAATGCTTTTCTAAGAATAAGAAACATTGAGTTTGTTATATATATTTTTTTATTTTTAAGGCGTACATCTGTGCATGGAAACTTATGTTCCGTGAACTAGGTGCTATGATAGTTAACAATTGGGAACGTTATGGCGATCATTACTAATATTTATTTATTTTTTACGTTACTTTTGCTGCAAGAAAAAAATAACATTATTAAAGTTTAAACACAGTGCAGTGGCTGACTAACTAGCCCCAAGCATAATACTACTACTAATAATTATTATAATTATGCCATAATAGTACACTTCCATGTCATGTATTCCATTCCTATCTTTTGAAGTAAGTTCTGTGTACTTGCATTGCCATTTTCCAAAGCCCTGGCAATTATATGTTACGGGACAGCTCCAAAACTGCGAAATATAATTATCTAATTCCATATTGGCCTTCAGTGCACAAGACTGCCGAAGTGCGTTTTTTTTCGCTTCGTTATCTTTAGATACAACAACCCCCCCCCCCCCCGCCAGTACTGCATATGATCCATACAACAAAATCAGCTCAGTAATTTCACAATGCACTTTATTTCACACGTTAAAACAAACTTATAGCTGTCCCACAGTTCATGACCAGAGTCTTGAACAAAGTTAACAAAGAGGCTTGCTGTTACAAAGTTTAGCAGACCTTCCCAGACTGCAATGAAGATCATTCAATGCGAATAGTACATAAACTAGTCAGATATTTATTTCCCATTTATAATTCCCCCTCCGAAAACCATTCTTCATGATTTTTCAGACAGCATACGCTTATTCGTGTGCGAAAGATAGATGTAAAAATGGTTTCTTCTAGTGGGGTTACAAAGTATATGTAGTATTTTTTTTTAAACATTCGCTTTTTACCAAGCTAAGAAACAATCTTTTTGCATATGACCTAAATCTACTTCTGTCGACATTTTCTGAAAATGTCGACACAAATGCTCTTTCGGAACATTCCGAAAATGTTCTGAAAGAACATTTTCTTACTAGTAGTTAAAAAGAAAGAAATGTTGAATGTTATTGGTCCAAAGAATTCATAAACTTTATTTATGCTTAAAGTAAAGTAAATCGGGTTTATTTTTTTTGAGTTAGGTTTTTTCCCCTTTTAATTGCTCCGTGTGTCAATAGCACAAGTAAGCTAGATATAAAAACAAATAAGCTAGATAAGCCTTTTTATTTTATTATTTTAGTTTTTTATTTGATTTTTTAAAGTAGGATCTGTTTTCTCTTTTTCTGTATGCACTTTTACTTTATCATATTTAAAATGATATGCCTCAAACTAATTGTATTCAGCGAGATAGAAGCAGTTCTGCTCTTAAAAAGTGGAGAAGGGGGAAATGTATCATAAACCAGAAAAAATCAAGTAAAAGTATTTAGATTTTTTGAAATTTAAAATTAAAAAATCATTAATAAATCTAGTATTAATAAGAAGGAGAAAAAAATAATAAAGTTACTTTTTAATTAAGTAAAGATTGGAACATAAAAGAAATTGAAAGTAGCGTTTTCAGATGGGGGTGAAAATGTCTGTGTCGGTATACCCATCACCCCACCCCAATAGCTTTTGAGGGAACTGTTCGATTTGAAAAAAAAAAAAAAAAAAACATCTATATCTTATCTTTTGATTTGAACAATTTTTCGCTCAATTTTTAACAGTTCAACTTTTTTTTTTACATTAGCGCTTACGGGGAAATTTCAATCATATATTAATCAATAGCTCATTAAATCCGAAATAACTGACGGATTTTCTTGGAAAAACCTTTATCGGAAGAATTGTCTGATGGTAGAACATGTGCAGATAAAAAGTTCACCCGGTACTAAATAAGCCTGTTTTCATATGAATTTTTTACATCTGCATTTTAATGATACTTCTAAATGAATAAATGAAGAGTACGAATGAAGAGTAAAATATGATAAATAAATGATTGTATGACTAAATACATTTATGACTGAATAAATGCATGATTGAATTAATATGCATTAACCCTTTGAAAAAGCTATCAATACCAATACAAAAGTGACGACCAGCAATGGGCACAGGAGTCCTATATTTGAAGGCTAGGCTGGTCCTATATTTGAAGTAATTAAAAACTTAAGCTGAGTGGGAAAGAAAGATACACATCTAGATTATAAGTTTGATGTTGGATGTATAAAGGAAAGTAGGCTCGTATAGTTATAGACTGAACTTCTTTCTCTCTTGAATGTAGATTTAGCGTATTAGAACGTGCCAATGGATATATAAACACTATTCCCAGAAAAATTTTATGCTTCAAAACGCCTGTATATTTGAAGATACGGGAAAGACAAACGTTTCAAGTCATGCCTTAAGTAACCTTCCCTTTGATGTCTTCTCAACTTTTTCTTCTTTAAATCCCTAGAGATTCTAATGATATCCGCTGAGAATTGAAAGCGATATCATTAAGTATTTTTCTTTCACAGCGCTAGTGGTCCATAGAGTACGTTTTCTGAAACTTTTCACGCTGACCCAATTTTTTCTTTCTATCAAGAATTTCTTTTCTTCGAAAAGGTTTTGTTTCGTCATTATTTAAACTTCAATTATAGTTACGTGAAGTATTTGTCCAGTTTCCAAATTCTGTGAATTTATACGAATAAAAACTTTATTTCCTTCATTCTTTTTACTTTTAAATGACTTCACAGCATTAAAATATATTTTTTTCTTCGCCCTGATAGAATTGAGAGGTTATTTAACAACACATACTATTATTTTACTTTCATATAAACGCATTATTAATAATAAAGCAGTCTATTGGGTTTATTGCTTTAAAGGGAGCCAGTAGCCAAAAATGTTGAAAAAGACCAGCAGTTTTGTTATTGGCTTAAATAATTTTATTGGCTTTATTGGCTTAAATAAATCTTTAAAATTGTTCCCTGAAAGTTTCAGAAAATTGAAGCAATATTTATTGATTTATCAATGATTTTATTACGGTGTCATGTGCCACCTTTTCATTCCGAATATAAGCAACATATTTATTTTTTTTAAATAAAATAAGCAAGAAGAAGCACTTTCATCCTGACTGTAACTGAAAAAAAGTTCCTTTTTGATGCAGAAAGGATTTAAGTTTTTGCAAGCCAAAAACCTAAAATGCTATTTTCTCTCGCTTTGTTTTTTGTGCATTTCATCTGAATCAAAACTCAAAGGCTTTTTTAAATTTGTATCTGTAATGTTGATTTTTTACCACATGTTCCTGACACTATATATGACACATTTATGATCTACTTTTATGATAAGTACTTTTTAAAAAAAATCTTTTCGAAGATTTTTTTTTTTGCATTACTTCAGTTTTTTTATTTTTTTTCTCAAAACTTAATTGACTAAAATAAAAAAACAAAAGTTGTGCTTTTTGAGGAATGAATCAATATAAAAAAAATTGATACTTTACGCCAAGTTTTAAAAAAGAAGATGCATTCTTAAAATTGCTCATTTTATTTAAAAAACCTAGTTATTCAAAGTATATTTTAAAAATCCATTTTTTTTAATATTAAATTTCTTATGAAGTGGTGTAACATGACATGAGACAAAAATTGTAAATTTAAACACCACAGAGAAAAAAACGGTCTCATGGTTCCCGCCCCCTTAAACATGATTAAGGTTTACATATTTTTAACTAAAAATAATACATTATTATCAAATATTCTTTCTATTCTCTATTAGCTGCTTTTTGTGCTGGATATTTATAAAACATTATTATGTCAAAGTTTTATAAAATTTTAGCATGTCACGAAAGTAAGGATACTTAATCGTATTTTATCTTGAACTCCAAACAAAATATATTAATTATGTCTTTATGGCACCAGAAGTCTAAAAATAAGCCTTCTAAAAGGAAAAACGTACTTTTATTATAAAATTTGAAAACTAAAACAAAATAAATAATTAAAAAAAAAGAATTAGGGCATAGGTTTTGGTCATAGTTGAATTGTAACAACGAAAATAATTAAAAACACAGAAATCTTTAAAAAGTTTGTATTTACCAAGTTAAGTTTTCGTAAATTTGCAGTCAAAAAAGTACTTTGAAAAATAATCATAGCTTCGAAAATAAGTGAATTTAAAATATATCGTAAAAGTAATTATAAATGTCTTTGCTTTTGATAAAGCGCATAAACTTATTAATAATCACTTATATTCGCCATTTAATTAAATTTATTCTTATTTTAGGGAGTTTTGCTTACGTGACATGTAATGAAACATTTTTTTCCTCATACGATGGAATGTGTTTTATTAATGGAAAAACAAAATTCAATTTTCCCCTAAACTAGGGAAAAAAAAAGCATCATATATTCGGAAGATTATTTACGGAAATCACACATCAGCGTGGAAGAAATAATAAAACAGTTCTATTCTGAAGCACCATACCATACCGCCAACAGAGTTAAATTTAAAAATAAACAAGAAACTCGAAATTTCCTATTTTTGTTAAAAATATGCCTTCTTTTCCCGACAAATTTTAAACCTTTTTTTATGCTTTATTTCCATTTTTCCAGGATTTGTTCGAATATTGTAAGACGTACCCAAAAAATCACTTAAACAAAGTTTAGCTAAAAACATCTTAATTTCATAATTAATAATAATTCCTTTTTTTAAAGGCCCTTTTTAAAGAAACTAACCCCCCCCCCTTTCTTAAAAAGGAAACCTTTAAAAAAAAAAAGCCTCCTTCCTTTACAGTCTTTTTTAAACCCCCCCTTTTAAAAAAAAAAAACTTTTTTAACAAAAAGGCTTAATGCCTTTTGAGCCTCATGAGATTCAATCTATCTAGCCTTTCTGTCTCTATTATATCAGGCCAGATTCGACAACAGTCTTTTCTTGTCAGATTGCTCGATTTTAGAATGCAACAGAAATATATGCATACGAGTATATTTTGCGTTGAAAAAAATATGAGTAACACAAAAATTGATCATTACAAGAACTATTATAGGCTTAAAACATGTTTACAATATTCTTCTACAGTCATTTTGCTAAGACTTTAATTTAACTGTGCACGATGGTAGAAAAAAGTGCATAAAAATTCATATCAAAAAAGTATCAATGAATTAGGGTGTTCAGCGTAACTTGAAGGAATGAAAAATACTATGAAAAAATTAATAGACGGAGGGGTAGCAGAAACATCATACTCATAAACCTTCCATCGACTGCCGCTCTATAATTGGAAAGTATTATTATTATTTACAATTTGAAAAAAATCACCTAAATACATTGTGGAAAAATTTTAATCGAATTGTTGAAATATTTGAGGAAATAGATAAAAATCACACATCGCACTTTATGTCACCTTAAGACACTCGGTTACAATTTTCTGCAAATTACCAATAATGACCTATGCGCCCGTAAACTCGGACTCGTTTAAATTTTGGTATCGTACTGGCATTCAATTTTGACAAATATACAAATATAAAGCAATTTTTGTATTTATAAAATAAAATTTATATGAAATCTGAGCAGGAAGGCCACGCCATGAAAAAATTAGAAACAACGAAGCAAAGCAGTGTAAGAATATTGTTTTTTCTTAAAAGTATCAAATAAACATTTTATTTTATTACGCATATAACAATGTATCGAAAAGAAAAATTGCAGAAAAAACTTTTCAGTCACACCTTTCAGGAAAAAAAATGCATCAGAAAAAAATTGAAATGAGATATGTATATCTTATTCAGAGATACAATGGTATTTTAAGAACACATTCTACAGCAGTAAAAATCAATCATGCTTCATTTTTTCAGTTTGTTTCTTCAAGTGTCAGTGAGTAAATAATGTAGCAACTTGCATATGACCGATCGTTCTGCAAGTCGTGTTCTATATTTCATTCTGTTGTTCAGATCCAGGAAAAAATTAATGATTACTATAATGCGTCAGTTTTGAAAGAATTCTTGTGCGTTTTCTAGAACTATTTTCCGACTCTTAAAATATGTAACTTGATCATGCATTGAAATTTCTTTTTTGATAATTTAAGCATTTTGTTCAATGTATAAATATCAAGAAAAATAATAACTCAAAAATGGTTTCAAAAAATGGTAAATTTGTCCCGATTTAAGAACAATAACATCTAAGATATTTGTTGTACGTAAGAAATATACTACACGTAACGCCAATGCATTGAACACCCTCACACGTTTTATCCAGATAATTATGTGCACTGTTTCAGAAATCTTTCGCATATTAATTTTATTGTGTTAATCGACTCGAAACCACTATTAGTATTTACAACCATTTTTTTGAAAAAATATCTCTTGAATTAATTGATTTTGTTCGGATTTATATCTTGGCGTCTTCTATCTTTAGCGGGAACAATGGCATAGATTGCAAATGCAACGCATTCAATTTCCAAGGGCTACCAATCAATTTTCTACGTTGACAAACCGTATCTGGCTTCAAAAGAGAAGAAGTTCCATCTAGAACTATACGAGCATACTTTCTCATATATACCGACATCAAATGTATAACCTATCTCTTTTTTCCCCCTTGAGGTTTAGTTCTTAATTACTTTAAATATACCTTTTTCGACGGTTAAAACATATTCCTTCAATTATTCATTCATTCATTCACTCATTAATAAATAGCCTTAAAAATTCAGAACCAAAAAATACATGAGAAAATAGGCACTCGTAGTTCTGGATAAACTGCATTTGTACATTTAACGGTATCTGTACATGTTCCACGTCATAAGATTCTTCCGATAAAGTTTGCTCCAAGCAAATCCGTCTCTTAGATCAGAATTTATATAGAATTAAAATTTTTCCAGAGGCACCAGAGTCAAATATTTTTTACCTGTTCAAAAATGAAAAAAAAAAAATTGTTCTAATAAAAAAGCACATTGAGAGCTCTTTCCAAGCTTGTTCAAAGGAACCTGTATCTATGTCCAGGATTAATACAATTTGCGTCATATTTCCTCATAAAATATCTAAAATATATGTTAAATTTTTTTAAGTGTTCAAATTGGAACGAAAAACTTGTTTTAATAAAAAAGTTAAATACGGAAATATTTCCTCACCAACAGCTTTCGAATTAAAAAAAAAAAAACGGACAATCTCCTTTTAAGTTCGGGAGACCAAATGACGCACATTTCCCCATCTTAAAACCCTGCTTCCATCTTTTTTTTAATTACTTCACTGATTTTTGGTTTTCTTTATTTTTAACGATCCTTTTACGATACATTCAGCCTTCTTTTATACTTCTTTTTATTTTTATTTTTATGGGAAAATAATAAGCCGCCTTGTACACTTTTTTTTTTTTTAACTTTTACGGCTAAAAAGGGGTGATTAAAATTACACACGTGTCATAGGCATATTGGATAAACTTTATTTTTCGAATATATCTAAGGTGTTAAGAAATTTATAAATCTCAAAGTACATTGCCATTGAAAAAATAATTAATTAATTTACTTAGAAAAAAAGAAAGACAAAACTACTCAACCCCCTCTAATGTTTATTACCTTTTTCTGAAAAAAATTCTACCAAACCCGATTTTGACATATGGTGGGAATGGTTAAATCATTATATAGCCTCACTTTCCCGTTTTTTGGAAAATGGTGAACATACATTTTAACGCAACATACGTTGAATCCTTCGGTAACACATGAAACCTAGGATGGATATAAATAATGGATATAAATAAATATACATAACAATAATTTTTGCCTGAGTTTTTCTGGGCATTTTTTTACAATTTAAACTGAGATTTGCTTTAGAAATCATATTTAAGAATTAATATTAACAAGTTTGTTAAAATGAAGTGCCCTTCCGTTTTTAAGTAAAATTTAGTTTGTCCCGTGCACTGTTAGAAATTTCGTCATGAAATTACGGTTAAATGACTGGCAGCAGTCTGTCCACCTAATTCACCGTTAAATTCACGGTTTGGAACATTTTTCTATCTTTACGGAACGTAACCATTTCCAATCAGCTTGGTTAAAAAGCCATAAATACAAAAAATTATGGTTTTATAACCATTTAAAAATGGTTTCAAAACAAAATTTTCACCGCTTTTGAACTATTTCGAGGCGTAGAATCTTCGAGGCGTAGAAACCGTAAACGATGCTTGCAGATATCGAACCCGGTTGTTCTGGTATACCAACCTTGCTCTCTAACCATTCGGCCATCTGAACCACACAAAGCGGTCGTTTATTTATCAATAAATCTTTCCTTTCAACAGAAAAACTGCATAAAAATTGAGATTTCAGTTTTTGATTGGATCTAAAGCCATCTTTGGCCTAAATTTACTGTATATTGACGAAAATCATTTTATTTGCTGCAAAAATTAGAATACAAACAAGCTTTAGCAGCTCAAATGATGGGTTCGCTCATTCTCAAACAGTTCGGAAATCCGATGTCTCCAATTTTTGATTTACGTGTGTATGTTTTTCTATTTAGTAAATACTGCTTAAGCCGCTTTTTTTATGTACACATGCAGATTTGAACTGATAAATCTTTATTCATATTTTAACAAAAACGTACGACCGGTGAGGTTTCGCAACCGAGATGGACGCCCGATTCTTATTAAGCGCTTGAAAATGACGGTTAGTTAAACGTTCTTTAGGATAAACAGAGAAGAAACGATTTTTTTCGCAATCAGCGGTTTGAGTACCATCTTTTAATGGTTATTCAACTGTTGTAATTAAATATATTAAAATAACAATCAAATAAATGGTTATTTTACTTTTTTCTTACGGAAATTTTTAACTGTGCATTTGTGAGCTATGCAAACATCAATGCGCGTTTCTGTCTGTAGAAAACTGTTTTTCTTTATCATTAAACTTTATGTTCTGAGCAACATGTGTCTTTAGGATGTATAAGATGATTCGTATTATGAAAGTTTCCGCAATTAGCATCGTGATTATGTCGTTATGATTCACTTAATGAATAGTAGCGTACCTTTACATAAATGTTCCACGAGATTAGAATTCCATTTATTCCGAACTCCATCTGTAGAGATAAAAAGATGTAGAAAAATAAATAAATGAGTGAATAAATGCGTGCATGAATGAGTTCAGTGAATGAATGTGTATTAACTGTTGAAAAAGGGGGTGTATTTGAAGTGATAAAGAACTAAAGCTAAGTAAGGAAAAGAGCGAGATAGATGTATTATTAACTTGAAGTTGGTGTATAGGGGAAAGTAGGCTCGTATAGTTCTTGGCGGAATTTCTTGTTCTTCCTGCTGTTGGCGTTTTTATGAGAACCAGATACTTCGTTCATTAAATATTCTTTGCAGTTTCTGACTCAATTTTCCATAGAGTTTTTAACAATGTCCTTTTAATGTATTCTATAGAATGCGCCAACAACAGTGCATGCAGAAGTTTCATTTTGTTCAATAATACAGGCTTAATTCTGCACGAGTTTTGTTCTGAAGAGAGAAATAGAAGATTTAGCTCGAATATTCATGCGGAATTGTTGGTACTGAATTATTTGTTTGGAACAAAATGCTTTTACGGTGAAATGAATGAATGAACATATGTAAAATTTATGCAGCCCTTAGGTATTGAAATTTATGCTTTATGTCATACCTTAATCGAGTGTTAGAAACGAAATTTTAAGGTATTGCTGTATAAATGTCTATTACAACGATGCATGCCGTGCTTGTCCTTTCAAATGGCAAGAACAAAATATTTGTTATTTAGGTAAATTAGTTAAACACATATTGTTATACTATAAACAATTACACAATAAGTTCAAAAAGTTTATAAAATTTCTAACGAATAATTTACTTTTAATTAAACGTGCGTTTCTGTGGAGAAAAAATATCGGTAAATTCGACTTAATATCATTGGACCAAACTTTGTTTTACTATGTTTCTTTAAAATACTGACTAATTATATTACAAGTACCCTAGTTAAAACTTTTACCGTCAGCGTGTCACTTACACACACGAACTTTGATATAGAAGACGCGTTAATCTCATCTTTGTATACTATAAAGGTGAGTCTACTAGAATGTTTCAAAAATAATCATACGAATATTCATGTAAGATAGTTACTACTACTACTCTTCTTTCTTGAGCATCAGGCACTATCGGTACTGGTTTATGGTTTTTAATTAGAATAAAACAATATAACTATCTGATCTGTTTGGATAATCTAGAAATATGCAGCCTGTATTCTATATAGACCGCTCGACGCATCCGCCATTTTGGATCAGAGCGCGTGTGCTGTGTGGTCGTCTTTCTCGGCGTGTATCACTTTTTATCAAGGTTTCCTTCTCTCTGCATTTAACATTTCCCAATTCGGCGAGATTTGGTCATTTAACCGAACGCCAAAAACTTCCCTCTGATAACCCCAGTTTTTCAATGAAAAATCTGATCCAAAATGCCTGGTTCGTAAGCTCGTTTTTAGTGTGGGATTATAGAGACCGAAAGTAAACATTAGAGTTACTACATTCGTCAATTTTTAGCCATTTAGCGATTGCACACAACGCTTTCGAACAATAGCGATTGCTCACAAGTAAACAATAGATTTACCAAGTTTGGCAATTTTTTGCCAGTTAGCGATCGCTTACAATGCTTTTGAACGTTAAGAAATTAACGTTCGAAATAAAAGTTAATACGCAAAGTCCCCCTCAAATCGCTTTTTAAATAATTCCGCAATAATGTGGTTTATTATCGCTAAGGTGTTTACTGTGTATTCGCTGAACTCGCTATAAACACAAGCTACCTTAACTTGCAGTTACTATTATTTTACCGAACTTTATGGAACAAAAATATATTTCCAACATATATTTCATAAATGTTTCTATGCAACGTTTAAAAAAAGAGCAGAAGAAAAAGAAGGTGCACACTAGAGCTGTTGTGTTGTTTTAATTTAGGTAAAAATCGATCGAAACATTTTAAAATGTATCTTTTAAACCAATTTTCTAAACATTTCCTTTTTCAAGCATTTTTTGATCAAGTACAAAAAATATATATATATAGAGCTAGCTTTACAAGTTTGAAACATAGTTTTATAGAAACATTGGCTGAAAGAATGTTCTCAAAAGAGAAAGTTTGCTCGAATTAAAAGAGTTGACACCAAGAAACTTCAAGTTTCTCGGATACAACTTCATTGTACTCTCAAAAAAAGTACAAAGTGATGGATAACGGTTGGCTTTAAATACCCCACCATTCAAAGAATAAAGGAGTAATTTACATTTCCTCTTGCCACCGTCACCACACAAAGATGTTAGAGATTTATGAAATGGAACAACTGTAGAGAGAACTTCTTTAAAAAGAACATTAACGACCTTAGTTGCATACATAGATGCCGTTTACTCCTGTGTCCCCAGCTTCTTTTATGCCGCTCCTTATTTTATTGCTCCCTTTAATCTTTGTGCTGCATTGAAAGAATGATATGCATTCGAGTTTAATAAAGAAGATAAAATATTTCTTGAAAAGCGGAGGACTTTAACCACATAAAAGCGGAGTTATTCAAATAAAAAAATAACCTGACACATTTCAACGGAATTTTTGGATTTTTCTTCAACTAATCAAAATCATCCCGTGATAAAATGATTCTAAAGAAAAGTGGTAATGTGCTCTTGTTTTTTTCGCCTGACATCAAAAGCTTTCACTTCATGGATATTTGGTTCTTTCTTTTTTAGTGCTGAAAAAGAATAATTTTTTGAGTAGGTTTCCTCAAAGAATTTCTTTACTAGCAATGGATTTCCTTTACTAGTGCACCAAAAGATTATTTCGTGTTGGATGGATGAAAATAAACTTTACAATGAAAAGGGACTGTTACGTTGTGATTCAGAAAGAAGATCTATTAAGATTATAACGTATCATTTTATAAGTGTTTTGGTGGGAAAACCTTGCTACTGTATGATTATAAAATGTGCGTATGGTGATAAAAACTATAGCGTACGCAGGATAAAATGTACGAGAATGCAACGTGAAAATGTTTATCTCATTATGCAGTTTTGTTTTCTTTTTTTTTCTTGTGAAATTATTTGAGAAATTCCATCAAACGTTTAAAAGTGTGAAACTGTTTTAGTATTCTCTATTGTAAGTGCACATCAAGTTTAACATCAGGAGAACTTTAAACTCGCAGTGCGTCAATTGTATTTGTATTAGTAGAGAAGAGTATAATGTTTATTACTACGGGACTCCACACTCTGATTTCCAGTTTTAACAGAAATCTTATCTATTGTTAGTCGTCATATGATGACAACGATACGTACGATTCTAAAATGGAATGAATGATAGAACGTGTTTATGGAATACGTTTTCCTAAAAGAGGGTATACAGTAAAACCTGTAAAGTTGACCACCTTTGTAAGTTGACCACTTTTGTCAGGAACGGAATTAGCCCTTCACCCTCTACCTCAGCCTCTGTAAGTTGACCACCTGTCTAAGTATACTAAAGTGCTGCATCGCAAGTGGTCAAATTACACAGGTTTCACTGTACTTTATATTATTTAATGTTTAACACGGTGAAAAAAAACGTCAGGCAATAATACACAGGCAGAATTAAAGGGGAAAAAAGTGTTTGTGTGTGTGTGTGTGTTTAGCTTTTATTAATTTGTTAATTTTAGCTCCTTTGCTTACGTAACACTGATTCGTAGGAAAACGTTTAACACTTTAAAATTTTTACTTCATACACTTTAGTTGCTAAATTTTATCCGACAATAAGTTTTCTATTTCAACCATAATCATGTTAAATGCTTACATATCACTAATAACCTTTTAACATCAAGTGAACATGCAATTTCAAATCAAAACTGTTGAAAAACCTAAAAGCCAGATCCAATTATCTAAACTGCTTTGGGAAATGAAATGTGTGGGGATAATTGGAAAATGTTATTTACGATGCACAAAAGATGTTAAACAGAAAAATGTCTGCTATTCAAGTTTGAATGTTCTTTTTTTTTTTTTTCGAACACCTGAATTAATGAGATTTCTGCACTTTAACGAAAGAAATCAATATCACAATGCCCTTTCCTCTCAAAACTACACTAATTCAAATAAGCGAAGGATGTTCTTTTTCCCCTTAATTAAATCTATGCATCGATTTTTTTGTTAATCTAAACAAGGCATTAAAGAATGATCTTCAGCGACCAATGAAAGGAAAGTCTGAAAGTTGTGTTTTCTTGAAAGTCTTAATAATAAATCATATTTGCAAATCTACAGTTAATTTAATATCGCAATGAACTTTGTACATATTTATGTTTAACTGGAAAAAGTATTTTAAACATTGGGAAAGCGTGGTTTTTGAAAATAGTAAATCGAAGCTAATTGAAGAGTCTGCACGAGTTCAAACTCCAATGTGCATGAAGAAATTTATAAAGGTTTTAATGAAATTATAAGCCATTTAATATTTACACCTGAACTTACAAACCATACAATATAGTAGGGCTGCAAAAATACTCTATGAAATAAAAAAGAGAAACGTAATATAAATATTAGGAGAAAATAGCTTAGATTTTTCTCGCACGCACGCATATATATGTACATAGGAGGGAATATTTACACATCAACTGCAGCGCCATCCACGGAGTAAGCGGAGAAGTAGACAAGTCGTCCTGTGATTTGGTCCTGAGTGGACGGGGGTTGCACTGAAGAGTGCTGTAACTTTTTGAAATCATCGGAACCGGTCGAAGTGGTGCAAATGTGGATAATTACTAGTAAATAGGTTGTGAATAATTTGTAAATATATTTAATTGTGATCTTATCACTTGTGTGTTATTGGGAATGCCCGTCAAAAATATTTAAATACCCCCTAGTTGCCAATAATAATCCTACATATATGTAAGAGTCATTTCCGCAAGTCATTGTAATGTTTAAATTGTTTAGTTAATATTATTATCGGTTTTTGATTTTAAATCAAGATATATTGTAATTAAAAGCAAAATAAAAAAAAATAATAGTAAACAAATAAAAACATCATCCGAGGAAAAACTTCATCGCGATTATTGTGAGGATCGCCAGAAAAGGTTTTATTTTGTGTTGTAAGTGAGGGCTTGAGAACTGAATTCCATGTTGACATGATGGACTTAATGCAACTGTGCAAAATGGTCGATTCGCATAGTCAGAAAAATGCATCAATTTTCACATTTTACAATAATAAAAAACAAGATTTTACTTAGCATAATTCGTTATTACATTACGAATAATTAAATAAATAAACTGCTTCTGACTTTATGTAGAGGTGTCTTTTGCTGGTAATGACTATCCACTTTGCCCTGTAATTACATTTCTGCAATATGAAGAAGAAAATACAGATTCTATGTCATAAATTGTCCTCAGATAGTGCATTATTGTTCAATATTAATTTAGAAAACATACTTTCGATATTTGTGTGATGCATATTTCAACTTATTTTGCAAAAATTTCAAGTGACCCAGTTTGTACAACATTTTCGTATTTTCGTGAAAGTGTTTCGCAAACATTTAGTTATCAAATCAGATGAAAAAATAAAACCATCCATATCAAGCTATAATATGAGAATATACCAGCAATTGAGCTGTCGGTTAATAGTTAGTAAATAGGCATCGAACGTATCGCCTGAATGACGTGCATACATCAGAAACATAATTAAAAAGTATAAATGACGAAGTATTTGGATTTTGCATTCCGTTAATTGCTAAATTAAACTGTTTTAAGACATCAGGCTCCTACAAACATGCAAAAAATTTATTTTTCAAATAAAATTACCACCATCTAGTTGTTTTTAACGTTGGCAGAAATAATTTCTTGTTTTAAAAGTGTTAGCCTAGAAAACATTAAAGACTTTGCTACTTACTCGAAGAATTAATAAAAGTTCATTTGCAAGAAGATAACGAAAAAGAAATAAATGTGTACTAAAGTAATTTGCTACTTTTAGCAGAAATATGTCTTATCACTTATTCATTCTATAAGGAAAAGAATTCTTCCACATGTAATGTTCCTTCTGAATTTTATCTTTTCGTTCTTTGGTTAATAGTTAAAAAAAATCTATTAAAATAATTAAGGAAATAAAACAAATACTTAATCGTGTGATTCAGTTAGTAATTTTTGTAACCAATGGAAGAACAACTATTGATTTACGTGGTTATTGTAGGGAAATCTAATTATTTTAATTATTAAAAAGATTTCAGACAAAGTTAAAAAAGAGATAACAACTTGTTCCGTAGAACTGTTACGTTTTTTTTATTCCTCAAGTATGTGTAAGGAAAACTTCTTTACATTAAACTTTGCCAACGAAAAATGTCTAATTATATTGATTAGCGTGAAATCTAATTACGCAGTATTTTAATTGGTAGTGTTGTAGGGAGGCAAGTCTTATTTAGCATTGCAAATGTTTGTTGTATGTTCAAGAAAGAGAAAAAACGATAAAAATTCTTCTATTAGAAGTCTTATTACTTGGAAATGCAACATGAAAGTAATAAATTAGGTAATACTTATTGAATTTACATCCGAATAATAAAATCTCTTGTAGTACGTACGGTGAGAGAAAGCCATAACTTAAAATCGTCTTCTTTCTCAGCAAAAAAAAAAGTTTGAAAATTTCAACCATCATGTTATTTTTTTTTACTAACGACGGTAAGTAACATTTTGAATTGTTATTTTAGGCATTATTTATAAATAAAGAGTTTGTTTGCATGTGCAACGGGTCCCGGGAGAACGTTGCCTAGAAACATAAAATGTTGTATACGGATGTAGTTTTTTCCAAAATTATGCCCATCGAGCACTATTTTTGACAATTAATCAAAAGCAGGTATTTCATTTTTTATGTGACTTTAACCAAGATTTATTTTGAACGTATATTTAATTTTGGCATGGTGCAGTAATGTTTTCAAAAACAACAGTGCTTTCAGCAATCATGCAACAATTCTTCGGTAACCAATAATATACGTCAGCAAATTATAGGTTACATCAACGAACTGCATTAACAATCCCTGTAAAATAATCGTCGAAGGCGGCTGTGTTTGTGCGGATTGCTAGTTTGTTATAAATATAAGTATGTTTTTGGGGTAATATTTTAGCATTTCATTATTCATTTCCAGTATAATTTGAACTATATCGAAACCCTTAAAAATAATGCTACCAAAAACATGCCACTGGTACGCGAAGAACTCAATAAAACGTGCATTCTGCCTTTACTGTTATGTTAATGTCTTATTTTTATTAATTATGACTATGCTAATTATTTTGCATTGATATTTATATGAGTTTTTAAAGCAAAATGTAACGTGTTCACTGTTAGTGCGATGTTACAAGTATAAGAAGATCCCATCATTTGACGGAAAGAAAAAAGCAAAGTTAAAATTTATAAAATAAGTTAATATTCTACGCATGAAAATATCATTCTGTTTGAAAGCTAGTTAAACCACTTTAGCATGGTTTCAGTCCGATGTTCTTGGAAGTAATCAAATGCGTATGGCAACCTTGATGGACAAAAAGGTACAGTTACCGCAGGAATGGTACCCCTTTAGTTTGTCACACTACAGTTGAACCTCGCTATTCAAACACAATTCGTTCCAGGAGGCAGTTCGAATGGCGATTTGTACGCATGGAGAATTATTTTTTCACATAAGATACAAAGCAAATTGAATTAATCTCTCTCAGACCCACAGATGGTTGCTTATTTAAACCTATGAAAAAAAAAAGTAGAGTTCTGTACGTGAAATTATACGTAAATAAATATTTAACTGCACTTTGCTAGTACTGAGGTGAGCTGATGACATAAGTGGAATGTGGAGAGGAGGAAGAGAAATGGTTAGAAGAGGAGTCCCCTTCTATAAAAACATGAGATAACATCCCTTAAGATGTTTTCTCTTTTTCTGCTGTTCTTTCCTTTTTATCTGTTCGCACTGTTGATTAGAATCTTGGGTTTATTTCTCTAAAAACTTTACAATGTTGTCTGCCTTTGACGATTTTAAGGAAGTTTTATAAAATGGCCAGTAACATTGTCGTTGAACAAGTTCATGCTCCTGTTGACCACAGCAGGTGTTAGGGTGCCATTTTTCCACCACTTTGTGTTTTCTCACAGTGGTAGCACAGTTCTTGAATTTGGGCAAAGCAACTGCTTTCATTACTACTTTCCTTCGCTGAAGAAGAAAGTTCTTCAACCCCTTCCTCTTGCTGCTCCCCTTAGAAAGTTAAAATTGGCTGTAAAATCTCAAAAAGTATTAAAATGTTAAAAAATCCGAAACGCCAAACAAATTATTTACAGACGAGTTCAAAAAGAGCCTGTTTTCTCGATTTGTTTCTTAAAAAAAGCCTATCTGGCAACCCTGGCCCCCGGCGCCGTCCGAATCGTGGGGAAAGCATACGATTGGCCAGTTGAATTTTACTTGAACAAGTTGGACGAATAACGAGTTGTACGAAAAGCGAGACGGACGAATGGCGGGGTTCCACTGTAGGTTAACGAATGGTTTGGTGGTGAATGGATTGTAATAATTAGAAGCTATAAAGATAAAATGTACGGAGTAAAGACACATAAGTAATTATTGGAACAATTCCAAAAGTTTGACTGGAACTCAACATTGGTGTTATGTTTGTCAAAGAGTGTCCTGGTTTCCAATACGATTTGTGTTCCAGTCGTGAATAGTATACAAGTCGTTAGTGCAGGAGGAGTAAATATATCATTGATTTGTTGTGGCTTAGTATTCTGGAACATATTCATGGAATTTGTAAGAGAGTTATAATGGTTGCACGTAAACTAAGAATAATTATCTTACTAGTTGCAACCCTTTCTGATTTAAAGCACCAGGGGATATTTGATCAAAGTGATCCTTGACTTTTTTTTTATCTGTATAATGATTGCCCCAAATGGTGTTTGCAATAATTACACAGGCCATATATGCCAGAAATGCTCTCGATAGAAAACATTTTTTTTTTGTTGAATCACGCAACATATAAAAGTAAAAACAAATTAAACAAACAATGGCAATAGAGATACGGATTTCTAAAGCAATAAACTCATCAATAAGGAGTGTAAAATACTACAAAACACGATAAGAAATAAGAAATACAGGTTCACGAAATGCGACTTTTTTAAAGCGCAAGTTTTTGCAAGGCTATAGGAGGACATAGAGTTAGGAAGAACAAAAGAGGAAAAAAATCGCTTAAAAATATGATGGCTAGGAATGCAGGAAAAAATTGCTTCACACAGCAAATAGTACTATACAGAAAAATGAATTCAAATGTGAGTGAGGAAAAAAAAGTGAAAAATTAAAAGGAAAACAGAAATAAGTTCGCATTTTAACTAATTAAATTACAAAATAACGAAATTTTTAATGAAATAGTACCGAAAAAAATGGCTAAAGGCGCAAGATTCTCAAAAAAATAAATAAATAAATAAAATTAAATAAAAATAATAAAAAGAGTGTCAAGCAGGGCTCTAAAATTATATTGCCCGACATGCCCGGGGCATGTAAAAATTCGAACGGGCATTAATCTTCTACCCTTACATGACCAGCAAGGCATGTAATTTTTTCATCAAATATTTCTTTACAAAACTTTATTACTTCGACGACTTATTATGTAATATTTTAATGATTTAGATTAATATTAAATTAATTTTTGGTTCAGATATTCTTATTAATTGACTGTTGTATTGACTATTAATTCATTTTTTATCTATTTAATGCTATACGACAAATTCAAATGTTTTTATTAATATGCGATGAAAAACTTCTGGGCATGTAAAAATTTAGTTCAGGCTTGTAATATTTTAAACAAACATGCCTGGCAGGGCATTTAAAACCTTTTAAATTTTTTCAAGCCCTGGTATCAAGTTAACTGAGAAAATCAATTAAGAAAAAATAACCGGCTACAAAGTATATAGGGCTCTCCTATAGCGATTGAAAAATAGCCAATAGTTTTCATTCAGCAAAATAAAAGTAACAAATGTGTATCTCAGACCCAGAGTAACGTAAGTTACACTATCTTTGCTTTAAAACCTGAGTGAAAAGAATGATTTCGTTGCCTAGTAACAAAGCTGTTACATGAATTATGCTACAAAAATATGATTGATATCATTAAAAAATATGTAAGCATTATCTCGTGTTGGTTAATTTTCGTACAATATCTGAAGATCGCCAGTTTCGGACTTACGTTAGTCTGGTCCTCAGGTACAGAAATGTAAAACTAACGGCTTTTATTATAATACATACCAACTGGCTCAGAGCAAGTTTCTTTTTTTTTTTCCTTTCTAATGGGGCTGCGTATGGTCATTAACCTTTGCAGACCTAGTGCGCACCCCGTTAATCGGCATCCATTTTTTCAAGTAGCACCATTGTCGGTGGATGCCATTGCCACCATTGAATTTGGACGCTCAGTTTCCCCTAGATGGCGGCACCTGAGCTCTCATTTGATGCGACTGGCACTAGGTATTTATTTTAGCCAAGAGTTTCCAAGCCAAATAGATACTCAAGGGATCTTTAACATGCCGCACAATCATGCGACATAGGCGCAAACGATTTTCTGCATCTTGGAAAATCCACCGACTTGGGCCAGGTTCGAACCTGCGATCTTTTGCGTACGAGACTTGCGCCTTACCACTACGCCACCCTGTCGACAGAGCAAGTTTCTTTTTTTTAGTATACTACTCATGCAAATGCAGTTTTCTTTATTATACTGTGTTGCACTAATCGAATTTTGAGAGAGAATTTCATGAGCACTTTTTCGCATTGAATATATTTTCTGATAGAGAATCGTCAGTCATTCTATGCGTAATTTGCATTAATGTAAACATACGTCATAAACGTATGTCAAACATAGGGTAGTTTGTTATTTTTTAATTAAATAAAATGATAACTACCATTACCTCTTTTCTGTCATATCTTAAGTAAAACTAGAATTTAAATAATTATTTAAAGTTTTTTTAAAGCAGCAAACTACTGCCCCCTCATGGAGCTGAAAATTGTTCTCATCCATTCCGCCTATCTGTATTATTCCTGGATTTTTCTGAAAGTAAAATTTTGTTTATTTTCGTTAGAAACCGTTCTAAGCCGTCTTCGTTAGAAACTGTTCGAGGCATACTCAAAAGTAAATTATTCCTTATTTTATTTAGAAAATTGATAAAAATTCCTTAAAATATTTGAGATGTAGAATTGTTTATACATAAAATTAATTAGCACTTCATATATTATACACTCAAATATTACGCCTCTTCAAAGTTGCATTAAATCCGCCATATTACACAAAATAAAGGCACATGATTAAATCCGCCATAATTAATCAGTCAATATTCGATGGGGGGGTTCAACATTGATTTGATAACAAGCTGGAATGCAATCAAAACCATACCAGAACGAAAAAGGAAATAATTTCCTCGATTTTGACATTTTTTGTATTTATACTATCGACCGCAGCTACTTGGCGAATAGGACGATAACCGAAGTCTCTAAGCTATGATATTTCTTATGGAAACCTTCACTTTCTGCCCTAATTTTCCTTGAAAACACCGCATCGGTATTGATTCCCAGCTGCATTACATAACGTTCTGCGCGCAGCGGAAATTAAAAAAGAACTGTTATTAATTGTTGCTCATTAAAAGATTCTTCAACTTTGCCTACAGCAAGTTGTGTTCTTGGCTAAAAGCATAGCTTGGTAAGAATAATTAGACAGCCTAAATAAGCATTTTCGTTTTTATTCTCTTGCAACCTTAACTGTGTTTATTATGCATAGATGTATAGGAGTGAGATATTTATCTATAATAAAGTATAGGAATTAAAGTATCTGCTATTTATTATGTCCGTTCTAAAAACAATAACGCATTTTAATTAATCAATATTGCTTTAATTAGATGAAGAGAGGCATTCTTACGTCAGCCGTATAAATGAGAAATAATCCATTTTTATTTATGTTTTATGTAGATTTGAGTTGAGACTGTTAGTGTTTAGAAATAATGTATCATTTAAAAAGACTTTGCACTATTCAGTTGTATTATGTGAATTTATGATATTTTCCCCATTGGCTAATTTTGAAACAACATTATAAATTTACAAGGAATTATAAAATTTCATGCTCAAGTGAATGGTATAACCTTATTATTATAATTACATTATTTTATTTTGATTACTTGTAATGAAATCTTGTTCATATAACTTTTGTAAACTTTGCTGTCTTCTGTTAAGAGGATTTATAAGCATAAAAAGCAATATTTTATGCATGTAAGCGCTTAATGCAAAGTGTATTATTAACTTTAAAATTTATTCCAACGTATTATTTTGAATTTATTTTAAATTGTTTTTAACATCATGAATTCTGCCTTTCTTTTTCTGTACTAATTCTTTTTTCATGATAAATATATATTCCCTTGCATTGTTCTTAAACCTTGGTATTAAAAAAAGGCCTTAACAACAGAAATTGATTGGAGTATTTTTCCTCCTCAATGTAATATAGATTGTACCTACAGTTTAAGTATAGAAAGTGAAAAAATATGAGCATTTTTTATTAGCCGTAATTCTTTTTAATTTATTTATAATCATTTGTATTTACATTTAACGGACTTAATGCCAGTGTGTTTATTTTTAAATAAGGTCTTTACAAGTTCGATTTAGATAAAATATTTTAGGAACTACTTTGTTTTCATGCTTTTCTTTAAATTTTCGTTGATTTCCTTTGTACGTTTAACATTCTCATCTGATTTTTTCCGTTGGTATACCTAAATTAAAATATCTTAATTAATCAAAATCAGTGCATTATGTAAAAATAGCAATTCTTATAAATAATGTTCCTAATGTATAAAGTGAATTTTTACGAGAAACAATCAAACTATATATTCCGAAAATTAAGATGCATCTTAAATCAACAAATTCTTGACTAACACATACCAGTCACATAAAGAAAAAAAAGTTAATTTATGTATGTATCAAATTGGAAAGTTGTAAATTAAGATCAGAAAATAAAAAACAAATGTCTAAATCCGTTAATTTACTGATTAGGATATTTTTGCAATCTTTAACATGTTTCATCAACCCAACTTTAGTTAATAAATTACGAATTTCGTGCTTAAGAATAATTTTGTTTGCCTCTAAGAAACTTTTATAAGAAACACCATTGAAAAAATATGCAGTTTCCCCTATTTTTATGCTAGTAATAGGCGTTCTGCATGGCTATTTATTTCAACTAAGCAACGCCAACCTTTTCTTCATTGCTTTCTTTATTTTTTTATGACGTCAAAGTTTTAAGACACTGTTTTACTTAACAAAATGTTGTCACTAAGAATTTAAAACATTTTTAACGTAAGGTTAATTTGTTCGTTTCTGTGACTTATGGATAAGAGTTTGTAAAATCTATTGTCAATTGCAAACTAAAGTTAAGAAGAATCATAAGTCAATTCTTTTTTCTCTCGACATTTGTTTTTCTGCTTTCAATAAAAGTCCCGACTTACAATTCCGTTTTAGCCTTCTCCCTTCCGAAATCTTGGAACGTTTAATTACTTTAAAGGTATGCAATTACATTGTCGACTGACAGGAGGCAGTTTTCACTTCCGTAGTTATATTTAAAAAAATGCATTTCATTTCAACATTTCTTTCATAAGAATTTTGAGCCTTTTAATTTCAGTTTGAAACTAGCAATTATGTAAAAGTTCGGACCATTTATTCTTTTTTTTACTCAAATTTTCGATCTGTTTTTTTCCTAAAAATGTTTCACAGTTAAATGAGATGCAGAAATCTGTAAAACAATATTTATATTATTAAAAAGAATAGTTTGAACCACTGCAACAGTTTTTAACTATGGAATAAGCTTGCATAAAATACAATTCTTTTTGTGACTTTGATGTTTTTAATTTTAAGGAATGTAAAAGCAAATTGCTGCTTTTCCTTAGTTCAAAGTTAAAGTAACTCAAAAATCGATTTATCAAAATAATTTTCCTTCTTCTAAAACCTTTGACATTGTTACTTCATGTTACATTTCGATGAAAAAAAAATCTAAAGGTGATGTCGCAGAAACTAATGCAATCGTAACGGTTAATAACAGCAGCCAATCAGAAACGAGACCTTATCAGCAACTATGCTTTCTTTCAGCCTGCATTGATTTTAAACTATTTTTGAACTTTATTGAGTGGCAAAACGATCGTTATGTTTTTCTTTTAATTACTTTCTTTAATTTTTAATTCAGTTAAATATGTAATGCGATAACAATTTTGGGGATATTTCAATGACTGAGACACTTGGCACGGACTGTCTCATGCATGTTCCTTTAAAAAGACTTTCGCCAAGTAAAACATTATATTCCTTTAAGCTTTAAAGCGATTTCTTTGTCGCCAAATATGAAAACGTCTTTACACAAATTTTAAAATCTATATAAATAAAACCAAAAGTTTGTGTGTGTGTGTGTGTCTGTCTGTCGATCGCCTCCTGGCGAGATAGGGAAAGGGCCAGAAGTACGAAATTTTGGTTACAGGTACCTTGGGTCAGGTCCTCGTGCACCTCGAAGCGTTTTTCCTAAAATTCGAATTTGTTCTTTTTTTATTCCAATTTTAAGCAAAATTGTTTATTTTAAGAATATTTCATCGAAGAAACGTCCCACGTTTTAGATTTTTGCAGCATATTGATGCCCGTAAAAAACTGCACAAGATAATCTCCTTCTGAAGTTCGTAGAACAAATAGAACACGCGCAATATTCATTTAAAGTAGTTTTCGAACTTTAAAGCAAGGCTTACCTCTGAATTTATCTGCTCAATTTGCGTGTTTTCGCCAAAATAAATACTACTTTTGTCGCCAACTAGATGATTTTTGTTAACGTAAAATTGAAAAAATGCTATTTTATCTTTATTCATGTCGTTTTATGAGCGAAATAAATTCTAAAAATTCATTTCATTTTTATACATATTTTGTGGTACTGCAGACGAATTTTAATTACCTTACCTTGAGGTTGATTCTCCTTAATTTTTTGACGATTTAATAGTACTATAGTAACAGTTCAACAATTGCATGAAATCTTATGGTAGAGTGTCCGCTTTATCAGCGAAGCAAATTCTGAAAATTCATTTTATTTTTATGGATATTTTGTGGATTATTAACTGAATGCGATTTTTAATGTTGATTTTTCTTTCTTTTTTGACGATTTAATATGTATTTCTTCGATGAAAACTAGGTTGGAAGGTCTTCGATATCGCTTATCTTTGATGAAATTTAAAATTTCGCCAAGTGGTGATAACTTTTTACTCGCCTCCTTCCAGTTAATTGTTCTCAATATATTATTTTGTGCTTCATAACTTTTCCAAACCGCGCCCAATAATCCTTATCAGTAATATTGTTCTCATTTAATTCAAAACGTTATTTACACTGTAGGATCATGCCGTATTTCGAAATGCTTCCATTACTACAGTGCAATTTGGCGATCTTCTGCTCCAATTTAACTTTTTTACGTCGCGATTATTGATTCCATATTTTACACAAGTGATTTATTTTCTAACATTCATTTCATTTTTGTACTGTCTATTTGGCGCCATTTGGGAAAAATTTAGTTATGTCTTTCTATCAACTAAAATTTCACACGTCAGAATTGGTTCAGTGCTAAGTATTTTGTAATTTAAATGAGCATTTGCTTTTTGAAATAATGCTTTAATTTATTTCGTTTTTATCCGAATTTTATGAAAGTGCTATTCAATTGAATTTTCAGGAAATGTTTCGACGATCTTGCAAGTGGGATTTTTAGGAACGGGTGTCCTTATTTTGGTGGGGAATTTAAGATGGACTGCTGGGTAATTTGAGGAACAGTAGCTTTTGAAGGTCAGTATTATACTTTTAGTCACTGACGTCTTTATTCTAATGGATATTTTTGGGGACTAATGTCATTATTCTATTAGGGATGTTTAGGAATAGTTGTCTTTATTGAAATGAGGGGCTTTAAAGAATGTTTTCTTTATTGTAACAGAAATATTCAGTGAGAGTTGTTTTTGATCTGATGGACATTTTTACAGAGAATACTGCTCTTTTTCTGATGGGAAATTTTAGATGTATTGTAATTGATATTTTAATTGCGATTTTTATGGGCTCTTGATATCATTTTTGCACAATTATCTCTCTGCATATGTGCATTTGAGTTACTGTTTCCCTTACTCTAATGGCAATTTCTATGAACTTTTGTTGGCATTTTAATGTGGATTTTTATGGACTAATTTTTGGTCTAAAAGGAATTTTTTAACGCTGTTCGTTTAATTGCAATCGGGGTTTTTAATGAATTTTACTGTCTAAATAGGATTTTTATGGACTGTTGCCCCTCTCCTACTTGGATTTTTTAAGAAATTTTTTCCCTATACTTACAGCAAAATTTTGGACATGCGTCACTTGACCTGCGAATGATGCAATTTTATCCCGCGCAACGCCGGGCATGTCAGCTAGTATATAAATAAAACCGAAAGTTTGTGTGTGTGTGTGTGTGTGTGTGTGTGTGTGTGTGTGTGTCTGTCTGTCTGTCTGTCTGTCGATTGCCTCCTGGCGAGATGGAACGGTCCAGAAGTACGAAATTTTGGTTACAGGTACCTTGGGTCAGGTCCTCGTGCACCTCGAAGCGTTTTTCCCAAAATTCGTATTTGTTCTTTTTTTATTCCAATTTTAAGCTAAACTGTTGATTTTGGGTTTATCTCATCGAAGAAACATCCCACGTTTTCGATTTTTGCAGCATATGAATGTCCGTAAAAAACTGCATAAGATGCTTTTTTTTTGCACTTCGTAGGACAAATAGAACACGCGCAGTATTCATTTAAAGTAGTTTTCGAACTTTAAAGCAAGGCTTACCTCTGAATTTATCTGCTCAATTTGCGTGCTTTCGCCAAAATAAATATTACTTTTGTCGCCAACTAGATGATTTCTGTTAACGTAAGATTGGAAAAAAAAAGCTATTTTATCTTTATTCAGGCCGGTTTATGAGCGAAACAAATTCTAAAAATTCATTTCATTTTTTAGCGTACTGCAGACGATTTGTAATTACTCCTTGAGGTTGATCCTTCTTTGTTTTTTGGCGATTTAGTATTATGGTACCAGTTCAACAATTTCATGAAACATATTATTTATCATGGTAGAGTGTCCGTTTTATCAACGAAACAAATTCTAAGAATGCATTTCATTTTTATGCATATTTTGTGGATTATAAACTGCAGAAGCACGATTTTCAATTACTTTATCTTGAGGTTGATTTTTCCTTCCATATTCTACTCAAGTGATTTATTTTATAAAACATTTACTTAATTTTGTTTACTGTATATTAGGCACTATTTGGACAGAATTTAGTTACTTCTTTCTATCAACTTAAATTTCACGAGTCAGGATTGGTTCAGTACTAAACATTTTCTAACTTAAATGTGCATTTGCCTTTGGAAATAATGCTTTCCTTTCTTTTGTTTTTATCCGAATTTTATGAAAGTGCTATTTAATTGAATTTTCAGGAAATTCTTTGACGATTTTGCATTCGGGATTTATAGGAACTGTCCTTATTTTGATGTGAAATTTAAGATGGACTGTTAGTAATTTTAGGAACAGTATCCCCTTGGGTCAGTATTATAATGGGTATTTTTAGTCACTGCCGTCTTTATTCTAATAGAGATTTTTTGAGACTAATGTCTTTATTCTATTAGGGATGTTTAGGAAAAAGTTGTCTTTATTGAAATAGGGGGATTTAAGGATTTTTTGCTTTATTGTAGCAGAAATATTCAGTGACAGTTGTTCTTTATCTGATGGACATTTTAAAACAGAATACAGCTCTGATGGGAATTTTTAGATGTATTGTGATAGATATTGTAATTACGATTTTTATGGACTCTTGATATCATTTTGTCACAATTATCTCGCGCATGTGCGTATTTTAGTTATTGTTGCAATTACTCTAACGGCACTTTTATGAACTGTTGCTGGCATTTTAATGTGGCTTTTTATGGACTATTATTTTTGGTCTAAAATTAATTTTTCTAGACTGTTTGTTTTGATACAATCGTGTTTTTTAATTATTTTTACTGTTTAAATAAGGTTTTTAAAGCATGTTGCCCATCTCCTACTCTTGGATTTTTTAAAGAAAATTTTTCCTTTCATATATGCAACAGAATTTCGGACACGCATCACTTAGCCTGCGAATGATGCAATGTTATCCCGTGCAAAGCCGGGCATGTCAGCTAGTAATCTATATAAATAAAACCGAAAGTTTGTGTGTGTGTCTGTCTGTCGATCGCGTCCTGGCGAGATGGAACGGGCCAGAAGTACGAAATTTTGTTTATAGGTACCTTGGGTCAGGTCCTCGTGCACCTCGAAGCTTTTTTCCTAAAATTCGAATTTGTTCTTTTTTATTCCAAGTTTAAGCAAAACTGTTGATTTTCGGTTTATCTCTTCGAAGAAACATCCCACGTTTTTTATTTTTGCAGCATATGAATTCCCGTAAAAAACTGCACAAGTTATTTTTTTTTTGCAGTTCGTAGTACAATTAGAACACGCGCAATAGTTTTTGTAAAGTAGTTTTCGAATTTTAAAACGAGGCTTACCTCTGAATTTATCTTTTCAATTTCCGTGTTTTCGCCAAAATAAATAGTACTTTTGTCGCCAACTAGATGATTTCTGTTAACGTAAGATTGAAAAAATGCTATTTTATCTTTATTCAGGCCGTTTTATGAGCCAAACAATTTCTAAAAATTCATTCCATTTTTATACATATTTTGTGGAACTGCAGACGATTTTCAATTTCTTTATTTTGACCCTTGATTCTTCTTTTTAATTTTGGCGATTTAATATTATGGTGCCAGTTCAACAATTTCATGAAACATCGTATTTCTTATGGTAGCATGTCCGTTTCATCAACGAAACAAATTCTAAAAATTAATTTCATTTTTATGCATATTTTGTATACTATAGGATAATGCCTCATTTGCGTTATACTTCCATTACTATAGTGCAATTTCGCGATATTCGGCTTCATTTTAACTTTACGTAGCGGTTTTAATTGATTCCATATTTTACTCAAGTGATTGATTTTCTAACGTTTATTTATATTTTTTTTGATGTCTATTTGGCGCCATTTGGACAGAATTTAGTTATTTCTTCCTATCGACTTAAATTTCATACGTCAGAATTGCTTCAGTACTGAACCTTTTTTTCACTTAACTGTGCATTGGCTTTTGGAAAAAATTTTGATAAGAAAAAGCTATTTAATTGAGTTTTCAGGAAATGTTTTGACGATTTTGCAAGCGGGATTTTTATGAACTGGTGTCTTCTTTTTGAGGGGGAATTTAAGATATATTGTTGGGGCCATTCCAGGAACAACAGCTCTAAAGTCTGTAGTCTAGTACGAGTTTTTAGTCACTGACGTCTTTATTCTGATCTAGATTTTTTGGGTCTAATTTCTTTACTATATTAGATATGTTTCGGAATAGATGTAATTATTAAAATGTGGATCTTTAGGTAATATTTCTTTATTGTAGCAGAAATATTCAGGAACCGTGGTCCTTCATTTGATGGGCATTTTTAAAGAGAATACTGCTCTTATTCTGATGGGAGTTTTTAGATGTGGTGTGGTCTATATTGTTATTGCGATTTTTACGGACTCTTGATATCCTTTTGGAACAATTATCCTAATGCATATGTGCATTTAAGTTACAGTTGCTCTTAGTCTAATGGCCATTTTTATAAACTGTTGTTGGCATTTTAATGTGGATTTTTATGGACTTATTTTTGGTCTAAAAGAAATTTTTCGAGGCTTCTATTTTTAATGCAATCGTGACTTTTTTAAAGAGTTTTACTGTTTAAATGGAATTTTTAAGGGGCTGTTGCCCCTCTTCTGCTTGGATTTTTTAAAAAAAATTCCTTATATATTTACAACCGAATTTTGGAAATGTGTTACTTGGCCGGCGAATGATGCAATATCATCCCGTGCAAAGCCGAGCATTTCAGCTAGTAATAAATAAAACGTGTACGTAAAAGAATACTTATATTGCTTTTATAATTTTATCCTTAGGATAAGATCAACTTTATTTCTTTTAATTTCCGAGTATACGTATTACTTCGTGATTGTACATACAATTTGAATTGTGGTTATGGGTAAATATTCATACGTCGAGTAGGTATCCATGCGTCGTAGGTACTCAAACGAACCTAGGTATTGTGTCCTTATTCAATTAAATTACACTTTTATGAACAAGGAAAGCTTTGATTGCGGTCCAGCGGACATTGTTGAAGGAACACCTGCTACGCTAAAGGAATGTAGTACTATATGTTGAGCAAGCGCAACGGGCCTGTGTTGCGAAGCGATCTGAATGGAACTGCTTGCAGTTCCGGGGATTGGCGAGCGATACCAAGATGGGGTGCCGCCCCACTCTTAGTATATTTATATTCAAGACATTATTGCCATGTTTAGATTATCTGTATTATAACGAATGCATATTATTTACCTGTTGAGTAAAAAAAAGAGTTGATAGCAAATAATTTTAAATTACTATAACTATAATACAACGAATTTATGTGCAAAACGTATCTCTGACTTTCTTATGAACACTTTATTGACTTCACATAAGACACAATTTTGTCATAAATACGTATTGTTGATGCGTATTGTGACGAGTTATTTAAAAACCTTTTTGTATTTTTGATAGTGCTTGGAAAGCAACGATCAATAAGAAATAATTTTAGCTATAGTTGAACTTGTTAATAGTGACAATTTTGTCACAATGTCAAAAATACTCATCCATGACTTTACTGCGTATCACTTACAGCGTCACTTGGCAAAAATTTCAAAAAAATTCCGGTCAAAGGAATAACGTTGTAACAGAACTGTACTGTATTTGCCCATTATGAATGGTTTTATTCAAGAATGCATTATTTTAGCTAGTCATCAGTAAAAAGAAAACTGCGTTTGAGTGTCATACTATTATGTGGAAACTTCCTTTCACTTTTTATTGCACCGTTTCCATAAAGAGAACATAATTAAAAAACTTCCGTTCTTTTGATTAGAGGCTTGGTAGAGAGAATACGGATTTAATTACCTGGAAGATTTTCCTTTACCGCTGAGTCATAAATTGTTCCATCATTTATCAAATTGCCCAAATTATTTATGGCTGCAATATAACTGAAGAATGTTTATGGCTCCCTTGCACTTCATAGCTTTTCTTTCTATTGCGAAGCTTACTCAGCGCTTGAGATAAATACTTTTCATTGCTTAATTATTATGTTTGCGAAATTTATTGACCAATGAGGAAACAATTGCAGTGAAGTATTTCTTTCCATGTTTTTAAACGGGAAAAATGATACTGGAATGCAGGAAAAAATGCATGATGAAACTGATAATGCAGAAATGTCGGTTAAATAGAAGAATCATTTTTTGAAAACGGAAATGCAGATTATTAGGTTATGATGTAACATGTATATCATGTTTACCACATAAAATAAATATTTATGTGACAGTTTAACTCAAAAATGTTGCCAAATTTCTAACTACAAAGTATTATGCTTAAGGTTTGCAGCAAAATATGATTAAATTGGGCACTATTCATTACTAGCAACATATTATTACCATTTTTCACTGTTAAAAATTTCCGTAACAAAATAGTAAAATAACCATTTATTACATTGTTATTTTACCATATTTAACTACAACAGTTGAATAACCATTAAAAAGATGGTACTCAAACCGCTGATTGCGAAAAAAATCGTTTATTCTCTGTTTATCCTAAAGAACGTTTAACTAACCGTAATTTTCAAGCGCTTAATAAGAATCGGGCATCCATCTTGTTTGCGAAACCTTACCGGTCGTACGTTGTTGTTAAAATATGAATAAAGATTTATCAGTTCAAATCTGCATGTGTATATAAAAAAAGAAGATAAAAAAAAGTGGCTTAAGCAGTGGATACTAAATAAAAACACATACACACGTAAATCAAAAATTGGAGCCATCGGATTTCCGAACTGTTTGCGAATGAGCGAACCCATCATTTGAGCTGCTGAAGCTTGTTTTTATTTTAATTTTTGCAGCAAATAAAATGATTTTCGTCAATATACAGTAAATTTAGACTAAAAATGACTTTGGATCCAATCAAAAACTGAAATCTCAATTTTAATGCAGTTTTCCTGTGGAAAATAAAGATTTATTGATAAATAAACGACCGCTTTGTGTGGTGCCGATGGCCGAGTGGTTAGCGAGGCAACGTTGGTATGGCAAACAACCGGGTTCGATTCCCTCAAGCTGCGTTTACCGTTTCTATGCCTCGAAATGGTTCAAAAACGCTGAAACTTTTGTTTTGAAACCATTTTTAAGTGGTTATAAAACCGTAGAATTTTGTATTTACGGCTTTTTAACCAAGTTGATTGGAAATGGTTAGGTCCCGTAAAGATAGAAAAATGTTCCAAACTGTAAATTTAACGGTGAATTAGATGGACAGACTGCTGCCGGTCCTTTAACCGTAATTTCATGTTGAAATTTCTAACAGTGTTTGATGGGGCATACCAAAAAAATGATTTGTTAACACACTGTGTGCGGGACACGTACGTTTTCTGATGATTGGTACTTGAGCGCGTTACACGTACTAGTACGGGTTAGTGCAACGGCATGGTTTCTTTGTATCGCTTTTAGATAAATAAGTAGTAGGCTGGTAAGCACATTTTCTGCTGTTCTTTGTACAAAATGAAATGGAACAGAGCATGCCAAAACACATTTGCAGTGATATACAAAATCACAGCAGACGGCCCATAGCGATACTTTACAGCATGCTATGATAGTTTTATGATTGCTATTTTCATTTTTTTTATAATGTAAGAATGAATGTCAATAATATAATTGCAAAAAACTAAAACTATATATTTCTATTTGATTTTTCATATTTACATTACTATTATAAATTTAATGACTAAATATTTTATTTTTGTTTACAACAATCATAATAATATATATTTCAGTATAAAGTACTAAAAGTTTGGGTTAAACAATTAAATAATTTTCGCTTTATTGTGATTTAAATGAATAACTGAATTTGCGCGCAAAACCCCCGAACCCGGCACAATTCCGCCGCGAAATGTACCCTCACACATTGTGTTAAATTAATGAACGGCAATGAATGCGTTTTCGTGCTCTCAAATACTGACATTGAAGACGCTTGGATGTCATATTACGGAAAATCCCGAGACATCCCTTTATAAACCTTTAATACAAACAGCCTTGGATATCACTTTCACAAAGACGTTCAATTAGTTTTTTGGAACGTGCTACCTTGCTATGTATTGTAAGTGAAGTAAAACTGTACACGATTGTAAAGTTAAATCACGCCACGATCTGTATCACTCAAAAAGTTTCCCTATTCAATCCGGTGTGTCTCTGGTTTGCTAAAATGAGGGGCAATAGTGAAACTTCAATAGTTTCCTCAATTTGAATGGTTGTGTTAATTTTTATGGCATATACAATATACCATAGTATAGGCATTTTAGTTTAAGTATGGAATTAATAGTGCTACAACCCTACTCTCCTACTGTCGAAATGCGACCGTAATATATTAAATTTAACATTGAAAACATTGTTTCTTATTATATCCCCTTGTTCTATCACGCTTGTCGGGAGACAGCAAAAAAGCGCTACATATCCGAATGTACGATGTAACCGATGCCATTGGAAAAAACTCAAAAAGTATAAGTAAACTGAGTGTCAGCGTAAAAAAAATAATTTGATCTTACAAATAGCGTAATAAAGATCCTTGGGCAATAGGCTCTTTCATTCTATGAGTGTTAGGATCTATACAAAAAGAAATGTCGAGTAAAACGTCAACTGGTTTGAGTCAGCAGGCATGTAAGTTGGGGTGTGGGAGGAGGATTGTTGCAGCTTTTAACAGCAGCAAATTCAGAAGAAAGGAAAACATTCCTGTTCGATGGCTTTGCTTAATGGGGGGAAAAGGGCTTTACTGAAAATGCAATATTTTTACTTACAAGATCTCAAACTTAAAATTTTGGGAGACATAGGAATAGCGCGATATATCCAAATGACCGATACAACGAGGGGTTACTGTAATTATATGGGTATTATTCATCAAAATTGGCGATTATAACGTCAAGTTTATTTTGATAATCCTTTATTTAAAGCTAACGTATTGTAAATAATTGTCACCGCAGGGCCCATTGCGCTCATAAATATCGCCGCTACTACGCCTGCCGATTTCGTACTAAGTTGAATGGCAGTTGAATAAAGTTTAAATCTTTGCTTCCTTACACTATTCTCATTTTTCATTCCATTCTTTCAGGGTATCCCTCACGCAAACTATTCTTATAATTGTTTTTAATAATACTGCTTAGTGGCAACAAACTCTTTTTAAAATGGGTGTTTTTTTATTACCTAATAATTTACTCAACCAAGACATGTTGCTATCTTCTATCTGTAAAAATATCCCATTCCAATTGTAAGTGAAGCTTCTATGATAAAGGAAAAGGTGGAATAACTAACTAATAATAAACCGTTTCCAAATTTTTTTCTAGATATTACTAAAACGCGTCAAAAAACACTAAACAAAAAGAAAAGTGAGAAAACCGGTTGCAAAACAGAAGAGAAAATGGTTTTTAACTGTTTTGTCTTTGCCAATTTGTATATAGAAACGTAAGTTAATTTAAATATGCATTTAATATTATATGTATTTCAATTTAAATATGCCTTTAATAGTACATGCATTTTAATTTAAATATGCCTTTAATAGTATATGCATTTTAATTTAAATATGCAATTAATAGTATATGTATTTTAACTTAAAACGCAATGACTAAACAGTAATATTATACTATAATCACTTAGATGCTAACTACTAATGAACCAACATCCAATAAATCTTACATATTTCGAAAAGAAATCCCAAAGCTATTTGCTGACCTGTAAGAATTTTCAGAGATTTCACTAGGATTTAGAATTTCTCGAAACGAAGATTTCCCAAGTTACACAATCTCATTCTCTAGCTTATACAATGTGAAAGCAAATCCTTTTCCTAAGTCTCGGCGTAATTGGATGCTCGCTATCGGTAAATAAGCGGCAATACTATTTGAGATAGCAGTGTAATCTACACAAAGGTCCAATTCAACGGGAATGCGTTTATTGCACAAGTTGAACGCTCAGGTCAGTAAAGAGAATGTTGCGTTGTAAAAGTGAAATGAAAAACTGTGAAATGTGGCGCTGTTGTAATTACGAGGAGTAAGAAATAAAGGAGAAAATTAGTACGGTAGATAGTTTGGCTTAAACAGAGTTAAAGTAAATAACGTTGTACACATATTAATTATTTAATGTCAAATATGTTTTTAACGGCTTAATATTTATTTACTTTCATTACATGCATAACTTCAGAGATAAAACAGGTTTCTTTTCCACAAATAAATAAATCATCGATATATTTATTTTTATTTATCAGTATCTCCAAAAATTTAATAAAGGTAAAAATAAATAAAGAAAGATAAAAATACATAAAGGTAAAACTAAATAAATACAAAAATTAATATACGTTTATCATAATTTCTTCAAAAGAAAACAAATCTCAACACTTTAATTACTACCTATTGTTTACTATTTTACAATTTTTTTTTTTTTTTTCATGTAATAAAGTATTGCTTTGAATGTGCCTTTGACAGCTAGCAAAAAGAGAAAAAAAAATATCTTATGCTCTCCTGAAATTTTGTATACTGCTGTTTATATATGTATATATGTAGTACATGTGTGCACATAGCGCGCCAAGAGCGTATAAGGTAATGACAGGTAAGGAAGACGTTTGTTCCCAATATATATATAAACCACAATTGTGGAAAACAAATTAAGTTTACCAGTGCGTTTTGTCAAACGGTGCTACATTCAACTTTGACATAGGTACGTATTATTTAGACCCCATTAGTGGAGCCCTCGTGATGAAAATAACAACATGCTGTACCAGCTAATTAACTGTTTTCTTTATGTTATTTATCTTATTTATTTTAAATCTTGAAAAACTAACTAGTGTGACACAACTGATCGAAATGTGAGTTAAGTACTTTCTGTAAAGCAAAATTTACTGGATTAAATGAAATGTGACGGAGTCAACTTGTGGCAGCTCCTTGTATTGCGTATTCTGTGTGATGTTACTGACATCGCTTTTGTAAATATATTAATTTCATTTGGCAGCTGATAATGTGTAAGACTTATTGTTTTTTATTTACTGTTTTGGTTTTGAAATCTCTATCAGGGTTTATATTTTATAAATGTGGTTGCTACTTGTAAATCAGGGCTGCAAAATATTCAAATCTTAATCTTCGTGTTTTTTAAACCAATAAATCTAGCGAAAAGAAAAATACTTCTTCTTACGCATATATTAATCTTTTTTTTTTTCGTTTTTCATTTCACTCTAGTTTTAGTATAATAGTGAACTCATCTAAGGCCAAATATAAATGAATAAACAAACTCATAGTAACAACAATTACATCATGATGTACCAACACTGTCTACCTTTTTCACTTACCAAATTAAACAAGAAGTTCCGTCTAGAACTATACGAGCCTACTTTCCCGTATACACCCAACTTCAAATTTATAATATAGCTATCACTTTCTCTCTCTTTCACATTTAGATTTAGTTCTTAATTACTTCAAATATACTTTTTTTCAACGGATAATACATATTCATTCACTCAGTCATTCATTCTTTCATTTATTCAGTCATTCATTTACTCATTCATGTAGTTATCACTCGTTTATTTATTTTTTCATTCATTCACTCATTTAATTACTTTATCATGTATTCACTCATTTATTCATTCATTAATTCTTTCACTCTATCATCGATTCAATCATTCATTCTTTCACTCATTCACTCTTTCACTCATTCATTCATTTATTTATTGAGAAATGCCATTAAAAATCCCGATCAAAAATTTCATAGGAAAACAGGCTTGTTCAGTTCTTGTTGAACTTCGTATCAGTACATGTTCTACAGCGTAATATCTTTCTGATAAAGTTTGTTGCGAGATAATCCGTTGTTTAGATCAGGATTTATACGGGATTGAAATTTCCCATATGTGCTAATGTTAATTTGGTACCTTTTCATTATCAAGGCGCAAATCTCGCCGAGGAAAGTTTTTGGCGACGGAACACGCAAAAGGATAACAACGACGATATTACGTTTGGCGTTAGTTGCATCATTATTGGCGACTTTATCGCCTGCGCCGGAATAATGGAAAAATGCCGCATTTTTTTTTTGAACTGTTTAAAAACAAACAAAAACTGTTCAAGTCAATATTTCACGCCGAGAACTCCTTCCAATAAGCTTGCAATAGGAACTTGGGTCTTGTGCCCACAGTTTACATAATTTGCTACAAAAATTGCTCAAATGTCCTCGCCGAGATCTTTCGAATGCAAAAAGAATTTTTCCAATCGGACAATTCGTTCAAAGGTTATGGGGGGGGGGGGTGCAGACGACCGACAGACCGACAGACACATTCTCCCCATCTCAAAACCCTACTTTCAAATTTTTTATTTTTCAATCTTTATTTAATTACTTCACTTTTTAGCCTACTTTCCCGTAAAAGTAAACAAGAAGTTCCGTCTAGAACTATACGAGCCTACTTTCCCGTATACACCAGCTTCAAATTTATATTCTAGCTATCTCTCTCTCTCTCTTTCTCGTTTAGATTAAGTTCTTAATTGCTTCAGATGTACCTTTTTCAACGGTTAATACATATTCATTCAATCATTCATTTATTCAGTCATTCAAGTATTTATTCACTCAGTTATTAATTCATTCTTTTGCTTATTGATCATGCATTAATTCAAAAATATTCTTGAAAATCTCGATCAAAAAATTTCATAGGAAAATAGGCTGGTTAGTTCTGGATTAACTTTCTCTCTGTACATGTTCTAAGTCAAAAGAGCTTTCCGATAAATTTTGTTCCAAGCAAATCGGTCCATTAGATCAGGATTTATATCGGATTGAAATTTCCCCGTAGGCGCTATGTTAATTTTTTTTGAACTGTTCAAAAATGAACAAAAATTGTTAAAATCAATATTTCACGCCACGAACTTCTTCCAGTGAGCTTGTTCATTAGAACTTGGATCTTGTACCCAGAGTTTACATAATTTGCTTCATTTTCACCCATAGGTGCTAATGTTAAAATTTTTTTAACTGTTCAAAATTGAACAAAAAATTGTTCAAATCAAAAAGTAAAATATGGAAATGAGATGTTCTCGCCGAGATCTTTCAAATGCAAAATGAATTTTTCGAATCGGACAATTCGTTCAAAAGTTATTAGGGGGGGACAGACCGACAGACAGACAGACCGACAGACACTTTTTCCCCATCTCAATACCCTACTTTCAATTTTTTTATTTTTCAATCTTTATTTAATTACTTAACTTATTTTTGACTTTTCTTGATTTCTAACGATATTTTCACGATACATTAAGCCTTCTTTCATGCTTTATTATTTTTTTTTTTTACTTTTACGGGAAAGTAGGCTAAAAAAACAAAATCAAAGTTCAGCACAAAAATTTGTGTTGACAATTTTAAAATAAAAATGAGCCTTAAAAAAACGCATTATATCAGCAGATACTTAAACGTGTTTTGGGATTATTTTAAATATCAAGATGTACATAAACGTGTTAAGGGTCCTTATTATTCAATGCAACATATGTTATGTTTTCAAGCAAATGATATAAAGGCTGCCTGAAGACAGAGGGTGCATGAACAAAAAGTTTTTGCAAACGTATTTTCGTCAAAAAACTCATGTTTTCGCATTGTAAAATGAGTTCCTTGTAACCCTGAAATACGTGCATATAATTTTATTGCAATTTATTTATTTTAACAGTTTGTAAAAAATTAGTTACTTAAGTCATTTTACACAGCAAGACCTAAATAAGGTTAATTGCAAATTCGTCTTTTTTTCTCCGTAAGAAAGAGAAAAAATGTTTACTAAAACTACAAATACTTTTCCTTTTGCTTAAGACGTAGAGAGCAAAACAAATTTATGCAGATATATTCGTGCAACAAGTTTTCTTAGAAAATCGTATTGATGTGATGAAAGATGTTACTCTTGTAAAAAAAACAACTCCTGCTTCCATGAGGTAATTATACTTGCTGATTTGCACTAATCTAATTAGCGCGGTTAAAAAGTAGCAAATTGTATTTTCTAATACTTGTTTTTTAGTATAAGTGACATCGATCAGAATACGTTACTTGGGCATTATAAGTTACTTGACTTTTACACTTATACGCACGTATACATCTGTAGGGTAAAGTAGCTTAATAATATGTCAGTGCCTTCTAATATGGGTTACCTACATATTTTCTTGTAGGCACTTGATATTAACTGGCAAGTATTATAACTTATCCACTGTGCTCAACTGTGCTATTTTATGATCGGAAACAATTGGCGATACATAGCTTGTCGGTGGCTGCATTTGTTTGCATCTGCCGCTTATTTTGTTTGGGGTGTGTTATGGAAATAAGGCTGTATCGTTGCTGGAAATTGAGATTTTGACCTCGTAAGCATTTTATTATATTTCATTTTTATTGCAAGTGCACGTTCTGTCAGCATTTATTCGCTTTAACCAATTAATGCCTACCATCTCGTTTTAGAGACAATCTAAAAAGTACGTCAGAAGCACCCAAAAATAAACATTTCAACAAAAAATTGTTTTAATGTATTCCTAACCAGTTATTTTAAGGTTAGGAATACATTAAAACAATTTTTTGTTGTAATGTTTATTTTTGGGTGCTTCAGGCATACTTTTCAGACTGTCCCTAAAAAAGGGACGGTAGGCATTTATTGGTTAATGTATGCGCATAACTTATGCTTATGAAGAAAAATGAGGATGGGGGAGAGCTTGATATCTAGTGGATGGATATATGTAATAAGGGGTACCCCATAATTGGGGAGCTTTTTAGACTTTTGTTTTATGACCGAATGCATCTTCATAGTATTTTCAAAATAAACAAGAAGTTCCGTCTAGAACTATACGAGCCTACTTTCCCGTATACACCAAATTCAAATTTATAATCTAGCTATCTCTTTCTCTCTCTTTCTTATTTATCTTTAGTTCTAATTATTGAAAATATACCTTTTTCAACGGATAATACATATTCATTCACTCACTCATTCATTCTTTCATTTATTCAGCCATGCATTTATTCATTCATTCGTTACCTCATTCAAGTGTTTATTCATTCATTTACGCATTCATGTATTTATTCACTCATTTATTTATATTTTCATTTATTCAATAATTTATTCATTCATTCTTTTCCTCATTCATTTATTCATTGATTTATTCTTTCACTCTTTCATTTATTCATTCATTCATTATTTCACTCATTGAGTCACTGAGAAATATTCTTCAAAATCCCGATCAAAAAATTTCATAGCAAAATAAGCTCGTAAGTTCTGGATAAACTTTCTATTTCTACAGGTTCTACGTTATAAGAGCTTTCCGATAAAGTTTGTTCCAAGCAAATCGGTCCGTTAGATCAGGATTTATATAGGGTTGAAATTTCCCCATACGCTCTGTGTTAATTTTTTGAACTGTTCAAAAATGAACAAAAACTGTTCAAATCAATATTTCACGCCGAGAACTCCTTTCAATAAGCTTGCAATAGGAACTTGGCTCTTGTGCCCAGAGTTTACAGAATTTGCTTCAATTTTGTCCATAGGCGGTAATGTTAAATTTTTTTGAACTGCTCAAAATTGAACAAAAAATTGTTCAAATCAAAAAGTAAAATATAGAAATGAGATGTCCTCGCCGAGATCTTTCGAATGCAAAAAGAATTTTTCCAATCAGACAATTCGTTCAAAAGTTATTAGGGGGGGACAGACCGACAGACCGACAGACAGACCGACAGACAGACCGACAGACAGACCGACAGACAGACAGACAGACCGACAGGCACACTTTTTCCCCATCTCAATACCCTACTTTCAAATTTTTTATTTTTCAATCTTTATTTAATTACTTCACTTATTTTTGACTTTTCTTGATTTTTAACGATATTTTCACGATACATTAAGCCTTCTTTCATGCTTTATTATTATTATTTTTTTACTTTTACGGGAAAGTAGGCTAAAAAGATAAATTTTATCATATTATATGTATATGTCATTAGACATTATAAAGGGGTAGGGATTTTCTTCATCCTCCAACTTCATCTGATTCAGAATTTTCATCTCTGTCAGGGGATGATAATTGGGGAAATGAAAGCGAAGATAAAGCTGATGCTAAACGTGTCTAGTATGCAAGGTTTTTTTCAGATAATCAGGCAGGTGAGAAACAGTGGATCTGATATCAAAACGGCCTGAAAAGAGCTCACATAAACTGCAGTTAATTCAAAATACAAGTTGATGTGCTTGCAGTGCAAATGACTGAAAAATGCGTGACTTGTTTGGATGTTTTCTTTTTATTTACTTTATTTCTTGAAATCATGAAAATAAAGTTTATTTAACTGGTTTAAAGCATAAAAAAGTAATTTTCATTTAATTGTTTCAAACCATAAAACGGTGGTACGCTCTTTATAATAGCTACTCACAAAAAACCTAATAAAATTGATTTATCCATCCCTCTTTGGAGATAATAGCGCCATAAAGTACTCAGCACCTGCTCCTATTCAGGTCCAATTGTATAATAAATTGTGTTCGATTTTTTCTATTACTACTTGATATATAGCACTCACGATAATTGAAAGCTGTATATCAAGTAGTAATAGAAATTACATATATATCAAGTAGTAATAGAATTGCGTTCGATTGTTCCACCCCCTTCAAATGGATTCGCGTCAGAATCATATACAGACACGTAGAGACACACACATACATTTTCTTTTCTTAAAACGGTCGCAATTGGTGCAGTACACTTCAAAGCGTGCAAACTCTTCAAAAATCGAAAATTTTCCCGAATCTAATACTTTCTATATATTGGATTTAGAAAACAGTGAAAAGGAATTGACATGCTCTATCCAAATACCAACAAGTACATTTTGATGTAAACTAGCATTTCCACACATCGTAATAAAACAGTAATTAAGAACATCAACACACGGCTTCACGTTTTAATTAAGATCTTGGTCCTTATTTGTTTCACCATTCATAGAGGAAAATATTGAACATTAGCAAGTCTATGCGATCTTCCAAAGATATTACTGGCCCATATTATGGTGTCATCTCCACTGCAAAGTGCAAGTAGATAATGTTGGATTGATGGTGACTAGTTGGAGCCACTCTGTAGTTACATGCAGTTTAGAGAATTTTTTTGGCAACTAGATGCGTCATGCACCTGATTTAAATGAAAACTTCGTTCACAAACATTTACCTTGTGATCAATAATAATAAATTTTCCATGTTGATAAAACCGATGTCCATAGAATATTTTAAATTATGAATATTTTTATCAGTTCCATTTTTTAACAATATAAGGATTAAAGTTTTAACTCGTAGTAGATAAAGCGGTGGCAATTAGTTATTATTTTCATAGAAGGAACACAAAGAAAAACTACACTGTAAAAAACTCTTGCTCAACGTTTCACCGAAAAATGAAGAAAATGGTGACATTTAGCTGCAACGAAACGTTATAATGGTATTTAGTTTCACATTTATGGATAAACTGGGTAAAACTACACCATTTATAGGTTGAACTTAGTACAAAATGTTGGTTTCAGCTGAATTTCGCCATTTGATTGGTGAAAGATTGAAATAGAATGAACAAAAATTAATGCACACTTATAAGCCAAAGCATAATTGAGAGCGTTCATAGTCGCAATCAAGCCACATAGAGTGAAGCATGTGAAAAATACGCCCATTTTTTCCCGTTGTCCGTGTACATCTTCTATAGTAAATAACAGAACACATTTCTGGATGAATAATTACAAACAGCAAGCCAAAAAAAATAAAACTTCGCAGTACTAATGCAAGAAATCTTTCGAAAAGAAGCCGAAATCATGACTGTATTTCAAGTTTTGTTTCATTCTATAGCGATGAAACTTTCAATAAGCAGTTGTAGGAACATCTTTTGTTGTCAAGTGCAAGTCAATACGATATTTGAGTAAGTACTTTCATCGATAAAGTAAATGATGACCATTATTTTTCCGACGAAAGGCATTCAGATATGTAGCACGTGTATCATACATTTATTCCAGATTTAAAACGTAATGGCACTAGCAAATGTACTACTCATAAAGATGCATTTTAAATAGATAATAGAATATATCAAATTTATGTGTTTTATGAATAAATTGAAAGAATGATTTATATTTCTGTCGAGATTATCTTAATTAAGTCGTATTTAACTGTATTAAGCTTTGAGCTTCATTTTTAAAATGTATATGTAAGTTCCTAAAAATAAGAACTTATCTTCAAAACTTGATGCACATTAAGTTCGACTGTAAAAAGTTACGCTTTATTATTTAAAATACGCTATCTTAGCTGGTGTATGTTATTGCACATTGTTCGGAACGTACACTGTTAGAAATTTCATCGTGAAATTACGGTTAAATGACCGGCAGCAGTCTGTCCATCTAATTCACCGTTAAATTTACGGTTTGGAACATTTTTCTATCTTTACGGGACCTAACCATTTCTAATTAATTTGGTTCAAAAGCCGTAAATACAAAAGTTTACGGTTTTATAACCATTTAAAAATGGTTTCAAAACAAAATTTTCACCGTTTTTGAACCATTTCGAGGCGTAGAATCTTTGAGGCGTAGAAACCAACAACGATGCTTGCAGGACTTGAACCCCGAATGCGTGGTGTACTAGTCTTACTCTCTATCAATTTGGCCACCTTCATCACGTAAAGCGGACGTTTATTCATCAATAAATCTTCTTTTCCAACAGGCAAACAGCCTTAAAATTGAGATTTCAGTTTTTGATTGGATCTAAATTTATTTTTGGTCTAAATTGAGAAAATCATTTTATTTGCTGCAAAAATTTAAATACAAACAAGCTTCAGCAGCTCAATATATGGGTTCGCTCATTCGCAAACAGTTTGGGAATCCGATGTCTCCAATTTTTGATTTACGTGTGTATGTGTTCCTATTTAGTATGCACTGCTTAAGCCACTTTTTTTTCCTTCTTTTTTTATATACGAATGCAGATTTTAACTGATAAATCCGTATTCCTATTTTAAAACAGCGTACGACCGGCAAGGTTTCGCAATCAAGATGGACGCCCGATTTTTATTGAGCGCTTGAAAATTACGGTTAGTTAAACGTTCTTTAGTAGAAACAGAGAATAAACAATTTTTTTCGCAATCAGCGGTTTGAGTACCATCTTTTTAATGGTTGTTCAACTGTTGTAATTAAATATGGTAAAATAACAATCAAATAAGTGGTTATTTTAATATTTTCCTACGGAAATTTTTAACAGTGTATGAAGTGCGCATAGCAAGTAGGCGTAGCTCTTTTGAGATGGATATCATAAGTATGTCCTGTAAATGCCGTACCTGGGAGAAACGAGGAACATTTCTGCATATGCCAAGGTTCCAAAGGGACGGGATTTTTTCTAAATGCAGTACTTTTCTCTACTGCAGTGGCAGGGGGAAGGTATAACATGGTGTATAATTTTACATTAAATTCATTTACTGAATTCGGCTCCTTTACTAAACTCGGAAAACAGTGATAAATTGAACATATGTAAACAGAAAGTCAAGTGTTGTTTCTCATATTTCTGGAATGACGTTAATACTATTTAACCCTTATTCTCATAAAGTATCATATATGCTACGAGGGGTTTTCCCTCACTTTCCATTTAAGTGATGTCAGCGCAAATGTCGCATTGTTATTTGCTAGCCCTTATTCTCATAAAGTAGCATATATGCTACCTGAGGTTTTCCCCTACTTTCTATTTGTTAACAAATAGAAAGTAGGGAAAAACCCAAGGTTGCATATATGCTACTTTATGAGAATAAGGGTTAATTGCATTTAATTAGCAAATTGAAAATCTTTTTTTTTTCTTCAACATTTTGTAACGTCATTTATGTTGAGAGAAAAATATCCATTGCTGTATTCGGATTTCTTCTTCCGTTTAACAGTATGATCCTTTTAAGTATTTTAAAATGTTGGCCTTATAGAATAATTTTGTTCAAAATGTTGCCATAAGAATGTGCTCAAAAGCTCTTTTCGAATTCATGATCATCATAAGCGCCACAGAAAAATAACCTTCAAAAAATGTTGAAAAGCTGGCTTGACAACGAGTTCTCCTTATCATTTAAATTTTAAACTATTTCAACCATGCCAAGTGTTTTCAAGTGTTTCTCTGTCTGTTAAGTCGCAGGAACTCAATCTGTTATTCTACGAAGAGCAGTGAAGGGGGAAAAAAAAAGAGCTTCGTATTTCCTCCATTTTGTCAACCACTCAACAACAAAAGCATCATTTTTCTTCTTGCAAATGGCAACAACTAGCTGCAAACGGAAGCGTGACTGGGATCTTCAATGCCATTTCCTTTTCCAAGCTTTCTTACTCACAAACTAGGGTACTTTGCGAATCACATTATGCCTTCTGCAAGTCGAATTCTTAAAAGAAAGACACCTTATTCAATGAAGGAAAGTATTTCATTGTCGATATAATTAGAGATATGTGTTGCAGTGAATAATCAGATAAGCTTTTAGATTATATATCGTTTATTTTCATAAAAATGAACCATTTATATAAATGTAGCAGTTTCTGCAGTAGCTAAAGACGTAATATTTGATCATAAGGGGAAAATGCTAAAAAAACTTTTATTAAAATATTGTTCAAAAATCTGGTATTCTTTGTTATTAATAGAAAGTATCCATCCAGGTAATATAAACATCAATTTGAGACCTTTTTATGAAACGTATTATTCCTTTAACGAACAAGTAAACAGAATGACTCGTGTATCAATTTAACGTAAAGAAATCAGCCAAACATAAATTAATATATTTTGGTTTTGGCTCATTAATGTATTGTAGTTATGTTTTCAATTTAAGGTAATTAGTATAATACACGTACCGATTTGGTTCAATGACTTAAAATACATTATGAAATACCTTTTACAGCACGAGTTTAAAAAAAAAAAAAACAACGAACAAGGGAATCGTGTTTTTTTGCGTCCGCTACGTTCTTTTACCCTCTTGTTGCGATCTTTTAAAATCAAAATAAGTTCAAAATCGCGAATATTTTTTTTAAGTAACATTTTCCAAATCTTCATGCATTTTAGTTTAAATTAACCAAAACCTTTTTTATTATAGGATTAGTTCATTAAAAAAAAGGTTGCCGGTTATAGTTTTTTTACCATAAAGGAGAAAAATGGGAAAAAAAGCGTCCCCGTGGAAATAACGGATTGCGCAAATTTTGCTACTTCTACGTAGCCCGTGGGAATCACGATATAAGTAGCGAGAGGGATAATCTGCACGTGCTTCCTGGCTAGTGTCAAATGAGTATCAGCTTTCGTCGGGTATTGATAACAATGGTTACAAACCCAAGGATCCTTTTTTTGAGAAAAACGACCGTTGATGTTTAAAAGCATGTTTGCCTGCTTTGTACATTGCTTACTAAAAGCCATTCAGTACCTGAAGTCTATAAAAAATCAAGATCCTTAGTAAACGGGTTAGTTTCCGTCCTCTGGGGTTTTGTTCCACGACAAAAAAATACTGATGGGATGTCATGAGAAACAGCATGCAGAAAAGGAGTAAAAATAAACTCGATGTTCTTAAGACTGCCTGGTGCACCTAAAGATCATCACAGGTGTCCTGGTGATGTATGTAAATCACACATAGTTCATGCTAATGACAATAGTATAATGCAAATATTGTACGAGGAAATTTTAAGGTACATGCTATTTAAAAAATCACAATTATTTTAAAAACGTTTAAAAATTTAATTTTTAATTTGAATTAAAAATAAATTAGTTAATAACATTATTTTTCCTCTCTGCTTTATCGTTAATATTTTCGATGTTTTTTAAAAATATTTTTTGTACCCTTTACGCAATTATAATCTTAACGTCTGAGAAAATCATCGATGCTCACGTGATGAAAGAGTAAAAGAAATACATATGTACATATTTGTATATATGCATTAAAACCTGTAAAGTGGACCACCTTTGTAAGCTGACCACCTGTGTAAGTTGACCACTTTTGTCAGGAACAGAATTATCCCTATATTATTGTATGTGGAGAAACCTTTGTAACGTGACCAATTATTAATATTGACCACTTACGTACGCCAAATTTGTGTAGGAGCATTATAAAAACCCTTTGTAATTTGACCGCTTAACTATTACTATATTTATTTGTTTGTATATTTTTGAAAAGGTAAAAAAAAAAAATAAATAAAAAAAACTAGCATTTCTCCAGGATACTTTTTATGCCATAATGTTAGACCAGTATTTGTATGGATGGATACAACATCAATATAAAGTTTGCCTACAACTCTTTGTAAATCAACCATATGGGAAAAATTCCATAAGCACTACTTTATTCTTTAAATAAGTTTCTTCTTTTTCCTTCTATGTGATGTAGACATTTTGAAAAGTTATGAATTTTTAGGAAATCTTTACTACCATATAATAAGTAACTTACAAAATTAAGTAAAATAATTATTTTAACTAAGTCCTTTACTTATAGAATTGTATAGGATACAATGTAAGCAATTCAAGTCACATTTATCTAATGATATTTTAGATAATTGTTTAAAAAATCTAATTGATGTGTTAATACATGAAGCTATATTTCAATCTGTTACAAATAAATAAATGCATAGTGTAAGAAATGGAAGGAAAAAAAATCCTCCACCCTCTATAAATTGACCACTAAATGCTGCACCGCAAATCAACTTACACAGGTTTCACTATATATATATTATGTACGTGTTATAAAAAGGGAGAGCTTGAATGAGTATGTTTGAGTGATGTTTTGCAAATTTATTGCACTTCACTCACAACAGTTAAGATGGACCCCTGGTGGATCCATCAGAAGTGCTAGTGCATTTAAAATTTAATTATACTACTTAAAAATTTATTAACTATCAAAAGTTAAAAGAAAAGAACTATTTAAACAATTTTTTGCGACATTTTCATATAATGATACTGTATGTAAATAGTTTTCTCTCTCTCGCTTATTTATCTGCATGATAAAGTCTGATTTTATCACCTTTTTGAATAATTATGAGACATCAATTTGAATATTTCGCCATTTTTGAAAGCAGAAACGGTATTATTTTGTTGATTTTAACTATTTCCCTAATAATCTCAAAGGAATTTTTATAAGTTTCCCACATTTATGGTATTTTGCAGAAATTACTGTTAGCTGTTTTTATGAGTTAGCTGTTTTTATAAGTACATTTATAATTGCTTTTAATAAACTTTGTAAAGAAAGAAATTCGATTTTCTGTGAATTATATGATACCATTTTCAACCATGTTTTCTAAAACTTGTATTTTTTTTTTTTTTTTTTTTTTATTTTTGTTTTTGGGGCACTTTAAGGCAATGTCAAGGGCAGTAACGACTTGAGCAGTTATTTATATTTAATTGTATGATTTGTTATTCGCAGCTGTTTGTTACATTGCTTGCAAAACAGGTCACTATAATTATAAACACTTCAATGGGTTTATTAACAGATGTGTTGTCTAAAAGATAATTTAAAATAATTTCTTCTAAACTCCTAAGCGGATGTTGCTAGTAAAATATATTTATTTGGGTCTGATTGCTCATACACAGCAGATTGATTCATATTTTGTATTGAAATGTAAATATTTAGATAATGTCAAATTTAAGTACACCAATGTCGATAGCGTATTCGAATTTTACTTTAAAATAAAATTACTTGATTAATTACGAAAGGTTTTTATGGTAAAAGTAAGCCTTTTAATGTGTTCTAAATTATTAAATAATAGTTTGTAAGGCGAATTTTGTAAAATTAAAGCTATTTCGAATTTAAGCTGCGTAATCTTAATTTACTTGGACTGGAATTGTACAGGAAATTCCTACCTTTAAAAGTAAATTGTTAATGAATATAGAATTCGACGAATGTTTAGTCGTAAAATTTTAAAAGAAAAGTAAATAATGTACATTAAATAAATTTGCTTTTAGTACTAAGAGTGTTCCTGTTTGAAAAGAGGAAATCTCTTGGTGTTAGTTTTGGTTTGTTGTGAATTGTCTTGTTTTGTATTAGTTTGAAATGGGGAACCAGACAGACAGGCAGTGTGATGCCATAACTTCTACAAAAGGAGTTTTTCTTTTTTAACAACATTTTAAAAAATATCCGAGTGAAATTTGGGAACGAAATTTCTATTAAATGTTTTTTCTGCTTCTTTTATATTTCCTTTTTAATTAAAACAAAGCGTGGTTCCTGAAACTGTAATTCCCCTGTTACGCCCACATCAATTTTTACTTCTCCCGTTACGGTTTAACAATGAAAAATTATAGTTAAATGATTTAAATGGATGCATTTTTCGATATGCGCGCAATATACACCCATAATTATTTTAAATAAATATATAAAAAAACAATAATTTAAGTTATTGCTTTCCTATATTTTGAAGAACAATGCGCATTTATTGTAGGACGCAAACATGATATCCTTTGGACGTAAGGGTTGAAATGCATTTTCCATCTATATTTAGTCATGTGTGCTGCCCGTATGGGCATGGAAAAAGGAGTAGCGTTCAAAGTTGGCGTCGTTCCAGTTCTGTCATTCAATATTGAAGAAGTATTCATTTCTTTAGAAATGTCTTTTAAAAAAGCAGATTTATGCGATTACTTATCGAAAAGAAACTTTCATCGATAGTCAAACTCATTCGAACTTTTTAAAGGAATTTTCCCAAATATTCAACTTCCATCAACATTCTTCTTTTTCCTGAGTGGTCTTGATTTTTTTTTTATAATTGTAGTAAATACCTTTTAAAGATACTCTATGAAAAAAAAAATAGTTTAACGTGGTTATTGAGTTACACAGGGCATGTACAGGAAGGTTATAGAGTAAGGATGTATTTTAATTTTGGAAAAAATATGGTTTATCTACATTTTTTTGGTAAAAATATAGTTTGACTTTTAAAAAAAACATGTCTTTCAGATGAAAGTACAATATTTTTTTAGAAAAAAAAACAGAAAATGACAATTTTTTTGTTTTTAAAAGTTTAATAAAGATTTAGGATTGATCAGTTAAACGTTTTTTTTCCTTGGGAGTATTTTTTTGTGTTTTAAAAGTACTTTAATGTACTTTAGATTTAAAATGTTTTAAAAGTTCTTCAGAATTAAAATAGGGTATATATTAAAGTTATTTGACTAGTTTAAGCTTTTTAAAAATGAACATAAATTTTATTTACTGATGGGATGTCATGATTAACATATAAATTTTATTTACTGATGGGATGTCAGAGTGTGCAATGACACTGATATTTTTTAAACTGTTCTATTTTTTAAACAGGTTATTAACAAGTTTTATCATTCCAACTTTAAAAATAGATTATGCTATTCGTGTTGTTATTTAAAACTTTACGACTATGTTTTTTCAAACGTACATGTAGCGCACTTGCTCCACGTTTTTTGAGAAGCATTTTTAGACACAGCTATTTGAACTAACAGCCTTCCTCGTGAAGTCGCCTCGCCTCTAGAACAAAGAAATTTAAATAATTAGAAAAAGGAACCAATTTATTCATCTATTTTAGTTATATTTAGGTACATTCCTGGTTTAATATTTCATGAAACTAAATTAAAAATTAATTTTCGGTAAGATTGCGAGCACTTGCTTGATGAGAAAATTACTCGTATTCAAAAGAAAGTTTCATCAGAACGAGCACGAAAAAAACTGATGCTTGATTACTCCGACTAGCAAACACTCCCGTGGACAGTCAAAGATTTAGTGAGTGCGAAACACATAGGGGCAGCAAGAGAAGGTAGCATGGATAAGCTAGACAAAGGAACACCTTCACCTATGAAACAAAATTCCAGCTATACTTTTTTTTACTATATGTGAGTATTTTGCTTACGGCGCAATTGCTGAAAGGTAAGGAAAAACGGAAATATAAATAAAATCTTAAGGTATAATTCATAAATCTGATTTTATATTTGTCTTATTTAATGGTTATTCCTATTTTTAAATCAAATCTTTACAGACTTCTCATCCAAAACTTTCAACCACATACGGATTTATTTCTAGTCCCCTGGCTTTAAAATTCGATAGACAACTTGTCAAAGTTCTTGTCACAAACGCTGGAAATCTATTCTTATTTTTCCTGATATGAGGGTTTAGAATTAAGATAAAAATAATTTAAAAATATGTAGCTATGTAGAACTGCTTTCAAATATGTTTAATAATTGCGAGGAATGAATACTATGTCATGATTAATGTTCTTTTCTCAACTACTATGGAAATTTTTTTCCTAAGTTCTCTTTTTTTTCGCCCGAAACTCAAAACTAGATGATGTCGTACTACTTTAGACACAATTTCTAAAAACGTCACAAAAAATACCCTAAATTTAACTTACAACTACTAAATTTATTTTTAAGTACACGGAACTTCTAATTGCTTCTCGGAACTAATTTCGAAGTAAAAAAAAGTCTTACGAAAGAAAATGAGTTTGCCGAGTAAAAACTTCGGTATCATTAATTAGATTTTTTTTTATAAATCAGACTCAAAACAAACCTTCAGAAATTAAGAAGAGCGTAATTCAAATTCAGACGCTTTAGTTTTAGGATATCACAGTTTCAAGGATGAAAATGGTGATTCCTTGTTTAAAATGCAGATCCATTCGTGTTTCCATAGAAAGGGTAATTACTTGTGAAAGGAGAATCTATTGTCTAGGGCGGCCTTACTAGATAACCTCTTATCGGAAAAGTTTGAGTCAAAAGTTTTACGCGGGACACAGTAGGAATATTTGATGTGGCGTAAATAAAGTTCTTTCAATTAAGTTTTTCTAAACGTTAAATTTGCAACACTTATATAAAAAATGTTATTTTCCATGCTAGTTTAATTCCCGTGCACGTTTTAGCTTTTACTTAAGAGACAAAACTTATTTTATTTCATTTTAGATAAACATATGAATTGCAACAAGTTTAAAATGTAGATTTTATATGAAACCTACTTATTTTATTTTGCTTAATGGTTAAACATCTATAGAAATTGTAACTGCGTATAATGTTCAGACTAACCTCTTAACTTTTAATTTTGACATATGAAGGGTCCACTGGAAAAACGATCTAAGTCACATACTACTTTTGAAATTTGCTTTGTTTTATTCAATTATTTTATAACATAAATGTTAATTTTAACTATACGAGCCTACTTTTCCGTAACACCCGAATTCAAATTTATAATGCATATATTTATAATACATTATTTATATTCATTTATAATACATAAAAGGTCGTTTTTCCAGTGGACCCTTCATATAAATTCCGTAATATTTTCATATAACACTCTAGTAGTTTCGTACTTTTGAGTATAAATGCAAAAAAAAAAAAAAAATAATAGTTTAAAATTTATGAAAATAGTGATGATTTGAATTAGCAATTGAAAAATATAAATGTACATTTTCAAACTGTTCACCGATTTCACCTCCTCCTCACCATAAAATTTATTATTATTGTTTTTATATAATTTCTTGTTTATTTAAAGTTCCGTCAAATTCTGGAAATTTTATTTCTTGAAAATGTTTGAATGCAGTTCTTAAGACTAAAGCAGAAAAATAAGCTATAATTTCTGGAGAATTTGTAATTTATATTAAGTTAATGTAAACAACAAATGCTCAAATATTCACAGAGATTGGAACTGAGAGGACCACTTTGCGAAAGTCTACACAAGTTATATTATTTGTAATGCATTCCAAAATTGTAAAAATTTATGTAAAGAAAACAAAAGTTTAATAACGTGTGTTGTTTTTTTTTTTCTTTTTTTCCTTCAAGTTCATTACTTTTTTTTTTCTTTATGTCAAAATAAATAAATAAAATACAATAGAAGTAGAAATAAAATACATTAATAAATTAAAAATCCTAATACATTTACATGTGCCCTTGCTTCCCGATGTGTTGTAAATTTAACCACAACCACTCTCAACGATTACCACTTTCAGGAACGTAAATGTAGAGTTTACCTCCCTGTAAATCTGTGAGGGATAAGCAAAAGTTGTTAATTCTCAAAGAATTAATTTAATTGCTTTTCTTGATTATTTTCGATGTCCTGAAAATTTTTGCCGTACACATTTCTACCTGCTATTTTAATGAGCCAATCGAACTCATCCACTATAATTGTTCTCGGAAACGGGGAGTTGAGTTGGAAAACGGGGAAACAATATTTTAAAGAATAGGGTCGAACCTAAACTGCATGGCGAATGGGCAATTTTGCTACTGGTTCCACTGATCAACCGTTGAAAACGATGGTAAAATTTCGTTGTACGTATGTTACCGATAAAGCTCGAAAGCCGTTAATGTGAATATTACTTAGCTAATCTGCAGATAACTTATTTACTCACTGCGGAATGATGAGTTTTCTGCATTTTAAATAGGTAATGTGCACATTAGCGGCTACCGTACGCTAAGAAACTCTAGTTTAACCTTTTACCAAAAACATGAATAGGTGAAATTTAGCTGAAACCAACATTTCCTACTAAAGTTGAACACTATAATGGGTCCTACACTGTAAAAAATTCTAGTTCTAAGTTTCACCTAAAATGGTAAAATGTAACTGCAACCAACATTTGGTACTAAGTTAAACCATTATGACGTTGTAGTTTCGTCTAATTTCAATATGAATGTGGTTAAACTTAGTACCAAATGTTGGTTGCAGCTACATTTCACCATTTTTGGGTGAAACGTTGAACTAGAATTTTTTACAGGGTAGTTTAACATTCAGGGTGAAACTAGAATGGTTTAACTTAGTACGAAATTTTGGTTGATCCCCAGCTAAATCTTCCCATTATTTCGTAAAAGGTTGAATTGTAGTTTTTTACAGTGTATTGTTAAAATTCTAAAATTTGTTTCTTGCATTTAAAAGAGAAAACGTAGCTTCAAGTATGCAAGCTAGCACCGAATTGGAAAAGTGAAATGAAGAATAGCTTCTTTGTAAACCTCTTTACTAAAGATTCAAAATATAATACTGCTTCAAATGACAAATCGAAAGTATTTGATTGATACTATGAACTAATGTGTTGATTTTTCGACTGTATATACTAGATTCTTCAGACATAAAAAATAAATATTTAATTTAGGCTTGCGGAAACTTTGCTGTTGTTACATTAATGATCTTATTTTCACTTTAACTAGTGGCGTAGTACACTAAAAAATTCTCGTTCTACTTTTCAACAAAAGAATGAAAAAAATAATGAAATTTAGCTGCAACCAGCATTTGGTACTAAAGTTAAACCATTATACTAATGGTTCCTGATGTCACCTTCATAGTGACACTACACCATTATAAGGGTCTAACTTAGTACCAAATATTGGTTGCGGCTAAATTTCACAATTTTTTCGGTGAAAGGTTGAAATAGATTTTTTACAGTGTAGGTAATGTGCATAGCATCTAGTAATTCGCAGATTGCCCAGGTAATTTGAGAAATGAAGCATTTTTTCCTCACTTAGGGATCTCCCTACTAATTCTGAATTAGGTCCTTAGGATTACAAAAATTGATATTTACCGTCATTGATTTTAAGTATGTTTCTCTCTTTTTTCTTTTGGTCCCCAAGGGAAAAAAGAAAAGAAAAAATCTTCAAAAACGAGTAAATAAATGCTTGACGCAGTACTCCTCCTTAAAAAAAACTAAAGAGAAAAAAACACATTTTGAGTATTTAATAAGATTCTTAGAAAAGAGCTTTTAAGAAAGAAAACAAACTGATAACTGTTTCTGAATAACTTATTTATGGCACATATTAAACAATTTTTAAAGCTCAAATAAAGAAACACAATGCTTTCAAGTCTATTTTTAAAGTGTTGCGTAGTTCCAGATAAAAAGTACTATTTTTATTTTTTATCAGAAAACGTTAATTATTCAAAGGAAGCATAAAATGCATTGCAAAACAGCCTAATGAAATATATACAAAGTCATGCTTCTGTAATTATTGTTTAAAATTAATTTTTACCCGTGAAGTACTTTTAAAGATGAAGAAAATAAACTTTATTGAAATTCAAATACTTTTCCTTAATCACAGAACAATTCAAAGGATACGTTGCTCTAAAATTCCTCTCAGTTCGTGTTTTTAAAGAAAAGTTAATTACTTGCGAAGAGCAAGTTCATTGTTTTCAGTCCTTAACTGGATAACCTTTTATCAGAAGCTTGAAGTTAAAGCGTTGTGTGGACGGAATAAAAAGGGCAATTTACGCGGTGTAAATAAAATGCCCTCAATTATCTTCAGCCACTTCTAAAGGTCACAGAAACCGTACATGATGGAGAAGAAATATTTTAGACTTGAATTTTGAGTAGAATATGGGGTTATTTTCCCTTATATTGAATTATTTCACAATTGTAAGAGGTATTCGGTGCATGCAAAGATGAATATTTTCCTCTCATGAATCCATTTTTTTTCTATTTTTATAGTTTTAAGCCTCTGAGTGCTCAATTTTTTTTAGTGAATTCGCTTCAAAATATAAATAGTTTTTTCGTTATGTATTTAAAATCTACTCATTTCTTGGAGTTTAAATCAGTTATATATATTTACGACAATTTTTTGTAGATTATTTTTGATCATAAAAACACAGATGTTCTAAAGCATCAATTTTAGCATAAAGGCCTCAAACTTTATGCAACTGGAGCGATCTCTAGAATAAAACCTTAAATAAAGTCTTAAGTACTTCATAAATTGCATTACGAAAGTTTAGACGATGAAACACCGGTCAATAATTTAAGTGCACGTAAAAAGTCCATGCCCGTGGCAATCTCGGGTTGAGCAATTTTCGCTACATTTTTCGTCGCATATGTAAATTACGGGATAAGCAGTCAGGGGGTCAATGATAGGTTGAGAAGTATTCAATTAATACAAAGACACTTCTATTTTATAAATCCGTAATTTTTACTTTTTTAAAATCATTTTAAATGTTAATATAAGATGTACTCAGGAAAATATAGACACTTCTGTTTTATGAATCATTTTTTTTTCTTTTTTTTCGGTCAATACAAGGAGGCAAATCATACCTTTTATTAGAACTGAACTCTAATGATGGGTTTTTAGTGACCTTTTAGTCTCTAAAGTGAAGGAAGTGTAGAAAAAATTTCAAGACACAAGCTTAATTAAGTGAAAATTCCTGAAGGCACTTAAAAACAGAAGGTATGAATAATTTTAATTATAAGCATAATTATTTGAAAGGATAGAAATGTTTTCCCGGAAAAGTGATTATCTAACTCGTATTAGAAGTGAACTCGTAATTTTAAAGTTTTATTTTAAATAAAAGCAAATCGATTGCCCCAAAATTTACTGATAACCGTCCTTGTGCATCAGTAAATGGTAAAACAAAGGCCGTGGTAGCCTAGTGGTTAGAAATGGTTAGAGCGTTGGCTATATCATGACTGTTCGAATTGATTCTGAAGCATTTTTCAAGCCAATCAGTCAGCCACTTATTTATCTTATTATGTACAAATACATATTAAGTAAGTTTATTTATTCATGCAATATATGCATGTTTAGCGCTTTACAATAAATGTTTTGTATGTTTCGTACCGTCATTCAGAACTCCATAATTTCAGTCAGAGTAAGCGAATATGCAACTTTAAAAACCTAAAGTAATAGTAGCTCGCCAAGCTCAAAACAAATACAATACTTACTATTCATACCTACTTACTAACCAATACTTACTAACATAACTATTCATACCTACTTGTAAAATTGAGTTTACTTGAAATTATTTTCGTTTTTAAACAAAAAAAAAAATATGACATCTTAAAAAAATTAAAAAAAAAAACTGTTTCAAATTATCGCTCCAGATAATTGCATTCATCAAATTTAAAGAAGGTTATATTGTGCATCAGTAATTATTTTATTTAATTTCATTTAAGCTCAAAACTTGTATGTGAAATATCCCACGTATTTAATATTCTACGTTTACTGTACTATTAAAAAGTAATGGTTAAGTGAAATTAAAAGAAAACAAATATTTGAATATTATCACTACAGCGACCATCTGGTACAACGCCCCAGATTGTCCGAATATGATCGTTAAAACGCGAATAATTATTAATGTTATTTTAAACACTATTCGAATGTTTAAAAAGGTAAGAAATATATAGACACCTTAAGTGTGAAATTATATGGGCATAAATTAACATCCCTCTCGATTGATATCCTCGACAAAAATAGAAGATAATATGACTAATATTGGGAAAAGAAAATACTATTACTTTAGGCAAAAAATATACACATGATCACTTTATTTTTTCAACAGATTAATTTGCACATGTTCAAAAAAAGGGGTATCTCAAAACTCCAATTAAAAAGTACAAAAATGGCTGATTTAATTCTTTCTCCACATAATTTATTGCGCAATCAGTCACGTTTTTATATTGAGTTGAAAGAACACTTTACAACTGTAGAAACGTTTGTTTTTGCTGAGAAATAATTCGAAAAAAAAAGTTACCATTGTTCTAAAGACATGCAATGGAGCTGATAATTTAAAAGAAAAATCGATTTCAACATGTTTTTTCTTCTCTGTTGACGGTTCTTAAATTCTAATCTGGGTTTTTTTTTTTGGCTTCTTTTCTCAGAAAAATCACTTACCAGTTAACGCTTTAAATTGATTAATCAAAGAACGAAAAAAAAAAAAAAACAAAAATTGAAGGGAACTTGGTTTTCTCAACAATTCTTTTTTTTCCGGAAAGAAAATATTTTTAACCAAGAACTTCCCAAGCATGTTTTTGCAGCTTGCATTGTTTAATGAGAATGTATGCATCTCTAAAATACATTTAGGGAAATGAATTACTTCAAGAAGCACATTCTAAAATTATCAGAGAGCATGTTTTTTCTTTGTGTTGATGTTTAGCTATAATAATCGGCCATTTCAACGTTTCTGGTATTTAAGGCATTCTAACGTTAAGGGAAAGAGAAAAAAAATGTTTAAAATTGTCTAATATATTTCATTTTTATTACTGTTAAAGATTATTTTATTTCAGGAACATTTATGGGGGTACCAACTTTTAATAAAAACAGAGGAGCTCTTACTTGTTTTGCCTCCTTAGTTCAAACCCAGACAATGTTTCTTCTTGCTCTAGTCTCTGTAATTAAAACATGCGCATCAAGGCCGCGTTTTCTGTTTCGTTACAATGGCAACTGAGATAAAGATAACAGCGCCAGACTTTTTTTTTTTTTGCGCGTTGCAATTAAGGCAATTGCATTACTACACCTCCGATTCAAAATGCTAGAATAATTTGTAAAACGTTATAAGAACGAATTTATTTTCCATTTATTTATTTTTGATGCTAAGTAAATGCAATTGAATTTCTCATAAATTAAATCTGGAATGTTTAGATAATATTTTAATATTTACAAAACTTAAAATAAAAATAAATTAAGTATACAATAGCTTGCTGAAACACATCAAAATATTAGAATACGATTTAGATTACGTCAGATAAATTATTCAAATATTATTCTAATATTTTGAACCTATCTATTTTTGCCATTGAGAAATAAATCTGATTTGAATCCGTCTATTATTATAACCAAAACAACAAATTTATCATATTTGCCAAACCAATGGGGGGGAAAGTTTCTAGCACGGAAACCATGGCGACCAGCAGTGTAAAAAGTAGAGTTGTGTGACCTTGACACGTCGATTTTGATTACACAGAATATAGCATCTTCGAATTTTACAAAAGTGATTAGTTAATATTACGATAGTAAAACTGAAGAGAAAGTTATTATCGGAAATCCAATGTGTCCCAAGACTTTAGCCTAATGAATCATAACTTCAAGAAGTAAACCTCAAACTTATCGGTTGTCTTGTGATTGTCATTGGGATAGAGAAAACAATTATTTTGGGAACATAAATTCCGTGTGTTAGTCTTCTACCATGAAACTTACATTTTAATTTAAATTTTCGGGGACTAGTAATTTAAAGAAAAAAAATATATTGCTTTTTGTTAGTACATTATAATTTGGAATTGCACTGAAACTGTCATTTAGTTTTATCGGCAAGCCTGTAATATTTGTATTACATAGCAAGTAATTTAATTTTCTGCGATTCAATATCAGAGTTCCTTTTTGTAAAATTCGAAGAGGCTAGGCTGCTGTCAGAAACGTTTTCTGGATTTCAACCAGGGAGTCAAAATAAGTGCTTTGGTTTTAATAAACCCATGAATGATGAATGTTTCCTTACTGGAATATCTTAACTAGACAGCAACTAAAGGCAATTTTTCCTGAAAGTTTGAAAAATTTCCTTACATGGATATGAATTATCTTCAACTATATATTTAATATTTATTATATGCATATTCCTAACATATTTAAAACACGGTATTATTCACTCAAATTCATGAGCCATAATATTTGAATACTGTTTACAAAAGAGGCACATCAAATGTGATAATTTAATAGATGTGCAACTGAGATTAATAACATTTCATTAGGGGACATAGCATTATTAAAATGTGCAAGAGTTTCAAATCACAGCTAGTAATTATTAATACACGATTGAAATCAACGTTAAAATTTAACTTTAATAGCAAGTTTCGTTGAACTTCAAAAATGAAATTATATATATATATATATTATATATATATATAAGAAACAACGTGGCATTTTGGACTTTGAGTTATTTAGTTATTTTTCTTTTATTAAAAACATTTTAGCATTAGTTCAAACATTTTTAATATTGACTAATCCCAACTGAACCTATCTGTGCACTAACGTAAAGACAAGTAATCTTTATCTTTATTGTCAGAATTAGTTCAACTATCACTGAACTATCTAAAGCAAGAGCTAACTGATTCACAGTGTTGTTTATGCTGGGGTCTTTATTGCTTTTGTGTCAAGTAGAGCAGAAATATCAATGTTTCTCCTCATCTCGAGTGTACATGTATATTCTCTTATTCACGTGATCATCGGAGCAAAAGAAAGTTAATGAACGCCAGATGATCGAAGATACAGAACAGAACGCATTCGAATACTTTTTTTCGACCATTGTTTCTCGTAATAACCAATATTTTTTGTTAACTAGTAGTGAAGATAGGAGAATGGGGCGCAAATCACTTGGGAAGGTCTCAAGGTGTATTAAATTAAAATAGCATATCGTAAATGCATGCAATGAAGAAAAACACTAATTTAAATAATTATAAACTAATTAATTTTTGGAAAATATATTTTTCCTATGTTTCTATATATCTATCTGACTGTATGTCTATTTATATATCTTTTGCTTTATCTATCTGTATGTTTACATGTCTGCTACCTGTCGGTCTATATGCATGTGTATTTATATATTTATATATACATACATGTATGCCTACCGTCATGTCTATCTATATATCTGTATGTCTATTTATCTACCTCCGGTCTATCATCTTCATGTAAGACTGCTTGACTGCCTGCATGTCTCCACCTTGACTGCCTGCATGTCTCCACCTTCATATATCTATATGTATGTCTATTTATCTGCCTTCGGTCTATCATCTGCAAGCATGCCTGTATGTTTATCTATATATCTAGCTAGATATACATGTAAGTCTGTCTTACTTCATTACTATCTACATATCTATATGCATGTCGATAAATCTTATTAATTGTTAAAATCTGAATTGATCGTTACGCACTGGACCATTCATTTCGTGGGATAGATACGAGAAAGCGACGCATGCGTGTCAAAAGGAAAATCTTAAGATATGAATATATGGTAGTGGTAAATTTACTATTCAAATAATAGAAAGTTTGAAAGAATACGCACTGTAGAATATTGAACGAAACAAATGAATATGAATAATCTTAATAAATAATCATTAATTTAAGCCCATTAAGTACGTCAGCAAATGTTGAAACTTGTTCAGTTGGTCTTCATCGTCATCGTCATACATTTTTTTTTTTAAATCTCTGCTACCATTTTTTGAATAGAGCTCAGGTCACTACCTTTTTATGAATGAACACAAAATCGTCAAAAAGGGAGGGCGGCGAATTTATCATTATTTTCAATGTCGATAAGATCTTGTAAAGATTGCTGCGGGAACCTACTGGTTTTATAAAAGACTAATAGACTAAAATTTACATTGATTAGACAGCATTTGTGATGGTACTATGCGGTAATGTAAACTGACTTGATTCATAAACGAGCGGTTATAGAATACATTGTCTTAAGTGATATTGACTGACTATAATGAAATCTATAGGGTTTTTGTTTGATGTAATGTCGTTGGACCACGAAAACTCAAACTTTAGCATCACATTAGTAAAAAGTTAATATATTTTTGAGTTTACATTTACTGAAAATCTATTAAAGTGTATCTTACCCCGGTTCTTTTTTTTTTTGAGTAATTCACTATTATTTCTTATAAAGAGAGATAACTGATGTTTATGTACTGTATAGTGTATATACTGTAGATTTACACTGCGTGTAAGGTTTTTTATATTTTATTGATAAATCAAGTAGGTGTTTTATTATATTGTCATTTTTTAAATGTTTTATTCCTAAACATTTCTAAAACATTTTAAACATTACCAAAAGAAAAACCATTCAGTAATTTAATTACCATTTTACATCCACCTAGAATATACCTTACATTACCTTTTCTCTGAAACTTAGTACGGATACAGACCTTTTTTTTATAAAAAAAATTATTTCGCAATATATTTATATATGAATAGAAACGGATGTTACATTAGTTCGTTAGCATCAAGAATAATGTTTTATGAATACAGCCTCTCCAAAAATAAGATATTAAAATTTCTAAATTTTGAAATGAGACTCTAAAAATGAGGTTTTTTAAATATTAAAGTTAAACGTCGTAAATACTACGTTTCAAATAAAGAGCCAACTTTAAGTGCTGAATAAAAAAACAAGAAATAAATAGCCTATATCTATCTATATCTATCACACATTGAAAAATATTAAGAATTTTACTGGTTGACAGTGTTTAATACAGCATGTTACTTACATATTACTTACAAGTTCAATTTTGAAATAGAGGTAAATAGCGCTTTGAATGAAAGTATAATATTCTAATACATTTTGCTCAAAGTGTTTGAGGCTCTTATGTGGAAATTTTAACCTGAGTATCAATTAAAAGATCAAATTAAAAGAAATCTCAATTGAATTCTTAAAGTTTTATATCTATATAAGTTTTTCTTTAAAGCCTCGAAGGAAATGCACGGCAGCGATCACCACATACAATGCCGAACAATTTTTTTGCTTAGTTTTCGGAAAAATATGTACTTTTATTTGTTTCGGATTTCTTCACACGCCATTAAATAACAAAATTTCCTTTCAGGACCGTATCCGAAGGGAAACAAATAATATTTAGAAAGAAAAAGTAGATAAACCTAGAAAAATGCTTTCGAAACAATAGACCTTGTTAAATAGAAAAATCTTTCAGCGGTAAAAAGGCCGTCAAGTGTGAGTCATTTATTCTGAGTCAAGGAAATGGCAAAGTGGGAGGTATTCTTACACTTTATTGCCAGCTAGAGCAATAGGGTTCATCAAATAGAGCGCCGAACTGTAAATGGCGATGTTAGAGGGAATGCCTGAAAAATCTTCACTGAAGTCCTTTGTTCTTGGCAAGCGGATGGATTTATATTATGTACCAGAGAAATCAGGAATTCCTGTCAAAACTACGGTTATTTGCTTTTAAAGCTATCAGTGTGATGTTTGTGTGTGAGAAACGAATGGGCTGTTGGACATAAAAGATTTCGATCTTTACCAATGGATATTTGACTTTTGAAAGTGTTGTGTTTCTTTGTTAATACAGTTTCCCTAAGATTTGTAATGAGTAACCGTGTTATACAATTTGCTTTACTTGGGTTAAATTACAGCTATTCATTTAATGCAAACTTAATGCTTAATTAATCATATTATTTATTAAAATATACGTGTGTGTTCCTGCAAATTGCTTTTTTCTCATACTTAACCATGTTGTTGAAAAGGGAAGGTTTTAATTGTGAAAGTACGGTTATTTGTTTTTGTAGAAGTTAGTATACCGTTTATGTGAGAGAAACGAATATATGTAGGACATAAAAAATCGATCTTTGACCTTTGAAAGTATATTGTTTCTTCGTTTATAAAGGCTGGCAAGCATTTTGAATAGTAAACGTGTCATACAATTTGTTTTACCAGAGTTCAAGTACTGCTACTTTTTTAATGCGAACTCATTGCTTAATTAATTACAGTCTTCATTAAAATATGCTTGTCTGTTTCTGCAAAAAGTTTTTTTCCACTGCTTTTCAAAGTTGTTGAACAAGGAATTTTTTTAATTGTTAAAGTACGGTTATTAACTTTTATATCAGCTAGTATACTGTTTATGTGTCACAAATGAATATCTGTAAGACATAAAGCAATTCGATATTTGACTTTTGAAAGTATTTCGTTTCTTTGTTAGAAAGGCTCATACGCATTAGGAATGAGTGAACATGTTATACAATTTGTTATACGTGAATTAAAATACTGCTACTTATGTAATGCGTTATCGTTGCTTAATTAATTTGTCTTTATTAAACAAGGTGTTAGTATGTTTATGTTTCTGCGAAACAATATTTCCCCCCCCCCTGTTTCACCATGTTTTCGAAAAGGGAGACTTCTCCCCTGTTTCACCATGTTCTTGAAAACAGAAGATATTTACCCTGCTTCAGCATATTGTTAAAAAAGGAAGGTTTTAATTATTTAAACTGTGGTTCGCGCTTATGGAAATTAGTATACTTTTTACGTGTGAGAAACGAATAGCTGTCGGACATAAAGAATTTCGATCTTTGCCAATCTATATTTTTCCTTTGGAAGTATTTAGACACACTATAATAGTACTTCAGACACACTATAATAGTACTTCACACTATAATAGTACTTCAGAGTACTATAATAGTACTTCAGAGTACTATAATAGTACTTCAGAGTACTATAATAGTACTTCAGACACACACAGAAAATTTCGCACATATTTGAAATAAGTAAACGTATTTTACTTCTTCTTTTACTTGGATGTAAGTAATACTACTTATTTGATTCTTACTAATTGTTTAATTAATTTGTTTTATTAAAATCTTGCTGGAACATGAAATTTTCCGTTTGTTTCACTATGGCATTGATAAAAAGAAAATATTAATTGCTTCCCTCATGTAACGTTTGATCATTGCAAGCAAAGAGGACTCCTTAGTGCATTAGGGTGGATTTATGGATTAAAAAAAAATAAAATTATACGTACGAGTAATTTAAAGCACATTTTATAGAGCGAAATCGTCTCTCACCGTACTCCTTTCCACGAAGTGCTCCTAGTAGTCACAGGGGAAATACAGTACATCTAGATTTTTAACTAATAAAGACGTGTTTGAATCAAAGAAAAGCCGATCAATACGATCAATGCAATCAACAAGATCCGAAATCGGGTGCATGGGTCGGTTCTCTGCCATTTTAAAATGTGTGTATCGGTCTGTCTGTCTGTCGCCCCGCCCCCCCTAATAACGTTTGAGGGAATTGTCTGATTCGAAAGATCTCGGCGAGGACATGCCCTTTTTGATTTGAACAATTTTTTGTTCAGTTTTGAGCAGTTCAAATTTTTTTAACATAAATCATTAATTTAAATCCATTAAGTGCGTCAGCAAATGCTGAAACTTGTTAAGTTGGTCTTCATCGTCACCATCATACAGTTTCCCCTCAAATCTGTGCTTCCATTTCTTTAATAGAGCTCAAGTAACAACATCTTTATGAATGAACACAAAATCGTCAATCAGGGGGGAGGGGATTTAGCGCCGATAAGCAAAAATAAAGCAAATTAATCTCTTGGAATGAGATTTAAGCTCCTTCGAGCTTATTGGAAGGAGCTCTCAACGGGAAAATTTTTTTTATTTGAACAATTTTTATTTAATTTTGAACAGTTAAAAAAAAATACATTAGCGCCTTCAGGGGAAATTGTAATCCTAAATAAATCTGTCCTAACAGACTGATTTGCTTGGAAAATTTTGATCGAAAATATGTTACGACGTAAAACGTGTAGAGATACGAAGTTTATCCAAAAATAAAGGAGCCAATTTTCCCACGCAACTTTTTGATCTGGACTTTTAAGTGCATTGCCGAATGAACGAATGATTTGAGTGAGTGAATGAATGAGTAATTGAATATAAACCATTCAAAAAGGTATATTTGAATTAATTAAGAACCAAATATTAATGAGAAAGAGAGAGACGGCTGGATTTTCAATTTGATATTGGTGTATAAGTAAAAGTAGGCTCGTGTATTTCTAGACGGAGTTTCCTGTTGAAATACTAAAACAACACCAATGAGTTTATTTATGAGCAATTACACACACACAGAGTTAGGATTCAATCAACATGCATTTTAAAACAGTGTTGAACAATTAATAATTTCTCTTAACCAACTTCTTAAATATTTTCACTACCTTTTTTTGGTAGAATATGCAGTGCAGATATTTGAATAGAGATGAAAACTGGCATTTTATTTTCTCATTTTGCTTTATTTCATTTATATCACTTTTTATCATCATTATTTTAAATTTTTACTCCTTCATTCTTACATTATTTTTAAAAATATGACTTAATATAATTTCTTCTTCGAATGCCTAACCACAATCAATTTAAAACTAGCAGAGATAGGAATGATTTTGTTTCCTGAATATCTCAGCACCTTTTCATACTTAATTAAACTAATGGAACCCATGGGTTTTAATGAACGGAAAACTAGTAATGTCATTTCCATTAGCAAACATTTCCAGACATAGTGGTTAGCTCCTGAAGAAAATTAAATTAAATGGCGTGTGCGGTAATCTTATAATCAAATTGAATTAGTGCATTTTATTACGAGAATTAGAAAGCGGAATGCATAAACTCGTACATAGATCGGTTTTCGCTCTAGTGTTACTAATTCCCAATTGCAAAAAATAGCTCGCAGGTGTGTGTGTGTGTGTATGTATCTGCATATATAATACTGTAGTGAGAAGCAAAGGGATGTAAGTGACCCAAAAACGTTTCTGCTTAAAGGCGTTTAAAGTTTGAATCTTATGGGAGCTTAAATGTTAATTTGTTTCTAAATCACGTTGGGGTGGAACACCTGTTAGGGCAATCACTAATATAGCTTGCCACAGCATAGAATGATGCTTTCCCTATCATTTTCTCTTGCAATCTATAAATTTTTAATTTTGTCACTTACACACTTTTGCTTCTAAGGGCATGTTATATATATATATATATATCATGCCCTTAGAAGCAAAATGATGATTTTGCTTCCTGAATATCTCAGCACCTTTTCATACTTAAACTAATGGAACCCATGTGTTTTAATGAACGGAAAACTTGTACTCACTAGTTTTCTACAAGATCCTTCCCACATGTTTTACTTATATCTGTTATTTATCAAATTTTAAGTCTTCGTCAGGGCTTATATCAATTTATTGCTTTGTTTATTTTTTTTACATTCCTGTGTCACGTTCTTTGACACTTCTTACGCACAGTTATATCCTATTGCATATTTTCACCGGTATGTGCCACTGTAGTGCGCAGTTTGGAATTTCTCCTTGTTATTTTATGGCCAGTTTGCAGCGGTTAGGTTAACTCTTTTGGTTAATGTTGTGTGAGTATGTGTGTGTTGGAGTCTTTAGGTTCTTTATATAAAAGTGGATTCTTCGTTTTCTTTTAAAACATCATTGGTTGAGGATTATAACTATGTCTTTCATAGTTTAAATTATTTATTTTCAAAAACAAAATGTCATTTTAGATCTGCTATTTTGGAAATGATCTCATTGAATTAAACTGTATATTACTTATTTACGCTCATAACTACAGTAGCCCTTCCTTGTATCGCATCGGGGGACAGCAAAAAAGCAATATATATCCGAATGCGCGATATAACCGATGCCGTTAGAAATAACTCAAAAAGTACAAGTAAATTGAATGGACCTAAGCATGCCACCTGAGCATGGTGAGAAAACTATGTCAAAGGTAAAGGTAACCATTTTCTTTACAGAAAGTTCCTTTGCCTATCACTCTCCCTTTTCTCGTTAAGGGGATTGTATAATTTGGATTTTTTGAGTCAAGTGTGAATCCTTTCTGTACTAAAAGGTATCTAGAAATGGTAGTAGAATCAATCTGCAGGCATGAGGGCAAGGGAGTGGGAGGGTAATTTTTGCAGTTTTTAACTGCAACAAATTCAGAAGGAAGGAACGCATTCTGTTCCAAGGCTTTGTTCAATGGGAGGAAAAGAGCTTTAATCAGAAATGCAATATTTTTACTTTTGAGAGCTCAAACTTAAAATTTTCGGAGACAAAGAAAAGGCGCGATATATCGGAATGAACGATATAATGAGGGGTTACTGTATTACATTTTTTTCAACGTATTCTAATTTACGGTTTTCTTAATTTTAAAAGAAATTAAAAATGTGTCACTAAAAACTAGAGTTCGAGTTTCTTATATACTCATGTCACAAGCAGATAATTAAATGTTTAGAAATAAAACGAATAGAAACTATGTTTCTTTTAAAAAGAATCCAATCTTTTCGGGAAAATACATCAACGTACCTTTCTCCGTTCAATTGCACGTATTGAGGAGGGAAAATACTAGTAATTGGAGCATGGAAAGCAAAATAAAATATTTCTTCAAACTCGTTGAGTGAATTCGTGATTTTTCTTAAAACGAGATCAAAGACTCTTATGTTTTGGCTGAATGTAGAATTTGATATGATGCATTGAAAAATAAGAAATTTCTAAACAAAAAGAGTCTTATATCTTTAACTCATTTAGTATAAATATGTTGACTAGTTCTAGCTTATAAGTCAAAAAATGTGCAGAATAAATTTTACGAAACCAAAAAACTGAGCAGCACAATAAACGAGAAATATATTTTTTAAAGATTAAAGTTAATTCTTTAATTGCATCTTGCTTTTAAAAAAAATGCGCTATGTTTTTTTTTAAAACACCTTTGTTGTTCTTGGACTTATTACTGAATGCAAATCATAAATTTTAAAATCTTTTAAGATGTAAATATTAGACGTACACGTTTATATTCTAGGATACACATTTTAGATGACTTATTAAAAAAATACTACTAGAAATATATTTTGAGTATATTAAGTTCTTATGTCTTAACGCCTTTATGAGAGAACAGGATAACGTATATAATATTTGTTTTGAAATACTTGAGGTAGGTATTTTTTTAAATAATAAGAGATAATAACTTTTATTATATGTAAAAATAATGCAAATAAAAATTATTTTGTCTTGCGTGGAGATAATTCCATTACATGAGATAGTCGACGTTATCGCTTTATATCTTGCAAAGATAATGCAGACGGGGTGGTTCGAATTTACCAGACATAACTTTATCAATGCACTAAGTTTTGAGCTTTTGATTGTTATTTTCTAAGTTATTCGATTGAAATTAAGAGAGTATTCAATCCTTTTTTTTTTCTTGGTTCTGTCAATTGAAGGCACATATTTTCACAGAAATTAAAGAATTTTAACCTTTTGCTTTCTATTTTAATATTTTAGAATTTAACTAACCCTCATGCATCTTAATACAAAGCATGACATTTCTAAGACGAAATGTTTTAATTTAAATAGAGTAATGGTGTGCAAGTTGCGGGTGGTGACATTAACCCCTTGAAGTACGAGTTTTTTTTTTCGGCAAAACTGGTAAAAATTGATCTAGTTTTTTTGGTAGAAAATGAATATATAGGTATTGTATACATTATTCTTGACAGTTTCAGTTGTAGAAGATGACTGGTGAGCGGGGGGGGGGGGGGTACCAGTTATATAAAAAAATATTCTCAAGCAAATTGTAAACGGATCTCAGAGGGGCATTAGAAATAAAATAACGAGACATACAAGATCGCCCGTGTGAGACACGGGCATGTGCAAATTTTCCAGTAACGTTCGCACGCGTCAGACACGGGTAAATGCGTTAAGGGGTCGTTCATAAATGATGTCACACTTTTTTTCAATATATTTGACCCCCCCCTCCCCCCTTTGTCACAAAATGTCACACTTCAGCATACCCCTCCCCCCTCGCCCTGCGGTGGCGGGCATAGAATAGCGCCGATGTAGCTATGCATGTCGAAAGAGGCGACTAAAATAGCACTATCCGATCCGGGTGACGTAAGGCTTGCTTTGTAGCATGACTATGGCCCCGAGTCGGTAAAGCAGGTCGGCAAAGCTCTGCCAGCCCAGCCCCTATGGCTGGTGCTGGTTGTCAGTTTGTCAGAGAGTTTGTGGGAAGACAAGGAGGACAGCGCCGCAGTCGTGCCCCCTCATACTGGGGGGTAATCCGTGAAGGCCCAGATGCTATAGACGGTACGGCTGTGGATAGCGTTTCGCACATCCTTTCCCCCCCTTTGTCACGTGTCACGTTATACTACATAAGCATAAATACTTGCAGTTCAGAAACAAAGCACTATGTTACATATCACATTTACAATTTTATTTTTGAACTTTTATGACATTTATGAGCATAACTGTAATAATTATCCCTATTTAATTTTTGTAAAATAAAATTAAGGTTTACAATAAAAACAATTAGCATATAATATAATTTAAAAAATATTAATACAAAAGACTTATTGAAAACCATGTAATTTTAGAGCTTGATATAGTTTGCTCGAAAACCGTTATCCTTATTTTATGTACACAAAGTACTTAAGAGATTAAATTTCATAATAACAAAACCCCGCCTCGAAATGAATTTACATAATTGAACTGCCATCTCAGTTCATTCTTCACATAAATTTAGAAGTAATATATATATAATTTAATAAATGTGTATAAGTAATACATATAATTTTATGTATTGTATATAATTTAATAAATTTTACATCATTTTATAAATGTAAAATTTATTACATTTATAAAAAAATTTTAGCATTTCTGGCAATCTTGCTTTTTTTACTTGGATAAGCTTTTATATACGTTTGAAATAAGGTTTGATATGCCTCATCTTTATCCATTTTGAAGGTGAGAGAAAACTAAGCAACGATAGGGGTGGGGGGGGGGGGAGGTACGAAATTTTAAATTAGCAATTAGCTCTCGAAAGAATAGTCTCTGTTGGTGCAAGTGCGAACTCACATACAGGCCCGCCCTTTCATGTATTTCAAAAGCCATTAGACAAACAATACCACACTATCTTAGGGGAATCAAATCCAACGATAAAACTTATTTCTAGACTAAACTAAAAGCAAGCTTCTCGAAATCTATAGGAGCTCAAAAGTTGACAAATTCTCTAAAAATCTAGGCGACAGGCAAAAGAGTAAGGAGCTAGCTCCCATGTGAGTATTGAATGGGGGGGGAGGTGATAGCGGAATATACCCCTCCCCCTTCACACATTTTGATATATAAATGAACCCATTTAGAAAACAGGTATCAGTAAACAGCTTCCCAGGTGATACTCCCAATTTACCAAGTAGATCATCCAAGTGATGACAGCTCATTTAAAAGAACTGCTGAATAATCCTCGTGTTTTTTTTTTTTTTGGCACCAAAACTGAATATCTAGTCTGGACTTGGTATTTATCGAGCCCTGTTTTAACTGTTACGCAATCTCGTCGAGTGTGGTAGTTGTAATGCACAAGAAAAAAAAGCAAGGATGTCCACTAATACGCCATAAATAATTATTTTTATCTTAGAATTTAGGTAAAAGAAAAGTTTGAAATTGAATCCTACCGCTTGTGTTATATCAAAACGACTTGCTTAAAAAATGAATGAAATAATACTATTTATTTTAAATTGGTATTAAGTCAATTCGTGTAAAAATGTCCACGCAAAAACAGAATTGGGTGGTATCGTACTGTCTCGATACTTTTGCTCATACGTGTGGATTTTATCAAAATAGTTATGAAAGGAAACCAAAGATGACATAATGCTTCTTTTGGGTTCAGCTGCTTAATTTTGATATTTTTCTCGTAAGATTGTTAGAAGTCGGTAAAAATGATCCGTGTTACTTTGTCTTAAAAACCTAAACACCCAAGATTTCCTTTTAACCTTTATCTAAAAGATAATTTAAACCTTAATCAGCATCGATGTTATCATTATAAAATCAATAAGGATATAACCCAAATTTTAAAATAAAAACAAAATATTAAATTTGCTGATGTTAAATACTTTTACTTTAACCAAAATGTGTGATGTCACACTTGATACCCCCCTCCCCTTGTCACAAACTGTCACAATTGCTAGAACCCCCTCCCCCCTCAAAGCGTGACATCATTTATGAATGTCCCCTAAGAGGTTAATATCACACCCGCAACACGCACGACATTAATGTTGTAACCGCAACAAGTGACTGTTTATTCTTTTTTATGAAAAGCCTTTTTTTTTTTTTTTTTGAAGAGACTTGATACTTAAATCAAGATATCGTTAAATACATTAAAAAAAAAAACATAAATGCTAAAATAATTTCATTGTTGTGCAAAAATATGCATACAAATTTCACACCTGGAACAACTGATTGAGAAAGTTGTTCCGGGGGAGTTGAAAAACCATATGTTAATTCTATATGGGGTGCGAGACATGGCGAAACTTATCTGGTTTTCCCAATTCCTTTATTAAATCTTATAGTCAACTTAATAAATTTTGATTTTAAAGAAAGAATTGAAATTTTATAGTAAGAAATGACATTTTTAATCTTGATGTAAAAACATGCCGCGAGAACCCTGTCTACTTATTGTCAGGGCTTGTTTTTACATACAATTTCAAAGTATCTATTTCGTAGACTAAAACTCTTCCACTAGTTTTAAAGTAGGTACGAAGATGCGTAATCACATCACAATATATAAATTAAGTTTATTAAGTACTTGAGATGTAGGTATTCTAGCGAAAAACAACCAATTGCAATAAAGTCAACTACGGATGTTTGTACAAACATTATGATCTAGGACAAATCGTTATCAGCAGCAAATTTTTGGTTATAAAATAAGAGTTTAAAAGTATCTAAATTGTGTGTGTTGAGGAGAAAAATGGGGTAAAATCTGGGACTAATCTCTACCAACAGCAAATTTCGGTTACAGAAAACGAATAAAAAGGTATTTAAATTGTAAATTGTGAGGGAGCAGGATGAGACAATAGCTTTAAAACTGGAAAGCAAAATGGAAAGCCAAAAAACTGATTCTTTAGTAATAAAATATATTTTACTTAAATACATATATATATACTTTTTGTAAATAACCAAATAAGTCGAACAGTATTATTAACTTTTTTTTGTAAATAATACTTATAGCAAATTCACATATATCTACTTTAAACGGGAACATTGTTTTTTTTCTACTGTTTTATCTGGCATTTCTAAGAATAAAAAAGCATGATTAAACAACAAACACTGTATATTAGAAACAAATAGTTTTGGAATGGATAATAAATATTTTAATGATGGTAAATTTTCATTTTCGTTCAAATAACTCTTATGTTTTAAAATATTTTAGTCTAGTAAGTTATCTTAGTTGGAAGCGAAAACGCAAAATTATCTTCAGGAATCAGAACTTTTTTCTTCTTCTTCTTTTTTTTTTACATTAAACTCAAGGACATGAAGCTTTTCCCGGGTAACAATGTTTTCTTTAAGCCTTATTAAGAAATTACTTCTGAATTTGGAAAAGTACCAAATGTGTGGGTTCTTGAATGATAAGCTGCATTTAAATACTATCCAATGATAACGTATTTAACCATAAACAAAGCACTTTGTGTTCGAATAGGATTTGTATTCATTTTCTAAAAGCAAATTGTTATTAATAAAATTTAACGCAAACACTGTGTGTTTCACGTATTATTTTTATTTTTAAAAACTTAATGGTAAAATACATTTAAAGCAGAAATTAACATTACCGTATTTTTTTCGAAAACACGATTTTTTTTTCCTTCTTCGACTTCTTCGATTGTTAAGATGTGGTCTAGCCTATATGCAAGGAATGACCTATCATATTTTTTTTTTAATTGTTTCACATTTCTTTTCAAGCGGTGACAATGTTTTAAAGGATTAATCCTATGAGACATCCAGATGCATTTCATGCAGTTTATTAGTTCCTAGATCCATTACAAAAGAACTTTTAAACTGGGATAATTGCTTTTCCTTCTTTAATGTAATTAGGGTTTACTGTCAGAGACTCAAGGAAAATATGAAATGGATTTCCAAGCATTCTTTTGAATTCCTTCGTCTAAAGCCCATTATTTCCAAACAATTCCGAGATTTTGAACAAATGAAGAATCTTTTGTTATTTAGACATTTATATCAATGATTTCGGAATGGTGTCAGATGCAACAGATATGCATTAAAATTTGTTTTTAATATGTAATTGCTCTGAAAATCGAAAAATAAATAAGCTGGATGAAAAAATATGTATATAAAGAAGCTTGAATACACTTATTCAAGCTAATACGATCACTGAAAATAATACGCTTAAATGAGCCTCAAATTAACAAGAAGTTCCGTCTGGAACAATACGAGCCTACTTTCCCGTATACGACACCCAACTTCAAATTTATAATCTAGCTATCTCTCTCTTTTTCTCGTTTAGCTTTAGTACTTAATTGCTTCAAATATACTTTTTTTAAACGGATAATACATATTCATTCACTTATTCATTTATTCAATCGCGTATTTATTCATTTACTTATTTTTTTCATTCATTCGCTCATTGATTCAGTCATTTGTTCATTCATTCGTTCACTTATTCATTTAATCATTCATTGAAAAATATTTTTGAAAATCCTGATCAAACAATTTCACAGGAAAATAGTCTCGTTGTTTCTATTTTCTAATTGTACATGTTCTACCTTATAAGATCTTTCCGATAAAGTTTGTTCCAAGCAAATTCCAAGCATTGAAAGAGTTTACATAATTGCTTCATGTTTGCCAATAGACGCTAATGTTAAAATTTTTGAACTGTTCAAAATTGAACGCAATTGTTCAAATCAAAAAGTAAAATATGGAAATGAGATGTCCTCGCCGAGATATTTCGAATGCAAAAAGATTTTTTTTCAAATCGGACAATTTGTTCAAAAGTTAAAGTTATTGGGGGGGGGGGGGGCAGCCAGACGCTTGTTCACCATCTCAAAACCCTACTTTCAAAATTTTTATTTTTCAATCTTTATTTAATTATTTAATTTATTTTTGACTTTTCTTGATTTCTAACGATATTGTCACGATAAATTAACCTTCTTTCATGCTTTATTGTTTTTTTTTTTTTTTTTTTTCACTTTAACGGGAAATGAGGCTAAGAACGGGTTTGCTGTGACTTTCACGGAAATTTCTTTTATATCCTTGATATGAATATTACCACTCGTCAAACATTCTTAATATGAAGTAAATACTTATTTGAAAAATATATATACAGTACAAAAATAATGATTTTAAACCGGGGCGAACTAATTAAATGTGTTGTGCTGCCAGCGAAGCCTTAAAATGCTGAAACATATTGATAAGCATTTTATTTGTTAACGTAGGTAAAATGTCAGCAACATGTTAGGTCAACAAAGTCTTTGCTCCCTTGGCGCGATCAGCGCCAGAATATAACAGATTTTCCCATGAGACGCACTTGCAATTTTGTTTGAATTGGTTGACTTTTGAAATGTACATTCAGCGGGAAAAAACGTTTGATGGTTCCACCTCCCTCGGAGCTAATGGCGCCAAAATCAGCACCGCCTCATATCAGGATATATGTGTGTACCGAATTTCATTTAATTCTATGCATTACATCTTCAGTTACATCGCTTACAAAAAACAACTAATAAAGTGTTTAGCAGTTACAATCGCTTTGCAGAGAATGGTGCCAAAATGTAATCAGCACTTGTTCCTATTGAGGTCTGAGTGAATACCTAATTTTGTTATGACCTCTCGAGATATAGCACTTATTTTTATCGAGAAAAGCTATTGGTTGCTTCGCCCCTTCAAATGAATTCACACCAAAACCTACTCTGAACCAGTTTCTATCAGAGTCCATGTGTACACCAAACTTCATTCGATTTCATGCATTATAGTATTTTTTTTTTGAGTTATTGCTACACAGACACAGTTTCTAACAAGTATGTTGTAACCATCACGAAAAGCTCTTCTAAGTCCTTCTTATGAATGTTAATACTCGACAAAAATCCCTATTATGATACAAATCCTTATTGGAAAAAGATAATAAATAAATAAAAAGAATGATTTTAAACAAAGAGAAACAAGTTAAAAGGTTTTCCCATTAACGAAGCCTCAAACTGCTAAAACTATTAAGAATTGCATTTGTTAAGTTGTTGGTCAAACGGCAACAATACACTGCAATACAAACCAAAGTCTCTGGTCCTTTGGCGCGATTGGGGGCAGAATATAATTGCTTGAATTGTTGGATTCTCGATGTATACACTTAGCGAGAAAAATGTTTTATTCCTCCTCACTCCCTTGAAGTGAGTAGCTGCAATATTTAATCAACATTACTTCTTATCAGGATGTGTGTGACTACGGAATTTCGTTCAATTCTGTGTATTTCGTCTTGAGTTACAGCGCTGACAAAGAACTGATAAAAAGTTCGATATCTCGACTCCCCTTGAAGCGAAAGGCGTAAAAGTGTAATCCGATCTTGTTCCTGTTGAGGTCCACTAGTGTGCCAAAATTTTAGGAATTATTCCATAACTTCTGGAAATATAGCACTCACGCTAATCGAAAAAAAAAAAACACGCTCGACTGCTCCCGTCAACTAAGTAATCAGAACCAGTTTCCATCAGAGCCCCTGTGTGCACTAAATTTCGTTCGGTTCCATGCATTACATTTTGAGTTACAGCTATAAAAAAAAAAAAAAAAAAAAAGAAGAAAAACATACATATACACAATCGGCCGTTTTCTAAAAGTGGTGAAATTAGGTTTAGCACACCTGAAAACGTGTAAACCTGTCAAAATTCGAAAATTTTTAAGAATCCATTCTATTTTTGTATATATCATAGTAAGCAAAGTAGAACTAGTTATATTTTTTTTTTACTTTCTAGGAACCGTTCATAAATGATGTCATGCTTTTTTCCGATATATTTGACCCCTTTCCCCCCTCTGGCACAAAATGTCTCACTTCAACGGACCCCCCTCCCTCCATTGTCACATGTCACGCTCTGTTGTATAAGCCTGATGCCACACTTCTTGTTACCCCCTCCCCTTGTTACACTTTGTCACAATTTCACGAACCCCTCCTCCCGCCTCGAAGCGTGACATCATTTATGAATATGGGGGGTAAACTGTTTTCATTCTTCATGTTTATAAGATCTTTTTAAAACATATTATTTGCTTTAGAAAAGACGTGAATATTTTAGAATGTACATTCATAATTATTATGTCGACAGGGTGGCGTAGTGGTAAGGCGCAAGTCTCGTACGCCCACGATCGCAGGTTCGAACCTGGCCCAATTCGGTGGACTTTCAAGATGCATCGTTTGCGCCTATGTCGCATGATTGTGCGGCATGTTAAAGGTCCCTTGAGTATCCGTTTGGCTTGCATACTCTCGGCTAAATTAAATACCTAGTGCAAGTCTCATCAAATGAGAGCTCAGGTACCGCCATCTAGGGGAAACGGATCGTCCAAATTCTCAGTGGCAATTTTATCCACCGACAGTATTGCTACTTGAAAAAATGGATGCCGATTACCTGGGTACGCACTAGGTCTGCAAAGGTTAATGACCATATGCAGTCCCAGCAGAAAAAAAGAGAGAGAGAGCGAGAAACATTCATAATTATAAGATGTCGAATCCTTAATCGTTTTGCAAACTTAGGGGGAGTAGGAGATATACGTATACCACAATAATAAAAAAAATGTTTTCTTAATTAGTTATTTGCTGCTTTATAAATAAGCAAATAAATACAAATGTGTAATTTAGAATGGGCAAGTGTACCAAAGAGTGAAAATTAATGATGAAAAGTTATCACCCTTTACCCAGTAATATATCCGTGGTTACATAATCAATATGCAAATTCCGAATTCCTTTTGCATTTAATAATAAGGAAGCGAAATTTGTACTTCATTCCCTTCTTAATGACATATAATACATCTTGAAGGAAACTTCGCACTGGGTCTTATCATAAGACAGTAAAATGAATGAAAAGCGTAATATTATTCCTAAATCTCCCGAAGTTAACTGCTAAAATATGTATGAATTCATTGTAAAAGTAGAAAGTAAGATTATGCAAATGGTACATTCGCATCAATGAGATAAGACGTCCTTTTTGATAGATATTGCTCGCTTGACGCTGGAGCCAAATTTACAAAGCACCTTCTTTTAACGTTTTCATGCATGAAACCGAATTTAATTATGTATTTCTTGGTCTCTACTTTATTCAATCGTGGGAATAAGTGAAATAGTATGTATATATAATGTTTAAATGATTTGAGAAGCTTCTTGGTTTAATATTGTTTGTTTCTAAAATAAATATTTAGTTCATCTACTTACGCCATAAGTACACGAATATGCTGTAATTTCAACAACACTTCAAGAAACATTTATTATTTTTTTCTGACAATACCTTGCTCTGTCTAAAGTTTATGCATTATGAATGAATGTTGCAGATGTTTAATTAGAAATTTATTTTAATATGTTACTACTACACTGTAATGCTTGAGACTGAAAAAAAAAAATGACGGTGGCCAGTGGCGAGAAAACCCAAAAACGTTAGTCGCCACTTAGACACTGTTGGTCGCCACCTCGAATCATGTTGGAAACTAATCTCCCCTCCACAACAGATGCCTCATTTTGCATGCAAACATGTACATACTATACCTTAAAATACACTTTGTCACAAAATTATACAAAAGTCGTATTTAACAAGAAGTTCCGTCTAGAACTATACGAGCCTACTTTCCCGTATACACCAAATTCAAATTTATAATCTAGCTATCTCTTTCTCTCTCTTTCTTATTTATCTTTTGTTCTAATTATTGAAAATATACCTTTTTCAACGGTTAATACATATTCATTCAATCGCTCATTCATTCTTTCCTTTATTCAGCCATGCATTTACTCATTCATTCGTTACCTCATTCAAGTGTTTATTCATTCATTTACGCATTCATGTATTTATTCACTCATTTATTTATATTTTCATTTATTCAATAATTTATTCATTCATTCTTTTCCTCATTCCTTTATTCATTGATTTATTCTTTCACTCTTTGTTTTAATCATTCATTCATTATTTCACTCATTGAGTCACTGAGAAATATCCTTGAAAATCCCGATCAAAAAATTTCATAGCAAAATAGGCTCGTAAGTTCTGGATAAACTTTCTATTTCTACATGTTCTACGTTACAAGAGCTTTCCGATAAAGTTTGTTCCAAGCAAATCGGTCCGTTAGATCAGGATTTATATAGGGCTGAAATTTCCCCGTAAGCTCTGTGTTAATTTTTTGAACTGTTCAAAAATGAACAAAAACTGTTCAAATCAGTATTTCACGCCGAGAACTCCTTTCAATAAGCTTGCAATAGGAACTTGGCTCTTGTGCCCAGAGTTTACAGAATTTGCTTCAATTTTGTCCATAGGCGCTAATGTTAAAATTTTTTGAACTGTTCAAAATTGAACAAAAAATTTTTCAAATCAAAAAGTAAAATATAGAAATGAGATGTCCTCGCCGAGATCTTTCGAATGCAAAAAGAATTTTTCCAATCGGACAATTCGTTCAAAAGTTATTAGGGGGGGGACAGACCGACAGACCGACAGACAGACCGACAGACAGACAGACCGACAGACCGACAGACACACTTTTCCCCCATCTCAATACCCTACTTTCAAATTTTTTATTTTTCAATCTTTATTTAATTACTTCACTTATTTTTGATTTTTCTTGATTTTTAACGATATTTTCACGATACATTAAGCCTTCTTTCATGCTTTATTATTATTTTTTTTTACTTTTACGGGAAAGTAGGCTAAAAAATATAAAAAATTACAAGCCTTTTCCAAAAAATTAACTTTATCATCTCCGTTGCTTACTATAACATGAAAGTTGTCTTCTAATATTAAAAAAATAATAATTTTCAAGAAGTATTTCAAAAAAGGTTGTTTTTTTTTTCATTTGCGGCTATAATTGATCGCCATTATTAACGGCCAAGTGATAATTAAAAAAGCTTCAAGTCGCCAGTTTTGGCGACCGACATGACATTTTGTTGTCGTTCAATAAAGCTTGTTCGTCGCCAATGGCGATTGGCGACCGGTAGTCTCGACCTTTACTATTCTGTAAAAAAATCTAGTTCAACTTTTTCACAACAAAAAAAAAATGTAAAAGTGGGGAAATTTAGCTACATCCAACATTTGGTACTAAGGCAAACCATTATAATGGTGCAGTTTCACCAGTTTCCCAATGAACATGAAACTGGGAACCAATGTGGTAGTTTAATTTTAGTATTAAATGTTAGTTGCGGCTTAATTTCCCCATTTATTTTTCATTTTTTGGAGAAAGGTTGAATTAAAGTTTTTTAGTTTTTTTACATTTTTTTGTCAAAAGATAGTTACGTAGAGGCAATAAGTGATTGTGAAAGATTTAAGTACAAAACAAAACCCAATTAAATAAACTATAAAAAAAAAATGAATAAATAAAACAGCGTATGCTTTTTCAATAATTTTACGCTTTATTCGATTTGTTTAGCATATAACGAGTCATCTGATCCACTGACATTGAGATCTAAATATTTTCTGAAAAAAAACAAAACGAAAAAAAAAGCACAGTTCGAACCAAGAAATGTTGACATTTGGACGCTTCTGCGCATGGCAGAAAAGAAAAAATGCATTCGAGTTTTAGGGACGTTCGTTTTGCAGACGCGTTTATTTAGTAGCGAATCAGAATGATTGGTTCTTTGTTAATTGCAAGCAACTTAATTTATAAACTGACACAGATTAGCAGTTCGGAAGAAATCAAGTATGCTAAACGAACTAAAACGAGAAGAGAATGCGGCACATTCCTTATAACAACAGTTCCTCTCTTAAACATGAATGGGTTCTTCTTGGAACTATACCAGGCCCTGGTTGATCGTACAACTGTACAGTGGTACCTCGAGATACGAGTACCCTGACAAACGAGTGATCTGAGATACGAGCGATGTCGAGCAGCGAAGTTTTGCTTTGAAATACGAGCGACATTTGAGATACGAGGAACGGCCAGCTGTGACGCCACGGCCCACCAGTTTTCTGCGCCTGCGCAGTAAATTGCTTTGGTTGATGGTAGAACTGTAATTGTAAATAGAAAAGAATGTACTTATCATTTTTCGTCGAAAGAGAGCTAGATAGAGGCAATCAATAAGTGATTTGAGATAATAAAGTACAAAACTAAATCCAATTAAATAAACCAGAAAAAAAAAATAAAACAGCGTATGGTTGGCAATAATTTTCCGAAATATTCGCTTTGTGTTTAGTAGATAACGAGTCAGCTAAACCAATGACATTGTGATCTAAATATTTTCTGGAAAAAAAGCAATACGACTATATATATTTTTAAATTGCATGTGATGGTAAAAAGTTTCAGAATAAATGGATTGCCAAGCTTAAAAAAAGTTCAAAAATACCACCCTCCCACAAATTAACTCACGAATTGTACATAAGTATTTTTAATTACACTCATTTAATGCTAATTTTGGCTAAAGAAAGAAATATTACTTTGCAACTTTTTGTAATAGAAATGAGGATTTATGCTACCGTATTTTGAGAGCGAATGCGTAGATCTTTTCAAAATTTGAGAAGTTGTGGGAATCCGTGATTAATGATAACATCACCTCTGTTGCTGGCTAACATTAAATATTAAGGATGGGCATTCAAGACTACCCTCTCTCAGACAAACACGACTTTGCTTCCAAATAATTATTTAATAGCATTAAAGTGCGAAATAAAGGTTTTTTAAAGGAAAACTAACACAAATTAATTTCAAAAATTTATAAATGTAATACATAACTATCTTAAAACTAGGCAGGGTTAAACATAATTACATTAATCCGTAATTCTTTTATAGTTTTTTATTTTCAAGGAAAAAGAGAAAAAGGGATTACACATAAATATTTACTTTATTAAACTCTGTTTTCTTATCATTAACCAAAGAAAAAAAAATCTTAATCTGTGGAAACAGCAGAACGTTTTTAAGCTTGCTAACGGTAATATCAAAGACGCAGTATTTTCTTGTGTGAGGAAATATCACTTTGGGGTTATCTCAAGACATATTTTCTGAACTTGGAAAGGTGCCAGTTGGGAACCCATTTCCACACCCTCCTAATGATAAAATGAATTTAAATCTTGAACCATGCTAACTGATCTCACTAGAAGTAACGATTTTTTTCACCAGTTCATTTTCATTCTTTCATTTTCTTATATTACATCACAATTTAGGGAGCTTTTGAAAAATCATTAAAACATAATTTGAAAATTAATTTGGTCTACATAGGTAGAACACAATCTTTTGTTCATATTTACTGCATATTTTAGTAAGTATTTGAAAATAAACATGCTATTGTTTTAAATAAAGAATAATATGAACATATTATGTGTTTATAAAACATCTAATATGTTTAATAAACTAGTCTTTTTTTTCATATAAGACATAATTTTTATGTTTTGAAAAATTTAAACGTGTGCAAGTTATTCTTAAAATAGTATAACATATTCATGTAAAACTAGTAGGTTAATTGATATTTAATTACAAAATTTGCACATTAAATTATGCTTTAATATATTAAGTTAAATTATAAAATTGCAGAATATAAGAAAATTGGTATTCCTTTTAAGTATTTTATCATTTGCTATACAATAGAGATAATCAGAAGCGATAAGAGGAAATAAGAAATCTACGATGGAGCTAAAACACGATTTTGTAATTAGTGTTTGATTTTGCAAATTAAAATAAAACCGAGTGTTAGAAAACATTAATTTCCTTACCTGTGCTCATATAATATAATGTTTTGTCAATTCATTAAGTTGAGTTGTGTTATGAATGTGAAAAGAGTACAATTGTCATTCAATTGCAATCACTGCTGGAACCACTAACTGCACTATAATGGAATTATGAATTATGATTACTTCTCTTAAATAAACTTCAAACCATTTATTACTTGACTTTTACAAACCAAATTTAGATATATTAAGATGAACATATACAGGATGAACCCTATGGATTGAAAGCCCATCTGATTTTGTTATATATTGTAGCCTTAAAATTTTTGATGTTTTTAAATGCTTTACTTCATGTTTTCTAACCCTAAAAGTAGGCGTATATTATCTTCGTTATGACCAACATTTACCATTGTTTATGATTAAAGAGAGTGAGTTAAAGATTATTTAATTAACAACGTAAATGTATTTGCTTATCGTGAATAAGCGCGCCATGCAGTCGTTCCTTCATTAAAATATTTGACTAGACACGAGGAACCATCAATGCTCGATATTAAATTATAAATATAAAACTTGATTAAAATCTCAACATTCTTTGCTTCATGTCGCCTGACATAACGTAAATTTGCACCCTGATTAGCTTAAAGCAATATAAAGTTTAGTTTATTAGTAATACTAATTTTGTTCCGTTATACATTACTAATGTCTTTTAAACCAATTTTATTTAGCTTTTTGAAGAAATCTTTGTTTAAACAGCTTCTATCAATGTAAGAGCGCACATCAAAAAATAAAAGATAGCTGTTAACCCATCCCTTTTTGTCAAATTTAATACAGTAAGGAGTGAAAATAATGACCCGGTTTTGAAATTGAATAAAAAAATTAATACAATTTGAGACTTAATCTTTTTGTATTTTGATCCCCATTTGTTACATTAAATTTTGAATACCACTTCAGCAAGATGGCGGCCTTCAGCAGCAATACACTGATGCAGTCTATTCTTCCACGCAAAAGAGCTGTTCGTGTGCATTTCAATATTCTGCGCAATGTTACGGTCCCTAGTGGAAGCCTTTTTCTGTGGAATAATTTAAAAGCGATAGTTTGAAAACATCGCCCCCAAACTTTACAAGAGCTGAAGAACCGAGGAAATATCCCCCATACTCCTTCAAATGTGCAGAAAAGTTTCCAAAACTTCAGAAACAGACTGCATCAGTGTATTGCTGGTAAAGACCGCCACCTTGACTAAGTGGTAATCAAAACCTCATGTAAAAAATGGGATTATGTACCGATCAAAATAAAAAAGTTTTGAGTCACAAATTGTATTAGTTTTTTTATATATCCTCTCAAAACCGGGTCACACTTCCGCTCCATCATGTATAAAGTTTTCAAGATAATTCTAATAATTCTAAATAATAACGAACTCATTGTTATTATCCTCCACAAAACCCTTTAAGTACCCTGTGAATTGTTTGTTGAAAGTTAACTGGTTTTGTTAAATATTGTAGCCGCAAAAATTTTGCAGCTTTTAAATGCTTTACTGCATGTTTCCTAGCGCGAAAAGTAGAAGATATTGCTTTCTTTATGACTAAATAAAGAAAAAAAAAACATTGTTTAAGATTAAAGAAGAGGAACTGAGTTAAAGATTACTCAATGAATTGAAATTTATTGTATATATATGTAATATGGAAAAATCCTTTGTATCCTTTGTCAGGCTGTGATATGGAGAAGTCCTTTGTCTCCTTTGTCTGGCTTTTTCCATATTAAACTTGACAGCTCAGGGTTGTCCCACTCATAAATTTCTCTAACGCGTTACCATATATGGTCATGCCTAAGCTCAATGTGGTTTCCCTCATTAATTCCCTCCAGACTATTTTTTTCCCCGTAGACTTAGGCCAGCCCCTGTCTACGGCATTAAAGCCAATAATATATTTTATTTTCCATATGGCCCTCCTATTTAAACCACGTGCCATCACGTGGTGTAGGGAATGTTGTCTGCAGTCTAAGAGATTTTCCCCCATATAAATACGACTGCCCGAACGAAAATCGGGGTTCTTGCTTCTTGAAACGTGCTGATGACTTCATGTCCTTCGTTCCAACAATATTAATGTTATGATAGTTGTGTGTTAAAATGTACCAATAAAGAATTGCAACGAAGCCCTGTGCCTCGTCTTATATGGGTCTTAGCTGCCACAGCTGTAGAAGATAGAACGGGACTGCCGTTCTTACATATATATATGGTCTTGGGTCTGTCTAGGGTAACAATTATAACAGTATAATTTCGATGTCACGTTAATATCGAACACAATCATCGTACGTCATCCGTCGTTTCTTCTCATTGTCTGTATGCCTGTCTAGGGTAACAATTATACAATTGTGGTGTTTGTGCAAGGACATCACTTGCACAAACACCCCCTTTATTACAATGGACGAACACAGTACATTAAAAATATAATAAACATTGACATCGAACACAATCATTGTACGTCATCCCCCGTTTCTTCTCATCGTCTCTATGCCAAGGTGCCAAGGATCTGCTTCCGCGCTGCCGCGTCACAGCGTAAGTCTCAATAACAGTCCGCGCGCAAAGTATATAGTTCAGTTAGTAAGTTAGAGTAAATTGGGAATATTCCCATATATATATGTATAGATATATTTATATATAATAAAATATATATATATATATAAGCATTGAAAAATAAATAACTCTTTAATCCCTTTTTTAATTCAGTTTCGATTTTAAAACACAAAAACTTAAGTGACCAACATACAATTGTTGATACTTTATGTATTTTCCCTTTCTCTTTTTGTTCATGAAGCCAAAGAACTTACGTAACGTAAGCAAATTCTGCAAGAAGGGACCAATTAAAAAGCGGTTGCATTCTCAAGTGTTCGATACACAGTTCGATAAATTATTTAAAGCGATTTCTCAAGGACTCGCCGGGGATTCATGAAAAGTACATAGTGTAGATAAGACGTTGATGTTTTGTGTTTTCTTCTTGCTTTGTTTGGAATGGGTATTTCCCATGTTGAAGCTTCGAATAAACAAATCATGCCTTGAATTTCGGCCAATATTGATTTACAGAAAGACATTTTATTAAAGGTACGGCTGCTCGTAACTGTTATATTTCATATATAATATCCATTTTACCTAGCCAACCTATCCATTCATTTTTCACAAGTCAAATAGAAACTACTTTAAAAAATAGTATAAAAAACTAGAAAGATGAAAAGCTAGAACAAAGAAATTCGATATTTCGTTTTCCCAAAAGAATAAAATATTGAAGTAGTGATACGGATTTAGATGTTTCGTCTTAGAGCTTTTGAATTACCTGTCTATAAGTTTTGAGTCACATGAGAAGCAAAATATCCTTCTATTTGTCAGAACCGAAAAATTGATTGACTTTTTTCAATTTCAGAAACGATATTCTGACCAGCTTCAAGGGCTATTTTTGGAATTTTGAACGCTTTTTGAAGTATGGAGGTTTTTTAAAGGCAAAAGTGTCAAATAAAGCTGACTATTGGATTACTTTCCGATGGTAAAATCGTGAAAGAAACCTTGTTAAATCCAATCTGGAGTCTTATTTTTTCCCATACACGTTGCTATTTTTCTACAAGTTTGTGGCAACTTTTGACCATACAACTCGTTGACCATATTTGTCACTTAAATTCTTACATTGACATTTTCTACTGGAGCAATTTGCCAATTATCCCCATTAAATGCTAATCTAAAGTAGAAAACAAAATACTCAGAAATGTGAAAGATTTACTGGAATAAATTTCAATTGAACGTTAATGGCATATTCCATCTTTGAGACTGTATTAGCAATAAAAGAACTGACTAAGAAAATTTATACTCTTTCTTTCAATCCAAAATACTCTTGATTAATAGGTAAAAAATGAAGATAAGTTTCTTCAATTTCTGTAAAAGGTTTAAACTTCATGGACTATTTCTTTGTGCGCGGATCGTTTTCTTAAAATATATAAAACCGTTTTATAAGTTATAAGGTTTTAGTAAAACATTTTCTTTTTGTGAGTGGTTCGAGTCTTATGGGAAAGTATATTTACATAGTAAAATTTATTATTTATTTTTCAGTTGATTTCATTTTTTATATATTTATACGCAACATAATTAGTTTTAACCAATTGAAAACAAAACTAAACAGTGTAATATATCATATCTTAAAAGAAAACTTAAAATAGCTAGACAGAACTACAGAAAGTTTTTTAGATGAATGTTTATTGCTTAAATTAATCTGACGTTAAAGTAAAAATGCAAACTTCATTAAAAAGAAAAAACCCTAGCAAGTATTTTTGTGTTAGGTTATTTGAAAGGATAAGAAAAATTTTAAAGCATTCAAAAATTCTGAAAAAAATTTTTAAAAAAGGAACAATACAAAAACGATATGCTTTGTGACGCGATCCAGAAACTCTAATTTTCATGGTAGAATTCAAGCACCATTAGCCACAAAAAGTTGTGAAGGTAAGGATATAAAATTCAAATGTGAATTGCAAAACGATGTATGGCATAATTTTAGATTTCTTTAAATTATAAATGCAGTATCATTCTTACAAATTTAATAGGAAGCAATATATGCGCATCTCATTATGAATTAAAAAAATGAAAAATAGAAATGCATGCGATGCTTTCTCTATAGAAAGTATATTCTCATACTGAGAAGAAACTTAAGTGATTTAGAAAGAAAAAATAAAAACGAATTCCCTTACGGGTTTTATTCATCGTTTTTAGGAGCGGAAGAATAAAAGCGCAGAAAACGAGACATTAACTGAAATAGATATGTGGTGTGTTTGAAATTAAGGCTACAGTATCCGAAAAGTTTAACTGTAATGATAAGAGCTCCGATGACAATAATAATAATTGGGAAACGAAAGATATCAATTAGAAATGTTTTTTAGTGACAACAGCACTGAACAATTTTGTGGCACAAATCGATTTGCCATCTACTAAGTATGGTGCTTAATTTTACTCTGATTTGGTATATTCTTACGTATGTTGCACCAGAAAATAGTAAAGCTAAGCACAGTGTTTTGTAACCAGACAATTAGTAACAATTCATATATTTTTTTCTTTTTTTGTGCAACGTATCGGAATTTTTTTGTGAATACAAAGAACAGGGTTTAATTCAAATAAAATTTTAAAAACCTAAATGGAACTATTTATTTCGTGTATTTTTCCCTCTAAAATAATCATTAAGGTAGGGGGGGGGGAGAAATAATGGGTAATGGGACATATACAATAGGGTTAAACTAAAAAATCACAGTTTGTGTAATAGAAATGCAATTCTGCCGGGAACATTCCATTGGAAATGACAAATAAAATCTCAAAAACTTACACCAACCGGTTAGTATCTTTTACTGCTGAAAGTGAGGCAAAGTTCCAGAAAGTTAAATTTAATTTTAGAAATTGAAAAAAAAAAAAAAAAACAGATAAGGTTTAAATAATTTTTGACGTTTGTAATTTTTAGTCGTGGAACTGTTTGTATATATAATTGAATGTGGCTATATAATGCAATTCTTGTTACTTGTTTCCTTTAAAAAATGCTTTAAGTAGCCAAAGTTAAACACCTTTTGTAAATTTTTGTTACGAGTTATAGAAATTGTTAGAGACTGTACATTCAAAGATCTTTAGCATGAAAAGTTCAATGCACTTTTGTAGATAACGACCGATATTTGAGTTTAAATGTGCAATTCAGTTGCCAATTTCAGTCAATATGGCGCATTATTCTGAAAACACAATTGAAGGGCTTCGGGGAGAAACGAGTCTGTTTTTTGTTAAATTGAGTTTTCAGTGCATACAAGTAGTTTATTAGAGACATAATGCATATGTGATATCATTCAGGCAATAAATATGCAGACAACTTACCCATTGATGACGCTTCTGACGAGCAAAAATGACAGAACAGAAGCCGAAACTTCAAAAGCGTAATTTAGAGATAGAATTTAGTAAACGTATAATTTAGAGATGTGTGACGTTGAGCTTTCAGTTCATACAGGTAGCTTATTATAGACATAATGCATATGCGATAACTTTCAAGCAAGAAATATGCATACCACCCACCCATTGGTGACGCTTCTGACGAGCATGAATGATCAAAACCTAGAAGTTAAAGCTTTAACGGAGCACTGTAAGCCCTGACATTTTTTTTCGTTTAATAATTTAATAAAAAATAACTCGTGCATTTAATTCTACTTATGATTAGAAATGAACTTTGAAAGTAAAACCTCATTGTAAACACCCAATAATTTATAATTGAAAAAAAAACTTGTTTTAAATTTTTCAAAGTTTTTTATGACTTTCTCAATTATTTTTTTGGAAAAAATTATTCCTGAAAAATACTTCCCGAACATTCTAGAACAAAAGTTAGAATAGATTCAAATATCTGAAACTTTGCTGAATTTTAATATTTTTTTTTCCTTGAAAACTCAGAAAATTCAAATTCAACAATTAAATAAAAGCAAACTTCAAACTTCACAGTCAAACCCATGCTAATTTATGTTCAACATGCTCCGTGGAATACACATACGATATTTCAAAGCTATATCTTTAACTGAGTAAAAGCTTTAGGAATTTTACTGCACGTAAATGGTCGAAAATACGAAGCAGAGATAAATGCGTTTAATCCCTTAACTGGTTTGCCCGTACTGCGTGCGGGTTACCCAAAGTTGGTCCCAACCGGTTTGCGTACGGGCAATGAAATTTCCGCCTTTCTTGTTTTGAGTTGCCGGATTTTTAATAGATTGAAAGACAGTCATTTAGGGCCATGTGTGTTTCAAAAAATGCTTAGATTCATTATTTATGAAATTTTTGCAAAATTCTTTCATTTTCCTTTTATACCCAGTTAGGACTTTAATTAATGCAATAAAAATATGCTTTTTTTAGGATTATTTGTGGTGAAAAATTAACCCCCAAAAATTAAGGGGTTAAAGATTTTACAAAAAATACAGAATAGAAAGAGCATTCATTTACAAACACCTTATTTTCTTAAAAAATATTGCTCACATAGGTTTGAAATTTTGCATTAGGCTTTTAAGCAGTTGCAGATGCTTTAAGACAGGTAAACCTAAACTATCGAAATACGCAATAATTTTTTTCGATGTTTTGAACAATTTTGAATTACCCCCTTTAAATGTAATTCTGAAGACGTAGATATTTGTGGCTATGATCATTTTCTCCCAAGGTCATTCAAATGGCTTTTAAAAACGCATGGCTTTTTAAAACATAATTTTAAGAGAGGGTGATAGCAATTTTTTCCCCATTTTTGAAACTCATGAATTTCTAGATTTTATCATGTTATGTAAGACTACTATAGAGAAAGAGAGATTTTAAGGACGCATTAATCACATATGTATGCATTATTAAAGGAAAATTTTACGTTGTTAATACTATTTTTTTTGTACAATTGTGTTTTTTACACACATACAATTAAATAAATCATGTGCATGCATTGCATATCATCACTTTTACATAACTTGCAGAACATATTTAGTAAGGGAAATTTACTATAACTATTGTAAGCGAAATTTACTACAGCATAAGAGATTAGTATATGGTATTTACAAATGCTTTTAAAGTAGTTGTAGTTATATTTATCAAAATAAATCGCAATATTTTGCTTAAAAATTTTTTTTTTGTTAATATCTGAAGTGGATAACATGCATAAAAAGCAATATGTAAATGCGTTAAAAGGTCTTTTTTTAAACGCAAGCGTAGAAAAAAAAAAATTATTCATTAGTTTAAAAAAGCTAAAAAGAAAATAACTCTTATAATCCAATATTTTTTTTTCTTACTTCTGTAAAGAAATGATAGTTCTCAGAAACTAAGATCAAGGCATGTGAGCTAATCCCGAAACTTATTCAGGTTGAAAAGAGAGAAATGTCAAAGTGGGAAAACATTTGTAGAACTTTCAAGTATTCATTCATTTGTAACAAATATGCTAATAAGCAGTTAACTATGCTATAGCCCAAGAAAGGCAAATTTTTTTTCAAAGCGAGGAGCATTTTCAAAAATTCAGAACAAGGCATGCGACCATCTAGACTCTAATGTGTTATTTAATTGCAGCAAAAATATCAAAGCAAGATGATATTTGTAAAATTTTTCATTCGGCTATCGCTACTTCACATCCATTACTGTTCTTTTAGCACAGTTTCACTACTCAGTGCTTCAACGGAATATTTTTTCCTGCATCGTCTCAATATCTTCTCTAAAACAAAAATTTCCCGTCATTCAATTTAAATACACCATTAAATAACTGAGGACGGAAAAAAAATCTTCACCTATTTGTCTTACTCTAAACGAACTGAATTTCTCATCTCTAATAACATCAAAGACTGAAACTTACGCATATGATAAAAAGAAAGGACATATATCTTATGAAAACTGGCACATCAAAATTCCGTTCAATGTCTCAAAGCGAAAATCAAGAAGAAAAAAAAGGTATAACGGTACTGAAGAAATAAAACGGCGAAATATTCCGCCTAATGTGGGGAAAAAAATCTTGAAGTATGAGAAAGAAAGAGGCGGAAGTGATCGAGATATTTTATCTCAGATTATTCCAGTTTTTCAAGTCACCTGTCTGAAAATTTCAAATGATATGTGATGCTGGATTTTCGTCGATTTGTCTGGAGAGAAAAATAAATTCTTAAGCTCAAGCCTTTTATTTTGTCAGATTTTTCATCAATCCAAAAATGCTATTTTGGAATACTATTGCGGGGCAAGAGCTTGAAAAGTACTATTTTTTTTTCTTCCGGAAATGTGGAAAATAGTGGAAAACTTGATGATACTTTGATAACTGGAATATTAGAATAACGTTTGTAGTTAATGACATGACAAATCTTACAATAAGTGAAGAAGATGTAGTGATTATTAAGCTGTGGTAAAACGAATGAAAGGCGCTGAAGTCCCTATACAACATTGCTGTCGCCGTTGTGGTGAATACAATCAACAACCGTACTTTATTGGTCCCTTGGAACTGATCATTCCTTACAGGTCAGTTTGGTAACCGTAGCAAGTCTATAACGACAGATGCAAAAGTCGCCATTAGTGTACAGCCTTCTGAGTGCCATCGATAGCTCGAGGAATAGAGGGTGAAAATGGCACATTTAAAAAAGTAATTGCATTGCTGTGTTGAAGGTTTTAAAGTGGTGATTGCAGTGCACACTGAAGAAATCTTTAGGGTACAGGAAGCACAGAAAGGGTGATAGAATCTCTGAGAAGCGTAAAAAAACGCACTTAAAGCTTATCTAGAAGTACTTGAAGGCCAACAGGGCGCACCTAAAGGACAGCAGCGCTCTGTGCCCTGCCAAAAAACGCACTAGATAGCAGAGTCTCTATCATTTTATCTGCCCTTAGGACCCAACAACTCGAAATGTTAAATTGATTTTGTGAAACATGTATTATCATTTATTTATTTTTAAAAAAATATGTAAACCTTCTACCTCTAATGTTGTGGCGCCTCTAAGAGTATGGCTACCGTGTACTTTGCATAATCATAAAGCATGGCTACCGTGTACTTTGCATACTCATTAAGCATGGCTACCGTGTACTTTGCATACTCATTAAGCATGGCTACCGTGTACTTTGCATACTCATTAAGCATGGCTACCGTGTACTTTGCATACTCATAGAGCCGGCCCTGCCTCTATACTGTGAGGCCTGGAGTTCGTTTATTTTTTGGGGGACTGTAGGCAAACGCCATAATTAAAAAAAAAGAAAGAGATTTTGAGAATTTTGGAAAGACTCATTAATTTTCCTTCTAAATCTGCAAACAATTCTACAATGTATAAATTATTAAGAAAAAATCATAACATTTAATGAAGGTTAAATGCATTGTTTGCATACGTAATTAATTATTGATATTCTCATAACGTAGTTTTCGAAGATTACAGCAAAAACACATTAATAATATTCGTTTGCAGCATTAAAACTTTACCAGTGCAATAAACATATTTTTTAAAATGTACTTATAATTTCGTAATTTCAGTGCATTCATTGTTATCTCATGAAAAGGAAATAATAGTTTTTGGCTTGAAAAGTTTTTTTTTCCGGAAAAAAAAGATAATACGATTACTCAAAAATCATGATTTGTGTTATTTGATAATGTCAAGAATGTGTCAAATTATATTACTATTTTGAATGTTCACGTTCCTTAACCATGTCAAAAATCCAATTAAATATGTCACATTTAGGGAAAAAAGTGTGCTATATCATGCTTACGTCATCAGGTAGACTTGTTCAGTCTTTGAAGAAGAAAATTCTGGCAAATATAATGCATCAAAACATCAGTTGTACTGAAAAGTATTTTAAAGAAATATCTGAAAATGCCTTTTCAAAAATTGCTATAAATCAAGACAACCAGTTTCATTATAATGCCGAAAGTATATAGGAAAAAAACTTTAATATATCTTAAGAGCAAAGTATAAATTACTGCTTTTTCTTTTTCGTCTTTCTTTTTCTTTTTATTTTTTAAGAATATCAATAGAAAGGAAAACTATGCCAAGATGACTGTTTATTTAAAAATCAGTAGCTCAACTATTTAAGTTTCCACTCGTAAAATGTTTGTTACATAGCATAGGCTACAGAAACAAGCTTTTTTTTTTTGTAAAGTTCCCTGTTCTGTAAAAATTTTAAAATGAAAGTTGTGTACCTGGACAACGAATTTGCATATAACTTAAAGATATGAAACAATTTAAGTTTCAAATGTATGAGAAGTGTATAAATTAAATTAATTATTCAAACGTATGAAAAAAAAATGCTTATGAATTATGACTAACGTGTTCCGTAGTTGGGATTATTGTGCAAAGTTACAAAAGATAAAGTTGAAACAAAAATTATGCACACTTACAATATCCTTTTGTGTGTTTGATTATTAGTAGTTAGGCAGTAAGCATACCTGCAAAACAAAACAATATACATTAAGTGAATGCTAAAATTGTTAACCAGTAAAAAATTTAAAACAAATTAAAAACAATGATTAGCACAACAAAAGAATGAGTACAGCAATTTTTACGTATTGCAATAATTAGCATAATAATATTACTTACAGTAATAAATTATTTTAAACATACAGACCAGCAACAGAATATTACTTTTCAAAAACAGAAAAGGCAAAAGAAAAAAAAAATGCATTATTTTTTCATAAAACGCTGTTATAATAGGGATCTAAAGGATAATGATTTGTATTTAAAAACCAAAAAAAAAAAAAAAAAACACTTGCAGCTTATTGCTCTTAGTTTATGTTTAATTATTAACTTTATTTGTCAACTACACTTTCATTTACCTTTTCCATTATCTATAAGCAAAACTTTAAGCAAATGGGGAAAATACTGCACAGATGCAACAAATGTTTTAAACCTGATTTATCAAGTTCATAATATTATATTATGTTATGAAGTTAATACCACCAGAAAATTATCTTCTTTCCGTTTTTTTTTCATCATTTGCGGATGATTTTTTAAACGTAATGCAAGCTTTATAAGAAGAAAGACAGCTTATTCTAAAAAGATAATTATTTTATTTTGAAACGTCAGAAATACCTTTAATCGAAACTGATTAAAAACATTTAAATACTTGTGAACATTTCAAAATGTCTCTCTTGCTTTGTTTCTTTCTAATGGGACTGCAGTATTGGTCCTCAACCATTACAGACCTAGTGCGTTCCCCAGAAATTCGCACCATCTCTTTCAGCGGCACCACAATGAGTGTAGTACCTTCGCCGCATGATAATTTTGACGTTCAGTTACCCCTAGATGGCGGTACCTGAGCTCTCATTGATGCACTATGCACTAGGAATTTAATTTAGCCGAGAGCATCCAAGCCAAATGTCTACTCAAGGGATCTTTTACATGCTGCATAATCATACGATATGGGCGCAGACGATTTTCTGCATCTTGAAAATCCACCGACTTGGGCAAGGTTTGAACCCGCGATCTTGGGAGTACGAGGCATGCGCCTTACCACTACGCCACCCTGTCGATCATTTCAAAATGTAACTCGAATTTTTATGGACGTGTATTGTAAAATACTGTTGTAAAGAGGGCGGTCGCTATAAGCAAGGGGCTATAAAATGTTATAAAACGAAATCAAAATTTTCAGATAAATCATCGGAAAATTAAAGCTAGAGATATCCCATAGAATATTGAATCTTAGCTCCCGTGTATCTTGACTCCAAATGCTCAAGTCAAAAGAGAAGTTCTAATTTTAGTGTGTTGAGCTCTCATTTTAGGAGGTTTGACACAGTTTTCCTTTCAGAACTTTGTAAGTTAAGGTTACCGTGAATTTAACCAAGAGTTTGTTCTGGATACGATATTAGTTTATCAGTTTAACGCATATTTATGCTCTTTGTTCTCCCGTTACTTTTGAGACTTTATGAAGGGGACTAACATGTCTAACGATTAGAAGATGATGTCTATTTTTGTATTTATTCTACTTCCTTGTCGCTGTGAATAGTTAGCGAAAGTAAATAAACATCAAATCTGCTTTTAAAAACTAAATCATATATTTTTAATGCATATATGTTTTATGTAACATAACCATCAAATCAAGGTTAAAAAAAGAGAGAGTAAAACTTTGCAACAACAGGGGCCCTTTTAGATATTAACCGATATTTGTCAAATTTTGCGCAATAACTATTATCAAACTATCATTGGCTTTTGGAAGCTATTAGAAATTGGTGTGAAATATTTTGGTTTATTTTATCCCAACATACTCCGTACACTTGGTTTAAATGCCACCTTTTCAGACCTTTTTTTCAGTATTTTCCATTTGCTTGGGAGATAAAAAAAAAAAAAAATTGGTAAAATAATTGAAAAGGAAACAACAGGTGACAATAACTCGATTTTTCCATAAGTGAAAATGCGTGTTAGCATGGCCATGGCAGTATAGTTCGTTCTTTATTCGAACATTTTCAATTGGATTTCAAATGAGAGCCAGTGAGCCTCACTGTTAGAAATTTCATCAGGAAATTACGGTTAAATAGCCGGCAGCAGTCTGTCCATCTAATTAACCGTTAAATTTACAGTTTGGAACATGTTTGTATCTTTACGGGTTCTAAGCAGTTTCCAATCAGCTTGGTTAAAAAGCCGTAAATACAAAAGTTTTCGGTTTCATAACCATTTAGTAGCACTTATGATAAACATACTGCAGGCTATGATAATTAACTATATGCGTAAAATCTTCGAGACCATTCATAGATATTATATTGTGCGGACGACGAGGTGTGAGGAAACGGTGGAGCAGGAGGTCTGCCGAAGACGGGAATAGAGCCCCGGACCTCCTCGGTGGAAAGCCAGCACTTCCATGCTTTGCCACCCAGGTACCTACTGGATGTCCAAGATTTTAATAAGGTTTTTTTTTTTATTCTGAGAAAGATAAAAATGCAATATTAAAAAATAATTAAATGGGATATTTTTCCACAACCAGTTTTTATGACTATTTCTAACTTCATATTATCTTCATTTCCCCCCTTCATATAGAAACTATACAATGTTATGCGATGGAATTCTAATCTTCACACTGATCCACAACCAAGATGGACGCCCGATTATTATTGACTGCGAGACCTAGGTGACGCTCGTAAATTACGGTTAATCAAACGTTCTTTAGGATAAACAGAGATTAAACGATTTTTTTTCACAATCGGCGGTTTGAGTACCATCTTTTTAATGGTTATTCAACTGTTGTAATTAAATATGGTAAAATAACAATCAAATAAGTTATTATTTTACTATTATTTCACGGAAATTTTTAACAGTGCAATGTAACATTTCTTCAACTTTTCTTCAATGTAAACTTTTCTAATATTTCTTCTTTAAGTTTATAGATCCTTTTCACCCATAATTTGTTTTTAATAAGAGTGGAGTAACATGTGATATGCTCCCAGAAAAAAATTCAAACATTGGTTTTACTTCAAGTCTTAAGAACATAACGCAATATGTCTGCCGGTTAAAACCATGGACTATTTACAACAGTGTAAAAAATAAAAAAAAATAAATAAATAAAGACTTATTCACTTTCTTTGTTTTCCCTCATTCTGTGTATATGTGCCTTTTAACAAAAGAAAGTTACAAAAAAGAAAAGCGAAAAAGTCATCATTCAAAAGCCCTATCCCTTTATCAGCAGCATGCGCTTCTTTGTATTTTATTTTTATTGTCAGAAGGAAAAAAAAAATGAATTTCTCGCTTCTTAACTGCTATCATTAAGCGTTTCTTTTTGTCTGCTATTTAAGACAATCACTGTTTCATTACAGCAATTGTTCTCTTTAGACCAAAAACCGCTGTGGGATTTTTTACAATGTGCGAATAACTTCCTTTTTTTATAACTTCTTAATGAGAAAATAAGACGAAAAAACATTAACAAAAACCTAAGCTGAACAGATTTTCATTAATTAGAAATATTTTAGCGTTAAAATGTGTTTCAATGTTAATTATAAGTCGTTACGACTTTAATTACGGTTTCAGGAATATTTTCATCTTTTTCATGCTTAGTTTATTTTTATTCCAAATTGTATTAATAAAACTAACACAAAAGCTTTGATAAAGTTATAAAATGGAATATTCCCTGATTCCTTTTATTTGAATAAAGTACTCAAGAAGGTTTTGCGTTACAGAGGTAAATAATACAGATTTTTTTTTTAATGCACATTCATTAAAAATGAAGAAATACAACACAAGAGATCAGAATTAGTTTTTTATTAATGACAATTACTCAACCGAGAGTTGTTTTTAAAGAATAACTTCAAAATCAGTTTCAAAGGGTGTTGAAGGTATCGTACCTTGGGGTAGTTATACCTCGATACTCTTGTTTGTTTTAAAAGGGGTAAACTAGCATATCAATAGTATGTGTTTAACTACTATAGAAAAAAAAACATTGACAGTTAGATGAACGTTGTTGTTGCTGTTGAATAAAATGGAAAGCGTCTTAAGGGAAAGTAAATATTTCTTGTGCTTGCTTTTATCTGTATTTATTTTGCTACTTGTGTTTGGAATTTAAAAGTGAAATCATGCTTCAAAACGTGATCTTGTGGCAGTTTAAATTAATTTTTGTAGTTAACCTACAATACCTATAGAAACCATTTTGTTCATGAAGGAAATGTGCTGTACCTTGAATCAAAACAATAGATGTACCTCGGGACATCCTAAGGGATAACTAAATGAAAAATTTAGAATAATTTTCGTATTAACTGTTATTAGGTTCAAGTAAATATAGAAACGTAAAGATCTGAGAACGAATACATTAATTTTTCTATCTGATGAAGAATATTATGATATACAGAAATTTATGGCAATAGTTTCGGATAAAGAAATTGAATATTGTGATTATGGTGAAACACAGTGGAAAAAGGAGGAATCTTGATTAAACAGCGGAAGTAGTAAAAAAGGAAAACGTGTATCAAGTTAGATATCTTGTTTAAACTGGACAAAACACTTTTGTTTTAAAAATGACACATTTCATTTAAATGATGCAGTTGATATACCATCACAGATTATTTCCGAAATTTCAAAAAGGTAGAAGAAATTGCTGACATGACGCTCTTTACCCGGAATCGTCCATAGACGGCAGAGGAGAGGAAAGTGTGGTAGCGGAGGCATCTGTGAGGTGCGAGCGACTAACGGAAGGTTAATTCAAGGCAGTCCCAAGGTGCAACACATTCCCCTACTGTTATTCAATTTTTACACTTTAGCTGCAATTAAAACTGATTATTCTGCTTAAAACGGAGTAGTAATAAAGATCGTCAACCTTCAAAGTTTACTTTGCATCTAATTAGGTAAGAGGCAAAACCCGTTAGTCGACTTGGACTAAAATGGCAAGTCGTTTACAAAACAAATAATTTATTTACATTAAAAGACATTAAAAACAAATGCTGCAGCATTCTACGGCCATAAACTTCTTTCTTTTCGAGCACGAACTCAATCAAGTTTATATGGTTTGCAAATTTCGTATCAAAATTGTTGCCATGTTAAGTGATATATAAATAACTATAGCAAAAATAATATAATACAACCACGTCCAAACGCTATTGAACTTAAAATTTAGAAGAGCGCAAAAAACATTTTTCACATGATTTATTAGCAATTAAACTGTATAAAATAACCCTTAAAATGTTACAAATTGTAATTTTCTTCTGTCAAAGACTTTATTATAGAAATGTACGCACAGAGCTGTTGAAAACCTAAGACTTAGGGGACAGTAGACTTTAAAAAGGAACTTTTTCTTTTTTGACGATATAAATCTTATTTTTTTGTGTGTGCGTATGAACTATAAATATACAAAATGCATGTTGTTCCACGTTTCATTAAATACGTTGTGAATTTAATGATATATTAATGAAACCCCTTTTTCAATTACATGTCAATAAAAAAAATCTTCCATGAAACATTAAAAAAAAAAATAATTCTTCAATTTTTCGATCAAAAGTAAGGTTTAGAACAAATATTACTCAACCTAATTTTTAAAAATATATGTATATACAGGTAAAAAGAAAAATAAATAACTAATATTAAAAAAAGAAAAAATAAATGTGAAGAGCGCAAATTGTTGAAGAACTTTATATAAACACATGATATAATACCAGAGCAAATACGGTTTATTTACTTTTATTATTCGTTACTTTAATATTCTAGTACAAATTGTATTTTGTACTATTCTAACAATAGAACCCATTATTTTAACGTTATATTTTTTGTTCTCCCTCTCATGATTTACATAACCATATTACAAAACTACTTTAGAAAAAAAGCTACCTCCAAAGCTTTGCGGCCGACAAACAACGCTTAAAATAAGCTTAACGAAATATAGTCAACAGAAAAATGCAAATACGTTTTATTTATTTATTTTTCTTTCCTTTATTAATATTACGATTATACAAAGATAATTTGAAATTGCTTTTGTACTTGCGTTTCTAAGGTATTATGAACATCAAAAATACCGTTTTTTGTTAATAATCATCGTCTTTTTCAGAAATATAACATGATTATTTGATATTTTATACATTACGCATTTCTAGTTTTTAAAAATTATTAACTTTTAAAGGACTTTTTTTCTATAAAAAGTAGGACTTTTTTCTCTTGCTCTGTTATACCAATAAAAGCTTCGAAACCATGTCATTGGCAAACAACATTGCATAACAATTAAAACCCGTATGAAAGCAATGCATAATATTCCTGAAATATGTTTCAGTTTTATCTATAATTTATATTTTGAAAATATTTTAACGAAATTAATAAGAAACAAAGATATTAGGGTATAATCCGTGTCGATTCAGGCAGGGGGGTACCTTTATAGTCTCAGAAGGTTTTGAATTTCACATATGTTAAAATTTAGAACTTTGTGAGTTACAGGTATGTTTTTGTTTTGCTCAAAAAAATTCCTGGCCCGAGATACAGGCCGCCAAAGAAGGCGCCTTCGGCGCACTTTTTCACTTGCGATTTTCGACAAAAACTTTCAAGTGCTCTATTTCTTGAATGGTGCAAGATATTTTGATGCGGTGTTTTTTATTTGCAAGATAATTATATTCTGTTTAAGATAAGAGGCTAAATTTTAAAATATCTATTCAAATTTTTTTGCTGCAGCCTTTTGAAATTTAAAAAAAAAATTATTTTTTATTCTTTTTCTCAAAAAAGCCAATCACAAAAATTTTTACTTTATTACTGTTGGTTAATACTATTAAGTACTACATTCCCTGAAAAGGAGAGCTTCCACTTTTGCGTTTAACGGTTTTTACAAACAATTTCAGATTTTGCCATATATTTCATCAGTTCTGTTAACAACATAGTCATATATTGGTCCCATTAAGTCAAAATTATATTAATTTAATTTTCTTTGACATGCCATTTAACCCTTAATAAATAATATTAGCGCGAAAAAATCATTATTTTTTTTTAAATTAAAAAAAAGTTTTTTTTTTTTTCAATTTAAAACCAGATTGCTTATTACAACCATAAACATAATTTAAGATTGACATTCTGAGTAAGATGCAATGAATATAATATTTATTTAAGTGAAAATAAGAATTTTGCATTGAAAAGTGTATATTTACGCTAAAAATTTAATAAAATAAATGCAATACACCGTACTTTCAACCCAATACGCATGTTTAAGAAAAATTAATTACTGCACATTCGCCAGGTTGTTAGCAAGTAACGTAAATATATGTATAACAACCATTAAAATTATGTATGTATATCATTTATTCATTATCACAAATTGATTAATAATTAAATTTATTTTTATATAGCACATACAGTTAGGTATTTTCTTATTATATTTGCCATCAAGTAATTTAAAAAAGAAAACAGGATTGGCTGTCTTTTCTACCCCAAGGTTATTTTCTGAGGTTGTTGTGAACAAATCCAAATGTAGAAAGCTTTAGTTCAATTGCTGCTGAGATGAGCATCTGAATTATTTTTGGTTGTTTATTACCCATGAATTCTTTACAGCAGTTACAATTTCCCACACTCAAATGTTGACATAGACTGCAATTTCTTTTTCAAAATAAATTCCACAAAAAGGAAGTGCACAAATTATGAACTTCAAACCATTACTTCATAGTTCAGTGTTTTCTTTTACCAACTTTAATTCGCTCTTAAACCTCTTATTTTATATTTTGGGGTTAGAGATGGCTAAAAAAAAGAAATAAAGGTGTCAATGCATGTTCATATTAAAAAAAAAAAAAAGATATTATATAGATACTTTAATCTTGCTGATTTAGGTTATTTTCTTACTTTTTCTGAATACTTACAATAGCTTCGGCTAATTTAGTTATCTTCTTCAAGTTATTTAAAACAGTTAATATTGGTTTTAATTGATTAGGTAGATCCTCAACATTCTGTTCCATTGCTTCATTGAAAATATTTTGATATTTATTTCTCTATTAAATTTCTACTTCCTTCTTTAAATACCTGCATAAAAATTAGCTGATTGCTTGTGTAACTTTTCTTGGAACGATACATTAAATTCCATTGTACCTCTGAAGGTAAGATGAATGCCATTTCGTTACTATCAGGACAACATAATTAATGAAATTATTTTTTCTTGTTTTGAATTGAGAAGATGTTTAATATCTCCATACCTCACAACTCATAATGCTAAATCAAATTAGTAATAAATACTTTAACATTTTGTTTGATTTGATTTTTGTAAGAACTATTGAGTAAAATCAATGATTTTTTTTTCTGGAAAAAAAATCATCTGCTTTAAATTATGCGCAGCCAGATAAATATTAGAAATATCTTTTCAAAAAAGAAAAAAAGGTAAAGAAAAAAAAGAAAAAACATTAATATATTACAACCAAAAACGTATTAAAGCTTAAAATATATGAACATGTTCCAAAACATAATATTTCCCAAAATTATGTCGTAAATTATAGATAAAGCAATTAGTGCTGTTTCATGCATGTGCTTTGTTTTTGTTAACTTCCTTATGAAAGAAAAGGAAAAAAAGGCAAAGTGATTGAATCCTAAACTGATCCCCCCAGTAGTGTTTCGCATTTTTTTTTTCTGAACATCAATAGCAAGATATGAAAATCAACTATAAAAAGCTATATTTTACTGATTAACACATGTATTAAAATTAACAACTAATAGATTTGAACTCTAGCTATGAAAAAATGAGAAACTGATATTTAAAAAAATTAAAGGAAATTAATAAATATTTTAATGTGTCGGGCAATAAGATTGGGCAATGTATGTCTGTCTGTTTGTCTACTGGTAAATTTCTTTTGTGGGAAGGGGGAATATGTTTCTAATATTTATTAAGAAAATTAAATTAATATAAGTTTGCTTTAATGTGACCAATATATGACTGTTATTAACAAAACTGATAAAATATATGGCAAAATCTTAAATTGTTTGTAAAAACCGTTAAACGCAAAATTGGAAGCTCTCCTTTTCAGGGAATGTAGTATTTAATGGTATTAACCAACAGTAAAAAAAATAAAATTTTTGAGATTGGCTTTTTTGAGAAAAAGAATAAAAAATATATTTAAAAAAAAATTTCAAAAGGCTGCAGCAAAAAAAGTTAAATAGATATTTTAAAATTGAGCCTCATACCTTAAACATAATATAGTTATATTTCAAATAAAAAAACTGCATCAAAATATCTTGCACCGTTCAGGAAATAGAGCACTTGAAAGTTTTTGTGGAAAATCGGAAGTGAGAAATTGCGCCGAAGGCGCCATCTTTTTCTTCCTGTATCTCGGGCCAGGAATGTTTTTGAGCAAAACAAAAACATACCTGTAACTCACAAAGTTCTATATTTTAACGTATGTGAAATTCAAAAACTTCTGAGACTATGAAGGTAAGATTTTATTTTTACCTGCCTGAATTGAAACGGACTATGCCTTAGAGTTGTGTAAATTTTTAAAAATGGATTTTTCTTCCAAAAATCGAATTGTTTGCCAAATCATTTTTTTTTTACTTTAAAAAGTTATTGCCCGTAAGTAGAACTTGAAGTTTTGCGTTACAGATTTTTTGTTATAAAAGTTTAACTCCGCTGTGCTGCGTCCATATTTGCAATCTATAAATATGCAAACAAGGAAACGTGGAAAACTACCTTAGTTAGAAAACAAATATTCTGATTTCGAAACAAATATCTCTGACAATATGGAATAACGAAAGAAAGAATACATTTTTAAAATTTTCGTCGAGAAAGAACCAGCATTATTTTACATGATTTGTTTGGGAAAAGATCGATTGGAAACAGACGCGACTTTCTCTGTCCCTGAACTCACAACAAATGCATACGCTTTGTCATTTTGTTCGACGCACCGCCATATCTGCATTATTTTCGGAAGCACTTTGCCGAAAACGCTAGTAAAAATATATAAGGAAAAAACAATTTTCCTTGAAAACAACGATGAAAGAAAATAATACAATATTCCAAGTTTAACAATTTCCCAAAAAGAAATAAACTTTGGGAATAGCACCAGGCAGGCTTCCAAGTTATTCTGCATATCAAATAACTCACTCTAGAATAAATTACCTCCGACTCATATTTTTCCGCAATTTTCAATACAGCACTTTTTAGACAAATATGGAAATGAAATTCTTTGCAAGCAAATACTCGGCCAATTACTTATTCGACAAGTTCACTTTGGTACGACCGAATACAGAATATATTTTGTATAAAAGAGCGATTTTTTTTTTCTGTATTTGCATCTCAAACTTGTAAACACTCGAAAAGCGATACTAATTGCTGTTGGGGGCAAAAGATTTTTGATGTATTTCTGAAGTGCTGCATGCATAAGTAATGCAATGTTTATCTGCTTCATAACTGCTCTTGTTACAACAATACAAATAATGTAACTTATTAATTAGGCTAAAAATTTTTATCTCGTTATCTGCTGATGTTACAATGGGTTTTGGTCAAAGCTGTGGTGGAATGGAACAAAATCGTTTAATATGTGTTTACACGTTATAAGCATGCGCATATGTAACGAATAATTGAAATACCGTAAAAAGCTCTCATAAAATGTATTGGACTACAACCATCAACACAATTTAAACATTTACTTCAAAAATAACGATAAAGCCTGCAACTTGTCATATCGATAATTTATATGTATGTTAACACAGCTAAAGCTATGGAAAAAATTATAAGGACAAGCGAAAAGTCGCCAATTCTAGGAGTTGCTTGGCTAGAAAAGTATGCAAAAATTTTTGTGCTAAAAATACGTAAAAAGAGACATTTTAAAGCAAAATTTACTCCGAAAATTTTGAAAATTATTAAAATACATGAATTTTTAAGATTTTTATAGTTTGTTACTTGGAAAAAATTATAAGGACATACGTTTCTTTTGAAATAGAAAGCAAAAATTTTCATATTTAGTCGTATCATATGTTTGTTTACAATAACCCAAAACTGTTACGCAGTAAAAATTTTCACTTTATCTCATTCTTTATCATGCCGCGCAGCACACAACTCTCTGAATGTGAAAAGGCACAAATTATTGCATACAGAAAGCGTGGAATGAGTGGACGTGAAATTTCAAGGAAGATAAACATATCTAAAACAGTAATTTATAATTTTTTGAAGAATCCAAAGGAGTATGGAAAGAAAAAGGGTACAGGTAGACCTCCCACTCTTACTATGCGTCAGAAACGTTCAGTTGTCCGTCGAGCTTGCTTAAAAAAACAGAGTTCTACTCAAATTAAAACAGAAATGAATTTACCATGCACTAGCCGAACAGTACGTAATGTTCTGCAAAAGAATTCCAATGTTAGATATGCTAAACTACGGTCACGTCCGCCACTTACAAAACTTCACAAAAAGCGTAGATTGGAATTCGCTAAGAAATACGTTTATTTTGGGTCTAGATGGAAATACGTCGTATTTTCTGATGTAACAAAATTTAATTTGGACGGACCAGATGGTTTTCGCCATTACTGGTATGATTTGCGAAAAGACAAACCATTTTTTTTCCAAACAACAGTTCGGAGGCTGTTCTGTGATGGTATGGTCTGGTTTTACAGCCAATGGAACAACACCAGTAGTGTCCATTCGAGGTCGCTTGAATTCAGAATCATATGTTGACATGTTAGCTGAAAATTTATTACCTGAGGCGCCCCTTATCACAAGTGGTGATTATTTGTTTCAACAAGACAATGCAAGTTGCCATGTGTCTCGTGCATCATGTTCATGGTTCGAGGCCAATTCAGTGAAAATTTTGGACTGACCGGCAAGAAGCCCTGATTTAAACCCCATAGAAAATCTGTGGGGCATTTTAGCTACAGAAGTGTATAAAAATGGGACACAATATGGAAATAAAGACGAACTGATATCATCCATTAATTTGGCGTGGCAAAACATTTCTAAACAAACTTTAACTAAACTTTCTGAGTCAATGACTGGACGATTAATAAAGGTAATTGAGCAGAAAGGTGATTTTGTTGAATACTAATTTACTTCGAGACATATGTGTTAATGTCCCTATATTTTTCCCGTATTTCATATAATATATTTGTATTAATTTGTGATTTAATAATTTTATTGTAATTTAATTTCATATTAACAAGTTTCTAATATTTCTTAATTACAAGTAGTTAATTAAATTTGATTTTGTTTGCAGTTGATGATTGTTAATATATAATACTCATTTTTCAACGTGTCTTTATAATTTTTTCCATGGCTGTATACGCTAAGTTTAGAGGTAATGGGAATCCAGTCTGGCTAACCCATTTAATGATACTTTGAGAGTGACCTTATACATTTAGAGTTAGCACTAATTTTAGCTATAATTAAAATAATGCAATAGAGAATTAAGGTTAAAAAAAGTTAGAAGGTCTTAGCTGGGAGCACAAACGTGATTGGCTATATTGGCTTCTGCCAAGCTAACGAAATATGAAAACTGGATTAAAATAAGTCAAAATATAATTACTGTAACATAGAATAGGAATAATTTAAAAAATATATTGATTAAAATAAAAAAAAATAAGAAAGCTCATATGAAAAAAAAAATGGATTTCACAGATATAAATCAGTTTATTACTGAATCTCCCCTTGTTTACTTACCATACTTTCATAATAAACATTATTCAAATTTGAAGTCCGTATTATGATATTTCGTATTTTTCCTACTTAATGAGACTTTAAATAAAAATTAAATGCCTTTCAAATTATGAGAGTTACTAATTACACAGATTTACATATTTTTATCTCTATTATTTACTATTAATTTCCTGTTAATCAAAGCCTCTCTTTTAACTGGCAAAATAAGAATAGAAACAAAAAAAACTAAGCCTTTCTCATAAACTATACTTTATTAGATGTATAAATTATTGAATTTAACCTTAGTGGCTTTTCGAATTAATTGATCATACCAAGGGAAATTTAAAATGTGTATTAAAATGAGATGTTAGCAAAAATGCGTAAATCATTACAGTGATATTCCTAGCCACACTTTAAGTAGAATTGATTAAACGATCCTGTTTCATGGAACATTAACTTTGAATGGCATTTTAAGACTAATCAATAATTTAATATTCTTGAGAGATTTTACTGTCACCCTTAACAACGGAGTTTTATCTTATAAATATCGCTCATTATTAATATGCGTACTAAGACTCTGCCCCAACAAAATGCACATTGAAATAAATTGATTAATTTCGGTGATAAATGCTCTGTTACTGTCGGATGATGTATAAATGAAAATCAACTTATTTTATGAAGTTAAGAGCATTTATTCAATTCTAAAGCTTTTTTTAATATATGTATTTTGTTTGCAACATTTTGGAAAAAAATGGTGTTTTGCTTAAAAATTATATTTTATTTGTAAAAAAAAATAATAATAAAGCTGTGAAATGCTTTTAAAATTTAAAAATTGGATATGTTTTTTTTAAAGAACTCGCGAGGAAAGTAGAGTAAACTACTTTTTCATTTACTTTTTTGTTATTTGTAATTTAGCGATAATGTTTCAGATATAATCGGTGTACTGTGATTATAGTTGATCAAGTTTATATAATCAGAATGTTCAATATAACTGTCACTGCAATCACAACAGACCCTCAACAATCCACACAACAATGACCCAGACATTCTTATAGTTTTTAAGTGTATCTGCGTGTGCTACCTTTTCACAGATTTGATTGGTTTCAATCAAAATATGTAGTCAAGATTTGATTTGTCGATCAAATTGATAGGACCTCATCCATTTGGAAATGGAATACATTTTCAACTTGAAAATTTGAATTTTTCAATTTTTGAATTTTCAACGTTGGGATGATTTCGTGTATTTGGGATTTCGTAAGGACTATCCATGCTCCACCTCGAAGAAGGTTCTTTTTACCCACCATTTATTACATGCCTATTGCATTTTTTTAAGCGTCAAATTATACATTTTAAGCAACATTATTTCATTTTTTAAATTTTTTTCTTATCTGTAATGGTTGAAAGAAACTAATTTTTAATTCTGATCTATTTTTCATCGATTGCAAATTTGACTCTTCATCAAATTTTGAAATTTTAAAAGTTACCCAAAAAACTTTTTTATACACCCTACTGCATATAGATAAATACATAAAGTGAACTATGTGTATGGTGATATTTCAATTCTTACTACTTTCAGAGCCTTTTAACTATGTGTTTAACGGTCATTCTGCTCTGATTAGGTCAAGAGGTACTTTTACATAGATCTCTTACTGAACAATTAATTTAAGACTATATGTGCCGCACATATCGCTGTGTTTTGTTTTAAGAAATATTTCTATGTTTCAAACAATTTTGATTACTTACATTTGATTATGTATATTATACATGTATTTTTTTAACCCTAATACGGTCACCCTACTTATAATATGTGCCTGATGCCATTGCAAGATAAAAATCACTGAACATAGTTTACTGACTAATAAAAGGAAGAACTAGCAATCCATCGTGCAAAAATACAATGTTTAATGCAAAAAAAAAAAAACTTGGCAACATTTCCTCTTGTCATTTTTAACCATCAAAAAGTTAAGAAAGAAACATTTATTCTTGCTTCAATTCAACTGCAGGAAACAATTTTTCATGAATTGTAAAAAAGGTGTGTAACTTTTTTAGTTGCAAACTGTAGAAAACTTTTCAGAATTTCTTCTTTATTTTTGTTTTTTACGTTTGACCTCTTAGCGTTAGAGGGATAAAAAGTTTCTGATAGAAGGAATAAATTTGTGGAAAACAAAGTGCTAAAAATGAGAACTAAATCAAATCCTCTGCTGTATTAAAAATATGTCTTTCTTTTTCTTATGTGAGAAGTTTCCTGCTGTTTTGAAACTTTATGTATTTTTTTTTAATTTAAAACTAGTGCGCTTTTATAAATCTTAATGGTATTTCTCAGATACAGTTACGAACATGCTGGTTTAACAAGAAGTTCCGTCTGGAACTATTACGAGCGTACTTTCCCACGCTCACCAAATTCGAATTTATTAATCTAGCTATATCTCACTCTCTCCCTCTATCATTTAGATTTAGCTCGTAAGTACTTCAAATATACCTTTTTGGGGCTTAACACATACTCATTCATTCATTCCTGTACTGATCTATGTAATTATTAATTCATTTATTCATTCAGTCAATTATTCACTCATTTATTCATTCAGTCAATTATTCACTCATTAATTTATTAAATTATTCACTCATTTATTCATTCAGTCAATTATTCACTCATTAATTTATTAAATTATTCACTCATTCATTCATTTTTTTCACTCATTTATTCCTTTTCTCACTCATTACTTCATTTTTTCACTCATTCATTCAGAAACATCCTTCAAAAATCCAGATCAAAAAATTTCCTAGGAAAATAGGCTCGTTTAGCTCTTGTTGAACTTCGTATCTCTACATGCTCCCCCAACCTCCCTACAGAGCCCCCAAAAAAGTTTTTTTCAAGAAAATCCACCAGTTAGATCAGGATTTATATAGGATTAAAATCCCCTCCCCTTAGGAACAATTTTTTTTTTTTTTGAGCGCTCAAAATCGAGCAAATGCTGGTCAAATCTAAAAATATTTTGCGTCAAGATATTTGTTAAGGATTGTTCAAAGGGACATAGATTTTATGTCCAGGGTTTATAAAATTTGCTTCAAATTTTCTCAATCCGGCTGATGTTAAAATGTTTTGAACAGTTCACAATTGAACAAAATGTTGTTCAAATCAAAAAAATAAAATATGGAAATGAGAGGTCGTTGTCAAAATATTTCGAATACAAAAAAAAAAAAATTCGAATCGGACAACTCCTTCAAAAGTTTTTTAGGGGGAGACGAACAGACAGACCGACATACGAATCGACTAGTGCATCCAAATCGCCAAAACCCTACTTTCGTTTTTTTTTCTATTTTTCATTCTCTATTTAATTACTTCACTTGTTTTTGACTTTTCTTTATTTTTTACGATACTTTTACAATACATTAACCCTTCTTCCATACCTTAGTTTTTATTTTTATTTTTTCCCTTTTACGGGAAAGTAGGTTAAAAATAGTGCACTAAAAAATAAAATTTTTGATGGTAAATAGAATAAAAATAAATAAAGACATTATAGAAAGATTTTTTTTCTGGTATCAATATAATCTTACTGAAAAGTTTTCGTAAAGCCCCTACATTATGAAGCGTGTCTTAGCTCTGTAGAATGCTGTTCTACAGAGTTGTTTGCGACTTGTGGATTTATATACACATTTTTATTTAGTCCCTTAAGGTGATTGATTATTGTTTTACATCGAAAATCCTTGTTATTGGTAACTTTGTTGAGTACTTGTTTTTAGCTTCGATGCCTCTTATGAAAACTACATTTCAGAGTCGCAATGATAAACGTTTTATGTCAAATATGCAAAGATTTTGTTACTCTGACTAAATTTTCTTTAAATGTGTTCAAATATATGTTGCATGTTATAAATAATTAATTGGCATAATAATCGTTTGACAGCAATTTTTATAAAACATGATGATGAACACCCAGTAAAGAATTTTTTTAGTTAAAATAACGCCTATACAAGGTGCGACCTAAAAGCAAATATGAATTTTTAAAGTGTCACATTTAGATAGTGCCACCTACTAATGACTACTTGGGGAGAAAGTACATACTATCCGTCAAAATTATAATAATAGGTGGTAGCCGAGTAATTCCGCTGTAAGTAACGGTATGTGTGTTGCTGCAGTGCAAAAATTGATTTTTTTTTTTTGTAACTTGAGGAATTTTTACTGAATTGTATGGAAGTGTCACTTGAAAATTGCGAAATTTTAATCTAATTCAATTTCACTAAATTAAAAAATTCAGACATTTTTTGTATCATGGAAACTTTTCTATACTACAACATTTTGTGGGAAGGTCCCCCTGGTTGGGGTCTTGCTACTGATACATAAAATGCAAGTTTAACATTACGAGCACAAAGAGAATACCTTCTTACGTGATTTTCAAAATATATCTAATGAATATATAATTAATAATAATAATTTTACCATTTATGCTTTTTGTATAAATAAGTATTATGCAACATTAGCATGCATTGCAAAAATTTGGATTAGGTGTATTATAGTTAAAAGTTAGTGTTATGCTGCTTAACGAGATCCATTTTAGCAGACCCCACTTCTTGCACCCCCAACTTTTTATTTTCTCGGCATCGACCGCTTTTAAGTAAGAATAGACCCGTTGGGTTCCATATAGACCACTTTGGGAACCACTGCCTGAAACAGAACGATTTAAAAGAATTGTAAATATATTAAAGAACCAAAAATGATTTCTCTGGAGCTCGTATCTTTGCTGAGGTGGTGTCAATGACGCGAAAACAACTTGTTTCATCAAAGTATAACAGTGACGTAATAATAATAATAATAACAAAGAAATAACAAGACATGGACTATGTAGAAGTTGTATTACACCCAGGGTAACACCAACGCAGAAAAAACAACCTCTCCTTACCCAATTATTTATTTTCAGAAACGTATAATATTAATATAAAAACAACGAAATAACAAGACATGAGCTCTGTAGAAGCTGTTTCACTGTCAGGGTAATGTCAGCCCAGAGAAAACAACTTGTCAGCACCCCATTATTTATTTTCAGAAACGTATAATTTTAATATAATAACAACGAAATATCAAGACATGAGCCTTGTAGAAGTTGTTTCACTAACAGGGTAGTGCCAATGCGGAGGAAACAACTTGTCCTCACTACGCTATTATTCAATACAACTTACTTCAGCACGTTCAGTCTTAATTTTGATTATGCGTTTTATCCGTTTTTTAACAAATGAAGTTCATATCCGTTATAAAATGATAAGTTGCTGTTATTATTTGACAATTTGATCTTTGTTTACTTTATGTTAATCCCATATGTGACAGTCATGAAATAACACAACATTTTTGTTTCATTTCAGGTAACAAATTTTAAAACAACTAAGATAAACACATGTCATCGCCAATGCGTCCGATTGTTGTCACACTGCATACTTACTTAATGATTCAAAATATTTATTTATTAGTATAAAATTCTTCTACGCGGGATAAGGACACCCCAACTTATGAGGTATATTTTTCTCTTTTTTTTTTTGTAGTTGAAATAAAATAAATAACTAGTGACTAATATAATGAAATACATGTGAAATTCTACTTTAATGAGTTATTATATTCTAACTTAACACATCAGAGTTTTACTTGACTTTAACTTTATATGTACTTAATACTGTTTTTGAGGGTTTGAAATTTTGAAGTGTGATGTATGCAGTGTGCACACACATGAAAACAATGTCTCACGTTAAAACATACTAGAAACAGGAAATAATGAAATTTATTTTTCAATTTATAAATATCTATGCTGAGATTTTGAATTTAAAAAAAAAGCTGGTTCTTTTACTATTTTGAAATATTAAAATTAAAATATGCATTTTTACTTCATAAAAAATGCAATAAACTAGTGAAATAAAACATGAACACCGAAATTTTCAAAATAAGTATTGGCTAGACACTTTAAAGTTAGAAAAAGATCATTTTATCTGAAAAAATTTCAATACGTGGTTTCTGATTCCCACTGTGCATGCCTATTACAAATTTAATCTTTGGAAATCGATTTCCCGACTTGCTGAAAAAGTTAGCAGATAAAGTATTCTTAAGAATACATACGGAAAGGGAAACTTATGAACAGTGAAACAAAATATGCATTTCATTTCTTCTTTTGACTAAAAGACTGTTTTAGAAGCAGAACTTAGAACTGTATTAATGTATTTATCTTCGTTGGTCAAGTATATTACAAAACACGAAATAACCGATATTGAACATGTTTCTCAGATAATATATGTCTTTAATTATTACACTCGAAAACATAAAATGTGTGACTTAAAAGTTACTTTTCGACGAAAAAAATATAGAATTTTATTTGTTTACCGAGTTTATTTGGAACCCAGTTTGCGATATAAATGAGTAATTCATAAAGACTTTCTTCCGAATTCCATTTGTGGTGTACAATGTTGAAAAATATATTGCTCTTTCTGGCAAGGGACATATTTTTTTAACTAAAATATACAGCTACAGTTAGCAGCACAAATTAACCTCACGCATTTTCTTTTGGTTCAATTTTGCAGGGTTGGCAAAGACGTAAATTATTGACGTAATCTGCAAGCTAGAATCGACTATAAATAATGCTTACTTTATAAAAATAATTTAACTTTGTGCAAGTAAACAAATAATAATAAAATTACACGTTAATTTAAAGCACAAATGAGCAAAAAAATGCAGACATATGTTTCGGGATTGCTTGGAATCCCTTTTTCAATGCGACAGGGAGCTTCTAGATGCAAAACTTAAATTAACGTGTAATTTTATTATTAATGCTTACTTTACTACGTCATGCAGAAGACCGTATTATTTTGCATGACGTACTCTTCGTACATTTCTTTATATAGTTATATAATATATATATATATATTTCAGCGATAAATCATGGTGATGAATTTCTTTAATATGTGCGATATTTTTAAAAAGTAAATTAGCAAGCTTATTTATAGTATTACATTAGACGCAGTTCCAAAGTAAGTTAGAAGGAAGGCGAAGTAATTTATTTGTGCTAGTTTTCCTTACCTATTTTTTTTCTAAAAAAAAGTTATGTGGATTCTTGAGTCAAAAATAAAAACTCTGTAATGTTAAATTAAAAATCCTAAATGAAAAAAAAAATCAAAATTACTTGTACGTATGAAAATGTTTTATGTTTTATCTTTATTAGTAAAAAAGCCAATGTCATGATTTATTCCAGTATCAGGGTAGTATTATCAAAAAAAAAAAAAGAAATATCTGCAGAAATTATAATATATTCAAAGATAAGATTGAAATATAGTGCAACCAAAAGACACAAATTATTAAGTGTTTAGTTTGTGTCATTAATTTAAGCAGTTAATATTAAATTGAATATTTATATTCCAAGCTGCCAAGTATTTAATTAACTAAAATAGGAAATAAGGAGCATGAAAATTAGATTGAAAACACTAACCATTAAGTAAATATCCATGTACCCACTTCGTATGGAATACATTTAATGAGATAAATTTGTAGGAAATTGAACTTCCAGTTGCATTAACAGATTAATGAATATTTAAAATCTGCGAGTGATTTCGAAATAATCTTTAGGGAGTGTGCATTGTACTTTGCAACTATTTGTTTATTCATGCACTATATAGTGTCATATCGCAAATCTACAAAACTTATCTCATCGTAATGGTTTAGTTAAGAAGATTATTGGAAGATTAAGAAGAATGATATTAAGAATTATTTTTAAATGAAAATAGCACGAATGGGCATTAAAAACTATAAACAATCAAGGAAAGATCTGAGATAATTTTAGTGCACTTTTCCGAAAAACAAATTAGATGGGGGCAGGGATCAATCCCATCAGTATTGATTAGAAAAATGAAAGTAGTATTTTGTGATAGGAAAACGTGTGTCAGTAAGTCCGTCTGTTTATCCGTTTTCTATTTGTATGTCTCCTGAGAATAACCTTATGCTTGAATAAAATAACTCAACCAAAATTTTTTGTTTGAAATATCTTAGACAGGCCAACTAGACAACCTTAGAAAAGACAAGCCAAATATGGCTTTTATTAAAAAAGAAAAAGAGAAAAAATAAGAAAAAAAAACGTTTAAGAAGAATTAAACGGTTCCATTTGTTAAAATGTGCAGGATAAAGCAGGTTAGCTTCCTCGCCAATGGCGTATGACAATAACAATTGAGGCAATTCAAGCAACGTCCATTGGTCACGTGGTAGCGATTGAAGCAATGTAAACAAAGGAAGCCGTAGCATCGTTTTACTTCGAGTTCGCCAAATCTAATAAAAACTAGGCCTAATTAAAGTTCTTCTACATTACATAAAATTAACTTTAAATAAAACAATATAACTAGTGTAATAATTAATGAATTTCTTGAATAACGATTAAATTAAATGTAAATACTGGTTTATAAATAGAAAAATCTGTGAAAATAGTCTAATTAATTTTAAGATAACTAATTTTGCCTAGTGTACTCCACGTAAAACTCAATTGAAAATCGTAGTAATCAAAGAAAGGATATCACGTGATAACGGTGATCGTTCATGAGCCCCTCTAGCGATGAATTGCCTCCATTGTCTCTATGTCATTGTAAGAACTATCCTCAAGAGTAATTGAAATATCTCAAGGTCAGGCGTCTTCTTTTCAGAGAATTTCGGTGTTTTAAGTATGATTTTTTATAATTGAAACTTAGTTTGTTCTTGAAACAGTTCAAAAAATTGTACTGTTAAAAAAATATTTTTAATTTAACTTCAAACCCATTAGACAGAACACATAAAAAGTTAGATATGCAGTTTTTTTCTCTATTTTTTAAATTCATGATGGAAGTTAAAATGCATTTCATTATAGATTTAAAAATTGCGTTTTTAACGTTTTATATTGCGTGTTTTTTTACACTAAATTTTGTATATACACATGCAGCAATCTTTTATCATCGTTTTTACTTTATTTATTTATATTTTTTATCGAAATTGTTCTGACTTTGTTTATTTTCATTGAGACTCGAAATTCCGTGTAGGAAGAAATTTCTGTAATGTGCTTCTTCTGTGATCGGACACTAATGAATAATAGCAGCATGATTTTTTTTATTGCAATGTTGAAATTAAAAAAAAAAAAAAAACACTTGCAGAGGGAGAACATAACCATAAGGCTTAATAGTCTACAAGATGAAAATTGCTATCGGCTTTCTATTATCTAAATAATGTTTTAACATAAAAAAGCATATTCTGTTTCCCGAAAATTATTTCAACTCTTAGAAAGTTAAATAACTTGCTGTTATTGTTGTTGACGTATCCTCGCGTGAAGCGAGGTAGAACGGGTATGCTGCTCCCGAGTCTAACGGGGCCCTTATAGGCAGGAGTCCAACTTCCGCCCCTTTATACGTGGTCTCGTAATTTTTGAACCAGCTCCCAGATGAGAGACAGTCACCTGGGGTTGGCACCCCCAGAGGTTTCATTTCACTTAGAGGACATTGGAGCCATGACCTATTTAACGTGCACCAGCTCCCTTTAGCGTACACGGCCTCACAAGAACCAGCCGCGAGAGGTTGTCACCCTCCCAAACACTGACCTAAGTCGATGTTGCTTCACTTTCGGTGTTCTGCGGGAGCCGAGCTTCTACCGACTGGTCCGCTGCGGGACAAATAAATTGCTACTTAACACAATTTAGAAATAAATATAATGATAAGAAATCGATGCTGAGAAACGTGAAAGCAGCTCGTTTAAATATACTCCGTACTTAATAAAGAAATTTTTAATTATTTATTAAATAACAAACTTATAAAATAGACAGATAATGAGTGAAATAAACAAAGATGTTATAAAGCTAAGAAATATTGCGTAATGTTATTGTCCAAATAGCTTCGATAATAGTTTTTTCTATTTTTTTCTTATCATATTTCTAATCTGATTCCAGGCACAGGAAATAGGACGGACACTTATGAGTACATCTGAAAGGGCATGCGCAATCACTTTTTTGTTTTTTGTTCTTACTTTATCCGCTCCAAATATAGAAGACCAAGCATTTATTTCTGCATTGTTTAGGTTTAGAACTGGTGTAGAATTCTTTCTATTTTTCCCCTTTACTCTGACTTTCAACGTTCATTTCTGCATTATTATTATTAGTGATTATTTTTCCTAAACTGACTTCCAACGCTAAAGAATTGACGCAGTTTCAATTTTTTTTCACAGACATGTATTTTTATTTATGTTTCGCACTATATCCGACGCATTTGTCTTCACATAGTTTAAAATTATTTTTTTTTACTTGGGCTACACTTTTAATTAATTTTCTTACTCTGTCTGTTTTGACACAAGAAACAAAGACTAGTTTTTATACTGTACTCGGCTTTTTCTTACAATATTTTTTTTATGTTTCAATGCATGTAATTTTATTTTAGGCTAAATAGTTTTTATATTTTAATATTAGGTATGTTTAAATAAGTATATATTATTATGAAAACTTTCGTTTTGATTGTAAACCATTTTTTATTGTTTTTATTTTTGCCGTCATTCCGTCCAGTAAAAAGGAAACTTTTTACTTATTGTTGGTGTTAACATACATAATGTATAAGTATTTATATAATTTGTAGTAAAAAAGGAAAAAAAGATAAAAATTTCGCGTATCTAATGTTTTTCGACAACTCACTTTCATTAGCTATTGTTTAATAATATATTATAATTATGAAACTTCATTGCCTCGGAAATTTTCTAGTTTTCTTAATTTTTAAATGTAAAATGCTGGGTTTATAAATAAGGTTAACTTTTAATGTTTCACTAAAATTGTAAATATTGAAAAATATCCATATCCACAAAAATAATAAGTGTACGCTAATTTAAGAAGGAACTTTGCAACAAAAAGAATGAATTTTTAACTGGGACAGTTAAGCGAAATGGTTCAAAAGTTAGCACACCCATTAGTCATTCATGTATGAGTGTAGTATCACAGAAAGTAGTAATGATGTGCTAAACTATCTCATCTCGTTTATTAGTGAAACTGACGATGGTCTCTATCTCATGACGCGCTGCTAATGGGAACATACGCTTTAGGAAATATTAAAATGAATTTCTTCTTAATTAGAAAGCGTTGATAGTGCGAGAGAAAGACACTGATCGTCCTAATATTTTTTCTTAGAGTAATGTAGTAATATGTCTATAAAATTTATAAGATATTCATTTGGCAAAATAAATAATACATTAGAGATTTAAGAAAACAATTATTAAAAAGCAGAAATATATCATAAATGCCCATTTCAACATAATGGTACTAGAGCTTTTCCCTTTTGGACTGGTAATTTTAATTACTTGTAGAGCTCTTAGACGTACTATGTAGAATACTTTTGTTAGACGAAATAGTAAATGTCTGGAAAGAAGAAATATGTTGTCCTTTGCAAATGAGTTAGAAAATTTTCTCCCGCGCAAAGTCAAATTTCTCTATTTCTTTAACTTATAAAAACTTATAATTTTCAAAATTAATATTTTTTGTGTTATTAATGAATTTATCATTTATTGTATTCTTGTTACTAATTTTATGCATTAAATATTAGTATGTCATTGATTCTATACATTATATATATATATATATATATATATATATATATAAAATCAAAAGTTAATAAAGTGAATCAAACTGTGAAAAGGCGCACGAGGCAGCACACTTAAACAGTTGCAAATATATGTATGAAATAGAGAATATATATATAAAAAATTAGTGGGTATGTGAAAAAACAACAATATAAAAGGCTGAACGTGGGAAATCACAAATATAAACATTCAAAATGAAAAAGAGCCTGCTTCTTCATGGCACTAGTTATGCTGCATTGGCACTAGTTATGCTGAATTGTGCGCTTGAGTGCATATTCGTTTTTTATATATTTTTTGGTTGTGGGTATGTTTTTTATGTTTGTTTGTTATATAGTTAGCCCTTTTGGCTTTTAGTTATTGCAATTAAGCTATTGCTTACAAAAAGCAGACAAAAAATAAAAATAACAAATCATGTACCTATGGATTATTACAAATGTAGAAATAAATTATGAAAAACGTGTGTTATGAGCATGGCTGCTGACTATATGCCCAACCCTTTTTGTACACCGTTTTGCAAATTTAACAATATCATATACAAAATTACATGTAATAAATGTCTACAAGTATATATTGGACAGACTTCCAATGAACTTCACAAAAGAATAAATTTACATAGAAGTCAGATCAATAAATGTTCTAATCCATCTTTTGAAATTTTACATTTCAGATCACATTCTTTTCACAGTTCAACTATTGAAATTCTTGCTCACATTAACGATCATAAAGAACGATTACATGCTGAAAATGACTTCATTTTTAAAAATAGATCCATTTACCCTTACGGGCTTAATACCAGTTTGAATAACATGATATTGGAGAAGATTGACAACGTCTATGCACTTCTGTATGAAATAAATAACATTTTGAACATTAAACGTGGTAAAAGAGGTTCCAGAATCAATAGTAAAGTTTTTAGTTGCCTTTTTCCGGAACTATGGCTTCGGAAATGGGAACAACATTTTTGTATCAATGCATATGTATTTAAAATTAAATCTGAAGTTTTAAAATTAAAATTCAATTCCTTACGTAAAATATACAAATGCATTCCAAAATATAAGTTCAAAAATAAACAATTTAAAGATTTAATCTGTGATCTGATACAATTTAAGATTCGTAACCGGAATAATAACGTAAATGTGCTATACTTTGTTACTCTTTTTCAACAAAAATCATTTAATTTTTCGACATTAACAGTTCTTTTAAAAAAGCTTACAATATTTTCCCTATAAAAAAAATTGCAAAATTCAAAATACATTTAAGTACTGCAAACCTTTCAGCGCAACTATGTATAACTATAAACAATTTGCATGCAAAGATCCGAATGACGATTCTAGTTGTTTATGACATAAGTCTGAATTCTATAAATATATCGACAATAATCACGGTCATATCCTAACTGGAGATCTCAATTTCATTGAGAATCCAAATATAAGACATCTACTATCACTCGGCGCAAAGTTCAGATTAAATAGAAAGTTAAATTTCAAAAAAGCTTTAATAAATTTCACAAACAATATTAATAATTTCATATTAAAAACCGCATATACATATAACACTCCCTTCGAAGCCTTTTCTGAATGGAAACATAACATACTACTTGATTTTAAAAACCCATTTCAATAGTGATGAATTTGAATATCAAAAAATCAGTAACAAAGACTTAAGCTATATAAAAAATATACAGAAATCATTCATATTTGTACCTGTGGATAAAGCTGCCAACAACTATGCAATTATATGCAAACAATTTTATAAAGAAAAAATTATGACCGAATTGAATAACACATCTTTTTACAAACCTGTAGACGCAGAATTCAGTTCTATTTACAAGAATTTCGCTGCTTTTGCAAAGGAACGCAAATCTCTATTCGAAAATTTTTTTTCTGTTCCTAGGGAATTAAAAATTCCTTTTCTATTTTTGACTCCAAAATTCCATAAAACACCAATCGGCTTCAGATTTATCTGTTGCACTATTGGTAGTGTGAATAGCTTTTTCAATATACATTTACAAAAACTATTAAAACAAATTTACGATTTTCTAAAAAACAAATTTCATAACACCAGCTATTTTTGGTCAATCAACAACAGCTCGGATGTTGTAAAAGCCTTAATAGCTTCCCCTCCTACACTCTTATACTCTTATGATTTTGAAAACTTATTAAACAATATTCCAATTCATCTGCTGGTACATGCAATAGACAAATTATTTGATTTTTTTCACCTAGAATCTGAAATTAATTTGAATAAGGATTTTACACTTAATCTATGCAGTTTTTGCTTCAAAAATAATTTTTTAAAATTCCACAACTTGATTTATAAGCAGATAAAGGGTATAGGAATGGGAACCAATTACTCTAGCACTGCCGCAAACCTTTTTTTATTCTACTACGAATTTAAATATGTGGTGCAATATAACAATAGAATACGTGCATTCAGATATATTGATGACATTCTGGTTGTCAATTTTAATATTGCTGAGGAGTTGGAAAAAATTTATCCCAATTGTCTAAATTTAAAATCCACTAATAATAATACATACAGAACTAACTTTTTGGATTTATCATTGAACATTAGAAACAGGAATTTAATTATTGACATATATGATAAACGTAAAGACTTCAATTTCCATACCATCACTATGCCACACTGGCATAGTAATTTGCATAAAAAAGTTTTTATAAATATTATCACAGGTCAACTTTACAGGTATTTTAAAATCTGCAATGACAAATATAACTTGGATAAAAATGTTTTCAGCTTCTCTGCAATCCTTTTTTACTTTAATAATTATCCGCTGAATTTTATTAATTTTTACATTAAGTCGTTTAAAACTTTGGCCTAGCGTTTTGCAGTTGCTATATTACCATAACGGAACCTCATTGACACACACGGGATGGAGATTCCTGGCTAAAGTCCATCAGTTGGAACGCCAGTTTTTGGATATTGTGTTGGTCTGTGAGCGAGATCGGAAAGTCAAGGTCAGCCACATGGACACGGACGGACTTGCCATTACATGGCGTATCTCTTTCTCGGCTAGTTGTTGATGTCTTCCTTTTCTGGTCCTGCCTTGGGAGGTGAGTAGATTTAGAAGCTATATTTTAATCGTATTGCTTTGCAGGTCTGGGAGGGGAAATTTCGGCTATAGCATGTTGTTTTTTTTTTCTTCTTTTTTTACATTTTGACTCAGTCAGTATCACGTAAACTCGAAACTTCTTTTAATAATAAAAAATTTTTTTGTTCTGTTTATAACTGGATAAATTATTTTGATTATTCAAATTATTTTGGCTTGCAACTCCCAGTGTTATATTGTTTGTTATAAATTTTTTTTTTCTCACATGCTATGCTGGGATTTCTTAGAAACCTGCAGTGGCAATATTTCGGTATATATGCTTCCTGCTCCCTCCCACTGATGAAGAGGCAGGCTCTTTTTCATTTTGAATGTTTATATTTGTGATTTCCCACGTTCAGCCTTTTATATTGTTGTTTTTTCACATACCCACTAATTTTTTATATATATATTCTCTATTTCATACATACATATATATATATATATATATATTAATATTATTTTGCTCTTAAACTTCATAAACGTGATTTCGGATAACAAGGGATACTTTTTAATGTTAAAGATGTGACATTATATGTAATAGAGCTTTGACAATAGGGATTATCGGATGCCTTTTTCGCAGTAAATTCATATAATTTGCATTGGAATAGAGGGATCTTTCTAACCCCTTTTTGAATGAACCCCTTTTAAACCCCTTTTTGAAATTCAATTTGAACGTTTGCACATTATGACGTTGTTATTACTGTGCAAAAGGCAAATATGTTATTTCAATGGCCACTTTATATTATTAACTGCATTAGACTATACCTTTGATCCATATTTGTTAGAATCCTTCCAAGAAATCAAAGTAAAAACTTTTAAGACTTATAGAGAATTTTCAAAAGACATTTTAAAGCTCGAATGAGATGTTCATCTTTTGAGATTTTTTTTTTTTTTTTTCAGGAATTGTACTAGGAGACATGTTTATTTGATTTTTTTCCCTGTCGTTTAGCCATATGCAATTATTTCAACTATATCAGAGAATAGCTACATTATTTTACAGAGGACAAATTTGAGAAGTCTCTCTTCAAAGACATCGAAGTCCGCTAAACTGCAGGGTAATCATGTACCAGAATGATTACACGTACGAATTATTTTGATTTAAACAACATAAAAATATCAAAATAACATTTTATCATATTTCTTTAGAAATTAAGAAACTCGTACATAGAAATTCTAACCAGGAGTACTGACATGTATGGTGTATTTTTTTCAAATTTTCAGCATAGTTTTCCTGAACCACAAGTACACCTGTAGAACTTAGGAATATTGCATATACCTTAAGGAAAATTCTTTTCAGGAATACGTATAAAAAATCAGTAAGTATAAATTTTTTTTTTTCAACTTTATAGTTTTACTAGATTTACTTTTAGTAAAGACTAAAGAAATCTACTTTAACCGTTTACCAAAAAACAAAATGGTTAAATTTAGCTGCAACCAACATTCGCTACTAAAGGTGAACCATTATAATGGTTAATAGTGTCACATTCATGGTAAAACTACACCATTATAATGCCTCCTAGTGTCACATTCATGGTAAAACTAGGTGAAACTACACCATTATAATGGTTCCTAGTGTCACATTCATGGTGAAACTACACCATTATAATGGTTCCTAGTGTCACATTCATGGTGAAACTACACCATTATAATGCCTCCTAGTGTCATATTCATGGTGAAACTACACCATTATAATGGTTCCTAGTGTCACATCCATTGTGAAACTACACCATTATAATGCCTCCTAGTGTCACATTCATGGTAAAACTAGGTGAAACTATGCCATTATAATGGTTCCTAGTGTCACATTCATGGTGAAAATACACCATTATAATGGTTCCTAGTGTCACATTCATGGTAAAACTATGTGAAACTACACCATTATCATGGTTCCTAGTGTCACATTCATGGTGAGACTACACCATTATAATGATTCAACTTTGTCCTAAATGTTGGTTGCAACTAAGTTTCACCATTTGTCCGTATTTTTGGTGAAAGGTTGAACTAGAATTTTTTCAGTGTATGTATACAGTGTATTAAAGTACATAAAATCCTGCTAACACACTATCATAATAAAATATACCAAATGAAAATCATAGTATGATGTCATGCTCACGCGTGGCATATTAACTAGTATATCAAAAAACATATTGCTTATTTGTTATGAAGCTAAAAACGATGGAAAACAATAAAATAGTGGCATTAAATATTGCAGATTCACATCCTATCATTCAACCGTATTTTAATTTGGTTACTTTGCACTGTAAACACTTTCAGTAACCCGTGTGTGAACAACTCTAACTCGCACAATAGATATTTAGTTAGAGAAAGAGCTTAAACCGCTAATGCAGAATGGTATTTACTATATTATTAATGCATGACATAGCATGAACATCGTTTATCTCCGAATTTGAACTTTAATCTGTACATGGTAATGACGTTGGGGGAATAATCTACTAGTCAAACAAATAAGGGTATTGTATGCCAAATATATTCGGTATTTCAATGCTTACTATATATTATTCTTCTAGTGATAAACATATTTTGTCATGCTGGTGCAAATCGAATTATAAAAGTAGCTCTATAGAAGAATTTGGCACGTAGTATTTGTTTAAAATTTATTACATTTTGAAAAAAAAAAGAGCTTTGCAAAGTGCAAGTATTGACCACTACAGGATTATTATTTTAAATAGTTTGAAACTGAATGTATTGAGTTTATGGTGTTCGATACATGCACTTTTCTGCAAACAGAATATGTGCCAATCAAATTGTTAAAACCCTAAAATATGTTTGGAACGATGTAAAAAAAATATTAAAATTAAAAAATACTTTGCATAAAGCCTTTAAGTGGTTGACAGCAGTATCGAATCAACGCTACTTAAAACAATTGAATTTTGAATGAAATTTGATTTGATTCCCTTAAGGGGCATAGATTTGTATGTCAAGTAAATACACACTCTTACTTTCTATATCTTGCCACTCGCTTTCTCTTTCCTCTGTATCTTTCTATCTCTCTATTTATCTATCTTTATACCGCGTATCTCTCTTGCATAAACACACACTTTATACAGAAAGATTACTGGCATTAAAAGTATACGTGACTCGTCCAGAGGCATAAACAATATTTTGTAAACGTTTCGCATCATATATTGTGTTTAACCCTTTACAAGGCCGTTTCCTTCTAGTAGTGGTATAGAAAAATATATTTTTAATTTAGAATGGTTTCAGAAATGCAATTCATGCAGGTTTCAATAAGAGAAATATGATTTTTTACACCCTTTGTTTGAGTGGAAAGGCGGCGATATGCCAAGCATAAAAAAATGATCACAAACACTAGGGGGTAATATTAACTTTTATACGTTGATGAATTTGGCATACATACCACCGCCTTATAAATGAATAACTTTCCGGCCAAGATACACACGATTTTCATATTGAAAACAAGTTTTCTAATTACTTACTAATGGTCTGAAATACATTGTAACCGACCCCACCGAGCCCACGTGCTTCTTAGATTCGATTCGTGCTCGGTTTATTTAGTCACATATAAAGGCGTATATGTTAGGCCATTCGGTTACAGCCAACTTAGCAATTAAAATGCTTACTATGCTCTGACGTAGCACACTAATTAATAAAACAAAACTACTTTACTAATTATGTAAAATAGTGTACGGAACATTGCTTTTTAATAATAATGGAAAAACTCCTTTCAACAAAATTCTTATTTAATGATGTATTGTCTCATTTTGGTCTTCTTTATATTTTTAATTAGAACTTCCTCAAAACAATAACGAGCCGAACTTTATATCCAGAAAATCTAATGACTTTCTCAACGCGTTTCATTACGGGTAGCATAGCCTCCCTACACAGTTTTTTACGGATTTTTTAACAGTAAAAGGGAAGGGAAATAATGCTCACCCTCTTCAATACAAAAATCGATGTTAGATCATTAATTTCATACCAAGAGAAAAATTTTCCGACCATCACTAACTCTCTTCTTTCACGTCATTTTTAACTTCCCCTTGTTCATGCCAATAACATGGCTCCTTACACCAGTGTCAAGTTTGTTGTGTGTCGTGTTTTTATCAGAAAAAGGCGTTCTCGGTGAAGTTGCATAGCTCGTTTAATATCAAAATACATAATACATATCTGAAGCATCAAATTGAACTCTCCAATAGTTTATAATTTCCAGCGAAACTCCTAGTCATTAATTTATCTATATCTATCTATATATATATATTACGCACAATTTTTGTTTGTATGTTCTTTTTTTTTTTTTTTTGCATTGTGGTTCTTTAATTTTTCTTTTTCTTTCTTTTTGTTTTTTTGTTTAACCAAATCAAAAAAATCGATAAATAAACAAAAATCCGCATACATTTAAACTCTTTTTAAATGTAGCTATTTCCATACAAAAATTTCAATAATATTTTATTTTGTGTAACTTTTATATTCTGCTCTGCTTCTTAATTCTTTTGTCATAAAATGGCAGCTGTTCACAGCTTGTTTTCGATCGACGATAAAAGGATACCTGCGCCTAAAATAATACATACTCCTTAGCGTAAATATCCATAAGGGGGGAGGGGGTCACGAGCTACATAAAAAGAATTATGAATACATCTTCAAGTTTACTTTATATGTTATTAGTTTAAATATACTTTCAGTTATATTTAAGAACCTAAGATGTACGTACAAATAACAATATGAAGACAGGTTTTTAAAAAGTAAAAGTGATTTAAACATCATTTCAAATACAGAAACTTTACTTTTGAAACATTTCATTAAAAAATTAAAATCAATTACTTTATTTCTATCTTAATTACTTATTAGTAAAATTCGCTTAATGCAGCCCCCGTTACTATAGTTAAAGCGGAATTCTTATTTTCAGGATAAAAGGAATTTTTTTTCAAGGAATAGCTCAGAGTTAAAATGACTTAGGTTTGAAAAACAGAGTTCTTATTTTTTAAGTAACACTTTTTTTAAAAATGAGGCAGTTGCGATCTGATTTTTTATACCACTAAAAAAAAAAAAAAAAAAAAACCAGTTTCCTCACTTGGGGTTTGATCATGGGTTGTCTTAACTCTACGCTAATGCTCTAGCCACTGCTCCAGGATTACATGCAACTAAAAAAGATTAGTTAAATTGTATAGCTTCTAAACGTACAAACTGCGGGTGCAGTGTTATTTTGTATTTCCGTGCCAAATTTACTTCATAGCACAATCCAGAAGAACACAATCTTGTATTCCTGCTCTGAAGAGATGAACACACTACTCACATTGTTGAATTATTCTGACGCCTCGTGCAGTAAGTAGTTCATTAATTTTCGTGCAAATACTACTATTCGGAAAAAGTAATCGTAAATAAAGCCCTATATTAACTTTGAACGTAAAGTTTACCTATACATTTTTCATTTATTCCAGTAAATGCTTGGATTTTCTGTAACTAATTTCTAAGTAAGCATCGATGCATAAAACTGAGTACTGCACTTTGCTCATTTTTAAGTCAAAATTACTTTTAATATCCAAATTCCAATCCCTAGAAAACTAGCCACCTGCTTATTCCTTTCTTATCAGTAGCTGAGTTTCTCCCCCCAAGCTACCATTTGTTAGTGTTTTGAAAGTATTTCAGTCATTTTCACGCCCCCAATACCCGTTTGGTTAGTTAAAATCATACTTTAAAAATGATCATAGCAAAAACAAAATGATATGTTTCTCGAAGAATTTCATGTTAAAAATAGCAATAATACAAGATGGAATATTTATTATAAAGTTCGCAAATACTTACAAGTGTTAAAAATAATTATTTAGCACTATTTTTACGAAATTAGTTACTTAGTTTATAGACGTGTATTAAACTACCTTTAATTACTAGCGCAATACATGAAGCTAATTTATTCTTTACGTATCGCCCTTTAAAATTAATTTATGTATCGCACTAGTGTTTAAATGTAAATTTTAATGTTTAAAAATGGACGGTATGGTTTTGACATAAATAAGTAAAGAAGTAATGCTTTTAACTACGTTTTAGTTTGGGGTCATTGTATGACCCCCGCGCGTCTTAACGTTGGTTTAGGAAGCGCGCGTTCTATCGGGTTAAAAAAATAAGGTATATTTTCTTTTTTCTAACCACGTCATTTTAAACCGCGTATTATATTAATCATTCCACAAGTAGTGCACATGATAATTTAACGGCACATTTAAGATTTATATTAAATACGTGATTTTGTGATTTTAACGATTCGGATAACAATTTGTACACATACCTACCTATCAGTTGGAAGCGCTGAAAAAGGTCAAACTTTAAATTACTACATGTATTTTGAAATTCCTGACTTTCGGATAAGTGACGTTAATTGAAAAAAAAAATGTCGTTATTAAACTGAAGAGTTAAATTAGTGTGCTTTCTATATTTTAACTATTCTGAAAATCTAAAAAATTATAACTAATTAAGTTTAACACGCTCATGTTGTTATTCGTATTTAAGAAAGTTGCATTCATCTAGGTTCTACTTAAATGTTTTTTAAAGTTTATTTTTTAAATCTATTTATTTATTTATTTACTTATTATTGTGTATCTAGCATATGTTAAAAAATACATTTCAAATAAGATAAAATGCTAATAACCAAAGGTTATGTACACAACGTTTAGAACGTTCTTGTTACTATCTTCCCTGGGCAAAAATGCATGACATAAATTTCAACTTGCGATTATTTTATTACCTAATGTTCGGTTTAAATCATGATTGAAAATGCAAGCAGAAAGAGGAACATAAAATTATATTTCGGAATATTAAATTTTATCCAGCATCGTAAATAAAATTGCATTTTCTAAGGTAAGCTTCTCAACGGCCCTTTACAACCCATCCAAACTTAATATCCCTTTTGTTGTTCAAATGAAACCAGAAACTTAAATTTTTTTGAAACTTTTTCTACTTATGTGCACTACAGAAGAAAATAGCATTTTCATGCATATTTTATAAGATGCTTTTATTACACAAGCCCAATTTCGAACAGCATTGCATTAAAAAATGACAAAAGTAGCTGAATTATTTTTCAAGACGGAGAAAAATTACAAGCCGAATTGCGTAACATTTTAACCGCTCATGTTTCTGATGTATTTGTTGATGTATTTGCTAGTTTTTTACTTGTATTTTTTCATATTCTCCTGGGTCATGTGCATATTTATAAAGCATTCAGTAATTATTCTAGCATGTTAACAACTTGTCAAAAAAATTTTTTTTTAATGTAACAAACAATATGTAGAATTTTACTTAAAGGTATATTATTCTTACATAATATCCTCCGTTATGTTGGTATAACACTGTTATAGACTCTAGACGGGACATATTTGTGTCATTATTGTATCGATCAATAGTTTTATATCGATCAATACTAATTGGTATATCGATCAATATTATCGAAGTTTATTGAATTTCTTCGAATTAATCGTTATTACTGATTGCATTATTATCAGTTTTAGTCTAAATGAAAACTAATACAATTTTAAGTAAAGCTCAATAAAGTTGAAAGTGTTAAAAATGTTTGAAATGATGAACTCTATCAGACACGCCATGTATATTTGCTTTCTGGGAGTTTGAAATCGTCTTGAAAAAAATAAACTCTAACTACACCCCTAAATGCATCAAAAAATACCATTTGCATCAGCGGTGCACACTACATATTAGCTACCTACATTTATGTTATCGGAACTTCTTAGTATTTGTTTTTTTATTTACATTTAAATCATAATTGTATTAACCATACACAAAAACAATGTTTTTGTAAGTTATAATGAACACTTCGAAAATGTAATGAACTTGATTTATTTTTGTTTTTTAAATTCTTAACTGCATATATTTTGCTTAACCAATCAAAAAAAAAATGAATTCACACGTAAGTAGAAATGTCATAAGACGAACATGAATGAAATTGCTAATTATAAATCGTAAACCCTTTTCCAATACTTCACAAAGTTATGAGGTCATAAAACATAATGCAGCCACTAAAATGAAGAAAAACGATAATCAATCCCATTAATGAGACTTGCTTTTTGAGTTGATTATACAAATATTAAACAAAAGTAAAGCGGTTGTTTGTTAAGAACTTCAATAATCGCAGGAATCACAGTCAAGTACTAATGCACAAACGTGGTGAAACTGCTTTAAAAAAAAATGTGATCTGCATGCAATTGTCTTGGAAAAGAAGTTTTCTTACAAAAATATGATACTCAACAAATGAAATCAATTTCTCCGTCTAATAAACAGAACGACAGTCATTTGCATAACAACTATCATTAGGATTCATTATCATAAAAAATAAGAAAACTGTTTTATTATGTGCTCTAGAGCAATTTATCACGATATAGCTTTCTTTTTATGGTAATGAGGGTGAATTTAGGGGGCACTTACAAGTGTACGAAGCAAATGAGAAAATAATTACGCGTAAAAACAGAAGGTAGAAGAGCTGTTTCAAAAGGAAAAGTTTGAATACGTTTATTTCCACTTAAATCATTTATTAACTTATTACAAGACATAAAAAGTCACATTAGTATTAGTCGTGTAAGTATGTTTGAAAACAAACAGTCATTAATATAAAATAGGAAATTTTAAAACTTAGTTTTGGGGCTGTGCAATTTTAGTAAAATTGCATTTTTTAAAGTTTTATATATGTACACTCATATCTCCCTTTTTCACGCAGCGTTCATTTCACACAATTTCGGTTTTTCACGGTTTATAGATTTAAAGGTTTGAACGTTAAAAAAAATAAGGAAGAAAGTTTAAGCTGTTGAGAAGTAAAAATTACTAGACACACTGCGTCCTTTTCCCAAACAATTACCGCCTAGAGCCCCAGAACTATATGAAAATGCATTCGTTGCAATTGGGTATGGTTGATGCAAGGAAAAAAATCTTAATTATAAAAAGGCGATTTTTTTTTCTGGCTGCGTATTTCTAAACTTTAAAAGAGTTAAAATTCGATTCAATCGTGAAAGTACAATGTTTCACCCATTTCATGAAAGTATACTGAAACTGTCGTTTTTATTAATAATGCAAAACAGTCTGCAGAAATATTTGGCATTTTACAAATATTTTTTCCGTCTGAGCTGAATGTTTCATCATTCTGTTTTTAATATCACAGTTTAATTAAAACAAAGTAAATAAAATTCTTTTAAATCTAAATAGTAAAAGAATAATTTAAACATATTTTTACTTGGAATTCCTTCATTGTTGAAACGACATAAAAAAAGTATCTTATCAAAATTATTTTTTGAAATTTGACTAAAACGTTTAGGGAAATGAATGAGCTGGATTAAATACATGCACATTTAAAGAGTTAGTCATAATTACTTAAATACATCAGTTATTTTAATTGAAAATTTCGAAAATCCTTGATAAGTTAATAATGAAATGTAGAGCAAATTATGTATTTTGTATCATTAAATTCACTTATAGGTTTGAAGAAAACCACTCACATTCTTTCGTAATTTACAATTATTTCAGAATTTTTCATTCATTCAAACATAAATAACGTTCCAAACAAACCACTATGAACTTCAATGACATAATTCAACTCAAAACACTCTGAGAGAATTTACAAAAAATATCTATATATCCAAGAATTTTCCTTCGCTTGTGTTACGCTCTGAGTAAATATCCACATCGAAAAAAGAATCCACTCAGCTCCTCGGCCTCTGTGCGTTCATCGATAATCTTTTAAGAATCTGAAAACTTTTTCTGCGTCGACTAGCTTGAATGACTTCCCTCTTTTGTTAAACTCTTTTCCACACATTGACCCCGATCACCATTAGAAGAAAGGGATAGAGTGCAATATCGATGTTTTCTTAGAAATAAACTCTAACAAAAGCAGAGATTTTTGAGGGGAATACGATGTACACACAATATAATAAAAAGTAATCCGCTTCTTCCAATTTTCCTCCAAGAACTGAATGTTTTCTACAGGCTACAGCCAAAGCTATGTTCTAAAGTAAATTTATTGAAGACTGAATTCACCAATGGTATATATATATATATATATATATATATATATGAAGTGTGCGTGTCTTTACACCTCTTTGAGTTTTGAACATGTTTACGTTCTCAAGATTACGAAATTCAGTTTGGGTGGTATTGGATTTTTATCATGTCTATCTGTACGGCAACCGCTTCCCCCCAACAAATTTTTTATTGAACGTTGATAGAAAAAAGCCAGTATTTACAATAAATAACTTTAAAATATATACAATGAAATAAAAATTAAAGCATTAATGCAATATTGGTCACAATAAAAATCGTTTTATCGAGAATGAAAATGACTTACTGATAAACTATCAGCCAATTATAATAATAATTTAACTTTGTGCAAGTAAACTGTAATAAAAAATAATTTCACGTTAATAAAGCACAAAGAAGCATTAAAATGCAGACATGTTTCGGGATCGCTTGGAATCCCTTTTTCAATGCGACAGGGAGCTTCTAGGTTCAAAACATCCAAATGAAGCCAATGTTTTTTAATTACAGTATCAGATTGTTAACACATGTTTTATATGAATTATAACTAAATAATGATATGATTATGAACTATGTGCTTAGAATCATTATTCACCATACTTAATTATTTTTGGAACTCTTTTTATGGGTAGCTGGATCACTTCTTGACATCATTGGTGTTCACATCGTTAAATACTTAACACTGCATTCAATAAATGCTCGTCAACAATTTCACAAAAACGTTTTGGCCTAAAAATACTATGCATTCTTAGTTTGCCTGATCGTATATGTAACTTTGATAAACTTGTCTTAATTTATAAACTGGTCTGAAATAACGTCAATTCTATTTCGTTTATGAAGGGGAGGAAAGAGAAAAAAACTATACAATAGAAAACATTATATACGACACAATTTTTTGTATTCGTTAAATGCGTTAACTACATTAAGTGTAGTAAGTAGTTTTTCAGATGAAAAAAGGAAGCCGCATTGCTGACTTTTAAATGCTAGTAACATTTCTTTTTTTTTTTTTATTTATTTATTTATTTGCATATTTTTTCATTTTTTTTACTTTCAAAGTATTGCAGAGCTCTAGATTTCCAAAAATCAGCATGCTGCAACTATCAATATTCTTAATATGCAGCAAGCAACAGCAAGTGATTTCACTTAAAAAGCGTGGAGAAACAAAGAGGAATTTTTCTTCAAAGAATTTTGCTAGAAATACTTAACAACATTCGAAATTGTAAGAAATTCACTGGTGAACAAAAATAATACTTTTTCCTTTCTTTTTTTCTTTTCTTCTCATCACAAGCTCTTCCATAATAACAAGCCATCCAATGTCATACGTAAAACTTATATACTTCGCCGATGTAGGATACATAAGTAAAATATCTTCCTCGCTGATGCAACGCGAAATTTGCAACTTTTTTCACCTTCGCAATATTTAAATGAATCATAACCCATCACATAAAATCGAGTGCGTTTTCTTAAAATTTGGAGTTGGATTCGAATCGTCCATTGAAAATGGTCTAGTATCTTGAAAGGGAGAGTCATAAATAGTGCGTACTTATTCATTCATTCACTTTAGTTTGCAGTTACGTATCATATTCGCTAAGCAGTATTTGCATTCTCTGCAGCTTTCTCTATTTCCAAGGAAATTACTGTCCCTGATGAAGTTCTTGATACTCATCAGCAACGAGATATATCAAATAAATGTGTTCATCGAGTTTTCAAACTATGGGTCACTCAGTGATTGGTAGATCTCAAAAGTGCAGTCGTAACTGTATAAGATCTAAATAATACAATAGCTCTAACATTATTATTATTTTGATTTAAAAACATCATAAAGCAAAGCTAAAATTGATGTTTTCGTTTACTTGCTGAATGTTTCATCGTGCGTAATAAGTGAGGAAAATTAATATATATATATATTTATAAAAGTGATTTGCTTATATTATATATATATATTAACGAGCGGTGCCCACACGGCGTTGTCCGGGGTGAATTTTAAAAACGTCGCCTATGGCGCTGTCCTTGCTAAGAGTAAAAAAAAATCTCCCGCGGCATAAAGCCTGCAGTGTTTGAAAAACAGCGAGTGTCTATTTGTCAAAAAAAAAAAAAAAACATTAGACATTGTCAACGCTTGAAAAAGTAATATAACATGTAGAAGGATCAATTAAGAAAACGTAGGAACAGTTCTATCAGTAGAGTCAGATTTGTCACCAGATGGTAATTAAAACTGCCAAAATGTAGCACGGCGTCATTTGCTGCGTTACTTTTCATCTGGAATGAGTCTTGGCGATGATTGCAAGAATGAAATTGCAATATCATATTAATTTTATTTTCCATCCATGGTGAAGTGTTCTCTCGCGAACCGAAAGATAAGTTTCATAATGAAATGAAGCTTCTCTAGAGGTAACATAGAGATGAAATCGTAGGTGATAATATTTATAGTTAAATGATACTGTAAAACATACCTAAAAAACGGGTGCACAATCTTGTTAGTATTCTTAATCGCCGGGTTATTACCAACGCCTAATTTAAAAAGTCACATTGTAGCGTGTCGTCATTCGCCACGTTATTGGAAGTCTACAATAAACTATACGTTCGTAAACTTTTCGAGGCGATATTTATTTAAATGCTATTGCTAAATCAAGGAAATCGTAAAATTGGGGAGACGGAACTTTTATCAAGTTCAATCTCGAATTTAAAAATTATTGCTAATTTGAGAAAAACTTTAAATCGAAAATATGCTTTATTACTGTCTTATCTTTATTAAACTGAACTATTTTGAAAAATAAGTTTTATATTGAAATTAAGCTAACATTGAAATTAAGCCGGAGTTGACGAAACTGCTAATTATTATTTTTGGGTCAAAGTAAGCCTTAAGGAATCGAACTAAAAAGCTTATAACTAGCGTTCTTATTGACTTAGAAACTTCGAACAAATTTTCATCTTGTACAAAAAAAATCTCCGCTTTCGATCGATATATTATACTAATATGCGCAAGGTTTTTGTCACCCCCATATTGGGGAATTTATGGGGAAAATTGAGTAAAATTGGAATAAAAAAAGAACTACATGTCGGATTTTTTTTTTCTAACGGGTCTATGATTCGTCCTCTTGAATCAGTCTGTCTGTTGATGAAAACCGCATTCAAAGATCTCAGCGTACAGACACGGGAAACGACTTTGTTTTATACTCTTTTAAGAAGCGTTTTATTTATTTTAATCATTTGTTTATTATTTCTTTATACTCGCTAAATATAATTTCCAATAACATATTGCTATTCATTGTAATGGTGTTTAATATGGGACGTGAATCTAAATGTGTGAAGTTAATGATATCAACACATTTATTTTAAAAATATTTTTTCTGCGTCAGTTGCAGCTTATTACGTAAAATTTGACACCAGAAGAGGGCGCAGTGACAGCATTCTATGAAGGGTTCGAAGTGTTTACTTTTCACGTATCTTACAATGTGGCAAGCGAAAGTCATAGAATCCTGGAATATTAAGTTATGAGAGAGTTTTTCTTGGTTTTGTGTAAATTAGATATACACTAAAAAAAGTCTAGCTCAACATTTTACCAAAAAAAAAAGTGAAAAAGATGGTGAAGTTCTGCTTCAATCAACATTTGGTACTAAAAGTAAACCATTATAATGGTTCCGAATTTCACATTCATGGTGAAACTACACCATTATAATGGTTCAACTTATTATCAAATGTTAGTTGCAGCTTAATTTTACATTTTTTTGAATTTTTTGGTGAAAGGTTGAACTAATATTTTTCCAATGTATGTGTAAATAAAAAAATTAAATTTTATCTAAAAAACTTGTCAATAAAAAGAAAATCCTTTGGAACTAATAAACTGCAGCCACACAACTTGTGACTTGTCTCGCTGAAAATTTTCAATGTCTATAAATTGGAACTAAAATTGGGTACTAAAGAAGATTCATACATTTTTTTCGGTCGTTTGCAAAAAAAAAAAAGATTTTGCCAACCTTTATAAAGAATTCGTTCTATTTTTTATTTTTTTTTTTCATTTCGTAACATGTTATTAGATGTACCCACACGTTGTTGTTTTGTGACATTAATAATGGTTTTTCAAAATTAACGGACATATTTTATTTTCTGAAGCTAAGAAAAAAACTTCATTATTCCAATTCATTTTATGAAGCTATTTCATTCGCAAATGAAACCACATCCAAACTTAATCAAGCATGAAATTGAGTGGGAAAGATCACGTTATTTTGTCAGGGAAAAATATCATTTCAATTCGGATCTAAATTTCAGTGCTTTCTATGTTTAATAAATATTTCAGTGTAATGAAAAATCCTTTCCTCTTTTGGAATATATTTTGGATTTATTCAAAGTAATTCGATGCAAATTCAATATAAAAATGCAAGTTTTCACAAACGATTCAGTAAAAGAAACAAATTGCAAAACTAACTGTGTCAATAAAATATACTGGAAGAGTTTTCATTTTCATAAATAAGTAAACAGTTCCCGTGAAAATACACTAGAATCCACGTGAGTAAAATTACTAAGAAATAAAAAGGAGAAACTACAAAGTTTTATAAATGTGGAATTACAATGAATAAATGCAATAATAAAGTACCAAAGACAGTAAATTTATAGAAATAAAATGTCAGTAAAATTAACCGATAGTAAACAAAGCTTGGTAAAGAGGGAAAACATATACTCTGCCCCAAGCTGTGCATTCGATTAATCACTATTTCTGGCATACGAATTCGAAGGTGAAGGCACGTGATGTCTGACCAGTGGGTTCGGAACTGCCGCACACTTTATTGTGATTGCTGTGCCTTAGATACAGGTAACTTACAGAGAACACTTTGTAAAATGCAATAATAAAGTACCGAAAACAGTAAATTTATAGAAATAAAATGTCAGTAAAATTAACCAGTAGTAAACAAAGCTTGGATAGGAGGGAAAACATATACTCTGCCCCAAGCTGTGCATTCGCTTAATCACTATTTCTGGCATACGAATTCGAAGGTAAAGGCATGTGATCTCCGACCGGTGGGTTCGGAACTGCCGCCCACTTTATTGCGATTGCTGTGCCTTAGATCTCTCGGCCTGAGATTCTTCTAGGTTTAAGAGCCCTGTGTGGGATTTAAATATATTAACTATTTCAGGTTTCGCGTATATTTATCTGTGTGTTTTTACAGAAATCAATAAATACAATATAATACAATATAATTCTTTCTCGTGACAATAAAAATGCATTTAAAGTTAATAAATATGCTTTTTTTTCTGGGACACCTTGAAAGAATGAAGGAAAACAGATTCACTGAGAAGATTTTCAAGGGTAATTGCCACGGCCAGAGGAAAAGAGGAAGGCCGGTTAAAAGATGGGTATACGAGGTGGAGAAAGATCTTATAAATCTAATGGTCCGAAACTGGAAAGAAAAGCGAAATACAGAGGAATTTTTAAGAAAATTGTTAGAGAGGCCATGGTCTAACATGGGCTGTAATGCCAAAGAGTTAGCTAATGTTTTTTTTAAACTTTTGTTTTCTAATTGAAGTAGAAAGATTCAGTGTTTTTAATTTAAAGTATAAATTGGTCCAGTTAAACTTTGCTTATTTGTTTGAGTACAAAATTGAGACAGAACTCATTTTACGTATGAGCAGTTATACATTTATATAACACCGAGACTGCTACGGATTTACGTGGCGCGGAATCCTTATGGTAAAAAAGATATAATCAAAAGTTATGTTTAAGTCTACACAGAGTGTATCAACAAGATGCCGATGGTGACTGATTTACGAAATTCGCGAGACCTTGCAAATATGAAGCAATTTCTAAAACATTTTTTTAAATCGGAGATATGACATCTTTCATGCATTCGCACGACTAAAACTATCTTTAGACGGAGCTTAGCATCGCCAAGAAATGTTCAACTTTTCTAACTCCTACATCTTAACCTTAACTGTATTTTCAAGCTCTTTAAAGGAGTTTTCAGAGCTATTTTAAACTGACCTACATAAAAATGTCTCAACTGACAAATTGACGCGTACATTTCTAGGCTGCTTAAGTTGTTTATGATATTTTTTAAACATTATTTTAACTTAAGTTTGTTAAAAGGAAAAAATTAACTTGAAATTAAAACAGCTTGGGTTCGTTAAAAAAATTTTACTGATCACAATAAAGAATGATAGCTGTCTTAGTGCAGTTTTAAATTCAATGTGTTGTTGTTTTTAAATGGGCTTCGTATATTGGTTCTTAACCATTGCATATCTAGTGCGTTACCAGAGATTGGTACCCACTCTTTCAGCGGTACCACAAGTGGTACCATTGCCGCATTTTTTCGACGCTCAGTTTATCCCTAGCTGCGGCACTTGAGCTCAAATAGATGCAACCCGCACTCAGAAATTAATTTAGCCAACAGTATCCACGCCAAACAAATACTCAAGGGACCTTTAACATGTCGCATAATCACACGACATGGGCTCTGTCGATTTTCTGCATCTTGAAAATCCACCGACTTGTGCCAAATTTCATCCAACGAACTTGGTCGTACGAGGCCTGCGCCTTACCACTACGCCACCCTGTCGGCAAGAAAAAAATCACTGTGTTAACTGTTAAAGCATTAAAAAGTGGTGAATCCATAAGGCAGCTGTTTTAGCTAATTTACCGTGCCTACAAGACAAAATATTTTACAACTCAAATTACTCAAAATATAAACAATTACTTTTCATGTAATTTGATCATCTGGGTGAAATATTTCAACTTAGGTTCATTCTTTTAATCCAAAATAAATAATTCTATTTTTTTTTTGGGGGGGGGGGGGATTTTCCTTTTTAGCGACATGTTTAAAAAGTTTAAGCTAATGCAAAGAAATATAACGTATATTTTACTTACTTAAAAATGTACGTGCAACTGCAAATATAAGTTGTAAATGAAAGAATCGATAAGTTGTAAGTTTTTTGCAGAAGACTTAACATTCATATATTGTATGCTCTAAGTAGGCTCTTAAAGCTTAGTTTTCTAGCAGAAAAAAAAGTTCAACGAGTAAAAATACTAACTGATACTTCTTTTCAACTGCATTGCTTAGTTCAGGGCTAAAAAAATGCGACATCTAAGAAAGGCAAGTGGGTTCTTACATCATTGATTAAAATATTAACCAATCGTTTTCTCGAGCTTCATATTTTTCGTTTCATTCATAATGTTAAATGTGATCGATTATGAAAATTCACCTACACCTACAGTTATTTTCAACTGCGGGGTAAATTTCATGTATATAATTTTAATCATGGAAATGATTTTAAAGAATAAACAATATCTTCTAAAAAGTTATTATTACTTTTAAAAATACATAATTCAGATCGCCCTAGTCCTTAATATTAAGCAGTATTTTTATATGTAAGTGATAAGAACTTATAAAGTTTTAAAAATTTAGAAGTAAATGCAAAATTAAATATGCTAGCGATGTATGCACATTAACTTTTAAAACAAGAAATTTGAGGGGAAAACTGTATCCCCAAAATCAATTATTGGGTGGGTTTGCAAAACATTTTACAGTTAAAAAGTCATATCCACAACTTCATGCTAAAACATGTAAATTTGGCATCAGGAATTTCTGATCGAATTTATGCAGTATTACGTAATCGATTTTTTCCCGTGCATTATAATATATAAAGTTAACATTGTCATAATGTCCTACTTTTTATTCACCGAACGTGCACTAAATGAACTTTTATTTTACTTTAAGTTGCTGTGAGTTAAAACCTATGTAATTTGAGTAGTTAGAAATGTACGTTATAATCTCACAGAATGGCGCCTTTGCGTGATAACACGCAGTTCCAGCGTGCTATATAGAAAAACAAACTAATGAATCTAGGGCACTTTAATACGGTCGTAAATTAAGACATTTTACTTTATTCTAGATGGTTTCGAAACATGTATCTGCAGTCACGAAATACTGCAAAAATAGTGCCTTGTAAAAAGAACATGTTATATTATTCTCCAAAAATATAATTTAAACATTTTATATATTATTATTTTATTTTTAAAATATAGTAATATTTTAGGTAATGACATAAAATTAAGTGCAATGTTTTTTTTACATATATATTTTTGAAAATTTCTTTTTTCCTGGCCTTTGCACTTAATGGTACATAATATGCATTAAATCTATTGTAGCAAGACATTGAATAATCATCCGAAAACTGCATATGTAATTTCTCAGACTAATTTTGTTCGTATGTACGTTACTGTAGTAATTACGGCACCACGTAAGAATTGTATATTATGCAAATAAGGTGATTGAAAATCATGCTTTAAAACTAGACGAACTATTAATATATGTTTAAGGGTATAATAGATAATATTCATGCATTTTTGTTCTAAGAAACATATTCAATGTGTTATCATGTAGCTGTCACCGTCACAAAATGCTGTTTCAGACCAAAACGCAGCTTGATATATTCAGCCGTTTCATTCTCAGTACCTCATTTTCTCCAAAAGTTGCACCAATAAAAATTTTGAAATTTCGTTTAATTATCTATATCTTATTTTCTCCAAAAGTTGATAAAAATGTCAACTATCATAAACTCATTCCCACACAAATTTCATTTTCATAAATAATGATATCTTAAAGCATTACCTATTATTTGTTGATTAATTTTAAGATTATCTGATAAACATACTAAATCTTCTTGAATTATTTTCAATACAAATTTTTTTTTTACCAACCTCAAAAATGTTGCTGTAAAAGGAAGTACGTGTGCTCGAAACGTTGGGAAGAGAGATAAATGTTTATCATTGTACAAACAGCTAAAAATCCGTTGCGTTATTTATGATGATGTTTATTGCATTAATGGGACTACTACATAAAATTAGCTTTTATGTGTCATCAGTATGAAATTAAATTTCAAATCTTCTTAAATTATTTTCAATTCAGAAGAAGTTTTTACAAACGTCCTCAAAAATGTTGTTGTAAAAAGAAATTCGTGTGATCGAAACGTTGTTTAAGAGCGAGATATTTGTATCATATGTACGACCACCTAAAACATCTTTGCATGTTTATTGTAGTAATGGTACTACTACATAAAATATGCGCCATAAGTATGTAAACAAATCTGAAATCTAAAGCAGCAAACATCTGGCTCAATTTTATCACACACATTAAGTCTCAATCACTCCACTTTAAAACCATAATGTACCAGAGAATCAAGCATTAAAAGAAAATCATTTATTCAGTAATTCAACTCGCGAAGAAGACCTTCCGCGAATGATGATACAATATCATTCCTGGTCCAGGTGTAACACTGCTGTGATCATTGTTTATCATGAGTAGTCGGAACTCAGCAGAGTATAAACTGATTAGAACCGACACACTGTCTGGATCCGAATCAGTGAATCGGAGAAATATGGCCAGCCAGTACGAATAGACTTTTTATTATCGTCTTTTTTCACTTACTTCTTGGAGCCGTGGGCGCAGAGGCGTTAAATATTTATGGCGATGGGCTGGTTTCGTGAAGTTTTGGGTCAACATCGTGATAGGGTGTTATTTATTGCCTCTACGTCGGATCGGTGACATTTTTTCCCTGCCAGCGGTGGTAAATATCCGACGAGAAAATATATGCATACTTATTTAATTATGATGCAGTTTTGTTTTAGAAAGAGAGATTAAAGCAACTTCGTAGATATCTATTTATAATATTTCTATTATTTTACGGACATAACATCCATATATATACTTCACTTAGCGTGGACCAGTTACGATTAAATTTTGCGGTACGATACGATATTGACATCATGCAGAAAAGAGACGATGGTAAAACAATATTTAAAAATTTGTTTAATGATTACCATAGATAAATAACATAATATTTGCATGTACTATCGTAACTTACAGATTTTAACAAATTTATTTCTATTTCTTAACAAGTACTTCCATTCATAACTCAATTTTTAATTTCCGATTAGTTGGAGTGGCAACACCTTAGTTTGTTTATATCGAGCGATCATTGTCATGTTTATCTCTAGCGATCTTTTCTTAAGCCTTTCAAATTTTAAAACATTTTTCACGATTTTAAAATGGTTAATTTCTGATGCTTTGGAATGGCAACACCTTAGTTTGTTTATATCGAGTTATCATTGTCATTTTTATATCTAGCTAGCAATCTTTTCTTAAGCCTTTCGAATTTTAAAACGTTTTCTACGATTTTAAAATGGTTAATTTTCTATTCTTTAGAGCCGCAGCATCTTAGTTTGTTCATGTCGAGTGATCATTTTGATGTTTAGCTTGATTGTTGAACTTATAGCCTGCAGATATTCTGTGGGGGATCAGCGAGTTTATATTATATTATGCTTAAATGGAATAAATAATTGCTTCCTTAGACTTTCCTTAAATGTGTAACTACTAGAAGGTATATACGAAGTTATTTCTTTATAATTTGATCTTAATTTTTGCTTAAAAATATCTACAATATTAAAAGGTTTTCCAAATCTAAGACCGTTCCGTGGTATCCTAGTGGTTAGGATATCAAGCTTCGGATCGTAGAATCTCGGGTACCATACCCTAGCCACGGAAGACCCACCATGTACACTTGGGGATACGTGCGTGTAAAATCCGTGGACCCTGAAGTCCCGAGGCAGTTCCGAGGGTACCGGAGGGTAATGAATGCTAACCACGGCCATACTGACTAAACCTTTTCGGTTATCTCAGACTACCCCCCTGTATGAAGGGGTGCGACCGTGGCGCTGTCCTCCTTCGCACTTCCCACAAACTCTCTGACAAACTGACAACCAGCACCAGCCATAAAGGGCTGGGCTGGCAGACCTTTGCCGGCCTGCTTTACCGACCCGGGGCCATAGTCATGCTACAAAGCAAGCCTTACGTCACCCGGATCGGATGTTGCTATTTTAGTCGCCTCTTACGACACGCAGAACTACGTCGGCGCTATTCTACGCCCGCCACCGCAGGGCGCTGTACCGGAGGGTGTAGATTATCCCTTCAATTCACCCTTAGGTCAAAAGGGGGCGTGTTTGCGGTGGCGAGATCTGGTGTCACCCAAATACATAATGAGCCAAGCCATTCTTCTACTATTGTGATGTCCATCTATAAAATGGAAAGCGCTCCATACTGCATTAAATCCTGGTCGCTTCTGTGAAAGGGACCTTGGATATCCAACGGGAATAAACAACAACAACAACAACAAATATAAAAATTTTAAATTTGTGTGCAAAACCAATGTGCTATAACAGCTTCAAATATGCATGTTTGGAAGCGTTTGTTAAAATATAAAGTGTTGTAATCTCGTCGTTCGTGATTATGACGTCATAAAAAGCGGTCATAAAGTGAATAAAATTTGGACTCGAACTCTCACATCTTGTTGCGAAAAACTCTAGGCTTTTACCAACAAAAACGTCAGTGGGAGATCTGAGAAAGAATATCCCAACAGTGTTAAAGCACTTTCGCTATTTTTTCTATATTCACGTCGAAATATAATTTTACCTGTGTTGAAAATTATGTTATGTAAATAAAATTAAGATAGTTTTATTTGCATAAAACTGAAGAAATTTTATTGTATACAATTTTGTACAACAAAACAATAATTACAACAACTTTGTACAAGATTGAAAACCGAAAGTTTTGCATGCATTTAAAGGAAAGTGGCTCAGAAAGAATCACTTGAGATTTATCGAGCGGTATTAAATTCGTTTTAAATCTGTTGTAGTTGCTTTTACTCAAGCCACTCTGTGAACTTGAAGCCACCGAGGTAAGGTGGTAATTTAATCAACCACCTATTTAACATACAAGTAGTAAACAGCGACTTGGCTCAATCACGAAAAGTATATTGAAAAGACACGAGATGCGTCTAATATAAGTACGCCACATCCGTTTCTAGACCTCAGACTGAAGGGGAGGGAAAGTTTTTAGCCTCGGAACCTTGAAACTGCCTCAAAGTTCTAGAGCCCATGGATTTTAGATTATTACATGTTCCAAAATGTACATGAGGTCTGGTATTGAACCACAGACTGAAGTCCGATATTCTAACCATTAGGTTACCACGGCTTAAATTGGTTCGTATGCCACAAATGATTTAGCTGCAAACATTGTATGGGACAGAATCTATATGAACAGGAAAAGAGGATTTTTGCAATGTTGCAGATTAGTGGGCAAGTTGAATACAATGGCAGGTATAATAGGTAATCATTACGAGAAAATCCAGTTATTTGCATTCACTTCTAAGATTTTTATGATACAGATTGTATTTTTATTTTATTTTTTAAGAAAAATGAAAAGGTTATGGAATTATCTGTATTAAATACAAATTTAAATTTGTAGACGACCTAATGACTTTGAAGCGAGGTACTGCTCTCATGATTTTTCCAAATATATATAGCTTATAACATATACATTTTGGAAATATACTGTCGGGGAAAGTAATGCAGTTAGCCCCTAAGAGTGTGTAACCGCAGTTATTAGAAAATACGCACTTACTTCGAAATACTTCACATAGAGTAAAAACTTTGCATCAGAATTTGTAAGTCTTCATAAAAAAATGACCTTTCATCGGTTTGCAAAATCATATAAGCTCATTCAATGCAAAGAGTTTAAACTTTGATACAATGTTTATAGGTAAAAGTAGTTTTTTCAGAATTAGTACTAAAAATGTAGATAGCGAAAAGGAAGGAGAAGCTGTTTTTTACTTAAAAAAAGCCTGCCCCTAAAATTTCAACTCAATCTACCGGGAAAAAATTCTTCGAAAGAATTTAAGTATGTAATTTAATCACAGAAAAAAAAAAATAATAAAATGCTTTTCTCTGAGAACTTTGCATTGTTTATTACGAAACTTCACCTTATTATAAAGCAGGATGGATTTTTGCTTTTTCTTTATATTTTTAGACACTTAAATTTCTGTTGCTTCTCGGATATGTTGCTTTAATATTAAAGACACAATTGCATCATACAAGGAAGAAAAAACTATGTAAACGAATTTGTCGCTGAGAAAAATTGCATAGTTGAGAGTTCATGTTTGGGCATAAAATTTGCCTCAAATTGTTTCGCAACTCATTTTTTTCTTATCTTGAAACATTGTTTGCTATTTCTATAAAATAGGTTTCTGTGAGACAAAAAAAAAAAAGGAAAAATAAATTCATGCTGCTGTACCCGTTATAAAATATTTTAGGTCAGGTTTTTTTCTTTCGATGAGGTTTTCTCTTACATACGTATTTAGTACTTGAAAACATTAGTTAATATAATGTGAAAATGTCAGTTTGCATTTGGAAGAGTGATAAACAAAACGTTATCTACTTTCCAAAGCTTAGATACTGAAATTATATTTATGTGCCTATACCAGTTATAGTATCTGTTTTCATTGTAATATTTGCACTTTAATTCTTTACTATTATTTATTATACTTATCACTTCAGTTTAGTTTGTAACAATGTGCAAATGCACGCAAAAAATGCACTGAATGGAATTCGCAGTGTTTTGTAAGATATTGAATACATTTTTGAGTAACATTTACACAAAAACTCCAAAAAACCCTCTTCTTTTAGTTTTTTACACATTCAAGAAATGCACAAAACAGTCGTTTTTGAAACTAAAATAAGAACGGTTTGGAGTTGTCTTAATTTCTGAAATTTTTCTAACACAATTTCAGGATACCAAAGTACCTATATGCCAAGTTTGAGAAAACTGTGACCTACAATACAGATTGCTTAGGGTGACAACACACGCTTGACAAGCATGTTTGACAGCTCGCCCAAAATTCCTCTGTATATGTTCACGCTTGCTTGCTCAAACATGTTTGCGCAAGAATGCTTGTCAAACATGATTGCGCAAGCGTACTTGTCAAACATGTTGTAGCGTCTGTAGCCACCCTTAGATAACACACAAAAACACTGTCGCAAACACACACAGTTCTTTGTCGCAAAAAATCAGCAGTTTGAATTTTTCTTTTAACTTTTGAAGCATCACATGAGGAACAAAAAAAAAATGTTTGTGACAGAAGTTAAACATATTTTACCCCTCATGTTTTCAAGAGTCGCGAGTACAAAGATTCTCATAAAAATGCCAGAAATAAAAAATCGCTATCATCAATCTTTTTAGAAACTTCCGGAAAATGTAGTAAAGACATTTCAAAGCATCATTTATTTCTAAATTCTTTTTGAACAAGTTTTTTAATCATACTTTTTCATTTTATTTATTTGTCATACATCCTCACACTCTGTTATATATAGAAATACATTTTGTTTACAAAGTATGAGTTTCTTTATAAATATTATGACATATTTTTTTTAAGTTAAAAGATAAATGTAAAGTTCCTCTGACTCGAATATTAAACTGTTATTTTTCCATTTAAATGCGACAAATGAAACAATTGGGTACTAAATAAACCATGCGTTCTTACTTTTTCGTACGAAATAGAAAAATAGTCATTAGTTTTTTACTCAAATTTCAGAATATATTGATTTTAAATCTTCAGAAATTGAATTTGAACTACAACTTTTTTTTCGTAACATCCGCACGAACACATGCAAGCGGGCAATATATATATATATATATATATATATATATATATAAAAGGTTATATTATTATATAAATATGGGTAAAGATTCATATATAAAGTAAGTTTAAATTGCAATATCTATTATTTAAATCTTTAACACACGAAACATCAATAACATTAATATTTTAAGAAGATATATATATATACGTTTAAGATAATAGATATATTTTATTAGTTATTTATATAATATATCTCTTAACATAGAAATCATTCCCTACATATATATACGTAATTTAAATATGGAATATATATAAAAATAAATATATATTATATCATTAATGCCTAACAGAGATCTAATACTAGGGGAATAAAAATGCTAGGGAATTAATGAGAAACCATATTTGAGCTTAATGTACATAAGAACGCTTAAGAACTTTATGAGTAGACATCTTTGAAGTTGTCAAGTTTTAATATGCGAATTAATAGCCATGACGAATAGGAAAGACAAAGGAAACTTTTATCACAGCCTGAGCAAAATACAAGGGTTTTTCCATATAATCCCCCAGTAATTTCTATTATAAAATTGCAGACAGTGAAATATCTGCACCTTTTTAGCATTTCAAAGTTTCATTATTAACATTTATATATAAGAAAAATGTTTAGAATGATTAACTTTTGTTTTACTATTACATTCAACAAATTCTTTGAACATTTTCATTTCCAGTTTATTATACTCTTAGTACAAGATATTTACAGAATTTATTTTACTTTATGTTCTAGCTTTTTTAATTACAGTTTGGTTTATTTTTCTGTGCGTAAGAATGAAGACTTATTCACATTATTCATGTGATATTTGAAATTTTTGGTGGGTAATTTTCTCAAACACACATTTTCTCTTTTTTGTCAGAAAAACCTTTTGTTTTTTATGGCACATACTCTTATCAGGGAAAATCATTATAAACATGTTTTTCCCAACGAAAAAATATACTTCCATTTAAAATATTTCTTAGTAGTCATGCGCTATAGTGTTTGACTAAATATTTTTTAACGAACTTTGAATAGAACATAGAGAGATAATGGGAGAATCAACTTTGTGTAAAGAACTGTTTAAAGTTAAATGTTCAAGTTTTTTCGCTAACGTTCTCAATTAAGTTCTTGTTTCCTGCACTTTGTACAACTACACTGTAACAAAATGCCCCGTAAAATTTACGGTTTTAAACTGGCAGCTGTGTTGGCTGGGCACAACCGTAAAAAATACGAAGTCAATCCGTAGTCACAACGGTTTTTTTGTATCGTAAATTTTACAGGAATTTTTTTGTGTGTGTATGTTTAGAAGATGAAGCTAGCATTTATGTTAAGTAACAAAAGTACTGTCCCGCAGTGGACCAGTCAGAAGAAGCTCGGTTCCCGCAGGAGACCCAAAGTGCAGTAACATTGACTGAGGTCAGCGTTTGGGGGGTGACAACCTCTCGCGGCTGGTTGCTGCGGTCCGTGTACGCTAAAGGGAGCTGGTGCACGTTAAATTGATCGTGGCTCCAATGTCCTCCAAGTGAAACGATACCACTGGTTGTGCCATTCCTAGGTGACGATATCACATCTGGCAGCTGGTTCAGAAAAGTAAGAGACCTTTCAAAGGGAAGGAAATCGGACTCCTGCCTACAAGGGGCCTGTTAGACCCCGGAACAGCGTATTTGCTCTTAATCGCAACGCGCGAGGACGACGACAACAACAACAACAACAACAACGTAACTGCTGGTTCAAAAGCGATGAATAAAGTATCTTGGTAACAGCTCTGCAAAAAACTGATTTTTTTTCCTCTCTTTACAATTGCTTTCTGTAATAAAAAGAGAAAATGTTTACAAATGGGGTGTTCATTCATTGCATATCTCTTGCTTCCATCTGCAGAGGCATTTTTCGAGCAGTCTAAAGCCCATGAATCATTAAAAAAAAGACACAAATAATGAGCCCACCGATAGGAGACATCGTACCTCTGCCTTCCCGTTTTTCGAATTAGTGTGCCGAAAAAGTGATTGAACAAATGCACAGATGCTTTGAAAGTTTTTTAAAAAATTTAGTACATTTTTTTCAGTTTCAGGATTTTTATTCTTGTTAAGTTGATGAGTCTTGGGTACTTTATTGTTGTCAAGTTAGAGAGTGATCTCCGTTTTAAATTCTAAGTAGTTTGCTTTTTTTAAACCCTTCAGAACTTGCGTCAAAATGAATAGCTGAGAACTCGCGTGTATTATTCTCACACCACCTACATGTCAATAAAGGAAATATTTTCAACTAAAAGTTTTATAAGAAGCATTTTTAGCCAGAGCCATTTGAACAAACAACCTTCCTCGTGAAAATAAACACAATTTTACGGTACAGAGAAATTTAAATGATTATAATATGTAATTTATTCATTCATTTATTTGAGTCCATTTGGTTACATATGTGGTTTAATATTTTATGAAACAAAATTTAAAAAAAATGTTTTCGGTAAATCACACGATAATTTGAATGATGAGGGAAACGTTCACATTCAAAAGTAAAAAAAAAAGTTTCCCAAGAACTCACTCGATGACAATAACTCTTACACTTAAATACTCCGACAAGCAAACGCTAATGAGTGCTAAACACATCGGGGCAGCAAGAGAAGGTGACAAGGAGGAGCTTGACAGAGCAGCACCCTGGCCTAAGAAGTAAAATACAATATATACTTTTTTTCTTCTAAGTGTGAGTATTCCGCTCACGGCGCGAGTTCTGAACGGTGAAAGACTTTGTACTTTCTTGTTTTTACCTATCGTTAATTTTAAGCCAGGGCTCCGGAAAAAAAAAATCAGTACATTTTCATGGATTCTTTGGCAAAAATAGTTTACTGTTAATAATAATTTAACTTTGTGCAAGTAAACAGTAATAGAAATATAATTTCACGTTAATATTAAAGCACAAATGAGCATTAAAACGCAGACATATGTTTCGGGATTGCTTGGAATCCCTTTTTCAATGCGACAGGGAGCTTCTAGATGCAAAACATCCAAATGAAGCAGACAAAACAACAAAAACAAAGCTTATATAGCCTAAGAATTAACTGTAAACCAATGAGAATGAAGGCAGTGTGAAGTGGAAGTAGAAGTAGCAGGGAAAGCACCAATAAGAGAGCAACAAACGAATCCAGTTGAAAGTTCAGGAAGTAAAAAGGAATATCAATAAAAACAAAGCAAAAAAGACGACAACTTGTATAAAAATGTGAAAATAAATGTGAAAATGTGAATAAGTACAGAAAATACCAAAACAAAAAGCAAAACAAAGTACACAAGTAAAGGAGTGGGAGGGGGGAGAAAAAAATTAAAAATAGACACAAAAAAGGAAAACTAACGAGAAAAACAAGAAAGAACAACAAATTAAAGGAACTTATGCCAGACCTGTGAAAATACATGAAAATTGCAAAAATAATGAAATAAAATACAAAGAATAAAATGGAAATAAAATAAGTACAGGAAATACCAAAACAAAAAGCAAAACAAAGTACACATGTAAAGGAGGGGGAGGGGGGGGGAGAAAAAATTACAAAATAGACAAAAAAAAGGAAACTAACAAGAAAACCAGGAAAGAACAACAAATTAAAGGAACTTATGCCAGACCTGTGAAAAATAAGGAGTTGAGGAAGAATCATTAACCAAATTAGAACTATTCCTGTTAATATGATAACCTTCCCAAAAGTCAAGCTCTAAAGGGGAAGAACATTTTTGAATAATTTTCCCAGAATTGAAATCAAAAGAGTGGTTGTAATTAGAACAATGTTGAGCGATGCTAGACTTATTTAACTCTTGCTTTCGTGCATAACCTTTATGCTCATTTAAGCGAATTTTCAGAGCACGTTTTGTCTGTCCAATGTAAGAAAGGCCGCAACGGCAACTAATTTGGTAAATTAATTAGTAATAAGGGGCTCTGTGTGGACATCCGCCTTCAGGGAATCAGGTAACGATTTGTTTGTTCTTAAAAAATCAGGATTTAACAAGGGCATTATTCGTGAAATCGATAATTCAATGGCTTATCGCGTAAAAAGCCCATATCGGCGACAGTTTACCTTATTGTCGCCAGCACGAATTTTTTGAATGTGACAAAATAAGCACCATGGTCCTAAACGGTTAAAGGGTCAACCTTTGCAACTTTTTTCTTAATTCTCGCTAACCTGAGCTTATCGTTTAAAAGGACTATTAAGCTAAACTCTCCAACAGAGATTTACTTCGCTAAATCAAGTGTGAACAAAAAGCGGTACTTACGGAAAGCAGGTCGATAATTTTCGTCAAATAAAGCCAAGAGCACCAAACAAAGCAATTTTTCGCCAAAAAATGAAAAAACTTCCTTCAAACACAAGTGAATTTGTGTAACATTACTCTACTGTAATTTCGCCAAACTTTTGGCGAACTTTTCTGATCAACGGTATTCTCCATAAATACACAAAAGGCAATTTTCAAACAATATCATTTTAATTAACTTAATAATACGAGATAAAAAATGTTTTAAGTCACAAAGTTTTATTTATTCAGGGACCTCTTCCGCTGCGTCGCAGTTTCTTTTTTCGCTACGATTTGAGTATTTTAAAATTCAAAAAATCGTTGCATTATTCAAGCATGATATTTTGTGGTCACCCAATAAAAATTTTTAGTCGCCAATGGCGAGTGGCGACCGCTTGTCTCGACCTTTAGTTAACATCTAGCAATTACTGCTAGTTTTTCTCGAAAATAACCTCTAACCAAGTTGTCGTAAGGAAAATCATCTCAGATTGGTGAGGAAGAATAAACTGCAAACTAATTTGACGAATTAAGCTTTTTCTTCACATTTGCACTTTAACGATCTGGTAAAAATCGTTCGTGAATATAAAATGAAGAAAAATATAGAAAAAAAAATGCAGTGACAGATGATTACAAGTTTATGAGCATGCAAAAGAAGCTACTGAGTTGCATACAACCCACGTAATTCTTTGCGAAACAAGGACTTCAATTAAAGCAATTTTAAATCATGTAAGAAAATAATCGTGAAAAATTAATTTTTATATTTCCTTCCCAAAATCCAAGAAAGTAGCTTTGTAAAATACATTTTTATAGCAAATCAATGAAGTCCACTGATTTCAATTAGCTTAACCCAAATAAAAGTTTTATGGTCTTCTATCAAGCATGGAAAAGAAGGTTCATTAATTCTTGCTTTGGGAAATAAAAAATAAAAAAATATCAAGGAAAAACCAATTAATTTTGTCAAAAGTTTCCATTAGAGAATTCGTTTTTTTTAAGACTTGTATTTTTGTGCGTCTTATGATTTTTAAAGAGAGCGCAATAAATCGGAAAATAAATCAGTTGGCAAAAAAAAAAAAAAAAAATCCTGGAGGAATTAAGTGATATTTTGTACAACTTATGCGTTTAGGTATTATAGTAATTGCAGTCTACACTAACTGCATTTAATCATTATTTTTGTTCCGATATCTATAGTTTCTCTGATATAGATAGCATTCAATACCAACATAACTAAAAGGACGTTCACTGCATTACAATGGCAGAAACGACACAGGATGTTATTTGCACAGTGATATATTTTGCATACATATTGCCCTTCTTATAATAGTGATATTATTCGTTAGTTTCCATAAATTAAAGGGGAAAAAGGAAAAAAAATATTAATCTTTGTTTTAAGTTAATTGGTGAAACTTTGTGACTTAATTGGTAAAATATAGAAATTAATTTTCAATAAGAAATGTACAAAAGTATTTTGTGCAAAAAAAAAGCCATCAAGCACGTTAAGAAAATAGAAAACACGTTCCTGTTAACGATGTGGTGCACTTAAAATCCGCTGATTAATTCTTTATATTTAAATCAGGGATCTGCGGAAGAGCGCGGAGCAGTATAAGAGAGTTCTTGCTCGAAGTCAAGGAGGAGCCGGAACAACAAATGTTTTTGTGTTCATCTGCTCCATTATTGAATTATAATTCCATTACATTTTTCAAATTACATCTCCCTTAATTTAAAAAAAAAAAAAAAACGCTTGAATTTTTTCATGCAGTGTACCTTGACAATCCGTCGTACTATTTGCAGTCCTCCTAGTCAACCATGCTTTAATATTCTGATCATAATTGCCTGAAACGCTAAATGTCTCTCCCTTGAGTCTTGCGGTGTTAAGATGAAAACATATTTGCATGTGTCTGACTTTTTTCATACTACAAAATATTTAAATCACGAAAAAACTGGACGTACAATTTCTTACTGGAAGAACCCACACTCTTTTCTTAGTCTGGCCTAGTGGTTCACGTGCGATTTTGTTTCCTCTGCTGCAGTTACAAAAGTAAATTGGCAAACGAAAATGTTTTAAACAAAGAAGTCTGGTAAAATCTGTACCATGACAATTTTTAGGATTTTTGACAGCATGCAGAGTGGTAGCCTTCCTTGCTACCATGCATGCCACCGGTCCGGGATTCAATTCCTGGGCTGGGAAGCGTTGATTCAGCATTTCATCCCTGCAGTGGGGTCGATAAAAAGGACCAAACATGTTTGGGAACTATACACTGGGGGTTCCGCGTCATTCCGACCACTTGAACGGAACTTCTGCGTCTGCCCTCCAGGGCCCGCGGTCTCGACAAGTGGGATGGGCACAGTAGGCCATGGCCACCAAAAGATCTGGAGCGCCACTGAGTTTAGTATTTTTAGTTTAGACAACACACAGAACTTCCACCTGGGCGTGATTAAATTTTGAACCATAACATGCATTCTGAATTGCACATAATGCGCGTAAGTTGAGAATCAACATTGAAATTTTCAACCTTAACAATTACAGCCTAGTCTACCCTATTATGTATATATTGTTTTTACCACAATATTACCTTAGTAGCGAAAATTTGCTTGTTTCAGATGAAATCTCATTTTTCCACTTCTTAAAAATCTTATTATATATAAAATCAGTAAAAATATCTTTTATAGCATAGTTTCCTTCATTTATTTTTTTATTCAACCCCTTAACCTACAACCCGCGCTGATCGGGTCAAGTACGCTGATCGGGTCAAACGTAAATATTACGGGCATAGCTCGTGTACGATGATCGGGCCACCACTCCAGAATGGCTCTAAGGCTGCGCGAACTTTTTTATGTTCCCTGGCCAAAATTCTCAAACACAAATCGTAGGTTAAGGGATTAACATGCACACTTATTACTAATTGAAAACCTGCATTTTATAAGGCTTGTGGCAATTTTTTGCAATGTATTTTTGTTTTTAAATTGAAACAAAAAAAAATTTACCTTTGAATGTGCGATTTAATTCTGATTGGAATTCATTTTTTGAGTTCGAAGAATTTGAAAAAGCCATCCTAGCACTTAGCGTTTAGTTTTTCGATCTCATTTTGAAATTACACCGGAATACTCTTCATGGAGTAGGCAATTTGACACGAAAAATTACTCTAATAAGCTGGATATTCCGTTATCCGGGATCACAAAGAAATGTACTATGATTTAGTTCATTGAAATAATCTTAGATGAAGCCGGATATTTTTTTAACATATATTCTACTAAGCGCATTCGACTGTACAGTACGATCAATAAAACAAGCGTATGTTTTCTTTGCAATTTACCTTAGCAGTAAAATACTTGCTTGTTATTTTTAGTATTTACTTTTTAATGCCCCTGCTGTTTTAATTTTACAATCAACCCGTAAATGGCAATACACTAAGGGGCACTATCTCTCCATTTCACATTCCCAGTAATATCCATCTATGAGACTACAAACACATTTATGGTTATGAACCAATTGAAGCATAATTTGAAGGAGAATCCTTCAAACCTACAATTATGCCCCCTAACGTTAAAAAACTAAACCATATCCGTCTCCCAGACGAATATTACCGTTTACGGGTAAGGGGTAAGGTTATTAATTTATTTATATAATTCAAATGCTTCACGAAAGCAAAAACAAACAAGAAGTTCCGTCTAGAACTATAAGAGCCTACTTTCCCGTATACACCGAATTCAATTTATAATCTAAACAACAGTTTAGATTATAACCGATTTTTCAACGGTTAATACATATTTTATTCAATCATTATTTATTAAGTAATTCATGTATTTATTCACTCATTTATTCATTCATTCTTTTGATTATTCATTTAATCATTCATTAATTAAAAAATATTCTTGAAAATCCCGATCAAAAAATTTCATAGGAAAATAAGCTCGTTAGTTCTGGATTAACTTTCTATTTTTACATGTTCTACGATATAAGAGCTTTCCGATAAAGTTTGTTCCAAGAAAATCGGTCCGTTAGATCAGGAATTATATAGGATTGAAATTTCCCCGTGGGCGGTATGTTAATTTTTTTTTTGAACTGTTCAAAAATGAACAAAAATTGTTCAAATCAATATTTCACACAAAGAACTTCTTCCAGTGAGCTTGTTCATGGGAACTTATATCTTGTACCCAGAGTTTACATAATTTGCTTCATTTTCACCCATAGGCGCTTATGTTAAAATTTTTTGAACTGTTCAAATTGTTCAAATCAGAAAGTAAAATATGCAAAATTTTTGGCGATGGAACACGCAAAAGGATAACAGCGCCGATATTCCGTTTGGCGTTAGTTGCATCATTTTTGGCGACTTTATCGCCGGCGCCGGAATAATACAAATATGCCGCAATTTTTTTTTTTGAACTGTTCAAAAATGAACAAAAACTTTTCAAATCAATATTTCACACCGAGAACTTCTTCCAATAAGCTTGAAATAGGAACTTGGGTCTTGTGCCCAGAGTTTATATAATTTGCTTCAATTTTGTCCATAGGTGTAATGTTAAAATTTTTTGAACTGTTCAAAATTGAACAAAAAATTGTTCAAATCAGAAAGTAAAATATGCAAAATTTTTGGCGATGGAACACGCAAAAGGATAACAGCGACGATATTCCGCTTGGCGTTAGTTGCATCATTTTTGGCAACTTTATCGCCTGCGCCGGAATAATACAAATATGCCGCAATTTTTTTTTTTTTGAACTGTTCAAAAATGAACAAAAACTGTTCAAATCAATATTTCACACCGAAAACTTCTTCCAATAAGCTTGAAATAGGAACTTGGGTCTTGTGCCAGAGTTTATATAATCTGCTTCAATTTTGTCCATAGGCGCTAATGTTAAAATTTTTTGAACTGTTCAAAATTGAACAAAAAATTGTTCAAATCAAAAATTAAAATATGGAAACGAGATGTACTCTCCGAGATCTTTCGAATGCAAAAAGAATTTTTCCAATCGGACAATTTGTTCAAAAGTTATTAGGGGGGGGGGACAGACCGACAGACAGACAGACCGACAGACCGACCGACACTTTTTCCCCATCTCAAAACCCTACTTTCAAATTTTTTATTTTTCAATTTTTATTTAATTACTTAACTTATTTTTGACTTTTCTTGATTTCTAACGATATTTTCACGATACATTAAGCCTTCTTTCATGCTTTATTATTATTTTTTTTACTTTTACGGGAAAGTAGGCTAAAAATATCCCGTGTTGCGAAGAAGCCGTACATTAAGGAATGACTTCAAACAACCATGTTGAATCTTGCTCTTTTTAAGAAGTATTTTCGCTAATTAAAATGAATTCATTAAACCAATCAAGTTGAACATTGAAACAATTCGGAACACTAAGATGAACTGGGACAGTGCCTAAGTTCTCAATTCGGAGCTGGAACGAAGAAACTTATCAAAATAGCTGCTCCTGTTCCATGACTTTATTTAAAGAAAAAAACAAAAACTTTTCTATTATTGACCTTTTACGCATATGTAACTTTTGAAAAGAAGAAGAAAAATGCATTGGTTTTAAATTTTTTATGCTTGCATCACAAAACCAAATAATATTGATCCTCTTACTGCGTTTCATGTTAGGTTGAAAGCAACGCGATTAACATTAATGGTAGAATTTCTATCTTCGTGTTGAGTTTCTTCTCCTGGGCAGTAGAAGATACGTTAAATGATATTTATTACGTAATCTTGCTTTTCCGAGACAAATGACGCTAAAAGCGTATTTTTCGAAATAAAATATTTAATTCTATTTTCTTTCTCGATTGCTTTGCGAAATCCAATGGAATTGCTACTTTTATTCCTGATAAAAGAGCTTTGCCAATTCCTACTTGGGTTTTTCTTATTTTGCTCTTTCTTTAGTTGTTTGTTTGACAACCATTTTTGGCCACTTTTTTTCAATTTGTAAATTATTACGTACAGTCTCTCAGTTTGGCATAAAATCCGTATATCTTATATATAAGCGGCTTATTCTGTCTGTCTGTCTGTCCGCTATACAATCCCAGGCCGTTTTACCGATCGGGACCACATTCGGCACGGTTAATGTTTACGACCCGAGAAACTCATCGCCGCAAAAATGAAAGTTATAACTCAATTAGTTTTCTTTAAATTATTTTTAAAAAACTTTTCAATGATTTTCTTGGCCTGTTTTATTTTATTTTTGCATTGTTGCCGTCGTTTCCAACCATATAATTACAGTTGCCGTGTGAACAAACAAATCAACGCAGTTGCCATTGTTGTAAAAATGTAACAAATATACTAATAATAATCAAAACGGTTATCTAGCATATTGAGTAAGGCTTCGCTGTATTTTCAATTTCCGTTAAAAATTAATGCATACGCGAATTTAATTTAATCCTTTCTTTCTTTTTATTTCTTTATCGTCTGCGCTTTTTTTCTTTTTAGCCTACTTTCCCGTAAAAGTAAAAAATAATAATAATAAAGCATGAAAGAAGGCTTAATGTATCGTGAAAATATCGTTAAAAATCAAGAAAAGTCAAAAATAAGTGAAGTAATTAAATAAAAATTGAAAAATAAAAAATTTGAAAGTAGGGTATTGAGATGGGGAAAAAGTGTGTCTGTCGGTCTGTCTGTCTGTCGGTCTGTCGGTCTGTCTGTCTGTCGGTCTGTCTGTCTGTCGGTCTGTCCCCCCCTAATAACTTTTGAACGAATTGTCCGATTGGAAAAATTCTTTTTGCATTCGAAAGATCTCGGCGAGGACATCTCATTTCTATATTTTACTTTTTGATTTGAACAATTTTTTGTTCAATTTTGAACAGTTCAAAAAATTTTAACATTAGCGCCTATGGACAAAATTGAAGCAAATTCTGTAAACTCTGGGCACAAGAGCCAAGTTCCTATTGCAAGCTTATTGAAAGGAGTTCTTGGCGTGAAATATTGATTTGAACAGTTTTTGTTCATTTTTGAACAGTTCAAAAAATTAACACAGAGCTTACGGGGAAATTTCAACCCTATATAAATCCTGATCTAACGGATCGATTTGCTTGGAACAAACTTTATCGGAAAGCTCTTATAACGTAGAACATGTAGAAATAGAAAGTTTATCCAGAGCTTACGAGCCTATTTTGCTATGAAATTTTTTGATCGGGATTTTCAAGGATATTTCTCAGTGACTCAATGAGTGAAATAATGAATGAATGAATAAATGAAAGGGTGAAAGAATAAATCAATGAATAAATGAATGAGGAAAAGAATGAATGAATAAATTAATGAATAAATGAAAATATAAATAAATGAGTGAATAAATACATGAATGCGTAAATGAATGAATAAACACTTGAATGAGGTAACGAATGAATGAGTAAATGCATGGCTGAATAAATGAAAGAATGAATGATTGAGTGAATGAATATGTATTATCCGTTGAAAAAGGTATATTTTCAATAATTAGAACTAAAGATAAATAAGAAAGAGAGAGAAAGAGATAGCTAGATTATAAATTTGAATTTGGTGTATACGGGAAAGTAGGCTCGTATAGTTCTAGACGGAACTTCTTGTTCTTATTAGAGTAACAGCGCTCTTTTTGCCCAGTTTCGCTAAAACTTTTGTTTTGGAAAGCATAATAAAATTTTCAATAAGTTATTTCGACGATAAATATATATTTTTCACAAACAATTTAATTATATAGTAAATAAATATATAGTAGTGTGGGGCAGTATGGAAAGGGGCGTCCTCGCCGACAGAACTGGGTAATTCAGTTTGAATTAGCAGACACCTTTGCACCAAATCATTTTAACTACAATTTATAATATCTAAAACAGCGGTCATTTCGTAAGATTGCCGGGCGTATTAGTATATATATATATATATATCACTTAATGTGGACCAGTTACGATTAAATTTTGCGGTACGATACAATACTGACATCACGCAAAAAGCAAACAATGGTAAAACAATATTTAAAAGCTTTTTTTAATGATTATCATGGAAAAATAACACAATATTTGTAGTTATTATCGAAATTTTAACAAATGTATTTCTATTTCATAAAAATTACTTCTATTCATAACTGAATTTTTATTTTCGATTCTTTGGAGTGGATACGCCTTAGTTTGTTGATATCAAGCGATCATTCTCATGTTTATATCTAGCGATCTTTTTTTAAGCCTTCCAAATTTTAAAGTATTTTTTTTACTATTTTACGGGCGATCAGCTAGTGTTCTTTAATGCGGTTATACTCGGAACGTTTACTGCAATTTAGCATAACAAAAATTTTGCAATTATACACATATGAATACCATTATTGAATATCATTTGGCATAAAGTGCTCATTAATGCTGTTAGCTTCAGCACATGTGTTCGTTAAATGATATTTTTTACGCAATCTTGCTTTTCAAAATGAAATATTATTTCTATTTTGGTTTCTTGATTGCTTTGCAAAATCTAGTAGAATTGCTACTTTTATTTACTGATGAAATGGGGAGTTTTGTCAAATCCTACTTGGATTTTTCTGATCTTGTTCTTTCCTTAGTTCTATTCTTTGCTTGATACGCATTTTTGGCTACATTTTTAAAACTTCGTAAATTTTTACGAATAGTAAATATGCAGTTATACTCAAAACAGTTAACGTAATTTGGCGTAAAAAAATTTGCAATTACACAAATATGTATACCATTATCGAATATTATTCGGCATAAAATGTTCATTGATGCGTTTATACGCGAAACATTAAATGAATTGTAGAATTAGTAAAATTTCGCAGTTGCAAATATGAATATCATTATTGAATATTATTCATAAGGATTTAACCGATTCTATCATATATTTACTTCACACATATTTTATAATTTCTTTATTTTTAAATTTATGATTTTTTTTTTTCAACTTTCAAAATAGCAAAAAATTTTCTGCGCGTTTTTCACCATTTTTAAAATGCTGTAGGGGATAAATCAACCTTTTGGGTGTATGACATTTCCATATTGTTTGCCAGCACATAAACTTTGCCTGTTCGGCTACTCCTCGTTAATTTCAGCTTAATTACCGTTATAAATTTGGCATGCACTACAAGTCGGTGCTAATCCATTTTTTCTCAGAAAAGCTATTTGTTGCAGTTCCCAAATTGTGTACTGAAAAGAACTTACTTAAAAAGAAACGTTTTGAGTTTTCTGAATAATGTAAAGATACGGGAAAATATATTTATAAAAATTCAAAGTAACAAAGTTTTGTGTTTAAGCCGATATAATTGAAAACTATAATTTTTTCTTAGTTTCACGTCACAAGGACTCGCATATATTTTTAGTTTCTTGTTTTTGTAATGATTGAATGAGTTTTTTCAATTACTATTAAAGTCGTTTATATTGAATGAACTACTTTTAAGATTATTTTATCTGCATTACACTACAAGTGTTTTCTTTATTCTGTGTTCTGTCATTAACGGTCTCGTTTTCAGTTAAAAATTTTGTGCTAAAAGTGAGAAAATACTTATTAAGTAATTTTAACTGAAAAATAAGTAAGCAGTGTGTTTTGTTGTAAGTACCAATACTTACTTAGAAATTATAGTTACCGAAAGGGCACATATTATGTTATTGTTACTGCAATAAATTTAAACAAGAAGTTCCGTCTAGAACTATACGAGCCTACTTTCCCGTATACACCGAATTCAAATTTATAATCTAGCTATCTCTCTCTCTCTCTCTGTCTTTCTCGTTTAGTTTTAGTTCTTAATTGCTTCAAATATACCTTTTTCAACGGTTAATAGATATTCATTCAATCATTCATTTATTAAGTCATTCATGTATTTAGCCACTCATTTATTCATTCATTCTTTTGCTTATTCATTTAATCATTCATTGATTCAAAAATATTCTCGAAAATCCCGATCAAAAAATGTCATAGGAAAATAGGCTCCTTAGTTCTGGATGTACTTTCTATTTGTACATGTTATACGTCATAAGAGCTTTCCGATAAAGTTTGTTCCAAGAAAATCGGTCCGTTAGATCAGGAATTATATAGGATTGAAATTTCCCCGTGGGCGGTATGTTAATTTTTTTTTGAACTGTTCAAAAATGAACAAAAATTGTTCAAATCAATATTTCACGCCAAGAACTTCTTCCAGTGAGCTTGTTCTTGGGAACTTGGATCTTGTACCCAAAGTTTACATAATTTGCTTCATTTTCACCCATAGGCGCTAATGTTAAAATTTTTTGAACTGTTTAAAATTGAACAAAAAATTGTTCAAATCAAAAAATAAAATATGGAAATTAGATGTCCTCACCGAGATCTTTCGAATGCAAAAATAATTTTTCGAATCGAACAATTCGTTCAAAAGTTATTAGGGGGGGACAGACCGACAGACACACTTTTTCCCCATCTCAAAACCCTATTTTCAAATTTTTTATTTTTTAATCTTTATTTAAGTACTTAACTCATTTTTGACTTTTCTTGATTTTTAACGATATTTTCACGATACATTAAGCCTTCTTTCATGCTTTATTATTATTATTTTTTTACTTTTACGGGAAAGTAGGCTAAAAAATGCGGAGCAACTTTACGTCATAAATAGTGCAGGATTTTTTCCTCTTCAGAAAAATTATATTTATGTCAAAATTAAGGAGCTATTTACCACTTGAGACGTCAGAACGATCCAAGAATTTGAGTACTCTATTCCTCTGTTCGGATCATCACAACAAGGAGACAGAATAAACGAGTCGATAAGTAAGGTTCTTTTGGATTTGGACATGAAGGAATTTGTCTCGGAAGGGCATTTTAGCACTAGAAGCTAGTACGTTTGGAAGGTATATAATCCAACTTTCTTCTGTCCGTTCGATGTCCTCTTGGCACAGTGGTAGAGTGTTACCTTTTAGTCAGTGCAGTCCGTATTCTAACTCCATACTATTGGCAGTGGTTTACTGTTCCAAATACCGATGTACTCATGCTTTACACATGCTGTGTTATTTCTGATATTCGGAAACGTATGTTTTTTTATGCTTCAACAATAAGAGAGTAACGGATCATTTTTGAAAGAAGGGTTACTTCGAAAATAAGAACTGCAGTTTTGAAATCTAAGTCATTTTGAGTTGGAGCTATTGCAAGAACACAATGTGCTTGAAAATGACTCCTTTTTACTGACCTAGTGGTTGAGTGGTATCCTTCCGTGCTACCACGCCACAGGTCAGGGGTTCGATTCCCGGGCTGGGCAGGGACGACTCGGCCTTTCATCCCTGCAGTGGGGTCGATAAAATGAGGACCAAGCATGCTTGGGAACTAAACACTGGGGGTTCCGCCTCAGGCCAACCATTTCCCCGGAACCTGCTTCTGCACCCCAGGGCCCTCGGTCTCGAAAACTGGGATGGTCACAGTAGGCCATGGCTCACAAAAGGACTGGCGCACCACTGAATTTGTTCAATTGATTATATTAAAACGAATAAACTGTTATCAAATTTATTTATGAATTTTCTGTCGTCTTACCAATTAGTAAGATATGATATATGAGAATAATAACAATAATAATAAATACGATAACTGCTACTACTATTAATAATAATATCTGCGTGGAACAACCGAAAGATATATTTTTGGAAGAAAGCATTTTAAAATATATTACAATGAAGGATAAAATTGTTGCAAAAGTAGAGCGAAAAACTGCACCCACGAAAAATTTGAAACTGCACCCACTCGAAAATGGTTGCCATAAGAATCTCTGAAATGAAAAATAAATGTCATCAATCTCTTAGGAAACCCCCATAAAGTACCAAGAGAGGGCATTTCAAAACTTCATTTATTTCTAAATTCTCTTTCAACAAGTTTCTTTCATGCTTTTGTCATTGAATTCGTTGCTTAACATCCTTCAACTCAACACTATTTTTAGCACTGCATTGGGTTTCTAAAATATGATAGTTTTTATGGCTGCAGCAGAATTGCTTTACGGCTGCAGTTAAAGCTGGAGTTAACCTGAATCGAATACTAAGTCGATATTTTGTTCGTAAAATGTTGCAATTCAAGCATTTGAGTCATAATTCTAAACATTTCAAGGTACATAAGTGAAGAAACAAGGAAACAAACCTAAACATTTGTTCAGAAGTTACTTTTTAAAATGGTTTTGCATTGTTCTGGGTCGTAACATAATCATTTATGGTCCACAGCGTTGGTGAATGCTATCATCAGTTTATATTCATTACTTGAAGCTAAAAAATTAAGTCAAAACCTATAACGCAAGAGCGGAGTGAGTTTTACCAAGCATAGTGCGTCATCTGTATTTAGGTGGAATCATAAAGACATTTTAAAAAGCTTTACAAACCGTTTAAAAACATCAGTTTTTTATACACTGTAAAAATGTTGCCCGAAAATACATAAAGAACCTAATGGAAATAATTTATCTGGATGTAATAAGACTATCTGTGAGTGAGCTGAATTAGTATCTCTTTTACATAAAGTTGGAAAGGGAAACCAGAACTTGAAGTTACGCTGTTGAGCTCTCGTGCCTTAGATCGCTCGGCCGAAATTCTTCCGCAGTTCGGCGGATTGGTTGTACCAGGCGGCTCTCTAGCGATGAAAGTAAACCGTAAAACCCTCAATATATAATGAATTTTTGTCACATTTTAAACTGGTTACCACATATAACCCAGAAGATGGCTTGATAGATGGCATTTTAACGCACACTTGCGCAACCCTCTAGCTGAACAATTTTATTGAGAAACTGTTAAGGAACTTGATTGTTTGATTTTAAACAAGATCTTTGTAAATTTGCATAAATACCCAGTTCCCTATCTGTATTTTTACAGACTTTCTTTCACTGCGTACCAACGTCAAGCGTTAAAGAAGATTTATTAGTATTTGAAACAAATTCCAGATTTGCAGAAAAAAATAGTCTACTAGTTTTGTACTAACTGGGAACATATATGTGATATATTTAGAGAATTAATTCATCCACTACAGTCTTCCAGCAATTAATCGCATTTTTGTTTTGTCTATCAAAAAGTTAATTGCGCTATTCAGCATCATAGGACTGTCATCTTCATGAATATATGATAGAAACGTGAATGGGGGGGGGGGGAGGGTGAGTGACAAAAATCAAACATTGTTGCGAGAAAATACTGTAAATCCATGTGGTTTTTTTAGCAATACAGCGGTACACATTTCGTAATTTCTGAATGATATTATTTCCAGTTTCATTAGCCTAAAGGTTTCAAGTATAGAGAAAAATCGTTTCCGCACGTTAGTTTACTTTTGTATAATGTATTTATCGAAGCATTTTCCAGAGCATTATGTTTTTTAATTCCCTTAATCTGATAATGTAGAGTTTAGTTTATTATTTCTCTTATATCTACTTTTCTATATCTTACTTTTATCTATCTTCATTTGTATCTACTTTTGTAAATTTAAATTTCAGACTTTATAAGAAAGTGTGTATGTGAGAGCAATGGGCATATGTTTTTCGTGCAAACATTAGTTAGCGCATGCGCGTCATCGCCCAAATATGATCGCTTAAGTAATCAGACAAAATAGAAAACGTAACTCTTGATAATATAAGTAACAACTGAAACAATTCATCTTTTTAGAAAGTTAACCCTCTTAAAAACGAAGAGGATGTTTGTACTATTGTTATTACTTAAAATACAACTTATAAATACCAGTTAATTGTTTGCCATTAAAATAAAACAAAGCTCAGAAATTAAAATTAGCAAAACATTTTAATTGCATTATGTCTATTTTGTAAAAAATAAAGCGCAATAACTATCAATCCTGAAATTCCTATGTTATGTCTATGCCATTGATTTTTGATTGTTAACGTGTGAAAAATATCAACGATGTTAAAATAGTTAAAATTGATTATTTCATCTGATCAAGAAATAACAGTTCTATAGTAAACTAATATAAAATCGTATCGGCAAACAAAAGGTAACTAATAAAATTAGCCGTAAAATATGTAAGAGAAAAATTTTAATTCAGTTTTGCTACTTTGTCGATAAACAGTCCGAAACAATTTAATAGAAAATTTCATAGAAAATCAATGAATTTCATTGAATCCAAAAAACTTGCTGATATCAAATTTTTGTACTTTTTCTACAAGTATGATAAAGAAAGCTCATTTATTCTTTCTTTGAGAAAGAACAAAAAAAAAGCATAAGAAAATTCACAAAGAAAAACCAATTAATTTCTCTAAAAGTTCCTATCACGAAATTCTGTGTTTGGGGGATATTTTTTATACGGCTTATGATTTTAAAAAGGAAAACGCATTAACCCAGAAAGCCAATGAATTTGAAAATATTTTTCTGGTTCAATTATAATAGTACTTTAACGTGCTTTTTCATAAATTATAATTACAGTGAATTGATTTATACCTCAAAATGTAAATAAAATGTTATACCTTGATTTAATTAGATAAAAAGTATTCATCAAAAGACTTAAAATGAATTAAAAAGGACACACTAAGGTGTGATGCAGATAACACAAGCATAATAACATATATCCTATAAAATAATTATGCTTATATCATAGCTAAATTATGACTAACCAAACCACCCTTGTTCGTTAACGGCCATTTCAGGTCACATAAATATTCGAGTTTACTTGCTATTCTCGAGGATATGCCTCAAACTCTCGTTTAATATGACAGTACATCAGATTTATTATACAAAGAAGGAAATACATCCAGGAGAAAGTCGGAATCGAACCGACGCCTCTTGACTGCGAGTACGCAGGTAACGGAACCAGTCGATTAGACCGCTCAGCCATTTTCGTTGTTTTCAATCAGTTGTTTCGTTAGTTGATGTTCATTAGTTGGTTGTTTCTTTCTCTTATTTTGTGTGTGTTTGTGCGTGTGGGATTGAATATTAAAAAAAAAAAAAAATTCTTTTATTCCCAGTGTAGAAAGTTTTTTAGCAGTCCGTGACAAGCTTCTAGAATTTCCAAATCTGCCCCCAAATTCCGCGAGCAATTTTTATGCATAATACATGCAATAAACTTTTTTTTTTTTTTTGAAATCTTACTCGAAATTTTGTAAGAATGATGTGTATTCGTATTTTTTGGTTTATAAGTTTTTATGACGAAATCAAGCGACGGCGTACGCTTGATGTAAATAAATGCCTGCTCCTCTGCAATTAAAAAAAAAAAAAAAGTCCCGTTGTGTCTTGCGGACTTGGTAGAACATGTGCATACGTCAAGATTCTGTAGCAGGAAAAAAAATATCTGAACGTTGCCGACAATTTTTAAATTATTCTAATTGTTGCAGACAAAAACTGCTCGCAGGCGGATTTCATTGTCCACACAGTTGCGGTGCGTACGTCACGTGGCCTACTATTAAAAAGGTTTTTGCTACACAATATATTTCAAAACAATGAATTTAATATTGTGAAGATGATATATATTATGATTTCTTTTTTATAATTTGTATATTATTATCTTGAGCGTACCTAATTTGCAGATTAATTCAAAACTCTATTGCTCTAAGTACTTCTTGCTCTTATTATGTTGCAGAATGACTGAGAAAAATAATAGATCGCTCAAAAAACGTAATAGGCATATTGTTAGGGCCATATTTCACATTGAAAAATTAACGTTTCATCAAGATAATCAGATGAAAATCTTTCATCTAATTTTTAAATGTGTTGTTAAATATCACGAGTAGCAACAAGTTTTATTTATTTATTCATTTATTCGTTTCTTTAAAGATTTCCGTAAGAGAGTCTTGACAATTTTTTATGTTGTAACTTGCAGGGATATCGGAACGCTTATTCATCCACCCGGTATTGTTTGTAGTTGCAGTGGTTGGTGAGCGGGAGCGAGCAGGGGGCGGACCCCTTAGTTTTGTTACAAGTTTGTTCTCTTTTTAATTTCAATGTATGGACTGACGACTGTTTTTTTATAGGCAACAAACTCGTACGAAGATACCATAAACTATTGTAGATGAAATAAAGAAATCATAAGAAACCAGTTCTAAATTCAAAGACTGTTATCTTCCTTTGTATTTCGGTCTGAGTTTAGTTTGATGCGAGGAACGGATCAAAGATCTTAGTGAACGTGGCTGCCACGCGAATATCTGTTTTGTCATTCAAGAGCATAGCTTAGATCAAAGAGATTCAGTCCGCATTTGATTCATGTTCGAATGTGAGTAAGTAGGTTAAGATGATATCAAAGATGTAGAAGATTTGTGGTTTGATTCACGTTTCAAAACCTAAATCAAAATATAGGTTTGATAACGTAGGGAATGAGGGAAAATATTCAGTCATACGCAAAGGGTTCGTATGTTAAATTTAGTTTATAAATTATACTTCTCAAAGCAGACGCAGTGTTATCACTTAAACAATGAGTGTTTACATACGTCGGTTTTCCCGTTAGCGACTGTACACATAAAGCATGTGCAATAGCTTTAATGCACGTTTGTGAAATACACAGTGATTTAGGACAACGTATACACAAGCTAACGCACGTTGAGTCTTATTCAGATGCAATTACGCGATTTGACTTTTTTCTTGCTAAGACAGCTTAGAATTGCGTAGTAATACTAGACAGCTTAGAATTGCGTAGTAATACTAGACAGCTTAGAATTACGTAGTAATATTCTTGGTTGTACGATGAACGTATTTTTACAATAATGCTTTTAAATTGCTTATAGCAAGGGATATACAAAAATAATGGATTTTTCTATTATCCAAACCTGGCGACGCAAAATCAACGCATCATGTGTACTCGTATGCACCTATATTTTAATGGGTGATAAGGCTACTGCAATTGCCACACGTGTACAGGTCCTTGGTAGTACATTATCTGTGTACCCGCTGGTTATCTACAAAAAAACGTATTATTAAAAGACAACTGCCGTTCAAAAATATCGAAATCTCTTTTAATGCAAAACAAAATGCAGAGAAATAAATCGCAGCTTTCGAAACAATGGTCTAAAGCAGTTTGTAGCTCCGGCGCTACCGGCGAATGTATTGTTTTCTAGGGGTGTATCCCACGTTTATTTTTGTGTGCGGGTTATACAACGATGCGGGTTATACACCGAACTTAATTTTTTTAGGATGTTTTTTTCTTCCTGCGGACCATACAACGATGTGGGCTATTGACCGCTAATTACTAGTATTGTTCTTAATGTAAAAACGCATTTTTTTGAGGTGCTGCATATTATTAGTAAGAAAATGCTTCTTAGCAGTGGAAGATACTTTTAGTATCCAACGCATGTTTTGAAAGAAATCTCTGATTCTAAGTTTATAATAATGCAGTTTTATGTGGATCACTTTGTTATTTTTTAGATTGGTGATTCAAATACTTCCTGTAAAAAAAGCAGCGGATAAGACCAGGTAAAATATAATTTTCGACGAAAAACTTGCTTTAAGAAAAAAAGATTGCTTTAAGAGATATTTAAGTATCTGAGTCAAAATATTTTGTTATTGTTGGTGGAATAAACTTTGTGACAAAACTTCTTAAATTGAGAATAATTTTTATGTTGAAGTTTCTAGAAAATAAATCATGCAGACATTTTTAAAATCTCGAATTCTTCATTTCATTGATTTCATTCGCATTTTACATTTCATCAGTGGACAAATAAATACTGCGACTTCCCGTGTTCAGTGCGGCTGCCATTCTAATTTCCGTAAGTTCAAATGCGAAACAGTATTAAATAAAACACACCACTCTTGACTTGGGGAATTTCTGCGGATGGCTTTAACGGCATTTATGCCACAGTTCAGGCATTTCAATAAAATGCTTAGCTAAGGGCTTTGCCTTAAGTTTTACTATATTTTACTTGTAGCAAACGTTGTCTGAAACTGTTTTTTTTTTCTTTATAATACACTGTGCTTAAAAATGAGAAATACACCTGTTTATTAAATGATGTTGACTTGAAAATGAATAAGCGCTGTTCTCAGATTTAAGTATCGGTACTTACTTAGAAACTGTAGTTACAAAAAGGGAAAGTGTTGTTTTATTTTTACTGCAATAAATTAGAGCAACGTTATGTTTAATACTAATGCAGGTTTTTTTTTCAAACATTTACGTCTTCAAAATAACAGTATTTGTAATAAGATCGAAAGACCCTTTACCGCACAATACTTCAGAAAGATTTAAGAATGTACGTAGTACGTTCCTTTCTTAAGAAAAGGAATACAAGGTTCGGCAGATTCAGGTCGGACGCAGTTAAACAAGAAAACATAATGGACGAGTGGATAATTAAAACTCTCCTGGGTTGGGCAATGAAGAAGGTTGGCATGGAAGTACTTTAGCTGTCAGAAGCAATATAATATGTGTCCCTGAACGTTCAATGTCATCCGTCACAGTGGAAGAGCTTTCACCTGCAGTCAGGACGATCCGAATTCGGTTACCCACAGTCGACCACAGTCTTCCGTTCTCAGCGACGACGTACTCTTGGGGGCCGTTCATAAATGACGTCACGCTTTTGTCCCATATATTTGACCCCCTTCCCCTTTTTCACAATATGTCACACTTCAGTGAATCCCCCCCCCCCTTTGTCACGCGTCACGCTATGTTGCATAATGTATGATGTCACACTTCTTGTTACCCCCTCTCCTCCCCCTGTCACACTCTGTCACAATTTCACGAACCCCCTTCCCCCCCCCCTCGAAGCGTGACATCATTTATGAATGATCCCTTGGTTCGCACGTCTTATATTATTTCTGATAGTGTTACCTCAAATAAAAGGATCTTTTCTTTCAGTGATGTCTCAAAAATGAGACGATCATAGCTAATCATTTTTGATGATTTTTGAGAAAAGATTTACTTCGAAAATAAGAATCGAACTTTTCATTTTGACTCGGAGATATAAGAAGAACACGATGTGTTTGAAAATTAGCCATTTTAACTGAATAAAAAGATGTTTTATTTAAGTTTATATTGCCTATTCTTGTGTATTATGAATTATGTAGTGCTTAAAGCTTCTATATCATTTCAATTAAATTACAACCTATCTTATACATTTAATACTGTAAATCTGGTGCAACGGTAATAAAATGCGGCTGTCTTTGAGGTCACGCCCCTCCCCCCTCCTATTTTATTTTGAAAAGTAAGCTTAACTTTATTATTTAGACAAAACACATCTTCGTAATAAAATAAAAGGAAGTTCCTTTAGATGGTGTGCGACCTGAATGAAATGTCTGTTAAACCACAACAAAAAATATGTTTAACACTCCTGGCGGGAATTCAAAGTAATGAGTACAATAAAAAAAAGCGAGTTAGTCAAAACAAATTGCTTTTGATTTATTTACGAGTCGTGCCATAGGATTTATAATCATGCTTTAAACATTTATTCGCTGAAATGTATCTTTTAAAGTAATGAATGTTTTCGAACCAGTTTATAAAGTCCTTGGAGGTGTCAAACAATTTTGCATTTATTTTAAAGAGAAAACAAAAGCTAGTCCCATGTTTTCATTTGGGAAAAAGCTTAAATGTAATTTAATTTGTGGTATATTTTAAATTAACATGAAAGTAACCACTACATGATTTCTTTCATTCATACGAAAAAAATATACACATACTCTCTACCTATTTCTCTGCTAAAACTCGTCTTTGTATTTAAACAATTATTTCTTGGTGTTTTCTGATATTTTAAGCATACACGATGGTAGTGCGGCTCCACAGTAAACAACACTTTCATAAAAATCTCTAATGCTTGAATTCTCGCGGGCATAAGAACTGCTTGAAATTACGAAGCGCCAAAGGACGCTAAAAATAACACAACTTAGGTTTTACAAAGCGAAATTTTAAACAGTAAAGATGCATTTTGAAAAGTATTTAATTAAAAACAAATATGAATGAAAATTGTATTTTTTTTTTTTTTTAAGTATGAAGCCAAACATCGTATTTTTTTATTTTATTAAGAAAAAAAGAAATACACTGTCACATAAAATTCATCCATGTTAAATAAAACTCAGCAGTAATAATAAAAATAAAATGTGCCTGTGGTTCTAATGTGTAGTGGTGCAAGGGTCGAAAGAGACGATGGCAGCGGCGGCCTTTAAGCCGGAGCCTGCTTTAGAAGGTCAAAAAAACTCCGTTTTTTGAGGAATTTTTTTTAGGACAAAAAAAAAAAAAAAAACAAGTCTAGCGAAATTTTGAGATCATTTTATTACATATTTGAGAGGTATCCTCGCGTGAAGCGAGGAAGAATGTGTGCGCTGTTCCCGAGTCTAACGGGGCCCTTATAGGCAGGAGTCCGGCTTCCGCCCTTTATGTGTGGTCTCTTAATTTTTTGAACCAGCTCCCAGAGTAGAGACCGTCACAGGGATTGGCACCCCCAGAGGTATCGTTTCATTTGGAGGACATTGGAGCCACGATCTATTTTACGTGCACCGGTTCCCTTTAGCGTACACGGCCTCACAAGAACCAGCCACGAGAGGTTGTCAGTCTCCCAAACACTGAAATAAGACGATGTTGCTTAATTTTTGGTGTTCTACGGGAACCGAGCTTCTACCGACTGATCCACTGCGGGACATATTTGAGAGGTAAAAAAAAATAAGAGAAAAATATTTGAGAAATTTTTACCTCTCAAATATTATCTCTTAAAAACATAAGAGATAATATTTGAGCGGTAAAAAAAAATATAAGAGAAAAATATTCAAATGCAGCCGATTTTTATAGACATTTGTGCAACACCCTGCAATTGCAGTCTTCAATCGGCGGGCAAGATGAAGCTCGTAATTTTAGTCTAAAACGAAACAACCATTTTTTTTTTAATTTTCCTATTTATCTTCTACATAAACTAAGAAAAATCCGAAAATTTGTGAAATTAAAAATATTTCCACAGGTTTGAAAAAAAAAAATGTGTCTTTTGAAACAAAAAAAAAATTTAAAAAAATATTTTCAACTTGCTAAAAATGTTGTCAAGAATTTCTTTTTTCATGAATCGTTTTAGTTCAAACGGAAGAGGATACAAAATTGAAGCTAACAAATCTTGTTTCATTTTGTTTGGTCGTCTTGTTTTCTCGCAATCACGCGCACCAGTTTAGAAAAATGATAAAAACAAAAACTCGAGAAAACGCACTTGAAATTTTACGATCGGAAAAATTTTAATTTCCTATTGCTTACAGTGATGATACGCTAATTAGCTATTCATGCGCCATATATTAGTAAACTTTTAACTTCCTCAAAAAACTCAATTAGGACAATTTAACATTTTCACGTACATAGTTCGTAGCTAATCGATCGAGGGGACCGGCGCGCGCTCCAGCTGCCCGCGCGCTCGTATACCTCATCGACACCTGGCCACGTTTAGTCCTGTATTTTTTGTATAAAATATTGAGAATTAGCCTCTGTAACTTTACATACATACTCTTAGATATATTGGGAATATATTTGAGCAACAAAAAAATCGTGTTTTTTTTTTTTTTTTTTTTTTTTGAGCCTTCTAAAGCAGGCTCCTGCCTTAATCGCATCGAGTTCTTCTTCGTGGTATCTTTTTCCTTTACCGCTTTCCCAAAGAGAGCATACGTGGCTATTTGACTCACCCCGCTACAAATGTATACTGGAGAAGTGTTTCATAACCAAAAATAACTCCTTTTTGTAAAAATTAACTCATATATGACACATATTTCTGTAGGAGTGCATGGAAACACAAACCGTAATTAGGATTTTTAAGGAAAAAAAAAACGCATCCTTGCATAAACTTTCTACATGTTTAGCTTTTTAAACTTTGTTTAACTCTAAAATATTTTTTGTAAAAAAAATCTTCGTGAATGAAATTAACTCATAATTATAAAAATTGCGTTATAGAATAACTGAATGCGCAAAAGTTTCAGATATGGAGTAAAAGTATCCAAACCCTGAAAATGTATTAATGGGATTTCATGTAGAAAAAGCATAAAATTTAAAGTGTTCTAATGCATAAATGAGACTATAGTTTATTATTTTAGATACGAAATAATATGTTAACGTTATTAGTTTTATGAATTTATTCAAACTAATGAAGATGGATAATAAAAACAAGCGGAAGCATGCGTTTCAGTTACAACTGAAATGTTCTAAATATGTTGCAGACACACGTTTTGAATTACTTTGATTGAAATAGTTGACTTTTCCCCCTATGTATATTTCCCGTATTTGTTATGGTTATCAAACTAACAGCAATGGCGTATACCTTCTATAGCATTAAAAACAAATTAAGGTGGTAAAAAGAATGCAATATTTTGCATTCCCTGTATTGAAGGAATGCAATATTTTTGCATGGTAGAAAGTGAAAAAAGAAGGTTTTAATGGAGTTGTTTAATTTTTTCTTTTAACTTCAAGTTTAATAGATGTACGTTCTGTTCAGCGTTCTGTCCACGCTATTAATTTTATAAACTCGAATCAAACTAAAAAACATGGGGAAAAAGAAAAGCACACACGTTTCAAATACAGCTGAATTATTCTAAACATGTTGCAGGCACAAGTTGTGAATACCCGTTCATTCAAATATTTGCCTTTTTTTCCCTGTGTATATTTCCCGTATTTGCTAGGGTTTATGAAACAAATCAGCAATCATGTATACCTTCGATAGCGCTTTAAACAAATCAAGGTGGTCAGAGTGAAATTCAATTTTAATGGCGGAACAAAGAACGCCAATCAGTCAATAAGAAGGGTTAAGTTATGTAAAGACTAAGGAAGTGTTATGCGAGGTTTCGTCGCTGTTACGCTTGGTATGAGTGCAAATTCAACTGTCCATATCCTTCTTCAAATATAAATAGTTATATTTTGAATAAATACTGCTTTTGTGTGATGCATTCCTTTTGCATGATATATTATTTTCAAAAAGAAAAGTTTTAATCAAATAGATTTAATTTTTTTTTCAACTTCAAATTTAATTAACTTCAAACTAGCCATATATTTTCTGTATAGGTATGGAGTAAAAGACGACATGACTAGCAAGTCTTTTAGAATGTAAGTTATGTACGTCTTTTATTTGGGAAATGTGAAAGTTCAAATCGTAGAACTGAGCTGTGCACTTCTAAGCATTAGTTTTTTACCAATTACTCAAAACCATAACTAAAGCCTTATATTTAGATTAATAATAATAAAGTACAACAATGGATATGATTCCTTTTCGAGAACGCTATAACTATAGAAGCTCAAAATTAATCTGCATCACATTTTAGAAGTAGCGGAATTTCACCAACAGCTCGCAAAATCAAACTAATCTAAATAGTGCTTTATTTCAAGTTAAAGTGCTCGAAATGTATCCGAGTTTAGTATATTTCTCTGCAAATACCCTGATTTAACTTCAACCCGTCTACCTTAGCAAACTTACGTAACGAGTAACTGTATACTTTTTTGAAATTTGAAGCCCTAAACAAGTACTTCAAAGTCAAATCAGCCAGACAGTATCGAAATGATCGTCCTTAAATCTCGCAAAAGGTTTTGAGCCCGGGGTTAAATCGAAATTTAACCCCCAAAAATGGTTTTGGATAGTTTTTAAACTCGACAATTGTCAAAATTTATAATATTCCTTGAACCGCCTCAAAATAATTAGTTTCTGTGAGTTCACTGACACTTCATCTGACTGTGGTTTTGAAACAATAGTAATAAAAATATGCCGGCACTGTAATAAAAGGAATAAGATGATGCAGTATTTGCGCATGCATATTGTTAAAGCGAAAATGCCAGTTAATTTTGACTCTGAATGAATATTTTTAGTTTCTCGAAAAAAGTAATTTAGCTAATTGAAATACAAGGTGTGCAAAATACAAGGGCGCCAGCATCTTGGGGGCGCCTCAGCGTCAGAGCAAAAAGCAAAAAAAAAAAAACAATAATCCCTGTTTCACACAATTAATTCAACAATTCTAGTTGTCTTAACGTAGGCAGACCCAATAATAGTGACTCCTCCCAGATACTCCATCTTTCAAGTGAAAGAACTTAGCGTCAAAATTCACTTGTGGCGTTGGAACTACACCCCCCTGTGGTGCTTGGGAGAAGGTTAGATGGTACCAATCCCTGTGAAACGCACCAGGTCTGCAATTACCAGAAGCCAATAGCAGCCCATTAGAAAGAAAAAAATAAGTTATTTGTTTCATGTATGTAATTATTAAAGTTTTTAAAATAATTGAAAACGCAATAAAATTGTACACAATTGAATTTATAGTATTTTAGTTTATATGATAAAAGTGGGCTAGGGGCGACTATTTTTAAAAAGTCCAAGGGCGCCGAATACCGTCGGGCCGGCCCTGGTTATGATTATTAAAGACTGCAATGGCTGTATATGTACATCTAAATTTTACTCAAGAATAATTATAGTGGTAATAGATTTACACACTAAAAATTTTGAATTTAGTTGCCACCATTTTTAGTGTTCGTAAACAACCATTTTTGTTGTTTAGTCGGTGTGAAGTTGAAGAAGATTAATTTTTTGATGTATAATTTATTCTTTCAGGAGATTTATTCAATAATTTAACCTGACAAATCCATTTTTTTACTTTTAATCTGACGGCATTACTTTGTTTAGTAGTTAATTTTCCCGGTTTATAAGCAATGACAGAAAATAAAGCGCACATTGATTTAATATCATGCCTATCTGGTATAAAACCAACTGTATTTAGGAGTTAAAATAACGAAAAACATTACTGTTAATTAGTTTTGTTAATTGCATTAAAATTAATTAAAACAATAATGAAATAAATTAAGATCCTAAAATAATGAATATATTCATATGATGATACATTTATAATTTACAAATTCTGCAAATCACCGTAAGATAAATAAGTAGCAAAACTCATATAATGAAGAACATAAAATCATTAACGATGCTATTTTTCCTCAAGCATCATAATTCAATGATCTCTTTTGTTCTCCGAGAACACTATTGAGGCGTTGTAAATTATTCATTATTCTTTATTCATCACGACACTTTCTTTATGTTTTCGCAGCACCAAAAATTACTAAAAGACATTTGGAAATTGGAAATTATCTGAGGAGCTTAATATAATGATATTGAACAAGTGCTTGGCACGTTGGGAGCTTCGTGTGTCATTAGCAGCAGCGCGGTCTTTAAGCAGCCACATTAACCCAAGATAGTATCCAGGCAGATTCTGAGGGATACCTTAACATCAAAGTAGGCGCCGCGGCAAAACATTGACGAAATCATTAATGGTCTGCTATCTTCTCGGGGACCATATACATATTAATTTTCTCAAACTTCAAATAAATGTTTTTTATAATAAATGCAAGTATTTTATGAACACCGCAGTCTCTTCACAGATGTCATAAAATGGAATACCTTCCTAAGTATGGATATAAATTGATAACGGCTTCAATGGAACTGAAAAGCCTCAGGAAGTTGGTTACATAAACACTAGGTTGCCCAGACCAGTCATTTTGACAGTTTCGAAGCTTCCATTTTTCATAATTTGGTACTAATTATAGTGCAACTTTCAATTGCATTTTCTTTTCCTGATACACACTAAGTAAGACAAGTTAATGTGACTGAAAGTTGTATCGTAATTATTAGGAACTTGTGTAAAATGAAAGTTTGGAAATGGTTCAAAGCGGCCTCGGCAATCTAGTGTAATAACACCTTTATATTTTTCCACAGGAATTTGTGGTTGCATGTTTTAAAGAGCAAACCTTTTTGGGAAAGAAAAGTTTTGCCATTTTATAAATAACATATCATAGGATTAAATAAACATAAATAAATAAACAAAAATAAATTCTGTATCATTTTTACTTTGAAATTCTATTTGTGTACAGATCTAAATCATTCTAAAGATCCCATAAAATTTTGCACTTAAAAACATCTTGAGATTTCTATATCCTAAAACATGTCCCTTTTTTCATGTTTTTTTCTGTTTGAAATTCGCAAGGGATAAGTTTAGGAAAATTGACCAACAACCGTCAAGAACCCTTTCATCTATCTCGTTACAAAATGTTCACTTTTCTGACTTCAAAATGCTTGAGAAACAAGACAGAAAACTCCAGAACGTGACATAAATAAAGGATAGGTTAAATATCTGAAAAAGTGGTATTATTCGCTGCACATTTTGCTTCAGTCACTGCAGAAAGTAGATAACTTGAAATTCAAGCTGTGAATAAAAGTTATTCTGTTTTACCAGTTTTGTAAAGATTTAAAAGCGAAAACAGACTATGACAGGAATTTTAAATTTTACTGCAAAAAGCAATAGTTTACCTAAACATATTTTTCATTTTAAGGCTATTATTATTTTTGAATTGGCCTACAATATATACGAAAACACTGTGGTCGATTAGATGTAACCAAAACTGCAACCCGCCGAAAATAAATAGTTTTCCGCAACAAATAATGTATTAAATGGATTTTTAAATTTATCTTCTAATTCGAACAGTCTCTGTATTATAGACATTTGGGAGAAGCTATAATTGTCTCTAAAATGAACATTTTTTGCTCGCCCGATTAATTAGTTTAAATAAAAAAATAGCACATAAATTTATTTATGAGACACATCTTTTTCAAATATCGTTAAGTTGTATAGGCTTGCGGACACAATATTATTTGAAAATGTAATTATTTTCAAAAAACATTGTCTCGTATTTAAACAGCTATCGTATTTAAACAGATTCGCGACTATGTCATGAAATTTCTTGATTTAAAATTAAATGCACCAAATACCTGTCTAAATGAGTACTTTTCATTTATTAATTCATGTATTTATTTTTTTCTTTTGACTACGAAATGCGTTACTGCCACAAATATTATCGCACAACATTATTAGTAACATAAATCAATTACTTAAGGAAGTAAAAATACATAAGCAGTTGCTTTAATTAATTCTTGCTAGCTTAAAAAATCTTCCAGTTTGGATAAAAACTTCACAACTTTGACTGGGCATAACATTACCTCAAATTGCACAAATAATAATATTAAAAATGTATCAAAAATAGTACAATAATATTAAAGATATTATAATTCCGTACTCTTAAGATGATGTTTATAATCATTTTAAACTGCATTTGTATTTGTCTAAAATGTCAAAAAGGCGTTCCACTTGAAGACTTAGACCACTTGACTTAGGATGTATTTTGCAAGTTAAAAATATAGTATGGTATTGCATAGTAAATTACTTAATACTTATTATTAGTGTTGCAAGTTTGTCGCGGAAAAAAGAGCGCGAAATTCGCGGGACATTCGTGGCAATTTCACGAAATGTTCACAAGAACACAAATATATCAAAATATAGCATATCTGCAATGAAAGTTATTCTTCATTCTAAAATGTAGAGCTATTATTAACTTCGTTAAAAACATTTAAATATTTGTATTGGTTAGGATAAAAAACTCAACATGCTTAAAATTTTGTGGCTGGTTGGCAAAATCTGTGCTTATTGTTACTGCTTTCAAAAAAAAAAATGAATTTTTTTCATGGCACAAGTTAGGAGCCTTTTAAAACTTTAGGTGCTGAAATTTTATCCTTGGTTTCTGAAATTTTTAAAAAATCGGAAATTTCGCAAGTTAATAATTAAAAAAATTAAATAAGAAAAATTCGTGGAATTTAGGAAAGTGCTTTAATAATCGCGAAAATCATCGCGGGCGTTCGTGGCGCGACAAACTTGCAACCCTACTTACTACCTTATTTCATGGTCTTAATATATTCTAAAATTTGTAAAAATATTTTTGTTTATACTCTTAACGCAACGGTACACTATATTTTGAGAAAAATGGTAATTATGCACACTGATTTAGATTTTGAACTCTAAACTACTGCCGTGTTTTAGAACTACATTACTTGATGGGGGGGGGGGGGGGTTTCCTAATTCTACAGAGCAAAGTTTGATTTATAATATATTTTGGAGTATGCTGTTCAGTTTTGGTCTGCTTATCTAAAGAAGGATATTACCTTATTGAAAAAGGTTCAAACTACAATTACTAAATTGGTAAGTGATGTCTCAGTCTTTGACTATGAGGTTAGGCTTAAAAGGCTCAATATGTATAGTTCAGGGAAAAGGAGAATTAGAGGGGATATGATTCAGTTGTTTAAATCCATTAAAACAGGAAATGTTGTTAGGCTAGGGTTATGCGCTGAAGGTAGAACCAGATGTCATTTTTCTAAGCTTTTCAAATCTCAGGCTAATCTTGAAGTTAGGAAAAATGACTACTTTAATAGGATTGCAGGCAGTCGGAATAGTTTACCAGCGGCAACTGTGAGTTGCAGTTTGGTAAAAAATTTGGGATTACTAGGACCAACCTAGCTGGGCCCTGTGCCTGTTGCTGGTCGTCGCATTTGCATTTGTATTTGTGATTGCAATATGCAAAAGAAGATGCACAAGCCAAGGGGTGATTTAACTTAAATAATTTGCTTAGGTCATTAAAAAAATGTTTTTTTTCCTTACTGGGAATTGAGAAGACACTTTTTTAAAAAATCAAATTTTAACTGAAAGATATCCACTATTAAACTTGCATCCCATTTATAGTTATTTTTAAAATATCTCTCTTAATGTGATAAAAAGAGACTACACATTTGTTTGATAATCAAAAAATAGTTTGTTGAATAAATTTTGTTAACTAGTTTCTTATAGGCATATGTTATGCAAGGGATTGTTGTAAGAAGTATAAATTAAAAGAAAGTTCATAATAGTTTTTGTTTCTACTATCATCAAACTTCAAATAATTTTTTATCTTAGGTGGAGCACACGAGACATTTCACAAACAATGGACGTTTTCAGCACAAATTAAAATAAGTACTATTATTGTTTGAGGGAAATCAGCCGGCGGTATCAACCTTCAGTGATGAGGAAATTAAAATTTGAAAGGGGCTATGCCGTATGCAGCTACTTGTACACTTTATATTATGGATGGCTCTGAATACAAGTACCAAGTCCGTAAAAAACTATTTGTGCTACAGGGTTTTAAAGCTAAAGTTTTATAACAAAATTACCTCTTAAAATGTTTTTAATTATAAATTAAATTTTAAAAGTTCAAAGAGAGACTTGGATCATTATTGCACTGAAATTTTACATAGTTAGTGCATGCCATTGAGCTGCTAACTCGAAAATGACAAAAAGTGGACTTCGTTCACTTGTATTCTGAACCTTCCATTTAAGGACATATCTTCCCATTGAATGAGTTCAAAATCATTAGGATTATATGTCTGCCAGAATAAAACAATAAAAGACCTTCAACTTTCTCCTGTCGAAATACGTAGAAGTCAAGTATATTAAATAACAGTACTTTACGAGAAGGACGTTTGACCTATTTTATTGTTTTAGAGTAAAACGGATTTGTTTTTGAGTTTATTTTTCTAGAGGCAATATTAATCGGAAAAGTTTCCCAGAAAATTTTTATATCCAATATCAAAATTGACTGTCAATAAGAAATTTAATTGATGGAGTGAATGGCCTTTTTTTTGTACATTCTTTTTTCTTCTACATGAGTGTGTTTCGTCATGCTATGCTATATTTTGTTATATATATATATATATGTGTGTGTGTGTGTGTGTGTGTGAGTGTGTATGTATGCATAAACATCTTATTAAAACATACAAGTTCATATATGCGTTCACAAAAGTACTATTTATTCTTAACCGCCCTGAATGGATAATAGAAAAAAGTGCACCTTAGATATGAAATTTAAAATTTTTCCACAAGATAAAACTCAAGCTAGAGCAATGTACTACACCAGCTTCATTCCGTCGACTGTAAAGTAACTTTCTTAAATACTTTCTTAATTAAACAACAATCTTTCAGCAATCAAACAAATTTATCCGTTCGAGTCACATTGATTTAGCAACGTAATTATATTCATATTCCTACAAGAATAATGTTTGAAAGCAATGTTATTTTCTATAAAATCATTATAAATGAGTTTCATTTATATTTTCATTCTAATTTATTAGTATTATTTGGCAACGAATAAAAGCTAAGCCAGCGATTATCAACCTGTGGGATGCGCCCCCAGTACGAGAATATCCAAGAGAAAATATTACTTAAAAAAATTGATTAACTGGCTGAAAGGAAAGCACACATACACATAGAAAACAAAATACATTTCGACATATTTAATAAATAACTTATTAAAGTAAAACAAATTACTAATTAAAACTTTCTCAATCAAAACATACTAAAGGAAAAATAAATTTAATAATTTATGGTAAGTGGGTTATGGTTATGGTGCATTTTATGGTAAGTGGGGGGCGCGATAAAAATTATAATAGGAAATTGGGCCGCGAATGCTGAAACGTTGAAAAACGCTGAGCCAACCTAATTTCCTTTTGGAAATATACCGATAGTTCGATAGTACTATCTACACTAAAAATAAAACCCTTTGAAAGATAATGAGATTCGAAATTTTGTTTTTGAAATAATTTTCGTTGCAATTTATTTCTGTCGTGAATCATACTCCACTTCTATATGCAATACTATGCTTTATGATTTCCATTAAAATTATTGTTTTAAAAACATCTTTATTTAATTTTAAATTTCACAAATTTATTTATTCTTAAATTTTAAAAAAAATCTTAAATTGTACTGTAATTGATAACTACTAGTCCTATCAGTTTGAGAGAATGAATCTGATATCCCAAAATCCATAAAGTAATTTTTCTTTTCACATATTAAATGCAATTTTTCGGAAACGTCTTTAGACTGTTAAAATTATTATTTCAAAATTTGTGCGTAAGCTAATTGAGCGAGACATATAGCTGATTCAAGAAAACTGATATTTAAAGTGGAACGTAAGATTATTTTAATGAGGAAAAACTTTGTGTTTTTTTCTTAGTGTAAGTACAATGGCACCTATAATCACAATTTGCCAAGAAAAAAAAGACTACAGAAGAAAAAAAATCTTCAAAATAAGAACAATGCAAACTTACGAAGAAGCTGAAGGAAATCGATAACACGCGTCAAGTGAGAAATCTATACAAAAGGGAAAACCAGTGACACCCAACTTCTTTTACATAATCATTTGGAAACTCAGTTGTTTGGGAGTTCTGTGAAATGGGCGTGGATTTTCACTTAGGATGTATAAAAAAAGAAGGAAATATTATAAGGTTTAAAGTATCTGAATATTTAAAGCATACGGCAATGTTTTTTTTTTTTTTTTGCAAATGTACGTGAGGAAAAACTTTGCGCCACTTTGAAGTGCTGCTGTTAAATTTCACTGTGAGTGGAAAGCTTGACATATGAGGGAACATTTTTAGGAAAACTGAGATGTATGAGTTATATTTGAAAGCAATCTCTTCTTTCAAAAGCGACTCACATTTCTATGTGAGTCACATTTCAAAAATGAAAGAAATGTGAGAATTAGTCTTTCAAACACTATTTATTTATCTAATTAATTTTAAGATAACTAATTTTGCCTAGTGAGCTACACGTAGAACTCAATTGAAAATCTTAGTAAACAAAGAGCGGATATCACGTGACAACGGTGATCGCTCAAGAGTCCCTCTAGCCGTGAATTGCCTCCAACGGACGGATATTTTTCTTCACTTGTATACAATTGGAATAGAAACAAAACTAAATCCAAAACTGATATAGTTCATTTTTAATTTCTTAGCTAAAATGAAATTAGTCGGTATTTCTCAAAATAATTCTTAGAATAACAAAAATCAAATACATAAAAACAATTTTTGAAAACACACAGCATTAAATTTGATAGAGTTGTTGTTTATAGAATAACAATGTGCCGGAGAAGTTTAAGCGGGAAGAGCTACTTTCTTTTCCAGAAGAATAAATAATGAATTTATTATATTTCTTACAAAGTAAAAATGTATGAAACGCATGTAACTATACCTGTAGTTTAGCGCTATTACTCCAGAGTCTTTGTTTCCAGCCTTTAATGTTTATAAAAGAAGGTGTCCGCATTTCAAATTCAAAAGCGCCTATTCTGAGGGTGTTCCGGTTAGGTATTCAAAGCACGTAACGGAAACGAAATTGGAACACAGCCGTAAAACGCTTTTCTTTTAACCGCTGAATGTAAAATCCCACCATGTCAACCGCTGGGAAAAGTTTACAGCTCAGAGAAAAATTGGAAACATTATTATCTGAAGGCCATGAAAAGAAGGAGCTGAAACATTCCCGTAAAATAAATGTTTTAGACTTTCTCAGTGATTCTACGACCGTCATCAAACAATATTCGTTGTTTCGGAGAATAATTTTACTATTTAACTGCACATTTTTATATACGGTATTCGCTTATCTAGTAATAAATGAAGGTACCGTATTTTATTTGTTTCATTATTTGACAACTATTATATGACATTTATTAATGTTCTGAGAAGATTAAAATCAACAATATTTACGATTCCTTTACCGAACATCTGCGCTATAAAAAATATTCAAAACTGTAGAAACCTGTTTCATGGAATTTTTAAAGAACGTAACAACAAATCTAGTTTGTCACATGAAAAGTAATATTCAAAAGCGTTGAATGCCATAACACATCTCACAGTATTTATTATTTAGACTTTTTTTTCTTTTTATCTCTATGTGAGATATATGTTTATGTTTTCCTTTTTTCTTTCTAATGGGGCTGCGTACGGTCACTAGCCTTTGCAGACGTAGTGCTTTAAACGGACATCCATTCTTTCAAGTAGCACCACTATCGGTGGATGCCATCACTACTTGAGAATTTTGACGCTCAGTTTCCCCTAGAGGGCGGCACCTGAGCTCTAAATGATACGAAACTGCACTAAGTATTTATTTTGCCGAGAGGCTCGCTCGCCTTGGGGTCGTAAGTTCGAACCCGGCAATACTTCAGAATTTCGTCGAACGTTACAACTTTTCACCTCCAACGTCCTTCTCTGTTTGCACTAGGCCTTAGAGATTCCCTCCCCAGGGCGCGAAGTAGCGGGGGGAGTGGGGTCTACGGATTTTGCATGCACGTACCACCAAGTGTACATGATGGGTCGTTAGTGGGTCGGGTTTCGAGAAACTGACCTTCCGCTTGAAAGTCCGACATCCTAACGACTAGGCTACCACGGCCCAGAACGTTACATCTGGTAAAAATGTACTAAATACAAAATATGGAGTTTAATTTCAGGGCTTTACTTGCACATGTTTTACCTAATTATGGTAAAAATTAAGCACCATCCATTGTAGCCGCAAATGTTCAATATTTACTCGGTACCATATACCATCATATTGTTACTGTGAATTTGTCAGACATTAAATCACAACCAGAATTGGAAGAAAACATTAACAATATTTATCACCCCACCTTACTTCAATGTAAATTTGGCCCTGTAGATTTCTTCAATAGAAAATCGTGAAACCTTTTTACTTGTAAGACAGAAAGAAAGAAAATGTATGTCTGTGGGGAACGTAAAGAACTGAATTACTAAGAGAACTGAAGATAATTCCTTTGAAAAAGTTAGTGAGTTCAGTTTTTATTGCTTTACTTTTTTTTTCGACCTAGTCCTTCCCTTTTATTTTATATTATTGGACTTTTCATTAGAGACACAGCAGTCTAGTACCCTTCCTACTAATTCATACGTGAATATTTACTCCAAAAATTTTTTTCGCCTATTTTCTTCCCAATTACTTTTGCTATTTTCAGAGTCGAGTACGTTTATTTAATACTAGCTGACTTGCCCGGCTTTGCGCGGGATAATATTGCATCATTCGCAGGCTAAGTGACACATGTCCAAAATTCTGTTGTAAATATGTAAGGAAAAATTTTCTTTAAAAAATCATGTAGGAGATGTGCAACAGCCCTTAAAAATCATATTTGAACAGTAGAAACATTTAAACGAACAGCCTAGAAAAATTCCTTTTAGACCAAAAATAACAGTTCATAAAAATCTACATTAAATTGCCAACAACAGTTCAAAAAAATTGCCATTAAAGTAATTGCAACAGTAACTAAAATGAGCACATGCAGCGAGATAATTGTGCCAAAATGATATCTAGAGACCATAAAAATCGTAATTACAATATCTACCACAATACATTTAAAAATTCCCATCAAAGTAAGATCTGTATTCTGTTTTAAAATGTCCATCAGATGAATCACAACTGTCCCTGAATATGTCTGCTACAATAAAGAAAAAATCCTTAAATCCCCACATTTGAATAAAGACAACTATTCCTAAACATCCCTAATAAGGACATTAGTCTCAAAAAATCTCCATTAGAATAAAGACGTCAGTGACTAAAAATACCCATAAGAATACTGACCTTCAAGAGCTACTGTTCCTAAAATTACCAAGAGTCCATCTTAAATTAACCATCAAAATAAGGACAGTTCCTATAAATCCCGATTGCAAAATCGTCAAAGGATTTCCTAAAAATTCAATTGAATAGCACTTTCATAAAATTCGGATAAAAACGAAAGAAAGGGAAGCATTTTTCCAAAGGCAAATGCTTATATAGAAAATGTTTAGTACTGAACCAATCCTGACGCGTAAAATTTAAGTTGATAGAAAGAAATAACTAAATTATGTCCAAATAGTGCCAAATAGACCGTAAAAAAATTAAGTAAATGTTTTATAAAATAAATCACTTGAGTAAAATATGGAAAGAAAAATCAACCTCAAGATAAAGTAATTGAAAATCGTCTGCACTTTATAATCCACAAAATATGCATAAAAATAAACGAATTCTTAGAATTTGTTTCGTTGATAAAGCGGACAATCTACCATGAGAAATAATATGCTTCATGAAATTTTTGAACTGGTACCATAATACTAAATCGCCAAAAAACAAAGAAGGATCAACCTCAAGGAGTAATTACAGATCGTCTGCAGTACGCTAAAAAATGCAATGAATTTTTAGAATTTGTTTCGCTCATAAAACGGCATGAATTACGATAAAACAGCATTTTTTCAATCTTGAGTTAACAAAAATCATCTAGTTGGCGACAAAAGTAGTATTTATTTTGGCGAAAACACGCAAATTGAGCAGATAAATTCAGAGGTAAGCCTTGCTTTAAAGTTCGAAAACTACTTTAAATGAATATTGCGCGTGTTCTATTTGTTCTACGAACTTCAGAAGGAGATCATCTTGTGCGGTTTTTTAGGGGGCATCAATATGCTGCAAAAATCTAAAACGTGGGACGTTTCTTCGATGAGATATTCTTAAAGCAAACAGTTTTGCTTAAAATTGGAATAAAAAAAGAACAAATTCGAATTTTAGGAAAAACGCTTCGAAGTGCACGAGGACCTGACCCAAGGTACCTGTAACCAAAATTTCGTACTTCTGGCCCGTTCCATCTCGCCAGGAGGCGATCGACAGACACACACACAAACTTTTGGTTTTATTTATATAGATAAGCCTTGCTTTTAAAGTTCGAAAACTACTTTAAATGAATATTGCGCGTGTTCTAATCGTTCGACGAACTTCTGAAAGAGATCATCTTGTGCCGTTTTTTACGGGCATCAGTATGCTGCAAAAATCGAAAAGGTGTGACGTTTCTTCGATGAGATATTCCTAAAATTACAGTTTTGCTTAAATTGGAATAAAAAAAGAACAAATTCGAATTTTAGGAAAAACGCTTCGAGGTGCACGAGGACCTGACCCAAGGTACCTGTAACCAAAATTTCGTACTTCTGGCCCGTTTCATCTCGCCAGGAGGCGATCGACAGACAGACACACACACACACACACACACACAGTCACACACACACAAACTTTTGGTTTTATTTATATAGATAAGCCTTGCTTTAAAGTTCGAAAACTACTTTAAATGAATATTGCGCGTGTTCTATTCGTTCTACGAATTTCTGAAAGAAATCATCTTGTGCCGTTTTTTACGGGCATCAGTATGCTGCAAAAATCGAAAAGGTGTGACGTTTCTTCGATGAGATATTCCTAAAATTACAGTTTTGCTTAAATTGGAATAAAAAAAGAACAATTTCGAATTTTAGGAAAAACGCTTCGAGGTGCACGAGGACCTGACCCAAGGTACCTGTAACCAAAATTTCGTACTTCTGGCCCGTTCCATCTCGCCAGGAGGCGATCGACAGACAGACACACACACACACACACACACACACATACACACACACACAAACTTTTGGTTTTATTTATATAGATAAGCCTTGCTTTAAAGTTCGAAAACTACTTTAAATGAATATTGCGCGTGTTCTATTCGTTCTACGAACTTCTGAAAGAGATCATCTTGTGCCGTTTTTTACGGGCATCAGTATGCTGCAAAAATCGAAAAGGTGTGACGTTTCTTCGATGAGATATTCCTAAAATTAACAGTTTTGCTTAAATTGGAATAAAAAAAGAACAAATTCGAATTTTAGGAAAAACGCTTCGAGGTGCACGAGGACCTGACCCAAGGTACCTGTAACCAAAATTTCGTACTCCTGGACCGTTCCATCTCGCCAGGAGGCGATCGACAGACAGACACACACACACACACACACACACACACACACACAAACTTTTGGTTTTATTTATATAGATTATTGGACTTTTCATTAGAGACACAGCAGTCTAGTACCCCCTCCTACTAATTCATACGTGAATATTTACTCCAAAAGTTATTTTCGCCTATTTTCTTCCCAATTACTTTTGCTATTTTCAGACTCGAGTGCGTTTATTTAATATACTGCGTTTAATACTATTTGTACTGGTGTTTCTAACTTTGCTCATATCTCTACTAATAATAAAGCAGCAAGTATGTGTGTCTGTCTGTCTGTCTGTGTCCGGCGTAGGGCCCAGACCGTCCGGCGGATTTTCATGAAAGTTGGCACGAAATTAGTTTGGAACATGGGGGTATGCACCTCGGAGAGTTTTTTCTGAAATTCGAATTTGTCGTTTTTTTATTCCAATTTATAGCCGAAAGTTTCATAAAATAGTCCTTTTCTATGGGAAGGAAATATCGCATCCTTTCGAGCTTAATACCGTTGAAACGCGCGTAAAAAACTGTCCCAGAAAGAGTTTTGTTCTTCGTGCTAAAATTCGAAGCCACTAAATTAACCTGAAAAGAAGTTATAAGCGTTTTTCTCTGTAGTTCGAAATTATTTTTTCACGGTAATTAACTTTAATTTTAGTTGAATGGTTACCATGGCGACTGGTTTATCATCCTTTTCTTTTTAGCCTACTTTCCCGTAAAAGTAAAAAATAATAATAATAAAGCATGAAAGAAGGCTTAATGTATCGTGAAAATATCGTTAAAAATCAAGAAAAGTCAAAAATAAGTGAAGTAATTAAATAAAGATTGAAAAATAAAAAATTTGAAAGTAGGTTATTGAGATGGGGAAAAAGTGTGTCTGTCGGTCTGTCGGTCTGTCCCCCCCCTAATAACTTTTGAACGAATTGTCCGATTGGAAAAATTCTTTTTGCATTCGAAAGATCTCGGCGAGGGCATCTCATTTCTATATTTTACTTTTTGACTTGAACAATTTTTTTTTCAATTTTGAACAGTTAAAATTTTTTGAACATTAGCGCCTATGGGTGAAAATGAAGCAAATTATGTAAACTCTGGGTACAAGACCCAAGTTCCCATGAACAAGCTCACTGGAAGAAGTTCTTGGCGTGAAATATTGATTTGAACAATTTTTGTTCATTTTTGAACAGTTCAAAAAAAATTAACATACCGCCTACGGGGAAATTTAAATCCTATATAATTCCTGATCTAACGGACCGATTTGCTTGGAACAAACTTTATCGGAAAGCTCTTATGACGAAGAACATCTACAAATAGAAAGTTCATCCAGAACTAACGAGCCTATTTTCCTATGAAATTTTTTGTTCGGGATTTTCAAGAATATTTTTGAATTAATGAATGATTAAATGAATAAGCAAAATAATGAATGAATAAATGAGTGAATAAATACATGAATGACTTAATACATGAATGATTGAATGAATATGTATTAACCGTTTAAAAAAGGTATATTTGAAGCAATTAAGAACTAAAGCTAAACCAGAAAGACAGCGAGAGAGATAACTAGATTATAATTTTGAATTCGGTGTATACGGGAAAGTTGGCTCGTATAGTTCTAGACGGAACTTCTTGTTAATTAATTAATCAATTAATTTATTTCTTGAAGTTTGATTATTCTTTTTTTTAAAACGAATTAAAATACTGCACAAGGTTTTTTTTTAAGAAATGATATCCTTTATAGCGATTTTTGTTACTCCAACTTATTATTACTATTTATATTTTTATTTATTCAATTTTTTTCTCCAGTGAATTAGCAAACATGTTATTTGTCTATTTGGGCTCAGATGAAAGGTTTTTACGCTTTCAAAGCTTTTCTTGCTGCTGTTAGTTTCTGCAAGCAACAAAATTTCGTCTTTCTGTTTTGCTGTCAATGAATAATAGATAAAAACTAATTATAGTAAAAATGTATTAATTAAAACTATTGCAATGGATTATAATCGTCCTTTTGTGTGGGTACTTGAACTAAACAAACAGAATGCGTTTTCTTTTTCGTTTCTTTCTTTCGTTTTTCTATTTTTTATTGTTTGTTTTGTAAAAACCAATGCTTAAATGTGTAGGATCGCTGGTTGATTGTCATGGGCGGCTAATTCTTATTGATGTGGAATTCATTTTAATAAAATAACATAATTTACACTTTAAAAAGTTATAGCTATATACACAATGGCGATTCGACTGTTCTTTTCATTTTTTAACACGTGCATAGCCGTGCGGGTACTGCTCGTGATAAATATAATGCCAGCTATAATGTATCAAATATAAAACAACATATTATAATTTTTCCCTTTATAGATTGCTGTCTCCATTTTTTGGACAGTTTTAAGAATAAAAAAGTAAACCGAATGTTCAGTTAAAAAAATTGTTGTAAGCTTGTTGGGAAGGTAGCGGCGTTCAATGTAGAATTTGTAGGATGACGAGATTTCTCAATTTAGAGTTTTGTGAGTGATTACCTATCATGCAGTTTCTATCAAAATTATTCACCTTCAAACGCACAAGACTGTTTTACGACGTTTTGAGATGCACCATTTGAAATAGATACTGTAATTTTGAGTCAGCGAAAATCAGTTAGAAGATTTTTTTATTTTATATTTTGCAAAAAAATATAATGATATTTTTGCTTTATATATATTAAGTTAGATAAAGTTGTTCTATATTTCATTGTCCAAAAATATGTAAATTAAACCTTAAAATTTTAAAACATCTGTCAACTAAATCTACCTCAACAAAATACTTCAGTCCAACTTAGATAACAAGTCACTGAAATACATGCATCTAATCTATTGCAATATCAATCAGTTGAAATATTTATTTTTATTTATTTATTTATTTATTGAAAAATATACTGAATAATATTTTTGTTTCATGTTTTTTAAGTTAGATGAAGTTGTCACAGATTTCATTGCTCAAATAATCTGTAAATTAAACCCTATTAGAAAAAAATCTATCGGCTACGATGTACCTGAACAAAGTCCAAATTTAGTCCAACTTGGGTAACAATTCACTGAAATACACGCACTGAAATATTTTTCAATTCACTGAACTATTTTTTTGATTGCAATACCAATAAATTGGAATATTTGTTTATTTATGTATTTCTTTTTTTTCTTGAAAAAATCTTGTGCCTAATATTTTTGTTTCATGTACATTAAGCTAGAAAAATGAGTTACAGATTTCATTTTTAAAATAAGCTGTAAATTGAACCTTACAATTAGAAAAAAATTGATGTTTAACATCTACTTTCAACAAAATACTTCAGTCCAACTTAGATAACAATTCACTGAAATACACGCGTCCTATCTATTGCAAGATTAATCAATTGGAATATGTATTTATTTATTTTTTTGTAAAAATCTAGTGAGTAATAATTTTGTTTCATGTACTTTAAGTTAGATAAAGTTGTTACAGATTTTATTGTTAAAATAGGCTTTTACATCTTGTATTATTTGCACCTTACAATTGGAAAAAATATGTTGGCTAAGATCAACATTCAGCAAAATACTTCAGTCCAACTTAGATAACAATTCACGGAAATCCCCGCGTCCTATCTATTGCAATACCAGTTTAATATATAATAGGTACTCTTCCGGGATTACACTAAAGCACATTAAACACATCTCAGATCAAACAGACAGAAAATCTGTGACCGGAACAGCAATAGATTCTCCCATCACAGAACAAAGCAAAGTGTATTTATTTAAGCTTCACTGACAACGGGTCAGTTTGGGACATGCACCTGACAAATTACGCGAACACTCCAACGTTTAGACGTCATTAACCATTGAAACATCCTACAGGTACTTCGGAATGACTAATATATGAAACAGAATAGGGGGATAATATATGTTTAGTTATAATCCCTTTAACATCCATCTATGGAAAGTTTTACGTGGAACTAATAGTTTACATGCAGATTAACGATTATTAGAATATCATTATCGTGAACTAATTCCAAGTTTTGCAATAGTTTCTAGGACATATTGTGTATTTTTCGAATGAAAGTATCTGCATTACTTGAATCCTTTGAAAGGAACAAATACGCATTTGGTATTATGCGAGTTTTAAGAATTAACATATCGACGTTCCGGAAGCACAGTGATGTAAATGCAAAAACTTCAATTTTACAGGAGAGTAAAAAAACGATTTGCAGTTGCTTAAAACGTATAATTAGAAAAGGTATAAGTGACAGAAGATAATGGTTTATTGAGAGTAGTTATGTAGGATATCTACTTTACTTTCATTTACCAGGGATTAAGGGATTAGGATTTAATCACCCTAATTTCACCCCTAAGTGCAGTTACGTCATTGTTTGTTTAAAAATTGTTCGTTGTTCTATAAGACACAAATTGTCGTTCTACAGTTACATCCATATTCCCCTGTGTAAGGGATGTATTTCCGATATTGTCTATGGAATTATTTGCTTTTGACACATTTTTGCAGTTACGTCATTTTTCCTCCAGAACGGCGATATAGTATCCATTGTACGACCGATGTAGTATATAACTATCTTGAAAAAAATCATCTTTAAAATTTAAACTATGCTTCCATTTTTTTTTCAATAACACATCAGTTTTGAAAATTTTCAGTATTTATTTAAAAGAAAGCGATGATTTTAGAAATACTTGGGGTCTCTATTTACTTTCTTTTATTTGAGGTCTGGTTTTTTAGCCTACTTTCCCGTAAAAGTAAAAAAAAATAATAATAAAGCATAAAAGAAGGCTTAATGTATCGTGAAAATATCGTTAGAAATCAAGAAAAGTCAAAAATAAATTAAGTAATTAAATAAAGATTGAAAAATTAAAAATTTGAAAGTAGGGTTTTGAGATGGGAAAAAAGTGTATTTGTCGGTCTGTCGGTTTGTCCCCCCTAATAACTTTTGAACGAATTGTCCGATTCGAAAAATTCTTTTTGCATTCGAAAGATCTCGGGAGGACGTCTAATTTCCATATTTTATTTTTTGATTTGAACAATTTTTTGTCCAATTTTGAACAGTTTAAAAAATTTTAACATTAGCGCCTATGGGCGAAAATGAAGCAAATGATGCAAACTCTAGGTACAAGTTCCAATGAACAAGCTCACTGGAAGAAGTTCTTGGCGTGAAATATTGATTTGAACAATTTTTGTTCATTTTTGAACAGTTCAAAAAAAAATTAACATAGTGCCTACGGGGAAATTTCAATCCTATATAGATCCTGATCTAACGGGCCGATTTGCTTGGAACAAACTTTATCGGAAAGCTATTATGACGTAGAACATGCACAGATAAAAAGTTCATCCAGAACTAACGATCCTATTTTCTTATGAAATTTTTTGATCGGGATTTTCAAGAATATTTTTGAATTAATGAAAGATTAAATGAATAATCAAAATAATGAATGAATAAATGAGTGAATAAATACATGAATGACTGAATAAATGAATGATTGAACGAATCTGTATTAACCGTTGAAAAAGGCATATTTGAAGCAATTAAGAACTAAAGCTAAACGAGAAAGAGAGAGAGATAGCTAGATTATAAATTTGAAGCTGGTCTATACGGGAAAGTAGGCTCGTATAGTTCTAGACGGAACTTCTTGTTCTTATTTATGTACATGCTCTGGAAAGGCTGATTGCCGAGAGGCAATCCAGCGGATGATGTATTTATCAAGTGCTGCTGCTTGAAATAAAATTTAAAATATTTATAGTTAAATGTATTTAGTTTAGGTTAAGATATTTCATTAAAATGACAGAACGTAACGTTTTAGTGACTGAATAGTTTTTATATGGGAATGTTTATAAATTATTTCGTGCTGGTTAGCTGTCTTAGATGATGGAGGCAGGAATGTCTTCGCGTGTTCATGCAATCAGTGTTGCTTTCTTTAATTTAAAAATTTTAGAACTTAACGATGCAGTATGCACCTGAAATTGAGCGAAACATCCAAATAAAAAATAAGTGTCAAACTATACCAAATAAGTACCATTTCATTGCGCAATGTTAAAACATTTAAAACGATTTGCATTTCTATTTAGCATTTTTTTTTTTTTTTTTGTGTGTGTGTGTGTAATCAACTCTTGAAAATATTTTTTATGCCGGATTTGAAGCAGTTTGAAGCAAAATACTCATACATTAGAGAAAAAAAATAATCCTAACCTTTTTTTCTTCCGTTAAGTATGACGCTCATCCCTGGAACTGTCGTGTAACTGACATTTTTAAGGCTTCTTTCTGAGTCGAAGTTGAGATTTTGCGTCATTGATGCAAACATGGCAGGTACGGCTGGCATCATGTGTATTAAAAAATAAAATAATATTAACATTCGGCGTAAATATAAAACAGATAGTAGGGGAAAATGTCCCATGCAAATATTAATTTGCATGTATGATCTGTACTTTTGCTTTATCAAGAAATTGGTCACTCAATTCGAATTAAACCTATGAAGAAAGCTTTATTTTTACCTGAAAATTCAATAAAATTTTCCCCCTAAAAAGGTGGGAAAATTTGAAGAACATTAATAATGCTCTTTTAATAATATGTTTATTTTCCACTAAGGTTTTATTAAGACTAAAAAAAAATTGTTCTTCTCTTAGAAATCAAAACTCTGGCAGTACATTGACGATAATTACATTCATAATTTAAAAAACGTTAACGCCAGTACTTTTTAAAAATAATTCCAATTAGACGGAATGATTTATTTTTGTTTTGGGGTTCCTAATGGCAGACCTAGTGCGTTCTCCAAAAGTTGGTACCATCTCTTTCAGCGGCACGACAATGAGTGTGGTACCATCGCCGCATGATAACTTCGACGCCTAATTTCTTTCTCAGAAAGGGGAGCACCCGGACTCTATTGTTGCGAAATTGCACTATTAATTTAATTACCAAAATTTAAGTATCCAAACAGCCGACAGGGTGGCGTCGTGGTAAGGCAGCAGGCCTCGTACGCGCAAGATCGCGGGTTCAAACCTGGCCCGAGTCGGTGGATTTTCAATATGCAGAAAATCGTCTGCGCCCATGTCGTATTATTATGCGGCATGTAAAAGATCCCTTGAGTAGACATTTGGATTGGATGCTCTCGGCTAAATTAAATTCCTAGTGCATATTACATTAATGAGAGCTCAGGTACCGCCATCTAGTGGTAACTGAACGTCAAAGTTCTCATGCAGCGAAGGTACCACACTCATTGTGGTGCCGCTGAAAAAGATGGTACCATTACTGGGGAACGCACTAGGTCTGCAATGGTTGTAGGACCCAATACCGCAGCCCCATTGGAAAGAAAAAAGTATCCAAACCAAATGCATACTTTCAAGGGATCTTTTACACGCCGCATAATCATACAACATGGGCGCAGACGATTTTATGCGTCTTGGAAATGCACTCACACTGCCAGGATCGATCCAATGACCTGGAGCGTGCGAATCCCGCGCCTTACCACGACGCCACCAAAGACCTAGTGCGTTCCACAAAAATCGGGACATAATGAAGATGTCTTAGCGAGACAGAATGAATTATTCGACGGTATTCAGAATGTGGAGACTAAATTCTTCCGACTATTGGAACTACGTAAATAACAACATATATTATTGGAAGCCTATTTTTGGCCTTCAAATGTTTGAACATCCACATGTGTCGCAGTATACAAAATCTATCTGAACAAAAGTAATATGCCAATCAAATTAAAGGTAAAATTCGTTCACACCCATTTTTGTTTGCCTTAAATAACCTCAATTTACTGCAACTGTCTCCAGTTTTAATTAACCCAAATAGCTTTTATGTAACAAATGGAATTAATTAATGCCAGAGATCAACGTTCCAATGTGGAGAATGCACTGAATGTTGAAACGCATGGTCGAATCGCAGAACTCCACTAACTAGTTAAGAGTTATTCATCGGTAAATGATTTAACGTGGCTTAGGAGTTTTAGCTAAGCATGTTGAAGAGAGACTGAGTTGCCTTTGACATCGTGTTAATATAAAGCAATTAACTTGGGTGACAACTTCCAGACATAGGGCGTGCTTTTATCTTAGGAAAAAAAAATATTAATAATAAAATGGGTTGTGCAATAAGAAAAAGGATAGTAAATATGTTTCTCAAAATGCATTCTTAATTATGCCAAATCGTTTCATTGAAATTTAAATTGCAGAACTGGTTGACTCGCGCACTGAAAACTTCCTTTCCAACTTCAATTTTTTGTTAAAAATTCATCAAATAAATTACTATCCCTCAATAAATTATTATCTATTATTGAGGTTAAATCAAATTTATCCACATAATAGGATTAGCTAAAAAATGCATGACCAATCCATTAAAAACAGGTACTTAATAGAGTAAGACGCTTGTTATTTTTGCTGCGATAACCCCCCAAAATAAGTCTATTAAAGGAAAGCGGATAGTAATTTTTAGCAACTTTTTTTAAAGTCTAATCTTATAGTTATTGAGAATGTACTTTATTGATAATTATTTTCGTGTAAGTGAATGTAAAACATTTTCACATTATCTGATATAATATAAACGAACTGAAAACCTACTTACGCAAAAAATACGAATAAAAAGTATTTCCAAAAGCAAAAATTATCTTTTTCGTAAAGAAGAAACACAGGCATTGAAAACTATGGTGGTCAGTCTATTTGTCAGCTGTCTGCATTCATGCCCCAAAACTTTTTTGCAGTTTTCCGATATCGATTTTTTTTCCGGAAGAATATCAGGTGCACGACTTCAGATTTTCTTTCTGAAAACTTTTTGCTTGGTGCTTAAAATGTTCAATATATTTCAACTCATGATGTACGAATGAAGAAGTTCTCAGTAACTAACACTTGTTTGGTTGTCGTTTCTAATAATTTCACGATTTATTTTAACTATGTCAATCGTTTGCCTAGTTAATTGTGAATTTCCAATTTTAAGCTAAAGTTTAAACCAATGTATGTACTATTCGTTGTTGTTGCTGTTATCGTGTCCTTGCGAGTGACGAGGAAGAACAGGTACGCTGCTCTTGAGTCTAACGGTTCCCTTGTAGGCAGGAGTCCGATTTCCGCCCCTTTGAAAGGGATCTTGATTTTTGAACCAGCTCCAAGATGAGAGACCGTCACCTGGGATTGGCATCCCCCAGAGGTATCGTATCACTTGGAGGACATTGGAGCCACGACCTAGTTAACGTGCACCAGCTCCCTTTAGCGTACACGGACCGCTGGAACCAGCCGCAACCAGTCCCAAACACTGACCTCAGTCCATGTTGCTTCACTTTCGGTGCTCAGCGGGAACCGAGCTTCTACCGACTGGTCCACTGCGGGAAGTAATATTCATTAAATATTTAAACTGGTTCTTGAATTAAACATGCAATTTACTTGATTTTTTTTTCTTTTACATTGAAAAGTAATGATGATGTTAATGTTGTGTACAAGCTAGAACAGATTTCAATATCGGAGCTGATATTTGACTATATAGAAATTAAAATAGCATGTCAGTAAACTTTGAAAAGTCTGCGGTAAAGAAGTATTCCTCAATAAACCAGCATATCCAACCTAATGTGGTTTCTAAAAACGAATAATTGTTGAATATGTACGCGTATGCGTACTTGGGAGTTGTTTTTGACAATATGTTAAGTTGAACGGACGCTAAGTTTCCTGTAAAATCGAATCACCTGGAATCTGGTGATGTAAATTGTTCTGGGAATTTAATTTAGCCACGAATAAACAAGCCAAATAGATGCTCAAGGGATCTTTAACATGACGCATAATCATATGTTATAGACGCTGACGATTTTCTGCACATTAAAAACCCACCGATTTGGGCCGGGTTTGATCCCGAAAATTTGGTGGTAAGAGACGAACGACTTGGCATTGTGCCATCCTGCGGGCTATGAAGAAATACGCAATATGCTACACATCTTCACTTAATAGAGAAATAAATTTTCGATATTTATTTTAGTACTTTAAATCTTCCCAAAAAAGTTCTTCTTTGCGGATGCCAGTTTATCTACAATCTTTTCCTAGAATGCATACAACAATGTGTAGATAAATTTTAAAAATACTGCACCTTATTTCATAATATTTGAAAATGTGTTTGTAAAAAGTCACATATTATCAGCAAATTTAACCCCTTAAATTGTTTGCCCGTACGGCGTACGGGCTACCCAAAAAGGGCCTTAACTGGTTTGCCCGTACAGCGTACGGGCATTGATATTTCCGCCTTTCTTGGTTTGATTTGCCCGTATTATTAATAAATGAAAAGAGAGTCAATCAGGGGAATTTGTTTTTAATAGTTATAAAATAGAGAAATGCATAAATTCAATAACTATGATTTTTTTAAAAAATCTTTTATTTTCCTTTTATACCAAGTTAGGACTTTAAATAATGCAATAAAATATGGGTTTTTTTAGGAACGATTGCGGTAAAACAATTAACCAGTTAAGGGGTTAATTAATAACTTCATTGCGAGTTGTTTAGATAACTCTAGTTTGTCAAAATTGCAGTAGGAATTTGTAGAGTAATTTTCTTCCTAATTCGTATCCTATTTTGCAAATATAAGTACGCAACCATTGAGTACAAAGATAAAACAAAGTAAAAAGGCACAAATTGTCAAAACAAATAATGCAATAATCAAAGGGCTGTTAAAGCCATAATTACAAGACAAATGATTAAAACACTTTCTGCTAAAATATGAGTACAAAGATAAAACAACGTGAAAAAACACTGATTGTCAGAACAAATAAAGCACATTTGTTCTGTTTTTTTACTTTGTTTTACCTTGGTTCTCCTATTTTAGCTCAAAGCATTTTGATGATTTGCCTTATAGGTAGTCATTATTTCTCTGAAAAGTTTCCTAAAGTTTTGTTAATCCGTTGCACATTATTTCTAAGTACAGTTACTACAGGAGGGGGGAGGGGGCGTATATTCTCAGAAGAGCTGCGTAACGTCTTGGTATATTGCTTTCACTACATTGATTTATCTAGCACTATTTCCAACCGCTTTAGCTCTGTGTACAAGACGAAAAATGAATTTTTATGACTATCTATGAAGAATACATACACACTCTCAGAAACGCATGCTCAAATCTCACGAAAATGTCATCGCATTTGACGAAATGGCTTCGTGAAAAATGCTCCGAATAAACCTTTCTCCAATTTGGCAAAATTTGTATAGTAACTTTTTTAAGTCACGTGACCACGCGATGAAAGAATCGTTATAAATGACGAGATTTTCTTGACGGTTGAAGAATCGTCGAAAATGAGGATTCTATTTCTAAGAGTGCTGTTAAATATAATATTAAGTTTATTTAACAAAAATTTTACGTATTTTGACTATTTTGCAATTTTCATGAACTGTCTACAATTGTAACTTCGTTAAATATAAACAATCCGTGTCCGTCCTTCGTCGTAAACAATCTTTGTTATTATTCTCCAAGTAAAAAATACAGTAGTTTTCCTCGCAAATCAGCTAGCACCCGTATTTTGAAGATATATGAAACCGTTATATCTCTGAAGAATAAAGCTATCAGCTGAGAAATATCCTCTTAATAGACGAAAATGTCCGTAAATATCCTCCTAAGTCCACATCCTTTGCGGCATAATTTTAATTAACTTTAATAATGCTTAACTGAGAAATCACATTAATTCCATTCTAAATAGCCTTACCACGTTGCACCGCATTAGCGTAACTCAAACTCGCGAAATGCGCCACATCATGGAACACCTAAACAAATCATTTACGATTCTAGGTCACCAGAGCAGATATAATTAGCTTACTGATTGAAAATGGCAAATTAGCAGTCTGGCAACGCAGAAACATGGCGAATCGCGGCTACTAGTACATTGAATAGAAAGCAAGACAGAAAACCAAAGTTATTTTCCAACTAGAAACCTATCGAAATATTCTTCACACATTCATGTAAAATAAATATTAAATCTCCAAAAAAATGTTTTAAACTACACGGTTTTATTTAAAAAAAACTTAAATGTAGTAAAAGTGGTCAAGAACCGCGGAACAATTTTCCTTGACTAATCAAGTTAAATAACATCGTTGCATTATACAAACAAAGCTATCGTTGCCATACGACAAATAATAATTCTGATAATTTCCTCAGATCCAAAATTATTTTTTTCTTAATTAACGTTATAATAAATTATAAAATGGATAAAATACGGTATTATCATCGAAGATAAGCTTGTGTGCAAAGTTTGAAGATAATTTATGCATTAATAGTGGTCGAAAACAAACTTCCGTGACAAATCAAGTTAAATAAAACCATGTAATGATAATAAAAACCCCTTATTTTCTCAAATATTTAAATATAAACATTAATTAAAATATAATATTGAATAATACAAAGGCTTATACTATTTCAGTATTGCTGTTGATTTTGGTTTTGATCGTCTAACAAATCATTTCATCATCAATAATTTTTTATTGATTTCGGTTCTGACACCTAAACAAAACAGTTATGATTCTAAGTCACCAGAGCAGAGATAATTAGCTTACTTATTTAAAATGGAAAATTAGAATTCTGGAATAGACAGAATTCTATATATTTTTCTACGTAAAGGCTACGCAGAAACATGGCGAATCGCGACTACTAGTAAACTGAATCGAAAGCAAGACGGAAAATCAAAGTTATTTTCCAACTGCAAAAATATCGAATTAATCTTCATACAACTATATAATAATAGGCAAAGAGAAAACAGTTAAGAATAATTTCCTCCTCTGTTTTTCAAACAATGCTCTTACTTTTTTCTCTTGTTTAGTAGCTCTTGACGAGTTTTAGTAATATCAATTAAAGTAAAATTTCGAAACAGTTTATCAGTTAATTATTTCTTCCTTTCTTTCGTGAGGCAAACATCATTTATAATTGTAATGTTATATTGTTGTAGATAGCAGATAGCAACATGTCTTGGTTGCGAAAATTATCAGGGTATAAATTTAGAACTCATTGTTGAAAAAAGTTCGTTGCCATTAAGAAGTAATATTAAAAACAATTATAATAAGAGTTTGAGTGAAGGCTTCTCTGAAAAATGAAATGAAAAATGAGAATAGTGTATGGAGGCAAACATTTAACTTTTAATCAACTGTCACGCAAACTTCGTACACAATCGGCAGAAGTACAAGCGGCTATATTTATGAGAGCAACTGAACCGGTGGTGACCATAATTCACACGTTTGGTTTTCAGTGAGGATGAACAAAATAAACTCGACGTTATTATCGCCAAATTTGATGAATGATACTTATATAACTATATAAATAGCATACTGTTTTCAATGCTGAAGTTAACTATTACGGTCGAATTTCGACTGTCGGGCGAGCTCTAGTTTATATAAAAAAAGACACCTTATTTGCGGAAATATTTAAATCTGAACATTAATAAAAATGTAATGTTCATTAAATTCAATGATACAAAACGCGTATTAATATTTTATTATTCTTTTTTGATTTCCATTTTGCTTGTGTTTAACCTCCTAAACATTTTTCGTTTTTTAATGAAACACATCAATGTATGCATCTAAATTATCGAAATTTTCTGTCTAATATAATGTATTTTTGAGCCATGAAACAAACAAGCATATACAAATCACAAGAAATATTTACATGAATTTTTAGTCTGCTCTATTAAATCCTACATTTCAAATTTACTTTTGATTCTGCAAAACTTCAACTGAATGGCTATCTGTTTCGCTTTCTGCAAGAGAACGTACTGGCAATTTTATATCAGAGATATTTCTCAACCAACAAAACACGCTGAATTTAACAGAATTTGGTTCTTCCTATGGAAGTAGTTCTATTGAAAAATGTTTCGCCACGCAGAAGCTCTTTCTTGCTTTAAGGACCTCGAGCAGCCACATAAGTCAAGCTTTTTTCAAAGTGATATTCTAAGTTGAATAACTGCAAACGCAGTGTACTCAAAGATAAATAAATAATAAAATAATTTTTGAAAAAAAAATAGAACCAAACTAAAAATTTGCGCTAAGAAGTAAAAAATAAAATTATTCTTTAAACAACTTCGATACGCCTTTTAAACATAATTTTTGAAGTCGGTGAAAAATTATGACGGTCTAATTATAGTTACGCCATGCGTTATTTTACATTGAAAATGTTGCACACTCTACGCTATTTATATTTGTAATTGGTTCAGAGTTACAAAAAGAATCATGCATCAAAATTCATCATAATTTTGCACCGACTTCAAAAATTATGTTTAAAAGTCGTATCGAAGTTGCTTAAAGAATAATTTTATTTTTTACTTCTTAGCGTAAATTTTTAGTTTGAAGTCTGTTCTATTTTTTTTTTCCAAAAATTATTTTATTTTATTCTTTTTAGTGTAAATGCATTTTTATTTAAATACTCTATTTTTAAAACATGCTTATCAGAGGGGAAACCTTCTTTGAGGGAATGACACTAAAAACTAACGGTTTCTATGATAAATTTCGTTTTGAAATTGATTTTAAACGGTCACTAGAGCAAGCAAACTGATTGGATTTAATTTCTTTTTCAGGGAAGCCTTCGGTCAATTTCTTGTTATAATTGCTTTTTATATTACATCTTAATGGCAACACTCTTTTTAACAATGAGTTTCATGTTTATCAACGATTTTCCCAACAAAGAAAAATCAAGCCTAGCCTTTCCAATTAAAATGAAAAAATACTTATTTTCCCCCCGTAACGTCTTTTCTAAAAAAACAAATGTAGTAAAATGGATTTTCAATATTTGAGTTAGACGACCCTCTATCGACCAAAGAAAAAATAATCAAAATCGGTTCATTTAGTCAAAAGTTATGAATGAAAAAACAGAAAACATACTACATTTCTGCCCATTACTTTTGTTCTAATTATGGAATATGGTCAAACGAAGGTACGGGACCTATGAGAAACCACCCCTGATCGATTGAAAAAAAAATCATGAAAATCGGTTCATCCGGTGCGAAGTTATGAGTGGACAAACAAACAAACAAAAAAAAAAAAAAAAGACATCTATACAATATGAATGTATAACCTCCTTCCTTTGTGAAGTCGGTTAAAAATGTAATATATTGATAATTAAGATAAATTCTTATTAAACAGCTTTGCTGATTTTAAAATTGAATACGTATTAAGGCATAGCATTATAGATAAGTTTGGTGAGGGGAAAAAGGAAACAAAAGATGTTTCTTATTTTCTGGCCGATTAGTGATATCTGGCCGAAGAAGTGAAAAAATAAAAATTAAGTAAAAAAGAATAAAGAAATCGCGAACGAAAACTAAATGTATCGTAGATGTGTGCATTGCATGATTTCCTTCACACGTTGACTACCAACCTATGACTCGTAGTATGTGGACTTGTTGAGAGCCCAAATTACAAGTTGTCTTGTTGTTGCTGACTTTTTTTCATTTTTCAATACATTTATACAAAGTTAGGAATTTTTTACTTAATGAAATGCTTTGCACAATATGTTTAATTAAATTAAACTATCGTCTGGAGATCCGCAAACTACAAACAGCGCTGGAAGTCAGCGTATCGGCAGTCAAAGTGTTAATACCCTTTAACAACTAAAATCATGGGTGATTGTACTCAGCGCGTTTTGAAAACGAGAGACAGCGAGAGGTTCTATATTTACAAGTTAGTCGACAGGGTGGCGTAGTGGTAAGATGCAGGTCTCGTACGCCCAAAATCGCAGGTTCGAGCTTGGCCCAAGTTGGTGTATTTTCAAGATGCAGAAAATCGTCTGCGTCCATGTAGCATGATTGTGCGGAATGTTAAAGATCCCTTGAGAATCCGTTTGGCTTGGATACTCTCGGCTAAATTAAATACCTAGTGCAATTCGCATCATATGAGAGCTCAGGTTCCGCCATTTGGAGGAAACTGAGAGTCAAAATTCTCAGAGTGGTAATGGCATCCACCGACAGTGGTGCTACTTGAAAAAATGGATGCCGATTACCAGGGTACGCACTAGTAGGTCTGTATGCATTAGGTCATACGCAGCGCCATTAGAAAGAAAGAAAAAATATTTACAAGTTATATGCGGTAAGGTTGGTTCGTTTAGTTTTGGACGAACTTCTTGTATTTTACTGTGCCAATAATATTTCATTTTCTCACAACGGTAAAATTCAAGAATGACAATACTGATAAAAATGCGTTAAGCATTTCCCTACATATATATCTTGCGGTCAGGTTTATGTGATCGTATTCACGTTTATTCTGCCGGGAAATTATTAAGTTTTCCATTGCTCATTCAATACTTATTTCAGCACACTGGGGCATATGCCCTCATGGGACATATTCATGGGCCTTCGCTCCCAATGCGATTGAATTAATTAATTTATTTATATTTAATCGATATTCCTGCAGTAGTTGATGCATAAAATTTTCATTTCTTTCTGTTTTACCGTGAATTGAAAAGTTGTAAGTAGCTTCTAGACCAGATCTCTTACGCAACCTGGAATATTAAATGCTTCGCATTAAATTAATGATTTTTTTAACAATCACGACTTGCTAGAATAGCGTATTAATACATCGGGGTCATTCACTAATGAGACACTTAGAAGCAAAAGGGTGTAAGTGAAAAAAGTGAAAATTTGGAGATATCCAGTTCACATGATAGGGAGAGTAATGTTCTACATTATGGCAAAATATGTTAGTGATATCTTTAAGAGGTGTCCCGCAACAACCCGATTTAGAAAAAAATTAACATTAAAGGTCCCAAAAGATCCAAACTTTGAACGCGTTTCTCTCTGAATCGTTTTTTGGTCACTTACATCCCTTTGCTTCTCACTGCCTTAACTGATGTCACACTTTTTAAAAATTTATTTGACCTCCACGCCCCGTCTCACAAAATGTCACATTTTAACAGAGCCCCTAGCCCCTCTTGCCACACGTCACACTACCAAGCATAAACACATATGTTTTTAGCTACGTTATAGATCAATCTTCGATTTTACTTTTGAACTCTTAATCGCGTTTGAAAGGATAATAGTAACAACGTCTATCCGCGTGCATAATTTGACTTAAAAGAGCCTAAAGTTTACAAAAAAAAACGTATTGAGTGAACAATAGTAAGCAATATTAACCGCTCTAATTCTATAAAAATACCGGAGTTATTTTCTCTGAAATGTGTAAAAAAAAAGATTTCCTTTTGAATTACAATTTTTAACTAGACGTAAACTTAAACCTTAGTCACCATCGATGTTTCCGATACGAAACAAATCTCGAAACAATATATATATATATATATAATTTTCTGGGTTTAAAATTCTTTAGTTTAACCAAAATGCGCGATGTCACACTTCTCGAAACACCCTTCCCTCCTTTATCACAAACTGACCCACATTTTTTGACCCCACTGTCCCAGTCGAATCGCCACATCATTTGTAAATGACTCCAACAATTCTTTTTAATACATTAAAGCTAAAAAAATACCGAAGAACCTCAATTCCCGTATTTAAGAAATAAGTAAATGAAAAAAGTAAGTAATGGAATGTGTATGACGTCTATTGTAAAGTTTAAAATAAGAAAAGAAAAAACACAATAGTTTTCTTTTCGAAATATAAGTTTCTTAAAAAAAGGAAAAATACCAGTTGAAAAAATTCAATCTCGTTGTCCATCTAAGTGGAATAACTTCTGAATTTAAAGAAAGAAAGTCTTTTCTTTTTGCTATCCGTTTTTAGAAAGCAAAATTCTTTGATCTTTTAATCTGACGTTTGTGAGGCGCCCGTGCCTTTAAGGAAGGTGGATGCGCAGGACAATGCAGTTCCTATCGGAAATCCGGTTTGAACAGGTCACATTGGCCATTTCCGGTGCCTGAAATTGGATAAGATGCTAACATGAATTCTTTGTCTTTTTTTTTATGTCTGATGGAAGGAAAAGTAAGCACTCGAAATCTTTTGTCTTGGGAACGCAATTTGTTTGAAATAAATTTTCATTATAGAAAGTGCTTATTATCTCTCAAAATACTATCTCTATTCTAAGAAATAATTTTAGAATTTTACTATAAAAAGGAAAATAAAAGTTGAAATTTTCTTTTTTGCCAGTATTTGCGATGATAAGAATGGAATTTATTAATTTGTTGTTTTAATATTTGTATTTGTGCGGGCTCAAAACTGTCAGAAATCGGTTTTGAGCCCCTTTTTTTATTATTATTTATAATTTATTCACATAATAAGGCAAAACTCTTCTATTATTTCTTCGGCGTATTAGAAGTCAACCTTGTTTTTCTATTTTGTTACTTCTCCTTGCGCTATGCTTAAATTAATTTTCCTTGAGTATGTACACGCAAACTTACGTGCTCAAAACGGTTTAAAAGTAATAGTGAATTTTTTTTTAAGCCAAACGTTATCTAATATATCTAACCAAAAATGAGAATCTCAATTAAAAATTAGCTTATGATCAAGTTAAACCTTTTTGATGTTTCGAATTAAAAACTAAGGCAACATGACACCTGTTTGCTGATGTGATAAAAAAAAATATATTAATACTGTTCTTGTGAAGTTGGTACTCGTATCTGATTTATAACCTTGCTTTCAACTGGTAAACATGAAAAAATAAGATACAGTTATTAGATTATATTAATAATTGAATTAATATGTGCCTTTCAGGCGTTGCCATCGTTTAATAAATAATTTTTATGCTGGCAAAGATGTGCTTAGTAGAAAAATATTTAAAAAAAAATATTTGAGACACAAAATACATTTCTACTGATTAGTGCAGATCCGTCAGAATTGTCTTAAAGATTGAATTGAATGAATATTTTCTCAATTTTTTTCGCCACATTATCGACGTTGATTGCAAAGTATTACAGTAAATAGTAGTAAAATATTTTCTATAGGTTATGTAGTTTTCCCAAAAATCCACTAAACCTCTTTCCCTCTATTTTTCGAAAAATCTAGGAAAGTTGACGTCTAAAATTTGTCTTTACAGCAAACTTCATCATGAAACACTAAGGATGCTTTCTCTCCAAAGCGCCAAACACCAAAAACTTGTCTTTTCTACATCTGCGCATGCGCAGAGCATACTTTTGTTTTCAAAACACCCTGCGCTTGCGCAAATGAGAAATACTTTTTTGTCTTTGTCGCCTAGGGTGTAAAAGCACTCTAAGCTCAATAGCTTTATAGCAACAAAACCTCATAAAATTTCAATGCGAAAGTTAAAATATTTGTTGCGACGATGCTCAATGAAACAAAAAATATTAGAAGAAATATTACATTCAATTACGTTCTCATACAAACATGTTTACATTGCATTATGCTTAAACACACATCATCCATGGCTTAATACGTAGAATTATTAACATGTGACATGCCATTTGTTTGCTCACTATCGCACATGGAACTCACAAATTTTCCTTATAAAAAAGAGACTGTTTTTAACCTATCTGCACGACAAAAAATTCTAATTTAATCTTTCTCCAAAAAAAGGAAAAAAAATGGTGGGATTTAGCTGCATCAAAGATTTGGTACTAAATTTGAGCCATTATAATGGTTCTTAGTTTCACATTCATGGTGAAATTACTTAGTACCAAATGATGGTTGCAGCTAAATTTCACCCTTTCCATTTTTTGAATTGAAAGAATGAGCTAGAGTTTTTTACAGTGTAGTTATTGGGAGCTTCAGAAAAAGAGGGGGGGGGGGTCTACTTATACCCCCGCGTTTGGGAGAAGTGGGGGAGGTTTAAGTGCAGAAGACTTTTCTGCAATAATAAATTACCTGGACACTCCAAGGGTTATATCGTGCCTCATACGTCACTGTCTAGTCTTCATGATTTCATTTTCTCCAAGAATTGAGATGTAGAAAACAACACTTTCATAGACATCCAACACTCAATCATATTTAACAGCAGTTATTTACTGCGAAGTCAGTAGAGCAAATAATACCATTCAAAAATAATTTATTTTCTTCAAACTAGATTTAATAAACATGGAAGGCAAATCAAATGGAATAAAATAATATAAGTTTCGAAGTCGTCTAAATACTTACAGACAATCTATATGATTTAGAGTTAAATATTTGTTGTAGATTATATGATAACGTTTACATTTCTTTGCGTTTTTATTGATACTGATGCCATTTTTTCTATGTATATAAAGGAGCTGCTTTGCGTGTATGTTCGTTTGTTTGCATGTTTTTATGTTCGCTATACAAATAGGAACATTTGTTTTCTTCAAAAAAAAAAAAAACAGATTCTAATTTGTTAATTGTCTTTAAAACTTTAGGTTGGTTTCATATATTTGAAATTTGAAGAAAGCTGTGCTCGGCTATTAGCGAACAAAACATTCGGCGTCCAAGGCAAAATAATAGCCCCAATATAAAACAACTACTTGTTAAAAAGTATTTTACCGGCTGAAACGCTTGGAAGAATGCGAATTTTTATAATTATATATGTGCTAAAATATTACATTAAGTATTATTCATGACGGTAGGAATAAAAAAAGCTATTATATGAAAGCAAGTCATAAACAAAATCAAAGAAAATATCACCATCCTATTAATAAGAACGCATCTTCTTTCTATTTTAACTAAACTCTGAAGCAGTTTCTTTAACATAACTGTAATTCTATGCAGTTGTTAAAGTAATGAAGTAATGCTATAGTGGGTGTCATAAATTGCATGTCAAGCATGAACGTTTAGCATCTAAAACGTTAAGAAACATGGCACAAGCTAGCATATGTGTAATGTGCACGTAATTCGGTCTTTAATCTATAAAATTTACCTACACTCTTGCTATTTAAATAAAGACGGCAAAGGCCATAAAACATATGACAAGTAGTTATTAAATTCTCAGATATGCTAAGTTAGAGCAATTCTTTAAGACTATAAAAGGTAAGATGGACATAAAAATGAGCAATGATGTTCGTAAAATAAAAGTTTCTCTTGTTTTTACGGCCGATTAAACTTTTAAGGGCTGCATCTAAAATCCTGCTTTATGTGATTACTTTCAGTAATTTATGAAGGAAAATTATTCGACGATCACTTTTTATTTATGTCTTAATATTTTGGATTTTATTTGAAGAAAAAGAAGTATTTCTTGTATCGGATTTATTTGCATGTATTCGCGCATTGGACATTTTATTTAACTGTAACTGATAAGTTATATTTCTCAAAGGTTTACTTTTTGTTAAAAAATATTATGGAAATAAACAGCGCTGTTTTTGAAGAGGTTGGTTTAAAATCTCAAATTTTTACACCCATATAAATATCCGCAAATCGAATGATAGAACTGTAGATGGCAGTAAAAAACACTGGACTTTAAGAACTGTCCCGTTATTTTGGAAACGAAGTAAAGTAAATTAAAACTGCTCTGAAATACGGTATTTTTAAATGCATTATGAAAAACTTGTTGCCAATCAATTAAAAATAACTATTACTTGTTTTTAATGTGTGCAAAGTAGTAAGAAACGATTTAACTGTGTTTTTCTTAACCCCTTATCGATCGGGAAATTTTCTAGAAAACGGTCATAAAAGTGCGGTTTTTTTTTTAATCTCTAAAAATTATATAAAAATAAGTGTGTGAACAATATATATATATATTCATTTTTAATTTTTTATTTGTTTTTATTTTGAAATTTTAAACACTCCTTTCGGAAATATCACGGGAGCGAGAAATAGAAGGTGAAACCTCAGCCCGCCATTTTCACGGGAGCGAGAGGGAAGGGGTTAATCTGATAATCTAAATAAAATAAATGATAATAAGTGAACATAATCTTATCCATTAAATAACATTTTGCATGACTATTTAAAATAATTTATTAAAAAGAAAAGTTTAGTGGTTGCAATTTTTCTTTTAACTGACTTTTATTTTGTGAAAATTAAAGCTATAATATGTGAATAAAAATTGCTTCTTGAAACCTAAGTACTTCTAAATAATAAACAACACTGATATTTTTGGTTCAAATGTTCCAAATAAGAAAATCTCGAAACTTTATCAACAATAATACCTAAATCCATGTCTATTGCACATTATCTTCCTGAGTAATTCTGATAAATGGTTAGATAACGACTCACATACGAACTAATTCTTTACCACCCTCAGCACTAACACAGTGGAGAGCAATCTCTTAAAGACCAACTGGGGAAAAAAAGTTCAGCGAAGGGCCATTTGTGTAACTTTTCCAGAACATCCAGCTGGATTCCCATTGCCCCTGAGATTTCCTCGGGGGCAGGTCTTTAGGAGATTAAGCATTCCACCACCCAGTGGCTGCCTTAATTTCATCACGTACTCCACCTACTTGGCAGCAAACTTAGAAGTAAATGAACGTGAAAAACTGTGCAAGCATGTCTGGTAATTAATTTGACATTTACAGTGCATCTGGGGGTAATTAATTTTGGGGAAGGAATGTTTTTGATGCAATGTAAAAGTTGTATGGGGACGTAAACACTTCTCTTAAATGTCGGGAATTAGTATTATACTCTTGAATATCTTACTAGGAACAGCAATGTTATTATTATGGCCCAAAACATTCTTATGGGTAGTGATCACTTTTATTTGATGCAGCTTTATCGCTTACGCAGAATATTTTTAAATAATTACGTTCTTAAGGAACTAATTGGTTAAAATTGTTCAAGTAGCAAATTTATTTTACAAAGTATTACTTTTAGGTCGGCAGCAACATTTTAAAGGATGAGTTTTTGAACACATTTACGTACTTCCCATTAAACTTAGAAGTAAATGAACGTGAAAAACAGTGATGGTAAGCAGGTATGGTAATTAATTCGATATTTACAGTGTATCTGGAGGTAATTATTTTGAGTATGGACTGTTTGTTGATGTAAAGTAAAAGTTGTATGGGGACATAAACACTTCTCTTATTAGTATTATCTCTTATGACTTCTTAAAAATTTTATTTGAGGTATTCTTCAAGAAGATTTGTAAATAATTAAATTTTTAAGAAACGTATTGTTTAATTTTGTTGAACTAATTTACTTTAGAAAGCAGTAAAAAAAAATATTTTTTTTAGTCTGTCAACGGCATTTTCAAGGACGAGTTTTTAAACCTGTATATACTTTTTACGTCAATGACTTGAAATGTGTAGATTCATTCATGCTTGGTTTAGGGGTTCTTTTCTTTACGGTAAACAACTCTTGAACTAACTACTTCAGTCCCAATTTTGATTTGGTAAGGACTTTTGATTCCTTACGTGCAGGAAACTTGCAATGCTTTAGGAGAAAAGTTCAAAATAATATTATATATATATATATGAAATAGAGAATATATATATAAAAAATTAGTGGGTATGTGAAAAAACAACAATATAAAAGGCTGAACGTGGGAAATCACAAATATAAACATTCAAAATGAAAAAGAGCCTGCCTCTTCATCAGTGGGAGGGAGCAGGAAGCATATATAACGAACTATTGTCATTGCAGGTTTCTGAGAAATCCCAGCATAGCATGTGAGAAAAAATTTTTAACAACAAAAGATATAAGACTGGGAGTTGCAAGTCAAGTGAATAATCAAAATAATTTGAATAATCAAAATAATTTATCCAGTTATAAAAAGAACAAAAAAATTTTTTATTATTAAAAGAAGTTTCAAGTTTACGTGAAACTGACTGAGGCAAATTGTAAAAATAGAAAAAAAAAAACCAGAAAAACAACATGCTATAGCCGAAATTTCCCCTCCCAGACCTGCAAAGCAATACGTTAAAATATAGCTTCTTCTACTCACCTCCCAAGGCAGGAACAGGAAAGGAAGCATATCAACTAGCCGAGAAAGAGATACGCCATGTAATCTAAGTGTCCTGCCTGTGGTTGACCTTGACATTCCGATCTCGCTCACAGACCAACACAATATCCAAAAACTGGCGTTCCAACTGATGGACTTTAGCCAGAAATCTTCATCCCGTGTGTGTCAATGAGGTTCCGTTACGGTTATATAGCAACTGCAAAACGCTACGCCAAAGTTTTAAACGACTTAATATAACAATTAATAAAATTCAGCGGATAAATTTTTAAAGTAAAAAAAGATTGCAGAGAAGGTGAAAACTTTTTATCCAAGTTATATTTGTTATTGCAGATTTTAGAATACCTGTAAAGTTGACCTGTGATACTTTACAGGTGACCTGTATCACAGGTCAACTTTACAGGTATTCTAAAATCTGCAATAACAAATATAACTTGGATAAAAATGTTTTCACCTTCTCTGCAATCCTTTTTTACTTTAATAATTATCCGCTGAATTTTATTAATTGTTATATTAAGTCGTTTAAAACTTTGGCGTAGCGTTTTGCAGTTGCTATATAACCGTAACGGAACCTCATTGACACACACGGGATGAAGATTTCTGGCTAAAGTCCATCAGTTGGAACGCCAGTTTTTGGATATTGTGTTGGTCTGTGAGCGAGATCGGAATGTCAAGGTCAACCACACGGACACGGACGGACTTAGCCATTACATGGCGTATCTCTTTCTCGGCTAGTTGTTGATGTCTTCCTTTCCTGTTCCTGCCTTGGGAGGTGAGTAGATTTAGAAGCTATATTTTAATCGTATTGCTTTGCAGGTCTGGGAGGGGAAATTTCGGCTATAGCATGTTGTTTTTCTGTTTTTTTTCTATTTTTACAATTTGCCTCAGTCAGTTTCACGTAAACTTGAAACTTCTTTTAATAATAAAAAAATTTTTTGTTCTTTTTATAACTGGATAAATTATTTTGATTATTCACTTGACTTGCAACTCCCAGTCTTATATCTTTTGTTGTTAAAAATTTTTTCTCACATGCTATGCTGGGATTTCTCAGAAACCTGCAATGACAATAGTTCGTTATATATGCTTCCTGCTCCCTCCCACTGATGAAGAGGCAGGCTCTTTTTCATTTTGAATGTTTATATTTGTGATTTCCCACGTTCAGCCTTTTATATTGTTGTTTTTTCACATACCCACTAATTTTTTATATATATATTCTCTATTTCATACATATATTTGAAACTGTTTAAGTGTGCTGCCTCGTGCGCCTTTTCACAGTTTGATTCACTTTATTAACTTTTGATTATATATATATATATATATATATAATGCTGGTGACGCAAGAACCAATAAAATCGTAACGGCTAATAATATCGGCCAATCAGAAGCGAGATCGCATCAGCAGTGCATTCGTCTAAAATCCAAACAATGGATCTTGACTACTGACATGATTGCTATTACTTTCTTTAGTTTGATTTAAACTTCGTTTCTGGAGTGGCAATACTTTTGGGAATACTTCAAAAACAGAGACTCTTGACCTTGCCACTAGCATTTTCTCATGCGTTCTTACTTTAAAAATGTTTTCGTCACGAAAAACATTTTACTTATTTAAGCTTTAAAGCGATTTCTTTGCCGGAAATCGTCATTACACATTCTTTGTAAGAAAACGGCACTACACAAATCTTAAAATATAGAATAAATTATTGAGTACTTTAATTCTTCCTGCCATCATCAGGAGTCAAAATAATAAATAAAACGTTTGTGTAAAATTATACGTGAAATTGCTTCTAGAATTTAGATTTTTTCCCCGCAGAATACGTATAGCTTTACTTTAAATTTCCGAGTGAGCATATTACTTCGCAGCTTTATAGACGATTGACGATTTCAATAGCAGGTATTTACAGCAACATTCGGAATCTCGGCAAGCTTCTGACTTTGTAGAATCGATGTACTTTATGTTACAATATATATTTTTTTGATTGTGCAATATAGAACGTTACTTCTGACAAATAGCCGAGTCTTTCCATAAAACTACACTAAAATAGTTTAAATTTGTAATGAGCGAGTGATGCAAGCTCGAACTCTTGAAGCGGTCCTAAGGAGCTGCGTAAAACGTTTTGAAGGTTGGCGAGAGATGGCGATCCTGGGGAGCCCCTTCATGTTAAAAAAAGAACTTTTAACTCATTCTTTCATTATTATTTTTTTTTTTTTTGCTCATTTATCATGACTTTAATTTCTGTAAGTTTAATTTGCTAATTAAAAAGTAAAGATGAAACAAAGATTAATAAAATGTTCTAAGCGATGACTTTAATAAAAGAATTTTGATAAAAAAAAATAGAACCGACTTCAAATTATAAATTGCGCTAAAAAGTGAAAAATAAATTCATATTTTAAACAACATCGATATGACTTTTTAGCATAGTTTTAGAAGTCGGTGCAAAATTGGATATATAGAATCTTTTGTAATCATGAATCAATTACAAATATATATATTTTCCCAGAATTAGCAACAGTTCCAATATGAAGTAGCAAATGGTGTAATGGTAATTAGACTCATAATTTTGCACCGATTTCTAAAACTATGTTTAAAAGTCACATCGATGTTGTTTAAAAAATGAATTATTTTTCACTTCTTAGCGCAAATTATAGTTTGAAGTCGGTTCTGTTTTTTTATAAAAATTATTTTATTTTATTCTTTTTAGTGTAAATACATTTTCTATATAAATACTCTATTTTTTTAAAAAAATCCATATGAAAGGGCAAACATTCTTTGAATGAATGGCACTAAAAACTAATCATTTGTATGAAAAACTCCGTTTTGAAGTCGATTTTAGCAAACAGACTGATTGGATTTAATTTTTGCCTCAGAGAAGCCTTCAGTCAACTTTTGATGTAATTACTTTTAATATCATAGCACAATGGCAACAAATACTTTTTAAACAATGACTTTTATATTTATTGATAGTTTTCCCAACATTGAAAAATCAAGCAAAGCCTTTCCAGTTAAAATTAAAAATACCTATTTTTCACTCGCAACGTTTTCTCTAAAAAACAAAAGCAGTCAGGTTGATGTACGATATTTGAGTTGGACGACTCTCTATCGATTAAAGAAAAAATCGTCAAAATCGGTTTATTTAGTCAAAATTTATGGATGAAAAAACAAAAAACATACTACATTTCTGCCCATTACTTTTGGTCACTCTTGATCGATTGAAAAAAAAAAATCATGAAAATCGGTTAATCCGGTGCGAAGTTATGAGTGGACAAAAAAAAAAAAACGACATACATACAATATGAATGTATAACCTCCTTCCTTTGTGAAGTCGGTTAATAAAAATCGGGACAAATTATATTTAGGGGAGAAACAGTTACCTGATATTATTATTATTAGTGTTACTGTTTTGTGAGTTTTTATTTTATTTCGTTAACTCTTTAATTTAATATGAACGCATAAATATATGTGGCAACCTGCTCAACCTGCTCATTATTATTCATCGTTAGCGCATTTTTTAAAGTTTTGTGGCATCAGTGCTTGGCTGTGAGAAGAACAGCATAAATGCCAAGTGAAATCTTTTTTCTGTCTCTTCTTTTTGCTGTACATCAATCGTATGCCTGCACAGGTTGTTACCCGCGGCGCACGTTTAAAAGTTTATTTTGATTTTGCTTAATTCTATTATGTCTTTGTTATTCATTAAATTTGTTGAGATTTAAATTGTGCAATGTCTTTTTGCAGCTTAAGTACCCCAGCAGTTAACGCTTAATTTTACTATATTCTAAGTTAAATTTTGAGTAATGAACTTGTGCCTTGCATTTACGTAGACATTTTCAAATCTCTACACAATTGAGTTACTATGCATTATTGAACAGTGAAACGTTTCAAGATTGCCTTTAGCGCACTAGCAATAAATGTGAACTGTGTGGATCCAAATTTGAGCGCAACATGAATTAAGAGCAAATAAAAAATAGGTCTTAAACATCCAGTAAAATAATTAGTGTAATGCTGGTTGAAATGAGTATAACGCTAAATATAAAACCAAACACATTTTTCGGACACCTCTCGATCACGAAAACTATTTTTGACCCGCATGTGTCCACTATAGATGGGTTTTACTGCATGTATAAACATGTGTGTGGGGTTATGATTAAGAGAAAAAATAAAAGCTTTTTAGTCAATTAATAAAAGATAAAAGTTATCTTTGATGATAGTTAAAAGTTTGAACTCTTGAGAGAGCCTGCAACGAAACCTTTGGTATTGTTCTCACCTAAACTTTATGGTTATATGACGAAAAAAAGATGTTTTAAACTAATTCCTATATTTTAGTGCTAATGTGATTTATGCAAGTCGAACTTGCAAATATACCCCCTAAAAATATTTAAGCGATTTAGTTGGTATTTAGAGTATGCATTGAGTCGATTCTCTAAAAGAAGAAACAAAAAGAAAATCTGATAAATCCAAAACGGACGTAATTTTAACTAAACGCTAACTTTCTGACAGTGCCAAAAGAGATACAACCTTTAAGGGACGTTAGAAGTATCGAGTTATAAGCGACGTATAAAGTTATTGTATAGGAGATGGAATCTTTAAAGACGTTATGCTTAACTCAGATTATCAGTCAAAACTCACCTGAGCAGTCTTACGGAATACATTTATTTTCATTTCGTTATTCTCATGAACTTATATGCAAAAATGCACATATAGTTATCGGAAAATGAAAAGGAGATGCAGAAATGGTATAACGCACATAGATATGTTCATGCTTGAAATTAATGTATATGTCTGCCAAACTACTTGAACATTTTATATGAAATAAGATTTTTCTGATTTTAAAGCTTTCTTTTCGATTACATCTCCTTTCCATACATTATTTTTTGATTTGAACAACTTTTCGGTTAATTTTGAGCAGTTCAAAAATTTTTGCATGAGCGGTATTGCGGAAATATGAAGCAAATTTTATAAGCCTTGGGAATCCAAGTTTCTTTGAGCAAAGCTTTTTAGAAAAAGCTCTAGACGGGAAATAATTTATGATTTTAACTCTTTTTTCAAATGATGTGAAAGAAAGAATGACTGAAGGAATGAAATGAATGAAAGGAAGAATGAATGAATTTGTATTAATTGTATATTAATCTAATGCTAAAGGAAAAACAAAGAGAGCTAGCTAGATTAAAAATTTGATGTTGGCATAAACGCGAAAGAGGGATCATGTAGTTCTGGACCGACCTTCTTGTTCAATAGTTAAACCATGATTTATTACAAAGAAATGAGATATCATGCACTTCTACTTGAAGCTTTTTAATGAAATAAATTCTACCTCTAAAAATTGCGTGACAGAAAAGAAATTTACTTAATCTTATTTTTAAGTAAAGACTTTAGTTGATCAATGTCTTTACTTAAAAATAAGACAGAGGACATTTTTCTACTACTGGGTGAAATAATGGCTTTGTAAATTTCAAAAGAATTTACAATTTGTGAAGATATCCCAGTCTTTCAGCTAAAAGTTTTAGGCCTTTTGTTTTTATTTGACTTATCGAAACCATAAACGGCATAAAAGTAATGACACATATGAATATCTTACACTCTCAAAATTCCTTTTGCGGACACACACTCAGGCATAAAGAGAAAAAAAAACGTTTTACACAACATTTAATTTTACAATTTAAACTGTTACAGTTAATTAAAAAGATACTTACGGATTACTTAGATTTTTAAACAAAACATTTTTTTTTCCTTTCCTGCCCCTAGGTCACATATAATCAACCATGGAAATAATTCAATGCAGATTTATTTTCTAAACACGAAATAGCGACCAAATGCATTTTAAACTTCGTATTTTTAATAAGCAGTCTACTAGGGGCATCTTTTAAAGATCTAATGTTACGTGCAATTAATACTGTAAGTTCCAGTTAGTAACAAAATATCACAATATACGCTTAAGTTTGTTTGTCTTATGATAAATTGATTTTATTAAAAATACGTTTGATCCAAAAATATAAATATATATATTTATTTTAAAATATATTTCACAAAAATAGACTTAATATATTTTTCGTTTTATCGCACTTGTTATGCTTATACGTTTTACCAACCCAAGCTCTCGGTTCCCGCAGAGTATAACTTAGTATGATTCTATCCCTTAGGATCGGTACTCATGAGACGTTTATGTTAGGTCCAACGCAAGTTGAAAACAACGCGTGTTAACATACAAAAATCAGTGAAATAAGAAGAATTACGTCCCGAAATTAGCTCAGAAGTATTAGAATCACGAGTACCAGGCTTGGGCGATAACCAATTCGGTGCTTATTGACGAAAATGATTCGATTAGTTATATAATTAGTCCAAATTTTTATAATTTTAATAAATAAACACAATTAATGCTACGTTACCACTCAGTATACCGAAAAAAGGGAGCGGGGAAACAATATGGAAGTGTTTCCCTGCACTCTCAGAAACAGAATCGTCACTTTTGTGGACTTTGGTATCGTCAAGAAAATTTCGTCATTTATAACGAAACTTTCCTCACGAGATCACATGACTTTAAAAAAATTACTATAGAAATTTCGGCAATTTGACGAAAGGTTTACTCGGAGCATTTTTCACGAAGCCATTTCGTCAAATACGACGAAAGTTTCGTTAGATTTGAGCATGTGTTTCTGAGAGTGTGATTATTGAGAGTTCTTCCAAATTTTTTGCCGCATACCTTGATTGAACACATTGAAATTTGTTGTGAATTAGCGCTGGGAATAAATATCTTCGTTATAAACTTGTGTTTTTGTAAAACATTTTTTGTTAAAGAAAAGGATAATTTTACCAGCCTATAAAACGTTAACATATCTCGAATAATATAACGTTTTTCAAATCTTGTAACAGCGAAAATGTTCAAACTGAAATTATATTAGTAAAGAAATTATTATAAATTCAATGAGAGAAAAAACATTGCATTTTTATTTCGAATTTTTATGAAGGTGTATTTTTATTTTTGAATATACTAATTTTTTTCTTTTTTGAAATAGGGTTAATTTTTAGCCCAGCTACTATCATCTGTTTCTATGTTTTAAATCAATGTAATTATTTCAATCGGAAATTTAATGTGTCACTTGTTTATTTACAATAATATTATTATAGTATTAATGAAGTAAAAGAAAGTCATTTCGTATCAAATTGCGTTACATTACTTAGAAAATTATGTTTATTGTATTTTTTTTGTTTTCTTTTTTACATTCGTCTGCAGTAATTTACAAAATTTCCTATTCTGAAACTGCACGATAATTTTAGATGTAAAAATTGAAATCTTTTTGTTTTTCAACATGTTTTGAGTTGAAAAACAAAACGATTTCAATTTTTAAAGAGAATAAAATATACTTCAGATCAAGATACTTCTTATCAAGTTCTATACACGCATTAAATTCGGAAACTTTAAGTTATTTATTTATATTTGCCGAAGATGTACAGATTTCGTCGATGCCGTATAACTTTTTAAAACCCAAGGGAATTGTATAAATAAATAAACCTTTCGGTAACAGAGAATTATAATAATAATAATAACTAATGAAGAAATATAAACGTTCAAAAAACAAATCATTAACGATTTCTGCTTTAATATAATTTAAAAATTTTACACCACATCAATAAATAAATATATAAACAAGTTATTATTTTTTGTTCATTTTTTATTTGACGATTGTTTTAAAGAAACTAATTCATAAAAAACATTACCAATAAATGCACGAATATAAGTAATGTTACTATTTTCACTTCATGCCTGCCATTCATGAATGCGAAAAGGAACATAAGTTGTGGATGAAGGCAGAAATATCGTATCTTTTAATCAATGCTTATTACCAAAAAGACAATTAGGAATTCTGAGATTTTTTTAAAAAATATTTAAATACTTTTGAAAAAAAAATTAAATAAATCACTGAAAGTTCATTCTATTTATTTTATAGTATTTTGTCGAAAGTTTTCTTTATGAAGAACACTGCAATTTTAGTTGAACGGCGAAAATAGATAAAAATAACATCAAACATGATTGTGCAATAAGTTATTTTAAGTACGTTTAGCTCAAAATTACTGGATAAATATATAGACTTTGTAATCAAAAGATCTAATTTTTTTTTCGCCAGAATAATTTTCAAAATTATTTTACCTGTAGAAACTCCGTATCCATACAGCAAGAACGAACAAACAAATATTCTAATCCAGTTTCTTGAATTAATGCAGCACAAATTCCCGTTCATATTTGTAGTAGTAATATAACTTCAAAATCACGTTTTTCAACAACACTAACTCTTCAGCAAGAAATCCTAATGGTATAACTAAGTCTTCTTTAATCCTCCTCGAGTCGCAATGGCATATTATCTTCACTGCGAAGCAACTCTGCTGACCATAGAAAAACTTTTACAGCCGTGAAAGCACCGCACTGACTGCCTGACAGATGCCGGACTACTCACTAAGCGACCGGACTGTACGGGATGCGAGCGGAGTTTGTGGCAGTGTCAGAGAGTGCGATTTGCAGACTCTAGTTCTGTGGGCGGTGCTACTTCTTGCAGAGGGGAGGTAGTCAGAATCGATTCTAGGACAAATCTTTGGTTCTCTTCGTATTTATGATGTTTTAGTTTCATTAATCTCAATTCGGAAGATGCATATTTCAACGAGTATCTTTTGGATGTAAATAAATTGAAAGAAATTTAATTATCGATAAACCAAATTTTAAAAAATAATCTGTTGCACCCTTCCCTAGTGCGAAAAAGTTGTATATACAGCAATGCATCAACCCATCATCCCTATCTGCATATATATATATATATATATATATATATATATATATATTATGTACCTAGGTGGTGAAGGGTACTATGTAACGAAACAAAAATTTGCAGCATATATGTTTAAAGTTTTCTTCTTTTTTTGGGGGGAATACTTATTCACCGAATTTTCATGGGATTGCTAAAATGCAAAACGTTTTACTTTATCTTTGGAATTCTGACTTTTCGCATTTTATGATAGTAGTTTTTAAAATTACTTATAAAAAAGCGCTACAAAGGTAAAGTGTCCCTTACCTGTGTGTGTGCGTGTGTACGTTTAGTACGTGTAGGAGGAATAGGGAAATCTTGAGTACATCGTAAAGGTAGAGTGGAAAACTTTTACCAACAGGAAAAGAATAACAATACTGATAATAGTAATAATAATTATTATTATATGTATTTAAAAATAAATGAAAAAAAAAAATATTTTAGAGGCCGAGGAAACAATTACTAGTTAACTTCACGAAAATAATAAATTAATTTTATTTCAAATGTATATTAAATTACAGTAACTGTTTTTTTTTTAATATTATGAAACCAGAGGAACTTTCTTTTCTAAAGCAACCAGAATTTAATGTGTCACTGGAGTAAATACATTTACATAATCTAATCTAGTTACTTTTCCTACAGTACATACGTAAGTAGATACTTCTCCGCAGCACGAAAAACAAACTATTTTTTTTTAAACAAAGAAAAAAATTTTGGCAATAACGGAAGACCGAAAATGGAGTCGTTGTCATAACAGAAATCATTTTCCTAAGTCCGAGGAATTTTTCTTAGTAACTACCTGGTCCCAGCCACAAATTGTTATTTTTTTTAATCTTATCTAATACATATAGTAACTACGAGTAAGTAGTGACTCTTATATTCTTTTTAGCTGTAATCTTTTAATATGTTTCCTTCTCATATATATGGCAAAAATAAGGCATATTTAGAACTCATATGGTGAACAATTTTATACAAAGGGATTTCCTAATTTACTGAAGCGAATTCTTTCTATGTTGAAAAACAAGGTTATAGTAAAATTAAATGTAATATAATTAAACAAAAACAATTACCAACGGATGACTTGCCGTGCTTGTAAAAGTATCTCATACCATTCCATATGCTGCATTGATGTGTAAAATAAAAAACAAAACTTAAAACAATGTAACTGTCATTTAAAATTTCACATTTAGTTGGTGGTCCAATCAATTCAGGCGAGTAAAAAAAACTTACCTTCATAGTTTCAGAAGTCTTTGAGTTGAATATATCTTTAAAAAATTTCACATAATAAAATACAGGTATATTTTTGTTTTGCCAAAAACAATCCGTGCCCGAGATACAGGCCGCCAAAGATGACATCCTCGGCGCCATTTCAGATTTGCAATTTTAGACAAAAATTTTATAGTATTCTATTTCTCGAACGATGCAAGAGATTTTGTATCGGATTTTTATTTGAAAGATAATTCTCCATGTTTTAAAAGGGAGGCTACATTTTAAAGTATTTGTTCAGCATTTTTTTCTGCAGCCTTCTGAAATTAAAAAAAATATTTTTTTCTTCTCAAAAGAGCCAATATCATTTTTTTATATTTTTTACTGTTATTCAATACCATTGAGTACTACATTCCCTGAAAAGGAGAGTTTCCACTTTTAAAGGGTTTTAGAAACAATTTAAGATTTTGCATATATTTCACCAGTTTTCCTTAAAATATACTCACGTATCGGTCTTATGAAATCAAAATTTAACTTTATTTTACAAGGCATTTAATCCTTAATAAGTATTAGAAACATATCAGCTCCCTCGAAAAGAATGCTAGCAGACAAACATATACTTTCCTCACCTTAAGACACTCTACAATAAAACATTAAAAAAAAAAAAAAAATATTGATATAACATATTTTTTTTAAATATTTCCGAATCGTTTCTGCACAGCTCGAGTTCAAAACTATTGGTCTTTGTTAATATGTACCTAATTAACAAAGAAAGGAATTTTATCTTTTACGAGAGTGCTGAAGTCATACACATCAATAGCGCTCATCCTGTTACCTGAAGAGGAAGTTGAAAGTTTCCGCCAGCAGGAAAAAAGGAATGGTTAATCAAAAGTTTTCCTGGGAAAAGAATTCAGAAGACATATGTGTGGAGTCACAGTGATGAGCGAACTAATATTGCACCAATTTTAAACAACAAGAAAGAAAAAAATAAAAATTCTTGAAATTCACTTTTTTGAGGAAAAAATAAATAAAAAAGACTTTTTAAAAATAAATCAGAAGTCTGCAGAAGAAAACGTTGAGCAAATATTTTTGAAATCTTCATTTTTCTCGCAGCTATTACTATGTATTACTATACTAAACGCTTTTCATTAGTATGACTAATGCTTTTCAATTGTATTTTTGACTTTAAGAATTCTTCGTAAGTTGAAATTGCATTTGCGTTATTTAAGGGTAACCTACTTAAAAACTGTAACTGTACATCGTTAAAAAATGATTTATCAAAAAAAATCACATGTAAGAGCAGTGCTTAGTCATCTAAATATAACAATTGTAATTTAGTATGTGTCACTCTTAAAAAATATCGTAATTGTGCTGAACTTTTTATCTGAAATGAAAAAGAGAAGCGGAACAGTCAAACTTCAATTTTGTTTCATATAAAATGTAACAATAAAAGAGGAATCTGATGAAAAATTAATGCTTCCATTTCCTTTAGCAGTCACGTCTTGTCGTTTCCTATTAAACTTTTTATATTTTCGTCTTCATAAAATATAATCCAAAACTACAAATGGACCAACGTCACGAAGGATAAAAACTTCTGCGTTTGTTCGAATTGCCAAAGCAAAAGTAGCACGAAAGTTATTTTATATATAAATGATGCTCTGATTTACCATTTACAGGTCTAAATTTTGTACATTAAACGTGACAAACTAAGTGTAGGACATTTAATATATTGTAAGCAAAATTTAATTTACGTGAAATTTTATTTCAGAAAAAGTTAATCTTTACATTATTGTAAATTTGAATCGTACTTTTTTGGCTAATTTTTGTGGAACTCGTTCATTTTCTTGTTTAAAACTAAATCAAACGGCCATGTTAATATATTTTCAGTAATTTAACAGGGAAAAGTACGTTTACCATAATTTTTTTAACAAGGAAATCCGAAAAATTGCAGTTTTTCTAACTAATTAAAATATATTTTACTTTTTTTTCAGAATATACTTTATGAGTATAGCTTAAATGTTTTGTGAGATAATTAAAATCGCAATTTCGGAAAGCAATTAGATGCAGTGAGCGCTTGAGTTTTTATGTTCGAGGTTAAGTATTATCTTTAGCTTCATAAATAAACTTTCATACGACACACAATTAAAATATTTTGTAGGTTTTTTGACAGAAAAATTCCATTCTTCAGTACGTACAAATGGTACGATATGAAGGAAAAAATAGTTATGGGTTGTAATAATTTGGAATTATGTGTATTTTCCTTCAAGCCATAACCAAAGATTTACTAATATACAGGTTAATTAAACTGCAGCGCAAATGAAGAACTAATATTTAAATAGAGTAAGGCATCAATATTTAAGTCAAAGAGCATGACTAATAACTATGCATGTTTTGATTAGATCAGAATGTATATCAGTTAGAAGTAATAAACCATTTTTCAAGAATTTAATCCAAACTAAAAATTTAGCTATTGTTAAAAGACAGAAAAAAGTTAGGATACACATGATGTAGCCCCCTCCTTGTTTGATGACATTTTTGAACTTATCACGCACAAAAGTATCGACATTTTAATAACAATATGTTTATTAGATTAAGTAATAATTTAAGATAAAATTCTGGTTACTGGCAAAGAAAAATCATCATTAGATACATTTATGAAAAACACTGAGATGCGTAATTCTAAAAGCAGGATTTAGGTTCATTCTAATAAACTCATGTTTTGTGTTGATGATTTTAAAAGATCCTCCATTTTTCTTTAATAAACAAGTAGCAATTAAATTAGGTTGATGTTTTTCAGACTAAAATACATAACTCCACAACCTATCTAATTTATCTTTAAATTTACTATACATTGATCGGAGGCTGTGAAACAGCAAAGTATAATTTCATATTATTCGTTAATTGTTTTATTTTCTTTCTCACACCTTGGCTGTTTTATAGATAAGTATTCTTTTTCTTTTTGAATATAGCGAAAATGACAAGAAAGATAATTTCTTGAAGAGGGAATGAGGATCATTGAAATATTATGCTGTCAATGTTGAAGGAACATATCCTGATCTTTTTTATAATCAATTCTATTATCTTAAATCGCTTCTAAAAGCTGTCTAGTGATCCAGTTCAACAGCCCATCTACTTACCAGTAGGTTACTACTTTTTTGCTGTTAGCATTCTTATGTGTTTCACCACACTGCAAAAAGGAAGTTCACAGGATTTGAGCATAGAATATTAGATACATAATATTGTGAGTTTTTCTTTCTCTGCGCGAAATGCATGAAGTAAGTTGCCTTAAAACGATGGAATACTGCACTGCAAAGCGCGTTGTGTGTCAACAAAAGCTGACGGGAAATTGTTGGTCACAAAAGATGGTGCTTGACTTTACTACATTATGACGCTAACTGGGTACGTTGCACAGATATTTAGTAACATTATGTACTCTTTTGTATAGCCAGCAAATTGGCCACAGTTTTTAGTGCAACATAATACAAGATGTCTTGCAATATGGAAAACTTTAGGAAATTTCAATAATCTTGTCAAATAATTGTTTTATGTCTCTTAATGCTAGATATGGGGAAATAATTGTCGTTGGGCGCAACAAGTTCTTTATTTCAAAAATTCAACTTTCAAAAACATAATCCTTTTTAGCCTACTTTCCCGTAAAAGTAAAGAAAATAATAATAAAGCATGAAAGAAGGCTTAATGGTATCGTGAAAATATCGTTAAAAATCAAGAAAAGTCAAAAATAAGTTAAGTAATTAAATAAAGATTGAAAAATAAAAAAATTGAAAGTAGGGTTTTGAGATGGGGAAAAAGTGTGTCTGTCGGTCTGTCGGTCTGTCTGTCTGTCGGTCTGTCGGTCTGTCTGTCTGTCGGTGTGTCGGTCTGTCCCCCCCTAATAACTTTTGAACGAATTGTCCGATTCGAAAAATTCTTTTTGCATTCGAAAGATCTCGGCGAGGATATCTCATTTCCATATTTTACTTTTTGATTTGAACAATTTTTTGCTCAATTTTGAACAGTTCAAAAAATTTTAACATTATCGCCTATGGGTGAAAATGAAGCAAATTATGTAAACTTTAGGTACAAGATCCAAGTTCCCATGAACAAGCTCACTGGAAGAAGTTCTTGGCGTGAAATATTGATTTGAACAATTTTTGTTCATTTTTGAACAGTTCAAAAAAAAATTAACATACGCCTACGGGGAAATTTCAATCATATATTATTCCTGATCTAACGGACCGATTTGCTTGTAACAAACTTTATCGGAAAGCTCTTATGACGTAGAACATGTACAAATAGAAAGTACATCCAGAACTAAGGAGCCTATTTTGCTACAAAAATTTTTGATCGGGATTTTCAAGAATATATTTGAATCAATTAATGATTAAATGAATAAGCAAAAGAATGAATGAATAAATGAGTGACTAAATACATGAATGACTTAATAAATGAATGATTGAATGAATAGCTATTAACCGTTGAAAAAGGTATATTTGAAGCAATTAAGAACTAAAACTAAACGAGAAAGACAGAGAGAGATAGCTATATTATAAATTTGAATTCGGTGTATACGGGAAAGTAGGCTCGTATAGTTCTAGACGGAACTTCTTGTTATTTATGTATTTTAATAAAAGCTATACGTAATCCTAGATATGGGGAAATAATTGTCGTTGGCGCAACAAACTCTTGATTTCAAAAATTCAACTTTCAAAAACATAATCACTTTTATTTATGTATTTTGATAAAAGTAATACGTATGAGCAAAATAAGTGAAATTGTTAAGTATTTCGCAATGATGATACATAAATTCAAAAGCCTTTCAAAAGAACAAAATATTTTACTTGGTGTTATATTATTTGACAAAAAGCATGGGCTGTGAAATAAGATAAGAAGAAACCACAGAATTCATTTGCGAGGGTATTCTCATGTCGCTCTTTTCTCTTGGAATAAAAGCATTTTGGAGCCTTAAAATAATCCTCGAAGTCCTTCCAGAAGAAAATAGAATTTATAGCGCTGGATATACGAATAAGCGTAGTTTAAGACGAATTCTGTTAAGATAGAAAAGTTAAAAGGATATAGAAACGGAGGAACTAAGTACACTAGCAGTATTGGGTTTTAGTTTCGAAATGCGTTAGAATAATACATTTTTGTAACAGATTCCTTTTTATTTTAGATTTAAAAAATAGTCAAGAAAGTATAAAATGCTATCATCTCTTAAAAATTATGAATTCTTTTATGTTAAGATTGTAGACATTCTTTCAACCATTGAAGTTAGTGTTTTGTTTTGAAGAATTCACAGAGTGTTAAGGTAATAAGTTTAAATTTAATACAAATAAATAAGTAAACTTATAATATTGTCATACACTGTTGTTTCATTGTTAAACCGTCTAGATTATTTTTATTTTTGGAATGAAAAATGCTTCGATGTTGTATTTGTTACTTATTTTATTTGTTCAAACAATTTTAATGTTAAATAAGCTTAAATTTTTAAGGAATTTTCTTTCAGATGCGATTGATTCTTCATTTTTCTTCTCTGCATCGATTGGTGCTTTTTGAAGCAGTGAAACCCATAACTTGTTCACTTTCAAAATTTCTTCTTTTCAATTTATGTTGTGAGGATGTTTATTTATTTCAATAGCTATTAATTAGGTATGTCAATAGTATATTTAATAGTATGTTCAATAGAAAAATATGTATTTCAATAGTATAGTCAATAGACAAGAAGAAATTTTGAAATTGAACGAATTATATGTTCCACTGCTTCAAAAAAAAACCAGTCGATGCCAAGAACAAAAAGAAGGAACCAATCAGAATCATTCCCATCAAGCCTGAGATTGGTGGCTTATTCAATGAGATGTAAGCACATGTGTTGCTTCATATATAAGGACCAGACCTCTGCCTTGACTTCATTTTCACTCTGAAGAAGCCTGAAACATGTCAGGCGAAACATTAGCCAGAAACATCATGGTTGGACCACGGCCTATAAGCCCGGAAAATATTATCTTTGGTATGGACACCGGCCGTGAAAGCCTAAGTTATTATATATCAATTCTAATTATGCCTGATACTCTTGTAAAACTTCGCATTTTGACCAACTTACAATGTTGGTGAGTTTTGTATAAAAGCTATTGCTGCTTTTCCCCCCATATTCATAATGTCTCTGAGATTCTAACTTCCTCGTTTATTAATATCAGACTTAGATTTTTTTGAAAGCAGAAAAAAAAAAAAAAATTATGTTTGTACCCAAGGATCATTAGCTGCTTTTAGCCACTAAGTCAACATTTCAAATTTTGCGATTGTTTTTTTTTTAAATTACTCATCGTAAAAAATAGGTGGTTTATAAATGGTAGCATCTTTACGAACATTACATCTTCATTTAATATAAAATTCGTTTTTCTAGCTTGTGCTGGTACCAAAACGATGCTGAAATGTCATTGATTTATTATCAAGGAAAATGTTTTGACCTAGCATGAAACCAGTAAAAGCCCATGAAAACCAGTTAAAGTTCCACTGTAAATAATTCTAGTTATACCTATCTCCAAAAAAATGGAAATAATGGGGAAATTTTGCTGCAACCAGCATTTGGTACCGAGTTGAACCATTATGATGGTATAATTTCCCTTTTTTTTAACCATGAATGTTAAACTAGGAACTGTCTAGGAAAATATTGTCCATATGGTTTCTCTTCGTACACTAAGACAGTGAAATCTGTCCAATAAAGAGGCTTGAAATTTTCCTAAAGTACATTTTTCGAGTCAAATTCTTGCAATGCTTTTTGCAACATGATAGATATGAGGCTGATAATTAAAATCATATATCTTTAGTGGTAGTCTTCTTTTTTATATTGATATATCTAGATATATATTGTTCCTCCCTCATAAATCGGAATATTCCAATTTATAAAATAGAACATTAATGCTCATCGATTTTCCACGTCTAAATGAGCAAAATTTCAAAATGTAAAGCTGAAGTACGGTTGACTGAAAACTTAATGTAAATGTTTTACGCAGCAAAAAAAAAAAAAAAAAAGGAAACGCTCACTCAAATGTGTCAGAATTTCACTTCCCCATTTCATTTTTTGCGCATTTATATATAGATCAACAACAACAAAAAAATATTTGCATAAAAATTGGCTAGATGAACCGTATAGTTTATAAGTAAAAACATTTCCTAATTGCCCCTTTTATTTGTTTCCTAGAAATGCCATGCATTAATTTTATAGCACTAATTGTTAGACTCTTAGTAACTCCAAAGCTAGCGATTTAGTAATTCAACGTAGTTTTTTCGTATCTGAATAATAGCCTACATTTGCTGCATCATATGAACATTGAATAGTGAGTTAAAGAGCTAATAATGCGTTACCAATATCTAAATTGGAAACGTTCCAAGACGTTCAGTCGAAAGAATTATTCGACAATATCGCATAAAAAACCAAGTTCCACCATTCTTTGCTGTTTGCATAATACATTTCACGTACAAATGAATTGTTATTAATTGTCATAGAGAGAAGAATATTAGATTATTAGTCGAAGTGCTTTGAACTTATATGAAAGCGATTAATGAAGAAATTACTGTATTTAGTAAAACCAGCTCTTTGTATTGTTTACCAAGAAATTCATAATAAATCCAGGCTTATGCTTTCTTCCTACACAATTTTTGACTAGACGAATGATTAATATAAATATTTAACATGTTAAGTGCAGGGGTGGGCAAAAATAATGATCCGGTTTTGACAGGCTATAAAAAAAAAGCTAATGCAGTTTGGGACTTAAAACTTTTTTCATTTTGATCTGTATATAGTCCCATTTTTAGCCTACTTTCCCGTAAAAGTAAAAAAAATAATAATAAAGCATGGAAGAAGGCTTAATGTATCGTGAAAATATCGTTAGAAATCACGAAAAGTCAAAAATAAGTTAAGTAATTAAATAAAGATTGAAAAAAAAAAAAATTTGAAAGTAGGGTTTTGAGATGGGGAAAAATGTGTCGGTCGGTCTGTCGGTCTGTCGTGTCTGTCTGTCTGTCTGTCTGTCGGTCTGTCTGTCTGTCGGTCTGTCTGTCTGTCTGTCGGTCTGTCTGTCTGTCGGTCTGTCTGTCTGTCGGTCTGTCTGTCTGTCGGTCTTGTCCCCCCCTAATAACTTTTGAAAGAATTGTCCGATTGGAAAAATTCTTTTTGCATTCGAAAGATCTCGGCGATTACATCTCATTTCCATATTTTACTTTTTGATTTGAACAATTTTTTGTTCAATTTTGAACAGTTCAAAAAATTTTAACATTAGCGCCTATGGGTGAAAATGAAGCAAATTATGTAAACTCTGGGTACAAGATATAAGTTCCCATGAACAAGCTCACTGGAAGAAGTTCTTGGCATGAAATAATGATTTGAACAATTTTTGTTCATTTTTGAACAGTTCAAAAAAAATTAACATACCGCCTACGGATAAATTTCAATCCTATCTAATTCCTGATCTAACGGACCGATTTGTTTGGAACAAACTTTATCGGAAAGCTCTTATGACGTAGAACATGTACAAATAGAAAGTTAATCCAGAACTAACGAGCCTATTTTCCTATGAATTTTTTTGATCGGGATTTTCAAGAATATTTTTTAATTAACGAATGATTAAATGAATAAGCAAAAGAATGAATGAATAAATGAGTGAATAAATACATGAATGACTTAATAAATAATTATTGAATAAAATATGTATTAACCGTTGAAAAAGGTATATTTGAAGCAATTAAGAACTAAAGCTAAACGCGAAAGACAGAGAGAGATATAGCTAGATTATAAATTTGAATTCGGTGTATACGGGAAAGTAGGCTCGTATAGTTCTAGACGGAACTTCTTGTTTAACATTAAGTTTTGAATACCACTTCAACAACAGGGCGGTCTTCAGTGCCAGTACACTGATGCTGTACATTTCTGAAGTTTTGGGAAACTTTTCTGCACATTTCAAGGGGTATGGCGGATATTTCCTTAATAATTTGGTCCTTCAGCTCTTCTAAAGTATGGGGAAATTTCTCCTTCAAATAACCCCATACACACAAAAAAAAAAGCTTATGGACAGTAACATTACGCGGGATATTGAAATGCACTCAAAGATGCAGTTTATTCACTCTGCATTTAAAAATAGACTGCATCAGTATATTGCCGCAGAAGGCCGCCATCTTGCTGAAGTGGTATTTAAAACTTAATGTAAAAAAAGGGGGATTATATACAGATTAAAATTTTAAGAAGTTTTAAGTTTGAAACTGTTATTTTTTTATAACCCTTCAAAACCGGGTCATTACTTTGCCCCACCCTGTATATGACATGTATCAGAATATGCATTGAGACCTAGTCTCGTGTAACCTGTATTATTTATATAGTCTGGGGAATAGTTTGTGCGTTCAGAACCTATAACAATATACAATTTTATTAACTAACAGTTTTATTTTAAATTGTGGTTTCTGACACCAAATATTCCGTAATAATGATAATTTGAAGTTATTTCCGTTTTAAATGCAAGATAGAAACGTGATTTGATTTCATTTCTGTTAACTTAATCGGCTTCTAATTGACGTAATGGATACATGAATATGAAGGGTCCACTGGAAAAACGACCTAAGTCACATACATTTTTTTGAACTTTGCTTTATTTTTTGTTATAAATTATGTATTATAAATATATGTATTATAAATTTGAATTCGAGTTTTACGGAAAAGTAGGCTCGTATAGTTAAAATTAATATTTATGTTATAAAATAATTGAATAAAACATAAAGCAAATTTCAAGACGTAGTACGTGACTTCGGTCGTTTTTTCAGTGGATCCTTCATATGATAAATATATTCATTTTTTAAAACTATTAGGGTGTCTACAGGTCATGAAAGTCCAGAAAAAGTTACGAATTTGGAAATCGGTTTAGAAAGTAACAAACAAGTCACTAACATTACGGATAGGTCACGAAAATATTCCGTCTAACGAGACAGTTTCCTACTAGAAGACATCGAATATCCAGTATCCGAAAGATTTTAAAATGTCCGGAGTACGATCAGACCACTGCACAAAATATCCGGATATCCGGCATGTGAAATTTGGTTTTTAAAGTTTAATTATGATATTTTGAAATTTTGAAAATATATACACTGTTAAAAAAATCTACTTAAAAATAAGTACTTCCATGTACTTGTTATTTTTTAAGTAAAATAAACTCAAAAACGAGAACATCAAGCGTTGAAATACAAGTGATGATTCTGATTTAAAAATGAGCTTGTGGGTAGATGAAAATATAATCACTTGTTATTCTCATCGCATATTAAACATAGCAAAAGAAATTATTTAGTGAATGAGTATACTATTAGGAACTTTTTTACGTGCAGAACATACAAGTTTTCACTCTTCAAAATAACGAACTATATCTTGAGCAAATGTGTTACGTAGCGCGCAAGAATACGCCTGTGATTTTGAAGAGATACCTACTCAACTATGAGTAAGTGTGTTTCGATACATACTCATATTCGAGCGCCTGAGATTACTCAAAAAAATGAGAACATGCATTTCTCAAATTTAAGAGTTAAGTACTCGGAGCTATTATAAGAACGTGAAGTACTCAAAAATGAGTACATTTTTCTTATTTTTAAGTACCCAGTTTTAACAGTGTATGAAAAACTTATTACGTATTTGGAAGCTCTGAGATGCTTAAAAAATGCATAGAATTTACAAGTCTCCAATATCAGAGCCAAGTATCTGGTACGTACGGGGACACCAGATATCCGATACCGGCAAAATCAATACCTGATCTATAATCGAGCGGTCCCGAAAGGTTTACTAAATTTCATCTTTGAAAATGTGTAGACCGACAGTATAAAAGTTAAAGAAAAAGGGCGTTGTTACAAAAATTCAAAAGCTTAAATTGTCTGTCTCTTTCTTTCTTCACATTATTCTCCCGTGCTTACAAAATGTAGATTAATGTGCGTACAGTGATGTAAGTAGGAAAAGCCCATGCGAATTTAAAATACAATTTTAAACACTATATTGTATTCAAATTGACGCAAAAATGGCCATTGAAATTTCACTCAAATCTGAGTTATTAATTTAGGATATTAAAAGTTATGGAGATTTTACGAACTCTTTTTTTTAGCCTACTTTCCCCTTAAAAGTAAAAAAAAATAATAATAAAGCATGAAAGAAGGCTTAATGTATCTTGAAAATATCGTTAGAAATCAAGAAAAGTCAAAAATAAGTTAAGTAATTAAATAAAGATTGAAAAATAAAAAATTTGAAAGTAGGGTATTGAGATGGGGAAAAAGTGTCTGTCGGTCTGTCTGTCGGTCTGTCCCCCCCTAATAACTCTTGAACGAATTGTCCGATTCAAAAAATTCTTTTTGCATTCGAAAGATCTCAGCAAGGACATCTCATTTCCATATTTTACTTTTTGATTTGAACAATTTTTTGTTCAATTTTGAACAGTTCAAAAAGTTTTAACATTAGCGCCTACGGGCGAAAATGAAGCAAATGTAAAAGTCTGCGTACAAGATACAAGTTCTAATGAACAAGCTCACTGGAGGAAGCTCTTGGCGTGAAATATAAATTTGAACAGTTTTTGTTCATTTTTGAACAGTTCAAAAAAAATTAGCATACCGCCTATAGGGAAATTTCAATCCTATATAATTCCTGATCTAACGGACCGATTTGCTTGGAACAAACTTTATCGGAAAGCTCTTTTGATGTAGAACATGTACAAATAGAAAGTATACCTAGAACCTAAGGAGCCTATTTTCCTACGAAATTTTTCGATCGGGATTTTCAAGAATATTTTTGAATCAATGAATGATTAAATGAATAAGCAAAAGAATGAATGAATAAATGAGTGACTAAATACATGAATGACTTAATAAATGAATGTTTGAATGAATATCTATAACCGTTGAAAAAGGTATATTTGAAGCAATTAAGAACTAAAACTAAACGAGAAAGACAGAGAGAGGGAGATAGCTAGATTATACATTTGAATTCGGTGTATACGGGAAAGTAGGCTCATATAGTTCTAGACGGAACTTCTTGTTTTTTTAATCATTTCCTACTACTATATTTATTTCTCAATCTTGTACTTGACGAAATCGAGAATTTAGTCATTTTCTTGCGGAAAATAAGTAAATCCGCAAACCGGAACTCGAATGCAAGAAAATATTTTTCTGTACTAAGAGAAACATTCATTAAATTTACGTTAGGCTGCAATTTTTGAAACACATTCATTTCATTATGTTCGAAGTCATTCACATTGATTCTATTGAACAAAGAGGAGCATTTCCTTCTAAGAGCGTATCATTTTAAACTCATTAAGAACATAAACTAAAATGATTGCGCTGAAATCCGTTCTAAAGAAGAGAAAGTCAATGAAATCTACACATAGTGTAAGTTTTGCAATGTTTAAATTAAAAGAGAAAAGTTATTCCGAAGAAATCGAGTTTTGAAAAGTGCTATTCATATGAAATTACCTATTCATAGTATAAATGGGCTTACGTTAATTCTCATTATATGAGATATTTTAGATCAAGCCTCTGAACTAAACGAGTGTCGGAAGATTTTGATCTCAAAGATTAATCTTTATGTAATTCAATTAAGTTATTGATGATTTACAATTTTATGTATGTTTTGAAATAAAGCTTAAGCTTAGACGCTATTGGCTACTTATAATTTCGTTTAAGTTCAATTTGATTAACATAAAATTTAAAGAAACATAAAAACAATGTATTATATGAAATTTATGATTTATTTAAAAGGACTGAATTTTTTTAATAATGTTACCTCTGTGTAGAACTTTTTTTTTTTTTTTTGCAGAAGAAAGGACCTTGTAGTGTAACGACCTTTGTACTATAACCAAAACATGTACTTTGGACCTTGTACCTCGGACCACTATAAATATTTCCGCCCCAAGTGGAGAAAATTCACCCTCAGAATTGGTAGTTCACACAAGTAATCACCGATAACAAAATTGGCTGATTACCGATAACCGATTAAATGGCAAAAGACAATCGCCCGGGGCAGATTAAATGCCAATCGATTAATTAAAATGATAGTTATTATTTGTAATAGTAACATTCCTACATCATTATTCTTTCTGTGGGCAATTTTCAACTTTTTAGAATTACAGAACAGTTAATTTCTGTGAGTAATGGTTTAATTTTCCTCATTTTCGTATTTTAACAAGAAGATCCGTCTAGAACTATACGAGACTACCTTCAATGTGATGTAGCTATCTGTCTCTCTTTCTCCTTCAGCTTAGTTACTTCAAATATACCATATTCATTCATTCATTATTTCTTTCACTTATTCATTCATTCACTCATTTATTCATCCATTCTTTCACTCTTTTATGGATTTATTCATTCATTACTTTATTTAGAAATAGCCTTAAAATTGCTGACAAAAGAAATTATGGGAAAATAGGTTCGTTAATTTTCGATAAACTTCGCATTTGTACATGTTCTGTGTCTTAAGATCTATCAAATAAAGTATGTTTGTACTACTTAACAGGCAAATTACGTCTTTAGAACATGATTTATATAGTATTGAAATTTCCTCGCAGGCGCTAATGTTTAGTTTTTTTTTTAACTGTTCAAAATTGAACCAAAATGTTTCAAATAAAAAGTCGTTTCACTACGAAAACCCCTTCGAATAAGCTTATTCAAAGGAACGTGGAACTATTCTCCAGGGATTATTTAATTTTATTCCTACTTTCCCATAGGCGCTAATGTTAAAATTTTTCAAACTGTTCAAATTTGCCCCAATGATATATATATATATATATATATATATGGGAATGATGTGCACTCGCCATGATCTTTCAAATGCATAAAAAAATGGGTTTGGACTTTTACAAGAAAGTACGCTTAGAGTAATATTTTCAGATTTTATTAGAATACCGTAAACCAATTTTCTTGTTGATCGTTAATAAATTCGATAATAACAGGACCTAAAAGTTCAAACATTTAGTAAAAATGCTGCACAAAGTAACCAGTGTCAGTAAACACTTTTAAATTAATCGCACTATTTTTATCATTAGAAGCCACTTTACCCAGGATCTTTTTATTCTCTTGTAGTAAGCAGAAAGCACTAGTCTAAAGCTAGAGCATTGAGGGCAGCATTTATATACGGAACATAATAAACGCTTTTATATAAAATAGGAAGAAAAAAAAAAGAAAATGATAAATAATGTTGGCATTAAACATCAATCTCTGTGAAAAAAAATAAAAGTGCGTATATATAAATTTAAAATTTCTGCATAAAAAGTGAACACAAAAACTGCAAAAAAAAAAAAGAAATATGTTTCAACTGGAATGTTCTATAAAATTTTGGGGGTTGGATACCATCAGACATGCGAACCTCATCCCATTTGAAAAGGTAGAAAGAAGGGTGTTGTAAAATCAATTTTAACCATGCTAATATGCAATTCCGTTTTCTTTGTTATATCTTCTATATATTTTTATTTTAAACTTTTAAAAAAATCTTCTTAGTTATTTTTTTAAAAGTGGAGTCGCGCCCTTGTTAATAAATTCATTGGGCATGGTATCTTGTTTCTGGCATTCTGAAATTAATTTTAGTAACAAGAATAGTTCTTTACCGAATAATCGGAAAATTTTGCCATTTATAAATTATCAGCATGTGGTCGATTGTTGCTGATTAATAGGTGCATCTAAAGTTCATGCTTTGACCAACAGATATTATCTGCTGTATTGGTTTCCATTTCAGCTTTTACAGTGATGTGCTACAGAACTAGCTTTGATTTTTTAAGCAACTAGATAACCTTTTTAATCAATTTCACTGAAAAACAAAATCCTGCAGTGCTCAGATTTAAAAACAATTCAAGTAGGCGTCAAAATTTTATTCTCGATAAGATAAAATACGAATTTCGAAAATAACGATCTTTTTTTTAAACTAACAAAATCATTGAAGTTTGTCAGTATTGTGACTTGAACCGCACTTTCAGAAATAGAGCTATCACTTTTGATGATTATTCAATCGTCAAGAAAATTTCGTCATTTACAACGATTCTTTCCTCGCGCGATCGCGTGACTTAAAGTTACTACACAAATTTTGTCAATTTGACGAAAGGTTTACTCGGAGCATTTTTAACGAAGCCAGTTCGTCAAATACGACGAAAGTTTCGTGAGATTTAAGCACGCATTTCTGGAAGTGCGGTCCAAGGTACAACATCCCTAACAAATATTTTGTAATTTATTTTTGTATTCCGTAATTAATGAATTAAATTTTATTAAAAAAATTAACTTGATTACATTAAAAGCATTACATGAAATAAATGAAATGTATTATCATTACAGGAATTGTTGAATGATTTAAATTTATTAGGATTGCATTTGATAATTTAAATGTATTTGTTGCCGCATTTCCAAGTTTTGATAAATCATACGCAGCGGTCTCTCTTGAAATTATTTCCCTTTATCTAAAGCTCTTAGGCCATGAAAAGGCAGAAGAGGAAGAGCAAAAGTAAAACCAGTATATTAAAAAGCACACCAGACAAAATAGATATTAAACAGAAAAATCAAAAATGCATTATAACTTCTACTGCCGATGTACTGCTAACTTTTGCTTCCCTTTTATCGACTTCGGTACGTGTAATCTAAATGCATCATAAATTTAGTGAAGATTTTGCACAATAAGGTGTACGAAGACCAACCGCAACAACGACAAGCTGCATGCATAACTTACTAACCTCATCCTCGCATTGACTGATTGGTGGAATTTCTTTCTTTTGTGTCATTGTACGCATTCAAAAAAATTTCTTTTTCCTTTTTTTTGTTACTTTGTTCTTCTGTGTTATTTTTTTCTTTCATGAAGAGCTTGTCTTTTTATGAATAATGCATATCTTTATAACATACTTATAAACATATTCATTTCATACTAATAAGAATTAATATAGGAATTTAAACAACTGTTATAAATAAAAAATAAAGGGTGAGAAATAACCCGCCAATAAAATGAATAAATAAATAAATAAATAAATTAAATTAAAAATAAAATAAGATAAAAAAAAAGAAATAAAATTTAAAAAAATGAAATAAAATAAATAAATAAATAAATAAAATTTTAAAAAATAAAATGAATAAATAAAAAAATAAATGAATAAATAAATATGATCTTTACTACTTTTGATATGTAGCAGATTACAAATTCAACTATATCATTTATTGCTACAATCATCTTGGCGGTGGGCGCGAATATATTCGATCTGTTCTATGAATACTAAGTTGGAGCGATCATATCTCCAGGGGGTTGAAGCTATCAATGGAAATCTTTTTAGTGTGAATGTAAACCCTATTAATTTAAAAATAAACGTGTTGTTCGAAATTGCAGAAGTTTCTTTTTTTTTTTCTTAAGGAATATACCTAAGATTTTCCTTGCAACCGATGAATATGATTTTAAAATATACAGTAGTTTGTTTATGCAATACGTTTGTAGTAGTTTATTTATGTAATATATGCTGGTAGAATATAGTATGAAATTTTCTATGTTATCGCGACTGGATATACACTAATATAAACATTATTTATATTTATATGCAAACGCACCAAATGCCTTATTGTTTGTTTAAGTTATAAATTTTAGAATTTCCGACATGGCATTTCATAGTCGCGGAACGCCTGGACATGTAAACGCGAAAAACATTTTGCATAAATTTTCAGCATCTATTGCCGTTTCCTTGCTTAGTGCCAAATCTTATGAAATACAGCACGGAACGAAAATGAATTATTCATCGCTTGCTCGTACTAGTAACGTTAAGTCATAATATTTTTGCACATGATACATATTTCTCTCACTTTAAAAGTGAGATGCATTGCGGGAAAGATCAAATGCGTTTTACTTGTATGATTTATCGGCCTGGTTAACTATAAAAATAGTAAATCAAGGTGACAAAATAACTAAACGTTTTCCTCCCTAATTTCGGTTATTATAATTCATTTCTCGTTATATGTGCGTAAAGTCAACAAAAATGCATCCGTGCTTCATTTTATTGGTTTATTATTATTGGTGGTCCAGCAAACGTTTCATAGGTGTTGGGATTCAGATTCTTGCCTTGATTAATAAACATTATCACGATTTTAGCTATTAAATTTACCATATTTTAGAGTTATGCATATTTACAAACTCTCCCTTTTATGCAACTGTACCACAGAGGTTTAATAAGAGATAAAAAAAAATAAGCCTTGTTACAAATCATAGATAGTGACTGTAACACATGATAGATGACGCCTGTAACAAATAATAGGTGGCGCCATATAGCCTTATCCAACAGTCTTTTGGGAATGGCGAGTGTGTAGGTTGTTCTTCATTGTAAAATAAATCTCCTGAAAATAACGAAAAAAGTAACAGCAGCAAGTTGCCGGAAACATTCCGTTTCTGATAATATTTTAACGATACTTGACAGAAGTTCCCTTTCGTTTTTCTCCGTTGATCCTTTTAAATACAGCAACCGTAAAACGGAAAAGTTCCGTTCTTGTACTTTCGGGATCGTGAGGTACGTGATACTTCCGTTTTTGGAATGAAAAACTATATTTTGAAAAACTACGGAAATCTTCCGTTAAAATCAGTCGAAAAACAATCTGAAAATTCAGGTTTTTTTAACAGTGTTGTGTGCGTGCCGATGTTCTGCGTTTTGTAAAATGTGTTCTCGTGCTGTAACTATGTGTGTACGTGTTAAGTAAAAATATGTTTTCTAATTTGAAGTGACAGGTTAGACGATGGGGGAAATGTGTACATGTGAATCCATCCGACTGGTTTATCCATATTAACATTTCAGGAAATAATCAAATTCAAACAAAAAGTAATTTTTCTTCAATAAATATGAGCTAAGGCGCCTTAACGTAGGTATTTTTAAATTATTTGCATATTTTTAATTTAATAATAATTAACATTAGCGTTTATAAGAGAGAAATTCAAAGGTTTGTTATTTTTTTCTGTTCAGGATAAACACCACCAATCAAACGTTTGCATTAAAATATCTAAAAAAAGGGGGAAAGGTAAGATTCTATGGATTTTTCCTATGGTAGAGCTTAAACTTTTGTGATTATGTAGCACTAAAAGAGTATTCTTCCCACATACGGGATTGAAACATATTTTAAACTATAATTCGAAGGTAATGAGAGAGAATCTGAGAAAAACTAGAAATGTTTCAGGAGAACTGTTACACTGCTAACTAAAGAAATCATTTTCCTTTTTTTGTCGTTACCTTGATATATTATTACTATTAACTTTTCAAGATTACAATAATTTAATATTGTTGTTGTCCGATCCTATTGCCTTAGGGTATCAAAGCTTCCCTTCGCAGAGCGATCTGGAATTAAGGCAATAAGTTCCGTTTATAGGTGAGCATAACAACGGTGGAACTACGACTTGGCTCATAATGTATTTGGATGACACCAGATGGCGCCACCTTTTATTGACCTAAGAGTGAAGTTAATGGAAATTATGCACTCTCCTGTACTCTAGGGACCCACAGCCCTCTAATGATACCCTTTAACCCTTTCGGGACGGGTGTGACGTATACGAATCGCCAGCGAGAGCTACCGCACAGCCGGGTGTGACGAATACGTCTCGCTGTTCTAATAGATCCTCGAGGACGGGTGAACCGTATACGGGATTTCAGATGGAATGAAATATTAGTATTTCTCTTTGATACTAGATGGGACCCTATGACTGTTATGGTGTAATATGTCGAGACTGGAGAATGTTGACCTTCATTTCCATAGCATTTTTTTATTCTTTTTTTCTTGGCTGGGTAGGAGGGAAGGATTTATGATACAGTAGCGGTGGCAATGAGTAATGAAAATAAACAAGCTGGAGCTTTAACTGGATCAGCTGATATAAACACATGCAAATGGTTCTGATCATTCCAAATACTTTTACTTCTTTTTTTTGTTGATGTATAGAAGAGATTCAGTGGTTGGCTTCCTCATCTTTATTTCTATTCGGATTTGGCTAGCGCTCAGAGGAGATTTTCTTGTATCATTTGACAAATTCTTTATTATTAAAACGGCTAAGAGAAAACTAAATTTTAAAAAAGAGGAATACACCCAATTAGTGAATGCTTCATGCTCAAATAGTGATGATAGTTTTGATATTTCAAAAGGAACTGGAAAGTGATAGTGACTCTGATGCTGACATACTATCAGACACATAATTTGCAGCATGCATGCCTCCTACATCCCGTGACATCAGAGATAATTTTTATCAATAAAATAATTTGTATTATTTTATTTGTATCTATATGCTCCATGAACTAAATTGTGATTTTTTAAAAAAAATATTTTTCATACATAACTTTTTGAGGTGAGTCAAGAATTTCATCATTCTAAAATTAATTTTATAGAATTTTTACGGAAAATATTATGATGAAGTTTTAAAATTTATCCTTATAGCTGACAACAAGGTTTTCTTATAATGTACCAAATTTTGAAGCAATTGAATGAAAAATTAATTTTTTATGAATTTGTTTTCAAAGTTAGGCTTAGCAGCGCAAATCGCCCGTCCTCAAGTGACAATCCATTTTGCTAGAACCCCGTCTGGTGGCGGCGGTTAGCAAGAGTTAGGTTTGTTGGGTGCCATCCCAGCCTAACTATCTCGGAGCGGTAATTCGCATTCGTTGGAGTTCACTTCCCCGTACCCGGGGGGAGGGCAACACAAAGGCCTCATGCTAACAATGGAGAGGGATGGAGTAGATAACTCTTCAGTGCTCTTCAGAGGCGCAGGCCTCGTACACCCAAGATAGCAGGTTCAAACCTGGGCCAAGTCGTAGGAATTTCAAGATGCAGAACATCGTCTGCGCCCATGTCGTATGATTATGCGGCATGTTCAAGATACCTTGAGTATCCGTTTGACATGGATATTATTGGCTAAATTTAAATTCCTAGTTCCGATTGCATCAACGAGAGCTCAGGTGCCGCCGTCTAGGGGTAAACTGAGCGTCAAAAAATTGCGACAGTGACACCACTCTCATTGTGGTGCCGTGAAGGAGTTGGTACCAATCTCTGGGAACGCACTAGGTCTGCAATGGTTGGTGACCAATAATGCGGCCCATTAGAACGAAAAAATGTCGTATGATTAAGCGGCATGTGAAGGATACCTTGAGTATCTTCTTGGCTTAGATACTCTCTTTTAAATTAAATCCCTAGTGCAGATACGCATCGTTTAGAGTTCTGGTGCCGCCATCCAGTTGAAACTGAGCGTAAAAAGTCTCTATAAGTAATGGCATCCACTGATAGTGGGCTACTTGAAATAATAGATGCCGGTTTCCGGAAAATGCGCTCCATATCTACAAATGTTAGTAACTATACACATGCCCATTAGAAAGTATTTATCATTTTTTTTACTTCAGAGACACATTTTCGTCTGTTTCAATTTCAGAGTTTCTCCAGTTTGTAATTAATGTAAATAAATGCAATTTTTAATTAAAAATAAAAATATTTTACAGTATAACTCAAGAGCACAATCTAACGCTTTTAGTAAAAACAATATAACAATGCAGGGACAAATATAAATGTATAAAATATTACATAAGAGACAGCTTTTAAGCCACAAGAGAAGTAGTGTCTAGCCTCATACTCAAATGTTGTAGCGCATTTTATAACAACAAAAACTCTTTTGGAGAGGCTTGAAATTACCTGTCACTGAGGAATGGTAAAATATGTCTTCTTGAAAGGTTTTGATGGTGTCTCTCCAGAGAATAGCAGCACACAACAGGATAAATATCGTTTGTAAATATACACAGTGAATGTCGCAAACCTTTAGTGATTCTCTTTTGATTATTCAAATTAAAATGTAATTCAATCATAAAAATATTATTTTTTTGTGTTGGGAAGGTAAAAATACACGTATATTTTTTAGTTATAAAAACTTTTTATACTTATTTATCACTATGCAAAAAAATGATGAAAAAAATATATATGTATAAAACCAAAATTTATTTATAAAGTCAACTCGATATTTTATGTGCCCATTTACTTTTTCTTTAAATGGAAGTTAGACGCCGGTATTGTTATTTAATTATGGTACAGGAGACAAATGCAATCCATATTTGTTCAATATTTACAGAACGATTAAAATGAATAGTTACATGACGATAATACAACTTGTGCGCGCAGTGAACGTAATAAAAACAACATGCAACACACTGTTGCTAAACTGCTTCTACACAACTTCTACTTCCGTTAAGAAAACAGTTAATGTTGTTAGCACATATTTTAACTTATATAACACACAACAAAAAAAAATTGCCCGACAGTGCAGAAGAATCTCTTGAAAATCATTTATCCGGAACCTGACGTAAAATTAGACTTAGAAACAATAAACTAAAAAAGTCTTTAAAAAAGGAAATTGCAGAGAATAAAAACAAACATTTCGTAAAATGATTATGTGCGTAGTATTGTCACCATATATGAATACGCTAAATTTCTAATTTTGGTGAACAAAGTCGAAAGTGAGTTCAGTGAGCCCGAGCTGCGCTTTATGCCGCCAATCCAATGCTGACTCCGGAGACGGGAAGGTTGGCGGCCGAGATCTAGCAGGTTGCTGCTAGAGCTGAAGTAAAATTATAGGACAACAGTATGTAATGCATTCTTGATAGTTTTTAAACTGTAGATACACATATCAAGTGTTTATGGATGTGTATGAATTTTAAACTGATAGTCAGATTTACAGTTACCTCAAGTGTTCAATTTAAAAGAACAAATAGTAAATTGCTTACAGGTGTCTTTGTCACATGCGTTTCTTTGAAAAGTCACAGAAAACTTTATATATAAAACAAAAAAATAAGTAATTAAAAAATAAAAGTAGGACAGGGTTTTGAAATGGGAAAATGTATCACTGTGTTTGTCTGTCTAAAAACAGGAAAAAAAATGGGTTTTGAGCTGATAAAATGAATGTCTGTTGGTCTATATGTCTGTATATATGGATTTCCTACCCATATAGGGACACATGTTTATTACTCTCAAATAGTGGCATCATAATAACATAAATGACATTAATTGAAAATGTTATTTCTAAGAATAAATTAAAATGTTTTGAAATGTTATAAATAATTTTTAAAGCACGTCATATTTTTATGACCTTAAAAACTTCTCACTTTGTGGATCATGCTAACTGAAAGCATTTGTAAAAGTCATACGAATCAAATTATGATCTCATGAATAAATCCAGTTTGTTTCTGTAGTCTATTGGCATTTTTTATAGCTATAATGGTTCCACTTTTCTAGAAGTATCAATAAAAAAATAATAATAATGAAATATAGCTGTTTTGGAGTTTACGTGACAAGTAGAAGGGTCCACGAATGTGAAGCTCAAGATTAACTTAATGAAAAGGTTAAAGGGGCTTTACCCAATTACCCTGTATGTTATAGTCTACTAAGTAATTGTGTGCCTTTAAAAGCATCAATAAAACAAAATCACATGTGAAAAAAAATACGTTTATTTGTTTTCAGTTATTTATTCCGTTTATAATATAGCTATTTGATGAGTGATTTTGATACGTAATAATGACTGTTTGATAAGTATAATGACCTCACAACTATTGCATTTTTCTCATTATTGTCTTTTACTTCCTATTATTTTTAAATGTTTTTTAGTATGTGCTTCTACTATAGGTAGATGACACCACTTGTATGACTTTTTGTCTGTAGCCCTGTAATTGGTCCATTATTCGGTGTCTCCTTCATTATCATTTGCTGTTTGGTTATTCATTGCTATTTTCTAATGCCGGCTATATTTTATACATTTTTCACTCATATTTACTCTCAGTTATGTATTGATTTACTTTTTTATTGCCTTATTTTATGTAACCCCGAACATTTCAGCTCTTCTCCCTCGGGCTCCACTCCTTCATCTGGATTGGTGAAGCCTCTTAAAGTCTGTCTGAACTCAGGTAGGCCTTCTGCCCTACAGACGCAATTTTGTATCTTGAGCTGCCTATCTGTCTGTAAATTTTTCTTTTTGGCGTTTGTGGAGTCTTTTCTTCTATTGCTCAGTTTTTTTTTTTTTTTTTTGTATTGAAAAATTAATTCCTTGTAACTCCGTAGCAAGTGTCTGCATTTATCATTGTAATTTTGTGGTGAATTACATTGATTTTTAACTTATTTCTACTGTCTCACAAAAGGTAAACTTTTTTTGCTTATAATGATTTCTTTCATATAATGTAATATTCTAAGGTTAACTATTATTTTAACAACAACTTTTCAAACAATTTAATAAACACAACACTTTTTTGTTAAACTAATAATTAGTTGTAGCAAATATATTTCTTAAAAAATACTAAGCAACATGATACATCATCCTGATTATGAACCTAATTTAATTTTTAAAACATAATAAAATAAGTACTAATAAAACTTTAAGAATAATAATGACCCCATTATTCAGCCATTTAAGTCAAAATGAGCCCTTCAATACATTTGTTAAACGTTTTGGAAGCATTTTGCTTAATAATAATATTATGTTTATATTAGTTTTGGAACACTATTATTTCTCCGAGTTCGTAATTGTGGTAAACGTTCTCAATATATAAAACAAAAAATGAAAATTAATAGTATAGGAAAACTATAGCCAGTATTAAATAGAAGTATAGCTGTGAACTATTCATAATCGCATTTCCTTCTAGAACTGCAAATGGCGTTTACTATTTCCTCAAGAGCTACATACCGAAAGTAAATAGAGAGAAAATAGGGCACAATAAAGGTCATCAAAGAAGAGGAAAGAATAAACCAAAGGCATCAACGGCCGCTCCAAATGTTGTTTGTTTCGGGATAACTAGTAAAAATGCAATTACTTCCACACGCCAAATGGTAAAAAGAAAAGAAAAAAAAGAAGATTCAGACGAAACGAAAGCATTTTTCAAAGTATTTCTAACAAAAGATATCGATAATTTACTCAGTAATGCTATTTTCCTTGCTGGTCGTAAATCTTGTTTCCGAAAATTTGTCTTAAGGATTTTTTAAATATACCCAGTCATACAAGCGATGATTTTGCATAGTTAACTTATTTGAGCAATTAAGTTAATTAGAAGTCATTAAGTTTGAGTCTTAAAAGGCAAAAATACTTAGACCCATCACTTTAAGGAAACAAATATCTTACGGAAACCTGTTGAGTAGTGTTTCAAAGTAACACATAAATCATAAAAACTTCCTATCATTTTCTGATCTGAAGCGAATAAGATTTTCGGGAAATTTGTTGTTGAAAATGTTTAAATATCATCTTTCAGAAAAACATTTAATCGCAAATAATCTGTACTGAGCTAAACATGTCTAAATTCTAATACACTTAATCTTTGAGAAGTTCTTACATATATAATAACTTTTTTTGCCTTCTCTTAAAAAAATAGGATTTATTCTCCAAACACGCACACGTTTTGCAATTTATATTTGTGATAAATTTCCCTTTTTTTTTAACACTGACGTTTCATAAAACACCTCTTAAATACAGATTCATCTGTTGTACTGATGGCAGCATTAATAAATATTAAAATAAGTTATTACAGAAATATCTTAAAATGATATACATTTTTTTAAAAAACAAAGTTCATGATACCAGTTACTTTTGGTATGCACTGTACAAAAAAAGTCTGCAAGAATACAGAAAGTAAACTGAGTGACTTTGAAAATGTATGAATGAATTAATTAAAATCAAATAATCTAGTTTCTTGATAAGAGTTTCTCAAAGAAAAATGTATTGTTTTCCCGCACTCTGTACGACTGGAGAAATATTTGTTAAAACTATGTAAGTACTCTTTAAACGTCTAACTGTCAAGTTATTTTGATGGTTTGGGTACACAAATTCTCATTTTATTTTTATTGCAAAAATCAAATGTTTAGTACAAAATAAAATATACTTAGTCGATTATAAATGGATATTTTGAATTACGTGCATAAAAATTGTATCGTTTTGTAGTCAATGCGTATTCGCTTGAGGCGGCTGCCTCTTAGCGTGGCGGTAGATAGTTCGCTCCGAGTGGAGCATTATCTTTTAAAAGTTGAAAATAATACCTAAGTTAAGTATTAAAAACATGAACACAAAAAGTGAATAGGAATTAGTAGTTCAGTAATTCAGTTTTCTGTGGTATAACTAAAAACACTTTTCCAATCCAAACCAACTTCACAATCAATACAACAGAATCGGGTTTCCTTCCTTTTCTTTTTCCCATTTGCATTATCTTTTCATCAACAAATTTTGCACAATTTTGTAAGCTCAATTCAGCACAAATGAACTTTTTCCTGAGATAGATTCGGGTTTGACAAATAGATAAAGCCGAAATAAACATATCCCGATATATATTCGGTATAACAAAACGGTACACTAAAAATAATAATAATAATAATAATAATACCCCGAGTAATACTGGGACGTGACATCTTGAAAGACCAGTGCTATGCCCGAGATGATCTCGGGCGAGACATTTTAGAGCACCAGTGCTGTGCCCGAAATAATCTCGGGCATGGCAGTTAAAAGTTGAAAAATCCACAAACCAAGTTTATCTGTTTAAACAGCTCTGAGTAAAACTCAACACTTAGGTTCTCTGACTACCAGTTTTAAAATGTGAACAATATTTAAGCATTTATATATAATGTATTAATATATTATTGAAATACAGTTTATTTTCAGCTTTAATGCACATCCTAAGTCCTCGGCAGCCAACCCTTCTAACTTCGGAGGCATCTTTGGCCGAGCAGTCTAAGGCATAGGAACCACAGCAGCGTGAGTTAAAGTTCAGAGCGCGCCTTCTACTGCAAGAAAAAATAATTCATCGGACTTACATATGGCGCCACTATTGCGACCTAGCATTTGTGGCTGTCAATTTACAGACTGTTCCGCCTTTTTTTCTCTGTAATTTTCTTCTTAAAAACCTTTGTAATTTCCTATGCTGAATTCCTTAATTTTACGTCAAACAAAAAATAAAAAATACCCTCTCTATAAATTTATAGTCAATGTGTTTTAGAACACCGTTTTTTCGACATTCCTATTCATCTCTTACAACACTATAATTATATGATTCTTAATTCCTTCTGCTTAGAATATAATTAAATATATATAAAGAGATGATTTGCTATGGATGCCAATTGTGTTTAATAATAATTTTCTCTTGTTTCATAATGTGTTTAATAAGCAAGTTCATGGTAGAGGAATAGGGACCAATTACTCTAGTACTACTACCAATTTATTTTTGTTTTACTTTTAGTACATTTTTATAAACAAATTCAATATATTGAGGTACATTGACGATATGTTTCCTTACTATGTCAACATTTTATTAAATTCAAAGGTTGCAAATGAGATTGCAAATATTTATTCTACCTATTTACAGTTAAATTCTGCTAAGGGCAGTTCACTTAACAGTATTTTTTCTAGATATTGATTTAAGTGTACAAAACAATTAGTTATTTTTGGATATTTATGAGAAAAGAGGACTTCAACTAACTACTTTCACTATGTTGCAATAGAACAACAATTTGCATTTATACAACACAGCAGACGACAGCGTTTTTTGTTCAATTAAATTTTCTCTTTGAGTGTGTGTGGGAGGGGAAGAGGATGGCTCCCATAATTACCGCCTCCCCGATGATACTCATTCTAGCAACGCCACTGTATATATTCTGATTGGTCAATTTTAGCATCTTTACAAAATTTGCAGTAATATTTACAAGTTTAATAAACAAGTCTACATTTTTTCTGCTTTTTTTTCCAACAAAAATTGTTATTTGACTTTCATCCAATATTATGCCTACACATTTAAGAAAATCGACTTTAGCCTAAGTCTTTACTCTGTAATCGTAATAGAACTTCAACAAAGGCCCTCAATGGCTGAGCGGTCTAAACGACTGGATCCGGTGCCTGCCTGGGAGCAGTGAAGAGGCGTGGGTCCGATTCCCACTTTCCCCTGGGTGTATTTCCCTCTTTGTATTGTAATTCTGTTGTACTGTCTTGTTCTATCTTTCATATTAGACGAGAGTTTGAGGCATATCTTTGAGAATAGCAAATAAACTCAAATATTAATGTAACCTGAAATGGTCGTTTACAAACAAACAAACTTCAGCAACATGTGTGGGGGCCTCAGTGGCCGAGTGGTCTTAGTGCCAAATTCCGCTGCCTGCCTGCGCACAGTGAAGAGGTGATGGGTTCAACTCCCATTCTGTGCCCTTAGTGTATTTTCTTGTTTTTTCCCTTTTCGTATTGTAATATTATATCTTATTGTCTTGTTCTATCTGACATATTGGACGAGAATTTGAGGCATATCAATTGAGAAAAGCAAATAAACTCGAAAATGTATGTGAACTGAAATGGTCGTAAACACAACCACATGTGTGTACGACACAGATTCAGGCAAGATTCAACGTAAGCAGACCTCTTAATATGATGCTAGAAGCCTCTGAAATAGAGTAGAGTAGAGTAGAATAGAATAGAACACAAATTCGTGACTGAATTCAATTCTACGGAAGGCTACTTAATGGCAAGTGTTGGAGAGGCTAATTGTTGTCAGTTTATTTGGATTTTTTGGACATACAACGACTTGTCCCATTTTTTATATTGAATGATACATGTGGATTGACAGTTCTTTTATGGTTCAAGAAAGTGATTCTTCCATCGTTCCTTTCATCTGGGTGTAGTGAGTACATTTGGAATTCTATTTAACATGCCTTGCCTTGCAGTGTTTCGTCTGTTTCTTTATTTTCAATGTTTATACCTTGGTTAGGAGAATTATGTTATTTTTGGACTGTTTCGTTATTTTAACTTTAGTGCAACTGTATTACATTTACTGACTTTTTAAATCAGCATTTTGTAATATTTTACATTATATTGCTACAAAATATTTTAAATCCATTTAGTCCAATGCTTTGAATTATTTTTAATATATGCTGTGGTTTGGGGCACTTCAGAAACCTGCGAAGCTCTATTATTTTAGGTTTATAAATTCCCTGCTCCAACCCACTGACGAGGCATGTTTTTGTTATTATTCATTTTTTTTTTTTTTTTTTGCGCTTGTCCTTTAATTGTTCTGTTCTGTTAATGTGGACCGTCGCTGTTATTTACTGTGTCAGTTTGCTTGCATCTCGAGAAAAATTTTAATTTGATTTATAAATTGCGTTTAAAAATACGTTATAGTAGGCTGCTTTAATTGCCGTTATATTTTGAGGCTTGCATTTACACTTTGGTACTATACATATCTTGGTATTCGGGAACTGAATGCTTTTCAAAATTCAGTTATACTTATTTTTTACTCATTATTTTAATTATTATTATTAATATTTTCTTCTTCCGAATAAAGCTTTGCACTCTACTATAAACGACCTTTGAATGGAATGCGATGGGGAGTTTCCTGATAAGATTATCGCATTTCCATTAATTTCTTCCGTTAATATCTGTTTACATATTTTTTAATAGTTTTAAATATGTTTTATGCATGCATTTTTTCATCCTTATGCTTTAATGTTGCAATAATGTTTTATTTAGTTATAAAGGTTCATCTTTTAATTTGTCATATATATAATAGATATATAAACATTAATAATAACGTAACTATTTAGTTCAATGCTTATGTTATTTCACACAATCTTCTCTTTTTTTTTTCAAAACCATTATTAAAACCCACAACTAAGGGGCGCAGATTAAAACATAAATTTCACTTAAGACCCAAAATTACCTACTATGATTTTAGTAAATGCATGAAAATATAAATCTACAAGCATATTAAAACAAAGTTCGCATACCCTCAACTCCCCATCAAAAAAAAAAAAAAAAAATTAATCATCTACAAATAGAAATGAATTTTAAACTATTCTAATTTTGAAAATAAAGATTGTGTGTACATTATTTTTATCCCTTCAAGCACCATTAGATTTTAAAAATAAATTAAACGAATTATCTACGTAATGGAACTAAGTAGAACTAATAAAATTTTATTGAAGCAACTTCACGACTTGCACTTAGTTTATGAATTCTAAATTGTTGTTTTTAATGGTTTATTGAAAAACTAACCTTCAATATTGGACGTTCACTACAATATGAACTTTGGTGCAAAATATGTAAATACGTGTACTTAAGCTGGAAATTTTAGAATTTCTGGCACAGTATTGTACATCAGAGGATGCTTACACAAATATCAACGAAAACCATTCTGCATATTTTGTGCATTTTTCATGGGCGGAATACGTAGCGAGAAAGAAGGATGAATTATTCATGTCGTGCTCATACTGGCATCCTTAAATCATACATACCCCTTTTGCATTTGATACCTATTTCTCGCAATTTGAAAGTGAGATTTATCGGGAATAAGAGCAAACGTACGTTTTAGTTGTATGATTTATCAGACTATTTAACCAAAGGGAAAAGTTTTTGTGGAACTGGGGTCTCTTGCTTAGAGTCATGACTTTAGAGATTGGCGGGAGGGGTTTTTAGTTTTTCTTTTTTAGTTTAAAAAGTAGTTGATCTTGTCTAAGTTCTAAGTAAATGAAAATAAAATATAGCAGCTGTTTCAAAGCGACTAGCTAAAATACAGTATCATATTCCGATGTTAGCCTTATTTATCAGAAATAATTACAACAGTTGCATTTTTAGGACTGAAAGGATAAACGTAAAGACCAACAATTAAGAGGCGCAGAACAAAACATAAATCCCAGTTAAAATCCAAAATTAGCTATTATGATTTTAGCAAGTGCATAAAAGTATAAACACCAACAAACATACTTAAGCAAATATAACATACCCAAGACTCCCCCCCCCCCAAAAAAAAAAAAAACATCTAAAATGGCCTACAAACATGGATTAAATTGAAAGGACTTTTAACTTACTATATACATAAATACGTATTTGTGTGTGTGTGTGTGTGTAAAAATATATTAAAAGAAGAAAAGATGACTTAACTGCCAGAAGAAAAAAAGAAACTAAAAAAAAAAAGTTTTTAACTAAATTTACTCGAACAATGCTATGTACATAATTTCAAAGTAAACAGTTAATACCGGATGGTGGTGGTGGTGGACGGGTATCTTTGTTTATTTCTTCCTGGCCGAATCATAACCACCTGCATAGCTGGAGAGGGACTTCATTCAGCATGGTACTAGATCACTTTATTTCTTGCAACAGATGAAATTACAGGATGTATTTATATTAACGTTAAAGATTAAGTTTCGAATCTAGAAAAAAAACCTGCTAAAATGTGAAGGAAAGTACAATGTACAAAGTACATAGTCAAAGTACTAAAAGTCACATGTAAGTTAAACATTGTATGCTTCACATACCTTAATGTGGTAAACGAAAATAACTCCAAATTAAGCATCGAAAGATCAAACTTGTAAAATACAAATTTGAAAATATGCAGGATTTTCCAAAGATAACTGCCAGCGTTGGGGCATTATTTCAATTTAAACGCTATTTGCCATTGAACAGAATATGTTTTAAAACTCACATTTATAGAATAGCGTATTTAAATGTTTAATTTGTATGATGGAAATTGTAATGCAATCATAATGCTTATTTTTAAGTAATCTGCACAAATAAATGTACTTTCCTAATTATATATTTCCTTAAAATGTGTCAAAGTAATGCCTTGGTCTTGCTTATAAATATACTGAGATAGAAGACCTGAAATCGAGAAAATTTTGTACAAGGCGTTTTCTTCATCTGTAAATTGGTATCTGTTTTGAAATAGTATAATGTTATAAATATAGTAGAATAATACGCAACTGGCAGGTTGTTATACAAGTAAATGAAAGGAATAATAATATCAAAAACTGTTAAATTTTAAAAGACCGAACTTGTTTGATGCATTCATGGAAAACTGGAAATGTAATCTTCTGAATAAAATGTTTTGCTGCCAGTCTATCATTTGAAAAAGGAACAGTTTTAAAAATGTATTCTATAATTTTAATTAATAAATTTGTTTGTCCTTGACTTAATTTTTTTTTTTTTTGCCCAATTTACTGATTTCAATATTTTCTAAATTTTATCGAATACCTTTTATGTATTTATATATATATTTATATATAATTGACCTGATTGGATTTTCAAAAAAAAAAAAAAAAAACATACTCGATTAATTTTTACCCAGAAGTGTATACCCGCTAAAAAAAAGCCACCATGTGTGGGCGTTTATATAAGAAATGTGCCTGAGCTAATTTTAAAACAAAGTAGCTGTAGCTTTTCGTTGAATCTACATTTTTTTGATCCGAAAGAGCAGATTTGAATGTCTCTTGCTTTACAGATCGTTAAGAATTAACGACCCAGTAATGTTCTTTGCGGGTAATTACTTTTTGGCTTTCTTTAATACAAGCGCGCTCATCATGAAACATACCCTCATATTGTTTCGCAAAATGTTTCTTACTAAAGCTGTCGTTTCGACCGTTATTCTCCTGAAAAGTATTTCATTACTTTCTTGCATTTAAATGCAGTGAAAGAGGAATTGTGCCAGGTAATGCATTTAGGTTGCTTTTATTTTATTTATTCTTTTTTAAATACGTCGTTTCAATAATAATCAACCTCGACTTCAAAGCAGTATGCAATAAAGTTTTGTTGCACGTAACTTTAATTATAAAAAAACAGCAAATCAAAGAAAAAAATGACAGAAATTCCACGTACGTGCTTTGGGGTGCAAGACACCATTTTTTAATGCACCACAATGTGCACTTATGAAATGAAAACATCGAAACGTTCTAAAGCTTAGCATTAAAAAAGCACTTCTTTTAACCCCGAAAACGGGGTGTGTGAAATTGTGTGCTTTTATTGCGTAATTTTGTTTTATTTACTTATTTTTTGTTCAAAAAGTAAAATTTTTTCTTCGATGTTCAACTACCAAACACAATTATCGTGACAGATATGGTAAATGCTGCAGGCAGCAAGAACGATCGATCGTCTTCTATCGTTCGTTCTGTCCACGCCATTGGACTGATCTGTTACAAAAATAGTTTTTGTGTTAGTATACTATATCACATTTTGTCTAAATGTCTAAATAGTGTCTAAATACACAATGTCTAAATAGTGTACATCTTCCTCCAGGAAGGCAATACTGATGTCTAAAGGCTATATAGGGGGGCGGGGGTCGGGACTCGCTATTTATTATGTATCACGATTCTTTTACTCTAGAAAGGTTTTATTTATATATTTCTTAATTTTTTGGTGTTTAAAAAAGAATGACCTGATTTTGGATGGTAATACTTACGAAATATAGGACGTGTCGTCAAAAGGAATGTGTGTTTGCATGGCATATGTGCTAGTAGGTGTCACGCAACAGACATTTTAGTGTCATGCCCACTAGTGATTATCAACGTACTTCTATCTACTCACGTTCACTGAACAAAGTACTTCGAAAGGAAAAAAAAGAGCAAAATAAAAAGAAAAATTTAGACCAGCCACCAATTCGCGAGATTGGGTGATTTTGAAGATGGTTTTTGAAAAGAAAGATAACAAGTGGCATTTCTCACACCTGAAAATAATTAACCGTAATTTAACTGGCATACTAGTCAAAAAATGTTCGCCATCAATGGCCTGCAATTTTAGAAAAACGGCGTTAGATGTCAGTCAATTCGTCTTATCCGTTTGCAGTCAGTCAGAAGCAAGATGGCGTCCACTCACCAGAAGGCGTTTTGTGTGTGATAGTTTGCAAAGAGTGTGTAGCGGTGCGAGTCAGTCCTTCGAATAGCCCTCTTTGCTCCTGCCCAGGGGGCGCGCCTTTTGGGAAAGCGGTAAAGAATGCGGCTACCACCAAAAAGATCTTGGTTCGACTCCCGGCGCTTCACGGCCACACTCGCACCGTTACATCTGGTGACCGGCATTTACGCACGCAGCAATGGAGACCCGAACACTCCACAGTTGGCGCCACGAGATGACTTGCTCGCACGCATTCGTGCAGTCTGCACGCGCTCGCACTTGAGCCCAGCCACGGATCCGAGCAAACAGGCTCAAACTTCACTCACTCACGCAGCAACCTCACGCAGCCCTTCTCTCGCGCTGGTGCACCCATCTGTGGTAAAATATCGTTCACTCTTCCCCCTATCCGTTCACTGGGGGCGGAGTATGTAGCGGTGCGAGTCAGTCCTTCAAATAGCCCTCTTTGCTCCTGCCCAGGGGGCGCGCCTTTTGGGAGAGCGGTAAAGAATGCGGCTACCACTCAAAAAGATCTTGGTTCGACTCCCGGCGCTTCACGGCCTCTCTCGCACCGTTACAAGTGAATCAGTGATATTTCAGTCCAGTGTACTTCTCGCATTGATCGTATTGCACCAAAAACATTCATCGCTGGTTTCACCAATTTAAGGAGACAGAATGTCGCTATAAAGGTAAAAGTCCAGGTCGAACTCGTATTTCTGATAAATGGTGGAATCATTGCTGGTAGACACACAGAGCATTTGTAATACCATAAACAAATTTTAAAATTTTGTGATTATAGTGCAATTCATTTAACTTTTGCGGTACGATTTAGTCAATAAATATGAAGTTTTTAAAACAGGTCATTCTTTTGGGAACACCCCATTTTGCTCAAATGTGATAACATGTTTTATGCTTTTAAACGATCTATGTAAAAAGTCAATAATTAGAAACATACTTTGATGCGTGGAAAAATATAATTATATACTTCCTGCTTAAATTTATTATTTTTTTAACATTGAAAACAGGTTAGTGTGGTAATGAGTTTTGAACGATTATTTTTATTACACTGTGCAACAAATTAGAACTTTTTTTTTGTCCTTTAGATGAAACTATGTACTTCTATATAAACAAAACGTGCTTGATTTAAATCTCTAAACCAAAACGGTAAATTACATACCGTTTTTGCTGGAGACCCACTTCTCATATTTATACAATTTGGTTATAGAAGAATGTAACTGAGGCTTACTCATTGAAAACACAAACACTAAAACGATTTTTTTGGCCTTTTCATCTTTTGGACAACTGTTGGTATGCTCTGATAACAGATTAGCAATAATCAATTCGTATACTTCCATTCTATCGTATCGTAAAAGTATTTTATTATGTCACCAACAAGATTTTCGCAGTTTTCAGCTTTCTCATTTCCAAGGCTACGTGAGCACACTGATTTAAAGGTCAACCAGGCTGATTTTTCAGCTTCTGACTGATTGTTTTCATACACTTCATCATGAAAGGACTTCCTTAAGTTGTGAGCCAACAAAAATCATTTCTTTTATTTTTGCCTCGCTTAAATTTTTGAATTTGTTCATGAGATGCAAGAAAACTACTCCTCCTCTGTCCAGAGCTTTTACAAATCTTTCGGTAAACCAAGTTTACTGTGCAATTGTGGAAAAAAGGCCCATTTTAGATTTACAAGTGGTCCATTTGATATGTTTTTTAAAATAAAAATTTTGAAATTTCCTTTGTGTTTGCAGAATATGCTGCAGGAATTAATAGCAAAAAAATACTTAGATGGAAAAGCACTGATAAGCAAGCGCCACTCTGCTGAATTGTGCTCATGTCCTAATGCTTGAAATAGTACAATCACATCACAGCAGCATACTATCTTTTCCTTCTCCCCAAAATAGTCTTTGTCATCTTGTAAAAGACTCAAAACTTCGAGAAGTAGGTAAAGCTTTTGTTGCCAAAAATGTCCCTAAATTAACCCCAGTTCATCAAAAGGTATCTAAAGTGGCAACGACCTCAATATGAAAGAGAAAGATATAATTTACAATAAATTAATTCGATAAATTACGAAACTATGCACATTTATGCAGAAAATACGTAAAAAGCTAAAATGTATAATTTTGGCAAAATGGTTCGTGATAGGCAAAAAATAGTTGCAGATTCATAATTTTCAGCCAAAAATACATAAGAAACAGACATTTTCATTCAAAGGACATTTTTCGTGTTGCACAGTGTTATTATTGCTTGTTTTCATATTAAAAAGATCACTACTATAAACATTAAAATAATAATTACTTAACAGCATTTAAACACTTTCGCAACACGTCACTGGTATTGAATTGAATTACATTTATTTTAAAGTTCGTGTGCTTAGTCTCGGGACTCGCTTATGAACTGCCGTCCAATATGACAGATAGCACAAGACAATACATGAAAGATTTTATTGTATCACAAAAAAAGGAAATAACAGAAATACACCCAGGGCAAGGTGGGAATCGTGCCTACGACCTCGTTACTGCGCGCAAGCAGCGGGCGGAAACTGGTACTAAAACCGCTCGGCCACCGAGGCTCCAAAAAGTCACTGGTAATTGGGTCGCGTATTCTTTGAGGAAAACATTATGCATGGTGAATACATTACTCAATAAATTTTCAACATAATTTTAACTTTAACTTGGAAACAATTTACTCTGCTTTTGTATTTTAAAATGTTTGTAAAAATGTACATGCTTGCACATCTTCTTAAATCCAACTACTCGCTATTTTACTATCAAAACCACTAAAATAAAAACTAAATAAATAATAAAGTCTATAGTCTTTATTTCTGGAAAGTAGCTTGATTTTTGTACATATTAGTATGAACAAACTGTAATTAAGATTTTTTTTATAATTTTAACAGTTCACTTGGAGTAGAACACGATACACATAACATTGTTTTTGCTTATGAGGTAGTGTAGTAAAAACAAAAAAAAACCTACATACATATTTTATTTGAAACATTTCATGTTAATGTTATTTTAAGCTTGTACATATTTTACGGCATTATACTTATTAAATGCATTTTTAAACGTTCGGGAAACTGAAACTTACTTTTGCGTATTCGAAGAATAAAATGACATTTTTACGGACAATTAAATGTTATATCGTAGGCTGTAATTCGATATGCTTCGGGCACTCCTGTTTTTTCTGCTTTAGTTAACTAATTCATCTGCATTTTAATCAAAAATGTTTGGTTTATTTTCATTTGATTAGAAATATACACAATATTTTGACTTTGATCTATAATACTAATAAGGAATAAATCTAACGATATGGCTTTTTAAACTAATATTGCCACATTATAACTGAGTTACTTCGTTTATGAGAAAAATTCCAAACATGAAAATAAACGAATTTATATTTTGTGAATAAAGTAATTACAAAATTTGATGTAGGAATAAAATATTGTACGAAATTAGAATTTTAAATCATCTTTGGGTTTTAATTCTTTATAAATAGTCATATTTTTTTTTTTACCTGTTGCATTAAATGTCAATTCTAATATAACTTCATAAGAATGTATTTTTCCCTCTAATTTTAGAACATGGAGATCCTTAGTCATATATGAAATGAACAATTTCTTAAGAATCGTTTTTTAATATTTTGATCAAAAAAGTAAATAAACTAAAAGATTTGTTTATTTGTGAATGCTTTATATCTTACCGATGGCTACATTTTTTACTAGCGCATGTTTACATTTATTTTCGGCAGAATGACTTATAACTACACAGTAAATGAGCATACGTTCATTAGTAGTTTAGTTGAATTGTTACATCCTCTTTGATTGTTTTTAATTTTTCATTCCCACCATGTTAACAAAATCGTTCAAGCACGAGGATATTGCACTTGCTTAGAAGCAGGGGTAAGCGACAAAAGTGAAAATTCGAAAGTAACTAATTGCTAATAATCTGAGAAATACCAATTTATTTCGGGGCAAGAGACGCTAGGAGAAACCTCGACAGGTGGGGCTTCCAGCATGCATAATTTACAAAAACTAAAACTTTAAAAAACCCCGTATTTGTTCTATTGTTTTATTCCGTTTTTCTTTTGTTACTTACACTTATTTTAGTTTCGCTGCGTGAATTATAAGATGTTCTGCAATGACACAGATTTTTAATTTGCATAATAAAATTTGACCTTTTTGAGTGGTCATTCTAAAACAATCTTTTGTGGTTTGGCAGGAAATTACGTATTAGTAAAACATAGTTAAGTATAGTTACGCATTTCTAAGTGCCAGTAGATTTTATCTCAGAAGATGGGAATTCAATGTATAAATATATAAAGAAATAATCACTGGTTCTTTAACCCCTTAATGGGCAGTTGCCCGTGCCTGACACGGGCGAAAGTTACAGGTAAATTTGCACGTGACCGTGTCTCACACGGGCGATCTTGTTATCGCGTTCTTTTATTTATAATTCCCGTCTGAGAGCCGTTTGCAATTTGTATAATTTTTTTAATGTAACTTTTACCCCTCTCCCGGTCTCTAGTCACCTCCTACAGCTGACATTTCCAAAAACTATACTATACCTATAGGTTCCGCAGTGAACCAGTCGGTAGAAGCTCGGTTCCCGCAGAACACTGAACATGAAGCAACATCGACTGAGGCCAGTGTTTGGGAGGGTGACAACCTCTTGCGGCTGGTTGCTGTGGTGTCTGTGTACGCTGAAGGGAGCAGCTACACGTTAAATAGGTCTTGGCTCCAATGTCCTCCAAGTGAAATGATACCTTACTGGGGGTGCCAATCCCAGGTGATGGTCTCTCATCTGGGAGCTGGTTCAAAAATTAAGAGACCTTTCAAAGGGGCGGAAATCGGACTCCTGCCTATAAGGGACCCGTTAGACTCAATAGCAGCGTGCCCATTCTCCCTCCTCACTCGCGAGGACTCGACAACAAAACTATACCTATATATTCATTTTCTGTCAAAAAAAAAAAAAAACCCTCGATATTTTTTGCCAGTTTTACCGAAAAAAAAAACTCGTGCTTCAAGGGGTTAAAGAAACAAAGTTAGTGTCCTGAATCTGTGTCAAAAATCGTTTACATGATATTTTGATCCTAACTAAATTATTGAATTATGGCACATAATAGTACATTGTGGCTTTTGATTAAATATAGCCATGTCATTCAGCAAATAAAACTGAATTTCATGCATGTGGTAATTTTGAGCCTCGGACACAAACAATATCGTAAATGTTGTCATGTAGGGTCCTTTTTCCTTATACGCCTGCCACAGCTTTTCGCGTAGTTTTATGCCATTTCGAAGAAGATTTGTACATAACTGATATATAAATGGCTTTTGAAACCAATCCTTATTATACCCTGCCTTCTATCATTATCTTTATTTAATAAAAAACAAGTTTGCACGTAAAAAGTTGTCAAAACTGGCAGGAATTTGGTGTAAAAATCCCCTAAAGTAGATTGCACAGCTTGCTATTAGTATCTTTCGTTAAATGATAAAATATTAATAATAAAATACTAGAGCGAATGTAATGAAATATAAATTTGCTGGTGTGATACCACGGGACGGCCTTAAAATGAAATTTGAAAGTTGTTTCAAAATTGTACCCAGCAATAAAACTTATTTCCATAAGATAGCAATCTTAAAGCATCGGCTAACAGGTAGGAACCTGGTGGAGAAAGAAAGTAATAACATCTATTGGTACAACAAGAAGTCATCTAATCACTTTTAGAATTTCTTAATCCCTTTGCTGTTGTATAGCTATTCTATGTGAAGGTTTTTACATGTAATTACAAAAATTCAAAGCAGAATAATTGTTTAACAACGAAAATTACATTTTGTGTTTTACCATATAATTTAAAGAAAAGATTTTCTAGCTTTTAAAATTGCATCTATACTTACTGCGAAAAATGCATTAATTTATAATTATACCTAGTTTCGAGGTTATAATGGACATTTTAACATGCTACAGTATAAGTACATACTGTACTTTATATTTACTATACAGTAAATATAAAGTATTCATGAAATGCTTATTGAAATACCTGTACTTTTCGCAAACACATGTTTTAAAAGTGGACAAGAACGAACGTTGTGAAACAAAATATTTTAATGTACATATACATCAATATAAAGCTCCTGCATTTCGTACGCCATATTTTGTTGAGCTGGATGCCTACACAAAATGATAAGAAAACTATTCTACACATTTTTCTGCATGTAGCCCCAGGCCCCGGGAAAGCAGTCAAAAAGAAAATGAATTATACATGGTATGCCCTTACTACTATCATGGAATCAAACGCCTTTTGCGTATGAAAATGGTTTCTAACGATTTGGAAGTTAGATTTTTATTGGGGCCCAAAGGAATTTTACTTATATGACTGATCAGGCAATTAAATCTACTCATCCGGTATTCTAATATAGATCAAAATATTTAAAATGTTGAGCCTTATTTTTTAAAGTCATTCACAGATACAAAGTAGAATTACATTCTACAGTCATAAATATAAAGTTATATTCGTGAAATATTTCGTGATATACTTCTCACAAACAAATGCAATACAGCAATGTCAAAAAAAAAAAAAGCATCTTATTTTCTTTTTACATGAATAAAGTCAGCTAATATATTTTTTTAGACTACGTAAATGCATTACATCTCAGCTAAGTGCTAATACTAATAGTGAAAAATATATGGAAATTATGCTCTCGGGATTTCAAGGTATTTAGGGTCTTATAAAATGACATAATTTGTGATGTTGTAAACAGCTTAAAAATCAAAAGACATAGCAGACGCCCCACTAATTAAGCAAAAAAAAAACTATGGATTTTAAAAATGATTAGCTAAAACGAGATTTATTTTGTTTTAAAATTCACAAAATATGTTTTTTTCAATAATGCAATCATGAGTTATTTTAAAAGAAAAAATAATGCTATCCCTAATAATTTATGTGGAAAATGACATGCATTTGCAGAATTTTTAGAAATAACTTATTTGAAGTATTTGTTTTGGAGAAGATTAAAAAATGTCTTATATTTTATGTATTCTAAGCTACCTAAATTACATTTTAGATGAATTTTTAACGTATTTTTTTAAATAAATAAATCGAAAAATATCTATAATTTTAAGAAAACCTGCTTGAAATTTTATTTTTCCCTCTGAAATGTGTTCTCTGTGGTAAAAGTCTTGTAAAATTAACGGTTTTAAACCGGCAGCGTGATTGGTTGTGGAAAGCTAAAAGTTATGAACGAAATCCGTAGTCAAAGCGATGTTTTACCGTAAAGTTATTCCTGTACGGCAAAAACCGTTGCGACTAGGAATTTAGTTCGTAGCTTTCAGTTTTCTACAACCAACCCAAATACCGATTTAACCCCATAAGTTTTAAGGGATTTTTATAGTGTCTATCCCCACAAGAGAACACAATGCAGAACTCAAAGTCGCATTTTTACTATAGGTATTCAATACTAAAAAAAAATTTTTGAAGTTGACAAAAAAACTCAAGATAAATTGACGAAATTACAAGTTGTATAGAGCCGTTACAACCATTTGTTATTAAAAAGTTTGCAATCAAGTGACGAAACCGGTACCCATGCGTAAAAGGTAAAGAAGAATGTTAGAAAATACATATGCTTTATTTATCCTGTTCTCTCAAAATGCATTTCCAAAGGCATATTACCAATGTCACGCGCATGTTTACTAATTTATAATAGTATGTTTTTATTCTATAGAACAGATCGTAAAGAGTTTTTTAAATCCGTAAGCAAATTGCATTTCCAAAGACGTCTTAATAATAGTTTGTCTTTTCCCTTATTTATAATAGTAGGTTTTTATTCTATATATCAGTGTATAAAGAGTTTTTACATTCGTAATCAGTGTTTGTACTTTTTGTCATTTAAAATTATTCTTAACGATTTAAGATTATGTACTTAAAATTATAACATAAATTCTAAAGACTTTTGTAATTTTATTGCAAATGTTAAGGAAATGCAACGCATTTCATTTTATGCGTTCATTTATATTTTTATTTAGTTCATTGCTTACATCGTTTTACTCCTGATTTTTGTACTCAGACAGAAATTTCCAAACGTAGTGCACCATTTTTAAAAACTAAATAACATAAATGTTAGTGGGCGTTTAATTTGCCCTTTAACTAAATTTAGTTTTTATTTATGTATTGATTTTTTTTAATATTAGCATCCTGAGAATAAAACCAAAGCTGTGTTCAATTAATAATTTGTATTTAATCAAAAACAAAGGAAAGCTTGCTGTCTTAAAATCTGCTTGAAGTTTAGTGTTTGTATAAAAAGTTGTGCAAAAAAATCTTACAAAAATATTGCAAAGTAATAATTTATTACCCCACGACGTTTTAAAAGCACAATATGATAAAATGGATCCTACTAAATCTTGAAAACGATAACGAATTACATGTGCCTTGAATATAAGCATCAACCATAAACTGTTTGTGCATAAAAATTTTGAAATATATAACTAAAATTTCTACTTGTCATGTACGTAGTTGTCACAAAATTCTTTACATTATACTGACACAAACAAGAACTGAATTATTCATTAATTCAAATGCCACAGTATTGGTGTGGCATCATCGTCTTTTACATCTTCTAGAGCAGTAGTTTCAAAAGTATTGATATGTTTTATTTTAAACCGCACTTATGTTTTTGACATTTTGATTTAAGGGTATCAGTGAATGTTGTCAGTTCTTCGAAGAAAAGAAAAGGGGTACTGTTTGTTGAATAATAAGCAGATTTAACCCTATAAAAGTTTCGGATTTATGTATTGTTTTTAACAGATTTAGGATGAAATGTTTTTGTGCCAACGTTAAGAAGTCAAGTGTTTAAAAATATGTTTTGATATTTAATTAGTTTCCTAATGGAGACTTCGCCATAATGCGATTGTTTGTAGATAATAATAATAATAGCTACGTTGATTATTTCTGCTACCATTTTTTATGATTTATTTTATAGAAAAAAATAGACCGTTCAAAACAAGTCATGTCAATGCAGTGCATAATCTTCAAAATTTAACATAAATGACATTAAACATTTGTTAGTCACATTTTCTGTTTTTTTCTGACCTACCTTCGTTCAAGAGTACCAGCTCCGTTTTACAATTAAACCATATACTAAGCCAAATGTGTTCGACCATGACACCAAAGTAGTTAGAAATTCTATCAAATGTAAAAAATACTGTTGATAACATTTCGACAATTTAATAATTATGTATGTCGTGTGAAATGATTAATGCTGCCTCTTGGCTTAGTTATGATTTTTTTTATTTTTACAGAGGATTATTCGGTAGTTACAGATCAGACTGGACTTCAAATTAAATTAACTGGACTTATTAATCTTATTGAATTCAAAGATAGTGATATAAAAACGATTTGTTTATGAATCATAGTATTTTAAATTAAGTTCCTGTGTGAAAAAGCCCGAAAAAATAGAGTAAACTATTTTTCCTTGTTTTTGGATTGAACTTTACCTAATGACATTTGATTGAATTTTACCTAATGTTGCATTTATAACCTTTAACGAGCCTGGTGTTAAGTTTTAACAAAAGTTGAAGTTAATGAACAAGTAAAAAATTCGACTAAGTTGGTAGAAAATCTGGTTATTTTACTCAATTTTTGGCAAATTGGAAAAATAAATAAAATGTATTTTTTTAAGCAATTATATTAATTTTATTATATTACTTTCGAACATTTTATGTCATGAGCACAACAAAGCAAAACTGTAACATTGTCCTCGGAAAGAAACAGTTTGGCATATTCTTCAAATATACTACTTTAAGGACTTTGTTCCCGAAAGTAACAAACACAAAATCAACGTTAAAATTAATCGTATTTAGTCCAAAATGTAACAGTTCCTCACTGGACATGCAAGAAGAAAAATACTTCAACCTCTACGAGCGCACCGATGTTAGAAGTCGTACTCTATTTGTGAGATGCAGCCAGAGCGAATCAATTATGCTTGCTCACCAAATGGCGTCTCAGAGACCGAAAATCCTCTATCCCATCCTTCCACAAACTTTCCCTGAATGGCACTATTTATTTCGAGCACTGTCACATGGTTTCTTTTGAAAAGCGAAGAAAGCGGAAAATATGTCCAGTAGAATGGGATGGAACTCTAAACTTGAATTTGATTATCCAACTGGCAGGGTCTGGCAGGAGCCAAGTCAACATCGTTGAAACCTTTAATGTGGTGCTCATTCTCTAAATCGAATTAAATAAATCTATTGTTATTTGGAAGGAAACATAAGTTAAATATTTCTTTAAATTTAAAAGTACTGTAAGAAATATAACTTCAACTTGAACCAGACTTTTTTTTATTTGTATAACATTTTAAATAGTTTGTATGTTTTATTATCTCTCCTTTTCTCTCTCTCAATAGTTTAAGCAAATTACATAATAAGCCGTTTTCTAAAAGTTACAGTGAAAGAAATGTTTAGTTGGAATAAAATTAAAGTGGAAGTGAAGCTGTAGGCTTTGACACCCGCAACTTTATTTTAACTATATTTTATGTTATGATATTTTTTTTTAGTTTTTATAGTTAAAAATTCATTTCTTTTTTTTCTTTAGCATTGCTTTTTTACTGTGTGTTCTGACTTATTGGAAGTAAATCGCACATTTACATGCCTTTTTGTTTATTTATTTTCCGTAAAAGAATATATTTTAAATTTTATTTGTCCTAGTTATTAACATTGCATATTCTTTCACATCACAGCATGATGCATTTTTCATCTTAAATGTACTGAAAATGAAAAAAATATATAAGCAATATATTAAATTTTAAATTATGATTAAAATTAGTTTTTGATAAAAATATAATAGCTTTAAATAATAAAATTCGGAAAATTAAAATTCTTCTGCAACTAAACGTATTGCTTTTCTTAATTTATTACTTTTCTTTGCTCGTTTTACTGGTTAAAAAAACACTAAACGTATCTGTGTTACTTCCAAAATGTCTGTAAGGGGTACATTTTTTTTTCTGATTTATTTTTTAAATGTATTGGTATATTAGTTTTATCAGTGGTATTTATCAGTTTGTTAAGACTTTTTATTTAACTTTGCAGCCCTCTCAGCCCGTAAGACACAGAATGATGTGTAAGAAACTTTGCTATAACTATAATATTTTAATTTAACACATAATAAGACTTTAGACCGGCACGGCGGCGTCCTGGTAAGGCGCAGAACTTGTACTCCCCAGTAACAAGCCTGGCAGTGTCGGTGGATTTTAATGATTCAGAAAATTGTCTGCAGCCAAGTCCTGTGCTTATGCCGCATGTAAAAGCCCCCGAGTAGACATTTGGCTTGGATACTCCCGGTTTAAATGAAATTCCTGGTGAAATTTCACATCAACAGTCTGGGTGCTCGCCCTTTCATGTGAATAAACTGGACGTCGGAATTATCATCCGGAGATGGTACTACACTCAATATGGTGCCACCGAAAGAGTTGGTACGAATCTCTAAAAATGCACTAGGGGATCATTCATAAATGATGTCACGCTTCGAGGGGGGGATGTTCGTGAACTTGTACTCCCCAGTAACAAGCCTGGCAGTGTCGGTGGATTTTAATGATGCAGAAAATTGTCTGCAGCCGTGTCTTGTGCTTATGCCGCATGTAAAAGACCCCGAGTAGACATTTGGCTTGGATACTCCCGGTTTAAATGAAATTCCTAGTGAAATTTCGCATCAACAGTCTGGGTGCTCGCCCTTTCATGTGAATAAACTGGACGTCGGAATTATCATCCGGAGATGGTACTACACTCAATATGGTGCCACCGAAAGAGTTGGTACAAATCTCTAAAAATGCACTAGGGGATCATTTATAAATGATGTCACGCTTCGAGGGGGGGATGTTCGGGAACTTGTACTCCCCAGTAACAAGCCTGGCAGTGTCGGTGGATTTTAATGATTCAGAAAATTGTCTGCAGCCGTGTCGTGTGCTTATGCCGCATGTAAAAGACCCCGAGTAGACATTTGGCTTGGATACTCCCGGTTTAAATGAAATTCCTGGTGAAATTTCACATCAACAGTCTGAGTGCTCGCCCTTTCATGTGAATAAACTGGACGTCGGAATTATCATCCGGAGATGGTACTACACTCAATATGGTGCCACCGAAAGAGTTGGTACGAATCTCTAAAAATGCACTAGGGGATCATTCATAAATGATGTCACGCTTCGAGGGGGGGATGTTCGTGAAAATGTGAGTGTGACAAGGGGAGGGGAGGAGGTAACAAGAAGTGTGACATCCTGCATTATGCAACATAGCGTGACGTGACAAAGGGGGGAGGGAATCCACTGAAGTGTGACATACTGTGACAAATGGGGGAGGGGGGTCAAATATATGGGAAAAAAGCGTGTCATCAATAATGAACCGTTCCTAGAGTTGCAATTTTTAAAAACGAATATATACGCAACCCATTATAAATTTAAAATGCAGAAAAAGTATAGTATTAAGGTTTTAGCAATGTTACGTTTTTGTAAGGATACTTTCTATGTAAAATTGTTTATCAATCAGTTGATAAAATCTTTGTTACACAATGCAAAGCTACCTGTTGAGACACACATCCATCAAATTGATAACTCAGTCGAAAACTACACTTTTTTGTCTCCAGAACTAGATAATTGCAATCTTTTACGCCGGATTTGGATACGGAAATCTAGTAACGGACTCTTTAAATCCATTTATGCTAATCGCCTCTACTTACTTAATGAAGAAAAAAAAGACTCGTGTGTGGAGAAATAAGTTACTAATGTGTATTTAACGATAGAATTATCAATGTGTTATCAATGACCGGGATGAAATTTTTCGCCACCGTAGCACGGTAGTGCTGACTATAGTCCGTGTAATTAGAATCGGCTTGCCAAGGTCACACAACTGTACCTTTTCCCCTTCTGGCCGTCATGGTTTCCATGGTATAAACTTTTCGCCCACGTTGATTTGGCGAACATAAGTATGTTTGTTGTTGAAGCTATAATAATATTAAAAGCAGATTTATTTCTCAATGGCGAAAATGGATTGCGTAGGATAAAGTATTCTAATATTTTGAACCAATCAAAATCTCATTCTAATATTTTAATGTGTTTCAGAAACTATTGTATACCTAACTTATTGTATTTCATATTTTGTAAATGTTAAAATCTTACCTAAACATTCCATATTTAAATTATAAAAAAATTGATTGCATTTATTTAGTATCAAAAATAAATAAATGGAATAAACTCTCTCTTAGTAATGATAGTAATGATTAAACTTTGTGCAAAGTAATAGAAATAAAATTTCACGTTAAATTAAAGCACAAATGAGCATTAAAACGCAGACATATGTTTCGGGATTGCTTGGAATCCCTTTTTCAATGCGACAGGGAGCTTCTAGATGCAAAACATCCAAATGAAGCAGTCAGAACAACAAAAACAAAGCTTATATAGCCTAAGAATTAACTGTAAACCAATGAGAATAAAGGCAGTGTGAAGTGGAAGTAGAAGTAGGAAGAAAGGCACCAATAAAGGCACCACTGCATTCGTTTGTTGCTCTTATTAATGCCTTTCCTACTACTTCTACTTCCACTTCACACTGCCTTTATTCTCATTGGTTTACAGTTAATTCTTAGGCTATATAAGCTTTGTTTTTGTTGTTCTGTCTGCTTCATTTGGATGTTTTGCATCTAGAAGCTCCCTGTCGCATTGAAAAAGGGATTCCAAGCAATCCCGAAACATATGTCTGCGTTTTAATGCTCATTTGTGCTTTAATTTAACGTGAAATTTTATTTCTAAACTCTCTCTTGTTATTTTTTCTCAATTATTCTGATATTTTGAATCGGTGTGTTGTAATGGAATTGCCTTAACTGAAGTACACAAAGAAAAACTCTGGCGATGTTATCTTTATCGCAGTTCCCATGGGGACGACGCAGGAAACGCGTCCTTGACGCGCCGATTCTAATTACATAAGTTAAAGGAGGGTAAGAGTACGCACCTAGTGGATTGTTCGTTATAAAAATGAGAATTGAAAAGTGAGAACCTTGAAAATTGACTGAATCATAGTTTATTATCTTAGAAACTTAGGTACACAAAATAAAAGTTTTATCTTAAAAAAGTATATGAAAGAAAGCAAGAGGAAAAAAATGCAAATGCGTACTCTTACCCGACCTGGTGGATAAGAGTACGCATTCAGAAAATTTAGCAGTAGTCACATACAAATGCTCCAGGGCCTTCGTAACTGGAACATTCATCATGCCACCACTCCTTACATAATCCATACTGGATCCAATCTTCATCATATGATTGTTCGCAGCCTGGGCATATTGTCGCCTCATTGTTTGCTGAACTTGTTAAGGGAACTGTGTTGTCGATACAATGCAGAACAAGTTTTTTCTTTGCTTTCACGGTTTTTCCTTTTTCAGTTTTGGCCTCATTTTTACTTTTCATAGCAGCTCCATTAGCCTTTGCTTCTTCTAATTCTCTCTTTCTCTCTACCTTTTCCTTTTGTGCGTACTCTTACCTGCCGATGTATTGCTCTTTAAAATCGTTCATGGATGGCTGTAGCATTCACAATAGTAAAATTATGAAATGCCCAACTTGTTCGAAAGGGAACAAAGCTCATAATGACATCTACTTAAAAAGCAAGCATCAATCCTTTATTGAAAAAAAATTAATATTTCTTGACAGAAAAATTACATGCCAACATGCAGAACTCATATTTTACCTGATAAATAAACGACAGCAAGGATTAAAATAACAATGGCGGTCTCTTGAGCCAGCTGAAAACAAACGTGTTGAGTTGATCACACTTGCTTCTGTTTGCAGTGTTGATAACAGGGAAAAAAGTCAATGCGTACTCTTAACCGACTTCGTACTCTTACCCTCCTTTCCCTTATACTATAGCGACAGTTCGGTTGTTCTGACTATTCCTCGGCTAGACATAGCGCACCAAACAGACACGCAGTGTGTGCAGCAATGTCCAAATAAAGGTTTACTGACCTTTAAACCGTCAATTTTGCTTATAAAAGTAGCTAACAGTCAAAAGGAAAATGCGTGACTCTACTAAACCGCAATGGAAGATAAACGCAATACTTGAACATGCCCAGTTGAAATTTGATAGTTACAACATGGCGTGATGGTTGATTCAGGCGCGAAGTTTGAACACTTCATGGTCAGTAATTTTCAAAATATATTTTTTTTTCTTTTATTGTTTACCAGACCGCTAATTTCTTGTCATTCAGTATTGTGTAGTACTTAAATATTGGACTAACGCTTTGTAAACTGGAATTATTTTCAACTTTCTTAAATTTCAAAATAATACTTATCTCTGAGTATTCCAAATTGGACAATATATGAATTAAATCTAAATTCGATTTTAAATACATTTATTACATGTAGGTAAACTTAATGCTTCCTTATTAAAAACAATGTGTAATAAGAATGAGAAAATTTACCCAGTTATTTTTTAAAAATAATGTTGACTTAAAAATGAGCAAGCGCCGTTCTTAAATTTAAGTATCGACACTTATTCAAAAATTGTGGTTAAGAAACGGCGAGTATTAAATGCAATAATTGAAAAAATTATAGAGCTACTTTACCTTCATAATTAGTACAGGGCCTTTCTTAACGAATAGTCTGTTCGTCTCTTCAGAGCAGGAGTACAAGATGAATAATTCATTGGATTCGGGTCAGATGCAGTAAAACAAGAGAACAGAATAGATGAGTGGATAATTTAAGCTCTTCTGTATTGGGATACAAATGAAATTTAAGACGGATGTTCTTTTGGAAGCTATAAAATCTTCATTTTCCCCCTCTGTTCAATATTCTCCTGGAATAGTGGTAGACCGTTGGTTTACAAACAAGTTTCTTTATTTCTTTCTTTTTTTTTCGTTTTTCGTGGTCTGAAAAATTACATCGTACCGCATTATTTTTGATGGAAGGGTTACATACAAAATAAGAGCACAGTTTTTCAAATCTAAATCTATTTGACTTGGAGCTATTCCGACAACTAAATGTTCTTGAAAATAAGCCATTTTATTCTAATAATAAGAATTCCGATTTAAATGTTCAATAGCACTTTCTTTGAAAACTACATGTAACTAATACAGACGTTCATTTAATGTATCAGCCTGATAGTGACAAGAGCAATTCATCAAAACTGAAAGACGTATCTAAAACTCAAACATAAACATTTAACTGATGCAAGTTATTAAACTTTGAGTTCATGACTCATTACATATCTTTTGGAGGATGACTGATGGCGTTGAATTATTTTAAACATAAATTACAACATCATATATTTAGAAGGGTATGCACTGAAACGCAATCTTGTGATCCTTTTGAAAAAAAAAATATAAAATGTATGTAGTATTGAAACCTTGCATCCTCATTTACATAAATGGGCATTAATATGTTTCATACAAATCTGATTAGATTTTTAAAGACTTCCATTTGGGAGGGCAATACTTCTGGAACAATTATACTGTTTTAAAAGTTCTTAAAAATTTTCATCATCTCTATGTTCATTGTATTACTGTTCAAAGAACTTTTATTACTTTTCATGAAAATTTTAAATTTGGAAATTCATTTGGGATTACGTTAAATAATAAAACTAAGTTGAACGAATTACGGATGTAGAAAGATGGAGACAAAACTTTTATCGCCGTCACTTTCGATGTAAAACAAGAAATACTCTTATTAATTTAATTCTACTTCAAAAGTTAAACGATAAATTCAGTAAAAAACTAATCATAATCACGTATGTTGAATTATTATTTCAATTTATATGACAACGTTAGAATATCATGCATGTTTATTTAAGTACCAAGAAAATATTTTAATGCATTATTTTCGATTGACATGTTGTAGACAAAAAGCAGTTTTTCATTAATATCACGTTGTATCTAAACATAAATATGCTTATACTAATGTAATAAAAAACATAATTTAGAAATATAAGAGAAAATTTTGTATCAGTGCTTAAGATAACGCCGTGACAGTGGTTCATTGACGTTTTTAAGTTGAGTTGCTTTTTCAGAATTCATGTTTTCATATTTCGCCCTTTCCAAAGTCCAAGGGTTACTAAACACAAGTAGCAAGATAAAAAGTAAATAAAATCTTAATGAAGTTATTACTAAAATTTTGCGGAAGTCCTGTAAGCAATTTGTGGCTGCGAAACGGTGCCGTGAAGGACAGCTTGGGGATCCCTTTCACACTGTCTACGAGAACATGGATTTTGCCTTAACAGCAATATATGTAACGTAATACGCTAGGAAAATATCTAAAAATGCAGCTTCCGGTTACGATGACCTATTTTTGGAAAATTTCGCACAATTGGTAATATGCCGTTAATATATAAATATATATATATATATGCATGAAGTGCAATGCTTTTGAGGAAAAAGAACAATTGCGAATAGCAATGTGTTGTAAAACGTTTTAGGTACATATGTCACGCTGTAGATAACTTAAATCGTTGGTTCTTCACAGAATATTTTAATTGCTTTGGTGACTGTCTAAGTCTGTTGCAAATTTATAAATTCCTTAAAATGCCCAATTAAGTTTTATCATGATAGGTAATGTATTTAGAATTTACTTTAAAACATATATTGCGGTAGTGTTAAATACTTTAATTATTTTAATAGAGCGGAATTAAGATACATAAGCATTAAATTCATTTTGTGTAAAAAAAATTAGTTTTAAAACAAGGTATACACAAATAGTTGTGTTGATTAAATGATTTCCTGAACAAGCAACCCACAAAAACTGTCAAGATCCATTGCCTATTTCTAATCTTATAACATTTACACCTCTTTTTCACAGCATCCTAAATTTGCAACATTTGCGAGATAATTGCACATAATCAATATACTAAAAGTGAACCTCGGATACTCAATCGATCTATTTTACAACAATCTATTACAACAACTAAATTACAGTGTATTTTATAATCAATTATATTTATATAAGTACTCTTAGATTAACTATAAAATATATACATAAATATATTATCCAATTAAAATCCCCGGTTGTTACCAGCAATAATATTCAACTTATATGATGAACAGGAGAATAAGCTATTAATCGTTTAATAATAATGTGATCAAACGAACAAATTACCCTAACAACTAAGCCTTGTAGTTTTTATAGACAAATAGATTGTCGTCGAAGATAAATAATTCGAAAGTGAACAGCGAATGTTTGGTTCACAAACGGGTTGGATCATTTCTCGAAATTTCAGGAAATTAAACAGTCTACACAAAAAATGTAGTTTTAAACGTAATCATGAAAGCATTTAAATAAACTGGCATGCACGAATTTCAATTATATGTAATCTCTCATTTTTAAATAAAGGTTTCAGTATTAATTTAACATAACAGCTTTGTGACTACCAACTTCTGGTGAGAGTAGGGGATATTTTAACACAAAATTAAAAAAATAAACGAAGAGGCGGATTGAAAATGTCTTTTGCATTGCACATCGTTAAGCCTTAACGATCCAGTAATGTCCTTGCGGGTAATTACCTTCGCCTATTATTAAATACAAATGCTCATTAAACAGCATGTCTGCATATTGTTTCGTAAAATGTTTCCATTAGACGGATTTTTTTCTCAAAGAATTTTGCATTACGTTACAATTATTTGAGACAGATTCCAGTTAAACAGGACGGAATTAAGATGAAAAGCAGATCATTTAGCCCTTGATGTAAACCAATAAATGCATGAAAAAAAATCTACCAAAACAGTTTTATGTATTTTAACTAAAAGCTTAGTATTTTAAGTCTATATTCTTATTATTATTTTGTCTTGTTGAGTATATTGACTGTGTGATTTGTATATGCTTGTTCTGAAGCGTTAAACTAATGGAAAGTAATAATAACAACAATACATTTTAAGAGACAAAAACCAACATTTTCTTGTTGCGATAATAAATAAAACGGTTAAATAAACTCTAGCTAAACTATAAGAAAAATGATGAAAAACAAGGAATGGTAGTATAAGAAAGCGACTTTGGGTACCAATGTTTCAGCTTGTTATAATTAGAATAGTTGTTAAATACTAATGAGTGAAATATTACTCTAAAAGCACACTCAATATTGTAAAAATGTCCAAAATACGGTAACTACCTTCGAGTCCCGATATTCCGAACACCGCTATTTCGAATAAAAAACACCGATTTTTTTAAACTTGAAAACAGGGGAAATTGAAAAGACGTTCACAGAGAAAAACGAAGATTTATTGCTATACACAAAAGTTAAGAGACATTTGTAAAAGCCTTCACTTGGTGAAAATCCTAAAACTGAATTTGAGTGAAAACTGGTTACTTATAGTTAGGCTTGCCATATTTTTGGTTAGTGAAACCGAGGGGGGATTTTTAAAAAAATTAAAAGAAAAATGGTGAGTTTTAAGCCTCAAGTACTCGCAAAAAACGGGAGTAGGGAATCTGAAACCCTAAATTGTTAGTCTTCACACCTCTTAAAAGTAAAAAAGGAATTTTTGCTACTTAATTTACTTAGAAAGATTTTCTTTCCCTTTTTAATGAGAATTTTTTCTAGTCTACCATCTAGAAAGAAGTGCTAATAAAATAAAGTTTAAAATACTTAATAAAATTGTTTAGTTGAACAATTAATAACTAAATCTTTCTTTATATTTTTGGTTAGTGAAACCGAGGGGGGATTTTTAAAAAAATTAAAAGAAAAATGGTGAGTTTTAAGCCTCAAGTACTCGCAAAAAAACGGGAGTGGGGAATCTGGAACCCTAAATTGTTAGTCTTCACACCTCTTAAAAGAAAAAAAAGGAATTTTTGCTACTTAATTTACTTAGAAAGATTTTCTTTTCCTTTTTAATGAGAATTTTTTCTAGTCTACCATCTAGAAAGAAGTGCTAATAAAATAAAGTTTAAAATACTTATTAATTGTTCAACTAAACAATTTTATTAACTAAATCTTTCTTTTTCAAATTACAACTTTTTGTCTAAATACAAAAACCATTAAAAAAAAAATTCTCAAACTAAAAAAGCAATTAATAAGTAACAATGTTATTTGTTTTCAATCCACTTATATTTCTGGCTTGAATGTACTTTTTTCATGATGTCTTTGTTAAGTTTGACTTTTCATAAAAGTCAGCGCAAAGGAAACGCCAAAGTTTATTTTACATACAATCAATGCTCTTGCAGTGGACTCCCTCATTAATTCTCTGTCATCTTAAAGATTCTTAATGTCTTCATAAAAGATTTTTAAAAACATAAATTCATTACTTTTTACATCTTACAGCCGTTTCCGGGACATTGATAAAACTGGGCGGGACACCGGGACAAGAGCAAAATACCGGGACTGTCCCGGTCAAACCGGGACGCATGGCAAGCCTACTTATAGTGTATGTCGGCACCTTTTATACGGTACTGTAAATTCATTTATCCCCGCTTCTAAACACAAAAATTTACAAATTTACAAGCATGTATAAAATTAAGCAGCATTTATGACTGGGATTTTTCCCAAACGTATTGTATCAAACCATGTTCCATGAGATGCTTAAGACACATATTGCTAAAGCACAATTGTCTATATATTTACGAAATCAATTCCTATAAGCTAATCTTCTAATTAATTTATTATTGTTTTTGATTATAAATAATAACCCATTTGTCATTGTCCACATTGTTTTTAGTTATAATATAAATCTGAATACTTTTTCCTAAAAAGGTTATAAATATAGTATTTTTGAGCACTCGTTTATTCTTATACAAGAATGTAGATAAATTCAATTCCCAAAAAGGAAATGTGAACTCGCGAGTTGATCGCACATCATTTATTTGCATTATAAATTTCTATATTTCAGACAGCGTTTTTCCGGTCCTTGTATGCCATAAGAAAAAAGCTGCAAAGATATCCAGGAAGGAATTCTTCATATTCACTACATTTACCTTTAGTGGTAGCTTCCTACAAATACACTAAGAACGGAGGATGAATTATGCATGTCTTGCGCATACTGGCGTCATTATATCATTTCCCTTTTGCATCTGATACTTATTTCTCGCACTTTGAAAGTAAGATTGATTTAGAAGAAAAGCAAAACTACGCTTTGTTGTTATGATTTAGTGCTTTTTATTTAACAAAAGGAATGCAGGATTAGAGAACAGACTTTCAGACGTGATATCAGGGAAATTGAGTTTCAGAGTATTCGTTTGTTTTCTTGTTTTGTCTAAGACTGATAATAATGTACTTTTGCTACTATGAAGGCCAAGTAGCAAAAATGCTTTATTCCGATGCACATTTTCTTTAAATCTTCATCAACTAAGTTATAAAGATACCATATTGCTAGAACCTCTTCATGAGTTAAGGGAAACAGTCGATGTGTGTTTACAAAAACCATATTCTTGTCAGCAAACTACTAATAAATTAGTCAGTTCAATATAATACGGTAATATTACTATTCACAAAATAATTAATATTTCATGATATTGTGGCACCAACTGTTATGATATTGCAAACCCATTTAATGTCTTTGAAACTCTTGTACACGAAAAATTAATAGCCTAATTAACATAAATAGTGTAATCTATGTACTGGTATTATATATTTTTAGTTTTATTTTGATCACTGTTTCTTCAGTATTGTGTATGTTTTCATTACTCAGTACAAGTTAGAGAGACAATTTCCTCTGACCGTGTGATGGATATTTTCACTGAAGGTGTAATAGGGTGCACTCATAAACATAACTGTCATCAGACAAATGATTACAAAACATAAAACGTATCATAATAAAAGCTGTTAACTTGATTGCCAGGAAAAAATTGCATAATTTTTTATAACTAATATCAGTTTTTAAGAGATGCCCTGCAAAATAAGCTTTAGAATCTGGCTTCTTATCTAATTTTAAGCTTCGATCACACCTCTCTGTATCTGTGTCAGAAATGTGCGGGCTGAAGGTTGTTGGAAAGAATAAGGACACTAAGGCCATTATTTTATGATACGTTTTAGAACAGGGGAATTTAGAGTCCGGTTTTCATTTTAAGACCTATATATGTTAATTTACTGTCATTTTAAAAAAAAAAGATTTATTATTTTAACCTGGAGGCTTAGTCTCTGCCCATACGTAAACTTGCGTACGTAAATCATGACGTCAGCGCACGGATGCATTTTTACGGTCGCTAGTAACGTATCTTGATTTAAGTACTTTGAAAGACATAGTAGTCTCTGCCCATTTTTCCGTACGTACGAAAGCGTTTGATGATTTTACGAATGTGCGGTATGTAATAAGCCCTGCCTTCAATCCGATATGTGTTAGCCAATGAAACATTCGATTCATCATCGAAATTTTATCGCTATCGTTGCGTTGGCTTGGCAACGCAAGAAACATTTTTCTCGATTGCACCGTGCGCGTTTTTTATCTGCTAAATAACAGAACATGTATTTAAGGATAAATATTTTTTCTTTCTCTCGTGTTGTGTATTATTTTAGTTAGTTTTAAAAATTATTCTACCTGTTTTTTCTTTGTAAAATGAGATTCTTCCTATATAATAATAATTTAACTTTGTTCAAGTATACAGTAACAAAAATAATTTCACGTTAAGAAAGCACAAATAAGCATTAAAATGCAGACATATGTTTCGGGATTGCTTGGAATCCCTTTTTCAATGCGACAGGGAGCTTCTGGATGCAAAACACAAAACATTTGTCTGCATTTTAATGCTTATTTGTGCTTTCTTAATGTGAAATTATTTTTATTATTCTTTCTATAGTTAATATTTCTACATTTTGTTCTAAAGTGACAATTGTAATGCGTTTTATTCAGTTGCTTAGAGCCCAACATCTCCGGATCTAGGGGAGGGGGCAAGCCGGGCTATCTATGCCCGGGTGGCAAAATAAACTGTCAGAAACTCTAAAAAGGGCTCCTTGGGAAGGCAGCTTCAGGGGGCAAAAATTTTGTAATGTCAAAATTAAAAAAGCCAAGGTTTTCCCCATCTTGTAGTAGCGAAATATAAATCATGCCATGCTCAAACAACACAATAGTTTTTCTTTTACAAACTTTCAAAGCACCCTTTGGGAAGGCGGGGTGGGGGGGAGCTTGTGATAGAGAAATATAGATCATGCCATTCTAAAACAAGTTTTTCTTTAACGAATTTTCAGAGGGGGGGGGGGGATTATACGTATCATTTAAGGAGGCAGAGCCAGAGCTTTTCGATATGGGCGTTAGTAAGGAGGGGAAGTCTTTTTCCCTGGATAAAAAAAAGTGCTAATTTTGTTCTGTATTTTTTTAAGTAAAAGCGTTTAAATTTTTTTAAAAATTTCCCTCCGATACTTTTGCAGTCCCAAATGCACCAGTCTGCATATAGTTATAGAAAATTTTCCCAGGGGAGAATTTTGGTCCCCCCCCCCCCACGGTTATTCTTGCAATCTAAAATGCAACATTTTGCATAAATTTTTCCGGGGGGGGGGGATTTGTCTCCCCAGGACCCCCTTCAATTGTCAGAATTTCATATCTCCCGCTAAAGGGGAACCCTTCATGCAGCCAGCTCCTGCGACAGGCAGAGGCAGTTTTAGGGAGCGGTAAATTTTGCATTGTCAAAATTTTAAAGTCAATGGTTTTTCCCCTTTTAGCGGCAAAATATAAATCAGGCTATGGTTAAACAATACAATATGCGTCTGCATAGGTCTCAAAATGCACAAGTTTGGATATAGTTTTTAACATTTTACCAGGGGAGAATGAATCCCCCTGAACCTCCTTCAACTGTCGGAATTTTATATCTCCAGTTAAAAAAGGCCCCTTCATATGTCTTTCCCCCGCAATGTTGAGCTGAAAGGGCCATGCCATGGAAACATTAACGAACGTTTCATGAGTTTATCAGTTCCCCCCCCCCCCCAGGTGAAAAATCCTGAAAAAAAATAGCCAGCGCATAAAAGTTTATGAAATATGGACAATAGTTGGATGGGGGGGGGGGCATTTTTTAAGTTTTGCCCCACCACAGAATAACTCCAAGATTCGGTACTGGAGCCGAACTATTACTCGATGAAGGTAAGCCAAATTAAACTGAGAAAGTGCTATAATTGTTACTAGTTTCTCATAATATCTAAATGATATGCAAGTTCAAGTTTCTGTTCTGATTTCATGGTTTGAACATCTGTAAGTTTTTGAAGACAATTTCCATAATCTCTTTTATAACTACAAGGATGAAATTGTGTTTAAATATGAAAAAAGCAGAAATGACATTTTTAAATTAATACTGCATGAAGTAAAACTTCGTGCTATTCTCATTGAGAACTGTATTGTTTATAAGTCAAGAAGCGACACATCAAATGCTGTTTTTTTTAATCTTGCATTTCGGATTTGCTGACAAAGGTCTACTCCCAACCACTTTAGTTAATCGAGGTTTTATGGTAGATACACATTTAAAGCTTCAAGAATTTAATTATAAAAAAAGCTAATAAAACCAATAACAATCTGCTATTCCACACATGAAAATACAATAACTCTTTTGAAGTTTAGAATGTTTCACTAGAAACACATTAATAAGACATGAAACACTTATCAAGTAGAAAAGAAGATTTATTTTTCAATTTTTAAAACAGGGAGTTATGTAACATTCAAGAAGCAGAGAGATTGGAACGTAATGAGAGAAAACTATTTCGAGAACCACAAAACATCTTCGAATTATCTGATGAAAGATTTATTAAAATGGTTAGGTTATATTGAAAGAATTAGTTATCAACATCACAGAAGAACTGAAACATTGCTTTCCCTCTGCAGGAAATTATGAGACATTTAAAATTTGGCATAAGTGACAATATTTTATAAGTGTTAGCAGTTATATACAGGGTCCTATTAACTAAAAGTATATAATATTTAAAAATATATATAAATAATAATTAAATTTGAAAATAATCGAGAAAAAACAATAAATTTGAAAATAATTAAAATATAATAAATATGTCCAATCAAGTTTACAATTAATAAAAATCCGGAAGTTATTTTGTCCCTGATGCTCTTTTCAACATTATCCAAAGCTGAATTTGAAGAAAGACTAAGGTGATGAATCAGCACCATTCTACACAGGATCTTATAGAAGAGTGGCAACTGTTATAACAGAACTTCTAGGTGCCAATAGCAGGATATGCATGAGTGAGGAGCTAAGGTTCCAGAGGGTAACCACTATCACCTATAACAAAATAATGCCAATTTTAAAATGGATGAAGTATTAGAAATCATAAGCACACTATGTAATACAAAAAATCACACAACACTAACTTGAAGCTCAATTTTCAACTTTAATGCAATACAAATCAGTTTATTTAAAATTTAAAAAAAAAAGAAGGTAGAATTGATGCAGGAAGTAAATTAATAGCAAGGCCCAGTGGTTGTGTGGTAACCTTCCGTGCTACCATGCCACAGAACCGTGGTTTGATAAAATGAGGACCAAGCATGCTTTGGAACTAACACTGGGGAATCCGCGTCAGGCCGACCACTAGACCGGAACATCTGCTTCTGCAACCTTTGGCCCTCAGCCTCGAAAGCTGGGATGGGCACAGAAGGACCATGGCCCGCATTGGGCTTTCCCACCACAAAGTTAGTTAAAATTAATAGCAACGAACATTTTAACCTGTGCATGAAAATATGACATTCAAACACAATAGGCATGCAATTCAAGTAAACTTTGTTAAAACTAATGTATATATGTTAAGCTGAAAAGCAGAATGAAGATTTCCCTCCAATTATTTTTCTCAATGTATGCCTCTTAGGAACCATGCATTGAACAATTTGTGTTTAAATTATTGCATTAATGAAGTAATATTATAATAAATAAAAATTAAATAATTTTTTAGTAATTACTAAACACAATACCCACTTTTTAGTTTTGAATCATATTTTAAACCGAGAGTCACCAATGACTGATGTGGAAATCAATGTGTTTTACTTATAATTTGTTTATTTTGCATTTCATTCATTTAAATACTAACCAGAAATTTCCAACTCCTTGGTTCCCTTGAGTACTTAAATGCTCCTGCAGCATACAGTACTTCCAAATAAAATTAGCCGAGTGTATAACACAGTCATCCACAACCTATGCAATATCATAAGAAAAAAAAATCAGATATGCTATACATATATACCCATACACGCACATGCATAACTATATATGATATGGATATTTAATTATAACATCAGTAATTAACAGGTCTTAAAATAAGTTATAATTAATAAATATTCAATTAGGCAATGGTTCTCAACGTGGGCGGTACCACCCTCTGGTGGGCGGTCAGGGGATACTGAGGTGTGGTGAATATGTTTTGGGCGGTAGGGGGCGATGAGCATGTTTTGAGCTTTTGATGAGACGGATTCAGTTTTATGCCGAATCTTGAGAAAAGAAAGAAATAGAAATCATGCAAGAGGGAACTTACAACCTTCACCTTACTAAAAATGTTGAACCTGGCCCTGAACCAATTATCTCGACAATCGCACTGACATAGGCATTCACAAATGTTTTTTTAAATGCTATGTTTTAAAAGCTTTATCTTATTAACCACATTCGGTGCAAAGAAAATTGTGAAAACCTTTGGCCCCTTATCAACTCCCCCCCCCCCCTCTGAAATTACAGGCTTTTCCAAAGGGGGCGTTGAAAACTTCTTCATTCCTTAAGGGGGCGGCGGCATTGAAAAGGTTGAGAATCACCGAGAGCAACAGCTTTTGAATCTTAAATTTATGTTTGATACATATACATATACCTAATATTTTGGAGTTTAATTTTATACATATATATCAAATTCTTAAAAATTCAAAAAGTAATATTAATTTCTGGTACAACTAATATGTATCGAGATCTATGGCAATACAGTAAAAGACCAAAGATTTTTTCTTTAGCAGGAATAAAACGTGAGCATATGGAGAGGAAGGCTGTTAATACATGGTCCCTTAATGGAGGGAAGTTAGAAAAATATAATGGGAAATGCTTCTGCTCAGCCAAATATTGGTGGGTTGGAGAGAGTTCTCTATAATATACAAATATCTTTACACAGAGACAGTTGACTTGAGTTAATCCAAGATCCTTAAAATTTTGAGACTGTAAAAAATGAGTAGTCAACCTTTCAAAAACTTATGTATAACATGAAATTGAAGTTGATCAACACAAAATTCTATCAGGTGGATCAACGAGAAATATAATTTACTCCTTTCAAGGAAAATACATGTCATATTTTTGCAATTTGTTATATTACATTTGTTATAGCAAGAATTTTCTTTTAAAAAAAGAGATTCGTTTTTTAAACATAAGCATTTACTATTCAAAGAAGTTTAGCATATACATAATAATACAAGTAATTGCAGCACTTAATTAAATTTCAGGACATTGTATTATTCTATTTTACCAACAAAATAAACGTTAAAATACGCACTGTGACAAAACTAGTCCTTATGTTTAATATTTAAAGTAAAACAAGCATATTATTATTAAGTATTAAGTGGCTGATAGAAGTTGTTCTCGAATAATGTATCTATACGAAATAGAGCAATTTTCACGAGTCCAAGGTAAAACAGACTCTTTAACACTTATATAACAAAATATATTGTATGCAAATAATGAAAAGTAATAACGTTTCGTTAGCAGAATAATAAAAGTTGTACTTACTCGTAAACGAGCTGGCATTCCTCCAGACGGAAAGCAATGTAATGATGTTGATATTTCAATAAGTAAATCTTTCTTCAATTCAATCAAAGGGAGTTGTATGATCACGAAATACTATTCTTTTACGTTAAAATCTCTATATTTCTGTTGATTGTTGAATAGTAAAGCAACGCGACGAGCACGGCAGCCATCTTGTTTTGAGATACGTAAACGGCGTTTACGCCAGGAAGTTGTGGCGGAAAAATAACCGTATGTTTACATTTCAGCGTACGTACTTTGCGTCCGGAAAAATGGGCAGAGACTAGCGCATTTTGCTGCTGACGTCAAAATGACGTCACGGACGGGTTTTGCATGCGGAATATTTTTACGTATTGGACAGAGACTAAGAGCCCTGGTTTTAAAATGGATTTTTAGTAATTCTTTAAGAGTGAGATATCTCATTTTCTTTTTATTTAAGCAAAACAGAGAGAAATACTTCCCTGTTGTTAATTTATTGTTACCATTCACAAAATAATTAATATTTCATGATCTTGGGGCACCAACTGTTATGATATTGCAAACCCATTTAATGTCTTGAAATTCTTGTACACCAAAAATTAATAGGCTAATGGTTTACAGGTAATTGAAAAATTTGGCCTTCCATGGTAAATTGGAATTATATATTTTACAAAAATTAAAATTTTCATTAGGAAATTAATTTTAAGCGCAGCGAATCTTAGGGTGGTACTTCTTGAAAAGCCAAACTTCTTGAAAAGCCAAACCCAAAACAGGTTGTGCAGCTCAAAATGCAAATGAGTCACTAAATCAATGCTATAGTACTACAATCTTCGACCTCTAATACACACTATTATATTTGAATTAGTATTGGAACATTAAGGAATAAAAGAACGATATATCTATCAATTCCGAGTTAAGTCACAGAGTTGCTGTAAAATGTAAAATAAGTAAACATATAAGTAAAATAAAAAATGAAATCCATCTTTTCTTTTTAAATTCTTCCTGATTGCCATAAAGATGTGAGGGTTAATTGAGGCGGGAATTGACGGGATAACTTCAGCTTGACAAAACAGTTTTTCTTAGACAGAATCTTAGAAGAAAGTGCGGAGTGTTCAAGAGCGGATGGGGTTGGGGTAACGTTTAAAAAATAATAGTAATATTTTAATTTTTGATTTTGACGATATGAAAGATCTAGCAATAGAAAACTGGGTAGTACAGGTAAATCAAAGTTTTTAGTACTATCAAGAAACAACGAATATTTTATGAATTAACATAAGTTTTTATAAATTGTTGAATTTTGGTCTCAAATTAAGGATCATTTTCAAATGATAATTTTTAACTAAATGGTTAAATACTTCATGTTTTATTAATGTACCTAAATTGTGATTTATTTGGTGAAAACGTCAAATATTTTTAACGTATGTCATCCCAAACTTTTTTGTTTAGAAGATCTAGTTCATAAGAAATTAATTTGAATGAAGTACATCTGATAAGAAATTTGAGGGGAAATTTGAATTTTGGCTTTCCGAATTATAAGCCTTCATTTTTAAGATGTTTCACATTTCAGAAATGCTCTTTGACGTTTATAATATAGTAAATACATTAAAAAGTAAACGCCGTAAAAAATAAATAATAGTAAAATGATAAACCTTCTTATTAATAGTTTAGTAATGGAAATTTAGAACAGAAAATTCAAAAAGTAAAAAGTCTATATCATTTGTATGATTCCAAATATATTCCAATATTTTTTTAAAAATGGAATTATAAAACTATGTCTTATTATAATAATAAAATTACACGTTAATTTAAAGCACAAATGAGCAATAAAATGAAGACATATGTTTCGGCATTGCTTGGAATCCCTTTTTCAATGCGACAAGGAGCTTCTAGATGCAAAACATCCAAATGAAGGGATGTGATGATTTGTGAGATGATTTGGCTTCATTTGGATGTTTTGCATCTAGAAGCTCCTTGTCGCATTGAAAAAGGGATTCCAAGCAATCCCGAAACATATGTCTGCATTTTATTGCTCATTTGTGCTTTAAATTAACGTGTAATTTTATTATTATTGTTTACTTGCACAAAGTTAAATTATTTTTATGTCTTATTACTTGATATTTCCGCATGGACCAATATATATATATAAAGCGAATAAATCTAGCTTAGAAAAATAAACCATATACGATCAAAGTACGATTTTTAGTATTTTATCCTTCCATTCTTATTTGAAAATATACAAAAAAAATATTATGAGAAACTATTTAACGCAACTATTTTTGCATAACACTTTAAAGAAAGTCCCAGAATCTCACTCCTCTAGATATTCTAAAATTGGTAACATTTAAACCACAAGGGGATCTTCTCTTGTAGCGCATTTTATCCCAACAAAAATCTCTTTTGGAGAGGTTGGAAATTACCTGTCACTGAAGAATGGTAAAGTATGTGTAGTTGGAAACTCTGATGGTCTCAGGCGAAATATAAAAGAATGCACAAAAGAGATATTTCTCAGTGAAATTCAAATAGTCAATATGCTGGCTTTTCCGATGGCTCTCTGTTGGTGCTTCGGAAATGTACCTGAGAATGCATTTCAGTCTTGTAAGGAAAATGCCTTTTAGGAATCGGAAGAGTGTTTATAATATATTTTCGTTACATTTCCCGTTTGCAACCGAAAACAGCATTATGTGTAATTTTATGATACGGGTATAATGTTTATTTTTAGATTAAATATATTTTTATAAATACTACAATATTTTAAAAATGCATATTTTTTTTTTTAATAAACGATGTGAAGGTATGAGTTATTGTAATAGGAAAATAGGTGATTTTTTTTATTTGGTGAATACAAATTTAAATGTGACGACCAGCAATAGGCTCAGGGCCCAGCTAGGCTGGTTATAGTCAATTTAGCAGTCCCCAATGAACATAAAGAGCTTCCTTAAAAAATTTTGTCATACTGAAAATAACAGTTTCTTTCGTTAAACCATTCCAACTACCTACAACCCTATTGAAGTAGTAACCCTATTGAAATGTTTCTTAATTTCAAGATCATCCTGAGCTTTGAAAAGATCTAAGTCAAGTCTAAATATAACTTTCATAAAAATATTTCTGGATCAAATAATTTCCCCAATTTTATTATAAATACTTTCATGTTCCAAAGATTGAAATAACTGCAATGAAGACACACACGCGCACTAATATTACATAATTCGCACTGATTGTATTACATAATTCCTCAATCTGATTTTTCGTGTGGCGTATTTGTAAAATGATGGTTTAACCACTTGAAGCACGAGTTTTTTCCCCGGAAAAACTGGTAAAAAATTAGTTTTTTTTTTTTTGGTAAAAAATGAGTTTTTTTAATCGGAAAAATTGGTAAAAAATGAGTTTTTTTTTCGGAAAAACTGGTAAAAAATGATAGGTGGTTTTTTTTTTTTTGGAAAAACTGGTAAAAAATGATAGTTCTTTTTTTCTTAAAAACTGGTAGAAAATTATAGTTTTTTTTTTTTGTCAGAAAACAAATATATATGTAGAGTATAAATTGTTTTTGGCAATTTCGGTTCGGTGGGTGGATTAAAAATTATATTAAAAGAATTATACAAACAAAAGTGCAAACGGATCTCAGACCGGCATTAGAAATAAAATAACGCGAGACACATGATCGCCCGTGTCAGACACGGGTATGTGCAAAGTTGCTGGTAACTTTCGCCTGTGTCGGACACGAGAAAATGCGTTAAGGGGTTAAAGTGTTTAGTTTACAAGTTTAGAGTTAATTTAGAAAGCTTCTTTTCATTTTTCCTTACTTTAGATGTGGGTTAATTAAACTGCTTCCTTGATAGTGTATTAACCCCTTCCCTCTCGTTCCCAAGCTGAGGTTTCGTTTTCTACTTATCGCTCCGTGACATCTTCAGGCTGGAATGTTTAAAATTTCAAAACAAGAACAAATAAAAAATTAAAAATGATTATATATATTGTTCATACACTTATTTTTATATAATTTTCAGGAATAAAAAAATCGGCACTTTTATGACCGTTTTCTTGAAAATTACCCGACCGTTAAGGGGTTAAGGCACACTTATTAACGCATCTTAATATAAATTGTGTGTTTCCATTGGATAAAAAAAATCAGAAAATATATTCAAATTGAGCTGCTATTGATTATATCTTTGTGCAAGATAACTTTGACTGCGCGGAAATCATAAAATGCCGAATTGTAAATCTCCGGCGAATGGTTTTCTTTAAAGGCAAATGTGCACATAAACAAAGTAGACGTTATTTAGCCTAAATTTGTATCGCTGGAACACCAAAAAAGTTCTGTAAGTGTTTGATAACGGTAAGTGTTGATCTGCAAATGTTTGACAATATGTAACTAAATGATATATTATGGTGCTTACTAGGGTGCTAACGTCTTGGCGCATTTTGTGCTATTAAGATTTGTTTTCGTTTCAAGGACCTTTGGGGGGCTTGGTTGACTTATTGGTCGATTTTGTCGTCATTTTGGGGGTTCCGTAATTTTTCAGGGCATGCGCCATTGTTCTGAGGGTAGGTATGTATATGGGTGTCCACCCATATATATTCAATAAATAATCTGTTAACATGCAAAGAACAAAAAAATAAGACATTAGTGTGATTATATTTTGCACAGAAGTGCTATCTAATTTTTACGTATAGACTTTCTATACATTTTTAGTGAAAACAAACATTGATGGTAAAAATTGTTATTCGCTTAGAATATAAATAATTCTTTGGGGATTAGTTTTAACGTAAAAGTCATTTGTAAGGAGAAAAAGGGCAAAACAAACTCATCACTAAATTTATGAAAATCAGTAATATATGACCAGTAATTAGTATGTTATCAAAGTTTATGTTAATAAAAACAGAAGACTTTTTGTAAACAGCTACTGCATTGTTGAGAAAAAAATGTCTGCACGTTATTCTGATGTATGTCTTCATACATTCATAAGTCATTTCATAAGCTAAAACCAATTGAGAAAAACTATGATTTTATTAGATATTGATGAGACACGGTACTGGAAAATTGTCCTCAATGTCGATTCTGGTATTTCTCATTACCATAGCTGTAACTGTTTTAACGTCTCCTGCGAAATTTCAAAGTTGTGCAAGCAGTATTAAAAAATATATGGCAGTTAATAAAAATAATGCCAGCTGTGTTCAGTTTGAATTTAAATCTTTAAACGACTTTTTTTTCCTCAGTTTTGTGTTTTTGAGCATTTACATGTAGTAATCCGTAAGATTTTTTTTTAGTTAAGCAATGGTTTAGATGCTATTGTGTACATTCTGGAGTATGTTTTGTAAGAAGTAGCACTAAATATTTTAGTGGACATAATAGTAAAATGTATTATGTAAGAAAATCTATTATATATATTTTTGGAAGTATTGTGCATATTTTTTTTTTTTTTTTGAAAAACGCTACCATCATGAAAGTTAAAAGAAATTCGAAACATTTTTAAAAAGGGATTTTTTAAAAGTTTTGAAATAATATTTTATGTAATTTATTTATTTATTATTTTTTAATGAGATAAGTATGCTTTTCTTTTGCTGTTGCTTAACAAAACAAACATTGGGGAAGAGAACCGCGCACCCTCGAAATCATCTGACTTCTCTTAATAACATAAAATAAAACACAGCATGCGCATATTTTAATTATTAGTGAATTTAATACATAAAAACGAAATGCACATAAAATAAAATCCTTTTAAAAAACTGCTGCTTATACCAAATGATATAAATAATTTTTTTTTCTCGTACATAAATGAATCACTATAAAACTAAAGTTCGGTGAAGCTGAAAATTGACCGTCCAGGAAAAAGGTTTATGAGGTTACATATTTAAAATGCGTATCTACTGATATATGTTATGAGTATCTTGAGTCATTTTGTCTTTTTTTTTTTTGATTGATAATGTTATAAAACTAGCACAAGTTTTGCAAAGTATACGTTTCTTCAACACACATGTCCAGGATTAAAAAACTAGGGAAACAATCTCAGAATTTCGTTTACAATTAATTTCCATGTTTATTAAGTTAAGAAGGCGAAATTTTGACAAATATACTTCTATTTTAGTTTGGGGGAAAATATGCTTCTATATAAAAGTACATACAATAGACCCAAAATAAGTTACTTTCTTTTTACAAAGCCCTATACTTGAAGTTGTTTAAAACCAAATTTTCAAGGTGTGTATCTGCAAATAGAGCACGCTTGTTATAGGTTTTGTAATTTTGTAACACGGAAGGAATTCCGCATTTTAGGCTGCATTGCTTCATTCATAGCATACTAGATGCGGAACAGTTAACTAAATATATATGTTTAAATATCATCTGTCATATCATTTATAAAAACCCTTTATGTAGTAAAATTTCAAGTGGCTCAAACCGGGTCTTTGCATCAGATTTTCTTATTCGTTTCACGTTGTTTTAGAGCTTCTTAAGTTTAGCGAAAACTTTGTCAGATAAAAATAACATTTCATTTGAAATTCATCAACAATTTTGAATACATTTAAAATTCTTAATTCAAAATTTTACGAAGAAAGAATTTAAAATAAAAATAAAAACAAAAAAATAACACACCAACTTTGTTTACAGGAAAACAAATTGTAATACATTATTAAAGGATAATATTGACAGGAATATTATAGACCCAACAGAACATGAATGCAAGGCAAAAATATTTTTTAAAAAGGAATAACAAGACAAAAATTAAAATGATATACATTTAAATTAAAAAAACAAACTTATTTTATGAAGAAACAATGAATAAGCCTTCGTTAATTGATGAAAGAGCTAGCTTTATATATTACACTCTGCTCCACGTATTAACTCTTTCTATTGTCGGCAGAAACGTGAATTCTAGTTTTAAGTATGAACATTAGAGTAGGTTTTCATCTTTTACAAGGTTTTTTTCCCCAGCCCGCATGCATATTTTACTTCGCATAAAAAATATGAGTAACATTGTAGTAGATGTTTTAGGTGGAAATTTCCATTAAAATGATACGGGTAAATGTTTTATTACAATTTGAAAATGTTTTTTAGCCTACTTTCACGTAAAAGTAAAAAAATAATAATAAAGCATGAAAGAAGGCTTAATGTATCGTAAAAATATCGTCAAAAATAAAGAAAAGTCAAAAAAAAGTGAAGTAATTAAATAAAGATTGAAAAATAAAAAATTTGAAAGTAGGGTTTTGAGATGGGGAAAATGTGTGTCTGTCGGTCGGTCCCCCCCCCCCCCTAATAACTTTTGAACGAATAGTCCGATTCAAAAAATTCTTTTTGCATTCGAAAGATCTCGGCGAGAACATCTCATTTCTATATTTTACTTTTTTATTTGAACAATTTTTCGTTCAATTTTGAACAGTTCAAAAAATTTAACATTAGCGCCTATGGGCGAAAATGAAGCAAATTATGTAAACTCTGGGTACAAGATCCATATTCCAATGAACAAGCTTACTGGAAGAAGCGCTTGGCGTGAAATATCAATTTGAAAAGATTTTGTTCATTTTTGAACAGTTCAAAAAATTAACATAGCGCTTACGGGGAAATTTCAATCCTATATACATCCTGATCTAACGGACCGATTTGCTTGGAACAAACTTTATCGGAAAGCTCTTATAACGTAGAACATGTGCAAATAGAAAGTTCTTCCAGAACTAACGAGCCTATTTTCCTATGAAATTTTTTAATCGGAATTTTTAAGGATATTTCTCAGTGAATAAATGAATGAGTGAAAGAATGAATCAATGAATAAATGAATGAGGAAAAGAATGAATAAATGAGGAAATAAATACATGAATGAGTAAATGAATGAATAAACATTTGAATCAGTAAACAAATGAATGCATAAATGAATGGCTGAATGAAGGAAAAAATGAATGCGTGAACGAATATGTATTGTCTGTTGAAAAAGGTATATTTGAAAAAATTAAGAACTAAAGCTAAATGAGAAAGAGAGAGAAAGAGATAGCTAGATTATAAATTTGAATTTGGTGTATACGGGAAAGTAGGCTCGTATAGTTCTAGACGGAACTTCTAGTTTATTATTCATATCGCGAAGGTCGTTATTTTATTCTCACGTACGCATGCAAATTTTACTTTGCATAAAAAATTGAGTAAAATTTGTACTAGATTTTTGAGACGCCAATTTCAATCTTAATGATACTATTAATTGCTTTATTACAAATGGAAAACATTTTTTTAAATCCATAACTCGACGCTAGTGACTTTTTCCCACACACGCATACAGATTTTACATTGCATAAAAAATGAGTAAAATTGCACTAGGTTTTTAAGATGAAAATTTCAATTATAATGATACTAGTAAATGTTTTCTTATAATTCCAAATTGTTTTTTTTTTTTGCTTTTTATCCATATCTCGAAGCAAATGTGTACCGAATTTTTGAGGTGAAAATTTAAATCATAGTGATACTAGTAAATGTTTAATTACAACTCCAAAATGTTCTTTTTTCCATTCATTTCCGGAAGCTAGTTTTTTTTTAATTTCCTAAGGAAAGAATATTCATGCATGCACATTTTCGGTACTACTACGATGTTATGCTTTATTATGCTGCACCTAATGTATTCCGTATTTTTTTATTCGTTGTACCCTTTGGGAACGACATGTATTTGCCATTATCAGAACCATCGTTTGTCTTTTTCTTTGACAAAATGTCATAACATTTCCTCTTACGGAGGTCTTTCGCTGCCATAAGGACTACACTTCACAAAGACATTTCCAAATAAAAGTGATGTTACTAGTCAGATGCATAACGTATATAAACGGAAATACTGAAAATACATGTTGGAAATAATATTCCAGTATATATGTTGTTTGACATAATCGTACTTTTCATGTAATGAGCCTCGCCGCATTTACTACTGTTTTCACAGCTGCAAACACACTTAAAGAGAACGAACGCTAATATCTTTAGGGGGGAAGGAAATTCGGGGTCCTTTTCGGCACCTTGCAATTAATTGAAATGGACCGTTAACATTACAAACTGTAATGTTTAAGTTTTGAATTTTCACAAAATTATTTGATTTTTCACAAAAATATTTTTTAAATTAACAAAAACAGGACCCTGTTAACACGCTGACGGCACTTGCGTCTATAGTCGTCAAAGCGAAGCTCAAATATATTTCAAAAAAATGCTTATTTGAGTCATTGAACCTGTTATTTACGTTTTTAATTATTTGCTGTTTTAGCCGACATCGTCCCATTACTTAGTGTCTAGAGCCCGCTGGCGCCATGACGGTTATAGCCGCAACCTAATTAAAGGTGCTGAATTAATCAAGATTAAGGTAATTTAAGCAGAAAGAGTAAAACTATACTTCTAATATTCGAAAAATCACAAAAACATATAGTGTCCATTTTCGAACTTTACTTTTTCCTACTGCCCGTCAATGTGTTAAAAAGGCTGGATGGTGTTACTTCTATATACACGTCTCCAGAAAGTAAAACTACTATCATTCCCTCATTTTATTTCTCGAACTCCGTAATATAAGCCTCAAAAAAAATATTTTAATAATAACAACAATGATAAAAAGTTAGGCAAAAAAGGCGGACGGGAAATTTGATCTGGTGCAACATACAAAGAATGTTGACTAAAATCTTGTTAGGCATGTTCTACCTCCTAAAAAGTTCTCTCTTTTAAAGAAATGTACTCTCTTTTTTGGAACGCCTGTCATTTTGACACAGGACACCATATTATACTTGTTTCAGTTTTACACTGCACTACGAACAGTTCAGTCACTTTGATTTCTTACACCAGACATGATCTCTCCAAAATATTAATGCACATAATATTAAACAGCAATCAGTGCTGAAAAAAACCCTTACCAGTAGCAAACTTTTCAATTTGAGTATCTAAGCAAAAGGATAAACATGCGAGCCGTCGATCATTTTTGAACCACGTTGACGAAGATAGTGAAAAGATTTGACACAAACGCAACATTGTAAACTATACAATTGACCTTTTACGCAAGTTCAGCATTTTTTCTCGTTTTTCAAGCAATATCAGGTTGATTTCGCTCTGAAAAGTACCATATGTCAACTAAATTAAAAATAGTTTATTTAAAAAAGCGCGCACAAATTTTACTCGTCCCAACCGAAACAATGATCAAGTTTTATGCGCCTTAAGAAATTTTAAAAAATATGCTCACAATCAGTGCTCCCGACTGATATCAAAAGAGAAATACGTTGTCACGAAAGCCATTTTCCGTGTGTAATTCTTAAGGTGTACATTTCTTAAGTATTTGTATGCAAACCATAATATAAAATCTAGTTTTTAAAGCACATCGATCGGGTCTAAACTTGATTTGAGTATCTATATCTCGTGACTTTCCTCCTTTTCCAGGTTATACCTTGAATTGTGCAAATATTTTCCAGAAAACGATATTTTTTTTTTATGTGCCGGTGGTAAATATTTATTTACTGAGCTAAAGTTTCAATATTTAAGTGAAATCTGTGCAAGTTGACCACTTTCGGTGCAGCACTTGAGTGGTCAACTTAGACAGGTGGTCGATTTATACATGGTGAGGTAGAGGGTGAAGGGCTAATTCCGTTCTTGACAAAAGAGGTCAACTTAGGCAGGTGGTCAACTTTACAAGTTCTACTGTATATATATAATTGAGAAATTATTTTGAGAGACATTTCTTTGGGAATAACTAGATCAATTAGTTAAAACTTTTCCCTTCTGTTTTTAAATATAATTTTGCAAATTAAAAACAAACCCTCTTAAACGTCAAATATTTTAATTTAAACAGATTTGAGATTTAAGCTAATATAATACAATTTGTTTCTATGTTATTCCGATACCACTTACCTCTTAATTTTGAATATGCTTGAAAAATATATTAAAAACACAAGTATTCTGTATGCCTTAAATTTATATATTTTTAGATTGTACAATTATATTTTTGCCTTGAATCGCTGGTTACAGTACAGATTTCGTTTAAACTTAACGTTTATGTTTTACAAAAAAAAAATCGGTTTTCAAGAAGATTTTAGCTGCCCATTTGGCTATTATTAATATTGTTATACATGGCAATGATATTGATCATTACGCAATATCATGAAATGATTGCACTGTGGGCTTTTATGTTTAAGGGGACTTGTCTCCTTTTGGCAATTTTTTTTTTTTAATTTAAGAACTTTTACCTATTTCATTTGTATGTTATGATGTGCTATTGTTCAACAAAATGATTTTCACATGAAAAATCAAAATTCAACTAGCAGAAAATTTTAAAATTTAATTTTTTAAAAATTATTTAACAATTTTAAATTTCCTTCTTCTTTTTCATTTCTCGACTTTTTTTTACCAAATTTTTTTAAAGTACTTATTATAGTATGATTTACAATTTTAGGGATGGGTTTTACTATTGATTAATTAGTTTTTGAGAAAAAAGTTTTTAAAGTTACATCGATGGTAGAACACAGAAAAAAAAACGACTTTTGTTACATTTTCATTTTTAAAATTTTTTTTTTGAAAATATATAGCAAATTCCATCCCTAATTTTTTCAAGCACATCATATCGAACACACACAAAAAATTTCAAGTTGCTACATCAATATATGTAGAAGTTTTAGCATTTTAAGTACTACAATATGTCGAAAACACACAAACAGAGAAAACGCAGTTTAAAGAATACAAAATCCTACTAAAACATTAGAAATATTTGAGTTCTCTTACTTCTTAACTCTTCTATCGGTTCTCTTATATTGGTTGTATCGCTTCAAAATTTCGCTCAGATATACTAGGAAAGTCAAACCACATTTTAAGCAAAAAACTGAAAAATCGTTATTTTCAGCCATTTTCTACATTTGAAAGGTGCCAAGTCTACTGAAAAAAGTAATTTGAGAAACTGTCAGTGCTCAGATCTGTTCTAAAATTTGACACTCATATCTAGTTATTACAAAATAAGTAAATAAATAACTCTGAAAAAGCTTTATTTATTAGATATTATTATTATTGTTGTTCTGTATCCACCAATTCTTTAAGAGTCCATAAAACTTTCTCGAGAACTTCACACAATACAGATGACACAAAGGATAAAATTTTGCAGCATACTGCTTTAGAAAGAGGATACGAATTTTCAGTTTGAAATAACAAAATGTGTTTACACTTAGCGCGGTACTGCTATAGATCGTGATCTGACAGGGAAAACCCACCATGAATAATTCATTGTAGTAGCGTTGGAGGATTACGATAGCACGTTCTGTTAGCACTTGATCCTGTTTTTTCGAAGTTGTAGAAATGGATGAAGTGTTTGTATGAATTTTTGACAGTTAAATTCAGCAAGATGGATCAATTTCATTTTGCATAGGGTATTCAAAAGCACACACCCTAAAGATTATTTTTACTGCGACAGGAAAAAATAAGTGCTAGGAAAAAAATAAATAAATAAAACAAAACTTATCAATGATTTTTTCATTAAATTAGTTTATTTTGTATTTGTAGTAAAAAATACGAAAACAGGGAAAAACATTAACATTGTTTTAGAATGCTTGTACATTCAATTCGTCCGCGAAGTGAAGTCTTTCCTTGTTAATCGTTTTATGTTTCTTCATTAAAGAACAAAAAAAAAATATATGAAATGATATAGTATTTAAGCGAGGGGACATAAAATAAGAAATTAACTTTGTGCTAAGTAAACTGTAATAAAATTATTTTTAAGTTAAGAAAACACAAATAAGCGTTAAAAAGAAGACATATGTTTCGGGATTGCATGGAATCCCTTTTTCAGTGTGACATGGAGCTTCTGTATGCAAAACATTCAAATGAACGCTTTTTTTAACGTGGAATTATTTTTTTAATACGGACCACATACATTGACAGTAAATTTAATTACATTCCTCTACATCTGAATTTTTCTTTTAGTGAATTGTGACTTTCTCGTTTCCATGGATGTCATTTATTTCATATATATTTAAGTCACAATTACCAATTAAAGACTTATTGTTAAAATATATTCATACAGCATTGAAAGTGAATGTTGAACTGTTGAATCATTGAATATTCTTCAAGAGTTCTGCAGAAAACTTAAGCAAAAAATGATTTTGCGTGTGTGGCGTTAGGTATCAACAATTAAAGCTAAGTGATAAACGTTATGTTATTAAAATAGGAAATTCTTTTAGTAAAACTAAATCTCTAGAATACGCTTCTGTACAATGAAAAACAAACATGAATAGAAAAATCGGAGAAACTTTTGAGCAATATTCATTAAGATAAAAGGGGGCTTGTATTTTTTTTTTTTTTTTGCAAGTTGCACATTTTTACTGTAATAAAACTTTACAAAATATAATAGATGTTAACACATGATTTCAGAGAAATTCCTTTCCCATTCTTTCAATTTTCATATTTGTACGTATTTGTTTCGGTTACTGTTAAAGGCTTAGATTTTCGCAAGCCCGTCGCAATCGCAAAGATTTAAGCCTCGTGACATGCTTTTATTTTCGCCTCAAATAATAATTTTGATATAAAATTCCCGAAATTTTCAGCTCTCGAAATCACCGATGTCTTCCTTTTCTCGAAAAGTACGGCTTGCGAAAATAAGTTCTTTTACAGTAGTTATTTTTAATAACATGCCTTCATCTAATGAATTCTAATTGGAAACTTACGAATTAATTCCTTTAATTTGCCTAAAGTTACATTTGAAGTACAATATGATACAAAATATTTCGTAATTCAATGGGTTAAAAATGGTACGCACCCTTATGCAGACAATAAAAGATAGGGAGGAAAAAGACTTAATGAGAGAGCATAATACTAGAAATAACAAAAGTAAAGAGGAAAATATCGAAGTGTAATATTTTTTCTCTTGATAGACCTATCTACAAAGAAAGTAATTACATTTTGAGGCCAGATGTGCCCCTCTTAGTCGAAATGTGCGCACACGAAGTTGCAGAATATATTATAATATGATGTTAAAACAGAAAGAAATAATGTTATGATGTCATTTATTACATTTCTGCACTGTTTTAAGAGTAAACGTTTATATTGCTTGTTGTAGTTGAATGTACACTGTAAAAAATTATGGTTCAACCTTTCACTAAAAGTTGGTGAAATGCAGCTGCAACCAACAGTTGGTACTAATATGAACCATTATGATGGTTTACTAGTTTCACCATGAATGTGGTTCAGCACTGAACCATGATTACGGAATTTTTCTAACCAGTATTACGGTTCAACTTTGAACCATTATTACGGAGTTTTTTCTAACCAATACTGCGGTTCAACTTTGAACCATGATTACGGATTTTTTTCTAACTAGTATTACGGTTCAACTTTGAACCATAATATCAAATTTTTTTCTAACCAGTATTATGGTTCAACCTTGAACCTTAACCATAGATTTTACTTTAACTGGTGTCTTGGTTCAACTCTGAACCGTAACGATGGACTTTCTACTAACCACTGTCATAGCTCAGAGTTGTAGCATGAAAGTAAAGTTTGAACTGCACCATTTTATGTTGCAATGGTGACCTTTAACATAAATAATTTTATTATGTTCAAGAGTAAGACAAGAAACAAGCTTATTACCAATTTTAGTTTTCAAAGCGAATATTCTGTTTTTTAATACGTAAGTTTAACTTAAGTTTTTGCTAATTATTTGATTTAATTCTGAGAACAGATTCATGCGTTTAAATAATTGATTCAATGTTCCATAAAAAATGTATTTATTTATATATTTATATATATGAACATCCCAATGCACTGTATCAAAAACTAATTGTATTTTTTAAGTAACTATGTTACTTTGTTATATTCTTCAAAATTACAATGTAAGTCACTGTTAAAATTTTTAAGCCCCCTCCCATAAGGAAGGCCTTGAAAATATATGTACACTTTTTTATATTCGTCAACAGTTAGTTTTAACAAAAATGGCGTTTGAAATTGTGCTTATAAGTGTAATTAATTGATAGCGCACATTTTAAATTTTTGAATTATGTAACTTTTTTTTAAATATATTTCAGCACTCTTTAGCATCAAAAATATTAAATTTACTTATATGCATACACAGATGACTGAAAACATATGTCTAGAAGTGAAATTGAAAAACCATGAAATGCACAAATAACAATAATTAAAAATTATTGGGGGATTCCGGCACAGGTGTTACTCCAAGGCTAAAACGTGCAGTAGTTCGTGGCACTTCAGGCTAAGACCGCCCAGATGAGTCTAAGACTTCACCCTGTAAAGATATAAAAGAACTGACAGTACAGCGTATCTGATTTGTATGCCATCTATTCAATTTTCTGTTGATATCAACCGTGTAGTGCAAACATCTATTTTGCATTTGGAGATCTGAAATATCTGATTGCAACTTTTTCCCTAATTTCTAAAACTCTATTACTGAATTAGGTTCATTTGTTTCATTTTGTTAGAATGATTGGGAAAAATTTTAGAAGGAATTATGGGTGAAAATTCTGTAAAATGGCAGTCGTGGTCGAAAAATGAAAGATTTTGAAAATACAACAGTAGTCAGGGTCGGATACAGGAATAATTTCTTGAGAGAACACCAGGAAGTAAAGAGGTCAAGTTGATGAAAGTATTTTTTTTAATATTCTTGATTTTCAAATTATCCTTCAGAGCATTTAAAAATATCAGGGCGGGAGGGATCACCCCCCCCCCCACTTCCTGGCTGTGGCCTTGGAAGCAAAATTCAACCAACTACATTTATATAAATGAGTGTTTTCTTATCAAACTATCTTTTACTCCCTAATTTTCAATTTTTCATTTATAGCATGCAAAATTTTAGAAATTTTCACCCCTTCGGCAACAGGTTTGAAAATAAACATAAGAACTGAAGTTTTATACAAATGAGCTTTTCTTATCAGAATATTCAAATTGTCATTGATAGCATGTGAAATTTCAAAAAATATCGGGAGTGGAGATAGGTTCGAACCTTCGCCCCCCCCCCCCCTTCCACCGGCTACGCCTTTGATAAAAACTACGGGTAAAAATTGTGCAAAATGGGTCGAACAACAAATATGTTTAATAAATTTAAAAAGACAGCAACAGGCAATTAAATAAAAATTAAGAGGTGGAGTTAGAAAGGTAACGCTGTAGAAAAGTATTCTTGGAAATAAAAATGAAAAAAATAAATGGTTTAGAGTAAAATTCCCGATAATAGATGCAATTTTTAAAATGTAAACAAGTCAACGTTACAACTTTAAATGTAGATCAGGGGAACCAAAAGTAAAATATATGGGGGTGAATGATAAATCAGGTAAAAAAATAGTTTAATATGGAAACAAAATTAAATAAATATACACTGGTTTAAAATTTTGAATAAAGTTAATTAGTCAATTTCACACTAAAGGTGTCAGGATCGGTATATGATAATAACATTTTTGAAATAGGCTTTACAACCTATTTTGTGCGTATTAAGAAATAAAAATACAGAAAACAAGAAATATCAAGCAAAAAATTAGATATATACATCGAAGTTTACTTACCTTTTACTGTTGTGAAAAATAAATGCTTCAGGTCACAGCTTGACAAGATGGCGGCTCTCTGTTTCCGGCCGGGTGCCGGGTTCGTCTTTTTGGTTCAAGGTTGAACCAAAATTATGGTTAAAGGTGTAACTTCAGATTTCGCACTTCTGCTTGAACCATGATTTTGATTCAATCATCAGCACCCTTCAGCTTTCACCATAATTATGGTGCAACGTTGAACTGTTTTTTTTTTACAGTGTAGTTGTACAATACTAGAAAGCCCGGCGGTCATACGAAATGACCGCTGTTCTTTACATTATAAATACTATTACAAACAAATGTTTACCTTTCCAATGACCCGCTCAATTTCCTTTCAGTTGTGAACCGTTTCAAAAACAGATGATTGCTAATGCAAACAAATATTCACCTTCGACCTGACACGATCAATTTGCGTTCAGCTGAAGATTCAGTTTAAAATACAATGTCGGAATAAAATCGGGCAAAATATTTAAATGTTCCGAAATATCATAATTTAATTAAAACAATGATAATTGCATGTATGGTATCGGTGTATATGGACTATTTCAATGCCGTGGCAACTTCACCCCATTGGCTAGTACAGTTAGGCAAGCAACCAATAAGCTATCAGCGCCAAATACACACTTAAGCCGCTTATACATAAGATTGTGATACATTTGTATACCATTATATTTCTATATGAATCTTACGGTTTTCTTATGAAAATAAATGAGGTTAATTCACTTGTGCGCAACTTAAGTATTAACATAAGTATTACTATATTTTAAAGTATAATTTCATGAATTCAGTCTTGTGACTGAAAATTAGCATTCAAAAGGATATTTGACAAATTTGCTCATTCAATGTGTTAAATCAATTCACTACAAATAGGAAAACAAGTGCATATCGAATTCAGTTACTCACGTCTTTCAAATACCACGAATATGCAGGGGAGAAGGGAGTGAGAAAAATTTTCATAAATTTTGCAAAAAATGTACTAAATGCAATATTTTCACGCATCAAGAATTTTTTCCAAAGAATTTAGAGTTTTACCGTTAATTTGGTTAATAGATGAAATTATTCGGCTGTACAGTTTTGTAATAAATTTTGTAAAAAAGTTGGTTTTGTGCGCCCCAACCAGCCCCATGTGGTAGGGCTAGTGTGGACAATCTTAGAATACCGATTCAGACACTAAACTACTGCTCTTAAAAAGATGTACATTTTTAGTGAAATGAATTTCAACTAAAACTGTTTCTTAGCAATGTTAACCTCAAAGAAAAACATCTTAAATTGTGATGTATATAATATGTTTTTGTTATGAAGGAGTGCATTTGGGTATGACAGCAATCTGTTTCTAAGACAAGGTTACGTGCAATACAAAATTAAAAAAAAGACCTTGGAAAGATGATGAAAACGTGGTAAAATAAAACGTATACAATTAAAAATATTTGTAATTTATTTACTAATTTTTATTTGGGCCAATTCATAATAAAGTTAACCTTACAATTGGTTTTAAACTTTAAGCCTATTTGTAATAATACATTTCTTTTATTTAAAAGAAAAGTTTTAAGTGTGTTAACATTGGTGTTTATGCACTTAGAAAGCTATATTATGCATTATGTCTTCTTGAACATTTCAAATGTGCAGGGGCAGTATGGAGCAAATCTATGTATGAGGAAAATCTTGCATAAGAAATCGCTTGCCTTGATTATCCGCTTTCTCGTTTATTTCCAATTCTTCAATTTTTAGCCTACTTTCCCGTAAAAGTAAAAAAATAATAATAATAAAGCGTGAAAGAAGGCTTAATGTATCGTGAAAATATCGTTAGAAATCAAGAAAAGTCAAAAATAAGTTAAGTACTTAAATAAAGATTGAAAAATAAAAAATTTGAAAGTAGGGTTTTGAGATGGGGAAAAAGTGTGTCGGTCTGTCTGTCTGTCTGTCCTGTCCCCCCCCCCTAATAACTTTTGAACGAATTGTCCGATTGGAAAAATTCTTTTTGCATTCGAAAGATCTCGGCGAGGACATCTCATTTCCATATTTTTTGATGACCATATTTTTTGATGATTTGAACAATTTTTTGTTCAATTTTGAACAGTTCAAAAAATTTTAACATTAGCGCCTATGGGTGAAAATGAAGCAAATTATGTAAACTCTGGGTACAAGATATAAGTTCCCATGAACAAGCTCACTGGAAGAAGGTCTTGGCGTGAAATATTGATTTGAACAATTTTTGTTCATTTTTGAACAGTTCAAACTAAATTAACATACCGCCTACGGGGAAATTTCAATCCTATATAATTCCTGATCTAACGGACCGATTTGCTTGGAACAAGCTTTATCGGAAAGCTCTTATGACGTAGAACATGTAAAAATAGAAAGTTAATCCAGAACTAACGAGCCTATTTTCCTGTGAAATTTTTTGATCGGGATTTTTAAGAATATTTTTTAATTAATGAATGATTAAATGAATAAGCAAAAGAATGAATGAATAAATGAGTGAATAAATACATGAATGACTTAATAAATAATGATTGAATAAAATATGTATTAACCGTTGAAAAAGGTATATTTGAAGCAATGAAGAACTAAAGCTAAACGAGAAAGACAGAGAGAGATATAGCTAGATTATAAATTTGAATTCGTTGTCTACGGGAAAGTAGGCTCGTATAGTTCTAGACGGAACTTCTTGTTAATTAATCAGTTTCTATGTCATAAAAGGTTGCTTACACTGTGCTATCTACATGATCATCATATTAAATTAATATTTTTACTCCTGTAAGCTGAATACGGAAAATGTATATATGTCCAAATTTTGCTCCACCTCCTTGTGCCCCATAGTGTGAATTTTAACTCATCGCGTAACTACGGCCAATTTAAGCCTTGAAAAACAAAAGTGGGTATCAAAACATGTAGTGCTTATATTCATCTGTAACATACTGTTGTGTTTTGTTTGAAATTTTTATTCAAAATAGTGTAAATTAGCAGCTTAGAAACAAATCAGGAACAAACTTGTACACCACGAAAACCTTATTTAATTAATTTCGAACGAACTATTGAATGAAATTTCACATGGAAGTGTGTTTCAGTGTTGCAAACTGGCGACATTTACTGAGAAACAACATAGTAAATTCACATTGTCCACATTACCACCGTGTCTACACTAGCCTGTGTCTCCTATATGAATTAACCGTTATATAGTAATACTAAATCCGCCTAGGTAACGGACGGTGTGCAGTATGAACGCTCATGAGCTTTTAAATGTTCAAAAACCTTTATAATGGTAAAATTTTATTACTCTTTTTAACGTATTTTTCTGTCTAACTTATTTTTAGAAGAATTATAGGTAAATTGCATTTTAACTCAATCATAAATTATTAAATGCTTTTTCGCTTGAGGAATTTACTTTCAAGTTAATTGCAATATCTTTTCTGTTATCATCGAATGCTGAAAAAAATTATATTCCCTCCTATAGAGCAGAACTGGATTCAATTCATATTCCAACAGTTTTCATAGATACGCATAATTGTGGTGCATCTTATCACAAAGCAATTTGTATGTTGTTTCACAGAGAAAACTTAAAGCCTGTTTAAGGGCATAGTGGCTCAAAATTGTTCAAAACATCGAAAAAAAAAAGTTATTGCGTATTTTGATAGATACAACTGTTTTAAAGCAATATTCAAAATTTGAAATCTATGTGAGTAATACTTTAAAAGATATTCCAGTTTTTTAAAATGGCTTTTGCTGTATTCATTTTGTATTTGAAATCTTTAAACGAATTTTTCTGTTCTTTGTATTTTTGACAATCTAGGTGTAATAAAATCGTTAAGGCTTTTTTTCATCTGAAGATACAGCTTTGAAACTTTGTATAAATATTCCATGGAGTGTGTTTAATAGGGTGGATCGAAAAACACTTTTTTTCTGCAATACAATTCTAATAGCGCGGAAAACTTGCGCATAGGCGTCATTATAAATGAAAAAATGTTAAAAAAATTCTTTTTCAAAATTTGAAATCGCACAGAGGGTCTAAAGTTACCAAAAAAGTCACAATAACGGTAAACTTTTAAAAAATGCAAAAATTACAAAAAAATACATTTTTTGTTCTAATAGTGAAAAAAGTGTTTTTAAGAGTGTCCTTAATGCATACAAACTATAATTAGACCCATTCTTGTTTTACTGAATTCGCGCAAAAGGCCTAAAATTGCGGGTTGTATCGTAAAAAAACGAAATTTCATGATTTTCGATGATTTTTAAACCTGTGCCAAAATCCATAAAAGTTTTATTTTTAATTTGTAATAGTGTAAAAACCATTCAAAATAGTTTTCTCAATGCAGAAATAATACTTTAAGACCTGTTATTACTTAACTGTATTCGCGCAAAAGGTCTAAGTTATAGTATAAGTTAAGTTATAGAGTCCCGTGAAAACGCCGTTTTCCATGTATGATGAGTGTTTATTTAACACATTAACAAGTGATTTACAAAAAATGAAGTAGCTAAACATATCATATTGAAGCTCTCAGCTCATTTCAACATTTAATCTGTGCCGAAATGACCTAGGACTCACGGTGATGACGTGGCTGCAAGGCGAGTCCCATATCCACCCTACCCAACCAACCAACCAGGGTGAATTTTATTTACAATATTTACAGTAACTATTTACTTTGCACAATGCATATATGTTCGTTGTAGGCAAAAGGTTATTTACATAGAAGCCTCTTTGAATTAAATGTGGGCATCAGCTGTCTTGATTTTAAAGTAGCTCTAATATAACCATCTCGATTTTCATGCCCGCAAACTTTTTCTTCTGCTTCTGTAACCAGTTTTACACATCTCTCAACTGACTGGAAAAGAAGAAATTTTATTAGAGTGCAGTGAAGGCCATCGGATGTGACGGAACAGTCACAAACACTGGATGGAAAAGAGGTGTTGTACATAACATTGAAGTTAAGTGTCGCCGTAATTTGCAATGGTTTATCTGCTTGCTACATTTTAACGAGCTACCTTATAGGCATTTGTTTGATCACTTGGATGGAACGACAACAGGACCAGCATCATTTAGCAGTCCAGTTGGAAAACAACTCCCTGGATGTGAGAAACTCCCTGTTGTAGATTTTGAGCCGATACAATCAGAAGAAGTCATTGATATCAGTAAAAACGATCTGAGTAAAGATCAGAAGTATCTCCTAGACATTGTAAAAGCGGTCAACACAGGAATCTGTAATCCAGAATTGGCTGCTAGTGATCCTGGATGCATCAGCCACTCTCGTTGGCTAACCTGTGCTCCCCGGGTTTTAAGATTGTATGTATCCCAAACTAGTCCAACAATTAAGTTACAGACTCTTGCAAATTACATAGTAAAGTCATATGCACCTGTTTGGTTTGATATAAAGAAAAATTACACTGTGAAAGATGGACCGAATATTTTAAAGGTAGTTGAAACAACAAGGCATCTACCGGACAATATCAAGCAAATCATTGATCCAGTAATTCAAAGGAACGCATTCTTCTGCCACCCTGAAAATATGATGTTGGCTATGATAATGGATGAGAGAACATTAGAGAACTTGACTACAGGAGGATCCTTAAATCCGGAAATGAGCCATCAGCTGAAGGTTATGTAAGAGTCTTCAAAATACCTTCAATAAATTTTAGTGCAAACGACCATACCGAACTAGTTGATTGGTCGATCTGCAAGTTAACACCGCCGCCAGTACTGTCAACATATGATGCCAACTGAACACATTGCTTCTTTATTGAAAGACAAATCGCTACCAGAGTTAAACAACCTCAAATCCCCATGCCACACCCAGTCAGTTGATAGATGTGTAAGACTGGTTACAGAAGCAGCAGAAAAAGTGTGCGGGCATGAAAATCGAGATGGTTATATTAGAGCTACTTTAAAATCAAGACAGGTAATGCCCACGTTTAATTCAAAGTCAGAATTCAAAGGGGCTTCTATGTAAATAACCTTTTGGCTACAACGAAGATATATGCATTGTACAAAGTAAATAGTTACTGTAAATATTGTAAATAAAATTCACCCTGGTTGGTTGGTTAGGGTGGGGGGTGGGACTCGCCTTGCAGCAACGTCCTCGCAGTGAGTCCTGGGTCATTTCAGCACAGATTAAATGTTGAAATGAGCAGAGAGCTGCAATATATGTTTGGCTAATACATTTTTTGTAAATCACTTGTTAATGTGTTAAATAAATACTCATCATATATGGAAAAGGGCGTTTTCACGGGACTCTATAACTTAACTTATACTATAATTTAGACCTTTTGCGCGAATACAGTTAAGGAATAACAGGTCTGAAAGTTTTATTTCTGCATTGAGAAAACTATTTTGAATGGTTTTTACACTATTACAAATTAAAAATAAAACTTTTATGGATTTTGGCACAGGTTTAAAAATCATCGAAAATCATGAAATTTCGTTTTTTACGATGCAACCCGCAATTTTAGGCCTTTTGCGCGAATTCAGTAAAACAAGAATGGGTCTAATTATATTTTGTATGCATTAAGGACACTCTTAAAAACACTTTTTTCACTATTAGAACAAAAAAATGTATGTTTTTGTAGTTTTTGCATTTTTAAAAAAATTACCGTTATTTTGACTTTTTTGGTAACTTTAGACCCTCTGCGCGATTTCAAATTTTGAAAAAGAATTTTTTTAACGTTTTTTTCATTTATAATGACGCCTATGCGCAAGTTTTCCGCGCTATTAGAATTGTATTGCAGAAAAAAAGTGTTTTTCGATCCAGCCTAGTGTTTAACAAAAATTAGCTGGGGTTTAACTCAGAAGTTTGTACTTTCTCTTTATTTTACTGTTGAATTTGAACTTTTAAATTTGTTGTCCTTTTTCTGAGTTTTTAACGGAAAAAAAGATTAAAATTCAACTAAGTTTAACATAGTTGATTCCATACTAGGTCTTATTCTAGAATGTTTTTTAAGTATTATTCAGAAAAATATTTCAATAGAAGATAAAATTGAGAAAATTATAAGACATTTCAAAAATTGATTTTTTTTAAATTTTAAATTAATGCTTGATCCCAATGATGTTATACTTTCAAATTTCTTTTCTAATCACAATTTGAATCAAATGCGCGCATTTGTTTTTTATCTGATTGCTAAATGGTAAAAAGAATTAGGAGGGGATGTGCCCTTTAAATGTTTCTTTTATCAGTAAATGTTTTATATAAACCATACAATGTAAAATATTGAGGTTGTTTACTTACACGAGCATGTATAGGAGAATTGATGTCGGTACATGAGATAATACGCTTGATTAGTTATGAACAAGCTTTACATTCTTGTTTCAAATTATTTTACTCGTCTTAACGTAAACTTATCTCAACGGCTGGAAGCGTAGTTTTACTCCTGACACATTCAAAATGAAACAGTTTAATAACGTACATGCTTCAAAATTATAATGAAGCTGCTTAGAAAGGAATTAGTTATTTCATGAAAATAATGATGTCGTAATTCTAAAATAGTAACGTGTGGTAAAATTTTCAAGCATTTTGAAAGTTTTAAGTGTATGTTATTAAACAAACTTTAGTGCTAGAAGGAAATATAAATATGGATTCATCCCCTAAATTACCTGTTGAACATGTCATCCATGTTTTCAAATAAATAGTTAACCTTATATAATTTTAATTACTTAAGTTGCGTACTGTAATTTTAATACTAGTCGGATTGCCGATGATAAATTTTGACTAAAGTTGAGAAAAAAAAATGAATAACTTCTTACATTTAAAAAAATCCTTTAGACTGATTCAGGTTACAAGATTTTTAAAAACGGAGAAAAATCCAACGAAGAAGAAAACCTTGTAGTGACTAATATTGAGAGGGTAACCTGGGATAAGATCTGCACATAGCGTTTTGGGGCAAAAAGCAAGATATTCCATTTATGTAAATGTCAATTGAGCTAAAATGTAAGAAAATAAAAGGTTTCTTTAAGCTACATTAATACTAACTGCAAAGTTACGTTTTGAAAGATATATTAAGTCCATGTTTGTAAGCTATGCGCCTAAAATAATTCGCGACAGCATTTTGTAGTTCATATAGTCTAAAACAATACTTTTTAATTGGAAGCCGAACTTTTTTCAGAAAATGCTTATTAATTTGTCAGACCATTCGCCAAACTTAAAAAGAAAAAAAAAAAGGAAAATAAAACTTGCCAATAATAAAGAATGTCAGTCGTCACATAAACTATACACTCGGTGAGAGTTACTTGAAGTATTTAACGGCATTTTACATGTGTGTTTTATTTAAAAAACAAAACAAAAACTAACAGTATTTTACAAATTTAAAAGAAACACTGTAGTAGTATGTAAAAGATTGTTTTGATGCGAGTTAATGGTGTTAACATTATTTTAGAAAGTTTAAAGCATGTATTTTATAAGCATCAAAACTGCCAAATTTATCCTACTATTTGAGGACAGGCGCAGTCCAACATGTCCTATTAATAGTGTAGGCACCCAACCTCCTGTCCTACGAGCCGATCTTGGTGTTTGCCGAACTTGGAAAGTAGCTCTTCAGTTAATTTAGGTTGTCGACCGCTGACTTACTGTAAGTGTTTAAAAGTGGCTGCATTGGTTGGTAAGTATACTTTCCCCGAATCACAAAAGGTTAAAATAGGTATGGATGCTTTATTTTTAGAGAGTAAATTTGTCTTTGTACTGTTGCAATTTATTTAAGAGGCATTGCAGTTTCAATGGCCTTAAGTCTATTCAAGGCAATTCGTTTTTTGTACCAAAGGTTTTTTTTTTCATTCATTATAAAAAAAAAACTGATTAACACTTTAGAAATACATATCTCAAATTACATCCGTAATACAGAAAGTCAGAAAATGCATTTCGTAGTAGGAAAATGAACTCTCAGAACGGTCGCCCGCAATATATTTGCATTATAAAATTTTAGCATTTCAAACAACCCTTTTCCGGTGCTCTTATCCGAACAGATAAAACTACAGAAATGTCCCAGAAAAATACTCTTTATATCCACTACATCTACCTTTGGTGGTAGTTTCCTACAAAATGCAGTGCGAAAGAAAATGAATTATTCATGTCTTTCGCATACTGGCATCATTATATCATTCTCCCTTTGCATCTGATACCTATTTCTCGCACTTTGAAAGTAAGATTTATTTGGAAGAGGAGCAAAAACCTAGTTTTGTTATCATGATTTATTGCTTTTGATTTAACAAAAGGAACATTGGATTATAGAATGGGCTTTCGAAAGGAATATCAGGAAAATTGAGTTTCAGACATAATGCTTTGCTTTTGTTTCAGAAGTGTTTAAAAAAATATTGTTTTAGGCGTCTTCGTTCTTTAAAATGTCGTGTCAGTATAAATCCTGTTTACTAGTTAAAAAATATACATTTCTTTGAGAAGAAATTAAATAGCATGTCTAGACTTTTTTCTAAGTGTAGGGGAAGGAGGGGGGCATCATCCGTGCCCACTAGAAATTGCTTCGTGAAACAAAGTGCAAATAAGTTAGTCAATTTCTAATATAATTTATGTATTACGTGTTTTTCCTTAGGAGATTAAGAGCCTGAAATAAGCAATATTTTCATATGCTGAACTTCAGCAATAAAATTTTAATGTCGCCACTCTCTCAAAATTAGAATCCTCATTTTCTACGATTCTTCAATCGTCAAGAAAATTTCGTCATTTATAGTGATCCTTTCCTCGCCCAATCACGTGACTTAAAAAAGTTACCACACAAATTTCGGCAATTTGACGAAAGGCTTACTCGGGACATTTTTCACGAAGCCATTTCGTCAAATACGACGAAAGTTTCGTGAGATTTGAGCATGCGTTTCTGAGAGTGCACCAATTTTTTAACCTTGTATTTTGTAACCTGAATCAAAAATTGCAAATAATACCTAACAAAATTTAAACAGGAAATAGTTAAACTAAAAAGCATCAAATTTTAAAAACTGTCATGTTAAACATGTTGTCATTTTCATGTGCTGACGGCACATTTTGCTTTTTTCTTCTCTCTTCTGGAAAAGATTTATCGGGTTTATTTACCCTAAAACAGCGGTTCAGGTAGAATATCATGTATCGTTATGAATTATCTAATATTTACGTTTTCATTTATTGTACGCTTAAGTCATTGTGATATGACAAGGTTTTAATCAGCGCATTAATGCATATTTATTTTTATTTAATCAATCAGTACCTGACTTTCGACTTTGTTGCAAAAATATGCATTTCGATTTTTATAAATAAGTTTTTATTTTTTTCCTTTTCTTACTGGAAATAAAATGGCAATGCATGACATATCCCATCTTCAAAAGTACTGTGATGACCGTAATCATTGTTTTAATTTTTTATTAGATCTCAGTATGAGTTACATTTAGAAACAATGGTGTATTTGACTGTGACCATGGTTCGGACCTGCATTCGTCCTTTTTGTATAACACGATCGTTTCTTATTTTCACGATGTTTTTCGAATTAATTAAAGATGAGTTCGGTTATAATCAGACCCTGGAAGTTGATGACAATTCATTTTTTCTGCTGTTTAGAATTTTTTAGATATTTTTACAGCATTTTCTGCTTTTCGAAGTGTTTTTCTCATTTTTAGAGCATTTTTCTCTATTTATGCCCTTATTCCCCCTGATTAATACTTAGTTTAATTCATTCATTCAATTTGACGAAACACTTCAAAGGATTGATCGAGGATAGAACTGTAAATCTATTGCACAAAACCGAATGAAGACGAACTGAATAAAACACAGTATTTCTGACGTTATGAAAAGTTGCTGTTGTTATAAATGGAGAAGATAACAGTGTGTGAATTGATCTCTGATGTATCCTATTGTTTTCAAATTTCCCCAAACTACGTCTGAACTGAAAAAGTTTTTCAGCATAGAAAAATTTTAATTTTTATGCGGTCTTTGAAAACGTAAAAAAAAAAAAAAAAAAAAAAAAAAAAACATTTACTTAATCAGGACAGTTAAGATCATTTCATTCAAGACAGTATAAATATCAAAACACGTGTTTACCACTTATTGGTGCATGGGTTTTTTAATTTTATTTTATTTATTTATTTATGTTAAAAAGGTCGTTTAATGATGCTAAAGTTATATTTTTTTCAAAAAATCACATATTTTAAATGCTTTACCGGAATTTTGACTTCAGGTCTTTAGTTAGGTCATTTTTGGTGTGTCTTGTCGATCATTTTCAGGACTATCTTAGTTGTCAACTCCTGGTTACAAATACTTGAAATTAAGACACATATTTTGCACTTCCATTGTATCAGCTGCAAATTGATGTTTGTCCAATTACAGAATATAACTTTACCTAACGACAGTTGTTCATTGCTGTTAACATGTGGGGCAGTGCGAGAATTTATTTAGGCTTTTTTTAGGAAGAATATTATTATTGAAAAACAGTAATTAAACTTATTCGGTAACTAACAACACTTGAATTTTACGTCAGACTTTCAAAGCAAAGTACAATGGAATAGAAATTGTTGGTACTACTTTATGGTAGATTGGTTGCTGTATTTCACAAGTTCAAGAACATGTGACTTATTTAAATTAACACAAAGGAAAATAAATATTTAAAGCAGGAGGAATTGAAAAAACCATCTTGATTAAATATAAAATTTCACTTACTAGTTGCATGAAGTTTAGGTTGGCGTGTGCAAATATTCATTTTTGCTAGTGCAATCGATTTTTCTGTCAATATTCCTCATAGGACCATTCACTTTTATAATAAACTGATATATTTTTCATGTTCGAAATCGTAACTATTTCAAAAAGACAATGTTGTTTTGACAAGCTCCATAAATCATTTTATTGCATTTCTGTCCCTTTTTTGTTAAGTTTCGTGCTTGTAAGAAACCATCAAGTTATTTAACTTCATTACAAAACGTAGGAGCAATTTCACTTCACAAAAATGTTTATTTCTGTACTAGCACTATTCTTATTAGGATGCTCGACCATCTTCTTGTATTATATTACTTAAACCACAAATAGTCTTTAAATGCTGAATTGAATAATTTATTAAAATCTAGAATTCTGTATCTATTTGCCTTTCGAGTGGACACGTTTTTCTTTTATATTTTAACTGATGAAGAGCTAAAAGAGACTCCGGAAAAGCAATAATATTAATGGATTAATTAAATTATTATACAAGCTAATAGACAAATTGAAATTTTGAAAGACCATTAGCATGTTTTTTTTTTTTTTACATTGGTGCAATATGCTTCAAATAATTTATGTGCGTGCGTGCTTAAATGAGTTTCACATTAAAAACGTACTCTTATTCATAAACTCCTGTATAGAGGTGGTTGCGCATGAATAAATAAATTTAGTATTTTTGAAATTCATGCTTGTTTCAAAATATTGTCAACAAAATTTTTATTCACGCATATTTTTGTATAATTTAATTTCCTTTTAAGTGTATATAGAAATGCTTCTTCTGGGATTTTATAAACGATTTTGGCTAAAGCCAATTTTGGAAACTACACACATTGGAAGAATTTTACGAAAACAGCAGCACATGGTAAATGACAGAAAGCTTTTCGGTTTCAGTTTTTAATTAATTCCGAAAATGTTTGATTGTCATTTAACAACTAGTGATAAAGCAATCAAGCAATCGGTTATGAAACGTCGGTACACCAAATTTACCGGAATATTTAAATTAATTGATTCATAGAAATAGCAACCGAGTCATAAAAATGGAACATTTGGCTAATTAAAAAGAAAAAAGTATTTATTTTTTCTTCAAAAACGTCGCTCTAAGTTTCACTTTGCAGAACACAACTGCAACTTGTTTTGCTATCTCTAAATACAGTTTAACTTGGTAACGACTAAAGACAATATTCGATTGGAACATTACATGAAATAATTATTACTTTCAGTGTGATCCAAATACAACAAACAGCAAGGCACCATCAAAATATGTCGTTGTACAGTCCGAGAACGGAGTTTTAACACTTTGTCGCTTCTGCGCATGACAGAAAAAAAAAAGTTTTAGGGGAGTTTGTTTTGCAGGTGCCTTTATTTGCACGCGAATCAGTGTGTTAGCTACTGTTTGTTGAAACTAACCCAATTTACAAACTGACATATAACATGAGCTTAGAAGAAATGAAATATGCTAAACGAATTAAAACGAGAAGATAATGATGTACATTCTTTATACCAGTAATTTATCCCTCGAATAAACAATGGAGGCAATTCAAGCAACGTCATTGGTCACGTGGCAGCGATGAAAGCAATATAAACAAAGGAAGCCGAAGCATCGCTTTACTTCGAGTTCGACAAATCTAACTAAAAACTAAGCCTAAATAAAGTTCTTCTACATTACATAAAAACGCTAAATAAAACACTATAACTATTGTAATAATTAATAAATTTATTTAATAATGATTAAACTAAATGTAAATACTGGGTTATAATCAGAAAAGCTGTGAAAATAGTCTAATTAATTTCAAGATAAGTAATTTTGCCTAGGGAACTCCACGTAGAACTCAATTGAAAATCTTAGTGTACAAAGAGCGGATATCACGTGACAACGATGTTCGCTCATGTGCCCCTCTAGCGGTGTATTAACTCTATTAGATTCTTTTTAGCACTCTGCAGACTAAGGTCTTCCTTTGATTGTATGCAACAGAATATACGCCATCCAAATTGCGTATGAAACAGGGTTAACATTTATTTCGTTGTAATCTATATTTCCTTGTATCGGTAATCGCTATAACGATATTTCATTCTATATATATATTTTAATTTTGAAAACTGAGACTTAAATTATATATATATTTTTTCTGAATTGCACATCGAATTTCATTCAATATATCTATTACCATCTTAATAATTCTTTTCTTTACATAGGTTTGAAAAATTCATGTAATGTACATTTTTCATTACTCCAGTTACTTAGGTGTATTGAAGTAATGGTCTCTTTAAACTTATAAAAAATATTCAAGATTAAAATTTGCTTAAAGGGGGAAAAAGTATTTTTTTTTATAAAATGGAGTAACGTTTTAGAAGCAATTTATACGTTAGCTGTGAAAGTACATATCTGCAGCATCCAAACTTAGAAAATGAATGGTAACAAGATAAAGTTAATGATACATTAGAAGAGAAATTTCCGAATGCATCAATTGCTATTCGTATTTTTATTTAATTTGGGCTAACTCTTGCGAATGCAGTTATGTCAAAAGAGCAGATGGGACCCCAGCATCAAAAGAAATATAGCTATGCTAGACTTATTTCCTTTTTTGGCTTCTGTGTTAAATGGAAATGCAAAAGTCGTTTAGTAACGGTATTTGAATTTAACCGTGCCATTTTACTTTCATCGATCGTAATAGTTAAGCAGTGTTTTCTTGCACTACGAAATCGGTATAATTTTAATTTAGGGTAAAAAAAGAAATGCAGTTCTTTAAAAAAATAGTATAATACATATTGTATTTTTATGTACGTTAAAAAATAAAAAAAAACAGTATTATTTTTTTTATTCTCCCATTTTTCTCGATAAAGAAGATATAGGAATAGTGGCAATACAAGCTTAATATCATAATGATGTGTTTCTGTAAAAAACACTCAAATTATGTTAGGTGCGTAAATTTGTGAAGAAAAAAATATTGCTATTGATATTATTATTATTGTTATTTGTATTATATAATGTAACTTTGCTGCATCAGAATAAAAGATCATTTAATTGTTGCATAGAAAGCCATTTGTCCATTTAAGTTGAATCAGATTTTTACTAAAAAAAAAAACTACACCTTTTTTTACTCAAAACTAAAAGACAAACTTCATGAAAAAGTTTTAAGGATTTACAATACATTTTTCCCTTTTAATTTACTGCTTAAATATTATTTCCAAAATATTAGCAAGTCAGTAGCATTTTACTTTCCTGGCTTATATATAACGTATTTATTATCAATACTGATTATACAACTTCTTTAGTCATAATTCCTGTAAATATTCTGATTTTTTTTTTTTTAAATGTTTAAAAATTATTCCAACTTTTTTTCTATCGACTTAACTTAAATTTATCTTAACTTATCGTAACTTAATTTCACTAGCAGAGTTTAGGAAATTGTATTAGTATTAATCTACAACTATGTGTCTGATAGAATATCAAACTTTTAAGGTGTTCTAGAATCAGTAACATTTAAACCACCACAGGAATCGTCTCTTCTGGCTCATTTTATCCCAACGAAATCTCTTTTGCAAAGGTTGGAAATTACCTGTCACTGCAAAATGGTAAAGTATGTGTAGTTGGAAACTCTGATCGTCTCAGGCGAAATATATAACAGAATATACAAAGAAATACTTCTCAGTGAAATTCAAATAGTCAATATGCTGGCTTTTCCAATTGCTCTCTGTTGGTTTTTCGAAAATGTCCCTGGGAATGCATTTCAGTTTTCTAAGGCAAATAAGTTTTAAGAATTGAAAGAGACTACCTCCTATACGCTATGAATAGTTTTCCTATTTTCACACGGAAACGGTATTTGCTCTGTTACTCATATGAGCATATGATATTTTGTTTATGGCGGGAAGCTTGATTTTTATTTTAAACATATTTCTTCAGAAACTTAATTAAACGTTCATGTAGAAAACTATAGCTGAATACAACTTTCAATTAAGGTATTTTGCAAACTTCGTTAGTAAAGAGTACCGAAACTAGACATTAACTGCTGAGTTTTCTTTTTGCAGCCTTCCCTTTGTTAACCCTTTCTAAGGCGGTGGGAAGTATACTTTTCACCAAATTCATCAAACTATAGTTGTTTATAGTAAGCTCTTTTACCCTTTCTGATCGGCAGAATCTTGCAAAGACTCTGGGAAATATATTTACCACCACATGCATCAATATTTAAATAGTATAACTATCCCTCCCTCAAAGGGGGTGGGAGTGGGGAAAATCATGCTATTCTCATTTACTGTCCTATATGAATTTCTTTTTTGAAACAAAACAAAATCTGAAAAATATTTTAACATACCGATACTACAAAAAAATGGCCCTTTAAAAGGGTTAAGTGCATATATAAAGACATATAATCCTCAAAATAACAGAAAAAATTTGGATTTAACATTCATTGCTAATAAAACATTTCTGAGCGTTCGAAATTATTAGTATTACCGCTAATGTTGTAAGTAATTGGGGTTTCGATTTGGAGCGGAAGTCATTTTTTAGTTTTATTTTGATTTTGTAAAAGATTAATCCAATGTTTCATTCATAGTTTGATTATCAGGTTCTTTTTTTCTAAATTTGAGTTTTATTTGCTATTGGAAGAGAGAAATTATCTGCGGAGTTAAGAGCTTATTGCCGACTGCACTAATATTGTATCAGGATTGTTTTTTAATATGTTCAAATGTTAGTGCGATAACTATTTTACATTTATATTAAGTTTAATTTTAATTAAAATACGTTTAACTATTTTGTCAGTCATTTAAGCGCTAGTTCAACTTTGAATAGAAAGACATTCAGAAGTAATAAAATTTTAAATTTTTAACATAATAATGATGAATAAATGAAAGTTAAATTGTGTGACTTTTCAATGGGCGCCACCATTATTAAAAAATAACATTGAAAGACTTAAACTTTTTACTTTTTTTAATGTCATTTTTTTTAATTGGTGGATGCCTTTGGAAAGTCCTCCATTTTAGCTTTTATTCATTACTTATTATAATGTTTTAAATTTTATTTATTCTTTATGCGTGTATTAAATAACATATTTTTCTAAAAATATAAAACTCGGCTTTTTTTGCAAATTTTGCGAATGATATCAAATATCAGAACATTAAAAGATCTCAATACAGATGTTTTCAAATATGAGCTTTACTGCTGCTCCTTTTTTATAAAACGAATAAGGAATTTTTAGTTTAAGATAACAAAATGCATGTTTATACTTAAAGCAGTAATGCTCCATACTGTTATCCAGTTTCTGTAGCAACAGACCATGAATTATTTATTTCAATAGTGCTGGAGGATTACGGTACCACGTTCTGTTTGCATTTGATCCCTATTTTTCAAAGTTCTGGAATTATATCCAGTATTTGTCTGAATTTTGACAGTTTGGTTTAGTATGATAGATCAATTTCATTCTGCATAGTTCCTCGAAAAGTATGCAATTGCGGAGTTTTTTCGGATCCATGCATTTTATTACATTTTTAAGAAAAATAGTAAATTCGTTGCATGTAACGGGAACTCATAAAAACATATACGTAAATATATTTTTTAATGTTTTATTCTTGCACCAAAATCCCTTTTATCTACTTTAAAAATCATAACGCGTAAAGAAAAATGCAAACGCACTATTTAAATTATTTTTATTATTCGTAGTTCCACACTAAAACATGATAGTTTGATATAAAGCTTTGCAATTATTTCATCTTTATAGGCCAAAAAAAGAGACAGGTTTTATTTAATAGTTTTAACTTTAATGTTATTCACTCTTTTAAAGATGCTGCATACTTACAAGTGAACGTTCTTTCCCAACAATCGAGGATCTGAGCATAGTAGACATGGTTTGAAACTACACCACCTGGATTGTAAAAAGGTAGCATAAAAGTGACCTCAATCGTATAAAAGTTATCAGGGGTTTTAATATTTAATTTATTACTGACATGAAACCGATACACACTTGGTTAAAGATAATTCATCATGTCATATTCAAATAAAAAGAAGTGAACTATTACACTGGTCAACAAGTGTTTTGTCCCAAGAATGAATTTCACTTTTCCTGAAGTAGTTTTGCACGAGGAATCCGTATCTGGCATCAACAATTTTCCATCACGTATAGTTTTTTAGGTTTTTTATGAGGAAGGAAATGTTCAATTTTTAAGTTTTTTCAGTGTTTTTCCGATCATGCAGCATCATTTTTATTGCGATAAAGTACACAAAAGAGCTTGAATATCAACCGTTAAATCAGTGGCCACTTTATTTTGCTAGAAAAAACTTAGTGGAGTGTCGCAAACAGCCCCCTTATACGCCCGAACGGAAATGCGTATCAAATTACTGCACTGGGTGCGGGTCTCGGTAGGAATTTCGCGAGAATTGGGATATAAAGGCAAATAGGCAAAAGATTGATATTGTACGACACGTTTAATGAACATGAGCTAATATTTTTAATCATAGAACTCTAATGTTGTGTGTAAAAATACCCCCTGAAAACATGTGAGCTGTATAACCGATGAACATGGCGAGCAGTTATATCAGGACATTTCAGTTTTCGAAAAGAGGTATCAAGGGAAGTTGAGTGCAACTATGTTAGCATATTACTGCTGGACGTTAAAAAGGGACATTCCTGAGGCAAAGTATGCCAGAACATGTTAAAAACTATCCTTTTAAGGTAAATAGACAATTACTTGGTTTTTTGGTGGAAATGCTTCTAATGTAAAAATTACAATGGCCTTAAAAAGGGGGGGGGGGTCTAAGGACTTTATTGATTGATCTTAGAAGTATTTTCCAAGCTGAATTCGAAGATGAAAACCATTTTCCTTATTTATTAAGGGTTTTGCTTGTAAGGTACTGCAATAATTTAGGGTAAATGTTATTAATGCCAATTATTACAGCACCTTGCACGGAAAATCCTAACGTGATAGAGAAAAATGGTTTTCATTTTCGAGTTCAGCGTGAAAAATGCTTCTAAGATCAGTTAACAACGTCTTTGGGGCAGAAAAAAGGTTTCTTTTTTTGTAGACCAGTGTTATTAAAACTTGTAATTTCCAATATTTTGTCATGTATTTCAAACTTCTGCAATATTCGAATCTAAAAATATTAAAGACTTCTTAAAGAAGGGGAGAAAAGCAAAAGTTTCCATACAATGTTAATCAAAATTCTTATTATTGAGTTAAAACGACTTAGTTTCAAGCCCATCGTGTTCTTGTCAAAGCTCCCAGTCAAAAAGACCTGTATTTGAATATTGCAGTGATCATTTTTGAAGTAAACCTTATCTCAAAAATGGTTCGGTATGATCTCATTTTTGAGACACCGATTAAAAAAACCCTTGCTTTTGAGGTAAGCAATTAGTACGGTAACCTATTAATCTATTACAGGAGGACGTCGAGCGGTCAGCGGGAAGGTTGGATTAAATAGATTTCAAACGTATCAACTGTGGATGCTTAAGTACCACTTACGTGACAAATTTTTTTTGAGCATAATCCAAAAGAGCGATAATTATCCAATCTTTTTTTTTTTTTTTTTAATTGTTTTGTTGCGTCCGATTCGAATCCGACGATTTAATCATCTTTTATGTTCCTGCCCCAAAGAGACGAATAGAATACCCACATTCTTGAATGGTTTTGACGTCTCGGCGTTATAAATAGTTCCTTAGTTTTGATACAAATACCATTGTTCTAAAGAAGTATTCGTTAAAACAAATCATTGTTTTAATTACGGACGTAAAGTTGTTGTACAAAATGTTGATTTTTTGAAGTAAAAATAAAATAATACCTCGCCTTTTTGAGACTACATTGTTAAAGCACCATACTTAAAACTGAGAACAACCCTTACTCATTTTTAAGTCAAAATTGCTTTAATAAAGACAAGCAATTGTATTTTCGCATTTTTAAGTCCATAATTTTTAACAGTGTTTTATTAGTGGGAGACCGGATCTCGGGGTGTGTACTAAGCGATATTTACGACACACATTTAAAGAAACAAAACAAAAGTCTTATACTTCAAGATGTGTAGGATATGTTAAATTATATTTTAGAATTACAGTAATTTATTCTCGCTATTAGGTGCTTTAGAATGCAATTAGATATATGGGCATCAATAGAATGAAATTTATTCTTATCTAAATATTAACTGATCGCTAAAGTAAAAGGCAAGTTTTTTTTTGTTACTTGTGTATGTTTGAATGTAAAAATAAATTGTCGTAAAAAAACATCAGCATGTTTAAAAATATTATGTACTTTTCCAGTAGTACGTTGTACTTAAATCCACCGACTTGGGCCAGATTTGATTTTGCGAACTTGGGCCTACGAGGCCTGCGCCTTACCATAACGCCACCATGCTTGCCTTTTAGCAAAAATTCTTCATCGAATTTGAATTAGCGGCCATTATTTGTTTATTAGCAGTTTTTGGTTATACTACCTCTTTTACCAACAATATCAATATGATATTCTTTAAATTATATTTTATTAATGATGTAAGTTATAAAATGTGATATTTTAAAGAACAATTATTTTCCCCCATTTATTGACGGCGTGCATTAAATATAAGAGAAATAATTCAAATATGATGAATAGCAAATACGGTCATCACTTATGGGGTCATTTACTTGTGGGGTCATCACTTGTGGAATCAAATGCTGTCATTTTTTTACTGGGAAATATATTTTCTCTTCTTTTCAAACTGACAAAATCACATTCTGATTCTTAACGGGATTTTTTCCTCTGCACTGTTAAAAATTTCCGCAAGAAAACAGTAAAATAACCATTTATTTCATTCTTATTCTACCATATTTAATTACAACAGTTGAATAACCATTAAAAAGATAGTACTCAAACCGCTGATTGCGAAAAAAAATCGTTTATTCTCTGTTTATCCTAAAGAACGTTTAACTAACCGTCATTTTCAAGCGCTCAAGAATCGGGCGTCCATCTTGGTTGCGAAACCTTACCGGTTATACGTTGTTTTAAAATAGGAATACGAATTTATCAGTTAAAATCTGCATGTGTATATAAAAAAAAGTGTTTTAAGCAGTGGATACTAAATAGAAACACATACACACGTAAATCAAAAATTGGAGACATCGGATTTCTAAACTGTTTGCGAATCAGCGAACCCATAATTTGAGCTGCTGAAGCTTGTTTGTATTTTAAGTTTTCCATCAAATAAAATGATTTTCGTCAATGTACAGTAAATTTAGACTAAATATGACTTTGGATCCAATCAAAGACTGAAATCTCAATTTTAAGGCAGTTTGCCTGTTTTAAAAGAAGATTTATTGATAAATAAACGGCCGCTTCACGTGGTGTAGATGGCCGAATGGCTAGAGAGCAAGGTTGGTATACCGTACACCCGGGTTCGATTCCTGCACACTTCGTTTATGGTTTCTAAGCCACGGAGATTCTACGCATCGAAATGGTTCAAACCAAGTAGAAGTTTTGTTTTGAAACCTATTTTCAATGGTTATAAAACCGTAAACTTTTGTATTTACGACTTTTTAACCAAGTTGATTGGAAATGGTTAGGTCCCGTAAAGATAGAAAAATGTTCCAAACCGTAAATTTAACGTTTAATTAGATGGACAGACTGCTGCCAGTTATTTAACCGTAATTTCATGATGAAACTTCTAACAGTGTATGGTGTTTTTAGTTACAATTTTTGTCTCGTGTCATGTTATATCACTTCATAAGAAAAATAATATTAAAAAAAACTGGACTTCTTAAATATAATTTTAAAACTTTAATTTTTAAACTGAAATTTAGCAGTCTTTGATTTTTGATTCTTTGCTCATTAAGCAGAACTTTTATATTTTGATTTTTTTTTATAAGTCAAATACTTTTTGAGAAAAAAAAGTAAAAACTGAAGCAGCGCAGAAGAAGCAACGAAAAATTTTTAAAAACCTACAGATATATATATATATATATATATATATAATAAAGTACTTAAGTTATCATAAAAGTTAAAAAAGTAAAAATAAAAATAAAAAGTTAAAAGTAAAGCACAGGTTGTGTATAGTTGCAGGAACATGTGGGGAAAAAATCCCTAATATATATATAAATTTAAAAAAGTCTTATATATACAAAATAAAGAGTATTTTAACTGAGATGAAATGCGCAAAAAACAAAGCAAAAGGAAACATCATTTTAAGTTTTCGGTTTGCAATATCTTTATTAAAATTTCAAGTAAGGAACTTTTTTTTTCAGTTACAGTCGCGTTGAAATTGCTTCTTCTCGCTTATTTTATTTAAAAAAATAAATATTTGGCGTATATTCAGCACAGTTTCGGTTTCGGAATGAAAAATTGCCGAATCACACCGTAATAATTTCGATATATCAGGAAATAGTTTTTCAATTTTTCTAAAACTTTCATGGAACACTTTTAAAGAGTTATTATACTACTTAGGTCAATAAGAAAAATTTCATTTTTTTTCGACATTTTTGGGTGCTGGGTCCCCTTAATTCCTAATTATCACTTTTTTATAGTGCAAGCAATGTGAGACGCCTTCTAGCAATGCAGAAAGAAAATACTAACTTTTCCCAAATAATTGCACACTTTAGTAATGTGTTTCTATATTACTCTGTAAAACATCTTTGTTTGTTGCTGTGGGAAAATGTATCTAAACCTTAATTAAAGCAAATTGTATTTTTAAAAAAAATCTTTGGGAAATAGTAAAATTACAAAAATGAAAAATTCTTAAATTTATGCAATTGTATTATATTTCGATGCCACTTCAACTGAAATGAGCAAGTACAATGTTATTACAATAATTTTGTTTTTGTGGTAAAAACATATCTTAATTATAAGGCATTATAAATAGTATCATCTATTTCCTTACATTTTATATCGTTTTGATTTAAAAAAAATATCATTTTATATTCGAAATATTCCTAAGTATAAAGCATTTGTTTTGGATTCTGTAACAAATGTTAGCAAGCAATGTGTTCAAAATTTGCTTCAAAATCTAATCAAGAAATAAATATATATTTTATTTGCGAAGTATTTTGCAATCTTCCCTTTCAAATAGTTTTTCCAAATTGAGTTACAATGCCAAGCGTTATTTGGGTTATTTTACATGTTAATAATATGCAATATTGCAATGAATGCGTAAAATTAATGCACTTTATGACATTGCTCTGAAAAAAGCAATGTAGTTCACAATCTAATAACTTTAACTAAACTTTTCTTACTTTTTAACGTACGAGTAAAATATTATCACGATTTCAATTCTTATTTAATTTTTTACATATAGGATGCCTTCTTTTCTTTCGTTCTTTTTTTTAAATTAAACATTGTTTTAAAAAGATATTGTGATTGTTTCGCGCAGCCCTTAAATGTATACTTATCTTGAATTGTATTTCTTAAAAAGTAATTACATACACAACACATTCAACAACGAAAACACGCAATAGTTTCAAAACCAGGACAGCACTGTTTCGAAAGCAGTTATTCCTTTCATTCAAATGAACAGTAAATTTATGTTAATTATAAAATATTCATGGGCTTAGGAATTCAAAATTGACACCCCTTGCCGTTGTGACACATTATTTGGTTCTGAATGTAATCAGTAAATCTGAATTTAATCGCTTCCTCAAATTATGTACTAGGCATGCGAATCCCATTTGCAGTTAATCCTTTCCGCACTGTGGATGCGACTTTAAGTCGCCACCAGACTTGCAATTATTAAGATAATGTTGTGATAATTAAATTAACGCAGAGGAGATCAACGCTATTATTATAATCAATTCCTAATAAGATTATCGGAAATTAACGCAGTTCAAAAATATATTTTTTGAATTATAAATATAAGAAAGTGCATAGCAACGTTTTAAAATATATGCTTCAAAGAAAAAAAAATATGTTTCACAGATTGCATGTCAAGCGTGAAATAAAAGAATAAATAAAGTTATAGCATATTTTTAACAGACTTCAAAAAGGAGGAAATCATATCAAATGTATGTCGCTTTTTTTTGTTTGTTTTTCCACCCATAACTTTTCAGCGGATGAACAAATTTTCATGATTTTTTTTTAAAAATCTCCATTTGAATGTTTAGGGATGCGTTTAAGGCAGTGAGAAGTAAAGGGATGTAAGTGACCAAAAAAAACGATTCTGAGAAAAATGCGTTAAAAGTTTGGATCTTATGGTACCTTTTAATGCTAGTGTTTTTCTAAATCATGTTGGGGCGCAGCACCTTTCAGGGCTACCCCTAAGATTTCTTGCCACAATAGAATAGAGCTTTTCCAATCATTTGCAGTATTTATCTCCAAATTTTCAATTTTGTCACTTAACTCCTCTGCTTCTAAGTGCCTTAATTTCAATTGTTTAACCCTATCATACGGACGAAATGCTAAAAATATCACAGGAAGGAATTAACAATGATTATAACAGCAGTTACGGAAAACTGACAGTAATATATCCAATATAAAGTCAGGCAAATGCAAAAAAAAGAAGACTTTCGGTTTTTGACACATGATGACTTTTTTTTTTGTATTTACTTCTGCGTTGACGGCAAGAAGAATAGCAAAAATTTGGTGACCATGGGAAAATTATATTTCGCTGAGAGTCCTCCAAAAAAATAGGAGGAAATTCAAATACTGCAATACGGTGCTCGACTTGTCGTACTGCGATAGGAATGTTTTAGGAAAAATTTTTACAAGTGAACGAGTTGGGTAGCAGCTAATGAGTGTTAGGGTGCTTTCCTTCCAAAGGCGACAAAGACAAGAAAATTGTTTTTTCTGACCTGCGGCAGCGCAGATCATATTTCTAAAGGCAAAAACATGCTACGCGCTTGCAAAAATGCCTCCTACACGCTTGCAAAAATGAGAGGAACATGTTTTTTGTTTGTATCTGTCGCCTTTGATGTGTAAGCACCCTTATTAGACATAGTGGCATATTCTATAGATTTTCGTTTTTTTCTACTTTTTTTTTAAATTAAGCTTATAGAAACTGGAAAATAATATTTTGCTCCTGTCCAAATGCAATATTTACTCCTGTCGTACATAAACATCGAAACTCTACCTAATGCATTGTTATAAGCATTAATGCAGTCAACAAGTCATCATCCTGCAGTTTGAGGTTATGTGATACTAAAACGACAACTAATAAGTAGGCAGGTAGCAACAGCAGTTCGAGTTAGTTTAATTTCGGAGGTCCACTCTAACTTGAACTGAACTGAATTGAAACTGAATTGTAACTCAAAGTATCAGCCCAAGTCAAATCGACGTATCTTTAAGATGGCTAAACTTGGAACACTGCCAGCCAATAAGTAAAGGAAATGGCATATTAGTTAACTTATGCCTGACCAATGACGTAAGCAGTGGCATCGAACACGACCGGTCTGAAATCACATTGGTGGTCAAAGTAGTAAGGAATTGATATTTTCACCCTAATGTTGCGATGAAAAAATTTGTTTTGGAATAACTTAAGAGTAGTGCATCGAGAATAGCAGCTCTTGAAAATTCAGAGATTGAGAAAGAAAATAAATATTAGGTGTCTATCAAGTAAATTATTCGTAGTTTACAACTCTTGCAGGGTAACATTGACATTGATATCACTAATAAAGGTTGATGGCGTTATTTTTTATCAATTTCCAAGTGTCTCGATAGTACGATCAGACATTCATAAACATTGCCCCCCTTTCTAATGGGATTGCAGTATTGGTCCTCAACCATTGCACACCTAGTGCGTCTAAAGAGATGGGTGCCAACTTTTCAGCGGCACTACATTGAGTGTAGTACCACCGCCACAACGGCACTAGGAATTTTAATTTAGCTGAGAGTATCCATGCCAAACGACTACTCAAGCGACCTTTAACATGCCGCATAATCATATGACATGGGCGCAGACGATTTTCAGCATCTTCAAAATTCACCGACTTGGTCCAGGTTTGATTCTGCGATATTGGGCGTACGAGGCCTGCGCCTTATCACTACGCCACCCTGTCGTCGACATTCATAAACATGGCTGATCATGTTTCTAGCAAAATACATTGCTCTGAATGGCGCCTGCTACCAAGTACATTGTAAAAAATTCAAGTTCAATATTTCACCCCAAAAAAAAAAAAAAAAAAATAGTGAAAAATAGCATTTTGTACTAAACTGGAACCACTATAATGGTTCCTAGTTTCATATTCATGGTGAAAACTAATTGGAACTACACCATTATAATGGTTTAATTTGGTACCAAATGATGGTAGCAGCCACATTTCACCATATTTTCCTCTTTTTTTTTTTTTTTTGGGACAATGTAGTTGATATTTCCCACTGTTTAGAGGAAAGAGGACATTTGGCTTTTATTTTCTTTATTATATTTATATAGTTCACGGTGCTTTTAAGGCAAACCAAACTGTCACAATGTGATACTAATATATAAATAAATAATGAACTTATCAAATGTTAATCAGTTGTTCATCATTATTAACCCTTAAGGAGTCGAGATGCTCCTTGAAGTACCATACTCATATCACTACCGTATGTATCTAGTCTCAAATTGTCAATGCTTTAAGAGGGCACAGTACTTTACCAAAGGGGGGACAACGCTTATTTTCAGCTAAATATACATCTTTGAAACTTTGTATATGAATTCATTGGAGTATGTTTGACAAAAATTATCATGGGTTTGACTCTGAAGTTCGTAGCTTGTTCTTATTTAATTGTTGAATTGAATTTTTTGTCTTTTTTTCTTTTGAGTTTTTAACGAGCAAAATGTATTAAAATTCAACTAAGTTTTACATAGTTTATTCCATGCTAACTGATTCTAGAATATTTAGGAAGTATTATTCAAAAGAAATCTTTTAAAATAAGATTGAATTGAGAAAAAAAATAAATTGGGAAATGTTTATTTCAAAATTTTAAATTAATGGGTAGTTTCAGTGATGTTCTACTTTCAAGTTTCAATTCTAATAATAATTGGAATTGAATGCACGCTTTATTTTAGCTGATTGTTAAACGAAAGAGAAAAGGAGGTACTGTGCCACCTTAATAGTTCCAAATGTAAGACGTATAAATAAAATCACTCCTTTTTTACGCCAAGCAAAAAATTAAGACTAAAAGGAAACGATCATTTAGAAAGCATACATTTCTTGACTATCGTACAAATTGGACGTTTCATATTGCGGAATTAATTCATTAAGGGGAGTAAATGGGAACAGAGCTGAAATACATTTGCAATTTCCTAAGCAATATCTTCCTAATATTTCGAGTATCAATATTAATGGCCTGCTCTGAAAAGACGCTACAACTCGCATACATAATAAGATTTACGTTGTGCAAATAGTCTGTGTAACATGATTTGGTTTTTGAATGAATGAGAATTTATATGAAAACGTGAAGGCGCGAGACATAGTTTAATAAAGATATTCGTTTTATTGGAATGGTTTGTGAGATATAATGCATTATATTTGAAATGAGATGTCATTCGGATAAAAATAAAATGTACCGAAACGACTTGACATATCGCTTGTACTATATTTCAGATGAAACTGCAAGTGTTATCATATTTTATTTTATCTAATGGTTACTTATTTAATCTTGTGAACTAGAAATGTAGTGAAAGCGCTTACATGTACGAGTTTCTTTTATGATGTCATAATCAATTTCGGATTATCAACTGCTATTACAAGCAAAATTTTTGCATTAAATATTTTGAAAACTCCTTATAAATTCATTTTTGCATTGATTACATTGCTGCTTTTATTTTATTGAAATCCAGCTGATATACTTCAGATAATGAGGTTATTAAGCAAAATAACTACCCACACTATATGTTATACACTGTTAAGAAAAACCTGAATTTTCAGATCGTTTTTTGACTGATTTTAATGGATGATTTCCGTAGTGCTTCAAAACATTGATATAAACATATTTTCGTTTTTCCTTCCAAAAACGAAAATATCACATGCCTTACGTTCCCGAAAGCACGAGAACGGAACTTTTCCGTTTTACGGTTGCTTTATTTAAAATGATCAACGGAGAAAAAAGAAATGGAACTTCTGTCAAGTCTCGCAAAAATATTATCAGAAACGGGGCTCTGATGCCGTAGTTTTTCCGTTATTTTCAGGATATTTTTTGCAGTGTAAAATTAACATATATACTTTAACCCTCTTTGTTTGTTACCACCATTTTTTTCGATCCGGTGTCATATTATCCTAAACCCTATCTCGAACTTCACAAATTCTTGTCCAGGCAGTGGCCAGCAGACTTAGATAATTATTCAGCGCGTGTTTTTTTTAGTCATTCATGCACCTGCCGCACATAAAACAGTAAGCCGTTAATCTGACCGGCGGTTGCTATGGGGTACCCTATATATAAAAAAAGCAAAAAGAATGAAAGAGAATGGTTAATATTCTATGACAAAAATAATGAGAAATATAAATTTCCCTCATTTAGTTTGCTGGCTCCTGGCTCTTAAACTGCATTTCTTAACATTAAAAAAATTTTGAAAAAAAACCCATGTTATAAATGCTACAGTATCACCCCCCCCCCCCTGCAGCAAGCAAGAACAACTATTACATGCCTACAAAGCATAGTGATCCTTGTAAAAATGAACAGAGACATTTAAATGAAATGCATGCATAATTACACTTTTCGCTTTTATTTCTATGCTTCCAAGAAAATTATAAAATAAAGGATATTTATAACTGTAATGAAGTAACAGACTTAACCAGAGATTTTCAAGAGAAAAAAAAATCAGAAAAGTTATCGGTTTAGACAATAATTTGAATTACATCTTTGATTTATTGGAAATACTTTGTCTTTGTGATCAAGATAATTGTTTGTCAGTACAGAAGATATTTCATAACCGTGTTTTAAATGAGCTGGACAGCCAAGAGTCACTGCTAGTTTGTTGATTAAATTATAGATCCGCAAATAAAGCTGTATATAGACGAACGCTTGATATCACTTTCCCAACGCAAGAAAATTTAAAATCTTACTGATTTTCTTTGCGCTGACTGCCGTGCGCTTTGGGTGCAAAAATCTACTGCGCACTCTACGTCAGCACATTCTCCTTTTTTGCGTGTCTTACGTTTTGATGTGAGCAAGTAAACCCCTTTACTACTTTTGTTGTTACATTCATGCATAGTGGGGTAATAATAGAGGCAATTCAAGCAATGTCATCAGTCACGTGGTAGCGATGAAAGCAATGTAAACAAAGGAAGCCGTAGCATCGCTTTACTTCGAGTTCGACGAATCTAATTAAAAATTAGGCCTAAATAAAGTTATTTTACATTACATAAAATTAACACTAAATAAAACACTATAACTATTGTAATAATTAATAAATTTATTTTATAATTATTAAATGTAAATACTAAGTTATAATCAGAAAAGCTGTGAAAATAGTCTAATTTTAAGATAACTAATTTTACCTAGTGAACTCCAAGTAGAACTTCTACAAAATAGAAGTTCGCCAAAAGCTTAGAGAATTTACAGCAGTGTATCGAATTTAATTTAATCCTTTCTCTTTGTTTTAACTTATTCATTGTCTGCGCATTTTATATATATTAAAGTGGCAGCGCTCTTTTTTCCAGCTTCGTTAAAACTATTGTTTTGACGATGATTATGTTGGAAATAAATATTTTTCACAAACAATTTGATTATATTGTTAATAATATTTTTATTTTACAGATTATTATAACATTTTTTTTTTCAGGAAGAATATTTTTTCCGAAATTATTACATGTTTATTATTAATTCATACAACTTTACTGTTCTAACTGATAAATATCTCTTTGATTTGATGTGCATTTCCTGTTACTGGGAGAATTGTATATTTATAATATCTAGAACAGCGGTCATTTCGTATGTCCGCCGGGCTTACTAGTATGAAAAACTTCGTTTGATTCTCCGGATACATAAATCTGGGAAATTAAAATTTACATCCATGCGTTTCAACATTTGGTTCTATATATGTATAGTTTATTGTGATTAAGCGTACATGTAGTATTTGCATGTTAATATGCTTAGTTTTATGTGTCAACGACAAGGGATAGCTTAACTCTTTCCAACATTAGATTTGAAATGTTTGAAAGGACTAATTTAATTCAAATAAACGGCAATAATAAGGCAACTATGTAAAATTCATGCACTTAGGACTCTAAAATTGACATTCCTTGCAGTAATAGGATGCGAATCTAAACATAATCACTAACGCATACGAATCTCTTTCGTATTTAATCCCTTGCTCAGCATAGGTACGACTTTAAGTCGCCAACATACTCAAAAGATTAAGGGAATGTTGCGATAATTAAATTTAACTCAGATAAGGTAACGATTTTAATTATTATAAATAATACTGCTTAAGCGTGAAAGATTTACCGTTAAGTATAGTTAAATGATGCATAGTTATGACAGAGGGAAATCACAAAAACTATATTTTAAATATATAATCAAACATAAAAGATTTGTAAAACTCAAACTGCAGCACATTCTTTTCTGTTAACTTCTTACAGTAATAATAAAGGATCTGGAGCATCCCTCCTTCTCCCTTTTTTTTACGTTTTCTGACCAGATTTCTAAATATTTACACTGGCCTCTGGCCGTTTTCCCAATAAATATAATAGATTATATTAGTTATCTCTTCTTTTTTACTTACTTTTTTCAATAATAAAAGCATAAAAATAAAAACGCAGTTTATAAGAAATCGGAGAAGTGGAGCGCAACGAATATCTTCGTTCCTGCTCCGCCCCAGTTTCGAGCAAAATCTGGTTGCAACACTGATCTGCGATCCTACTCCTAGCTCCACTCTAGTTTCAAGCAACATTTTGTTTCTCAACTACTCTACGATCCTGTTCCTCGCTCTGCTCCATATTCAAGCGAAATCTGGTTTCTCCACTGCTCTGCGATCCTGCTCCTCACTCTGCTGAAGTTTAAAGAAATATTTGTTTGACCCACTGCGCCACGATCCTCCTCCTTGCTCTACTCAAGTTTCGAGCAAAATCTGGTTACCCCACTGCTCTGCAATCCTGCTCCTCGCTGCACTCCAGATCCCTTCCCATTAATATAACGTAAAAAAATATATATTAAATGATAAGATATGCAATTTTATCAGGCACACTTTAAAGTCGTATGCTATGAATCTAGCAATAAATGAATTATTTAATTATTTGAAAATAAGCTATCATATCAAACTTCAGAAGCAAAAGAGTAGATTCCCACAAACTCGGCCCAATGTGGACCGAACGGTGGCTGAGTTAGTGAAAATACAGGGTTATCGGAAATGGGATTAAAAAAAGAATAGGTATATTTGCTTGAACAGAGAATAAACTTCCCAAATAGCAAACTCCAAGTCCCCAATCCATTATAGTAGCAAAGAAACGTAGGTACTTTACGGAGACATACGGAACCACATGAAAATGAAAATTAAAGAATACAAAGACATAAAGTAATTTACCTTGTAAGATAAACCTCAGTAAAAAGCTTGAAGTCATAGAGTTATATGCAATAAAAAATGACTTGTCAACTTTGCCAAAACTGGATAATTTTCTGTCGTGAATAGAAAAAGTTTTAAGGGAATTCTTTGCCTTGCCAGGATGTGGCCAAGCTATCCGTACTCCCAGGTTCTCGATACCAAGTTCAATGGACTCTTTAGTAGTTCTCTTTCTTCTTGAAATGTTTCACATTTATTATGAAAATTAAAGTAAACTTTCCTTAGTGCAGAAATAGAAAATGAAAAATGTATATCAAACATGCAGTTAACAATAAAAATTGGATAAATATGTTTCAGAGATACAAGAATGGTCTTATTACGAATAATTTTTTTAATGCAACGTACTCAAAAGTTTACAACTGAATGTCTCTCATCGAAATGCTGATATCTTTTCGGTTTAAAATTGCATTACCTTTTACACCGAAAATTATCTCTGCAATTTTTATCTCATTTTGTGCTTTATGCAGCTGATTTAATAATAACTTTTAGCTGATTTAATAATAATAGTAGTAGTCTGTATGATTTAATATCATACAAGCAAAATCACGTTTATTTCCGAGAGGTGATTAAATTAAAGTAAGTGTAACAAATAAATATACATAAATTACAGCACTTAAATGCATTAAACACAAACTTTCATGCGTGATAGCAATATATTTAGCTCAAAAATTCGAAATTTATTATTGATTTATCATTAGGTTATGCAAAACCTAATTAATGCTGAAACACATGTATTGCTCAGAATGAGTATTTTGGTGGCAGAAAGTAATTTGAAAATCCTTTCGAAATTAGCTTGAAAGTAAACAATCATTGAAAGAATAACATTGTGTTTAAAAACCGCAACGAGCTGACTGAAAATGGCTTTATATCATACATCGTTAAAGCCCAACGATCCAGTAATGTCTTTGAGGGTAATTACCTTCACTTGTTATTAAATACAAATGGTCATTAAGCTGTATGTTTGTACATTATTTCGAAAAGCGTTTTCTATTAAATCGCTTCACAGTACTTCTGAACGATATTCTTTCTTAACTTTAAACTCACTTGCGACGCAATAATTTTTACCAAGATATGTTTTTAAATATGCAATTTTGAAGCACACAATTCATCTACTATACAAAAAATATATAAAAATAGATTACTTATTTTTTAACCGTCACTGTTAATCATTTTGTTATCATCTAGTAGTACTTGAGATATTTTCATTAATAATGAATAAAAAGCACAAGTAGAACACTTATTTTTAGGTTTTAATTCGTAGGTCATGATTCATTTTTTCACACATTTACAGTTTTAATCATTTAAGACCAATTTAAAATGTGCCTTCATTGTAACCTCAGAAGTCTATATATATATCACTTAACGTGAACCTGTTACGATTGAATGTTGCATTACGATAAGGTACACAATGCAAAAAAAAAAAAAAAAAACTATGGTAAAACAATATTTAAAAATTGTTTAATGATTAGCCTAGAAAGGTAAAATAAGTTTTTGTATTTAGTATCGTAACTTACGGACTTCAACGAATTTATTTCTATTTCTGAAAAGGTATTTAAATTCATACCTCAATTTTCAATTTCCAATTCTTTGGAGTGGCAACACCTTAGTTTGTTCATATCTAGTGATCTTCGGCATTTTATATCTGGCGATCTTTCACTAAGCCTTTCGAATTTTAAAACGTTTTCTGTGATTTTAAAATGGTTAATTTTCGATTACTTGGAGTGGCAACAACTTTGTTTATAGGGAACGATCGTTCTCGTGCTTATATGTATCGATTTTGTCTTAAACCTTTCGAATTTAAAAGCGTTTTTACTATTTTAAAATGAATAATTTTCAATTCTTTTCAGTAGCCACACCTTAATTTTATTATATCGAGCAATCATTCTCATGTTTAGTTCGATTGTTGAACTTATAAACCGCAGATATTCTGCGGACGATCAGGTAGTGTACTATAATTTGTCTGTCCTTAAAAATGCAAAAAAATTGAAGTTGTGGTACTACTTTATAAGCCAGGGGTTGAGCGATTAATCTCAGCGGAAAAAGACAATGTATACAGTCAATGGACGTTATAAAGAGTTTATTTAACCCTTTATAAGGCGGTGGAAAGTATGCTTCCCTCCAAATTTATCAAATTATAGATGTTTATAGTCAGCTATTTTACTCTTTCTGATTGGCAGAATCTTGCAAAAACTCTGGGAAATATATTTACCACCATATGCATCAATATTCAGATATAACTATCAGCCCCCTTAAAGGGGAGGTGCGAGGTGGAAAAATTCATGCTAATCTTATTTACTGTCCTATATGAATTTCTGTTTTGAAACAAAACAAAATCAGAAAAATATTTGTACATACCGATACTACAAAAAATGGCCCTTTAAAGGGTTAACTGTACTGAATTTCGTGCCACTTCTTGTTCGAATACCTAGTTTTGAATTTTGCTATAATCATGAATTTTTTTAGGCAGTAATTTGGGCATACAAGTAATATTCAGAGTTTGGATTCGCAACTAGTACCTGTAACTAGTTTCGGATCACATCATATATCTTAAATGTGGGTTATTAAAATTACAATCGCTTTGTATTAAAGCGATCTTTCTGTTATTATACTAATATATAAACGGTATCTTTCTTTGATTGATCATAAACTAGTTGTGAAGAAAAAAATTGTGAATCCCTTTTTATTTTTAAAGGAGAAAAAAACTCCAAATTAAATTTTCTCTAAAAGTAGATGGACTTTATAAAAAATAAATAAAAAGATGGTCAAGTTGTTTATGTGCTGTACGTATGTATGATAGGCATGTATGTATGCCATTACGCAGTGTATGACTACTTAGTGATGTTTCCAATTTTTTTTTTCGAATAATGCCATAAATTTTCTACACTGTTAATAATGATGTAAGTAAAAAAGCAACGATTTAATGCACAAAACTAAATTACAAAAAGCAGACTTGTTTCGAAATTAGATAGAATCCCTTTTCCAATGTACGCAATAAAGGAGCAAGACCCTAAACGAGTCCAGCCTTTTGTTGCACAAAACGTAAATTGTTTGCTTACTGTTAAAAATAATAAGCGCTATCTATACATAGAGAACTATAACAAATATATTTCTCTTAGTAGTTGGTCTTTACGTACGTTTGTTTCTACAGTTGCAGTTGCTCTGTTGTTTGGTGTAAGTCGTCTATTCGGTAGAGTAGAAACGTAAACCTACTTGAATGAAAAGAAACACAATTGGTAGCAGAAGAAAATGGGAAAGATAAAACGAATGCATCAATGTCTATTCTAAGTGGTGTTAGGTTGAGGATAACGACTACGAATGCAATTATGTCTGCTGGCCAGATGGGGCCATGTTTCATGAAAACTGTTGATATTTTTGATAAGAACTGAAAATGGATACGGATGCGATGTGGAGTATTGGAAGTTATGTATATCTTTAGTTCGTTGGAAATTATATAAAAAACTGAGATGACTTTTCTTAAATCTAAAAATTTGCCATGATATTGAATTGCTGCATAAGAAATACAACGTTGAATAAGCATGAAATATATTTTCAATAAATATTTTTTCATAGGAGAAAGATTTAAATTAGTAGTCTCTAATCAAGAGTGGCAATAACGTTCCATCGTTCGTTTACTGAGGCTGTCAAAGCTTCAAAAGTTTTTCATATAGGAAAATCTAGGCGGTAGTGTGCTTTCCAATTTGTGTTTTTAAAAATTAACATACAACGTTAATTAACATAAATTGTTAACGTTTAATTAAGCTAATTGTTCAATTGAACATTAACTTCTTATTAAAACACTTAGCTGAGAAAATATTTCGATTACTTACAAAAAATCACATAAGAAAATTCAGAGATAAAAACAAGAGAATAAAAATGCACCACTCCATTTATTCATTCACTGAGTCATTTTTTCAATTATTTATTATTTCACTCATTCATTTGTTCATTCATTCATTCAAATGCATTGCAAATGCATTGCTTTGAGTGCGTAAACCGAATAATAGGTAATGGATATTTTCAGTGAAATACACACCGCAATTTCAGGAAAAGTTTCGACACATTAAAAATAAAAATGTAGATATAAGTAAACCACACACGCAAAAAGAAATAAATTTAATGTTTGAGACTATTCTAAAAGCATATATTAGTATTTAAAATAAATTTCGCTTTTTCAAATGTACATTTTCAGCTGTTGCATACATAAAGCTCACGGATCTTTTGCCATTATTTATTTCTGTACATCAACGTACATATTTAAATATATATAAATTTAAAAAATAAATATCAGAAGGTTTTTACTATTTGATTAGACAATTACTAAAAATCATTGTCTAATCTCATTTTTCCTGCTATTTCTTATTTATAGAAACGCACTTTCAATTTCTGGTACTATTTAAAGCTCTATAAACCGTTTCAAATCGCCGAAAATTATTCGTAGCATTTAGATAAACTGTCTAAAATCTGCTCCATTTACCAAAGAACAGAAACGTAAATATGCTCTTTCAAGCCAGCGTATTGAGCGTATAAAAATTAATGAGCCCCGAAATTTATGAACGAGCTGAAAATTCGAAATGTTATTGTTGCGAAAATACATGACATGGGTGGTAAATTATTCCTCAGCTATAATTTATACGCTTGTCGTTGAAATTCTTCCGTTTAATATCGGCTTGGTTGGCAGTTACAAGGAAAATTAAAAGCGTCCCATTATTCTTTCGCAATTTCAATGTGGCAGGGCATTTCGCTTTTCTAATTTTGTAAAGTTATTAATGGATTCATAAAAGAAAGAGAACTAATAATTTATAATTATGTTTAATCATGCATTTTGTTAGATTGGTAGAGGCGTTATGCCAGCAAAAATGTTGTTTTATTGATTGGTGCGTCATCGCGAAAGAGAGTGTTAATCATTGGGTATGAAAAACACATTTTATTATCTGATAAATAAAAGTATGTATTAACTTTTTAGTTTTCGTGTCAATATGAGTAGGGGAGGGTTTGGGAATTATACGCGCTTTAGGAAAAAACCCCTATATTTTGTTAAATAGCACACTGAAACCAAACAATATGAGCAGAAACTATTCTACAGACAATTAGCAGTACATTTCTAACCTTCAATTAAGTACAGCTTAATTGCTTTATTTAAGACGTTAATTATAAAAAAAAAAGTGCAAATGCGTGGAATTTCCCGCCCAGAAGGGTAATGGCACGCATAGCGGGGTTTTCGTCCTAATTTTGTACCTCGATTGTTTGCTGCTTTTATTCTTGTTCTTAAAGTAGCCTCATAAATGCCGAAAACTCTTGCTACTTCTCTCAATTTTTTCCCCCTGGTTTTATAGCATCAAGAACTTCATGTAACTGTTCTTCAGTCCATTTTGCTTTCAGGGTTTTCCCCGTATAATCTCTCGGCATCTACAATTAAAAGAAATATGTAATAATTGTGTGTATTGTCCGTTGTAATCACATTTACATTTCTGCAAGTCATGTGAGGGAATATCAAGCACCAAAATGGCTGCGTGCGAATACCCCACCGTGCACTCAGTTGCAAACATAACCTTAACATGAAAAGTAAATGCAATAATTCAACAAAACTAAGCCTGAACCAAACCTTATAAGGTGCTTCAGAATCATGCAAAATATTAAGCTAAAATAATTAGTTGGAGTAACTTATCTTGTAAGTACTAGATAAGAAAAATTACATCAAACGCACGAGAAATATTCTTCACTCGACTGACGTAAAACTGACACACGGAAGTGGTGGGATCAGGCTTAGTTGTATTTGTAGTCCCTGCTGATAGGTCGCAGGACCCACCGATAGTGTTTTACGGCACTACAAATACGTAACCCGCATGCGTGTATTTCCCCCACCCTCCCCTAACATCTGAACTCATTTTTATCACGACCAATTTCTCTAAAAAAAAGATAGTAAATGAAATACTTTGAACTAAAAAGCATTTCTATTTATTATAAACACCAAATGTAACCCAAAATATTAATAATATTCAAAATACATTGTACTGTTTTCATGAAGTATTATGTCAAGCAACGTAGGTACGTTTAACTTGTGGGGTAGAAAAAGTTCCTTATGAAAACTAAGGAAAAATGGTTTCTGCAAACGATGTATGTCAATTTTATGACTTCCATAAGGATAATTTTCAGCCAAAACCATTTGAACCAGCAACCTTCCTGGTGAAGACATCCTCGAAAATTTAAAAAAAAAAAAAAATCAGTACAAAGAAATTTAAATATTTCAATAAATACGCTATAAAATCGATTTATTTATTTATTTTACTCTATTTAGGTACACAATTGGTTTATATTTTATGAAAGAAAAAAAGCTTTTCGGTAAATCACGTGAGCACTCGCTTGATGAGAAAACCACTAGAATTCATTTAAAAAAAAATCACCAGAACTCTCATAGTGTAAAAGACACTATCATTTGACTACTCCAACTAGCAACCCCTGTCGACAGTCAAAGACTTTTTGATTGCGACACACATCGAAACTACAAGAGAAGGTTACAAGGAGAAGCTAGGCAGAGCAGCATCTTTGCCTGTGATGCAGAATACCAGATATGTGTTTTGTTTTTCTTCTTGGGTGGAGTATTTTGCTCACAGCGCGAGTTCTGGAGGTTTAAAAAAGTACATTGTGACACACTGCTAATGAAAAATTGTGTGCTTCAGTAAAACAACATCTTGGAAATATGTATCAAAAACATTGCTAATATATCAAAAGGCTAATGGCAAGACCCGTTAAATTAAAATTAGAAATTTGCGAGAGATTGAGAAAAACTTTTAAAACTGAAAATAAATGTAATTTTCTTCGATGAAAAGTTTTATAGAGTTGATCCCGTTTATAGCGAAGTCGTATATAGCAAATTTAAGGTTGTAACGTAATAGTTTAGAAAAAAATTCATTATAAAATGTTGATTTCAAACGAAGTAAAATGTAATTATAACTTAATTACGGTTACAACGAAATGTCCATTGTGTCCTTCGATTTTGTTACAAGCAGTGCGACAGTATTTTATTTCTTTACTTCAGGTATCAGTCAACCCGAAAATACTAAAAACAGCAAAATCAAGCAACTAAATGCTGAAAGAAATTCAAAATCGAGTAAAAAAGAAGCCGAAACTGTTTTGAATTAGAGTCAGTTTTGAGATTGTACAATTTGTACAAAATACTTTGGGCAAAATCTGCTTTTCTTCCCCATCTTCTGAAGAGATTTTCAGTTGGTTTTCTCATGAAATACCTCAATGCTTAAAATATTCTCAAGATAAGCAGTAGTTTTTGATTTAATTTTGTAATGTATTAGATAGCTTTGAAACCTTAATTTACAAAAAAAAAAAAAAAATCCATCTCAATTGTACTGGACTTCATAGTATTGGGATGTTGAAAAAGTTCTATGTGTTTTTTTTGTAAAGTTCACTGCTTTATTAAAAAAAAATATATTAAAAAAACAGGGTGCTAAAAGTATTGTTCATCGTTGCGCCTACTTTTCCATATCTTCCTGGCAGCATTTGAATTCCACGTCGAAACATGACACGTCTTTTGAGGCTATCCAAGAGTCGACCCAAATTTTCGGCATATTCATAAGAACGAAAGTGCTGCTAAGCCAGGCCAAGTATCGTCGACCGAAACAAGTGGTAGTCGGAAGGAGCAATGTCTAGGGAATACAGCGGCGGGTGGAGTAGGACTTCTTACTTAAGCGTTTCCGATTAGGTTTTTACAGATTTTGCCACATATGGCCGAGCATTCTTATGCTGCAAAAGGAGCTTGTCGTGTCCCTGCTCGTAAAGCGGCGGTTTTGAAAACTTCTGATGATTCTGCAAGTTGAGCTGCTGTTTGACACGAGTCTTCACGAAGTAATTGTTCCAATTGTTCGCCTTCAAACTTTATTTTTGGCGTCAGAGCGTTCTTTATCTTCAAGATCAAAATCATTATTTTTAGGGCTTCTAAACCAATTTCTACAAGTTGTTTCAGACAGAGCATGATCACCGTAAGTCTGGACAAGAATTCTGTGAGATTCAACTGCAGATTTTATTGAAATAAAATAGTGTAGTAAAATTCGCCTCAATAGTCTTTTTTTTTTTGCACGAAATGTGACATTTTTAACCCAATGAAAAAAAATGTTGCTTGTACTATAATAAAATTTAAATTCCTTAAAATTAAAGAATTAAAAAAAAAAGACAAAATTAAAAATCGACTGCGACTCAGAATGTTAAAAACTTTGTGAATGATTTTTTTATCAAATATTCATGTATAGTACAACATGGCAACGATTCAAATGAAATAAAAGTAAAGCGTTTTATCAATGTCTGGGAAAATAAAATTAAAGTTGATTCTAATGAAAAAATAATTTCGAACTACAGCGAAAAACGCTTATAACTTCTTTTATAGTTAGTCTAGAGGGCTTCGAATTTTAGCTCTAAGAGCAAAACTCCTTCTGCGGCAGTTTTTTTTTTTTTTTTTTTTTTTTTTTTTTTGCGATGCGCTGATTTCATTCAATAGTAAAGCACCTTTCTATGCAAATTTTGGCTATAAATTGAAATTAAAAAGAACAAATACGAATTTAAGAAATAACTCTTTGACGTGCTTCATGTTCCAAACAAATTTCATAAAAATCGGCCGATAGATCTTGGCCCTACACACATATATGTACATTCTTTTTGCTTTAATATTAGTGGATATAAGTATTAATTCAAATAAATATTCCATAGACTTAATTATTTTTTTGTAAAAATTCTTATTTTTCGGAATTTGCCCCTGATAAACAAAATCATTAGTTTACGTGCATTTAAACTATGTTGTTTCAAATATTTCATTGTTTTTCCCATCTGTTCAGCGTTTTCTTAAATACCACATGTACGAACTAATTTTGTTTCATTTAATTCCAAAGTAAGATTTATAAGTATAGTTCTAAGATTATTAAAACTCGTTCGGTTCATTTCTTTCGGAAATTACGAATGCAGAGTGTTATGGTTTGACTCAAATTTTTTCACGATCAGAAAAAAAAAATGAATCTTCAAGAGCACTTAGCAAATTGGACTGTTTCGTGCAAGGAGTTTCTCAAAGAAACTATTTCAAAGGAGCTCTTCATAAGTTTTTAGAATTATCTGCAGATCAAAATATTAAATGTTTTTATTGTTATGTTTTTATTTTGCCTGATATTTCAAACTACTTAAGAGTTATGAGCAACAACGCCTTTTTTTAAGAAACAAAAAGCAGTAGGCGGATTTGAAGTGTACTTTATGTTGGAGTTTACTTAATATTTATTTATTTTTAATAAATTCACAAAGATTCCTTCACATAATTTTTATTTTATCTCTTCTAATCTTCTATATATGTGTGTGTGTGTGTGTGTATTTAAGTTAAATAAATATATGTACACTAGAGCCTCGATTGTCCGAGCTAATGTGGACCGAGGGTACTTCGGATAATCGAAAAGTCGGATAACACGGACTCTGTCCAAATTGAGAGGAAAACATGTGTTAAAATAAATGAAAATGTCGCCAAATTAGTAAAAAAAGGGATTTATTGTACATATTATGAAATGAAAAAATGACGTTACATGCATACAAATATCTAATTGTACCTGTACACATCAGTAGAGTACATGTTCTAGTTAAAGTTGTTTCTTGAAGAAGTCTATATATATATATATATATATGTATATATATATATATATATAGGGTATATTGTTTTCTGTTCAACTGAACTCGCTCGCTTCTTTGCTGCAGTTTTACGCAAAGGTTGTAGCCGTAAAAGGTCTGCTGAAATTGTCTTTGACTGTTGTTCTAGGTCTTTATATCACCAGAAAATAAAATTAAAATGCAACTTATGCCATTGGATGACTGACGTCAGTCAGCGATGATTATTATATTTGATGATATATACTATTTGCCCCCGGCCGCAAAAAAAAAAAAAAAAAAAAAACATCAAGGGCAAATGTACTTCGGTTAACCCGGAACTCGGTTAGTCGGGGCTCGGATAACCGAGGTTCTACTGTAGTTTTAACGCGCAAACATGTAAATTAATATGCTTACGAGTTTTTAGGGGTTAGAAGAAATTCATGTTTCAATGCAAAAAATGTTCGTGATGGGAAAAACATCCAATAAAACTCACAAATCATATGTTCAAAACAAAGCGTAAAATGCAACGTATGTTCACAAGCTTTGCAAAAGATTGCTGACATGTGTTTTCAGATCAAAAAGAACTCATTTCTTAATGCAGAAGAAGTAAGCTTCTAGAAGAAAACCATCCAATTAAAGAATGTTTTTTACCTAGATGATCACTTCAGCTTTGAAAAGGGGCTTCCTTTCGTCTTGAAGCATGTGTATGCAACCTTTTGCAAAATCTAGATGTTCACTACTCCTGCATTGAAAGCGGGTTCCTCGCTGCCTCGAAACACACATCTGCAATTTTTTGCCAAATCTATGCGCAATATACTTTGAAAGCCATTTTTTTATTCGTGGCACAAAAGTTTACAATATACTTCACATCTGTTCAGATTTTTTTTCCTTTCCTTCTCGATTAACAAGCTTTATTTATCAAGATAATAAACACAGTAAATTAAATATGTCGAACTTAGCCGCCCCTATACTAGGGATGTAACGAATAGTGATTTGGCCGAATAACCGAATACCGAATATTCGGCCACTTCTCCCAGGCCGAAGCCGAATATTTGTACGTCTTAGGCCGAATATTAAAATTTCTAGAAAATCGATGTAATAGAAAGTATTTGACAAATTTAAAATTATTGACAAAGTTAAACACCAATTAGACACAATCTATGATGTATGATTTAATTATATTTGTTAAGAATTTAAAACTATTTAAAATTAATCTATTTTCTCTACTGTTTTGAATGTAATAAAACTAAGAATTTCACCACAGGCGGAATAGAAATGACAGGTTTCATGGTAGTAAGCATTAGCATTATTTTACTAATTATTTAATTCAAAAGAAAGAACTACTATTGCTTAGTGAACTTTTACCTTGCTCAAAACTGTTTTATAAAGATACTTTAGAAGTTATAAAAGTTAATATTTTTATTTTATGGGGTATTTTACATACCTATCTTCAAACGATCTCTTAAAATTTAATACACTTAACTGGAATATATTTTTATTTTCAAAAACCCCAATAACTTATGCTATCTAAATATTCATGAAGGCTTTTCATATTTCTCTCTTACCCAATATTCACAATAAATCAGTCTACCCAAACAAAGTCTGACTTCCACTTTCTTAATAATAACAAAATTAATTTTTCATGTACCATAATTAACTCTTGCCAGCTTTGGGAGCAAATGCTAAATATAAAATACAATATTACAACTTTAAAATCTGTTTTTGCTCAGTCAAGCCTAAAACCAGGTTTTAAAAAAATAGTTTTTTTCTGAACTATTTTTATTTTTTAAAACTATAAACTAATGTATTATTTTGCAACAATTATAATACAATTTTAAATGTTTGAAATCTACGTATGTCTTTATTTTTTTTACATTTCTACTGCAGCAGAATTATTCGGCCGAATATTCGGCTTGGTGATGAAATGATTATTCGGCCAAAGGGCCGAATACCGAATAGTGGCCGAATATTCGTTACATCCCTAATCTATACTATTTTAATTGAATTTAAAAAAAGACAATATTAACGCGTAACACATTTCCCCTTATCGGGCATGGATAGAAATATAGTCTCATTTGTAGAAAAACTGGATTGATAATAAAGCAGTGGTTTCTCATCTGAAAGTTACTCGTAGTTTAAAAAAAATTCAGGGGTTTTGTTAATAATAAGAAATTCCACCACGATCAACAACATTCATTAGACTTTGCTCAGCCCTCGGATTCAAATAGTGGACCAGTCCTCTTTGCCTCGTAAAATCCAAACCCGCTTGTGGTTTTGATCTCATTTCTAGAAAACTGAATGATAAACTTTTTAAAAAAGCAGTAAATGTCGCAAGTAAACTGCATTTATATTTGGAACAATTAAGTGTATTGTCCGATTTTTAAAAATGGTTTTAAATCAACATGAACTAAAAAAAGTACTTCATTCTCCTAAAACTTAAAAAATTTTATCAAAATATATTAAATTGAGTTTTATTCTATTAACTTTCTTTTTAAAATTATTTTTTCCCGTTATTTGATAGTTAGTGGAGCTAATTCATGAGGACGAGATACGCAAATCTGACGAGGCAAAATACAATTTATAAAATCCCAAAAATATCACATTATCATATTTTTTCTGCAGCCTCGTGTCACTTTATGTCTGTAAAAGCTATTAAAGAATATTCATGCTCCTTCTGATGATTCAGACCAAAGATGATGTGATCACAGAGTATCATTTAAGCAAAATATAAATTCAAGTCCCAAAACAGCAAGTTCTACTTCCGAAATGTTCTTTTTCTTTTTTTAAGGAGATGCAGTATAACTCCAGAACATCAACTTCAAAAGGTCACCTCATAAAAGGTTCTAGGGAAGGGTTAATATAATATTTTACATCAGTTAAAAATATGCAGTCTGTGTACAATGCTCCAACTAGAAAACTTACTTCAGTGGAAAAGTGAAATTACATTTCAGTTAACTTTGTAAGGGTATGACAGTATTTCATTTGCTTGTACATATACTGAAACGTACAATTGTTAATATACGAAACCGTTGACAATTTTTGCACTCCTGTGAGGAGTTTTGATCGGTTGCAATTTCTGTTTTATTTCCTATGTTTTTTTTTTTGCTTTCTATTATTATTATTATTATATTATCATCATCATTATTTAATTAATCAATTGTTTATTTAATTATTTTATTATTGGTATTGTTATTTATTAATATAATTTAATTATTTGTGTATTTAATTATTATTATTAATAGCAATAATAATAATTATTATTATTATAATACTTATGTGAAACGGAACGGTTGAGTAACAAGATTTTGCTAGGAACAAGAGCAGAACCGGGTGAAAAAAAAATGTTGCGATTAATTGCTCCGATTTTTCGTTTCTTTTTCTTTTTAAGTTTTTTATTAAATAAAAGAAAAAACTAAAAAAATAAATTATAAAATACAAATTTTAAGTTATTCAAAACACGGATGGGAACTGTAGCTGATCAACTCATATAAGTGCCTTCATCAGATCCCTTATTATTATTATTATATAATATGATTGTTTGCATTATTTCAACCCATAAACTCTTTAGAAGTTGCTAATTAGAATAATAAAAAAATCTAATATAATTACAAAAGGAAAAAAAAAGAGAATTGATTATAAAATCGCTTCACCACATGCTTCTAAATTTCCATTTTTAGCTTATTAGTCACGAACAAGCTTTAATAGGGTTCTCACAAACTTTATTTGGCTAATTATACATAGAGGTAATCTGTAGACTAGTTCAAGCATGATCTTTGAGAGCGAAAATTTGAGCTGACGTTTTGCTCCTCCTTGTTCTTGAAAGAGGGTGAATAACGATTAAGCAGTGTTAAAAGAAAGAATAGAATTCTGCTTTTGGAGAACGTAAAGAGTCCATTAGATTATTTCGCTCCAATGCTTATGCAGTTTCCCCAGAAATTCTTCGAAATTTTGGAAGTTATTGAATTAAGAATGCCAGTTATCAAATCGGATGGTTTCACTTTGGAAGTGATTGTGTTTTTGTTTCAATAAATGTGAATAAATTATTTGGGTTATACACTTGGGCGTTTAAAAGAATAGTCGTTATCATTTCCAAGTAAGAGGATATATTGATCTCCATTTGTTAAAATTTTTTAAACTTATGTATTATGGAACGTTTTCTTATTGTTTATTTCTCGCTGTTATCACTGAAGGAAATGTGTGAAAGAAGTAATTAAAAATCTTAGTAATACAATAATATGGTGCTTGCCTTTAAAATATTTATCATGGGCAACAATCCGCTGCAAATCCCCTGTTCAACTCCGAAAAAAATCTTTAACTTGTTTTGTTTCATTAGTGATAATTGCAGAAATTTTAATGATGAGATTCAATGCAGCTATCATTTTTATTTTACTTAACCACATTGACTTTAATTGTAATAAATCCTTTATATAATTCATTTCAATCGGGAACAACGTGACCATGTACCCCATAAATATAAAAAAATCCATTTTTGCAAGAAAAACAAACTAATGATCATGAGATTGTGTAACATGTGCTTGTAATGTGTTCACGAAGAGCGACATAGACCTACTGAAATTATCAAAAATTAAAAAACTCCCATCAGCACTTGCTACACAAAATCCGTTTAAAACAGTAAATTATTAAGGGGTCTTAGGACCTCTAAATTTCAAAATTTTCGATTTTCTGGAAAAAATATATGTTATGCAGAATTTAATTGTGAATATTTTGATACCTCACTTATTATGATACTCAAAATAGTTTTCGATTTATCGCAAAAAAACCGAACTGTCAATTTGAGAGTCGAAAACAGCTGTGAGTCAGCTGATCTCATGTAAACACACATGCGTTGTTACGGCTGTTACGTGCTAATTTTTGCGAACCGTTTACTCTATTTTATTGCTGAAAACTACTAGACAAGCCTCAGTATTTGAATATTTCTAGTTGGCACAGGAAGTTTTCTACTCAACACTATCGAATATTTTTGTTTACGATCTTGTAAGCTCGAAAACGCTCTGTGCTTCCGTTCGATTTCATTCTTTCTTCGCTGATACGCTTTTTCTGCTATAATATTTTGTTCATTTGTTAAGTTTATCTGCTAAATTTTTTGTTATTCTTTGTTAATTCTGTTATTTTGTTGAAATGAATCCAAAAAGAGCTTCGAGAAGTAGGCCGAAAAAAAGAAAGTTTCGCGGCAATCAGTGGACAACAAACAACAGTGAACATCGTTTGGATAGCAATATTTCAAAATCAGCTTCTGAAAAAAAGGTGCCATCGATGAAAGCTGTGAATGTTTCTTTCAAGGAAAACATATGTGCTGAATTTTTGGGATATAGAATAGTGGACTTGGGTTATTTTTTTAAAAGTATCCAAGAACTCATATGCTGCAAGGTGTGCCACAAGTCTGTGCCATTCAAAGAAAAATCTACCATAGGGCTATACAGCACTTTTGAAATGCATTGTAAGTTTTGCAACTCTACGGTATCTTTGGGAAGTTCAGAAAAGATTGGTGCAAAACAAAATGTTCCAGAAATAAATCGGCGCTCCATCTATGCAATGAGGTGTATAGGAAAAGGCCTCAGCGATTTGAGAACATTTTGCAATGTTATGGCTCTACCAGCACCAGTATCGCAAAAAGCTTACGATGCAATAAATGACAAAATTGCATCTGCTGCTGAACATGTTGCACAGACGTCAATGAGGCAAGCAGCTGTAGCGGAAGCAGCATTATCAGAAGCACCGGATAAATTAGTAGTAAGTGGAGACGGAACATGGAAGACCCGCGGACACATGTCGCTTATCGGAGTCTGCACTCTTGTTGGCTCCGAAACTGGAAAATGCATCGACATAGAGGTTTTGTCTTCATTCTGTAAAGTATGCGACACGTTGAGAAAAAAGCCGCGGTCAAAAAATTCGAAGAGTCTTCTTGCTTCTCACCAAAAAGTTTGCAGGCGAAATCACCTTGGATCTGCGGGGAGAATGGAAGTCAGTGGAATGCTGAAAATTTTCAACAGGTCCGAATCTGATCTAGGTGTGAAATACAAATCATACATAGGTGATGGTGACACAAAAACATTTTTGGAAATTAAGGAGCAAAAACCTTATGGAAAAGATTTCATTATCGAAAAAATTGAGTGTGTTGGCCACATACAAAAACGAATGGGGAGCAGGCTAAAGAAACTAAAAGTATTATATGGGAAGAAAAAACTTGATGACGGCAAATCAATCGGTGGAAAAGGCAGGCTGACTGATGAGACAATTAAAAAATGGACCGTCTATTATGGGAATGCCATACGCAAACATAAAAATGATGCAAAGGAAATGCGTACTGCTATATGGGCTCATTCGTCAAGCACAAATGACGAACCAAAACACTGGTTCTGTCCAAGTGGCGAAAACTCTTGGTGCGCCTATAAACGTGCCGAACAGCCGTAAATGAGTTTCGCCACAAAAATGCTGTTCCAAAAGCAGTTGCAGCTGCTGTGAAACCAATCTTCAAAGATCTTTCAGACCCAAAACTGCTTCGGCGGTGCTTAGGTGGCAAAACTCAAAATCCTAATGAGTCGCTAAACTCGCTCATATGGAAGTTCAGCCCAAAAATAATTGGGTCAGGATACATTGTGGCAAAAATTGCTGCTTGCCTTGGCACATGCATATTCAATGATGGATTAAGCAGCTTTATGCACATTGCTCATGAACTAAATTTAAAAATCAGCAAAAACATGGTCAAATGTGCAGTGGCAGCGGATAAGCTCCGTGTTGACACGGCTTCGGTGAGGGTTACAGCTGCTTCTTATGAAGCTAGGAAAGCGAAAAAAGCAAAAAGAAATGCTGAAGAAGATACCTTTGTCTCAACTGAGGGTTTAAGTTATGAAGCAGGAGCATTTTAAGTTGCAAGTGAATTTTTTTTTTCAGGACAATATTGGGTTAAATATTCAGATTCCTTTCTTTCGTGTGAAACTGCTTAATTTTATTATTGTGCAGAATGTCTGAAAAACATGGTGTCATAAAAAATTATTTGTGTGGTAAACTCATTATGCAGAATATGAAGCTAAATTAAGGTTAATAACAAGCCCAATTGGCTAAATTAATGTTTAGTGTTTGAGAGAAATTGCTTCAACGCGGGCTACATGCACTTCCTATGAAGCCTGAAAAGCCTAAATGAGAAAAAATAAATCATACTGTATAATTTATTCTACAGTGAGAGTGTAATAATGCATTTTATAAAATTATAAACCTTCCAGATATGAGCTTTCTTTGGCAAATGTTAAATTTAATGTTTGAATCGCTTTTTCTCAAATTGGCGTTTTTAGCCCTTTCGCGCAGGATATCTCAAAAACTTAAACTCAATATGGCTTAAAAATTTATATACATGTTAATTTCATTATTCTGCATAACCTAAACCTTAATTTCTGCACAAAAGTACTTTAGTTTTTTTTCAAAAAAATAAATTGATAAAAATTATTGCGAAATTTATAACTTTGAATATGTAATTTTTTCCAAAAAAAAAAAAATTTCATTACTTTGATTTTAAATTTAGGTTCAGTTTGTAAGAGCACTTCTTAGCTATAGTTCAACATCAGTTACAAAATTATAGAGACTTTTTTTCAGCTGGGAACTCTGCGCGCAGTGCTAAGCTGTATTTCATCAAATATGAAAAATTTCAATTTTTGAAATACTTGTGTCTACAAACTTTTGGCAATTTTTATGTATATTTTTTGTTTATTATAAAATATGAAATTTCAGCTTTCTCCTGATACTAAACTTTTGATGTTTGCAATTATGAAAAAAAGTTATTAGCATTTAACTACTAGCTCTGCGTGGTCACTTTCATGACATTTTAAGAGTCCTTAGACCCCTTAAAAACTAGCTGACATGCCCGGCTTTGCGCGGAATAATATTGCATCATTCGCAGGCTAAGTGACGCATGTCCAAAATTCTGTTGTAAATATGTAAGGAAAAATTTTCTTTAAAAAATCATGTAGGAGATGGGCAACAGGCCTGAAAAACCTTATTTAAACAGTAAAAACATTTAAACGAACAGCCTAGAAAAATTCCTTTTAGACCAAAAATAACAGTTCATAAAAAATCTACATTAAAATGCCAACAACAGTTCAAAAAAATTGCCATTAAAGTAATTGCAACAGTAACTAAAATGCGCACATGCAGCGAGATAATTGTGTCAAAATGATATCGAGAGACCCATAAAAATCGTAATTACAATATCTACCACAATACATTTAAAAATTCCCATCAAAGTAAGATCTGTATTCTGTTTTAATTAGATGAAGCACAACTGTCCCTGAATATGTCTGCTACAATAAAGAAAAAATCCTTAAATCCCCACATTTTAATAAAGACAACTATTCCTAAACATCCCTAATAGAATAAGGACATTAGTCTCAAAAAATCTCCATTAGAATAAAGACGTCAGTGACTAAAAACACCCATAAGAATACTGACCTTAAAGAGCTACTGTTCCTAAAATTACCAACAGTCCATCTTAAATTAACCATCAAAATAAGGAGAGTTCCTATAAATCCCGATTGCAAAATCGTCAAAGGATTTCCTGAAAATTCAGATGAATAGCACTTTCATAAAATTCGGATAAAAACGAAAGAAAGGGAAGCATTTTTCCAAAGGCAAATGCTTATATAAGTTAGAAAATGTTTGGTACTGAACCAATCCTGACGCGTGAAATTTAAGTTGATAGAAAGAAATAACTAAATTATGTCCAAATAGTGCCAAATAGACAGTAAAAAAAATTAAGTAAATGTTTTATAAAATAAATCACTTGAGTAAAATATGGAAAGAAAAATCAACCTCAAGATAAAGTAATTGAAAATCAACTGCACTTTATAATCCACAAAATATGCATAAAAATGAAACGAATTCTTAGAATTTGTTTCGCTGATAAAGCGGACAATCTACCATGAGAAATAATATGTTTCATGAAATTGTTGAACTGGTACCATGATACTAAATCACCAAAAAACAAAGAAGGATCAACCTCAAGGAGTAATTACAGAGCGTCTGCAGCACGCTAAAAAATGCAATGAATTTTTAGAATTTGTTTCGCTCATAAAACGGCATGAATAACGATAAAACAGCACTTTTTCAATCTTGAGTTAACAAAAATCATCTAATTGGCGACAAAAGTAGTATTTATTTTGGCGAAAACACGCAAATTGAGCAGATAAATTCAGAGGTAAGCCTTGCTTTAAAGTTCGAAAACTACTTTAAATGAATATTGCGCGTGTTCTATTTGTTCTACGAACTTCAGAAGGAGATCATCTTGTGCAGTTTTTTACGGTCATCAATATGCTGCAAAAATCTAAAACGTGGGACGTTTCTTCGATGAGATATTCTTAAAATAAACAGTTTTGCTTAAAATTGGAATAAAAAAAGAACAAATTCGAATTTTAGGAAAAACGCTTCGAGGTGCACGAGGACCTGACCCAAGGTACCTGTAACCAAAATTTCGTACTTCTGGCCCGTTCCATCTCGCCAGGAGGCGATCGACTGACACACACACACACACACACACACACAAACTTTCGGTTTTATTTATATAGATACTTATTTTAATTTTTCCTTGTAATGCCATTGCGTTTAAATACTAACCCGTAAGTAAGTATTGTAATACTCTTTGGAATTAAAAATCAGTTTATAAATCTTTACTTTCATTTTTAATGTGAATTTAATATATGTGCAAGCTTTGGAACACTATGGGACCGCCTATTCACCAGTAGTAGCTTGGACACAAGCTGGATTTCTGAGAATTATCATTAAAAGAAAGTTGACGAAACAATTCCGATTAAATCATGCTGAAGCTCTAAAGAAAATAAAAATAACAAAAATTGCTGAAGTTTTCAAATGTGGGAAGAAAAAACTATCTTTTCATAGAGTTCTACTGTTTTTAAACGCGTGTTGAAAAAAAATATATATATTTTTGATGACAAAACAAAGTTCAAAATTTATATTAGGAATATCGTAAAACTTTGATACCTGTCCAAACTCTTTCTTAATGATGAGAGGAGACACCTATATAAGAAAGGATAGGGATAGTTGAGGATTTTTTTTTACTTCAATTTTAAAAAATTTAGTAGAGGATTTTTCTTTCAAGGAAGGAAATGACATTGGTATCTTATTTTTATTTCCATGCTTACACTTTTTGATGCATTTATTTAAATAATATCTGCAAAACATATGTAAGAAAAATATTATGAGTGTAAGGTACTAATTAACATTTATACTATTTTTATTACTACGTTACTCGCATCTTTTTTCTTCAACCTACCAGTTTTACTGTTAATCTAATGCTTAAATTAATCTATACTTTTACACAAATTAAATTATTCTAATATTTTAGTTTATTTATTCATTTAGGAATTTAGGAGGAGGGTTATGTTCTCCAATGAAATTCATTGAACTATCAAAAGTTGTACACATCATTCTCCTGATAAATGCCGGATTCAATATCATGCTTCGGGCCATATCATTGGAATTATAGCAGGTATGAACGCTATAACAGGTTTCATATATATATACAGTGTCTCACAAAAGTGATGGGACACTGCTTTGCAAAAGGAAACTGTAATAAAATAAATAAATAAACATGTACAAATTTTTTGTGGGTGTATTTCATACTTAAATTTTGTAACATTTATTACATAACATACATTTTGTCAAAATATTAAAATATTAATTTAATAAATATACAGTTGTTTAGAAAGGAGCAAAAAATGGCTCACATAAATGATAGGACACTTACTTTTCCATCAAATATTTATCCAAAAATTTTACTTTTTAAAAGATTTTAATATTTTGTTGGATTTCCTTTTACTTTTAAAACATGATTTAATCTTCTTGGGATGGATTTGACTAATTTTTCTGTGAATTCTGGAGTGATTTTACCCCATTCTTCTTGAAGCACCGATTTTAATTGTTGTTTTGAAGAAATGGTGTGTTTGCGAATTCTTGATTCCAATTGTTGCCAAATATGCTCTATGGGATTTAAGTCTGGAGATTGTGGTGGTGTTTTTTATTATTTCAAGACAGTTATACAGCAGCCAGAGTCTAACGTTCAAAGCAGTGTGCTTGGGGTCATTATCCTGGTAGAATTTAAAATCGTTATGAAGGTTCAATTTTCGTGCTGAAGATTTCCAATTTTGCTTTAAAATGTCTATATACTTGTACTGATCCATTATACTGTCAATAAAAACAAGATTACCGACTCCAGCGAAAGACATACACCCCCATACCATAACTCCTCCTCCACCATGTTTTACTGTTGGCACCAAGTTCTCTTTACGAAATTCTTCCCTGGGTTTTCTCCTCACCAACATTCTACCGTCAGAACCAAATATATTAAATTTACTCTCATCAGCAAATATAACTTTATTCCAGAAATCAGAATTCTTATTTATGTTGGATTTTGCAAATGCCAGTCTGAGTTTTCTATTCTTTTCACTTACGAAGAATTTTTTACTGGCTACTCTACCGTGATATCCAGCAGATCGAATTACTCTTCTAATAGTCTCAGGATTAGCAATTACTCCATATAATGCTTGTAAATCAGCAGCAACTTTAGGAGCACTCATTCTTGGATTTTTTTTTATTAATTCGAACGATAATTCGCTTTATTCCATTAGATAGCTTTGATGGCCGGCCAAGTCTTCTTTTATCCTGAATCATATGATTCTTTTTATATCGTTTAATTATGTTGAAAACTGTTGAATGACTCATGTTACTGTTTCAGCAGTTTCTCTAATAGATTTTCCACGTTCAATATGCAAATTAATAATTAATTTTCGAATTTCAAGCGAAGCTTCTTTTCGTTTAGCATTCATGGCTGCACAGAGCTAAAAAACACAAAAATTCCAAAGCAATCTGGAGAGAAATACTGCAGACGATTTTATAAATTATTGCCAATTGCTTTAAGTAAAAATAAAACCCCCAAAAAATATTTTTATTGCTCATTTCAGACGATTTTTGTTACATATCTAATGGTGTCCCATCACTTATGTGAGCTAATTTTTGCTCCGTTCTAAACAACTATATTTTTATTAAATTAATATTTTAATATTTTGACAATGTATGTTATGTAATAAATGTTACAAAATTTAAGTATGAAATACACCCACAAAAAATTTGTACATGTTTATTTATTTATTTTATTACAGTTTCATTTTGTAAAGCACAGGTGTCCCATCACTTTTGTCAGACACTGTATATATATATTTATATATATATATAATGAAAAGTTTTTTACACCTGTCTGTTTTGCATCCGAAATGAACAGAAAAAACGGCTGATTTATTTTATATTTGCTATTCTTGCCTGACAAGCCTCTTTTATTAGTTGGTATTTTTTAATACAAATTTTATTTTCAATTCGCATATAATTTAGCATGTGTTTCGGTAATTTTGCGATACTTACGAAATGTGCATGGATTATGACTATTTCTCAATTATGCTGTTTATTTATTGTAAAAGCTATTAGTTAAACCTCTAATGCCTTATTTGTATATAAAGCAATTGACTCGTTAATTGCTTAAAGTTACTTTTAGTAAGAAGTGCGTTGTTTTGCATCATTTCCCATTAGAAACAGTCAATAGGACATAAATGGTCCGCTGGAAAGCAATAAGCACGTGTACGAAATCTTATCAATTGACAACAGCGATGTAACTAATTAGTATGTCGTTCGCAATGTGTGTTTCGAAGTGCCTGCCACATCACAAAATAAGCAGAATTCCGAGATACAAGTTCCAACAGGAAAAGGGACCATTGACAAAATATATGCACATTTTAAGTTATTGAAGTGTAACATAATGTTTGCGCCGCATGTAAATATTTTTGAAGTGTAAAAAGTCGGAAACGAAATCAAGTTAGAAATAATCTTTAATTTCCTTTGTTATAATATAACTCATGGGCAATTAACTAAAAAGCTATTATTTGTTTTGCATGTAAAACAAATGTATGTTTGGAAAAAGTATGCCTGATATAAAAATACATATGTATATATACATATATGTTTTTTAACTGGAAAAAAATATATATGTAATTTCTTTTTATAATCCAATTTTTTTCTAAAATCATTAGTATTTTAATTAACAGGAAAAAAGGGATATTATTCAAAAATCGATGAACAAAATACTATTTTTATTGCGTCTGCTACCGATGTTTCTGATATTTATAACATAAACGCATTAAAATCTGGAAAGGTTGCTGTAAATGTTGATAAAGAATTTCAAACTAAAAATGCCAGTGCATAAGAACACAATTCTCGACGTCTACTATCATCACAATTTGCTTGCCTGTACACAAGGTAAAACGCGTGCTAAAATAGCATTTTACTTGCTTGGTAATACATTCCTAATAGTTTAACGAATGTAGAAAATAATTTACTTTCACTTTAAATTATTGAAAAAAAAAATATTTTCATTAAAATATTTTGCAATAATTCTTCATAAATATACTTTACTTAAAACGTAAAGGACATTTTCTAGCAATGCTCTATCAGAGACTGGAAGAATAATTATTAATAACGCTAACGTATTTAGAGAACTTGTTTTCTATGAATTTCATTAAACCAAAAACTATATTATAAAAATTAGTATTTGAAATATGCCGACAGGGTGGCGTAGTGGTAAGGCAGCAGGCCTCGTACGCCCAAGATCGCGGGTTCAAACCTGGCTCGAATCGGTGGATTTTCAAGATGCAGAAAATCGTCTGCGCCCATGTCGTATGATTATGCGGCATGTACAAGATCCCTTGAGTAGACATTTGGCTTGGATGCTCTCGGCTAAATTAAATTCCTAGTGCATATTGCATCAATGAGAGCTCATGTACCGCCATCTAGTGGTAAATGAACGTCAAAATTCTCGTGCGGTGAAGGTACCACACTCATTGTGGTGCCGCTTAAAGAGATGGTACCATTACTGGGGAACGCACTAGGTCTGCAATGGTTGTAGGACCCATACCGCAGCCCCATTGGAAAAGAAAGCACTTGAAATATTTAATTTTTCTAAAAAACATGTTTATAAATATATTTCAGTTATTTAAATTTATTTATTGCCAAAGATTTAAATCTAGGCCATTGTAGTTTAGAAACCTCTTCTTCAAGAACGTCTTCTGCAAGATACCAGCGCAACATTTTAATTGGTATATTTTATTTAGCTTCATTTCTTTATTTATTATTGAAATTGTAAATGCTACATAATTTTTCCATTAGAAAACTGGAATAAATTAACTAAAGCATATATATACAAACCTAATGAGGTAATGAAATGTTGCAACTATTTATTTAACATTTCGCTCATCGGTAATTATTAGCTCTTACTAATAAATTTTTTTAAACACGCATTATTCAATGAAATTCACAATATTAGTGTGAAGAAAACATTTTACAATTGGTGACAAAGTAGCCCTTTAGTCGAGATCGAGAAAAGGGGAATTTTATCGTTCAGATGCCCCCTGATTGGGTCTAAGCCGCAAAGAGCTGTCCATCCAAACTGTCCTAGTTCGATGGAAACAAAGCAAAGCTTTCATGAAATTAACGATTCTGTTTGGACCATGAAATGTGTCGAGTGGTCAGAATAGCCTTGTCTTAATGGTGATTTTCTTTCTTTTGATCAGTACTGAAAGGCCTTCGCATATTATGGAACGGAATCATTTATTGCTGTTATTCAAGCACCACCCAACCACAGCGATAAAACATCTGAGTTTTATAGATTACCTGTATATATATTTGCTTATTCATGCATTTGTGTGCACAGTTATTACACAAGCAAAACGCAAAATACATTGTTAAAAATTTCCGTAAGAAAATAGTAAAATAACCATTTATTTGATTGTTATTTTACCATATGTAGTTGCAACAGTTGAATAAGCATTAAAAAGATGGTACTCAAACAGCTGATTGCGATAAAAATCGTTTATTCTCTGTTTATCCTAAATAACGTTTAACTAACCGTAATTTTCAAGCTCTCAATAAGAATCGGGCGTCCATCTTGGTTGCGAAATCTTACCGGTCGTACGTTGTTTTAAAATAGGAATACGGATTTATCAGTTAAAATATGCATGTGTATATAAAAACAGAAGAAAAAAAAAGTGGCTTCAGTAGTGGATACTCCATAGAAACCCATACACACGTAAATCAAAAAGTGGAGACATCGGATTCCCGAACTGTTTGCGAATGAGCGAACCCGTAATTTGAGCTGCTGAAGCTTGTTTGTATTTTAATTTTTGCAGCAAATAAAATGATTTTCGTCAATATACAGTAAATTTAGACCTAAAATGAATTTGGATCCAATAAAAAACTGAAATCTCAATTTTAAGGCTGTTTGTCTGTAGGAATAATAATAAACGTCCACTTTACGTGATGACGGTGGCCGAGTGGATAGAGAGCAAGACTTGTACACCACGCATTCCGGGGTCGAGTCCTGCAAGCTTCGTTTACGGTTTCTATGCCTCGAAATGATTCAAAACCGGTGAAAATTTTGTTTTGAAACCATTTTTAAATGGTTATAAAACCGTAAACTTTTGTATTTACGGCTTTTTAACCAAGCTGATTGGAAATGGTTTAGGTCCCGTAAACATAGAAAAATATTCCAAACCGTAAATTTAACGGTGAATTCGATAGACAGACTGCTGCCGGTCATTTAACCGCAATTTCATGATGAAATTCTAACAGTGTAATTGAGTTACGGTTCTTTTTTTTTTTTAAATATAAATAAAATAATATTTCACTTTAGTTTTTATAATAATCACTGAAATCACTATAATAATCATGTCAGAAAAAAAAGTAGTAGTATTTTTATTTTGATTTATTTTATTTATTTATTTTTTTTTGGTATCACACACACTTGCTTGACAGCCACTTTCTGCCGAAACGGTACAGTACATAAGTTAAAAACAAAATTTTCCTTGTTAGAAAATAACAAGTCAAAAATTAATGTTTTCCTACACTAAAAATGTTGCGCTTAGTTGCCACCATTTTTGGTGCTTTCTGAACAGGATTTTTTGGTGTAAAATTTAAAATTCTTTATTTTTGATATATTTTACATTTTTTATGTATGTATATATATTGTATAACGTTTCTTAGCACATGAAATTTGTAAACTCCGTTACATATCAAAATATCATTGCGATTGTACATTTCTTTGAAAATAGTTCAAATGAGCAAGAGTAAATCAATTTTGATTCGTAGATAAGTTAACGAACAGCATATGCTAAAAACATTCTACTGTCTCTATTTTGATAGCCAGGCTATAAAAAAAAATTAAAATACATAAAAAAATAAATAATCGTCAACTTTACATCGAATGAGCACCAAAAATGGTGTCCAGTAACACCAACCATTTTTAGTGTAGTAGCCTTTTTTGTAAGGTGGATCGCAAACAGTCGTAAAGGATAGAGTTTGTCTCTAAATACTCGCAAATTCGTAAGGCGATGGAGTTGCAAAAGGCTATAGCGTAGCGTCACTCGATTTAAGACTTCAAATCACTCGGGCGCAGCAGCAACGTCACTCGAGTCGACACTTCCAATCGGCCGGACGGCGTATCGGCGATGCTCGAGTGCAAAGGGTACCACCTACTTAAACCTGTCACGTTGACCTCATACCGTTTTCGTAATAAGGAGCCTTTTTCGTAAGGTGGATCGCAAATAGTCGTAAAGGATAGAGTTTGTCGTAAATACTCGCAAATTCGTAAGGCGATGGAGTTGCAAAAGGCTATAGCGTAGCGTCACTCGATTAAGACTTCAAATCACTCGGGCGCAGCAGCAGCGTCACTCGAGTCGACACTTCCAATCGGCCGGACGGTGTATCGGCGATGCTCGAGTGCAAAGGGTTACCACCTACTTAAACCTGTCACGATGACCTCGGTTCTATGTTGACCCCAGAACTTTCAACTGTTAATCAAAAGCAGAAGTGTTTGTCGGAAAACAACAGGGCGCTGGAAAAACAAGTAAAATTGATCAAGAAAATTTCAGAATACTTATTGATTATTTTTAATATAATCAGTAGAATGCAGAATTAACTTTTAAAATAAGTAAACCACATTAATACTGCACGTTATAGCATTTGGTACAAGTGGGTCTCAGGTCATAACGGGGTTTTCGATAGGACAAAGTGTAAGGATTTAGCCACATTAAAATTTTAAAAAAAAAAAAAAAATATATATATATATATATATATATATATATAAACAATTTAAAAAATAATAAACAAATAAAACGTAGAAAATTGTCACATATTTAAACACACTATTTAGTTGTTTTATTATTACTATAAACCACTGTTCTTTTCTTGCGTTCGTCCGTGTAAATTTTATTGCTTTCATGTTACTATAATAGTGTTTAACAGAGCATGCACCACTTAATTTATTATCAACCATAAGGCCATCACAAAAGGATGTGTCAGACGGAGCATGATTCTCGGAACCTCTCTAGTGAAAAGAAATACCATCAATCATTTTTCGAGCACTTTCATGACAGTAGCATCTAAGATGTTCTGGGAAAAATCCATTCAGAAAACTACACCTCTTAAATTTGTAATTTGATTTAACATTTTCATGCGTTTAGTCACTCCCCCTTTAAATGAATAATGTATGTATCTAACTAACTAATAATATATAAATTTAAACTTTAGAATAATGTATGATGTTTGAATGTACTAAAAACGAATGTCATCAAATATACATTAAAAATCAACGTTTGAAAGAGCACAAAGGTTATGTGCAAAAACCACAGCTTAACAAGTCCAGTATGGCTCAACAATGTTGGAAATCCAACCACCGCTTTGTTTTAATTCCGGTAAATTTTCTCTGGACATTCAGACTTTTTTTGTAAGTTTTCATTTGATTTTTCATTTATATGATTTTAAAATATTCAGAACACTACTACGCAAGATCTAGTGTAGCGAAGCATTAATCATAGCACACAAGCGTAATCATGAATCTTATATGAAGAAAATCTACTATAATTCACATGAGTTAAGGAGAAATTTCTTTCGTGTGGTCTTACTGAATCACGATCACAAAGAACTGCCAGATATCCGGTGGAAAATGAATTGCTCTCAAAAGTATGATAAAATAAGTCAATATCAGAGAGGATGTGAAATATTATGCAAGCTGGAATAAATTCAAAATAATAGGAATAAAATATTTTTAACCCACGATATTTTATGTTCAAAATTTCAAAAGGATACTTTTTTATTTTAGAAATTAATGTAGTTAATATAAATTTCATATTTTTGTGCAATCGCTGCACACTTGCTCAAAAATCCGGTTAGTTTAACTTTAAAAAAGTGCTAAATTAATACATAGTGGAAATAATTAGAGCCATACTGTTTATATTTGCTTAGAGTCTGTTATAATCGAAGTATATCGGGTTTAAACTTGGTACATGCTTTAGATATACCATGGGGGGAAGGAAATCTGCAATAAGAAAAAAACAGTTTAAATGTTTACCACCAGCTGAAAAGGAGGCGATGAAACAAATTTGGAACAAATCATTTTATTTTACCACATTTCCGTTTGCGTTAATTACATGCTCAAAGTGTGTTATAGCGGGTTTAGCAGTAGCATGAAGGATGAGTTGCAGCAACTTGGCGAGGAGAGCATGAATCCAGGCAATTCACCGCTAGAGGGACTCATGAGCGATCATCGTTGTCACGTGATATCCGCTGTTTGTTTACTAAGATTTTCAATTGAGTTCTACGTGGAGTTCACTAGGCAAAATTAGTTATCTTAAAATTAATTAGACTATTTCCACAGCTTTTTCTGATTATAACCCATTATTTACATTTATTTAATCATTATAAAAGAAATTTATAAATTATTCAATAGTTATAGTGTTTTATTAAATGTTAATTTTATGTAATGTAGAAGAACTTCATTTAGGCCTAGATTTTAATTAGATTTGTCGAACTCGATGTAAAGCGATGCTACGGCTTCCTTTGTTTACTTTGCTTTCATCGGTGCCACGTGACCAAGGACGTTGCTTGAATTGTCTCCATTCATAAAAGTAGTATGGAGACCTTAGTAACATGACAAAGGTTCATTCAAAGGCAATTATTGATTCTGCACAATATTTAATGAAAGGGTCATTTATTATGCTTATATTTGTTGCACATAATTTATGTACATTAATGGATGAACCCAGCATAAATTTGGAATACACAAGTATGTTCAAATTTTCCACTTAGAGACGCGTTGTTATTTTTTATCAATAAAGCATTAAGAACTGGCTTCGTTATTTTTTACTTATGTTCTCGTTTAAGGGTATGATTTTATCCATACATGGATTTTATAATAATTATTATAAGGAATTTAAAGGAAGAATATTCAGTGTTAAGTGTTAATTAAATTTAAGCATGATTTTACTGTTACAGTTAAACATACGCGACTGTATAATAATAATTTAACTTTGTGCAAAAAAACTTCAATAAAAATAATTTCACGTTATTTTAAAGCACAAATTAGCATTAAAATGCAGACATATGTTTCGGGATTGCTTGGAATCCCTTTTTCAATGCGACAGGGAGCTTCTAGATGCAAAACATCCAAATGAAGCCAATTCAATGAAGCTTTCATTTGGATGTTTTGCATCTAGAAGCTCCCTGTCGCATTCAAAAAGTGAATCCAAGCCATCCCGAAACATATGTCTGCATTTTAATGCTTATTTGTGCTTTAAAATAACGTGAAATTATTTTTACACGCGACTGTATTCGTTAATACCAATAAGACGCATGGTTTTATTTTACATCTGGCGCATTATAGAACATGATCTGTAAGCTTTCCTATGCAGACCGCTTTATTTTTAATATAATTATTATTTTTTTTAATAATGAGAAAAATTGCATAATATTGGAGTACAACCATTAACAGCAGATACTTTAGATGTTTCTTTGAAAGCTATTTAAACACTTTTATAATATATTAGAAAGGTATTCGCTCTATATGTAAGGTACAGGAAATGACTAACATGACTGAGAGTATAAATTGGGGTGAACGATTAAAAATATATTTGTTAAAAATTAAATCGTTGACGAAGCTCAAGGAAACTGTATCAGTTAAATCTCTAATTTTTAAAATTATATTCTTGTAACATAACTCCTTCCACAAAGCGTCCACCGTTTGAACAGTTAATCGGTCTTTGAGTTTCTTTGAGCTCTGTACCCGATTTAATTGAAAAATAATCGTTTATCCCAGTTTAAATTCTTAGTCATGTTAGTCGTGTCCTGTACCTTAAATATAAAGTAAGTTTGATGCAACTGAACCTTGTTTGACTTAACTGCAGACTGAACAGAGAAAACGTACCATGTGAAAATGGTTTGTGAAGATTTAATTTATAATTGCCCACACAAATGCAAGAAAATGCACATGTTGTTATTCTTTTTTCATCGAAATTTATTCCCTACGAATCTGAATAAGCATAAATCAATAATACCCAGGTTTGATATATTTTCATTTTTAATTAAGTAAACATCATCAAAGCTACTGGCGGCACTGGTATAAACTCTAGTCTAAAAGCAATATAATTTAATTTGATATAGAAAGGAAAAAAAAGTAGAAAAACATTTATGTTCTTTAATTATTCCACTAAAATCTCCCTAGATGGAAATAACGCAGCCAAAAGTACATCATAAAATTAATTGAGTTATTAACTTAATATGCTTTTTTTATATGCATGCACACAAATTATTTTGAAAAAATATATATACTAGAACACCGTAAGTAATCCAAGGAACAATGGAGCTATTTTCTTTTTAAATGTATAAAAAATGTAATATCACAAAACCGAACAGTAAACCAATAAGCTACCAGAGCATTTTGTGCACAATTTCCAGCAAATTTTAATTAGCATGACCTAATTCAAAAAAATAAAAAGAAAAGGAAACCTTTTTACGAGAGTTGGACGGAGGAAAACGGAGGAAAGAAATGTAAATTTTGATTGCCATAAATGTTTTTTTCTTTTCTTATCATTATACAAAAAATATTATCGCTTAAGTTTTCCTTCAATGAGGAAAATCTTTAAATGGCGTATGGGGTAAGGACATGCAAGTAATTCAATCATTATTGCAGAAATTAAATTGAAACAGTTATGAATCATACTGAAAATCAAAATGTTTTCTTAAAATTTTTCTACATTTTTCTATATATATAAATTTATTCATCAAAATCTCGGTAGAGCAAAAACCAGTACCACGAACAATACGTAGCGAAATCAATGTTCCTGATTAGACCAATTTTAAACGCCATAAAAACAAAGTCTGTAGAGTCGGAGTCGGACAGATTTTGGGGCAGAGTAGTCAGAGTTTTACGGATTTGGAATAGAGGTGTCGGAGTCCCTTAAAAATGTACCGAATACTGGTTACATTCGAAATATATATTTTTAAAGAGATCGAAGTTTTAGAATTCCAGGAGTCTGTCCTTTTTAGCCTACTTTCCCGTAAAAGTAAAAAAAAATAATAATAAAGCATGAAAGAAGGCTTAATGTATCGTGAAAATATCGTTAAAAATCAAGAAAAGTCAAAAATAAGTGAAGTAATTAAATAAAGATTGAAAAATAAAAAGTTTGAAAGTAGGGTTTTGAGATGGGGAAAAAGTGTGTCTGTCGGTCTGTCGGTCTGTCGTGTCTGTGTGTCTGTCTGTCTGTCGGTCTGTCGGTCTGTCCCCCCCTAATAACTTTTGAACGAATTGTCCGATTGGAAAAATTCTTTTTGCATTCGAAAGATCTCGGCGAGGACATCTCATTTCATATTTTACTTTTTGATTTGAACAATTTTTTGTTCAATTTTGAACAGTTCAAAAAATTTTAACATTAGCGCCTATGGACAAAATTGAAGCAAATTCTGTAAACTCTGGGCACAAGAGCCAAGTTCCTATTGCAAGCTTATTGAAAGGAGTTCTCGGCGTGAAATATTGATTTGAACAGTTTTTGTTCATTTTTGAACAGTTCAAAAAATTAACACAGAGCTTACGGGGAAATTTCAACCCTATATAAATCCTGATCTAACGGACCGATTTGCTTGGAACAAACTTTATCGGAAAGCTCTTATAACGTAGAACATGTAGAAATAGAAAGTTTATCCAGAACTTACGAGCCTATTTTGCTATGAAATTTTTTGATCGGGATTTTCAAGGATATTTCTCAGTGACTCAATGAGTGAAATAATGAATGAATGAATAAATGAAAGAGTGAAAGAATAAATCAATGAATAAATGAATGAGGAAAAGAATGAATGAATAAATTATTGAATAAATGAAAATATAAATAAGTGAGTGAATAAATACATGAATGCGTAAATGAATGAATAAACACTTGAATGAGGTAACGAATGAATGAATAAATGCATGGCTGAATAAATGAAAGAATGAATGAGTGAGTGAATGAATATGTATTATCCGTTGAAAAAGGTATATTTTCAATAATTAGAACTAAAGATAAATAAGAAAGAGAGAGAAAGAGATAGCTAGATTATAAATTTGAATTTGGTGTATACGGGAAAGTAGGCTCGTATAGTTCTAGACGGAACTTCTTGTTTCTATCTACTCTTCAGCCCTGATTAAGATAACGTATATTTCGTTGCAATAAAATATTTTCCCCGTCTTTTGAAGCGGGGTCGCATCAGGATTTTCCTGAAGGATACATTTTACGTATTTTTATAAAGTATTCAGAAGAAACATGCTTAGTTAGAATTTTTTTTCAATCGCTGTGTGTACGCAATTAAAAGAGATATGCTGTTTATTGGACAATTGACGAATCGTCGAAAATAATATTTTGAATAACATTCCTATTATTTATTAAATAACAAATTGGGGAATAATGGATTTCCAAAAGATTTTCTCTTCATCCTATCAAGCCAATGTTGCTTCACTCTCTCAGTAAATGTAATGCGGCAGCGCATTTTCTCCTAATGCGTTAATGGAATGCGTACCTACGTTCCTGAGAACTCGAATATTGATGTTTCAAGAAACAATATGTTCCACTTCAATTCATGAATCTTATATTATTTTTTACGTACTTGCTACAAAAATGTAACTTATTCAGCGATGAATGTTAGTGTCTTGATTTATATCGATAAATTCAAGCTGAATATAATGGCGCGTATTTTTTCACGGAATGGAACAGGTCATGCAATATTGTGAAAATCTTTCAAGAGTTGTATCAACGAAATAACAAGTGGTAAGTGTTTTTCGTAATAAAAAAATTGTCCATAAAAAAACTTTTATGATATGCTGCGTAAGTAGTCTCTTTTCATGTCATTGATTTCTTTCTTAAGAATAGTTCATTCAAAATATGTTTAAATATTATTTCTGAATTGTCTATTAAAAATCAAAATAACGCACCTTAAATTAAGAGTTAATACTTTGCATTGACCAAACATGGCGCCACCGCCATTGAACGCTTTGAATGTAGCCAAACAAGGAAGTCGAGTACTTCCTTCTTTAAAGCTGAATATGCAAATAATCTAAACACATTTTTTTAAACATTGATTCTCGCACCGGAATATCGCTCTTCGGAAATCTGAGTCACCGTATAACTTCATTTACTTGATTACACATGCAAATACACAGACATATATATATGCCATTTCTCCAACACATTCCGAAACCTGTAGGACTATTTTTCTTGGTTTCTTATGAGGGTATACGTTAAGCTCCCCGCCCACTGACGAAGAGAGTTATTTGTGTATTCGTTTCTGTCTATTTTTGTCTCTTTATATCTTGTATTAGTATTTTTTAACGTTTTGTTAATGTTTGTTTACATGTCCCGGAATTATCCTTTTCTTTTCCTTTATATTTATATTTTACTGTATGAAAGTTTACAGTACAGTGCTGCTTTTGCGCCTGGCGCTAACTTTAAGAACTTCATACACTTAACTAGCTGCACCTATATATATATATATATATATATATATATATTGTTACCGGCAAAGTATGAAACGCCGGCATTCTATAGAATGCCTAGGCATTGTATATAATACTTAGCCATTGTATAGAAGGACGAATGCTATTTAGGCAGAGTCAGGATAAAAGTCCTGCTGAGGTTATTATGTAAATGATGTGCATTTCTCAAAAATAAAAATGTTATTCTGAAAAAATTATGAGAATTTCATTAACAAAAAATATTTTTGTTTTCCACAATCATCACATCGTAGCGATTCAGCAACCAATAGTCCTTGGGTTCCTTCTTAGTTATTTTGGCTTTTTGCACATCATTTATTAACTTCTGGTAAGTAGTTTCGGTTACGAAAACACTATTTTTGCAGTGTTAACTCTCATTCTGCACTTACGGACGGAGTTCTGACCAATTTGGAGATGTATTTTATAATTTTCCGTTTTCTCATTTGGCATTCTATATAATGCATAGAAAATGTGTGAAATATAAATCGTTTCATAAATTGCCGGCTAGTTTTAGGCATTATATACAATGCCTAGGCATTATATAGAATGCCGGATTTCTAACATTGCCGCTAACATATGTAATTGTTGCATACTTTTTTTCACCACCTTTTGAAAATTGAAAAAAAGAAAAAATGAACATTTTTTTTTTCTTGCAATATTTCTTTTTCCTACGATTTTTTAAACAAAATATGTACTACTACTTTAAAATTTGAAAACAACTTACTGTAAGTACAGACGATAATAAGAAAGTTAGAAGCAAGATAACTTACACCCTCAGAAAAAAACTTACCTTCAATTATTAATGATACTACTTTTATTACGGATATTACTTATCAATTAATATTACTTTTCTCTACAAATCTTTAAAACAAAAACCTACTACTACTTTAAAATGTGAGAACAAAGTAATATAAGTGCAGAAGGAAATAAGAAAGTTAGACGAGAGATAATGTACACATAACGGAGGAAAACTTACGTTCAATTACTCTGTATAATTACTTTTGCTTAGTTTCTTTCTTTTATTAATTTTTGTTAGGTATTTTAAATTTTACGAGTATTTGATTTTAACTCACTAAGTAGAGTTTGTTTATAAATTAAATGCTTTTTAAGATGCATTTTGGTAATTCCTAAGGAATAAGGCATAATTTGAATAACTAATAATTTTAAAGCAGTATTACCCATTCTCTACTTGTTAATTAGCATAAAAGCAAGGACATTTTTGATTTTATATATGACTATCTTATTTTTCCACTTACCAACCAAACATTTTTTTTCTTTTATTTTCTCTCAACAAAAGAAAGTTTCTTATATTATTATTTTTCAATAATATAATAATAAGTCTTCAAAAGATATCCTGTATTAATGTGTTTGATTTCTGAGTTATTGTTGTGTGCATTACGTTTTCATTCATACCTTCTCTATTTTTCATTTAGTTATCATACTTTTGAGAATCATTTATTTTCCACCGGATATCTGGCAATTCTTCATAATAATCTTGTACACGAGAAAGCTGCATTCCTTTAACCCTTGTGATTTATTACCACACTTTTTATTTTGACAGAATAGAGGAGTTCTTTCCTGCCTCGAAAAAGAATGGTTTCCTACAATAGGTTCCTAAGGAATCTTACACCTAGGTTATAAAACGTCAAAATATAGCTAACGTTAAAATAAACTAGTAAAAACTGCAGGAAAGAAACTAAATTATTTGTGACTCTTTTAATTAATTCAATTAATACAAAATTGTAATCTATGCAACAGCATCAAATTTTAAATGGGCTACTTTGTTTATTATTTAACTTAACAAATTAGATTAAATAAAGAACGAATTATATATATATATATGCATACCGAGAGAGAGAGAGAGAGTAAAATCATTTTTAGCCCTTGCTAGATAAAAAAAAATTGTCGGTTCATTATATAAACTGTTTTTTTATTTATTTATTTATTTATTTATTTTTGCAAAAGCACAAAAAAAACTAGGAACGATATTTTTAATAGTTCGTTTTTAAATGGTTTTAAACTCACACATGTATAATTCTCACAGAATATATATTCATATTTAGTTAAAAGTTTCAAAAACTTCTTGACAGAAAATTAGAGTCTATCATTAATAGGCAAAAAAGAAATTGTAAGCTGGCGTGTTTATTTTTAAAGAAACATGGCGTGAAGAATAAGATTTAAATTCAACTTTTGCCTAGTAAAAAACGTCTTGATCCCTAAATAACTAAATATAAAAGAGAAATAACAAAGTCCGTAGCAATCTAATGACAATAATCCAAGTTTGTCTTGCTTAAAATAATTATCCAACGAAATAAACATTATGTTGAAAATATCAAACTGTACAAAAGTCGCTAAACTTAATTTTATTAAACAACTTTATCAAAAATAGCTCCTAACGCTTAGCCGGCTAATAAACCAGAAAAATATGGAAATTCTTAAAAGGAAACTACTGTTCTTCCAAAGCCTAATATAACGAAGCTTAGAAAAATTGGATTCCTGATCCCTAAATTCTTTTATGTAAAACAGGAAATAACAAACTCCATATCATTCTTATGATACTAATATAATTTCATCTTGCTTAAAATAATTATCATTAAACTTACTTTCACTTCGTACCTTTGTCAAAAATAGCACCTAGATGAACAATGGGATAACATTTAACTCTTTTAAGGAAACTATCATTCTTCCAAACGTAATATAACACAGTTTAGAATAATTAGATCTTAAACTACTGAACGGCTTCCTATCGAATAAAACTAACACAATGTTAAAAATATCAAATTTTACAAATGTCCCTAAACTTTACACCTTTATAAAAAAATAAAATGGTGGCCGGGGAAGATGCATGTCGTAAGAGGCAACTAAAATAGCAGTATCCGATCCGGGTGACGTAAGGCTTGCTTTGTAGCATGACTATGGCCCCGGGTCGGTAAAGCAGGTCGGCAACGCTCTGCCAGCCCAGCCCCTTATGGCTGGTGCTGGTTGTCAAGTGTGTCAAAGAGTTTGTGGGAAGTTCGAGGAGGACAACGCTGCAGTCGCACCCCCTCATACTGGGGAGTAGTCCGGGAAGGCCATCGATGCTATATACGGTATGGCTGCAGTTAGCATTGAGTACCCCCTATTTGCTTAGCGGTATAGTATTCGAGAAAAATATGGAATTCCTCTAAGGAAACTACCATTATTCCAAACCTGATAAAAAGCAGTTTAGAATAATTGGGTCTCAAGCTACTGCAGGGCTTCCTAAAAAATGACATTAACATTAAGTTAAAATTATCAAATTTTACAAAAGTTACATAATCTTAATTTCAATTTACACTTGTATCAAAAATTGTTCCTAAATGGTTAGTGGGATAATATACCAGAAAAATATGCAAATCCTCTAAGGAAACTATCATTCTTTCAAACCTAATATAACGCAGTTTAGAATAATGGGATCTTAAAACTACTGAAATTCTTCCTATCCAATAAAACGAACACTATGCTAAAAATATCAAATTTTACAAAAGTCCCTAAACTTACTTTCGCTTTACACCTTTGTCAAAAATAGTCCCTAAATGATTAGCGGGATAATATACTGGAAAAATATGTAAATCCTCTAAGGAAACTACCATTCTTCCAAACTGAATATAGCGCAGTTTAGATAAATTGTATCTTAAAATACTAAAAGGCTTCCTATCCAATAAAACTAATTGGTTTTTTTTAACACTGTTAAAAAATACCAAATTTTACAAAAGTCCCTAAACTCACTTTTACTTTTCACCTTTGTCAAAATAAGTACCTAAATATTTAGCGGGATAATATATCAGAAAAATATGCAAATCCTCTAAGGAAACTACCATTCTTCCAAAGCTAATATAACGCAGTTTAGAATAATTGGATCTTTAACTACTGAAAGGCTTCCTATCCAATAAAACTAACACTATGTTAAAAATACCAAATTTTACAAAAGTCCCTAAGCTTACTTTCACTTTTCACCTTTGTCAAAAATAGTTCCTAAATGATTAGCGGGATAATATACCAGAAAAATATGGAAATCCTCTAAGGAAACTACCATTCTTCCAAACCTAATATAGCGCAGTTTAGAATAATTGGATCTTAAACTACTGAAGGGCTTCCTAATGAGGTAGGAGTCAATGGAAATACTTATCGAACAACTTTCACCATTTTCAGCTCTGAACGAAAGAAAGACTGCATTATGATTCTTCAGTTCCTCCAAAAGAAGCGTAGAAGCAGCATAAAGACTGAGCTATTCATTATCTATCTTCCCAGAGTGATATATGATATAGCTAAGATAACGGGAATAGATGGAAAATTATATCGCGATTCTCTTATGCATTATTTGATAATTTCAACTGATAAATTTTAATTGATCAGGAAAGTTTATCTTTTCTCGGAAATAGGAAAAATTATGAAGCAATGTATTCTTATAAATTAAAGTGAAAGAGCTGAATTCGATTTTATCTTTAATATTTTAGTATCCGTTTCGTTAATTTATTTCTGTAGCGAGTAAAATGGCTCATTTGGGAACAGCAAAAAAATTTATCACGTAGCTTAAGAATCCCACTTTCTCATATACATTAAGTGTTTTTCTGACATGTTTCGGAGTTCTTGGATTTACTAATATTCCATTTTTCTTCTTTTTTAGTGTTTGAAGTATTTGCTTTTAAACAAAACAACTTAAAACAGTTTCTGAACTATTAAATCAGAAAACTAAGCTCTTTAAAATTTCACTGGGAAAATGTAACTATTATAAATATTGCAAAGTATTTATTCCTCAAAATGAATCATAATAACGTATTATGGAATATAAATTATGCAAATAACCGGCATGGTGGCGTCGTGGTAAGGCGAGGAACTAGCACGCCGCAAGTTAGAGGATTGAGACTGGCAGTGTCGATGGATCCTGAAAATCGTCTGCGCCCATGTTGTATGATTGCGCGGCATGTAAAATATCCTTGAGTATATATTTGGTTTGGATGCTCTCGGATGGATTAAATTCCTTGTGAAATTTCACATCAACAGAGTCCGGGTGCTGACACTTTCAGGTGGAGACACTGGACGTCAAAATTATCATGTGGCAATGGTGGCATACTTGTAGTACCATGTTGTATGACCATGCGGCATGCAAAAGATCCCTTGGGTAGACATTTGGCTTGGATGATCTCTGCTAAATTAAATGCCTCGTGCAATTTCATATTAACAAGGTCCGGGGTGCTCGCCCTTTCAGGTGAGAAACTGGACGTCAAAATTCTCATGTGGCGATGGTACCATACTCATAGTGCCCCTGAAAGAGATGGTACCAATATATCGGGAACCGCACTAGGTCTGCAAATGGCAGAAGCCAAAATCAGCCCAATACAAATCAAAATACATATAAATATATGTAACACTGCTGTGATACGTAAAATAGTTTTGTTCTCCTCTAATGAGCTAGCATGTTATTATAATGAAAGAAATTAGTCTCACGCATTTGATCATCTAGATAATTGGGGCATTGTATGATTCATCTACGCTTCTTTTAAGCTGTTTGTTTACTTACATATTGCTACTGTATTAAGATAGAAAATCATGGAAGGTACTTCTGTCAGTTGCTTATTTATATACTAGAGAGTTAGTTACAAGTTCGTTGGACTTCATTTGGTCTTGTAAGGATGCAGATAGCAATTCTGTTTGAAAAGGAATATTTGCAGACATTCTAAATCATCCATTAATAGCAAAAATGCGTCATAAAAACCATATACACATTTGCAGACAATCTAAATCATTCATCAATTGCACAAATATCGTAAAAGACTGTAAAAACAACGGTAATTACGTATTTGTTTTCACAAATGAACGCAAAAAAGGAAAATTGAAAGCAGAGAGTACATGAGAAAGGCTACGATACAGGAAAAACAATTGACTGAAATCTGAATTTAACTGAGTGAACTAAACGGAATTACGGGCAAGAGCTGTTTCTCTTAACCTCAGAGCAAAAGAATAATGAATATAAAAATCCATATTTACCTATGAAATTAAAAAATTATCCAAGCTTGCTGAACATGGCGCCAAGAACTAATCACCAAAAACGATGCCAACTTAGTGATATACCGTCAGGACGATATAAACCAATACTCAAGATAAAATTTTAAAAACTAAGCTATTTATGCATGGACATTACTACTAAGGCCAAAATTTTCACATTTTATTGAAAAAGAGCATCTATACCTGAAATTTCGTTACAAAATTACGAAAGTTAAACCAGTGTGATGCATTGTCTGAAAAAATATTTAGGCACAAAAAGTTATATTACATAGCTTCTACATTAACGTTTCATCATCAATTATATATTATGTTCGACATAGTTATTCTATAAACGTTATAAATAATTTAATTACACTCTTAAAGGGTCAGAGGCCTTGAAATTGTGGAAATTTTATTTCACTTCGATTTTACTAATTGTGTTAAATATATAGATTAGCAGGTTTTTCCAAAATGGCACTTACTAAACGCAGAAGAAATTTCTCTCAGCTGCTAAAAGATTTGTAGCTTTATGAATAGCTTCCCCAGAAACTTCTCAGAAGCTGCTGTCATGAAAGAGCTGGAAAATTGATTGATGGACTTTCTTTTCGTTAGAGAGGTTCCGAGAATCATGCTCCGTCTGTCACATCCTTTTATGATGGCCTTATGGTTGATAATAAATTAAGCGGAACATGCTCTATTAAACGATGCGACTATTCCATCAAAATTAGAGACATATAAACAATTCCTACAGTTAAACGTTTTTTGAACTACAATCTTTATAAAATTAAAACTTAGTTAAATATATTAGGCAATGATAGCAGTGGCATTGATGTATAAATTTATTGGCACTTCGTCTTTATTTCAAACGCTTTACTACGTTTTTTTTTGTTTAATAATTTATTGGTATATCTTTATTGGTATATTTGTTTTATAATTTATTGGTATGACCTTTATTGGTATATTTGTTTTATAATTTATTGGTATGACCTTTATTGGTATATTTGTTTAATAATTTATTGATATATCTTTATTGGTATATTTGTTAATTAATTTATTGGTATCATCTATATATATTATTTATCTAGCCTGTGTTTTGTCGCTCCGCGATATCTCCCTTATTCCTTTATCAAATTTCCTGATTTACCCTCATTTTAAAGCTTATCGTGCCGGCTAATGACGGAAAGTAGACACATGGTCTAAAAATGCACCGCTTCTTTCAAATTTGAGATTTAAAATTGCCTAAGAAAAAGCCCTTTAGTGAATGTCAAATTGGTGTCGTGTATGCTGGCGCCATCTGTTATAAGTAACAGGCAAGAAACTCTTCTGCGTTATTGTGTAGGAAATTGGACCTTTTTAGATGCGTCTGTGTGTTAAACTTCTTCAATCTTTAGGCTCTACACGCTCATTTATGTTATAAATTTGTAGAGCCTAACCAACCAACAGTCACTACATTTTAAGTAGTAATGGAACTGTTCCAACTGTCCCATTATCGCTATGTGTATTAATAATAAAATAATTTTCATTATTATTGTGATTATTTTACTATTTTGAATGTCTAAATAAAAGTGGCGGGGGGGAGGGGGAGGAATCAGTAACAACTATTTGTGTTGATGTGTTCATATCTTTTTTTGTACCAACACCAGTTTACTTTTTTCTGTTCTTCCTCATAATGTTCTTTTCCAAAATTAGTGCGGAATTTGACCCCCAAGGATCGACTAGTTAAAATACTATAATGTTTTTTTTTTTTTGTTACAAACATAAATTGCTAACAAACTTTATTGTACAAATTTAAATGTGGTTCTTTTACTCTTTTTGAATTACTTTTGTGTTAATATCATCACTCGGCATTACGCTACTTGTCACGACATCGGGATGTACAGTTCGACCACGGAGTTTTGATATTTGGACGCTTCTGCGCATGTCCGAAAAGAACGATCCATTCACGTTTTAGGGAAGTTAGTTTGGCCGCGTTTATTTAGTATACAAATCAGAATGCTTCACTGTTTGTTAAAAGCAACTAAATTCATAAACTGGCATAGAACATCAGTTTGGAAGAAATCAAGTGTTCTAAGCGAACAGGAGCGAGAACAAAAACGGAACATTTTTCATATGCCAGCAGTTCCTCTCTAGAACATGAATGGACTCTTCTTGGCACTCTGCCAGACAGCTTGCTTTGGATGCTGGTAGAACTGTATGTGCACAGTATAAAAGAAGAATGTCAAAGCAGTTAGCTTATCACTTCATGGTCTTAAAATATATCCAAAAGGAAGGTTTATCCGGCTGCCAAAAGAAGGTTTATCCGGCTGCCAAATGAAGGTTATATCCAAATGAAGAAGGCAGATCACACAATAAGAGGTAGAGCACCAGCAGGCATGAAACTTGTGCATGTAGTCAGCATCTTTCCTGCAATACGGGAACAATGTGTTTGCGTAAAAGATTAGGATGGCGTCCATAAGTCCCAGCACACGTTTTCTGCTCAGAGAGATAATATATTTTTAACAGAAAAAAAAAGACAATGAAAGATACGAGCTCATTTGGTATAAATATTTCGTTGCCGTTGTAAATACAGGCGTTAAAGAACGTGTGATCTTCTCGCGCCATGTTTACAACAACACATGAACCAATCAGCCTAATTCTCCTCTGTGTCAGATTGAGTAAGCTATCGTTATTGATCCATCACATGACAAAACCGCATTCAATTCGCTACGTTATTGATCAATCACATGACAAAACTGCATTCGATTCGTAATCGTTATTGATTTGTTACATGACAAAACCATATTTTTTCACTATCATTATTAATCGATCATATAAAAAAGCCACATTTGATTCGCTATCGTTATGGATTAGTCACATGACAAAACTGCATACAATTCGCTACGTTATTGATCAATCAGATGGCAAAACCGCATTCGATTCCTAATCATTATTGATTTGTTACATGACAAAACCGTATTTGATTCGCTGTCGTCATTAATCGACCATATAACAAAGCCGTATTTGATTCGCTATCGTTATTGATTAGTCAAATAATGAAACCGCATTCGATTCGTTATCGTTATTGATCAGTCAATTGACAAAAGAGCTTTGGTCCGCTATATTGTTATTGTTCAATCACATGACAATATTGCGTTAGATTCTCTTATCAGCTATCAATTGTTTCACATCAAATGTTTTCCCGTCTGCCAGTGATTATCTGTCCGTTTTGTGGACTATCTGCCAAGAGACCCGTTTCACTGAAATGGAGGAAATGTTTCAGAACTTCAAGACCAAGTAGGCCGTCGAGCCGTTTGCTCGCAAAACAATAAAATTGCAGCGACACCCAGTTGATGAAGTTCATCTAGCAGCAAACGACATGGTGCTAACATTCTGCTAAAAGCGAATAATGAATACTGCGTGCAACCATTGATTTTTGAAAGTATAATGTGTATAACGCAGCTTCATTCATTTTTACGCCCATGTCCTCTGTCAATGACTTATGACACGAATTGTAGTTCCATGTCGTTAATCGGATATTTTTTCGTAATGCCGTCATGAAAACATATCCGATTCCTTTTTATTGCGTTGGTGCATATTGCAATTATGTCTGGGGTCGGGGTAGCCTAGCGGTTAGGATGTCGAGCTTCGGATCGGAGGATCTCGGCTTCGATACCCGCTCAGCCGAAGACCCACCATGTACACTTGGGGGTACGTTCATGTAAAATCCGTGGACCGTGAAGTCCCGAGGCAGTTCCGCATGTACTGGTGGGTGGAGATTCTCCCTTCCCTTCACCCATAGGTCTAAAAGGGAAGGTGGCGTATTAGTGGTGGTGTCATCCAAGTACGTTATGAGCCAAGTCGTACTTCCACCAGTGGTGCTCAGCATGTAACGGAAGGCGCTCCTTACTGCCTTAATTCCCAGTCGCTCTTCGAAGGGAGCTTGGATATCCAAGTAGAATAAGAAAAACAACAATTATGTCTGACCATTTCCAATTATGATTTCTTATAATTTTACAGGCAACACGTGTAGCTGAATTAATTATAAAAACACAATTAATTTTATAAATAATAAAACTGCTGAGTTTAATTAATGAGCCACTTCAATAGTAGCAGTAAAATGTATTTTAATTATAATTCAGTTTCATTAATTATAAGAAAATAATAGCGCTACAGAAAGAAAATACTTATCCATCATTGTTTTAAATATTTCATACTGGACTTTGACTTCAGCAAATAAAATATAATTCACGTATTACATTAATAGCATTGGAAGCAAAATAATTATCTTGTTCTTTTTATTAAGGTCATTAAATTGGTTAGAAAGAAAATAAAGTTTTAATGCTATTCATTAGAACACGTTTCATTAAAAATAATCACCATTGCTTATTAGAATTGGTAAATTTACTACTTAACGAAAGGAAAAAAAGGTACTTTTAATGAATTAAATACAATTTATTACGACTGATGACTTTCTAAATTTTACAAGTGATTATAAATTTGTACTTGGGATAATCATTAATCAAGCAATGAAAGGACTTCTATGATGATAAATTTTAAAAAATACGATTCTTTATTTTTTATTATCATTCGTTAAAAGTAAATATTTCACGATTTTTATATATTTGGTTATTTTAATGAGTTTCGGTTGCATAAAACTATGAAAGCATTATTTTTTGTAATTTATTATTTCAATGCGTAACGAAACTAATACTATTACTCGTTTATTCCTAAGCCAATTTGTTCCTCTATAAGTCATTTTTCACTAAGGTTTATTTAGTAAAAATTACTCTATATTTTTGAATTGAAGCAAAATTAAATTACCACAAGATATACTATAACGGGATACCATTATTTATTTATTTGTTTGTTTTAAATCTGATAACAGAAAGCAAATATTTGGAATATTTACATTCTTAAGAAATAAATCAATAATTAAATAAAATGTTAATAAATAATAATTTTTTCCTTTTCTTCTTCATAAATTTGAAAAAAAAAAAAAATGTTTTAAAGAAACAACTTATAATTTGGTGCATTTGTATTTCTTTTAGTATTTATAAAAAAATAGGAAATTAATTAATTTTCTATCTACCATAAATCTTCTTCTAAGAGGAAGCGACTAATATTTACTCTACGTGATTACTAGTTAACTGCTATTTTCTCTTCTTCTTAACGTAGAAGAAACAAAATATAAAATCAAATTTCCGATCTCAAGAGCTATGTAACTACTTTTCAGTATAATTGTTATAATAATAAATATGAGAATTATATTAAAGGATGTTCTATACCTATAAGCTAAAAGAGTCAAAATATTGTTAACCCGGAAAGTAATCGCGTTATTTTTTTTTCTTTCCAATGGGGCTGCGTATTGTCACAAACCTTTGCAGACCTAGTGCATTCCCTGGACATCGGCATCCATTCCTTCAAGTAGCCACCAGTGTCTGAGGCGTTACCACTTTGAGAATTTTGACGCTCAGTTTCCCCTAGATGGCGGTGCCTGAGCTCAAATTGATGCAAATTGCACTAAGAATTTAGTTTTGCCGAAAGTATTCACGCCAAATGTCTACTCAAGGGACCATCGACAATCCATAATTATACGACAAGGGCGCAGACAGCTTTCTGCATCTTGAAAATCCACCGACACGACCAGGTTCGATCCTGTGACCTGGGTCGTACGAGTCCTGCGCCTTACCACGACGCCACGATGCAGGCGCATCAAGATGAGTAACCTGAGAGCTCGCGAGTGATAATTCATATCAATCCACCTATTTCCCTCAAAAAATGATAGTAAATGAACTATTTTTAAAAAAAGAACATTTTAATTTATTTTAAGTACTAAATGTTATCTAAAATAGTATTGTTAAAAGTACATCATAGAAGTGTACTGCTTTAATGAAATATATCAAACAACTTAGGAATTTTTTATTTGTGGGTACAATATGTTCCTTGAGCAAAATAGGGAAAAAAAATTTTGCATACTATGTATGCCAATTTTATTAAGTTTTATAAGAAGCATCCAGAGCCATTTTAACCAACAAGCTTCCTCGTGAAGGTATCCTCGAAAATAAAAAAAAACCAGCACAAAGAAAATAGTAATTTAACCACTATAATATATAATTCATTTATTCATATATTTTAAACCATATAGGTACATATCGGGTTTAATATTCGATGAAACAAAGTAAAAATAGTTTTCGTTAAATCGAAAAAGCACACGCTTCGTGAGAAAAACACTCACATACAAGAAAACCAAGTAAAGAAAGTTTCGCCAGAACTCGCGCAATTATTATAAGACTCACCCTTGACTACTCCGATTAGCAAACGCTCCCGTTGACGGTCAAAGACTTAATGATTGCGAAACACATCGGGACAGCAAGGGGAGGTTACAAAGAGAAACTATAGACCGAGTAGCACCTTTGCATATGAGGTAGATAACCAGATATGCTTTGTTTCTTATTGATAGTAGAAAAATAGCAGTATCTCACCAAATTTGAGCTAAAATAGGGAAGCCAAATACAGTGTCGTTTCGTAATTTACGCGATGTTTGGCGACTTTACCTTAAAACTCCCATGTTGAAGCATTTGCAAAAAATGGGATTTTGTTACACTGTCTTTCCTCCATCGGTTCGCAACAGACCAGTTCTTCTCCTACGTTAACGTTGTTGTTGTTGGTGGTGGTGGGTTTTTTTCCCTGTGATAATTAGTTGATAGTGTCTTAACTTCGGGTTTCTTAAAAAATAATGAAACTAAGAAATATAACTTTTAACTTGCGTTTATGATACATATCCCCATTTTTTAGCTCTTAACGATTTTACGCATTTGCCCGTGTTTGACATGGGCAAAAGTTACCGAATAATGTGCACATGCCCGTGTCTTGTATCTCGCGCTATTTTATTTCTAATGCCTCTCTGAATCTGTTTGCACTTTGTTTGTATAATAGTTCTTTTATATAACTGCTAACCTCATCCCACACTTTCTAGCCACCCCCTACAGCTGAAATGGACAAAAACAAGTTATACTATACCCAGTGGCGTAACTAGGAGGGGGCGGTGGGGGCGACAAAAAGTCCGGAATTCCCATCTAAAAAAACGCAATCTTGTTTTTTTTTTTCACAAGTTTCGCAAACAAGGCGAAGTTTTCCTTTTTTTTTTTCGAAAAGTCCCATTTACCGCCCTTAATAAAGGCGGGGGGACAGAAAGCGTTTCGGCCACAGAATGACGTCTGGTTTCGGCTTTTTCTGCACCCCCTAGGCATACTTTTTGTTTTGCTTCCTAGGGAAAAAGGTTGCTTCCTTGCTGTGCTGTTGGAGATAATAGGTAGTAACTTCTAAATAGTCTATAAAGTCATTTCCGCGTCCGACAGTCCGTCAATGTCAACAAGTGAACAAGTATTTCAAAAGATTCTGAAGGGCAGGTGGCTAAAAGGACAAGTAACAAAAAGCACTGATAAGAAAAGTATGGAGGTACCCCAAGCCCTGTTAAATTAACTCAAGTAACAGCTGTCATCTCTCTTATTAGAACCCGCCCATTGACACTGACTATTCCCCCGACAGAAAAGCAATGGGTTCCCAGGAAGCAATCCCTTGAAAGATCGCCGACGAAGATGAATTCACCGAAGTCGTTTCATGGACAATGGTCAAAAGCTCTGTTTTCACTGAAGCTTTTTCTCCGACTTTATTACCCGACCGGTCCCCCGCCGGTGGTCTCAAATTGTGGTCATTCTTCATGACCACAAGTCGGTCACAACGCTTCTTCCAAAGCGTCATTTTCTCGGTTCTCAGCGTTGTGTCTTCTCAGAAACAAAATTCGTATTTTGTCAACTCAGTCATGAATAATAATCGAAAAAGAAAAGTTTTTTTGTTCCTAATAATTATCTGAAAGTTGATCTGAAAGTTCTTCAATTAAGTAAAAGACTGCCCCTGAAATAATCAGATTGAGTATTTTTGAACAATAGGCAACCTGATCGACATTTAGTGTTTTTGTAGGGGCAAAAAATTCCTTCTTTTAATTGCTAAACAAATTAATGAAATTCGGATAGTCTTGAACTTTCGCCATCAACTTTATAAGTAACTGCTGATTGTGAAGATGAAAGAGACATTGTTTTAAAATTTTATGTGCAGTAGAAATATTCGGCAACAGCGAAATGTAGTCAGTAAGTACAATATATACATTTCTTCTATCTTTGAAAAAATGTTATTTATGTTTATGTTCATAAAAATAATAATAGGAGAATTCGTAAAAATAATAATTTTACTATCTGATAACTTTTTTTAATTGCAGTTCATTTAAAATTATTTTGATCTTGATGACCTTTTTCATGCTTTCGTGTTTATTGGCTGGTCTGATGAATTTCGGCGGGGCATCTTCCCTCTTTCAGACATCAAAGCCACTCTCTCGATTTGGTTTTACTTCGTTTTACCATTCTTTTCTGTTGGCAGGGTGGCGTAGTCGTAAGGCGCAAGACTCGTACGCCCAAGATCGCAATTTCAAACCTGGCCCAAGTCGATGGATTTTCAAGATTCAGAAAATCGTCTGCGCCCATGTCGTATGATTGTGTGGTATGTTAAAGATCTCTTTGGCATGGATCCCTCTCGGCTAAATTAAATTCCTAGTGCCGATTGCATCAACGAGTGCTTAGGTGCCGCCATCTAGGGAAACTGAGCTTTAAAAAAAATTGCGGCAATGGTACCACACTCATTGTGGTGCCGCTGAAAGAGTTGGTACCAATCTCTGGGGACGCACCAGGTCTACAATCGTTGAGGACCAAAAACTGCAGCCCCATTAGAAAAAAAAAAAAAGCTATTCTTTTCTATCGGTATGGAAGGAGTTTCCGTTGACACTGACAGACAAAATTCTTTCTGTCAAAACTCAATTACGATGAAAAATTAAAAAAATTACGGTTTCATTAAATCAAATCATGGCAAGAGGTTATTGCTTCTTTAAAAAAATTAGCTTTGTTTTTCAATCCCCCCCCCTTCCCCTTTCCAATGCATGAAAAGGCTTTAAAATGCATGGGCATTGTTATAAAGATTGCTCTATCGTTTCTTAATTCTTCTACTGACATTTAATGATAATCATAGAATTTAACCTCTGCTGTCAAGAAAAAAGGCTTAAAGTATAGCAGTTGTGCTAATTGAATTAAATAATTTTCGATGACTAGTATCGATCATGCTTCATCATTAAAAATGCAATGAAATCAAAGCCCTTCCTATAAATGATAGGGCGTATAAGTGGGGGTCATTGTAAGAGCCATTCTAAAAACAAAACAGCATTACATGGGTGTAATTTTTTCAATTATAAAAATATGTTCTACTGTGCAGAAAAAAATTAATTAATTAAATTAAATAGTTTTCTTCCATCAAAATTTTTTAAACTAAAAAGTTGAGCAATTTGTCAGGGCACATCATACTAACAATTTGAAAAAATAAAAATATATCTTATTGCGCCGAGTGCTATGTTTGTCGTATCAAAATATTTCAAATAGTGATGCAATTTTTAAGCTACATCAGAGAAAAATCAATAATTTATAATATTGTTATTCTACGCTAAATGGACAACATTCTATAAAGGGAAATTTTTTTTAGGGCAAAACTGTAGTGATAATTGTAATAATAATAATAATAAAACTTTTTGCGTTTTTTTTCCCTTTTTTCTGCTTTCTGCGTTGAATTATTTACGCAACAACTATAAATCGCTAAGTTTTGCACGAAATGCTGTCGAGTCATGGGAGGGGGGGAGGCGTAAAGATGATGTAGTAGCTAATTAAGTTTTGAAAATGGTCAGAAAGTCGAATCCAGGTGATGCAGACTTTCCTTTGAGGAATAAGAAGGTGAAATGGTTGTGATATCTTGTCTTTAAAGCTCACTAAATTTCGAGATGGGTGGAAGTTTTCCTATTTTCCTACTATTCAATGAACAAATGCGATGCATAATACTACCCTTAAAGACCTTCAGAAAGACAGCTTTCCACTAAAAGATATTTTGCTAAGTTAAACATTGTATGAAGTAAACTTACCACGTGGATTGAAGTGGAAAGACGTACTTTCATCACCCAACAATCCAATGTGTTATCAAGTTTTATTTATTTTATATTTCGAACTAAATTTTTTTGCATTCTTTTTAATTCAAAGATTAAGTTTCAATTTCTTTACTTTTGTCGTTTATATGTTAATGTTTGCAGCAAATGTTGTCAAACTATCGCGGAGGCTTTCAACATAAAAAAGTGCCAAATTCCTTTTTGAAATTGTACGGAGTTCAAATCCAGGTGTTGCTTTGAGGAACAAAAAGGTAAAGTAGTTGTGACTAACCTTCATCGATTAGACAGATTGGAGCTCTCTTGGTTTTCCACTATTCAATATGTCAATTCAATGCAGAAACCCACCCTTAAAAAGACTTTTAAGAAGGCAGCTAGCTTTAAGATGTTTCTCACCGGAGAACATAGAAAACGATATATAAATATTATTTGCAATGGGATGTCAATACATAGTATCTTTTGTGCAACACCCAACAATACATGCGGCCATTATGTGATGTCTTCAAAAATATTCTCTTGAAATGTAGATGAAACTTTTAAGCATCCTCTTTTTATTGAAATGCGGAGTAAAATATTTCTTATACTTTCATGATTCATTAACAACTTTGAATAATCAACAAAACTTCTAGTAAACTATTCGAGAAACTTACGATTTAACTGCTGATATTGTGGATTCAAGGGAGTTCATAGGGGTCATGACGCGAATCTTCTAATGTCTCCAAATATAAGCTAAAATTGCATTTTTGGGACCAATGTAAATGAATTTTCCGTGAAATGCATCGATAGGGAGGGGTGAAGTGCCTAAACACCTCTCTCTTCCCCAGCGTCACTAGATATAGTCTAGAATTGCGTGTTTCATACTTCAATTTCTAAAATTTTCGGGGAAGAGCCCCCTCCCCCCCTATTTTTGCGCAAGTATCAGTTTCTAAATTTATATCGCTTTTCCGAATACCCTAACGCAACTATTCGAAAAAGAATGGCGGGTGGAAAAATTAGTCGAAAAATTTGACTGAATGTCTGAAAAATATATATGACTCGTTAATTTTGAAATGACCCATGGATGTGTATATATACCTACTAGTAAGCCCGGCAGTCATACGAAATGACCGCTGTTCTAGATATTATAAATTGTAATTAAAGTGATTTATGCAAAGGTGTCTGCTAATTCAAACTGAATTACCCAGGTCAGGCAGCGAGGACGTCCCTTTGCATACTGCCCCACACTACTATATATTTATTTACTATATAATTAAGTTGTTTGAAAAATATATATTTATCATCGAAATAACTTATTGAAAATTTTATTATGCTTTTCAAAACAAAAGTTTTAACGAAACTGGGCAAAAAGAGCGCTGCCACTCTAATAAGAAAAACAAGAAGTTCCGTCTAGAACTATACGAGCCTACTTTCCCGTATACACCAAATTCAAATTTATAATCTAGCTATCTATTTCTCTCTCTTTCTTATTTATCTTTAGTTCTAATTATTGAAAATATACCTTTTTCAACGGATAATACATATTCATTCACTCACTCATTCATTCTTTCATTTATTCAGCCATGCATTTATTCATTCATTCGTTACCTCATTCAAGTGTTTATTCATTCATTTACGCATTCATGTATTTATTCACTCATTTATTTATATTTTCATTTATTCAATAATTTATTCATTCATACTTTTCCTCATTCATTTATTCATTGATTTATTCTTTCACTCTTTAATTTATTCATTCATTCATTATTTCACTCATTGAGTCACTGAGAAATATCCTTGAAAATACCGATCAAAAAATTTCATAGCAAAATAGGCTCGTAAGTTCTGGATAAACTTTCTATTTCTACATGTTCTACGTTATAAGAGCTTTCCGATAAAGTTTGTTCCAAGCAAATCGGTCCGTTAGATCAGGATTTATATAGGGTTGAAATTTCCCCGTAAGCTCTGTGTTAATTTTTTGAACTGTTCAAAAATGAACAAAAACTGTTCAAATCAATATTTCACGCCGAGAACTCCTTTCAATAAGCTTGCAATAGGAACTTGGCTCTTGTGCCCAGAGTTTACAGAATTTGCTTCAATTTTGTCCATAGGCGCTAATGTTAAAATTTTTTGAACTGTTCAAAATTGAACAAAAAATTGTTCAAATCAAAAAGTAAAATATAGAAATGAGATGTCCTCGCCGAAATCTTTCGAATGCAAAAATAATTTTTCCAATCGGACAATTCGTTCAAAAGTTATTAGGGGGGGACGCGACAGACCGACAGACAGACGACAGACCGACAGACAGACTGACAGACCGACAGACACACTTTTTCCCCATCTCAATACCCTACTTTCAAATTTTTTATTTTTCAATCTTTATTTAATTACTTCACTTATTTTTGACTTTTCTTGATCTTTAACGATATTTTCACGATACATTAAGCCTTCTTTCATGCTTTATTATTATTATTTTTTTACTTTTACGGGAAAGTAGGCTAATAAAAACGCGCAGACGATAAAGAGATAAATTAAAAAGAAAGAAAGGATTAAATTAAATTCGCGTATGCATTCATTTTTAACGGAAATTGAAAATACAGCGAAGCCTCACTCAATATGTTAGATGAACGTTTTGATTATTATTAGTACATTTGTTAAATGGCAACTGCATTGATTTGTTTGTTCACACGGCAACTGTAATTATACTGTTGGAAACGACTGCAACAATGCAAAAATAAAATAAAACGGGTCAAAAAAAGCATTGAAATTTTTTAAAAATTATTTTAAAAAAACTAATTGATTCACAACTTTCATTTTTGCGGCGATGCGTTTCTCGGGTCGTAAACATTAACCGTGCTGAATGTGGTCCCGATCGGTAAGTAAAACGGCCTGGTATCCTATTGCGGACAGACAGACAGACAGAATAAGCCGCATATATATAAGAAGATACTAATATTATAAAACTGTAGAGTTTGTTTGCTTGAACGCGCTAATCTCAGGAACTACTGCTCCAACTTGAAAACTTCTTTCAGTGTTAGATAGCTCAGTTATTGAGGAAGGCTATAGTGGAGTTCCGAAAATTGTATAAAACAGTCCTTTCTGTCGGAAGAAATTTCGCATCCTTTCGAGTTTGATACCACTAAAAAGCGCGAACTACTTCGGGAAGAGTTTTTCGCTTCGCACTGAAATTGGAAGCCCCTAAATTAACTAGAAAAGAAGTTATAAGCGTTTTTCTCTGTAGTTTGAAATTATTTTTTCACGATAATTAACTTTAATTTTATTTGACCCAGAAGACGACCGATTTATTTCATTTGCATTGTTGCATCGTTTCAACAATTGTTACAGTTGCCGTCTGAAAAAACAAATCAATGCAGTTGCCATTGTTAAACAAATGAAATATAATAATAATCAACGTTTCTATCATTTTGATAAAGCATCGCTGTATTTGAATCTCCGTTAAATAAATGTACGCGAATTGATCCTTCTTTATTATTTTTAAACAATTGATTATATTCAAGCAATTTGATTATATGTTGATCTTATTTCAAATGTTATCTTTATTCTGTTAAGGATTCTTTGGGATTGTTCTTCTTATTCCTAGGGGGATTTGAACATGTGCCACGTGACATCACTTTGTTTCAATACTCGAGATTTGCCCGTACAACGCCGGGCGACTCATCTAGTATACATATATATTAACTATTTGTATTCTCCCGATCGAAAAAAATGTTGATAGTCGCCAAACTCATGCTCCCCCCCCCCCCCCCAGCTCTCCCATTTTTGACTTCAGGGCTGTTCTGCTGTCGGCGCGATTGAGGGAGCGGCATTCCCAGATTTCGCACCGGGCGCCACTAAGTCTAGTTACGCCACTGACTATACCTATATATTTATGTTCTGTCAAAACAAACTAGCTAGATTTTTGCCATTTTTTTCTGAAAAAAAAAAAAAAAGAACTCGTGCTTCAAGGGTTAAAAAGGTATCTTATATAACTAGAGTAGTATAAGGAACCCATGTGGTGCTCACATCAGTTCGCTTAAACTAATGATACTCAGATTTAAAACAGAGAAGAATTTCATTTCATGGACTCTTTGAAAATTAAATAATTTTCATACGCAAATGAGAGGTATTTAAAATAAATAAACGTTAGTAGGATTGTTCAAGATATTATTATGTAGTTGATTCAATCAGCTTACTAAAGACAACGTAAGCATTAATGAACTATGAAAGACATTTAGCATGAATAAGCTGACGTTTTGTTTCAATTCTGTAAATATTAAAGTAATATGAAAATAACATTATTTTCTTTCAGTGTTTGAAAGGAAATTACATAATGGATAACGCTTTTTGAAATACGTAAGTTAAGGCCACAAATGCTTTTAAATTTAAGCACATACTAATTAATGTACTTTAGTGAAGTATCAACATCTCAGTAATTTAATTCTTTAAATCAACGACAACAATTATTTCACTTTTCGAATAACAGAAACAACGTTATTTTCTTAACTTGCATTTTTAAGTAACTGATATATGAGAATGTTTCAAATTAGCATTGATCGTTTTGTATTAATTTCTGTTTTAAAATCAATGACGATTTTTGAAAAAAATATCTACTTATACATCAATAATCTTACACATTAAAATCCAAGAGTAAACAAACATATTTATTTATCTATATTGCGCAATCTCCTCATGAACGGCTGAGAGTTAAGAGTCGAGTAAGGTACCAAAAATTCGTTGTTTTACAAGAAAGCCAATTTTCCCAATCTCATTGCTGTGAGACTTTAATTAGTTGAATATTAATTAAAAATCCAATAGTTTTTAAAGTGCCGTTTTATTCTATCTGCATTGTTGCCATTTAAGCAATACATTTGCAATTTTAACAAATAAAATTCTACTCAACGCTTCTGGCATTTTGAAACATCACAGTATGTACTCTTCATTACATTAATGTACGTGAATTTTGAGGCATCACAGGTATCATTCAATTTTTCGTCTGCGAAAATATTAACGAGTGTATATATACATAGCCCCCTATACTACATGCCCTCCGATAGCGCTTTAAATCCACACACATTTGGGCCTCAGTTTTTTAGGTAGAAGGCGCTAGTGGTTTACTCATTACACTGTTTTTATAAGTAGATTTATATGGCAAAGATTAATGAACTGAATATTTTAATTACATACACTTTTTAATTTTAATCATATCAACAAACAAAAGGTTCCAGAATGCACATTTTGACTTGTCATTTAATAAATTTATTGAAGACAGCCCAATACGTTATTCTTAAGTTTTCATATAAAATATTTTTCCAGTGATTCAAATTATAAAATATTGGGATACTTATTTTTCAATTTGCATTGTACCATCGTCTTTTCTGAAAAGCTGGCAACCCTAAAGTGAGACGAGTGGCCCGAAGAACCGAGTCGGACGAGGATTGAAAAACGAACTGTGCGAGCTGTGGAGACCAATATAACATTTTTGTAAATGTAATGTTTAAGTGTGTAGAGTGGTGTGCAAAATGTGCTGTGGAGGTGGAACACAATTAAAATATTAACCTCCCGAAGTGCCTCCTGTGTTTCTAGTTGAGTTGGTTTATTTACGGAAATACGGTACAGCATTTATTTTTCACATTATTGTAAATTTAAATTAAATTAAGCTAATTACATTTTCGTGTAGATTGCCATTGGGAAAAAAAAAGAAGTTTCGTGTAGAATCGGGAACCTCTTAGTTTGGCGTTATATTTGGCGATATTTTTTTTTCTTGTTAGGCAACGGACATCTTACTATACTAGGCTGCAACGTTTCTTGACAATGACGTCACAACGCGCGGCCGAAGAAATGAGTGAACAGCGAGGCTGTTGGGTTACTGGAGGAGGGTCAAGCTACCAACTTGGCGAATAATCTGATTAAGCACTCTACTTGGCACACCGCATGTTTGAAAAATCTTTTGTCTGTTTATCAAAAAAATAAATAAATAAATAAATAAATAAAAAGAAAATGTAACAAATTTAAAAACATAATTTTTTTGCGCAATCATAATTTATTTTATTGGATCAAATATATTTTCATCATAAGTTATTCCTTTCGACAAAAAAAGAGAGAAATTATACTCTTAATACTTTTATGCAGATAGATATTGTACAAACATCAAAAAACATTTTTAATCACAGCTACATTTTGAAATGCACTATATTTTAAAAATGGTCTAATAATGCACAATGGTTTTAAAGCCATAACCACTGACATTATGACTTCCATACTTTTACAGGATGTGTAGGACACCAATATGGGTTGCCCAAGGTATTTATCTCATTTTGGCCAAAAATCGACTTATCTAGTTTTTCCCAAATGGTGGACAATTTGTGAAATACATTCATGACTATTGTCTTTTCAGAGGTTTTCAAAGCACTGCCTTTCTTGTGGGGTTGAAAGACGTAGTTCAATTTTGGAGCAGATTCCATTCTTATAATAACAACGATATTAACAAATATAATAATATTTTAGAACAATATTAACGAATATAATAATAATAATAAGAAAGATATTAACAAAATAATAATAATAATAATAACGATATTAACGAATATAACAATAATAAAAAGAACGATATTAACAGTAATAATAATAATTATTATAACTTTATTAACGAATAGAATAATAAAAAATGTTTAGCTTTAAGCAAGTTACAAGTCAGCGAGTCAGACATAAATGTAAACAATTCCAAATCTCGCCAAACCGCTTATCGGAAGATCGCCAACTGCTCGTGAGCTGTTATTGGATAGAGCGTTAATTCTAAATGAAGGTATTAGTTCGCGTTACGCTTCTCGTAAAACTGAAAATATATAACATTTTATGAAAATTATGACAAATAAGCGCTATACATGTGTAGGTTAAAATAACTTATCATATTTCTATAGCGATGTGCTTGGTTTAACTCGAAAATCGGACACCGCGCGGAGAACTACTTTCTTCGCTTGCTCTCAGCATATTTCTCCATAGTCAAGAAACTTTGCAGTTGAGTATAGTCACATCTTGGCGTCAAAAAAATTGCCAAAAAATCCCGTTTGTAAACTTTTGCCCTAATTACTAAAACATTTAAATTCTTATCGTATTTTTATACTTGAATAAAAGTATTTATGAAATATCCACTCTAAAATAGTAAATAGTAGCACTGATTCCATTAATTAAATTAGCCAAGGAACTAAAGATTAAAGAGTGGTATGAATTTAAATGTATTAAAAGTATTTATGAAATATGCACTCTAAAATAGTAAATAGTAGCACTGATTCCATTAATTAAATTAGCCAAGGAACTAAAGATTAAAGAGTGGTATGAATTTAAATGTATATTTGAATCTGTACAACCATCATATTTTTGATTTTGGATAAAACAAGAAACATGCACGTTTCTAATATACGAAGCCGAAGCAGGATCTGTGACATCGAAAATAAAGCATACTAAAAAACTAAAACGGCAAGGATTTGAAAATAATAAACATTTAAAGTTGCATGAAACATATTGGAGTAAGAAAAATAATAATTACCTTGCCTAGACAAAGCCGTTATCCACTTTGTTCGTAATCCTTCGTCGGAAGGGAATTGATAGAAACTGATTTTTCTGTTCTTGAATCGGAAGTGCAGTACGGTAGAACGCAATGCACTATAATTCTGATTAAAATATAATTCAAATTCAAGAACTTTGAAGTAGATAAAATAAGCAACTAAATAAACAACAACACCATTAAGAACTGAATTTTATGAGCGATTTATTTGCGCCACCCAGCGGAAAACCGTTCTCGGCCGTTTTTTTTTTTCCTCATATCGGGGGCACCTAGTATAAGAGGCTCTGATATATTTAACCGAATAAATCTCGAAAGAGGCTAAATATCGTTCCCGATAAATTTGAAGCGCAGACGATATTGTACTAGTTATTTCTGTAGTGACTTTCCTGTGATGTGTGGAGAGGCGGCGGAATAGATCTTAAAATCATAACTCTTAAAATATGGAGCAGAAGACAACAAAATCATGTTAAATAAGGAATAATATCTGTCACATAAAAACTCGAATCGAATACGAACAACTATTCTTAAAAATCTCCATCAGGGAACAGTATTTAACTCTTTAACTACGGGTAACATCAATAGTCGATTTAGCGAAACTTTCCTGTGGTACGAGTAACGCCAATAAGAGATTTGATGAATTATGCTAAAAATGAAGGTTTCGGAATAAAAAGTGGAACAAATGGAAATGAATTCGTTCCTTACATTATAAGTAATAATTTATTCAATTGAAAATGTCAAAATTAGAGGTGCAGAAGGGGGTATTGACCACTCCCTTTTGATAAAGCCGCCGATTTGCAAGGAATTTTTGGATATATTTTTTTTTTTTTTTTGCGTTCAGACAAACAGATTTGTGAATATATTCCGGTAGTTAAAGGGTCAAACAGCGTCGATTAAGGACAATTTCCAGAAATACCATTACAACATGATCAAAATTCCCATTGTCAAGACCATTAACTTCTAAAATGAAGGGCAGATCACAAAATCGTGTTGACTAAGGAATAATATTGAAAAACGCGCCAACTGAAAGATATGAAATAGCATTAGATTTTTTTTATCAAATAAATAAATATTATTTCGCCAAACAAAGAAAGGAAGGAATAAAATCGTTTCCAAAGGCAAATAAATAAATGCATTTGAGTTCAGCACCATACTACTGACCATCCATATATATATTTCGCTTAACATGGACCAGTTACGATTAAATGTTTCCGTACGATACGATACTGACATCATCCAAAAAGCAAACTATGGTAGAACAATATTTAAAAATTTGTTTAATGATTATCATAGAAAAGTAACACAATATTTGTTTTTATTATCGTAACTTACGGGGGTACTTTAACTAAATACTTAAACTAATTTCATTTATAACTGAATTTTTAATTTTCGATTCTTTGGAGTGGCAACGCCTTAGTTTCTTTGTTTGCATCTAGCGATCTTTTCTTGAGTCTTGCGAATTTTAAAGTGTTTTTACGATTTTAAAATGGTTATAGATTGCAGATGTTCTGTGGGGAATCAACTAGTACTATTACAGTTTGGAGTAAAAGAGGTAAGTAATTTATCCAAATGGCACCAGTAAAAAATAATTCGCACATGCCAGTAAAACACAAAGTAACGCAAAATCTGCCAAATATAAGCCTTTTTAAAATGCAATAACTAAATATGAGCTACCAAAAAATATACCTTATTGTTGTTACAATCTAAATCACCAGATAAACTGCTAAAATAAAGCAGAAAGTCGCCAAAGGTAAAAAATAAGTAATTTTGAAATCACAAAAATTGAAAACTAATAATAAAAAAACTTGCTTCCAAAACAGTAGCCAAGAATTTTGTTGTGAAACAAAATTAGTCAATTATTTATCGTTTGATAAAATAATCGTAACATTTAGTGCAGCTTTCAATGTAGAATTTTTATTTGGAAGAAAACGTTTAATTTAGCGTTTTGAAAATTTGGCGGGATTTTAAATTGAATCAAAAATTAGTGTTGTTGTAAAAACATTTAAATAAATCTTCCATAAAATGCCGAATTAGATCATACCTACAGCACAATATTATTTTATTATTTCAACATAAACGATCGAGCCAATTTGTGCCAGACTCTCGGAACCCCCCCCCCCCCCCCAAAAAAAAAATAAATAAAAGAAAAGACATTTTATTCATAATTCTACTTTAATAGAAAATTTCATTTTAGCGACAAAAGTGTTCTTTATGTTGGCGAAAATACTCAATTTAAACATTAAAATTACAAGTAAGCCTCGTGTTCGCACTTAAAAACTGCTTAAAACGAATGTTAGGCGTGTTCTACTTGTTCTACGAATTGAAGCTCATTTGTAAGAGCTCAATTTGTGCAGCTTTTTATGGGCATTAATGTGTTTGGAAAACTGTAAAAATGGGACGTTACTTTTATGAGGTATTCCCAACATTATAAAGTTTGCTTAAAATTGGAATAAAATAAAACAAATTCGAGTTTAGGGGAAAACGTTTTGAAGTGCACGAGTACATGACCTAAGGTACCTGTAACCAACATTTCGTAATTCTGGACCTTTTCATCTCGACAGGAGACGATCAGCAGACACACACACACACTCGCAAACTGACCCAGAAACTCTGTTATTTATATCGATCATGCTCGTCTAATGCTTTTTAGCCTACATTCCCCGTAAAGTAAAAAAAAATAATAATAAAGCATGAAAGAAGGCTTAATGTATCGTGAAAATATCGTTAAAAATCAAGAAAAGTCAAAAATAAGTGAAGTAATTAAATAAAGATTGAAAAATAAAAAATTTTAAAGTAGGGTATTGAGATGGGGAAAAAGTGTGTCTGTCGGTCTGTCGGTCTGTCTGTCTGTCGGTCTGTCCCCCCCTAATAACTTTTGAACGAATTGTCCGATTGGAAAAATTCTTTTTGCATTCGAAAGATCTCGGCGAGGACATCTCATTTCTATATTTTACTTTTTGATTTGAACAATTTTTTGTTCAATTTTGAACAGTTCAAAAAATTTTAACATTAGCGCCTATGGACAAAATTGAAGCAAATTCTGTAAACTCTGGGCACAAGAGCCAAGTTTCTATTGCAAGCTTATTGAAAGGAGTTCTCGGCGTGAAATGTTGATTTGAACAGTTTTTGTTCATTTTTGAACAGTTCAAAAAATTAACACAGAGCTTACGGGGAAATTTCAACCCTATATAAATCCTGATCTAACGGACTGATTTGCTTGGAACAAACTTTATCGGAAAGCTCTTATAACGTAGAACATGTAGAAATAGAAAGTTTATCCAGAACTTACGAGCCTATTTTGCTATGAAATTTTTTGATCGAGATTTTCAAGGATATTTCTCAGTGACTCAATGAGTGAAATAATGAATGAATGAATAAATGAAAGAGTGAAAGAATAAATCAATGAATAAATGAATGAGGAAAAGAATGAATGAATAAATTATTGAATAAATGAAAATATAAATAAATGAGTGAATAAATACATGAATGCGTAAATGAATGAATAAACACTTGAATGAGGTAACGAATGAATGAATAAATGCATGGCTGAATAAATGAAAGAATGAATGAGTGAGTGAATGAATATGTATTATCCGTTGAAAAAGGTATATTTTCAATAATTAGAACTAAAGATAAATAAGAAAGAGAGAGAAAGAGATAGCTAGATTATAAATTTGAATTTGGTGTATACGGGAAAGTAGGCTCGTATAGTTCTAGACGGAACTTCTTGTTGCTTTTTAAAATAGTTTTCTCAGTAAAATATCTGTACAGTTGACGGCCGATTTTCAAGCTTCTCATTTACGAACACGCACGATTTTACTAACAGTTTACCAGTTCCGAAAACTAATGTACTGAAATAATGTTTACTAAATCAACGAAATTTTTGCGGTCCAAAGTGTTCGTAAAAATCAAGCGTCAACTATAACATTTTCATTTATTTCAGATAAAGTTAGGAAACCTTCGAAAGCACGCTTCTAATATTAAGTGTTAAAATAATAATTTATTCAAGTTAACACCAAAAATTTAACTTTAATCTACTATTTATATATGTTACTTGCTACGTTTGCCAGTTTGAACTAGCGTGCCTCTAGAAGTAAGATTGATGACAACGGCTATTTTCCCGTCGCCATCTTTTTTCCGCGGCTTTCGATAAAAGCTGGCGATACGCAGACGCGCTGGTAAAAAGATGGCGGCGAGGAGCATGCGCAGTAGCCGTTGTCATCAGTCTTACTTCTAGAGGCATGCTAGTTTGAACCATTGGCATGATCATTTTATCTAAACTGAAAAGAGGAATTTTTAAGACTTAATAAAACCAACAAAATACATGTTTTCAATATTGATGCATTTTCTGAGAGAGAAGTTGTGCTTTATTTCTCGCTGAGATCTACAACAGCGTGTATTTTAATACGAATTTGTATCTCGTAAATGTAAACCTGATGCGTACTCGACTATGTTTACCATACTATAATATAGCATACCATCTCTACGCCAAGACGTTGTCTTTGACCCAAACAATTCCACCTGCTAAGTAAAGCGCTGTTTCTAAGCTTTATATACAAGAAAAAATAAGTTTTCTGGTTCATTTTGCTGCTGCATGTAATTTTTCAAGCAACCGGCGTGGCAGTTATCGAGGAATTCTTATTATCAGCATTTTGTTATTAAACATAAATGAGAGTATTATTGATGTTTAACAATAACTCTGATGTTTGCTTCATGTATAACGTCAAATTCTACTTACTTTAAGTATTTCAAAATGCAATCAAACAGTTAATAGTTACATTCTATAGGTAATGAACTAATATATTATGTTGGTTAAGGGTCCGTTTTCTGTCGGCAAAAGGTTTTCTGTTCATTTTAAATTTGGGCATATTGCTAATGTACTAAATCCATATTCTTAGTGTATCTATATTTTATGGCTTTTCTCTTAGTCACATGCTTTATCAGGCTTTTGAGAGCCATTTATTTTCCACCGGATACCTGGCAATTCTTCATGATTACCTTTTCCGCTGGAAATATGCATTTCTTAAGATTCTTCATGTGATTTATTACAGCAGTTTTTATCATGATATAAATTAACAAGCTTTATTTAGCTTTCGGAAGAATTTATTCAAACAATATTTAATATTACGTTTATAAAATCAGCATACGTTCCTCAAAACAAATAAGTATAAGTCGAGAGAAATAAATTTTTAAATGTTGCGATATCAGTTAAAAAAACACTTGAAGGGCATTTTAATTTTTCTGTTCGACTATATAATACTAAAAAAAATATTGCATTCTCGATTTTTACAGCTAGTTTATAGTTTAAGTTTTCGAATTAACATTCACTTGATTTGTAGATATGCTGTGTGGATGTTTTTTATGTGCAATATTTCATCCAATTTTTCTGACATTTAATCATTTGTCATTGTGTGTATGTACATTATATTCCATTCGAGTAACTCTTCCTTCGCAAGTCGTGTTATTATTTATGTGCTTGCCATACCATTTGTATGTACTATTTTGTATGTTGTTTCTTAATTTTCGACAATTTATTTCGGTAAAATTGGGTCACGAAGGTGCAATATAACTATATATATATATATATATATATATATATATATATATATATATATAATATGCTTTCACAAATGTTCCGTTAAATTGTGATTTTAAATAAATATCAGACAGTAATATTATAGATTGAGCCTTACCACCTGAATATACACACTTGTTTTCAGGATTAAAAGCGCACATTGTGGTAAAGAAGGGAAGGTATTTTAAAATAATACCTCATATTTATTCTTTAGAAAAAACATAAAATGAGTCTTTTTTTTTTTTTACAAGGCTTACCCTGAGTAAATAACCCATAAACGTAAAACTCATCGTTAAAAATAATTTGCTACCATAAAGCGATAAAAGTAATAGAGTGAATATTTCTCTGGAACAAAAATTAAACTCATTCAGTATCTTTGCTCTAGTTAGTTTTGCTGAAAACAACTAATTTGCTTTTATTGCCAGTAACTGAAAGTCATTGGGCCCTTTGATGTAAAAGAGATTAATAAATAAAGTATTCACATCAAAAATATATTTATAACAATCAGTTCAATATCAGAAAATAGATAAAAGTTAATTTTTAAAATAACTATTATATGCACGATAGCTGTGAGAATTTTCATGATAATTCCATGTGATTTTTCTAAGGGCTACAAACCACACAAAGCAAATGTTGTTGATGCTGCCATATGCGCAGTTAAACAGCACATAGTACGCTAGACCATTTTTGATCAAATATTTAAAATGTTTATATTTTAATTGCTGAATATTGTTTCCACTATAGTTTAGGGCATAGCATTGTATTAACCTTTTTCCTACGGCACTGGTACAAATGTTGCACCAGCAAAAATTGTATTTTTGTCACCAGCCTATCTACATAAGTAAATCATCTAAGGGAAATTTTCCCTTTAGTATTATGGCTATGTTGACATAGATTTTGTTTTATAAAATTACATAGCTTAAGTCTTTACAGTAACTATTATATAATAGCATAAACATATGCTTACAATTCGTTTTGCTCCTCGAGTGCTTGCCGTAACAAAACTCTACTTGTTTCGGACAAGAGCCGTAAGTCACTCTTTTCTATATGTTTGAGAAAACCTTTATATTTTTGTGAATTTTACGTCTTGCATGATCATGCTTTTTTCATACAAATGAAGAATGAAGTCGAATATCTAGAGTGGCAACATTTTTGGGAATACTTCAATACCTGATGAGACTCTTGGCAATTTTTTATGTATTGTATTTGAATTTTTTCCCACTATTACCATAGTTTTATTTATTCCTTTATTTATTTAGCGTTCATTAATACGAGCAACAACAATTTAATAATGCAAAGCATACTTAAAGCGATAAGCCATCCAAAATGTTTATTTCGATTTTTTTTTCTAGGAATATTTCTTGGTTAATCTTTGTGACTACACTACAATCATGTTTTAAATCGATAAATATGAAACATTTTCTTAGCTAAATAAGAAAATAACGTTTATAAAAATGTCAAAATATGCAACGAAATGTTAAATTCAAGTATTGTCTCCGTCGCCTCAAGGTTTTAAAAAAATCATTATTATGTTTCCTTTAGAAACCGCTGTTAGAATTTATATTTTGGTCCCGAGAATACAATTCGGTTAACTTCAGATTTCCTAATTTTATATAGAATTTCAATTGGTGATACGGGATACTTCTTCATGCTTCGTAGGTACTCATAACGGATATTTGTTTTGTGTCCTTACCATTCATAATAAATTACATTTGCTTTCATAAAAGGGAAAGGTTATATTTTGTCTAAGCGACATTGTTGCAGGAACTCCTGCTAGGTTACAAAAGTGTAGTACTATCTGGGGATGGAGTACAACGAGCTTGAGGTACGGAGTGGTCTGAATAGAACTTCTTGCAGTTTCGGGGATGACAAGTATTAGCAAGTAGGGAGCAGCTCATTGCAGCAGCAGTCGGCAACCTAAATTGACCCTTCTAAGGTCAGCCTAAATTCACCCTTCTAAACAGACCCTTCTAAAGCCAGCGAACACCAAGATCGAATCGGACGACTGGCGGGGAGGAGGGGGCATACACTATTAATAGAATATGTTGGAATGCGTATTGCAAATTGTAGGTTAATTCTTGTCAGAACAAGTTTTGAGGCTTATAAAATACCAACTTTAAAACTTCCAAAGAAATAGTAAGTTAACCGGTTAACTCTTATCAAAACAATATTTCAGATACTGAAATATGTCTTTTAAATTTAAGAAAAAACAGTTAGTTTTTGTTACAAAAACATGCGAGATGCCGTTCCATTCTTCGATTAACTCTCACCGATTGCATAGTTAATGTGACGACTGGACGACTGACATGACACTTTTTGGCAAGTTTTTTTTTTTTTTTAATGTCCGGCGAAAAAAAAAAAAAACAAATTGGTTAGGCCTCCTAATTAAAAAATCTTTCTTTTTTTCAAAAGTATATAAACTGTTTAAACTGCTGTCGGGATCAACCGAAATAGTGTTCGCGATCTACCGGTCGATCGCAATCGACGGGTGGCCGGCTACTGCATTAGAGCAACGTATAAACTCCATAATGATTTAAATCAGCATTCATATAAGCCGTAACGAAATAAAAGCAGTCATATTATGCCAGTAAGATCGATTCACTGCAGCAGTAGTGCCTCTGCAAAGAAAACCGCTCTACAGAATTTGAATTGAGCTGCGTAATTTTAAATGCTATGGTAAAAGACAAGTGTCTTTTAAATTTTAAATAAAGATACATATTATTTATGTGCATAGAATATTATGTTGGGATAACGTTTTCCATGTTTAATTTATATAAGAACTTTTGAAATTGAGCAAAATCTATTTGGATAATTTGGTTCGTTAGTGAGAAAAAAATGCAAGCTAATTACCGTACATAACTATTTTAAAACGCTTATTAATCGTGCTTTATCGCGGGGGATCTGCCAAAAACTTCTATTTACAAATTTTCCGGTTTCAGATTTTTCTTTTTATTAACATTATTTATTAAATAAATAATAAATTATATAAATAAATAATAAAGTTAATCAAAAAGGAAACTGAAGAATTGTAGATAGGAGGTTTTGCTAGATCCCACGCAATGTGTAAGAGCGAAATACCACTCACAACCAACCACGGAACCTCAGAATGTATGAATGCCACAAACTTGACATTTGAAAAATAGATTTCTCATACGAGGAGTAAGTATTTATTAGTAGAGGGTTTTAAAAAATTCTAATTAGTTTTTTTGTAATTAATTTTTTAGGCATATTTATTTCAATTTTCTCAGGAATTTATTTGATTTCTACAAAATGTTACGGTGAGACAATTTTCCTTTAAAGGAGCTGAATTACAGGAAAGCAATGTAGGGACGGTACGAAAATTTTTGTAAAATACTATATATATATACTTTTAAAATTGCTTTAAAAAAAGCGAACAAAAAGCTTTCTGAAACAGATTTCAATCGAAAATTCTAAATTCTGTCTTCAAAAGTTCGTAAAATTTAATTCTCTTGGCAAAGAAATGGCCACAGAGAAAGCGCAAAAATGGCAAAAAAAATAGCCAAAAATAGTAAATAATGTCCTGTGGTGTCAATTCTCCTTAAACTGTCTCCTAAGAAGCTACATTTTGGAAACTTCTCTTCAGATGATGTTCTAAAGGGTGATCGTGTCATTCTGATGTTTGATACCTCAAAGCTTTTCTCAAACTTGTAGAGTTCTTCAAACATTGCATCCTGGAGCAATTGGCCTAAGCATTCTTTAGCGACATTTTTCTCCAGCTGTTCTCCTTCTCCATTTTTCACAACTGATGTGGTGGGAGTGTTGATAACCTCATCATTTTCTCTATTTATATCAATTGCATTATCATAACTGGAATTTATTTGAGAAGGAGAACTTAATATGATCTCCGATCCACAAGGTGAGTCCGAACTGCTGCAGGAACTTCCATTTTGAGATCTTAGCCCATCATTTTCACTCTTTGATGCAATCATTTGTTTTCCTTCAAAAGCATTTCCTTTAGAGGAGACGGTGGTTTTGGTATTCTTCTCTTTTTCTATATGAAAAGATCTCTTTATTGCTCCAAGCATCTTCTTGGCTTTCGAAGATGCTCTATTTTTCCAAGGCATCTAAAGATAGAATTACGTGTAAATATAATAAAAACCAGCTTTTTGAAGATTTTTTCTAATCATTTACTCTTACGTAATAGAGATAGATATGTATTAATCATTCCATTGCGCTTTGAAAATGTACCGCTGAATGATACCTTATGTTTCGATTTCAGTGGATATGTATACTATCAATTATACGGTACGAAACGCAACTGCAGCCATACCGTATATAGCATCGAGGCCTTCACGGACTATCCCCCTGCAGAAGGGGTTGCGACTGCAGCGCTATCCTCCATATATCCCCACAAACTCTCTGACAAACTGACAACCAGCACCAGCCATAGGGGCTGGGCTGGCAGAGCTTTGCCTACCTGCTTTACCGACCCGGGCCCATAGTCATGCTACAAAGCAAGTCTTACGTCACCCGGATCGGATGTTGCTATTTTAGTCGCCTCTTACGACACGCATAACTACGTCGGCGCTATTCTACGCCGGCCACCGCACGGCGATCAATTATACGGTATATTCATAACTTAAATTGCATGCAGGAATATTCCGATTAAATGTACAAAGATATTTGCCTACTGTATCGGATGGCCAGGAGCCTTATGGCCTGAGCACACGGTTACTTCCCCTTTAGACTTTTAGCCCTCTGGTTTAACAAATTAGATTATTTGCATTTTTAAGCTTTTAATGTATTGTTGCCGATGTTAAAATTTTGATGTATTTTACTAAAAGTTTTACCTTTTAGAGTATTTTTTTTACCTTTTAGAGTATAAAAGTTTTTGTATATGTGTCTTTTGTTGCCTTTACATAATGTGCAAATTTATAATTAATGTTTTTCATTGTTATCTGGCGAGTGGCCAAGTATTAATGGATTTGATTCCAATAAGGCCATATAAAAGAACAAATGTACATAACGCAGGAGGAGATTTCTTAGCGTCCGGAATAGAAAATTTGGTTTTCCGTTCAGAAAAATGTTTAGAGTCTATCGCGAACTTTGTGGAAAAGTGAACGTTCATTGTATGATGTAATAGCCGAGTTGCTTTTGTATAGGTGGTTTACTAAATGGCCACACCTGGCAAGTGCAACTTACTTTTTGATCTGCCCTCGTATTAAGTCAACAACGACTGCAAAACCGTATTTTATCATCGTCGTAACTGGAATTAATGCATTTGTATATACACCTTCGACATTATTTTCCTTCATATTATTTTTGTATTTGACTCCCAATACATTTCAATTTTCATGCCCTTCTTGACTCTTTTCCATACGCAAAAAAATAATTTCTGAACATGTAGTGTCAGTTGGGGTAATTGTAAACATGGGGTAATTGTAAACAAGCTTCATAACTACACTTGTGGTGGTTTTGAAAACTTATCTGCTTGTGAGTGGTAACCTGGCAGTATAGGGAAGACACTGAAACAGTTTCATAAGTTTCGAAACTCCTGTGCAGGCGTCACTATTGTTTGAAAATGGCACGGTGAAAAAAGTTGTTTAACAAAATTTAGGGATCTTACATTTTCCACTCCAGCTCATCTACAAAAGCGATGTAAGCGGTTTCAACCATATTTATTTGTCATATGGAATGCTGCTAAAAACATTTAGTTTGGAATTTAATCTTGCCTGTTATTTTTCATGTGCAAGTTAGGTGTTTACAATTACCCCATATATTTTGCACTCTGGGGTAATTGTAAACACTTACATTTTTCCTATTACCAAAATTTTGGGGGTACAATAAGTATTATGTTTTGATGTAAATTACACTTTTGTGTCTATTTTACATAACTGTTCTTGTTTTTGCTAATGCCACTTGGAAATCCAAGCCCCCTTTTCAGGGCGACCATGAATTAAGGAAACTCCTATTGATTATTAATGAGCAGCTCCGCTAGAATGAAGTACACTTGGCTAATGATTTTGAACCAACTCCAAGATGAGAGATCGTCACCTAGGTTGGTCCTTCAGCGGAAATTATTTCTAACTTGGTGGACATTTGTAGCGACGACGTATTTTACGTTTTATGTGCACAGCTCCCTTAAGCGCACTTGGTCTCAGAGGAATCAGTCGCGGGAGGTGGTCACCCTCCCGAGCGTTGACCACGGCCAGTTGTGCTTCACTTTCGGTGTTTTGTGGGATCCAAGCTTAACCGACTGATACACTGCGGGACAAATTTTAGATAAATTTGCCGCATTATTTCATTTTTTGCAAGACATTTCTCGTTAAATGATCTGAGCCGACTCATAACATAACTCAGCGGACCACATGCGGCCTGTTGGCCGCAGATTGAAAATCATTGCTCCGGAACTTCTTAAGCCTTCAATCAGACTGTTTATGAAACACTTTTCCATTTGCATCAACCTTATTCGAAAATAAATCACTGTTTACAATTAACCCAGATCTCTGGGATAATTGTAAACACGAGCTCATTTGCTAACAAATAGTCATAAAGTCAAAATTTTTGCACAAATTTACTCACAAGAAGTACAGTAGTGTCTGCAATGCTCACAATTTTATCTCTGAATTCATTTAAGAGGTAGGGAAGGGTCAAAAGTTAAAACATTGAAAAAGCGTTTACAATTACCCCAACTAACCCTAATACATTAGAGGAAAAATTCTTATAATAATGAAAAAGGAGTACATATATTCGTTATTTGCAAGACTTATTTCCGCGGGGGAAAAACTATATTTATCATCATTCCAATAAGTACAGGTAAAGGAAACTGGCATTTATTCTTGATATTATTATACATTAAAAACATTTATAGCTGAGTCACTGATAAAATAATGGAAAAGTTCTAATACCTTTTTAACATCTTTTTCTTTCCAATCTTTTTCCAATTGTTCAGAAAAAGCGTTATTTTCTTCCTTTTCAGATATCGATAAAGTCCCATCTAAATCAACTTTACTCACGCACTCATCGCTTTGGTCAAGAGTATGGTCAAGAGTCAGTTCTTTAATACGTTGAGTTGACACTACAGTTTCTTCATCTTTAACAAACACATCAATCTCAGAATAATTTTCTCCTGCAATTCCAACCTTGGGTAGAGGATCTACGCAGTTATCATGTTCTTCGAAACTCTTATGTGTTTCTCTACCATTATTTACTTTGACTTCATTGATGAATTTTGAATTTACATCTGAAGGAGTACGGAGTATGTTCTCCAATCCAGAAGAAGAGTCAGAGCAGCAGGGACTTTCATTTTGAGATCGTAGTCTATCATTTTCACTATTGAATGCAATTATTTCTTTTAATTCAAAATCATTCGCATCGGAGGTGACGTTTGTTTGGTCCCTTTTCTCTTTATCGATATGCAATGATCTCTTTATTGCTCCAAACATTTTCTTGGCTTTCGAAGATGCGTTCTTTTTCCATGGCATCTAAAACAATAATAAATTATATTCAGCTATGATAAAAAAAAACGCATTTGGGAAGGTTTTTTCAATTCATTTGCTTTGGTAAAATATACATATATAAGTATAAATCATTCCATTGTTTTCCTTTGTCATTATACCGATTATGTTATCTGTGAATGTACCGCTGAATAATACATTATATATAGATTCATATGTATACAATTATTTATACAATATATTCATAATTTAAAATGCATGCAGGAATATTCTTATTAATTTTACCTCGTATACAATTCAATTGCTCAAGTTCAAGCAGGAAAATAGGTCTTAATCAAACTAAAAAAAATACTTGTGTTTGTTTATTTTCTTTCAATTCATTTAACTCCGTTTTTACATTTCCCAAAATTGTAAATAAAATGAACACGAGCTAAATTTTCTAAACATTTTGCTACGTTTTTTCACAGCAACCTCGAAGTAAAGGCAGTGCTTTTTAATGCCATCTCTGCAAACGTAGTTAGTCTTTAAAATTTCCTCAAGTTTCTTCGCCTACGTAAGTAAGGATTAAAAAACAAGCCATGTTATTAGTGCATGAGGGACTGTACCAGTGAAAAAAAAAAATTTATGATTGCCATTTTTTCCATAAATAAGAAAGAAAATTCCCGTCGGGTCATTACCCTTATTTGGTTTTTATTTCTATGACACAATTTGAAGTATCCAATTCAGACTCCTTGATGCAAAAGACACAGCAAAAAACTATTAAGCCAACAGCGACTACAAAATTGCATTTTTTCATCATTGTAACGAATATCGAAACATTCGTTTGTGTGAGATTTTTTTTCCTTTTTTAGCCTACTTTCCCGTAAAAGTAAAAAAAAATAATAATAAAGCATGAAAGAAGGCTTAATGTATCGTGAAAATATCGTTAAAAATCAAGAAAAGTCAAAAGTAAGTGAAGTAATAAAATAAAGATTAAAAAATAAAAAATTTGAAAGTAGGGTATTGAGATGGGGAAAAAGTGTGTCTGTCTGTCTGTCGGTCTGTCTGTCTGTCTGTCGGTCTGTCCCCCCCCTAATAACTTTTGAACGAATTGTCCGATTGGAAAGACTATTTTTGCATTCGAAAGATCTCGGCGAGGACATCTCATTTCCATATTTTACTTTTTGATTTGAACAATTTTTTGTTCAATTTTGAACAGTTCAAAAAATTTTAATATTAGCGCCTATGGACAAAATTGAAGCAAATTCTGTAAACTCTGGGCACAAGAGCCAAGTTCCTATTGCAAGTTTATTGAAAGGAGTTCTCGGCGTGAAATATTGATTTGAACAGTTTTTGTTCATTTTTGAACAGTTTAAAAATTAACACAGAGCTTACGGGGAAATTTCGACCCTATATAAATCCTGATCTAACGGACCGATTTGCTTGGAACAAACTTTATCGGAAAGCTCTTATAACGTAGAACATGTAGAAATAGAAAGTTTATCCAGAACTTACGAGCCTATTTTGCTATGAAATTTTTTGATCGGGATTTTCAAGGATATTTCTCAGTGACTCAATGAGTGAAATAATGAATGAATGAATAAATGAAAGAGTGAAAGGATAAATCAATGAATAAATGAATGAGGAAAATAATGAATGAATAAATTATTGAATAAATGAAAATATAAATAAATGAGTGAATAAATACCTGAATGCGTAAATGAATGAATAAACACTTGAATGAGGTAACGAATGAATGAATAAATGCATGGCTGAATAAATGAAAGAATGGATGAGTGAGTGAATGAATATGTATTATCCGTTGAAAAAGGTATATTTTCAATAATTAGAACTACAGATAAATAAGAAAGAGAGAGAAAGAGATAGCTAGATTATAAATTTGAATTTGGTGTATACGAGAAAGTAGGCTCGTATAGTTCTAGACGGAACTTCTTGTTATTATTTATATACATTCCGACAATACTTCGCATTATACAACTTTTGCATTAGACCTAATTCATAGTAGCTTTTATTCCCTTTTTGATACATTTAACGAGGGAAAAATATTTACTGAAAATGAGGCACGTTGGAGGAAAAAAATCTTGTAATAATGATAATAGCACACATATATTTGTTGTTTGCATGCATAATTTCTCTGGAGAAAAAGTATATGCAATCTCTTTATGATAACTGTAAGTGAAGGTGACTGACTTTTCTTCTAGAATTATAAGTTAAGAACACTATGGTTTAGGCATTGTTAAAGTAATGGGAACGTTCAAATACCTTTGTAACCTTTTTGCCTTTCTGATTGTTTTCCATTTGTGATAAAGCTGCATTATTTTCATTATTTTCGTATGTCGATGAAGTACCATCTAAATCAACGATGTTCTTATCGCACTCATTGCTTTGATCTTTAGTGTTCTCCATCAGTTCTTTAACACGTTGAATTGAATCAGAAGTTTCTTCATCTCTAACAAACACATCAATCTGCTTATAACTTTCTCCTGCAATTCCAACCTCGGGTAGAGGATCTACACCGCTATCATGTTTTTCGAAACTCTTATGTATTTCTCTCTCGTTATTTATTTTGACTTCATTGATCAATTCTGGATTTATATCCGAAGGAGTACGGAGTATGTTCTCCAATCCAGAATAGTCAAAGCTGACGCAAGGACTTTCATTTTGAGATTTTAGTCCATCATTTTCACTCTTGGATGCAATTATGTCTTTTTCTTCAAAAGCATTTTCATCAGAGGATACGATAGTTTTGTCATTCTTCTCTTTTTCTATATGAAATGATCTCTTTATTGCTCCAAGCATCTTCTTGGCTTTCGAAGACGCTGTCTTTTTCCAAGGCATCTAAAGAAGAATACATTAGTTTTAACTATAAATAAAAGCCTGCTTTTTAAAGATTTTTTCTAGTTAGTTACTCTTACGTCATATTTTTAGACATTTAAAAATCACACCACGGTGTTCCCCTATTGCTGTACCGATTATGTACTCTGAAAATGTACCACTTTAATGCTGCATTATGTATAGTTTTTAGTAGATATTCATGTTATCGATAATACGGTATAACTTAACATAACTTAACTATACATAACTTAAATTGCATGAAGGAATATTCCGATTAAACGTTTCGTATAGAGACTTCATCTGCTCAAGTTCAAACACAAATGTAGGTCCAACTCAAACTAAAATAAATAAGTGTGTTTGTTTGTTTACTTTTAGCTGAACTCATGCCAACTTTTCACTGCCCAGAATTGGAAGTGAATTAAGCACAATTTATATTTACTGAATAAGTTTCTTGTGTTGTTTGGCAGCGACCACAAAATAGTTGTCATAATTTTTGCGACTAATTTCCGGCGTTGAATTTGGAAATTTCTTGGCAATCTGGGGGGGGGGGGGGGGGCGGGTGACTGATTGAATCTTGCGAATCTAGATTTAATTAGAATTTTTAGCTTCTTTATGTTTTTGCGCTCTCGAAGTTACATAAGAGGTATGATGAAATGCAGCTTAGCACTGCAGGCATTTTTCATTTGAAAAAAGTTTCTATAATTTTGTAACTGATGTTGAACTATAGCTAGGAAGTGCTCTAACAAAACTGAACCTAAATTTAAGGTCAAAGTAATGACCTTTTTTTTTTTGAGAAAAAATAAATTTTAAAAATTTTTAGTTCACCAATAAATTTGATTGATGTTTTTTTTTGAACATGTCCATTATTTCGACTTTAAATTTAGGTTCAGTTACAAAATTCTAGTTCATCTAATTCAAATCCTCAGTTACAAAATTCTGGAGACTTTTTTTCAGCTGGAAAATCTGCACGCAGTGTTACGCAGCGTTTCTTCAGTTATGAAACTTTCATTTTTTTAAAATGCTAGAGACTACAAAATTTTGACAATTGATGTGTATATTTCAATGTTTAAAGTTTCATCTTTCTTTTGAAGCCAAACTTTTGATTTTTGCACTAATGAAAAATAAGTTTTGAGCATTTAGCTGTTCGAACTGCCCGGTCGCTTTTATGACATTTTAAGAGTCCTTAGGCACCATAAGAAGAAAGCTATATATACTTTTGTTTCAGTTTTAGTTTCAGTTTTAGTCTTCAGAGTGTTGAGTCTGTTTAGTCAGTTCACTCCGCTTTAGAGTTTCTGAGCATGTTTGAGCGATTGTGATGTAAGCTTTGTGTTTGAATGCCATTGGGCGTATTTGAAAGCAAATACTGGTTTACGGTTGGTTTAACGAGAGTTTATGAGCTTTGTGTGTTATTTGGGTGCAACGATTTCAGGAGATCAGTTTCAAGATGGTTTCTGTGGAATTTTCTCTTTCAATTCAGCCAACTATGCCAGATTGCTATCTGGCTCGCACTCAAGTTCGCTCCAATCGAATTTAAACCGACTTCTCAGATTTCGTCGCCAATTTAGCTAAAAAATGAGGTTTTCTTAAAAAGTGTTTCATATAGTAGTTTTCCTTTGTATAACTCAAAAAATAAGCCCTAGTTTAGATATAAGATTGGGCAACACCTTGGTTAGGATTTTCTGCATGTTTTTATCTTAAAATTACCTTTTCATTTCGTCATTTGTCCTAAGTGGTAACTAGTTGGTTTGTTTTCCCTCTGCTCTGTTTAACTGAATTTTGTATTTAACAATCTTGAGTGGCCGCATATTTTTTTTCTTTAAGCATTTTCATAAGAGGCTCTTAGACATTTCTTACATTGTCACCAAACGATTTCGCATCAAATTAACGAAACACTTGAAAAATTGTTTATCTTTTGACACTTAGAGTTTTTACCAGCGATTCTCAACCTGTGGGGCACAACCCCCTTGAAGGGCGCGAGCACACGAGAAGGGGGGCGCGAGAATATCCAAGAGAAAATATTACTTTAAAAATTTGATTAACTGACTGAAAGGAAAGCACACGTGCACACAGAAAACAAAATACATTTCGATATATTTAATAACTTATTAAAGTAAAACAAATTACTAAATTAAAACTTTCTCAATCAAAACATACTAAGTTAAAAGCAAATTTAATAATTATTAGTGACTTCCTTGGGCCTGTCTTTCGAAGCAAATTTTGCCGAAGGAAGGCTTAATATTAGAAATAGCCACTCTCAGTTGTTTCTATATTTAGCCGAAATCTTTAGTTTGGGTTTTATTCTCTGGCTTCTTTGAAGACAGTTTCTCAAAAGTAAGATGTTGAAAATGGTAATAGAATGCGAAATGCTCTTGTTTTTAGTGCAGAAAAATCATCCTCTACTCCAGCCCAAAATTAAAATTGTGATTTATTACTAAATTAATTTTATTACTATATAACTCGTTTTTACTCTTGTTTTGGCAGTTAGTTAAAAATAATTCAAAAACAGAATCAGTACTCAATATACAGTATTGAGTATTGATTCTGTACGTACTGTTGTATACATTTTATGGTAAGTGAGGGGGGGGGGGGGCCACGAAAACTATGATAGAAAATTGGGCCGCGAATACTGTAAGATTGAGAAACGCTGGTTTATACAATCGCTTATAGAAATGAACAGTGTCGTCTCTGCAAAATGGACATTTTTCAAGAGTGGAGTTTGAACTTTTTACAATTTGTTTTATTTAATTCCCTATTTGTTTCAATGATTATTATAATCGATTTTGTTCAGAAAATGGTTATTGTTTTAGTTTTCTCTCACATGATGGATGTTAATGATATCAAAAAAATTAGAAATAACTATGAAAAGTAGTTATAACAGTATTGCACAAAAAAAAAAAAAAAAAAAACAGTTGGCTTCAAGCCTTAATTTTTGAACATTTACTTACGGCAGTAATCCCAATATAAAGAGCGCAAAAATCTGAAATGTTTAAGAGAAAAACCAATAAAACGATTTTTTGCAGATATGACACTGTTCATTTCTATAAGCGAAATGTAAAAAGTGCTTAAGTCATTAAGTCGGAAAGATATGCAATTTCACATAAAGTTTATCCCATTTTCGGTGCATTCGATTATATTGAGGACATATATTGACAAAAAAGGAGTAAAAGGATTAAATATACTTATCCTTTCAATGGCGATCCTTTTTTTGCTTTTTTGACGGAACTGACTTTTGTACGCCATTTGATTTTGAAGCAATTAATTATCAAATGATCGCGGTGGTTGATAAATGGGCGATTCTTACTGCCACGGGAAAGTGCTCTATTAAAAACCCTTTTATTGAGAAGTAAGTGCTCTTCCTAAAATGCAAATGTTTTTTACATTGTACCGTTCTTGCAATGAGATTTAAGAACAAGAAGTTCCGTCTAGAACTATACGAGCCTACTTTACCGTATAAACCGCATTCAAATTTATAATCTAGCTATCTCTCTCTCTCTCTGTCTTTCTCGTTTAGCTTTAGTTCTTAATTGCTTCAAATATACCTTTTTCAACGGTTAATAGATATTCATTCAATCATTCATTTATTAAGTCATTCATGTATTTAGTCACTCATTTATTCATTTATTCTTTTGCTTATTCATTTAATCATTCATTGATTCAAAAATATTCTTGAAAATCCCGATCAAAAAATTTCATAGGAAAATAGGCTCCTTAGTTATGGATGTACTTTCTATTTGTACATACTCTACGTCATAAGAGCTTTCTGATAAAGTTTGTTCCAAGCAAATCGGTCCGTTAGATCAGGAATTATATAGGATTGAAATTTCCCCGTAGGCGGTATGTTAACTTTTTTTTGAACTGTTCAAAATTGAACAAAAATTGTTCAAATCAGAATTTTTCGAATCGGACAATTCGTTCAAAAGTTATTAGGGGGGGACAGACCGACAGACAGACAGCCAGACAGACAGACCGACAGACACACTTTTTCCCCATCTCAAAACCCTACTTTTAAATTTTTTATTTTTCAATCTTTATTTAATAACTTCTTATTTTTGACTTTCCTTGATTTTTAACGATATTTTCACGATACATTAAGCCTTCTTTCATGCTTTATTATTATTTTTTTTACTTTTACGGGAAAGTAGGCTAAAAAAGGGTCACATGTATGGGTTTTTACGTTAAGGCAAAATTACTTCATTTCTTTTAACTTAATTCTAAAAAAGTACCAAAAGCTACGTTTCTTGTGAAATTTATGCAAAATAAGTGAAACAAAAGATAAAAAATTACGAAGTTTGAAGATTCATTTTCAATTGCACTAAAGTATTGTGCTTCCGTAATCCCCACAACAAGTTCCTAAAACCGAAAGTGAACTGTAATGCATAAATATCAAAAACATTAATATTGTTTAGTATTTTTAGTCTGAGAACCGTTTAAGGCCACTTAACTCAAGATAATAATTATGGAAATCATTCCCTTTCACATACGGCACCGCAGAGTGCACGGGAAATTGGCCGATGGCCTCGATGATGGACGATACAGATGTATAGTAGGTAGGCAAGAGACGGGACAATGAAAATCAAAACGATTGATTTTAAAATTTATGACGACTATTTATCAAAGGGGGGCTATGAAAGGATACAATGTATTTTAATTAATATGAAAAATGCATAAATAGTGTATATATGAGCCTAATATCGAAGAAATGTCTCCTAGTCAACACCAATCTAGTGTTCGGTGAACGAACGTAACGAGCCCGGATTGCAAAGCGATCTGGATGGAACTGCTCGCAGCTCCGGGGGTTAGCGAGAAGCAGCGTGCAGGAGGAAACCCCCAAGTAGAAATAATCTGCTACAGTGAAAACTAAAAATAAATATGAAATAATAACCCACTTACTTTACAACAAGATCTTCGTATGTTCGTCAAATTCAAAGTTGTCAGAGAACTCAAAATAATTGAGATACGATGACAGATATTGTCGACAACTTTTGAATGCGCTTTATTTTCAAAATATCGCAGAAAACTTTAAATTATATCGAAGTTTTACTGGAGCATAAGTAGAATTCTACCAACAGGTTTCGCATCTACTTAAAAGTGAAAAGTTCCAGTCGCATTCGCTCTGTTAAAAACTACGTCTTTGTTGCAACAAAGATATAACATTTGTTGCGATGTGATTTTATTTTTGTTGTCAGTAACAATGTTCGGAATTTATATTGTTGAAATACACTCTTCTGAAATAAATATGGGGTCCACTTATAATTCCGTATTTTATTTAAAAAAAAAAAAAAAGGAAGCCCTATTCCCATATGTAAACACAAATAGATTTTGGGAAACTTACACAAATAAACACACAGTTCAAATCCTTCTTCTGCTTTTTATTTGTGCTGGACTAGGTACAACAACTTTCGTAGTTGTAGCAGTTATTTTAGACTAGTACATGATTTTCTTAACCGCTAAAGTGGTACTAGACTGGGTAAAACGATTTTCTTAACCGCTAAAGTGATACTAGACTGGTTAAAACGATTTTCTTAACGGCTAAATTGATAACAGACTGGGTACAACATTTTTTTAACTGCTGCAGTTGCTCTAGACAAGGCACGACGAGTCTCTCAAAAGCGACAGTTGTTCTAGACTGAGTTCTACGTTACTCTTAATTGATGCAATTGTCTAGGTAGTTATGACATCTTTCTCAACCGATGCAGTTGTTCCAGACGAGATTCCGCTGAAATTCTTCAAGACAGGGTTCAACCATTTTAGTTACAGCTACAGTTGTTATAGTCTGAGTACAACGATTTTCCTTACCACTACAGTTCCTCAAGACATGGTTCAACCATTTTTCTTAAAGCTAGTTGTTCCAGACTGGGTACAACGATTTTCCTAAAGGGTTGCAATTCTTCAAGACAGGGTTCAAACATTTTTCTTACAGCTACAGTTGTTCTAGACTTTTCTACTTCACTCCTTTACCCTGTTAGCACGTGGCCTTAGGGCTGCCCTCCCCCGGGCACGGGTAAGTGAAGTTCGACGACAGCTCGTGACCGACCGGAGGTAGATTAGCTGGGCGTCAGGCCAGCCTTCCTACATTGCTGTGTGGACCTGGCCCTCCTTGATACCCCTATGCTTGAAGAGTATCATTGAAGGGTTGTGGTTCCCTGTTGTTCTAGACTAGGTACAACTATTTTCTTAACCGCTAACAGTTATCATATACATTGGCTTCAAACATTTTTAGCAGCTGCAGTTGTTCCAAATTGGAAACAATGTTTTCTTAACCGCTTCAGTTCTAATCTGGGTTAACCGATTTTCTTCTCCTCCGCAGCAGTTCTAGACTTTATATAATGTTTTCTTCACCACGCAAATTCAACTTCATGAAAAAAAAATGTTTTGTAACACCTCAAATTGACGTTAAGATCTTTAAAATGCCTTCTCTGTATCTTCACTTCATGAGAAGAATGCGTAGCGCTTTTTATCTGCATGTTAGAATTTTAAATTTATTCAAGTTCATTGTCTTATTTGTAGCTGTTAAAGATACCAGATTTTTTTTGTGTATGTGTGTGTGTGAAAGTTCAAAAACTTGTTTGGGCTTTAAACTTGTTGAAACGCTATTTGAGATTCCGCGAGCCGATGTGCTTAGAAAATATACGAAGGGCTCTTTACTGCTATTGAATGAAAATAGGTGAGATTCCACAGCAATTAAAAAATAACCCTATAATGATCCCTCCGACTCCCGACCCCCATCCTAGAAATATAAACTTTGTTTAATAAATATTTCAACACAAGGGCAAAATTTATACATAAATAGTACCATTTTTCCTCTATGTTTTTAAACCAATCTTCTTACTTTTTTATTATTATTTAGTAGCTATTGATAAGTTGTAGTAATATCAAAAATCATTGAAGTATTGTTAATTTTTTCTTCTTTCGACGTAGATTCGAAGCCTTTTTTAGAAGTCTTTATTCATCATACCGCCATACTACTCCTGACATCTACAATTACAAGCACCATACTCAATTCATTTTTACTACTTATAATTCAAAGATGAAGAAATGTCAGGAACAAAACAAAAGAAAAATTTTTATAAACTAAATGAATTTCGAAGCAAAATAATACTAATCTTTAGGTATAAGTTAATCCATTTCCAAAATTTGTATGCAGATACGACATAAGTCAGTCAGAATCTTTGTCCAGGACAATGTCAAGCAAAATATAGTACAATTTGAAGTACAATTTTATATAGTAAATTAAATATAGTACTATTTTTATTATCATATAAAGTGAGACAATAATTGCGTAAACGTGTTATTTTGCTTCGAATCAACGTTTCATAAGGGCGCTGATTTGCATTGGCGTTTTGAATTCTTGATTAAATTAAAAGAGAGAGTTTGTTCTTGTAATTTGCTCAATAATAAAAGAGTGGCATGAAATGTTTTTATATTTTCTCTAGAGGAGACGGAGGGCAGAAAGATAAAACTTGTGTATAATATATATGATTACCTGAGGAGAGATCATCGCTATTTGAAATATCTAAACAAAATCAACTGTTGTCAAACAAAAAATTTAAAAAAAAAAACTGTTTAAACGATCAAGGATGGACTTTAAAAAAAAAGGTAAATAACGGTCGAATTTAGCCTGTTGGGACGAACTCTGGTTTAGTGAATTACGGTCAATTTTGAGTGTTGGGCGAACTCCAGTTTAATGAATTACTAATTCTCGACCGATGCATCGGCCTCGCCGATGCATCGGCGCCGATTGTTCAACAAAGTTGCCATCGGCCATCGGCATCGGCGGCAGATGTTAACTTTAGAAAAACATCGGCCCATCGGCCGTAAAAAACATCTAAAAGCCGATGCAAGGCCGATGTTTTTCGCAGTGACAACTTTCCAGAAAACATTCTATCTTTCACTTTCTTTTTTTCTCCATAGCTCAATTTCTATTTCCATACAATAACAAGCAGCACATAAATTTAAAAAAAACACAAAAATAATGTCAATCTACAAAGTATTTGATAAAAAATTCGGAAAACTATTTTAAGCGATCGCTGCCCGAAAATCTTCATTATTAAAATAGTTCTCTTTGAGCAGAATGCTCGCGAAATAGAATATGTTTAAGTAAAAGTCATAGAGGCGTCTTATGAGTGCTATTTTTTTTTCGCACTAGGTTAGTTGCCTCATTTTTGTCCGTTTTTCTTTTAATAATGACTTAGTGCATTAGATGTCATTGTGCAATAATATTATACCATCTGCTTTTAGTTTGTCATGTTTCTTATTATTCCGAAATTTAAACAATAAAAAGTCAACTCAATCAAAGTACGATAATAATTTTATTTTTTACCAGCGTAAACATTTTTTCTTTGCGGTTTTTTTTTCTTTGCTTCATCGATCCCACGTGTTACAGTTTTTCTGCAATTGTGCAGCAATCTCGTTGCATCTGCTTTTAGTGTGCGGTTGTTCTCATTATTTCATTTTTAGTTTACAACATTGATTAGTCAAAATAAGAAACACAAGATTGGTCAAAAATAAGAAACACTTTCCAGTATAAATATTTATTGATCGAAATTTTATGTGTCCAAGTTCGACTTGCAATTTTTAAAAATTGAATTCTCAAAATGCGAGTTCGCGCGACAGGATTTAATAACATCTTAATAAAAATGCTAAAATTTCTTTATTTTCAAAAATTGATCAATGCATTTTTTTTTCAAAATACATATTAACATTTTTTATACGATAATTATTTTAATTTTTCCCCGTTTTTTTAGCGCTTTTTTTCTTTCTTTTTTTGGCTTCTTTGATGCCACGTGTTAGACAGTTGACAGTTTTTCTGCTATTGTACAACAATCTCGTTGCATTTGCTTTCAGTTTAGAATATTTCTTGTTCAACATAGAACATATTGATAAAAAATATGAATCAATTTTTCAGCATAAATGTTTATTGATCGAAATTTTATGTGTCCAAGTTCGACCTGCTATTCTCAAATATTTAATTCTTAAAAAACGAGTTCGCGCGACAGTGTGCACTAATACCTTAATAAAAATGCTACAATTTCCTTAATTTCAAAAATTGTTAACGTATATAAATATATATATATATATATATATATATATTTCAAAATGCATCTTAATTTTTATAAACGATCACGTGCTTTCAGAAGATTATTTGTCGGCATTGTGCTCATGAAAATATAAAGAACATGTCAAGTATTTGAGTGTAATTTTCAACTCACAAGAAAAAGAAAATCTAATAAGATTAGTTCTTAAGACTCAGCATTCATTTGTAATAACAAAAAAATCTCACGTCTATGTTTTTAAAGCAATATTCAGTATTTCTTGGTTATGCACAAAAGATATACTATACAAGGAATAATACTGCGAGCGAATTTTTTAAATATTTTATTTTTATTTCATAAAAAGAGCTTAAAATAACTTTTTTAATGAAAAATAAACATGTAATCGTTCCCGCTTTTCTTTTAAAAACGGGGGGGGGGGGGATCCTGAAAAAAAATCTGAGAGAAGGGGGTTGACAGGTTTCGTTAAAAATACAAACCCACATTATTTGTTAGCCTGTGTCGTAACGTCTGCATTCCTCTCCATGAAAAAAATAAGAAAATAAAGGCAGCTGCACTTCGCATTTGCAATGCAGGTGTTATAAAGAGAAAATGTTGAAGGAATAGGAATTAGACCCGAGCCGATTCAATAGTTGTTGAGTATTTTTTTTTTTTTTGCAAAGATAAGAAAATTCTCTCATATAGCATTTTTTAATTTTTTTAACCTCCAAATAGTTTAATTACTTTACTAGAATCGCGAGTGATTCTTTCAGTTTTAATTATAATGTAAACTTAACCCAAACAATTTTACGGTGCTTGAATAATGCATTTATGCTTTTATAAACACGAAAATAAATAGTAAATGATTTAAATGACATTTTTGACAAGCAATCTACACGTTTTAATGGTTTAAAGCGACTTTTTTTTCCATCGGCTATCGGCCGACAATCGGCATCGGCACATCGGCCAAAAAATGACATCGGTCGAGCCCTATGAATTACGGTCAAATTTAGACTGTTGGGTGAGTTCTACTTTAATGAATCGTGGTCAAATTTAGACTGTTGGACGAACTCTGGTTTAATGGATTACGGTCAATGTTGACTGTTGCATAAACTCTAGTTTAATGAATTATGGTCGAATTTCGACCACTGGGAGAACTACAGTAATAACAAACATGCAATCGAAAAATATATCTTCCAATTAATTAAAAACATACTCCGTACACTGCGGTTTATTATAAACTATTGTTATTTTTTGGTTTTTTATTTATTTTTCATAATCGGGGTTTTAAATGTTGGCCGTACCATTTTAAAAAAAATCTACCAAAGAACATACCAAAAAAATTTGTAATTTCCTAACGGGCATCAAACATAGGAGAACAACATATTTTAAGAAAACTGATTAATATTGAAGTTGGGAAAAATCAATACTACATTTTGTACTCTCAATAAATTTTGCTCTGAACAACGATAAATCCTCATAAAAGTCAGAGATAAATATTGTTCTGGCTTTCGAACAGAGCACTGATTAATTATTTGTGAACCAAATGATTTTTATCATGTAACATTTAAAGCTCTGCACAAATATTTAAACAATATACCCTGCTGATGTTTCGGACTTTCTCCACTACAAATGTCGATGCTAAATTTTTTATGCTGTATTTCTGAAACACTACGTAATGATTATTTTCAGTCTGAAACAAAAGGAATTATGGATAGGTTTATGAAACAAACAATGGGGGATTCTAAATGTATTTTATCAACTATTTTAAAAGAATATTTTTTAAGAGTAATAACTGAATATTTTCCACTGCTTGCACTCTCAAAAATAGAATGCTAAGTTTCGACGATTCTTCAATCGTCAAGAAAAATTCGTCATTTATAACGATTCTTTCTTCGCGCGATCACGTGACTTAAAAAAGTTACTACACAAATTTCGGCAATTTGACGAAAGCTTTACTCGGAGCATTTTTTACGAAGTCATTTCGTCAAACACGACGAAAGTTTCGTGAGATTTTAACATGCGTTTCTGAGAGTGTGTAAATACACTGAACGCATTTTCCCTATTGACGATTTGAACATAAAAGCTAAAACTACTTTGGATCAATTTCTTCTTCGTGAAAAAACAGTAAGAGTGTTTTCACACCAAAGGCGACAAAGACCGAAAACAAACTTGTCTTTTACACATCTGCGCAAGCGCAGAGCCCATTTTTGCCTTCAAAAATACGCTCTAACATTGCGTGAATGGGAAATGGCCAATTATTTTGTTTTTGTCGGCTTCAGCGTGAAAGCACCCTCAGGAAACATGTGGAACAGAGGTGATGAGGCGGATCCAGAGACTCGAATTAGGAGGGGCAATTCTTTTCCGGTCATCTAGGGCCAACATCTTGCGTAAACAACATACGTGTGTGTTTGTATGTGGTGAGACGTGGGACTCGTACGCCCCAGGGTATAGCATTGAGACTGCCAGTGTGTCGTGGAATTTTCAAGATCAAATTTATAAAATAAAAATGTAATGAAAGAACTCATACTAATATGAAAAACAACCCAAGATAAAGGCGTTAGTTGTACACATGAGGGGCACAGAGGTCAAAGGTCTAAAAGCAAAATTTTAAAAATCTAAGAATATCATAATCTGCCGAGTCCCCTTTTCGCATCAAAATGGAGCCATGCAAAGAATTTTATACGAAGGGTTCACTGGAAAAACGACCGAAGTCACATACTACTTAATGAATTTTGCTTTATGTTTTATAACATAAAATTCATTTTATAACATAAATGTTAATTTTAACTATACGAGCCTACTTTCCCGTAACACCCTGTAAGGAGTACACCCTTTCGCCCGGCTGGATGATTGGCGTTCGGCGCCAGACTGTCTGGCCAGGGAATGGATGTCGAGACACGGAGGGTCTTTGTCGGGTTTTCAGCCTTAGAAAACCAATGTTCCGGTGTCGTTTAGATGTGTGCCAGCGCATGTGCGTACGAGGGGCGGATATAGACTTCGTGGCGCCTTTGACTGACCCAATGAGGTTTGCGGGAAAATGAACCCGATCGTAGCGCCGTAATAGGGCGAATCAAGAAAAATTTTGCTAGTTTGGGTCGCGCACCCCCCCCCCCCCCCCCGCCCAAAATATCAGAGGTGCATCTTAAGAAAAGGATCGGGGAGATGGTTGAAGACTCCCGTCATAGCAGGACGTGAACTGCCTGTTATTAATTTTTTTTAGTACCTGCTCGGTACTGTATGTGAGTCGTTTAGGACTTAGTTCCTAAAATTAAAAGCCATTTCTTGTGAAATGTCTGAGAATAGCTTTTGTCTACTCTATATAGTTGTATATTACTGTACATAATCCTTGTATAATCCAGTGGAGTTTAATTAAATATCTCTGTGATCTATTTGAAGCTTATTTAGTCTGATCTTCAACATTTCGCTACATGAACATACCATTATCCTTTTCAAAACAGCACAACCCAAATTCAAATTTATAATCTAATGAATAAAACATAAAGCAAAGTTCATCAAGTAGTATGTGCCTTAGGTCGTTTTCCCAGTGGACCCTTCATGCGGCAAAACACCAATCGCATTTGCATTGCAGTTTACTGACAATCTAATCGCAGCCAGCAGGATGGCGTAGCGGTAAGGCGCTTCTTCGTACGCCCAAGTTCGCAGGATCAACACTGGACCAAGTTGGTGGATTTTCAAGAAGCAAAAAATCGATAGCGCCCATGTCGTATGCTTATGCGGCATGTTAAAGATCCTTTGAGTATCCGTTTAGCATGAAAACTCTCCGCTAAATTGAAATTACTAGTGCAGATTCATTAATTAGAGAGCAGGTGCCGCCATCTAGGTGAAAATTGAGCGTCAAAAATTGCGGCATTTGCTGAAAGCGTTGATACAAATCTCTGGGAAGGCGCACTAGGTCTAAAATGGTTAAGAACCAATATACGCACCGCATTTGAAAACAACAACATTCTAATCGCACTAGCTAAAAAACTGCCATCCCCCTTTCGTGGAACGATAAAATTTGCATTCGCGAAAAGATTAAGTAAAGATTCAGTTTTCTTTGTTTTCGTAGACTGTTAATTTTTATTCCCCGCGGATCCGCCACTGTAGAGAAGGCCATATATATGTGATGGAATTATTTCCTTCACATTTTCTTTTTTTTTTTTTCCTTTTTTTTTCAAATGTTCGCAAACATTTTTCAGAAATGTTTAAATTAATAATTAATTTTTAATAACTCAAAGGAGTGCGTTAAATGAAGAATAACCATATATATATGAGAATGATTGAAGAATATACCCAGATTTAAGTTTCTTTATTAATTTATTTTTTACATCACTGGGGTTATCACAAAAAACTCTATTTTTTTCCTTTTAAAGAAAGAATACTATTTTTTCGAGATTTATTATTTATGATGTATTAATAGCGCATAAAATTGTCTCTTAATATCTGAATTTTACTCACATTTTTCACATTTTAGAATTTATTTTTTCTACCTCCTTCAGAACTCCTTTTCTCGCCCTTCCTATATCCTCCTGAGACCCAAGCAAAATAAAATACATATTCTCTCAACTATTAGCTTTTCTGAACAATTGGACATTAAAAGTGATGTTTTTCAAAAAATTAATAAACTTGAATTTTTAAATTTTTCTTTGGGGCACATAAATTTGAACGTATGTTGAGGTCATAACTACAGTAGAACTATGCTTTACTTACACAAAAATAGATAAACAAAACATTTTATTCATTACTTATAACATACGAAAATAGATCAAACTTGTATAAAAATCCTATAACAATATTAAAAAAGAAAAAATGTGAAAATCAAAACAACCGCGAGAGCTACGAATTCCAACTTGAGTCGTGTTCTTTGCCATATTGTAAACAAATAAACTACCGTATCCGAATCATCAAAGTTAAAAATGGATTTCCTATTCCTCCTTTAGAATTCCAGTCCAGGTCCTGCTTTCTAAAATAAAATCTGTCACAACAGGGAGAAAAAGCAAGACATAAATTTTATTGGATGCCAAGTCTCATAAAGAAACATAAGATGAACATTTCATAAAGAAACATAAGATGAACTTTTTAAGAAAAAATATAAAGTTTCTGAGTTATACAAATTGCTTTATTAATAACTTAAGTTACTTAATTATTCATTACAATTATCTATAGACAGAAATGAAAGCACTTTATCTCTGGATTTTACCTGTACACCAATTAATAGTTCCGCATTGTCAAAATCTGTAAAACTGAAGCAGAAATTTCCGTTTACGTCACTTCCTTTCTAGACTGATATGAAGGCCAGCCTGTCACAGCGGTAATAGTCAGGTGAGCAACATAAGATGATTTTATGCGTTTTCCACATGTAAGGATATCTAAGTTCACCTAAGCCTTTTCCCTCCCTTCCCTCCTTTTTTTTAACTGAAAATAAATATAAAAGCATAATCCATGGAAGTGAAAGCAAAAAAATATACGCATTTTGATATCTAAAACTTTAAAAGCTATAGCTTTTTTTCTCTTCTATGAATGAGGTAATAGAAAAAAAAAATTCCGGTTTCTCCAAGATTTGAGTAAACATACTTACTGATCATATTATTGAGTTGTGAATACTGATATTGCCATTAAAAGCATTCAATCTATGGTGAAGGAGGAAATTGTTTCGCAACAAAAATATAAACAATAATCTTCGTCTAGAAATATACGAGTCTACTTTCCCGTATACACGAACAAATTTAGCTTTACTATAAACAACTGAAAAAGTACATTTCCAGTAATTAAGAAGTAGAGCTGAATGGTGAAGGGGGAGTGAAAGCTAGATTATCAATTTGGATGATTATCAATTTGATATTGGTGTATACGGGAAGATAGGTGCGTATAGTTCTAGAGCGGAATCATTGTTATGTATTTTTTTATGTTTAGAATTGAAATATTGCAACTGTTGTTTAATTTGAAGCGAAGTTGCTAAAAAATAAATTTGTATATGATACAAAGATAAATGATCTTAAAATGGTTATATATTCTGTGAAACCTTTTGATATCTGAAATTATTTGCCTCAAGATGTATTGCTTGTTTTATAACCTCATACTCTTGTGGGCTTGAGAAGATTTTTTTTTTTTTTGTGACGCTTTAACTAATTGCTTTTTGAAATTATAATTAACGAAATATTCTCCAAGAAGCTCAATAAACAAAGGAAAACTACCAAATATATCATTAAATTCTACTGGATATACATCGGCTGTTACAACTTAGAATCCTCAAAGTGTAGCACATTTTTGTAATATCAAAATTTTAGTGTAACTTATACTTCTAAAAAAATAATAATAATAATTTATTTGTGCCTGTTTAAGGGGTGGCATTTCAAAAAATTGCATCATACTGATAAAATCTACTGCACGGCTCTGAAATACTCCGAAAAATGCTAAGAAAACTTTTTTCGCATTTATTTTATTGTAAATAACTTATTTGCATTTACTTCGCGGCACTTAAACTAATTTTTATTCATTTACAATAAAAATTTAAGCATTTAAAAGCAACTTCATCTTTAATCATATTCAAAATTGATTAAAATATTAGTGTCAATACATGATTTTAGTTCTGACAAACACTTCAATCCTAAATCAAAATAATTTTGCTACCAACCTCATTAAACTGCGACTAAGTAAGGAAGGCCCATTCAAACAATGAAATTAAGTCATAATAATTATATTTGCTTCCGATGCTAATTATCTTTATGACATTATTTGATAAATGAGAAGATGGAGCAGAAATAATTGGAAAATGTCAACATTTATGCGTGCTGCTTAAAATAAGGTGGCCCGATTTTAAATGATAGAAAGTTTTGAAGTAATAATTACTTTATATTTTATTTTAATTACAGTAAGGTGGCTGTTATCTAAGTCTTAATGTCGATGATTAGTTTTTTGCTCACTTAGATGTTTTACTTATTGTTTTATTTCAATTTAAGAGGTAAAGGGAGTTTGGTTATTAATAAACTCTTTAAAGAGACAATGATTTGTAAAATAATTATAACTGCAGAAGCTTGTTTTTTGTAGTTGTTGTTGAGTCTATTTAGTTTAGTGCAATTGCGTTAAATAGGACCAAAGTCATGTAAAACAGCCTCAGCGTGACCGATAATCCTTGTGGAATGCGGGGTGGGGCACAAGTAATGACCCAGTTTTGAGGGGGTATAAAAAAACTAATACAAGTTGAGACTTAAAACGTTTTCTATTTTGTTCTGTATATAAATAATCCCGTTTGTTACACCACTACAGCAAGATGGCGGCCTTCTGCAGCATTACACTGATGCAGTCTATTTTTCCACGCAGAGAGTTATTTGTGTGCATTTCAATATTCCGTTTAGTGGTACGGTTCCCAGCGGAAGCCTTTTTCTGTGGAGTTACTTCCAGGGGAAAGTTTGGAAATATTGCCCCCATATTTTAGAAAAGCTGAAGGACTGAGGAAATAACCGCCCTATCCCTTGAAGCAGAAAAGTTTTCCAAAATTTCAGAAGCAGACTGTATTAGTGTATTGCTGCTAACGGCACCCAACCTTGCTGAAGTGATAATCAATACTTGAAGTAAAAAATGCGAATATATACAGATCAAAATATAAAAAGTTTCATGTCTCAAATTTATTTTTTTTTAAACTTCAGAAATGGACTGCATCAGTGTATTGCTGATAAAGGCTGCCACCTTGCTGAAGTGGTAATTAATACTTAATGCAAAAAAAATGCGATTATATACAGATCAAAATATAAAAAGTTTCCTGTCTCAAATTGTATTAGTTTTTTTTTTTTTTTAATACCCTCTCAAAACTGGGTCATTACTTCCTCCCCACCCTGTATAATAAATGAAATTGCGGGGCTGCTAAGTCGATATTGAGAAATTTGGCCAGTACGTGGAAGGTTGAGCGTTCGATACCCGCTGAAGACCACCCATGTACACTTGGGGATACGTGCATGTAAAGTCAGTGGACCCCACTACCTCGCCCCGTGGGCAAGCACGGGCAATCCTAATGCATCCTATAATCAATCTTAAGGCAATCCTAAGCAATCCTAAGGCATCAGCTAACAGGTAAGGGTTTGGTAGAGAAAAGTACGGCAGTACAGTCAAAGATACTATTAGGAGAAAGTTGGGTATTAGGATAGTGAAGAAGCCATTAGGATTTTTAAGAACCGTTTTAGAAGAATTTTCAGTTTGAATTTATAATTATAATGCTTTCAACTAAGCCTCGTTTAAATTTAATTTTAAGATCAAAGTCCATTAAAAAAACTGTTAGATGTTTCTTAATTTCGAATTATTGGCTGACAAAGTTTTAAATTACGTTATAAATACATAATGATGTCATTTATCGCACAGACGAAAGTTCACAATTTTGTTCATTATCTTGAAATATTAAATGGACTAATTGGTTTCTTAGATTTGCATCTTGCAAACTTAAAACCATCTTATGGACCAATAGTCACTTTTCAAAGCATACAAATGGATTTGAATCGAAAGAATGCTAGAATAATATAAGATATGTTTGTTGAGTTAAAAAAACTACAACTGACCTTAAATATACAATTTAGATTTTATTAAAAATATAAGTGATGAAAGCTTTACAAACAGTTTAGCACAAAACATAAATGTTTTGTTTTAAGTAAATCGCCATCATCCATTTCGTAAGAGTACGAGTAAGTTTAAAGATCCTTTCCGTATATATTTGGCTTAGATATTCCATGTACACTGTAAAAAAAAAACTCTAGTTTAACCTTTCACCAAAAAAAAAAAGATAAATAAATAAAAAATGGTGAAATTTAGCTGCAACCAACATTTGATACTAAACTTGAATCATTATAGTGGTTCCTAGTTTAACTTGGTACCAAATGTTGGTTGAAGCTAAATTTCACCATTTTTCCCACTTTTCTTGATCAAAGGTTGAACTAGAATTTTTTTTTCATGAGACATCACTACTGTCAGTGGTTTTAACACGTGACAGTAGTGATGTCCCATGAAAAAAATTCTTGCCAATCCCTGTGGAATACACTAGTTCTGAAAATGGCGAGGAGCCCATCTGATGTTTTATCAAAAAACCAACATAATTTTAGATTATTTCTTCTAGGTAATGTGCCAGTACACTAAAAAAAAAATCTCTTGAAAATCACGGAAAGAGTATGGCAACAGAGTTGCCAGAAACATTCCGTTTCTGATAATATTTTCCCGAGACTTAACAGAAGTTCCATTTATTTTTTTCCGTTGATCCTTTTAAATACAGCAACCGTAAAACGGAAAAGTTCCTTTCTCGTACTTTCACTATCGTGAGGTACGTGGTATTTCCGTTTTTGGAAGGAAAAACCATGTATTGAAATACTACGGAAATCTTCCGTTAAAATCAGTCAAAAAACAATCGGAAAATTCAGGTTTTTTTAACAGTGTAGTGGACATTTCCAAGCTCTTATTTAAAATAATAATCACCTGAAATATTAAAATAATTTCAATATAGCTTTTTTTTAAATCCTATGTTGCAGAAGTGGACATAATAAACTTTTAATGTAATAGTAGTGGGCGTAACAAAAGTTGACAACCCATATTTGTCAAATATACATTTATCAAAAATAGCAATAAAATCATCAAATAGTTGCCTTAGTTCACTACTAAGCTTAAAACGACTGTTTGGAGCTAAACGTATTAAAATATTTACTTTTCGTGTTATAATTCAGGAAATGTGCCACGAAAATGAAGTTTGACTATTGCACTATTCCCACTATGTTGTTTTAAGCTATGTATTTAGATTTAAGTTACGAAATGAGCCGTTTACCTATATGTTTTTTTCAATATTTTTCAGTATTGAACTAAAACAACGATATATAGCAATAATAACAATAAATATGTACTTCAGGGCCAGACTAACGTAAGTCACTACGTTAAAAACTGAAAAGAATGAGCACGTTGCCTAGTAACATAGCTGCTATATGAATTTGGCTACAAAACACGATTGTTAACATTAAAAAAATGTTTGCTTTATCCCTTGGTGTTTAACTTTCGTACACTTAAACTATCTGAACCTCGCAATTTTTTGGACATACGTTAGTCTGGTCTTGAGGTACAAAAATTAATAATATGCACTGTATTATTGCGCCCCATGAGCCCATTATTGGATCCTTTATTATAACATTGATTGGTCCAAAAGTAGTCCACCCATATTAGCCATAAATCATTAATATCATTTAATCTAATCGCAACTGATAATACCTTCAAGAAAATTCCGTTACAGCGAGCTACAAGGAATCAGGAAAATACTTCGTTGTAACTGATTGTTCGTTGAAACGGAATGTACAGTATCCTTTTGGGGTTTAAAACGGGACTAAAAATGTGCTTCGTTGTGACGGGAATTTCGTTGTACCGGCCTTCTAACGAGATTTTACTGTATAATGAAATAATATCAATATCAATAGGTTTTAAAAACAAGTAGCACGTATCATGGAAAATAACGAAATGAAAACTTACCTCTTAAGAGAACTCCTAACAATGGCTTTAACTGCTTCTTTATGATGCCAACTTCAACGGCAAACTTTTAACTCATTATTAAAGAGCAAAAGAAAGCTGTGCTTTTGATATTTATTTCATAAGGTTTTTTACCTACCAAATTAACACAAACATGGTGTACAAATGATTACTAACACCCAATCTAACAGAGTGTGTGATCTTTTATATGCAAGAGTGGAGTTAATGAGGCTTAAAGAGCTAAAACTACGAATTAAGCTGAATTATCTGGGGTTTCTGGTCAAATTGCTCCTCTAAAAATGGAAATTGAGTGGGAAGAATTTCAGGTAATTTAACATGAAGAATTTCTCGGAAAGGTAGGCTGGCTTTTAATCTTGGGATAAGAAACAAGAAAATTCCTCATTTCTTACTACTTTGAATTTGTATGAGAATATATATTTGTGAGAATCAATGTTACTTTTGCTGGTCTTTTATCTCATTAGAATGTAGGAAATTCTTGTTTTTCGTCTCAAAGTTCAAAAGGTTCTTGCAATAGATTTATCATCAAACCAATTGGACCAAAAAAAATTTAGTACCTATGCAATAAATCAGCATTTCCCAACCGGTGGTTCGCGAACCCGAAGGGGTTAGCGTAGAGTTGGTAGGGGGTTCGCAAAAATAAGATTGTAATGGCGGAATTTTTAATCATAATATATGCTTATATTTTAAATTGTGAATAACGAAACAACAAATTAACCTTTTTCTGGACGAAGCGTAATTTTTTTGAGTATTAAACCTTTTCCAGGCACTGCATAAAAGTTGTGGACCAGCATTGGAAGTATTCGTACAAATCGTGAAATGCACTTGCCTTTTCAATACTATTACCATAAGAAGCATGGGCACATTTATATTATTTAATATTTCTGAAAGGTTCTATAACTTTTGGCGAATTTTGTGTATTACAAACAAAAAATTGAAAGAAAATACATTAGTTGATCAATTCAATTTTTTGTCGTATTATCTCTCACGCCATTTCACAACTTTCTCGCACTTTCTAGAAGACAATGTCTAAAAATTGTTTTCGCGAATACATATATTTTATGCCCTATAAATATTTTAAAAAGCTAATATAAATTAACATTAAAAAAATTAGTCGGTTTATTGTAACATTCATATATATATTTCCCTTACCGTGGACCACTTACGATTAAATTTGCGGTACGATGTGATACTAACATCATGCGATAAACAAACTATGGTAAAGCCATATTAAAAAAAAAATGTTTAATGATTAGCATGGAAAAGTAACACAATATTTGTATTTATTATCGTAAGTTGCAGGACTTTTAACAAATTTATTTCTATTCCTTAAAAAGTATTTTCAATGACAACACCTCAGTTTGTTTATATCGAACGATCATCCTCACGTTTATATCTAGTAATTTTTTCTGAAGCCTTTCGAATTGTAAAGCGTATTATACGATCTAAAATGTTTAGTAGAAGAAACAACGAAGTTCGATTTTTTAGCTTACAGTTCGCAGATGCTCTGCGGGGGATCAGCTAGTTATTTTAGGTTTTATTTCTACTTTGCTGTTTTACAATCATATTTTCATTTCTTCTTATGAACTATTGGGCCAAATAAAAAATAACTGTGCTTGGAAGCTTTGTTTTTTTTTCGTTTCTAACGACTGCAGAAAGGATTCGCCATTTTCTTTTGGGTTTTTAGACGGGGTTCACCAGGAGAAAAAATGTTGGAAGACACTGCAATAGTTATCCCTTCCACTTACGTATACCTAGTTATAGTACACTGTAAAAAATTGAAGTTCAACCTTTCAACAAAAAATGGTGAAATTTAGTTGCAACCAACATTTGGTTAAAAGTTGAACCATTATAATAGTGCAGTTTCACCTAGTTTCACTATAAATGTGAAATAAGGATCATTATAACAGTTCAACTTCTGTACCAAACGTTGGTTGGAGCTAAATTTCACTACTTTTTTCATTTTTTTATGATTAAAGGTTGAACTAGCTTGTTTTACAGTGTACCTATAACCAGCTGGAAAAACTCCAGAACGGATTCTCAACTTTTCAAACCTCACAAACGAAATTTATACAATCTGTAAATTAAAATCGGGATTTCTATGTTTTATACGATGGCAATAAAAACTTAAAGTAAAAAATAAAAGTTCCTGACAAAAAGAGTGGGTATTATATTACTTGCAGAGTTCTAAAAACGAGTCACTTGGATTGTAAACACATGTATCCCAGCTTCAGTTACACATATGCTTCACATAAAATTTCAATTTCAAGCTATTAATTCATTTCACCACTAACGTTTTCGTACAGAAATAACATTAAAACAATTTCAAATCCTCCTTTTTCAAGAAAATTTCGAGCATGGCTTCGTAATTTCTCAAGGAATCCCAATTCACCAACCATTAAAACGCGTCTCACTCAGCCTTAAAGGGCCGAAAAAAGAAAATGAAAACTTTCGTATGACGTCAATGATTATAGGAGCTGTCTTATGGCATAGAATAACGGGGAATCACGCCATTACCGTCGTAGGACCAGATGGGGTGCCGCCTAATAATGACCGAGGGAATGAAGTAAAATTGGCATGATGGGCAGACTCGGTAGCTTTGGACAGTGGTTATTCTGTATTTTGTGCTGCTTTTAAGAGAAAATCGTAATCACCATTATCTAAGAGTTTCATTTCGTTTGTTTTTACTTAAGGTTCGGATATATTGAAACTCAGCATAACAGAAGCCATTAAAGAGCATAGGGAAATAGCGTTATCTCATTTTTTTTTCTTAATGTATTTTTCGGTTATTATTATCGTTGCAGTTTTTGAAATTCATGTCTAAAAATTTCTTCCTTACTTACATATACAAATTTAAAACAAGTGTATCTCATTCTTGGCAAGAACAGAACATAATTAATGCAAAATTGCATGATTTTAGTATGAAATGTAGTAGGAAAAAAAAACGATTTAGTGTTTATAATTTTTAATTAATTATTAATTACCTTTTTATGTTTTGAAATAACCATCGTTACCTGGCATCTAGGCAATACAATTTAAGAGGAAATTCACCAATTTTCACGGTAGATAGGAACCATAATGTAATAAAAAATAAGAAACAAAAAAATCGACATTAAATGTAATGTATTTCAAACAAATGTTTAAGTTGTTGTTTGAAAAATGTGTGTTTGATTTGTGATTTTGCGTTTGAGCATTTCATTTGTGTTTGCTTATTATATATATCTATAATATATGCAGTTTTGTTTTCATTATTGTAATATTAATTAATTAAAATTTTCTGTTTTGGGGTCAATGACTTAAGGGGACCCGAACCGTTTTGAGGCGGGCAAATTGGAGTCAACTTTCTTCAAGCGTTACTCCTCAGCCATAGGGAATTTTGCTTCTTTTTTTTTTATTTTTTAAGTAGGTCTTTCTCTATATGTAGACCAAATTGTATCCAAAAATATTGAATATTTATTTTTTTATTCAATATCAAAGTTTTTTACAAATTCATAACTTCCGGAACTTTTTTCTCATAAGCCATTCAAGATTTTATTGATCTTATTCTTTTATTTTATTTGTCACATCTTATAATGAATCCGCAACCAAGGGTTTTTTTCAAAATTTTGAATACAACCTACAAAATACTTTTTTTTCCAATGTTGTGTATTCACTACGAAAAGTTTTTAGCTGACCAGATTTTTATAAAGTGAAATTTTTAAATATCCCTGGTTGTGAATTCATTATAAGATGTGACAAATAAAATAAAAAAAAAGGATCAATAAAATCTTGAATGGATAGTGAGAAAAATGTTCCGGAAGTTATGAAATTGTAAAAAACTTTGATATTCAATAAAAAAATAAATTTTCAATATTTTTGGATACAATTTGGTCTTCATATAAAGAAAGACCTACTTAAAAAAATAAAAAAACCCGCGAAGCAAAATTCCCCATGGCTGAGGAGTAACGCTTGAAGAAAGTTGACTACAATTTGGCCGCCTCAACACGGTTCGGGTCCCCTTAACCGTTATAGACAAAATAGATACTAACCGTATAGTCATTAGAGTAATTTTGATCTATAGTTTATCCAACTGCTCCACTTATATTTTAATATCATTACTGTATTTACTGGTATAAAATTGAAGATAAACTCCTAAAGGTATGCGTAGTCACAAAAAAAATTAAGAAACAATAACTACAAAAACCATTAAAATGAATTATTAACCCTTCTGTTTAGGGTAACTTTGCACCCCGTTCGAAAAGCAATTTTAAAAGGAATTATTTTAATAAAAGTATTACAGTTGTGCCTCTTTACAACAGAAAAGCAAAATGTCTAAATATTAAAAAATTACTCCGCAATATCACACGATTTCTATAACTTATGATAGTGCATAGAATAACTTCAGGAATTTGAAGAACTTTAAGGGTTTCAGCAACTTCAATAAAGCAATGATAAACAGCTTCCAACCAGAGTTATTGTATTCTACAACTGTCTGTGTGCAGTATCGGAAGTTCATTTCGTAAAATTTGAAAATGATTTAATAACCTGGACACACAGCTGAGTGACGCACTGGATCTTCTACTTTTTTAAGAGAACTATACTAAGAAATATGCTGTTATTTGGTGCAAAGTTAACTTTCATGATTGTATTTGTATACCATTCCTTTGTATACCATTATTTATATTTGTATACCAAATGGTATACAAATACGTTATTGCCCCCGTGGGGCCAAAGTTAACTTTCATGATTGTATTTGTATACCATTCCTTGTCCAATAGTGCATCTTCTTTGTTGAGTAAAGCTTTATTATTTAATAAGTTTTACACGTTTTCCAATATTGAAAATAACTTGACTACATTAGAATTTCTTTTTCCGTTAAACGAATTATGTATCAATACACATCTTCAATTTTGAAAACTGTTTTGAAACAAAACAAAAAAGCAAGTAGAGATTGCTTGTTAAGTGATAGCACAAGAGAAAAAACCTGATAGATATTGAAAGAATTATCACATTTTGAAAAGCAAAGCACTTTATAAATATTAATATTGTGTAGCAAACAGTATCGAAATTGTTCCACTTTTAATTTTTAACTTTATTTTGCATGCAAATATTTTTGTTCAATAATATAAGACTAGTCAACCCGTGCGGAATTTCGCCACGCTGTGCACCAAACCGTTTTGTGTGGCATTTCATTTTTTTTAAAAATTTGGGCGAAAGGACATGAAGTATAAGACACAAACGCAGCTAAAACTCCAAATTTCAGCAGAATTAAAATATAAGAGTTTGTTGTTTGTTTACTTGATAACAGATGGCATCAGCGTACACAACACAAATTTGTCATCCATTAACGGACCCCTTCTTAGATGATTTTAAATTTAAAATTCAAGAGAAGTGGTTCATTTTTAGACCGTGGGTCTATTTTTCGTCATTAGGCGGCAGGATAAGGTATAAAATGAGGGGTTAATCATGTAATTTGATAAAGAAATAAGGAATATATCTAGGAATAAGAGAAAAACAGTCTATATATATATAAAATTCCCTACATATATATATATATATATATGTAGGGGAGAGTCGGTCGTTATCGGGCATGTAAGAGCTTTAAGGCCTAACTTTCGTAGTGGTTCAGAAAATAATAATCTATTGCAGTTAATATGCAACTTTAACCTTATTCTAAAATAACTTTTGAAACGATTCCTTTTTAAAAGAAATATATTGGAAAAGAATTGTATTACATAAACATCATCAACAGTTTTGAATGTTCGGAATATGAAGGGTGATTTTGGACAGACATTAGTTTAAACAAAAATGATAAACCCACCCAATTTTAATATAAAGCTATTTATTTTTTACATTGATACACATATCACATTTTTTTACAAAAATACCACCTCTTTCGAGATTTGCAGCTTTCGTGGGCTCAACCTTTGCAGTCACTGCACTGACCGATGACGACAAGATTCTCAAATGAGAAATTTTTTCTGACATTTTCCACTGCTATCACCACGTTGCTTTCTTTTCTCGAATCTAACCAATGATCACCTAAAACGCAGGACAAAGCCTTTAATAACATTAACAATATAAATCACACGAATCATGTTATTTTATCAAAAATAATGTACTACATAAAATTGTCATTTAAGTTTTGTTAAAATGACATTTTCATATTAAAATCGCCATTAGCTTTAAAATTCTCAATTACCCCTCCCCCTCCATTTTATGATATATTTGCTTTTAGCATCAAAATTTAACCTTTTGCACCAATTTTCGTGTAAATCTGTTCATATGCTGCTTCAGAATTAAATTGAGAAAAACACGTCTAGTGATGTTAAAAAGTTTTCTGATGTTTTTGAAGATAATATCTAAATTGCTACGAGAATAGCAAATGATGTTTTTTTATATAAAAATATGAACTAACCAAAAAATAAAAATGTTGTTTTTACGGTCAAAAGTATTAAATTAATATTTTTTATGAATTATGAAATTAATTTTTGAAAAAATATGATCTGAAACCTTACTATATTTTAATAAAAAATCGATCTAGATGAGCCTTTATAAAGATATCCGACATTTATAATTAAAATAAATTTACTTGTGTACAGTTCTGCCAAAAAAAAAAAAAAAAATCTCTGACTGGGAGAGTGATAAAAATAATCCATCAATGTATTCGGGAGGAAGTGCTGGTATAAGGAATGTGCCGTTTCTGTTCTCTTTTTAACCGACTTCACAAAGGAAGGAGGTTATACATTCATGTTGTATGTATGTCGTTTTTTTGTTTGTTTGTTTGTCCACTCATAACTTCTCACCGGATGAACCTATTTTCATGATTTTTTAAAATCGATCAAGGGTGGTTTCCCATAGGTCCCGTACCTTCGTTTGACCATATTCGATAGTTAGAAAAAGTTATGGCAGAAATAGGGTCATTTTTTTGGTTTTTCGTACATAACTTTTGACTGAATGAACCGATTTTGTAGATTTTTTCTTTAATCGATAGAGGGTCGTCTAACTCAAATATCGCACATCCATTTTACTACATTTGTTTTTTTAGAAAAACGTTACGGGTTAAAAATAAGTATTTTTTGTTTTAATTGGAAAGGCTTGACTTGATTTTTCATTGTTGGGAAAACGATTAATAAATATAAAACTCATTGTTAAAAAAGTTTTTATTGCCATTGTGCTATAATAATAAATGCAGTTACAGCAAGATTTTGACTGAAGGCTTCTCTGAAGCAAAAATAAAATCCAATCGGTTTGTTTGCTAAAATCGACTTCAAAACGAAATTTTTCATACAAATGATTAGTTTTTAGTGTCATTTATTCAAAGAAGGTTTTCCCTTTGATATGGATTTTTAAAAAATGGAGTATTTATATAAAAAAATACATTTAGACTAAAAAGAATAAAATAAAATAACTTTTGGAAAGTAAATAGAACCGACTTCAAATTATAAATTGCGCTAAAAAGTAAAAAATAAATTAATTCTTTAAACAACATCGATGTGACTTTTAAACATAGTTTTAGAAGTCGGCGCAAAATTATGAGCCTAATTACCATTATACCATGTGCTACTTCATATTGGAACTCTTGCTAATTCTGGGTCATTTATATTTTGATTCATGATTACAAAGGATTTTATCTATCCTAATTTTGCACCGACTTCTAAAACTATTTCATTTAGCCTACTTGATTTCTTCCGAACTCATGCTATATGCCAGTTTATACACTCTCAGAAACACACGCCCAAGTCTCATGAAACTTTCGCCGAATTTGACGAAATGGCTTCGTGAAAAATGCAACGAGTAAACCTTTCGTCAAATTGGTAAAATTCGCGTAGTAACATTTTTGAGTCACGTGATGGCGTGAGTTAAGAATCTTTGTAAATGACGAAATTGTCTTGACGATTTAAGAATCGTCGTAAGTGAGAGCTTTTTTTCTGAGAGTGTAATTTTAGTTGTTTCCAACAAACAGAGAAGCAAACATTTTGATTCGCGTACTTAATAAACGGACCTGCTGAACGAACTTCCCTAAAACTCGAATGGATTCGTCCTACTCTGCAATGAGCCGAAGCGTCCTAGGGTCGAACTGTAGTTGTAGCTTTGAACTAAATGCAATTCCGTAACAGATGAAACACGGGTAAACTACGGGCACAACTGTTCGCTAAAGTATACTGCTAACTGACTGCCGAAACTTCTAGTCACTTACTAGGTGATGACATGTGCTATAATAATTAAGAAGTGTTGTCCGATATTCCGTTTTCCCATATTTGATTAGAGGCAGCAGTAAGATCGAATAATAACCATTCGTTCTGTTTCAAAAATGTGAAAAAATATCATCTGCGAAATTTAAAAAAAATGTAATATATTTCTTTGTTTTAAAGATAAGGATGATTACTTCAAAAAATTGTATAAGGGAATAATTTAATGACAGTATTTCAAATGTTAGGTATATCATAGAAGGGGAAAAATGCCTTCGATTTACGAAAGTTGATATATTCCTTAAATTCAATGTAGTTATATCGAATTTATATTTTTTGATGTGTATTTCTTATTGTTATATGTAAATTTCTCATACCAAAAGACTTTTACTTTGGAACGCAATTCGTGAGTTGAAATATTAAAGTAACTTTGAGATGGTGTGATCGTATTTTGTGCTTTCGTAACTGTTTAAAAGAAGTAAAAAGTTCGGGGACTAAATTACTTCAACATGTCAGATTAGGGCTGACAAAAGTTTCGAAAATAATTAAAATTGTTTGGTCGCAAAATGAAATATTGAGAAAGTAAAGCATAAAAAACGAAACACTACAGATTAGTTGCATTGTTTCCACCAGCAAAGTCGGAACCATCCATTCTTAGAAAATTAATTGTAAGCAATTTATTGTCATAACAAAAAGCATGTGGTGGCGGCTGTTGTGCATTTTTATTGAACAAATGATTAGAGTTTTACGCGTTCGACTGTAGATCAAAAACCATACAAAATTATTTCCAACATCTATAATGGTTCTATGAAAGTTTTAAAACACAAAAAAATTTGTTTGGTTTTTACATTTTTACTTTTGTCATTAGATTTTATAATTTTAACTGTTATTACTTTTTTTATCCTACTACTACACAAAATACCATTTTGTATTTTTCGAAATATATGCTCACACAGACGTACAGACTGCCGTGGTCAAGTAAAAGGCGATATATATATACGCACATATACACTATCTACCAAAAAATATTTGGACACTTTGGATTTTAGAAATTTTTTTTTAAAGTCTGAAGAAATATTAAACTTGCTGTTTTGTATTTTGTACCATGAAAAGAACATAGTTAAACTCACATTTAGGAAACACAATTCAGGCTTATCGGCAATTAGGCGCGGTCAAAAAATTAAGGAAGAAAAACAACACTTTTGATCATCTTGTATCAGAAAATGATAGAAATGTCCTGTAACTTTCGCAAAACATTTTTAATTATATACGCAATGCTTACTACCGCTTTCGTCAGAAACGCAGTAATATTCATGAAGATATGGGCATTTGTTTTAAATATTCGAAATTTTTCGCAAATGTTTTGCTTATAACTCGCTAAGTTCTATCTCAAATTACATGAAACTTGCAGAAAATTTGACGAAATAAAAAGTAGGTATGGTACCAAAACGTAGGGACACCATATATTGAGCCGTATTTAGCAAGCTCTCAAATTAGAGAAAAATGATAAGGGGTTTTCCACAAAATTTTATATTGCATGATAATTTGGAAAATTGATAGCTGTTAAACTAAATTAAATTGCATTATTTGTGTTTATGGAGTCTGAATTTGAACGCTATTGTTTACTTTACCAAAATTATCATTCAATATAAAAATTTGTGGAAAGCCCCTTATCTTTAATAATATAGCTAAAAGATCAAAGTTAAAGTATGATTACATTATTTAGTGAACTGAACTTTTAAATCATAAAATAAGAAATATACATATTAATTTATTATGCATCTGGTAGTTTCAAATTACTTATATTCTGCTATTTCCACCTGTAAACATCTGAAAAAGTTATTTACAGTACACATTTGGTAATATGTAAAATGTATGCACTTTGCAAGCTGTTTTTGGTATATTTTCAGATTTATTTTGCCCAAACTGTTGAAAAAAAATTAAACTTAAGGCAATGAAATAAACGTTTTTGAAAATTTCTTTCAGAAATATAACACAAAAGGAGTTTCTTTACTCAATTTTTTGTTTTTTTAAACTTTTATATATAAACATCATATGTATGAAACTTTTTTTCGTGTTAGTATTTGAGAGAAACGAACTAGAAACGTATTTATTTTAATTTTGCTAAATATTTGAACGGAATGAATGAAAAACATTATAGCCTTGAAAGTATATATTAGTCCTTTGCTCAATATTAATTCTTCCTCATAAATTTTTATGAATAAAAAAATCAAAGCAATGAAATAAACGTTTTTGAAAGTTTCTTCAAGAAATGTACATTAAAAACGAGTTTCTTTTCCTAATTTTTTGATTTTTTTTAGTTTATATGCAAAGAACTCATGTATTGAAATTTTTGAGAGTTAGTATTTGAAAATATGAATAAAATATCTGTATCGTATTTTTTTGAATTGTGTTAAATAATTGAACAGAATGAATGAAACACATTCTTGTCTTGAAGGTATATATTTGTCCTTTGCTCAATATTACTTCTTCCTCATACATTTTTATGATCAAACAGAACTTCGTGGAAATTTATTAAACCGAGAGCAAAGTTGCTGAACAAGAATTTCTCATCATCTAATGTGTTTTCGAAAAATTGAAAGGGCATTAATTTTAGTAAGAGAGAATAAACTATTTTGCTCCAAAACATCAAGAGAGGAGTTTTCTTGAATTCAATTCAAAAGCGAAAACGCAGCTTTCTTTTGATATTGCGTTCAAATCATTAGTATATTTTATTTTTTGTAGATAATTCAATTTTCTCGCAGCATTATAAAATTAGTGAACGCATGGTGTATCTTATCAAAAGAAAAACGTGATTTGATTAAGAACAATCCAATTTTAAATTTTTATATTTTTGACAGTATTTCTGTTGGTTTTAAGATGCTTATTTCTTTTTATAAAGACCATTCTGGAAGGAAGAAAATAAATGTGTTCTTGGTTGGAAAGCAAATTTTTCTATCTTTTTGCTTTCATATATCTCAGCTTAGTTTCTTGTAACAAACCATTTTACCATTCATGTGAATCGTTCGTAAATGCGTTTATAAATAATATCTCGCAGTAAAAACAACTTTATTACTTCAAGCTTTTTGAATGGTTGAGTAAGAAACTGCGGAAAAAATATCTATTTACGTACATAATACACTATACTTATGTCTACTAGACATAAAATATGTATATTTCTTTCTGTATCATTACAACGCCTCACAAAAATACAATTTGATAAAAGTCTAAAAATAATATGATTTTCTAAATTACTATATTCCATTTCTTCCACAATTTTTTCTTAAAAAGGTAAACTTACTGTAATAATGGATAGTGTAAACTGTCAGAAACAGCCTGGTATGAATCTATATTTGGAAGGTACAAAATTGGTAATCGAATAAAAATATTTTTTTTAGAATGCACGCTTTAAGTTGATTAAATATGTGCAAAATGCAGCAGCGTTTCAATATACAAATTCAGTATGTAAATACCAACTAGGATTAACCAGTGAGATTTCAGTGAAAAGTTAACAAAAAAATATTTTATTTCAATGAATTACTTGCTTCTGAACGTTAACTGAAACTCATGTTATTTTTAAGTGAAATACTTCGTTAACATTAATCGTTTTTTGTCATTGACAAATTTAGTGCGTTCCAACTAAGCCAAGATGTATTGTTTGCACCTGAAAAACCTGTTCGCACATGCCTAATAATTCTTATATAGCCACGTTCTTCTTTACCAGTTCAAACTGTTACACGTATTGCAAACGGTAAAGGGGACCTCAGTGGCCGAGCGGTCTTAGAACAAGTTTCCGCTGCCTACCTGCCTAAGCCCAGTGAAAGAGGCATGGATTCGATTCCCACTTTCCCCTGGGTGTATTTCCTTCTCTGTATTGTAATTATATTGCACTGTCTCATTCTATCTGTCATATTGAACGAGAACTTGAGGCATATTTTTGAGAGTAGCAAATAAACTCGAAAATAAATTTGATATGAAATGGTCGTTTACTAACGAACAGTAAATAATTTATTTTACAATTTACAAAATTTAATGTATATGTTGTCTCAGAAAGTATTATAAAAAACGTTTCATTGACTTTCATTATTTTGCATTTAAATATTGGAAAACATTCTGCAATATGACTTTTTGAAGTTCATTATCAACCAGTATATACGGTCGGAGGGTACAAAACTGCATTCGTTCACAAGTCTTAAAATAATTTCTGAGAACATATGTTTTACTCTAGGTAACAATTTTCCACATTTTCACAGAGTACGGTCGGAAAATATAATCCCCATATCACGTACCATAATAGTTAGTCTTAGTACTTTTGTTTCTGTTCTTGTTACCAGTAGCAACAAGTTCAATAACGTTTCAGAATTGGATAATGAAACTTTCTGTGACGCGCAACAGCTTGACTTTTGGTACTCCTTAATTAAATTTTCTCTTTTACTTTGATTTTCAGAGACAGGAGATTTAATGGATTGATTATTTGCTGTTGCTTCGGACATACTCAGTGATCCTTGCATTCAAAAATTGTAAGTTTATATATTTTTTGAGTTTTTAGTTGTATGTACCTTACTGACCGCAACATTTGTTATGCATTGTATAATTAATGAAATTAATAGCAGTGTTAAAGTTTTTATTTAGAAATTTATTGGGACTTTCAGAGAGAAGCAGCGTTATTTGTTTCCAAAGTTTTGAGTTTTTTTTAATTTTCATAAAGAAAGCAAAATCTTTAAGAAATGCAACAAAATTGTTATTCTTATTGTGTCGGAGAGGGTTTTGACAACGTAGTAATTTTCGTATGTTAAAAACTAACTTTTGAAGCAGTATATTTTGAAGTTTTCGGGGAATAATTTTTCCTTTCCCTTTAATTATTATGTTTGCATGCAGTAATTATTTTTCTGTTTCCGTCAAAACCAAATAATGTCTCTAAAGTCACTATTATTTTTTTAATCAAAGTAGTTTGCATAAAAATCTTATCATTCATCAAAATGTGACGTATAATGTTAAAGGGTATACATATCATATCTTTATCCGTAGACTAAAGTAATCGGAAAGCATACAAAAACTAAGCATTAATAGTAAAAGTAAAAATCAGCGTAAAATTTGGCACAAAATATGAAAAAATAGGCTCTTGTTTCGAGATTACAAGAAACCTCTTTTTCAATGCACAAGGCAAAAGGTGAGACACGTCGAACTGAAACACTAATAGTCCAAGAGATCATTAACCGGAAATTTGAAATCGACCTGAACCACCAAATACTCATAATATTATTTTAAACCTTTTTCTTTGCGTTGTCCTTTTTAGCCTACCCTCCCGTAAATTTTTTTAAAATGATAATAAAAAATAAATAAATGAAAAAATAAATGAGGGAATAAATACATGAATGAGTAAATGAATGAATGATTAAATGAATGAGTGAATACATAAAAGAATGAATGAATGAGTGTATGAATACGTATGGACCGTTGAAATAGGTATCTTTGAAATAATTAAGATTTAAAGCTAAATGAGGAAGAGTGAGAGAGAGAGAGATAGCTAGATTATAAATTTTAAGTCGGGTGTATACAGGAAAGGAGGATCGTACAGCTCTAGACTTGAACTTCTTGTTAAAAAATTAGAATAAAATTTAATGATTTTTTTTCTCAAATCCTTCATGTATTAAAAATTTCCTTTTTGCTGATTTGAAATTTAATACATATTAAAGGGAAAAAAAATAATAATATTTTGCTTCAGGGAAATTTTTATCCTTTTCATTAAACATACTTGTTCCTTTTCCTATAAAAGTAAATTACTTCGTCTCTTGATCAACACAACTGTTTTTGACAAGGTTTGATTAATTACATTTCTATACTCTAGAGAACATTTCTTTCAAAGTCTTTTACATTATTTTTAACAATAAACTGTCACTTTAATGAATTAGGTAAAGATAACCAAATATGGAAAAAATTATAAATGGCATTCGATGAAAACGGATTTTCAATTCACAAATTTATTTATATATTACAACTTTATGAGAAGTTAAATGCGAAGTAATAAACAAAATGAAAGACATTAATTCAGATCATTAGCAGAAATGGAACCAATAAAAAGTTTGTAAACAAATTAAAAGGTTGTGAGCCTGGTTATTACACGAACACGTTTATCTAATGTGCAACAAACATAATTAATTTTCAGATATTAAAAAAAGCTACGTTTAAAAATTGTTTAAATACCGTGCCCCGCTTCAAATATAGCTCATCGCATTCATGATGGGTCTATTTTCCTTCTCTATTATTATTCAGTATGGTGAGGTGTGTGTAATACAGCTAATTAGGGGCTGTGCTTTAGTTGCCATTCGCCGAAAATGCAAAGTTCAAGTTTGTGCTGCACTTCTTCACTGTAAACCACGTGATATGCGGCAGGAGTGCAAGCATGGAAGCAAAAATAAACTTTCAGGTACAAAAGAACTATGTGGGGCTTCACGACATTCAGGAAGAAACTATACTTAAGTTATGTGTTCAGAAATACATATCTTGGTCGTTGGGGCAAATTCAAAATAAATAAATAAATAAAAATAAAAAAAAGAAAAGACATATGGAGTATCTTTGTAAATTATAATTTATAGTTAGTTATTTTATAATTTAAACCAATTATGTATCTAGTACTTAGAGTCTTTCAACCAATTTTCACTATTTCCTGCAAGTTCAAATTGGCAATAGCTCAACACTGCACCCTTTGAATTTGGGGCTTTTGCACGAACACTTACGATATGAATCCCTTATATTTTTATAGATTTATGCATTAAAAGAGAGTTAACAATTGTGTCATAACTCTACACAATACCGTTCGTAAATCTGCCTTATATGTTTTCAAAGTTTTATTCTCGTTAGGGGAGGGTGGGGGAATTACATGCGCTTAAGGGAAAAACCCTATATTTTGTTAAATATTACACTGGAACCAAACAATATGAGCAGAAATTATTCTACAGACAATTAGCAGAACATTTCTAACCTTCAAATACAATTATCTTAATTACTTTATTTAATACATTAATTGTTAAAAAAAAGTGCAAATGCGTGGTATTCCCCGCCCAGAAGGGTAATAGGATGCATAGCGTGATTTTCGTCCTAATTTTGGGCCTCGATTGTTTCCTGCTTTTATTCTTGCTTTTAAAGTATCCTCATGAATGCCGAAAACTCGTGCTACTTCTCTATTTTTTTCCTGATTTTATAGCAGCAAGAGCTTTATGTAACTGTTCTTCAGTCCATTTTGCTTTCAGGGTTTTCCTTGTATAACCTCTCGGCATCTACAATTAAAAGAAATGTGTTATAATTGTGTATATTCTCCGTTATAATCACATTTAAATTTCTGCAAGTCATGTGGGGGAATATCAAGCACCAAAATGGCTGCGTGCGAATACCCTACCGTGCACTCAGTTCCAAACATAACCTTAACATGAAAATTAGATACAATAATTCAACATTGCTTGAACAAAACCTTAAGGGTTTTCAGAATCATGCTAAATATTACGCTAAAATAATTAGTCGAAGTAACTTACCTTGCAAATACTAGATGAAAAAAATTTCATCAAACGCACGAGAAATATTTTTCACTCGACTGATGCAACACTGACACAAGGAAGTTGCGGGATCAGGCCTAGTTGTATTTGTAGTCCCTACTGATAGGTCACCGGACCCGATGCCACCGATAGTGTTTTACGTCACTACAAATACGCCAATCAGTATTAACGTATATACAGTTAAATTGAAAACACTGCCTAATTTTGAAATATACTATAAACAGAACCAGTTACGGAAAAACAAGTGTAAGCTATTTGTAGGTACATCTGTACGCGTTCGTATACAAAGGAAAATATTTCCATAGAGATGAAAAGATAATGGACAATGTCTTGGACCACATTTTATTTACATTATTCCCTAAATTGAGATAATTAAATTAGTAACTTTAAGTGAAAGAAAACAATAAGGAGAAAGTTTTAGAACTCATAAGTGTCACTATTCTCTTTAACTGAGATAAAATTCTTCTTCCTTTCGTAAAGACTAGACAAGGATTTGGGGGAATGCGCTTAAACTTCTAACGCGGAAGATGTTTCACAATTTAGAAGTTCTCTTTTCGACAAATATTTTCTTCTTCTGCTGCGACGGAATTGTTTAATTGCGTGTTGAAAGAAAAGACTCAGCATTAAAAGTTTAGAAGAGACATACTTTAAATTTGCATTTTAGAATTTGAAACAGCTTTCAGTATCTCGCAATCTAGATTTTAGATGAAAAAAAAATCTTATCGTGTTTGACAAATACATATTTTTAATTTTACTTCTGAAGACTATTCTAAGATAACTGCTTAATACTTTGAAAAATTGCTCTCTTACTTGATATGTGAATATTTTTCAGAATTCCGATTTGCTATGCGTTTTACCCATTTAGTGAAATAAAATAAGTAAAAATGCTTTACAAACAAATTAGCATTTTCAATCAATATATAAAAATTTTATGTAAGTTGCAAGGATGCTTCCACCCTATATTTAGTATTTTGTATGAAAATATTGCTTGAAGTTGAATTAAAAATAGAGCTACTTCTCATAATTGCTTTGGACGAAGTCCAACGCATAGTTTTCGAGTCGAACCACGAAACAAATATTATTATATATATACATGTTACCGTTAAAGTATGAAATCCGTTATTTTATAGAATACCTAGTTATTCCATGAAATAACTGATCGTGTCCGTTAAAGTGTAAAACTCTCTTGTATTTCATGGTTTAACTAGTTATTTCATAGAATAACGATCTCCAGCACGTTAAAGTGTAAAATAATCTACTGCAATGAATGTTTCTTCTCAACCTGATAATGAAAAAGTAGTTGAGCAAACAGTATTAAATAATCCCACTACGAATGTATGTGTTGTCTGTTTAAAAGAATGCAGTGAAGATATAGTTTGCTTCAAATGTATGGAGCCTGTCCATATATCATGTTCGGAAGATTATGTTTCAGAAGATGAAGTTGAGCAGAAAATCTGCAAATTGTTTTAATGAACTTAATGTTCACAGAGAAATAGAAAACTCTAAAAAATGTTTAGAAATTCAAGCGAAAAAGAAGAAATTAATTTCGGATAAATCTCATTCTGAAGCCTCTGTGGGGTTTACCGTCCGTGATGAAAAATGTATTTTAGCTATCATCATAAAAATAACCGAAGAATTTTTCCAATTGAGCATAAGAAACGGCCGCATAAAACAATTATATTCCCGATCCCAGTTCAGTGTCTGCGAACAAAAATTAATTAAAATTGAAGAAGTACCGGATGTAGAAATATCGCTCCGGTCGGTTGCTACAGCTCAAAGGTTAGGTACTGGTCAAGGATTTAAAATATATTCGTGTAAAACCCAGTATGTCAACAAAAAATGTTTTTGTTTTAGAAATGATGTTCTTTGTAATTCCAAGTGTCATTTTAGTAATCCTTGTAACAAATGATTTTATGGTACGTTTCCATAAGTACCATTTATACGCTGCATAAATTAGATAAATTACTTCTTTTTCAATTTAATTGTCTATCATTAGTTCATTTATAGAATACCTAGTTATTTCATTTTAGATAAATTGTTTATTTTACACTTTAACTGTCTCTCATTAGTTAATTTATAGAATACCTAGTTATTTCATAGAATAACTAGTTAAAGTGTCGAATTAATAACATATTATACACTTTAACGGACACGATCAGTTACTTCATGGAATAACAAGGTATTCTATGAAATAACTGCATTATATACTTTAACGGTAGCATATGTATATATATATATATATAATCAAAAGTTAATAAAGTGAATCAAACTGTGAAAAGGCGCACGAGGCAGCACACTTAAACAGTTGCAAATATATGTATGAAATAGAGAATATATATATATATCTTTAAATTGTTGGTGGGTATGTGAAAAAACAACAACAATTAAATATAAAAGGCTGAACGTGGGAAATCACAAATATGAACATTCAAAAATGAAAAAGAGCCTGCCTCTTCATCAGTGGGAGGGAGCAGGAAGTATATATAACGAAATATTGTCATTGCAGGTTTCTGAGAAATCCCAGCATAGCATGTGAGAAAAAAAATTTTTATAACAAAAATATAAGACTGGGAGTTGCAAGCCAAGTGAATAATCAAAATAATTTGAATAATCAAAATAATTTGAATAATCAAAATAATTTATCCAGTTATAAAAATTTATCCAGTTATAAAAAAAACAATTTTTTTTTTTTATTATTATTATTATTATTATTAAAATACGTTTCGAGTTTACGTGATACTGAGTCAAAATGTAAAAATAGAAAAAAACAACACGCTATCTATTTTTACGTTTTGACTCAGTTAGTATCACGTAAACTCAAAACTTATTTAAAAAAAAAAAAAAAATTGTTCTTTTTATAACTGGATATTTTTTTTTTTTTATTAAAATAAGTTTCGAGTTTACGTGATACTAACTGAGTCAAAATGTAAAAATAGATAGCATGTTGTTTTTTTCTATTTTTACATTTTGACTCAGTTAGTATCACGTAAACTCGAAACTTATTTTAATAATAATAAAAAAAAAAAAAAAATTCTTTTTATAACTGGATAAATTTTTATAACTGGATAAATTATTTTGATTATTCAAATTATTTTGATTATTCACTTGGCTTGCAACTCCCAGTCTTATATTTTTTGTTATAATTTTTTTTTTCTCACATGCTATGTTGGGATTTCTCAGAAACCTGCAATGACAATATTTCGTTATATATGCTTCCTGCTCCCTCCCACTGATGAAGAGGCAGGCTATTTTTCATTTTTGAATGTTTATATTTGTGATTTCCCACGTTCAGCCTTTTATATTTAATTGTCGTTGTTTTTTCACATACCCACCAACAATTTTTTTTTATATATATATATATTCTCTAGTTCATACATATATATATATATGTGTGTGTGTGTATATATATGTCGTAACAGAAAGATGGGGGGTTACAATGTAATAGGCATTTTTACGACCAGCGGCGACAGTCCGTCTGGACCAACAATAGCTGAAGAGATTTTCTCAACAAAGGCCCATTGGAGGGATAAGATAAATATAAATTTTATAACTCAAGATGGCGGAGGAGGCAACAACACCGTGAGAACACCAGAAGCAAAACGCTCTGATTGCGTGGATCTTCGTACCGCCCCACAGATAAACTCGCCAGCCAACGGCCGAAGGGAAGCGCCCTGGTTGAGAGAAATCTAAGAAAAGATGGGAGGCCAAAAGAGCCTGAATTGGTCAAGACCTCCCATCAAATCAGCAAGGGGCTTTTGGTGAATTAAAACCAAAAACATCATCAAAAGAGATCGTCAGAGAACACCAGAGTTACACAAGAACTGCATCAGAGCATCATCAGATCTTGACAGAGGTGATCAGTTTTTCCCTGAAACCACTTCATCTTCCAAGGCAGAGATGGGCCCCTTCTGTACAATTTTTGATTGACAACATCTGCCGTCTATAAAATAGGCGCGGCAGGCCTCTTCTGCAAGCAGGACTATGATGATCACCATTCGCTTCCGGACGAGGAAGGATCGCCCACTGACACATATGGACTAAAATTCACAACAAGTGCTGCCCGTTGGATCCGGACATGGTTCGTTCCCTGCACATTTCCTTTTACTTTTTACTAGTAGGAGTCTCATGGGCCTAAGTTAATATCTATATAAGTGAATAAATTAATCTAGTTAACCAATAAAATTTGTGTTTTATTGTCTATGCCACTTTACGTATCACGCGCCCTGATGTCGTGAACCTGGCCGCGACAAAATATATGCGTCATTTTATAGTGAATCAAACTATCAACTTATATACATAGATATTATTTATCACAGTTTATACATAGACGATTTAAACAAAAAACATATATTATACAAAATGTTTGCCCTTTAAACAATACAAAACATAGATAAATTCAAGATTAATCAGTTAACTTAATTCAGTTGCTTATTTATTATCAAAACATCTGAACTTATTAAATACATAGAACCTATGTTTTGATGCATAATTGGAATTTAGTACAGAAATGCAACAACATGAAATGATGCTTCTGTAGCTTGAATCAAAAAGCAACTACTGTATATGCAGCTTTAACGCAATACGTATGATGTATGAAATAATTTCTCAGGGTAGTAAAAAAACTTTCAGCAAAATTATTATATTGACATAGCCGCTTCAGTTTAAAATAATTAAGGGAAAAAATGTTGCCATTTTTAGCCTACTTTCCCGTAAAAGTAAAAAAATAATAATAATAAAGCATGAAAGAAGGCTTAATGTATCGTGAAAATATCGTTAAAAATCAAGAAAAGTCAAAAATAAGTGAAGTAATTAAATAAAGATTGAAAAATAAAAAATTTGAAAGTAGGGTTTTGAGATGGGGAAAAAGTGTCTGTCTGTCTGTCGGTCTGTCCCCCCCCCCCCCTAATAACTTTTGAACGAATTGTCCGATTCGAAAAATTCTTTTTGCATTCGAAAGATCTCGGCGAGGATATCTCATTTCCATATTTTACTTTTTGATTTGAACAATTTTTTGTTCAATTTTGAACAGTTCAAAAATTTTTAACATTATCGCCTATGGGTGAAAATGAAGCAAATTATGTAAACTTTGGGTACAAGATCCAAGTTCCCATGAACAAGCTCACTGGAAGAAGTTCTTGTCGTGAAATATTGATTTGAACAATTTTTGTTCATTTTTGAACAGTTCAAAAAAAAAAAAAATTAACATACGCCTACGGGGAAATTTCAATCCTATATTATTCCTGCTCTAACGGACCGATTTGCTTGTAACAAACTTTATCGGAAAGCTCTTATGACGTAAAACATGTACAAATAGAAAGTACATCCAGAACTAAGGAGCCTATTTTCCTACAAAAAATTTTTGATCGGGATTTTCAAGAATATATTTGAATCAATGAATGATTAAATGAATAAGCAAAAGAGTAAATGAATAAATGAGTGACTAAATACATGAATGACTTAATAAATGAATGATTGAATGAATAGCTATTAACCGTTGAAAAAGGTATATTTGAAGCAATGAAGAACTAAAACTAAACGAGAAAGACAGAGAGAGATAGCTATATTATAAATTTGAATTCGGTGTATACGGGAAAGTAGGCTCGTATAGTTCTAGACGGAACTTCTTGTTGATATTGACAATAAATGTTTGGCGATTTAAGTAATTTTGGTCTGAGTACAATAATAAAATATTTCAAAGAACTGTTGTCGTTATTTTACTTGAGGTGAGGTCACCATGTGATTTCGCCTGAGACCACAGGACTTGTATTATTTCCTTGGTGTTGCAAGAGTTCCTTAGTGCTTGGTTATTTTTTACCTTCCTAACTTAGTGGCAGTAGAAAAATAACGAATTAGTATTTTCCTTATTTGTTTCCAGATTATGCTTTTACAATGTGGTGTTTGCGATTGAAAATTATTGCTTCGAATTAAGTGGTTGCTCCCGAAACCATATAATTCAAAAACTGTTAAAACTTCTTCCTCGCATCCCTATTTCTTAAAATATGTTTTTAGTACTACAGCAAAACCTGTAAAGTTGACAACCTTTGTAAGTTGAACACATGTTTAAGTTGACCTCTTTTATAACGAACGGACTTAGTCCTTCCCCCTCTACCTCACTTTCTATAGGTTGACCACTAAAGTGTTAGACCGTAAGTGGTCAACTTACACAGGCTTCACTGTATATAGTTGTATAGTTATATATGTGAGGAGAGAGAGAGAGAGAGGAGAAGAGAAGGTTAACAATGGAGAAAAGGTTTGAGCAATTCTAATTGTTAAAAAGGGGATGAAGATAACCTGTTTACTTAGCCAGGAACGTATAACATTCTTGGCATACACACGTACCACGAATTTTATCCCGGAAAGAAATAATCTCGATCACGGGCACGCGTCTTCTTGTCAGAGCTAGATTGTTTGTGCCAATTATTGCATTTTCGATTTTAAGTCAAACATGAGCCTTTCAATATAGACGGGCTTCCACTATCAACACTTTTTAGCTGATACTGCTTAAGTGTGCTCCAGAGCTTTATTTTTCAGTTTGTATTACGTGTTCAAGAGTTTCCTTGCATGTGTTGACAAATAAACATGAAATAGATGTTATTATCATTTACATTATCTATGGAAAATCTCAAAATATCTGTCGCATTAATTATTGTAACGATTTTTTTAAAATACATATAACTTTCAAAATTCCTGAAAAAATTTTCATACACTCCGTGAGATATTTTCTGAATTTATGTATCTATAAGTTTAAACCTATATGTTTTTGAGTAAATTTACTTTATTCACGTAAAAGGCAGTTTTATGACAAGATTCGATTCTTGCAAGCTACATTTGTTTGAATTATGATATATGCTCTTACTTTATCTTGACAGTTTCAGTATCATTTTCTCGTTGTTATACCTACAGAAAATATAGAAATACCCATCCTCTTAAATCTTGAGTTCCTTTGAGTGAAATAATCCAAGACAATGGGAAAGTTAATGTTCCAGTTGTTACGTATATCTTTTGCTTTCTTATGCTTTTGAAGGAAAGCTTGAAGGGAACAGTTTATCTTACAACGTCAGTTTACTTAGACGTATGGTACTCTTTTCTTAATACATCATGTTGCACCAGGCTCATATTTTATGATTTTAAAGGCAAAAGTTCAGATAAAAAAATTGGTAGTTAATTTTACTTATTTCAATTGCATTATGTATTTTTTGTTGAAAAAAAACTGCACTAAAAAGTCTTTAGTAATTGAAAACTGCAATTACCTACCAGTACCCTCAAAAAAAAAAAAATCATGTGAGAGCGCCAGACCCAACTGACACAGTTTCCCCTTTTAAAAACTCTAGTTTCAAAATTTTTTTTCAATCATTATTTTAACGATCTTTCTTTATTTTTAACGATATTTTTAGGAGACATTAAACAGTCTTTCATTTTATCTTTATTTCTGTACTTTTATGGGTAAAGTAAGCTAAGAAAGGGGCAGCTCGTCTAACTAAACCTGTTCCAACTTATGTACAATATAATCGATTTTTTGACATTTGTAATTACATATTCAACTCTGTTATCATGGCTTTCTTTTCATCTATTCAATTAATCACTTTGAGTTGTTAAAAAATATTTATTATCAGATCGATCACAAATTTGTTTTCATGTATTCAAGAGTTTAGATTTGTCAAAAAATCAGCAACATTTACGATAAAACAAAAATCATTGAAAAAAAAATCTTCCAGTAGCATATAAGTATCCCCAGAAACGCTAAATGTATGACAAATACAAATATATAAGCAGGCGAACGCGAAACAGAAGATTTTCATAGGTAACTAATATGCCGCACACACGAAATACCTTAAAAATAAAGAAAAAAAATGGCTGGAAATTTGTTTTGCTTTCTGTCAATACACATAACAAATTGTAAATATGCTTCGAAAATATATTTCATTGAAAACTTCTATTATAACTACATTGTTCGTCATATTCCGCTATTTTGAAATGGTTTCTTACACAAAAATTTATGATTATGGACAATGTTTCCTTTAAATATAATATACTAAGCATTTTCTTCAGGGCATTTATCATTAAAATAACCAAAAGGCACGAAGCGTTTTAAGTAAACAAGAAAATCCTTACATCTCTTAAAATTATCAAATTCATTCACCATATAAAATGCCCTCAGTGTAGAAGTATCGATCCCGGAGTAACTTTTGAAAGGATATGTGAAGGTTTCGCGTTAGCATTTTGATTCCTATTTAAGGAATGATAAATTTCTTAATGGGGAATCATCCGAACTTCAAACATGCATTTACGTTAGATGTATGAACTACCCAGTTATCATCTAGCAAATTACGGATAACTATTTTTCAGTACTCTGATCTACTACAGAGTGTTATAGTATGGATTTTAATGTTAGCTTAACAAACAAAAATATTAGAGAGATATTTATTTTATTTTAGTTTTAAATAACATTCATTAGCAGATTTCTTCACTATATTTTTAGAAATACATATTTAGTAAAGATAAAAACTGTCTAAGGAGAAAATATATATTTTTACCGGGAACAAATGATAATGATTATAATTTAAATTGTAGACTATAGATTAAATTTGTTTTACTGTTTCGTTAAGTTAAAATTATGTTATCAAAATAACGATTATCACCAGATTGTGAAAAGCATTTGGATGCTTAAGTTTGTCCTAATCAGAAGATAAAACAGTAATAGACATTTAAAATCCCAAATTCCCCTCTTCATAAAAATATATATATGTATATATATATATATTCATATATATATATATTAGTAATTATTATTATTATCATTATTTTTTTTCCGGGACAAAAATTAATTTAATGATAGTTTTTTGCAACATATGCGCTAATTCACGGCTTTCATAAAAAGTTTTTAAAACTAAATAATTTAACTGAATTACAAAAGTAGAGTTTCAAAGGAAGAGCTGGCTGTACTACATTAAAAGGGACTGGTTTTCAGATATTTTAGCTAAAACACATATATATTTTAAAAATACATATTTGATTTTTTTTTATTTAGTAATTTGTTTTACCAAAACTGCTGGAAAGTTTTCTCAATAGAATGAATTGTTTAAAATAATGATATTTACCGGACAACACACTAATGTCAGTGCAGTAGCTCTATATAGCCCTAATAAATTTCGTAAATAGCAAAGAATGACCTTTTAATATTTTTTTTCTCATTTGAGAATATAACATGTACGACGATCAGACGATTAATTTTATTTATATTTTTTCGTTAATTTCTTAAATTATATTCCGATACAACTAAGATCCATCTGACATAATTTTAAATTATGCTATTTATGAAATTAAAGAACGATTCTTATCGTAGAAATAAAATATCGTAGGAGTCGGAATGTTTTCACTGTTAAAAATTCCACCGATTTTGTTAAGAAACTTCATAACTTCGTTCCGAACAATTCGGTTATGGCCTCTTTTGATGTTAATTCTTTGTTTACTAATGTTCCTGTTGATGGCGCTTTGACTTGCCTCAGGAAAAGGCTTTCTGAATTCCATTTTACTTCTGTGGAAATAGAGGAATTAGTTTTTCTTACTCGTGTGTGCTTGCAACAGAGCACTTTTGTATTTAATGGTAAATTCTATGCTATGGTAGATGGCCTGGCCATGGAAAGTCCTCTTAGTCCTATTTTAAGTGATTTCTATATGCATTATTTTGAGGAAAAACTATTCCAAAAATTGCAATTTCAATTTTATGTTCGTTATGTGGATGATTGTTTTGTCCTAACGGACAGTAACTTGTTAGGTATTGATGATGCTCTTTCGGTTATGAACTCCATTGATCCTAATATCCAGTTTTCTTGTGAGAAAGAACTTAATAGTAGCCTCGCGTTTCTTGATGTTTTGATTTCTAGGGGTGAGTCTGGTTTCACTACTTCTGTCTATCGTAAACCTTTTGCTGTTTCTTTACCTCCTCACAGACTATCCTCTCATCCTCCCAACCAAAAATATTCGGCTTTTAATGCTCTGGTCCATCGTGCTATTAATATTTGCTCTTCTCCTGAGCTTCTCAAGATTGAACTCAACTATCTGAAAGCTGTAGCTGTTGATAGAGGATTTTCTCACTCTTCAATTGATTCTATTCATAACAAACTTTCTAAAAAAACTTCTGGTCCCAATCATGTGGATTCTAGAAAGAATTTGGTTGTGTTACCATTCTTTCATTCTGTCAGTTTTCGTACTGCTAAAATCCTAAAAAGGTTTCAATTTCAAGTTGTTTTTGCTCCTAGCAACAAACTTTCCTTCTCTTCTCTTAAAGATCCTGTTGATCAACTTAATACTTGGGGTATTTACCAAATTAGTTGCCGTTGCGGCCTTTCTTACATTGGACAGACAAAACGTGCTCTGAAAATTCGGTTAAATGAGCATAAAGGTTATGTACGAAAGCAAGAGCTAAATAAATCTAGCATTGCTCAACATTGTTGGAATTCCAACCACTCTTTTGTGTTCAATTCTGGGAAAATTATTCAAAAATGTTCTTCCCTATTAGAGCTTGACTTTTGGGAAGCTTATCATATTAACAGGAATAGTTCTAATTTGGTTAATGATTCTTTCTCAACTCCTTATTTTTCACAGGTCTGGCATAAGTTCCTTTAATTTGTTGTTCTTTCTTGGTTTTCTTGTTGTTTTCCTTTTTTGTGTCATTTTTTTATTCTTTTTTTTTTCTCTCGCATCCCCCTCCCCCTATTTTACATGTGTACTTTGTTTTGCTTTTTGTTTTGGCATTTTCTGTATTTATTTTATTTCCATTTTATTCTTTGTATTTTATTTTATTATTTTGCAATTTTATTGTATTTTCACATTTTTATGCATGCTGTTGTCTTTTTTGTTTTGTTTTTATTGATACTCCTTTTTACTTCCTGTACTTCCAACTGCATTCGTTTGTTGCTCTCTTATTGGTGCCTTTCCTACTACTTCTACTTCCGCTTCACACTGCCCTTATTCTCATTGGTTTACAGTTAATTCTTAGGCTATATAAGCTTTGTTTTTGTTGTTTTATCTGCTTCATTTGGATGTTTTGCATCTAGAAGCTCCCTGGCGCATTGAAAAAGGGATTCCAAGCAATCCCGGAACATATGTCTGCGTTTTAATGCTCATTTGTGCTTTAATTTTATTTCTATTACTTTGCCCAAAGTTTAAATTATTATGATTCTTATCGTGTTTTACAAGTGCTAATAATTTTCGTTTTAATATTTGTATTAGCTTCACCAGCATAAATGTAATAAAATCTTTCACATCCTTCACGCTTTTTTGCAATGACAACATTGGTTAAACCTTTATAGACTACAATGGTCGCACACACAAACAAAAAACATAAATCCTTTTTACCAGTTTTCAAATCTATTAAAACTGTTTCTTATGAAAACACAGTGCACATGAGTTAATTCAAAGGAATTAAAGCGGAAACTCACAATAAAAACTGAATGCATGTATTTAGGAGTTTTATGGAACTATGTGAGAAAAGTAAAATAGTACATTATGTAATAGATATAAGAGAGCATTAAGAAATGTAATATTTTATTTACTGTAATAAAGGCAAACGTATAAAAAAGAATCATTTAACTAACAACCACAAATGCAGTGAGTGACAACCTAGCGTAAATTTCACAACTGTCTAACTAAAACATTTTCCTTTCGGTTGCCATTCGGCTTTTACAAAGAGTTCATTATAAACTACATTTTATACAAAGGGTAGTGGGTATTGCAACGTATAAGATGGTGTTATCATGCTTTGTTCTATTTTTGATAAATATTCTTCACAAGAACTATAAAAATAAAGAAAAAAAACAGTAGGAAGAAAAAAATTATTTGGCACTGCAAACGTAAAAGTGCATCTCTGAACACAAAGTTGAAGTCGTCAAAAATAAAAATTAATTGAATTTTACAAGTATATATATAGACTCAATTGTGAAAAATCAAATAAATTCCCGAATCCTTCTCGGTATTTTTTAGCAAAGTAACTAAGAAATATATTTATATATGAGACGGTAGAGTGATTCATTTGGGAAGGAGGCATGCCAAAAAAGAACTAGGAGATTTTGTTAAATGAAAATAAATCTTTTTTTGTTGTTGCTGTTGCAGAATATACAGGGTATGAAAGTTCAAGTGAAAAATCGTACCTGTAACGAAACTATGTTGTATCTCACAATAGTATTTGTCACAAAGGATAGAGCGTCTTACTATTGTTGTACAAGCATTCAAGCCTTTCTAGACGAAATGCTTTCAGCAAAAAACATGGCGATTTGTATTTCCTGACAAGCATTTGAGATTTGTAAGAGAGCTGCTTTTTCTTTATTCCCTCTTCTTTTTTTATGTTCTCAATTTTTTATAGTGTAAGTTTTATGCCTTTATATATGTGTTACCGGCAAGTATAAAACGCCGGCATTCTATAGCACGCCTAGGCATTGTATATAATGCCGGACGATTTTAGGCAAGATATGAAATATGAGAAGTAATCCCTACTTTCCCTAGGCATTGTATATACTAATACCTAGGCATTCTACAGAATGACAAATGTTATTTAGGCAGAGTATCAAAAAAACATCCTGATGAGGTTATTATGTAAATGAAGTGCATTTCTCAGAAATAAAAAGGTTATTCCGAAAAAAATAATGAGTGCCATTACAAGAAAATTATTTTCGTTTTCCCCAATCATCACATCGTAGCGATTCAGCAACCAATAGTCCTTGGGTTAATTCTTAGGACTCATTTTGGCTTTTTGCGTCATTTATTAATTTCTGTAGTTTCGGTAGAGAAAACACTATTTTTTGCAGCGATCTCATTTTACACTTATAAAAGGAGTTCTTAACGAATCGGAGATGTATTTTATACTTTGCCCGACTTCTTTCTTTTGCATTCTGTAGAATGCCTAGGAAATGTGTGAAATATATAAATCGTGTTATATATTGCCGGCTAGTTTTAGGCATTATATACAATGCCTAGGCATTCTATATAATGCCGGATTTCAAACTTTGCCGGCAACGCATCTCTTTGCCTGTGATGCATATGCATCTAGTTCATAATGTCGCTACTAAAATTTTTAAACTGAAATATGCTATGGATCCATTCCCGACCCGTCTGTTATGGGATATTTTACAGTATTTTAAATCGACTATGCTATCATAATTTACGGATTTCCGCAAATCCAGTTAACAAAAATAACTACGCTTGTTAGAAAATAATATGCTCTTGTTTTACATTCAGATTTGTAATATCTACATCATATGCGAATAAATATTCATTTACTTCTTTCAATTGACCGTAAGTTTCGTGCTGAAATAAATGTTTTAAGAATTCAGTTTTCCCTAAATTTGTTGAACTATGAAATTATGTTTAAAATATGCAAATTTGATCTTTTGATCTTTTATTCGTTTATCTGCAAAAAATACAAATAAAAAATAGAAGCAACCAACTGTTTTTGACATTGTAAACATTTGCTAAACGAAATGAAGTTCCACTTTAAAAAGACTTCTGATAGACTTAAAATAAAAACACACACATATATATATATATTATATTTTTTATATTTTTATACTTTTATTTTTTATGGTCTTTTTAAATAAAAACGATAATACTTCCTTACCTTCAATTATAAAGAGAACTTCAAAATCTTTTTAACAAGGTTTTTCTTTACCCATTATATGAGAAAATAGATTTAATTACGACAATCTTCAAATTGTTTCAATAAGTTATTTAAACTTTGCTGTTTCTGTTTATACTGCAATTCAATTATCTCTTAAAAGAGCAGACGAAAAAGTAATTTAAGTATTTGGGGTACCTTGGAAAATAATGAACTGTTTTAAATTCAGTGACAGTTTAAGTGCTCAGTATCTTAAAAATATTTATTGTGACTCTTCTTGTTAGCATTTATTTTTAACTATTTAATGAAACTTTATTTATGTGGGCGGCACAATTGCACAGAGAAATATTCTGTATATGTCAAATTACCTCGTTTTCTAACGTGTATAAATATGATCTTGAAAAATGAGATATCTTGAGCGAGCTATGAAAGTATTAAGCCCCTTTTTTGAATCACTTAATTGGTTGTCTCAATTGCGCATTGAAAAGGAGAAAACAGATACTATGAAGAAATAGGATTGGTAATAAATAACGGTGTCACAACAACCAATTAATCTCCTTATAGATGCTCCCTCAAAGCAGATAATGTAACGCCGAATTCATGTTCTGAAATCTTCAGTTTGCGAGGGAAATGAGGATTCTCTGATTTACGAGATTTTTTTAAGCATTGAAAAATTTGTCAACTGCATGCATATATGATGAAGGTAAATTACATGACAAACAGTAAAACACTGATTGGCGTTGACTCAACACTGCTTTATGCTAAGAAACGGCAATATTTAATGTAATTTTAAAAAAAAAACCAACCAATGATTTTAGAAATGAAACTAAGTAGGGGATTGTGGGACAAAGGGAAATAGTCAAGATAAATTACATTTTTTTAAATGAACAATTATAAATTTGTTTTAAAAATAGCAGTACGTAAAGAGAGAACTATGAATTTTATAATGGAACTTGCATTAAAAATACTATTCTGCACTTCAGGGGATTTGCACGCTAAAATAAAATTGAAAACAAAAATGAAATATTTTCCTAATGAACTAGTTTTCTATGTGATAATTAACCATTTGCATTCTCATGTCGTCTTATGTTAGTCCAAACAACATGTAATGATTCATATTTACAAATACAGAGGGTTGAAAATACCATTTGTTAAACATGAATAACTGAATGAATCAATGATTTATAAAATAAGATAATTAATAATTGATTTAATCATTGTAAAAAAGTGATTAATTAAACAAACGAATTAATGATTGAAGTTATAAATAAATGAACAACAAATTTAGTTTTAATATGACTGATGTAGGATCAAAGCAAAATAATTATAATATTTCTCTTTTCAGAATATGTACTACACTAAAAATTCTACTACTCATTTGAAATCAAAACACCCTAAAATAAAATAAATTCACATAACACAGGACATTATTAGGTCTTAATTAATACTTAAAATATTAATAACAGGAAATGTATCATTATATAATAGTATATAAAAAAAAAACTTAACGGCAAAATAGTGCAACATAACATCAATTTTTGAAAATAGCTTGTACAGCGGAACCTCGCTATTTGGACACAATTCGTTCAGAACACAGTTCGAATGGCGAATTATTTTTTCTCATAATATATCATGTTAATTAGATTAATCCGTTCCAGGCCCACAGATGGCTGCTTATTTAAACCTATGAAAAACAAATTACAGTATTGTATATGAAATTATAGATAAATACAAATTTGACTGCACTTAACTGGTTCAGAGGTAAGTTGATGGCATAAGTGGAATGTTGAGAGGAGGAAGAGAAATGTTGATGTTACTGTTTGGAAGAGCAGTAATTTTCCATAAAAAGATCAGGTAATATCCCCTTTAGGTGTTTTCTTCCTTTCTGCTGTTATTTCTTTTCTTTTTTTTTTTTTTTGCACTAAAAGAATCTTGGATTTCTTTCTCTAAAAACCTGTCTGCCTTTGGCGATTTTCCAGAATTTTTCTAAAATGGTCAATAACATTATCTTTGAACAAGTTGATGCTCCTGTTGACCACAGCAGGGTTAGGAGGCCATGTTTCTACCACTCTGTGTTTTTTCCCAGTGGTAACACAGCTCTAATTTCTCCTAAGGGAATGCTCACCTTACTACTTTCCTCCTCTGAAGAAGAAAGTCCTCTCACCACTTTCTTTTGGTGCTTTAGAAAGTTTAAATTGTCAGTAAAACCTCAAAAAGTATTAAAATTTAAAAAAAATACAAAACACCAAATTATTTCCAGACGAGTTCAAAAGAGCATAGTGTCTCGATTTTTTTTTTCTTGAAGAAAGCCAATCTGGCAAATCCTTGCCCTTGGCGCCATCCGAATCGCGTGGCAAGCGTACGAATGACGAATTGAATTTTACTTCAACAAGTTGGACGAATAAAGAGACTGACGAATGGCGGGGTCCACTGTATTAATATATAGCTTGAACTTTAGAGTTAACTAATTTTTTAATGGAATCAACTACATATTATGCAGCATTGTAAAAAGGTTATCAAAGGGTGTCACTGCAAACAGAGTAAATATTTGAGCACTTCACTTTTCCCCTCTCTATTTCACCCTCACTATTTCATTTTGCCCTACAATCTCTTACATGTGTACACTACAGTTGTGTATTCTTGTGCAAAGTATTACAAGTTTCACAGCTCAAAAAATAAAACAAAGGATAACAAAGAAAAAATTTAAGTTATTATTTGAATAACTGCATTCACACGAAAAATCTCTATATCAGCAGGGAGCAGGAATTCCCCATTTGCTAATGGCATATTTTGTGATCAATGCTGTCTAGAAACTATTATGTGATATATTTTTCCACTCCTCTCTCAAGGCGTTTTTTTTTTGGCCTCTTGAAAAGGAGGCAGGGTGTTAAGATATACTGCGGTGAATCAACTGTACTTTAATTTACGGTAGCAACACCTCACCACATCGAAGCTACTATGACGTCAATAGAGAAAAGTTTTTTAGCAAAGAAGCAGTCACGTGCGTTATAGGCGACCTCTGTGGTGCAGAGTGTTTTTCGACTTACAATACTAATGTGTTTTTCACTCCTCATGTAACTTAGTAGATGGTACTTCAGCAATAAATATCAGTTGAGTTTTACCTTTAGTGCTCTGAACTTTGTGGAGTCAAATAATCACTGCAATTTAGCATAATATGTAAAATGGCAAGACAATATACTTTTTATCTATTTCCATTCCTCTCTCAAGGCACTTTTGTTGTCGTCATGAAGGGAAGGGAGTGTGTTGAAGAAGGTGAAAGCTCTGAGAAATTCGACTACCAAATTGTGCTTAAAAATCAGTATGAATTTAACAATATGAAATCATTGTGTCAAGCAAAGCTGTGTTTAAATTGAAATAAATAAGTAAACAAATAAAAATAAATTTAAAATTTAACAAAATGCAACTCTCAACTTTATTTGCTCCACCATTAAAATTAAATCCATCAATTCCGGAAATAGCTAGGCTTCTCAAAAAGCATATGGTTGCGGCATCGGCTCGTCTTTTACGAATGAATGAAGCAGAATTTCACGAGTAGAAGCATAGATCAAAAGTCCTGCCAAAACTAAGAACAATGGTTCATTCTAAGCATTTATCACAATTCTCTTTTTTCTTCTTTGTCCCTTATGCTTCGCCGAAGAATTGTATTTTATCTACCTTATTTTTTTTATTTACTTCCTGGTAATTTTGTTTTTCGTAATTTACAAATTCATTTAAGACATTTTTATTTTAAATATTAAACGGCTTATTGTACGTTGTTTTAGTGTTAAAGAACATCATATATTTGTCTTTCAAAACATCAGTAAAATCTACAAAAACTTAGTGTATGTATTATTTGTTGATCTTCTCTTTAATTCATCATTAATACTTTACTTCTCGGCAAATACCAGATTTATACAGAAATGAACAAGCCCCTTACGTCCATTAAAAAAAATATAGAGTGTTTAACTGTTTCGGAACAATATGGGCGAAATTGTTAATACGAAAAAAAATAGCGGTAAATATGCACTGTAAAAAATTCTAGTTCAACTTCTCGCCAAAAAAATGAAAAAAGAATGGTAATATTCAGCTGCAACCAACATTTGGTACTAACCATTATAATGGGTCCTAAAGTGTAAAAAAAATGCACGTAATCAAAGCACAAACGAGCATTAAAGTACAGACATATGTTTCGGGATCTAAATAGTTTTAATTTTATCCACTTTTCTCTTCTGAGTTTTCTGCTCTATTTAGTTTTAATTCGTTTTTTAACCATGGTTTGTGCAATAAGTCTGAATTTTGCTGGTGGAAGCCAATCTTAAATGTTTTTGGATTGTTCAAAATGCTTATTCTTCGTATTACCCTCCGGAGGTTTTTATTGCGATTATGTTAGTAGGCTAATGGCCACTTTCTGAATTTTTTTGTAAAAAAAATGCTGTTCCTGAATAAAACAATGCTTATAAGTGTGCAGCAGCCAGAAAACTGTATAGAGTAAAATACGTTTTATATTATCTTATTATTAAGCACTTGCGTCGTGAAAAAAATTTGTAAAAGTACAAAAAGAAAACTGAGGGATTCTGTAAATTTACGAGGAATGTGTTTAAAATCAAATACTCAAATTTCTTGATAATGATTTCTCAATAAACTGTTTTTCTTCCGCAATTGGTACAACTACAGAGAAAGACAAGTTACGTAAAGCTAAGCACTTGATCTGTTACTACCTGTTTAAATCTACCACCAGTTGCTACAAAATTTTTATCATTTTTAAATGTATATCTGGTTAATTCCATCTGTTTTTTAGTGGCATTTGTCACAAACTTTTCTTATATCTACTTGAAAACTAGTGTAACAATCATAGTCTAAGAAACAAATATTTTGAATTATCATGTAAAAACATGTCCTGACAGCCATAGCAAAAATTGGACATGCATATCACTGTACGCTTTTACACAATGAGTCAAAACTTTATCGCTTAGACATAATTTATTCTACTATATTCAAAACAGGCATAACGACGCTAAACACACCAAACTTTATTAAGTTATTTAAAAATTTAGTAGCTGAAATGAAGTTAAAAAAAGTTCGCATGTTGTTGTTGTCATGTCCGCGCACGTGGCGAGGAAGAATGGGTACGCTGCTTCTGAGTCTAACGGTGCCCTTGTAGGCAGGAGTCGGATTTCCGCCCCTTTGAAAGGTCTCTTAGTTTTTTAAGCTAACTCCCAGATCAGAGACCGTCACCTGGGATTGGCACCCCCAGAGGTATCGTTTCACTTAGAGGACATATGAGCCACGACCTATTTAATGTACGCCAGATCCCTTTAGCGTACACAGACCGCAGAAACCAGCATCGAGAGGTTGTCACACTCCCAAACACTGACTTCAGTCAATGTTGCTTTCGTTTCAGTGTTCTGCGGGAACCGAGCTTCTACCGACTGGTCCACTGCTGTCATGTTTGTTTTGTCATGTCTTTCACATATGAAACCTACAAAAACATGTGTGGAGAAAAGTTGTTCTTCTTTTGTTCCTCCAAAAATTCGGGTTAAACACATACCACAGATTTGTATTCCTAAATCAAACATTCAAAGTTATAAAAGCAGCTTTCATTGTTTTTAATATATTTTCATTTGTTTAATAAAGGAATAAATATTGATTGGTAACGAAAAAATCTTTCTCGAAATAATATGTACCTAAAATAACGAATCATTTTTTAAAAAATAGTGGTGTTAGTACTGTTTACGGCGTAGTATATACACGAATTGACAAAATGACATAAACGCGAAAAAATGTTCTGAAATTCCAGAGTAAATTTGAGTAGTCAACTACTTGACAGCATAGATGGAATCACATTTTTAATACGTTATTTCGAATTTAAAAGCACGATTTCCTTTTTATCATAGAAAAATTGCTGTTTTATTTAAATTTATGGTTACTTTATTTTGCGTTTTTAATATCCCATTAAAGTCAAAAATTATGCCTGTTGAGGTCTTGCTGGTATAGGGCTGCATTTCTGTCATGTCTATATATGCTCATATTTCTTCTACAGAAACTCTTGTAAAATATATCGTCTTTCAGTTTTTAAATAGTTCTCGTGTAGTCCTTCGTTTCTGTTTAAACAAATTAGCGTCATTAAAACTTACAATGATAACAGCGATAGTTTTAATCGATTATAAAGTTACGGTAAAAGAAACCCTTTCGCAAAGAAAGCGTTTTCCTCGACATAACATTTAAAATGAAGGAATTGTTATCAATTAACAATGTTAAAAGGGGGTGGGTAGATGTGTGCAAATATTTGGATATCGTATACATGCGTATTGCACAAACGTCAACTAAATACAAAACATACTTTCATTATAATAATTTGTTCAAATTCCTTTTATTCCTACTTAGAAGTTTCGAAAAATGAAGAAATGTTTTGAATCTTTAAACATACTCTTTCTCACCCTAAAATTGCACGTTCTTAATCATTCAACTTAAGTGTTGAAGCTTCATTTTAAATGCAGAAGAATACATTGCAATATGACGAAGAGTGAAGTGCTATTTTCATGTAAATATTTTATCAAATTCATTCACGAATAGAAACATTTAGCACGTTCAAAAATGCGGTTTGAATCGCGCCGCGCCAAGCCAAGAAACAGAAAAAAAAGTGCTGCCGGATGAAGCAAAGCATGAATACCTGCGCCACCACAAAGCGATAAACAAAATTTCTAGCGCAGTCTGGCGGCTGGCACGTGTTAAATGTTTTTGAGCTATAAATATCACCATTAACATGGTTTCGTGATTACGACCCAGGATGCAGGATTTAATCGTAATCAACTCCTTACTACTGAATTTAAAAGTATTTTGATTTTTTAGCCTACTTTCGCGTAAAAGCAAAAAAATATATATATATTAAAGCATGAAAGAAGGCTTAATGTACCGAAAAATATCGTTAAATATGAAGAGAAGTCAAAAATAAGTGAAGTAATTAAATAAAGATTGAAAAATAAAAAATTTTAAAGTAGGGTTTTGAGATGGGGAAAAAGTGTGTCTGTCTGTCGGTCTGTCGGTCTGTCCCCCCCTAACAACTTTTGAACGAATAGTCCGATTCGAAAAATTCTTTTTGCATTCGAAAGATCTCGGCAAAGACATCTCATTTCCATATTTTATTTTTCGATTTGAACAATATTTCGTTGAATTTTGAACAGTTCAAAAATTTTTAACATTAGCGCCTATGGGCAAAAGTGAAGAAAATTATGTAAACTCTGGGTATAAGAGTCGAGTTCTTATGAACAAGATTACTAAAAAGTTCTCGAAGGAAAATATTTTTTGAGTTGAACAATTTTTGTTCATTTTTGAACAGTTCAAAAAAATTAACGGTATTTTTTCCTTTATCCCGGCGCAGGCGATAAAGTCGACAATAATGATTCAACGAACACCAAACGGAATACCTCCGCCGGTAACCTTTTGCGTGTTTTGTTGCCTTGGCGAGATTTGCGCCGGGATAAAGGAATTCATTTTGAAACAGTTCAAAAAAAAAAACAAGAAGTTCCGTCTAGAACTATACGAGCCTACTTTCCCGTATACACCGAATTCAAATTTATAATCTAGCTATCTCTCTCTCTCTGTCTTTCTCGTTTAGCTTTAGTTCTTAATTGCTTCAAATATACCTTTTTCAACGTTTAATACATATTCATTCAATCATTATTTATTAAGTCATTCATGTATTTATTAACTCATTTATTCATTCATTCTTTTGCTTATTCATTTAATCATTCAATAATTAAAAAATATTCTTGAAAATCCCGATCAAAAAATTTCATAGGAAAATAGGCTCGTTAGTTCTTTATGAACTTTCTATTTGTACATGTTCTACGTCATAAGAGCTTTCCGATAAAGTTTGTTCCAAGCAAATCGGTCCGTTAGATCAGAAATTATATAGGATTGAAATTTCCCCGTAGGCGGTATGTTAATTTTTTTTGAACTGTTCAAAAATGAACAAAAATTGTTCAAATCAATATTTCACGCCAAGAACTTCTTCCAGTGAGCTTGTTCATGGGAACTTATATCTTCTACTCAGAGTTTACATAATTTGCTTCATTTTCACCCATAGACGCTAATGTTAAAATTTTTTGAACTGTTCAAAATTGAACAAAAAATTGTTCAAATCAAAAAATAAAATATGGAAATTAGATGTCCTCACCGAATTCTTTTGAATGCAAAAAAGAATTTTTCGAATCGGACAATTCGTTCAAAAGTTATTAGGGGGGGCGACAGACCGACAGACCGACCGACACACTTTTTCCCCATCTCAAAACCCTACTTTCAATTTTTTTATTTTTCAATCTTTATTTAATTACTTAACTTATTTTTGACTTTTCTTGATTTCTAACGACATTTTCACGATACATTAAGCCTTCTTTCATGCTTTATTATTTTTTTTTTACTTTTACGGGAAAGTAGGCTAAAAAAGAGATTAACAATAGCGTCTACGGGGAAATTCAATCATTTATAAATAATGATCTAACAGACCGATTTGCTTGGAACAAAATTTATCGGAAAGATGTTTGGCCGTAGAACATGTACAGATACGAAGTTCAACCAGAACGGAATGAACCTATTTTCTTATGAAATTTTTTGATCGGGATTTTTAACGATATTTTCGAATGAATGAATGATTAAATGAATGAGTGACGGAATAACCGAATAAATTAGTGAATAATTCAGTGAATAAATAATAAAATAGATAAATGAATGTATGAAGTGAAAAATATATAAATGAGTGAATAAATACATAAATGAGAAAAATGAATGAATAAATAAACGAATGACTGAATAAATGAAAGAATGAGTGAGTGAATGAATATGTATTAACCGTTGAAAAAGGCATATTTGAAGTAATTAAGAACTAAAGTTAAATGAGGAAGAGAGAGAGGGGGAGAGTTAGCTAGATTTTAAATTTCAAGTTGGTGAATACGGGAAAGTAGGCTCGTATAGTTCTAGACGGAACTTCTTGTTAATACTTCAAAAATTAATTAAACTCTTTAAAAAACATAAATCTTAACATTTTATTGAAGTATTGCACATTATTGAAAATAAATTCCACTTTTTACCAGACTTTATTTTTTTTAAATTGCATCAGAAAAATCAATTAATTAAAAAATATCGGTACATGAAATAACCAAAAAAAAAAGTATCGAAAAAAATCAAAATTTCGTTAGAAGCATCAGCATAAAAATTCGCAGACACGTAAACATATTCATTATCACCAACATACTATCTTAATCTCAGGTGTCTTACACCAGTCAAGGATAACTTTAAAAGACTGCTCGTGCTGTCAAATGATGAAGAAAAGTTAGATGTGATTACTTCGTCAAATTCGACATCATACTGCATCAAATCACTGATTTGTGAATGAAAAGATGAAAAGCCACCCATTGACAATCAGTTTTCCCGAAGGTCGGCATAAAAACGCATAGCTATTAGAGATGTTTACTCAAAACAAAAGATGAAACTTAAAACAAAAAACCCTCGCCACTTTGTTTTGCCGAAGATTCTCAAATCCTTAGCACTTTTAACTCTTACTTTTTCTTTAGACATTACTCAGGACCAGGGCCTTATTTACCATTAATCCCCCTAATTTGGGTTATTATTATTATTATATTTTTTTTTTTTGTAATTTAAAATTTTTTAGAAAATATTTAAAAATAGCACCTTTCAAAAGCAAACTGTTAGCGTTCTGTTCTGTAACTTAATTGGTATTATTAAATTATTTTAAAACCACAAGGAATTTTCACTTTTGGGGGGCCTCCAAATTTTGGTCTGACAATTTGAAATTTGAAAAACAAAATCGATTTTGCACATTGGGGGACCCCAAATTTTATTCAAACAATTTGTAATTTAAAAATACAATCATTTCGCTCGTTGGGGGCTCGCAAATGTTATTCTGACTCTTTGACATTTGAAAAACAAATTAGTTTTTGCTCTTAGGGGGCCCCCAAATTTTGGTGTGACTGGGGAGTTTTACAAACACATACTGAATGTTATGTTTAAAAAAATTTTATTGCGTGATTGCCCCCAAACATGAGTTGTGCCTATAGTGGTTCAAAATGTAAATCGGGGCCTGATCAGGACAGCACCACAAACCCAAGACTGTCCGGGATCATCCCGGACGTATGGTATGTTTACATATGAAATCATGAAAATTTCTTAATTCAAGAACTTTTCAACGATGTCCTTTAATGGACCTAGTACCCTTATGAAAAGCATAATTTCAACAAAAGTAGTTTTGACAATGAAAAAGAATGATGTTTACTTTCCCTTTACCACTACACCAATGGATGAAGTGCGAATTTTACACTAAAATTCGGAACCCCATGAAGTGTAGTGACTAAAATGTAAACCGGCTGGACGACATGAGTTAGTCCATATCCTATGGTGATTATCACTCCAATTAGTAATATACATCAGTGGTAATACGTACGTAACTGATAACTTTGTTACATCAGTGGTAATACGTACGAGAACTGATTACTTTGCTAACTAAGGGTATACATTACAATGCAGTCGTGTCATGCATTACCTAATTTGAAGTTAAAATTATCATTATATAATTTACAATCATACCTGAACAATCATATCCAACATACAATTATATATGCTACAAACATACAATTATATGTGCTACAAAAAAATGTGACATTATTTGTTTGAAATGTAAGGTAAAAATTGCTTTAGTTTTATTTTCATAATTTCATGATTATAACCAGTTAAATACGTAGCTTTATTTTTTCACATCTAGCAACAATAGGATATTTTTTTAGCCATCACTTACATGATGAAACTAAAACAAAAATTTCGAAAATTTTTTTTTATTGTTTCTACGACTGTAATAAGACTTTATGACGGCGTGCATGCTTTTAAAAGTTACTTGTGCTTGTGGATATGCATGACAGTTTGTGAATAGATTGTTTATTCTGAGATTATGTAAATGTATGTATATGTGTTTGTGTGTTACAACACTTTCAGAGTGATAAAATTTTACTGACGTCTTGCAGCAATACTACAAAACAAATGTTGTTTATTTCTCTTACAACAAACCATAAATTAAAAAAAACTACATCTCCGAAAAGTCGCTTTAAAACTACTTTCAATCATGATTTAACTATAACTTTTACAACTTATATCTCCACTTCAAATACATAATAGTTTAACCCTGATTTATGATTCCCTTCCCAAAGAGATATTGTTTGACCTTCTTGAGGTGAACTATAGGAAAAGAAAAAATATGTCAGAGAGCAATGGGAATTGTAGCTTTGTACTGAGATCAAAACAGTAACACAGAATAAATAATACTGCTCTACAATAATATATGTACATGTAATTTGTCTTGTTAAAGTTTTCACAGTTAAATGTGTGCTTCTTTAGTAATATTTTTTAAAGATATTATTTTCTCCTACAGCATAAGGAAGAAATAATATACGGGTCAAACAAAGATTTATTGCAGAAAACTTGGGACTTTTCCGATAATTTTACTGATATTGCCAACTCAGAAAACTAATTTTCGGAAACATTTTATGATGTATAATTATAAATAACACACTCTCTTAGCAGTTATTCATTCCTAAACTATTTGATAAATTTACAAATATATCAAAACGAACAACTAGACACAAAAATCTATTTAAAAATATATTTTGATCACAATAGTTGTTCATTTAAGATTTAATTTTAGCACTGGCTTCGTACGGCCAAGTTTGCAGGATAAAACTAGAGTGCCTCTAGTAATAAGAGTGACGACAACGGATTTTAAAAGCTTTAACTTTTTACCAGTGCGCCTGCGCATCGACGCTTTTACCGCGCCTCTTGGGGATGCGCAGGCGCTCTGGTAAAAAGATGGTGGCAGAGAGCATGCGCAGTAGCCGTTGTCATCACTCTTACTACTAGAGGCACGCTAGATAAAACCTGTCCCAAGTCGGTGGATTTTTAAGATGCAGAAAATCGTCAGCTCCCATGTTGTATGATTATGTGGCAGATTAAAGATTGCATGAGTATCTGCTTGGCTTCGACTCTCAGCTCAATTAAATTCCTAATTCAGTTTCGCATCATTACAGCTCAAGTGCCGCTATCTAGGGGGAAACTGAGCGTCGAAATTTTTAAGTAGTAATGACATCCGCCGATAGTGGTGCCACTTGAAAGATTGGTTGCCAGTTCCCAGAAAATTCACTAGGTCTACAAATGGTATGCAGCTCTTTAAAAGATACAGCGATATTTACTGTTTGAGCTCAACACGTGCCCATGGGTTCCCGTACCTTTTAAAGCAGTTTTTTTTTAATTAATATTTTATATCTGTCCTTCCACACGTTGATTTTCGATGTGTATTAGATTCCAACTCAAAGGTTTTTATCTATCGTTATTTGAGTGTTTGTGTAGTAGAAGGGAAGGGGATGTAAGTGCATTTTTTAGCTAAATTGTTTAAATTATGTTTAAACTGTAATGGCTTATTATAGTGCAATGTGCACTTTAGACTTCATACACAACATAAGTCTTGCCGCTTAAAGTAAGTAAAATATTCGGAATTGTTATTTATTTTAAGCGTTATTACTGGAGGCAAGAACAAATTCCTTTGAGCGCACAAAAAGGTGTGATAGCACATAACTTTTCTAAAGACGGTACACCGACAGCTTTTGAGCTTTGTACTCTGATTGAATAGATCCAATTTGGTTAATGATTCTTCTTCTATTTCATATTTTTCGCAAGTTCAGAATAAGTTCTTATAATCAATTTTCCTTTCTTATTCTTTTTATTTTTAGTTCTTTTGTATTTGTTTGTTGGAATTGTTTTGATTATTTGCGTTTTTATTTTTTGTTTTTTTCTGCTCTTTGGATTTTTACATTGCTTTATGGTCTTTTGTTTATTTCACTCTCCCTCCCCCTCCAGCATTTTTATGCCTACATTGTTTTGGCATTTTATTTTATGGTTTTCACTATTTTTCCTGTGTTTTAATTCTTTGTAATATTGCATGTTATGTCTTGGTTTTAATTATTTTCTCGTTTTTCTGATGCCTTAGGTCCTTCTTGCATGAGTTGGACTTTCTTTGATATTTGTTCAATTAGTAGGGCTCGTTTTTTAAGTGTCTTCTTATTGGTTCCTTTATGCTCCTTGGTCACAGGTTAATCCCCTGCTTTTGCTATTTAAGCCGTGTTTCTATTGGTATGTTTGCTTCATCTGGATGTTTTTCATGTAGAAGCTCACTTTTTCCATTGAAAAAGGAGCTCCTTGTAACCTCGAAACACGTGTCTGCAATTTTTGAAAATTGTGTGCTTAATTTTACGTCGATTTTTTTATTTTTACTACCTACTCATTAGTTAATGCAGTACGATGACTGAAACCAAAACTCTGAATCTCAGCTTAGCGACATGACCGGCCGTCTTTGGACTAAACACCGTTGCTCTCCCTATGTCTGCTATGCAAAAATACTGACTTTTGCTTCTTAATTGCTGTTTTTTTATTAACATTTTGTTGATACATCTATCCAAAGTCTTGATGATAGGGAGTCAGTTTGCTTTCTTATTTATTTATATATATATTTATTTTTTAATTTTGGTCATAAACAGGAATGCTATTATTAAACTACTTTATTGTACACAATGAGTTTTGAAGTATTACTTGTCATTTTTTCGAATTTTATTCTTTTATTTTTTTCTCTTCTTTTACCAGAAACCTTACAACTATTTTATCCATGTTTACAAACTAGATGTCAGTGGCGTATCTTGAAACTTCTAAAGGCCGGGGGGGGGGGGGTACCGTGTGCAACAGTGGCTTAGCGTGACTCTCCACGTTAATCGCAGCATAAAAGCGCCCCCACAGTCGTAAATTGCATTGACGCTCCCAGACTAATATAGCATACTTGAAATTTGACCGCGTGCCCCTTAACCCCCTGCTGAAAAGGGGGAGGGCGAACCCGGGGACTTTCTTCCCACGCCCCTGATGGTTATTATGGGTAAATCGATTAGCAAAATATTCCTTACTAACCCTTTAATTTATTATCTAGTAACAAATCGCACTGGATGTAACACATTACAAAAAAAAAAAAAAAACCGACTATTTGAGTATGCAAATCGAATGAAGTTAATACATTCGCCCATTAAATATACTTCAATTTTTAATTCTTTAAATTGTATTAAAATTTAAGCCACAATATTATCACGAAATTTTCAGTGTTCAGTTGTCTTAGTTTTATTCAGCATTAAACTGGAAAAAATAAATTTCTTTTGAAAAGCAAATTTTATGATAAAAATCAGCTTGAAATTAATCGATTGAAACTAAGATCTTTTTCTATTTTTTTTTTTTTTTTAAATTCTTGAACTGCCTATTATTATACTAATAGCATCATTCATTTTAAGTACACTAACGGCTTTTGAGGTCTAATTGGAGCTGTAAGTACTTTTTCTTTAACCTAACTTTCCTATAAAAGTAAACAAAGAAGGGGTAGGAGAGGCAATAAAAGAACATTAAATCTATTTTAAACATATCGCTAAACTAAAAAGAAGTAAATAATAACACAATAATAATTATTATTATTTTAATCAATTTAATAAATATATAGAATGACAAATTTCCAAGTAGGTTTACAAGATGTGGTAATGCGTGTCTCACGGACTGTTACTCGCTATTAACTTTTAATGGATTTCAGCCGTTAAAGTTTATTTTAACATAACGCGAAGAAACTAAAATAATGAATTTCTTATTGTTTTTATATTAAAAAATAATTTCCTTTCAAAAACTCATTTTAGACCGTAAAATAAGATAACTTTCTAATAGAGTAAGGTAACTAAATTTTTGTCTAAAAAGTGAGTTGTTCAATACTGTATAAAACATATTTCAGATCTAAAGCTTTAAATGAATATTTCATAAAAAGAAATGTCTTTTAAAAAAGTACTTACTTTTGTAAAAATTATGTACTCTGTGTGTTGTTGTGTTGTGTGCTTATATTGTTTTCATCTTTTTTTCTAAAAAACATGGAATTTTACTAAGTGGCTAAATGCCAAACATCATATCTCAATAGATTTCTTTTCAAATGATTGAATAAATTTTAAATTTCTTTTTGTAAGTACTTATTAAGTTGAGCTTACTAAGTTGAACTAAATCCAAGACTAAAAAGCTAGCGAATCATATTTTTTAGTGCTTAAATTGTTTATTCTTTTTTTTATTATCATTATTATTATTATTTCAAGTGTGCATGGCTTAATTAATGTATATATACTGAAATATATCTTTAAGTGTAGCTCGTGCCCTGGGAAATACCTTCGTTATTTCAAATTGACTTACATTAATTAAAAATGTTTAGTTATGAAGAAAACATTTGTTGCTTAAAACGCACTTTTTATAAATTTACATTTATTTTCACTAAAGAAAAGCAAAAATAAATGTACTGTCATTTTTATTTATTTATTTATTTATTTTTGCTTTGAACAAAATTCAAGACAAAAACGCTTTTAAAATGAATTTTATTCTGAAAAAAAAAAGAAAAAAGAAAGAAAAAATGTAGGTAGACAGATACTTTGAATGAAAATGAAATGCTTTGATCTTCAGTGCATCAAAAAAAAAATAAAAACCCTCTATGTTAAGATAAACATTAAGACAGAAAAATGCATAAATAATGCGAAGATTAAATTAAATTATATATGTGAAAAACAACCTGAAAGTTAAATGAGGTAAAATTCTTATGTAGAAAAGTAGAATAAAAAGATAATAACTTATTACATCATACCTAGATTTCTTTTCGTAATAGGTAAACGAAATAAATTAAAGCTCTATTTGAATTTTCGTTCCAAAGCCTAAATGCCCTGCAGAAACACAATTTAATATCTAAGGAAAATAAGTATCTCAAAGTGAATATTTTTATTAAAAAATACGAACGCACAGTGTTTAAGGAGCTGTACATATGTTAAACTAAGCCCTAAAATGGCGGCTGTTACACCACGTGATCTACAGCATCCAGTGAAAGTCGAATGCGGCACGAAGACAAAAAGGGGCCGTTCATAAATGACGGCACGTTTTTTTCCATATATTTGACCCCCTCCCCCCTTTGTCACAATACGTCACACTTCAACGGACCCCCTCCCCCCCTCTGTCGCGCGTCACGCTATGTTGCATAATGCAAGATGTCACACTTCTTGTTACCCCCTCCCCTCCCCTTGTCACACTTTGTCACAATTTCACGAACCCCCTTCCCCCCTCGAAGCGTGACATCATTTATGAATGATCCCTAAGGAAGGGGAGGGTGTCCCTACTTAAGAGATCATTCATAAATGATGTCACACTTCGAGAGAGGAGGGGGGGGGGTTCGTAAAATTGTGACAAAGTGTGACAAGGGGAGGGGAGGGGTAACAAGAAGTGTGACATCAGGCTTATACAACATAGAGGGATATGTGGCAAAGGCGGAGGGGGTCAAATATATCAGAAAAAAGCGGGACATCATTTATGAACGGTCCCTAAGGTACGATCTAGGGCTTCACAGAAACCTACTTTGGTTTTTGTAGAAATATCTAAATGTAAAACGTTATCTTTATTATGGTGGATCACACGAACTACAATAGCGACAAAACGCAGTCGCAGATATTTCGTGCTAGTCGGTAGCTGTACATATATTTCAACTATGGAATTCGAGGTTATATTTTCTCCCCCCTTTGATTTTTTTTAAAATTCCATTATAACAAATACTTTATCAGTGATTTCCTGCTTGCACTGTGACGTCCATTTACAACTGATACAACCGTTTCTGTGGTGATCATTACAGGAACATTCTGTCGCGATAAGTATATCTTGTTGATGTTTAATTAGTGTGAGTTCACATTTAAAAATTGTAGTTGAATATTTAAGGTCAATTTTAATTTATTTTTTACGAAATATGCTTGGCAATTTTGTCGTTTAAGTAATTTGTATATATACCTCGAATTTAGTAACTAAAACAATATCCATTTTAAGTTTCAAAAATAACCAACTTTGTTGCTTGAAGAATGAATATTTCAAGTTATATATTTGTTGTTGTTGTTTCTAATCTCACTCGGGTATCCACGCCCCCTTTTAGAGCAACCAGAAGGTCAGGCATTAAGGAGCGCCTTCCGTTCCATGGATGAGCAGCACAACGGTGGAAGTAGGGGAACCTGTTGTACCTTGGATACATTTTTTTTTTAAATTATTTATTCAAAAACTGATATAGTGAGATGCATTTTAGTAATTACATAATGTTTTGCGGCCATTTATGAACAGAAGTGCTATTTTAAAAGTAAGGTAGAAAAATAAATCATATGTCATTTAGCCTTTTGAAAAAAGAAAAGGAATTAGGACCAAGGTACAACACCCCTGTTGTACCATGGACCTGTATATGTTGTACTATGGACCTACTGCTATCATTTTTGAGAAAAACATTATTTATATTACAATTCTTTATTAAATCTTGTCTTAAAATTGTTAACATTTATTAATAAAACTAATTAAACAACATAACAATTTACTTAGCAATTAATAGACATATATGAATTAACATTCATAATTCTATGAGATATTTGATCACTTTAAAGTGTTATTGTTCAATAATTATCTTTGGAATTTTATTATTATTCATCTTTTTCTTTTTTATACCCCTTCCAGCACTGCCAATATTTAAAAAAATCTTTTACTTCATACAAACCACTTCTGGAGTGGCATTTTGATGGTGGTTTAATTTTTTTCTCTTACATCTTCATAAGGATATAACATTTCGTCTGGTTTTTCCGGACACTTCCAGCTCTTTTTAGATTTCTCCATAGATCTTATGCAAACGTATTCTTCGTTTACGCTTATTATTTCTCCAGGGAAGTATTCACCTTCATATATGAAAATAACGAAATAACCCGAGCCACAAGAAGAAAATAAATGTTCGGGTTCTCCCATATCGTAAGATTTGTCTTCTTTGAAACATTCCTTTTTAAGAACATCACAAATTGCAGCCTCATCTTCAGAAACTGCTACTGCTTCTACAATTGCTTTTTAGGTCCAAGGTACAACACCCTACACAATTTTAAAATGACTGCTTACTTTGAGTAATTGGTTAGGAATTGAAAATGATTTAACGCTCAATTACACGGCCAAATAAGTTGTTAAACATAAACAAAAAAGAGTACTAAACTTTTTAACAAATGAAACAAGTTATTTACAAAAGGAAGAAACTAAAGAAAAAAATACTTTTAGGGTCACAAATTATTTTTGGTCTCCTACTGCCAGATCTCGTCCGACTCCAATTATAAAAATTAGTTATAAATGATAGCTAACATATAGCACATGAACCAGTGTTACCATATTGCAAAATGAATCCGTGAAATACTTTCTTTATTATTAGGACCACAGTACAACAATGTTCATAGTACAACAGGTTCCCCTACAACTTGGCTCATTATGTATTTGGATGGCTCCAGACGAGGGCCACCACAAATACGCTACATTCCTTTTTTGCCCTAAGAGTGGAGGGAAGGGAAATTATCCACCTTCCGGGTACCCTCGGAACTGCCTCGGGCTTAGGGTACACGGATTTTACATGAACGTGTCTCCAAGTGTACATGGTTGTACTTCAGTGGGTTGGGTATCAAGAGCCCAATCTTCGGGTTAGAAGTCCGAATTCCTAACCACTAGGCTACCACCCCCCCCCCCCCCCTGTTTTTATATTTAAATAACAAAACAGAACTGAAAGTTAAGAATTCTTCAAACCATATGATGGGTACAGGGGAAAAAGATCAGAGTCCCTTTTTTGTGTGGTAATTTATGTATAATATGTGTGACAATAATATTTTTTGTGTGGTAATTTATGTATTAATAATGTGGGTATTTTTTAATTAGACCAAACTTATTGTTTTGATAGAAAAATGAGGTTGGTTATGTTATTTTATTGAATAACTCAAAAAGTTTAAAATGTGACTCTGATCGTTTTTCCCCTGTACCCTTCATATATTATAAGTTAGTTTAATAATGTAAGTAATATATCATGAAATTAATTATAGACTAATATTTACACATTTGGCTTTTGTAAAAGGTATGTGTTTATTTTCACTGTGAAACGTACAATATTAGCAGTCTACTTTACATCAAAATCTTAACAAAGATTTACCATACATGAGAATTGCAGCTTTCGCCAATTACCATTTGTATTCCTCCCTTCCTAAAAAGCTTATTACTCCTGACGCAATGTTTTCCCCAGAAAAAAAAATGTATTCACTATCAAAAAATCTTCCCATTAAACCAGAAAACATGTATCTATTTTTAAATTCTGATTATCATTTTGAAAACAAAATGCTCTCATATAACAACATCGATCTCAGCAAGTAATTTTCCTGAAGTTTTATAGCTTTCATTTTTAGTTTTAGCTTCATATTTCAAAACAATGATGAGTTTCGTAATCAGGATTTCTTCTGGTTATATATTATGCCTTCAGGTTATAAGTATTCGGCAATATATTTCCTTTTTTTAACTGTGTACATTTCTTTTACTTGTATCGATTAAACAGAGAATCTAATCAATATTGAGTCACAAAATGCAACTTTCAGTACGTATGGCGCAATAAAATGATTTGACTAAAAACCAAATAAGCGAAATATTTCCATTTTATTATTGCATTTATTATGAGTTTAAAGTGTTTTTAATCTAGAAAACTTATTAAAATAAGTAGTTTAAACAGAAAAAATCCTAATTATTTCCTTTTTTAATATATATTTTTTTTAATTTTAAGCTGGATATAAAGTTTTTTTCTTTTTTTTTTTTTGCAAGCTTGTAGCTCCTCATTTAACCGTTTTTGTAAAACTGCAAGTTGTAACCTTTATTCATTAAATCAAAATTACTTCCGTATTATTTAAAATAAGAGAATAATTAAACACTGGGTGTCAAGCTGGTTTTAGAATATGATATGGAATTATAATGATACATTTGTATTATTAGATGAAAAGCCAAGCATACAAATTTGTGTACGAAACGTTACGACCCATATAAGGAAATACATATTTTAAATGCAGATAATTAAAATGATAATTTATTTGAATAAGTATAGTTATGTTCTCCTTAAAAATATTATTTAATATCATTTTCAGAATAATATGTCGTTTAAAAATTATTGCAATGATACTTTCAAAACGTGTTACGTTATTTACTTGCACAGCGACCTAATGTGTGGAGCTTCATCAGAAATTAGTTCATATGTTGATTGATATGAAAAGATGAACTAATTCTCCGAGCCACTCTGGTAGCTCTGGTCTCTAAACTAATATGGTCCCTAAACTAAGAGCCACTCTGGTAGATCTGGTCTCTAAACTAATCTAGTCTCTAATCTAACCTGGTCTGTAAACCCTAACTGCTCTGGTACATCTGGTCTCTAAACCAATTTGCTTGTATCTACACTCCGAGCCACTCTGATAGATCACGTCTCTAAACTAATCTGGTCTCTAAACTCCGAGCCACTTTGATGAGTAGTACAGAGGGAATACTGGAAAGCTAATTTGGGGCAAAGAAATGAGTCGATAGGACTCCAGCCTATCCCACGTTTTTGTTATCTGGCTTGCCCTTACACCACATAAAGCTCTTCAAACGGTAATCTACTGCTATGTATATATACAATTATTTAGTTTTGTACGAAATTTCAATAGCCGTAAAAACAGCATTTTGTTGAAATGCTTAGGCATTTTTGGTAAATTAAGAAAATCTCTTCAAACCTCATATTTTTATGAGCATTTTGTACCACCAAAGGCACCATTTACTCATTGCACATCCTCGAAAATAAGAAAAATATATTTTTTTCAAGCCCACCCTATCATATATTCATAACATGACGCAAATGTTGTAATCTGTGACGTTGTAATACATGAAGTCTTATAAGAACTTAACTGTAACATGAACAAAGCAACACCTGTTTCAGTATCTTCCAAAAAAATTTATGAAGAATTAAATAGCAATTCTTGTTAGGCTTCTTATTAAAAATAAAAAGAACGTATTTAAAAGAATGCACCCCTTTTTATTGCCTGCGCAACTGCTCTTGACAAGAATTGATAAATTGCCCATTTTTTTTTCTCGGGAAACAATAACTTTTCTGACACATCTTACATCACCTTTCTTTAATAACCAAATGCCAAAGAAACTTAGCAGAAAAAGATAGCAAAATAAGGAAGTTTAGCGAAAATTGAATATTAGTTCAGCAGATATTCTTTGATATTAAAAGGAACAAGAAATTTAAGAAAATGAGCTAATGGCGCCCTTATGTTTCTTATATTAAAAATTTTACGACGTCGTACTTATATAACGCTTTTTTATATTATACAATATAAAAATGAATAATATAAGTTGAAAATTATTAATTTTCTACTTATGAAATAACTTTAAAAATAACTCTAAGAGAAAGTAATAAATTTATTTTAAAACATTTTTTTTTTCAAATTTAAAAAGTTTGTAATTTTTGAAAAAGCCTGACATGAGAGAGTAAAAAGATTACCTCCATAAAATCGAGGGGGGGAGGGGGGGTGGAATTTGCATCTGATTATCTTTGTCTTTTTTTTTTTTTTTTTAACTCTTTCTTGCTTTTTTTAATCACAGCTATACATATTTTCATTATTTGTTCTTATTTAGCTCTGTCTAAACTTTACAACTATTTTTATAAACTTGTTTTCAGCTTAATATGTGATTCTTACATCAAAAAGAAGTATTTTAATAATGAGTTGCTTAAACTTTTATAGCGTGTAACTTACTTGTTATGTTGAAAGGAAATGTGATAGATAGCAATGTTATTCAATATTGCAGCAAAATAAATTAAGTGTCGTCGATGTTTATTCAGCTTAGTATCCGTACTTCATCTTCCTTTAAATTCATTTTTGAACCATTTTATGCTTTTATTATTAGTATTATTATTATTATTATTTTGAACTGCAAGAACTTCTTTTCATGGTGCTTCAATTCATAAGAAATAAAGTATGCTAAACGAACAAAAACAGAATAGGGCACATTCCTTATACCAGTTGTTTCGCAATTGAACATAACTGGCTTCTTCCTGGGACTCTGCCAGGCGAAGGTCTTTTTACTCGGAACTATTCACTGAGTTCCAGAAAAACCCTGCGTTTACTATAAGATAAGAGATCTAATTAAGTACTGCTACGGATATTTGGGTTTCTTATTAGGATACGGTTCGCCAAAACCAAAAAAAGGGGAAATGATAGTAATAAATAAAATAATAGCAAATAAGATTATAAAAATAGGCCTTACTTCTAGTAAAATATCAAGTCAAAAAGTTAATGATTTATTCCGCCTAAAACTTTGTTCGTTTTGAAATACGTATATTTGAGTTTTTACCACGGAAAAATATTGTGTCTAAGTTTATAATAACATTGCCCCTACGCTAATGCAAATAGCTCCCCCCCCCCCCCCCACTGAAACTTGTTTATTCTCACTTTAGCATATATTTTAGCTCCAAGGCTACTTGTAAATATTTTCTGCTACTTGTAAATATACATTTTTTCGACAATTAAACCACTTTTAAAATGTATGAAACCATTAAAAAAACTAAAATATCTTCATTTTACCAAAAAAAACCCAAACTTTTTAACTAAAATATATGAGCGGGAAAAGTACACACTAACTATAAATCGCGTAACTAATGTCATTCAAGTATTCCCATCATAAAAGCCTAGAATAGTCAAGTAATTATTAATAATAAAAAGTAGTAATTATTAATAATAAAAAGTAGTCGTAGATAATTTAGTTGCTGTGCTTCGTTAAAATATTGAAAATATACATTTCTTTTTAACTGTTTGCTTTCTGAAAACTGTCTTACGTATAAGCAGTTTTCAAATTATAAATAATTAGAGACACTTTTACTTCTTTACGTTATTATTATAAAGTAATAAAGTCATACCAGGGAAGCCGTAAAATTTCAATATTCTATTAAAATCGGAAAAAGAGACATTTAAGTAAATATGAAAACGTATCGGAAATGTTAGCAAAACTCTCCCGAAGCTTTAACTCACCGCAGTTTTTCGTTTTTTCTTGTCAATGTATCATTAAAATTATTACTCATTAAAATTTTTAAAATTATTTAAGTTTTTAAATAAATAATGATGTAGTGTGTAAGTACGGTAACGGACTGTGTAAAATCCGCATTTTCTTAAATATTAACCAAATTATCGATACTAACTATAAAACATTTTAAATTTACCATTTCTTCGGCTTTAGCTCTTGTGAATATGTCGTAGCTAAAGTAGATATTTTTATTTTGTATTGTTGTTTTTTTGTAATCCTTTTATTATATTTATATATTTATTTATATTTCATAATGACTTATAATTTTTTTTAAGTGAATTTAGTACTAATTGCATGTGATTAACATTATAGTTACTCGTGAAAGCCGCACACCTGCGTAAAATTTTTAAAACGTAATGCGTTTCATTTTCATTTACAACATACGCTCACTTTTACGAAATATTTTGGATCCCTAAAAAAAAGTTTCATTTTCATTTACAACAGACGGTCACTTTCATGAACACTTTCGAACCGCGAAATAATATGTTTCATTTTCATTTACAAGAGAAGCTCAATTTTAGGAACTCTTTTCGAATCCCGAAAAAAGTTCGTAAAATCGAAAAACACAAAAAGTAGGCACTATGAGGGGGAGTTACTAAGGTTTAGAAATTCTTACCTCTTTGTAGGAATAAACGGAATGTTGGTGCAATGTAAAATTACTGTATAGAGCATGAAAAAAAAATTTCTTACCACACATCGCGTTTGTAAAGAAGAAATTTCTCCGGTTTTTGTGGGGAAAAAAAGAATATTATGTTGTTTCTTTAGTAGCATTTTTGGGACAGATAAGATTCGTAAAGTTGTGATAGTTTGTAAATTAGAAGATTGTAAAATAAAGTGTTATTTGTACAATGTACATAAGAAAACAACTTTTTATGTCAAAAAGAGCCGTCAAGAGAGCCAACTTTGCGCCAAAACTCACTTTTGCGCCACAGTGTTTTTTTAGACACTTGGGCTACCTAGCGACTGTTGGGGTGTAAATAAAGCTTTGAAAAAACTTTTAGTGCAGCACAAGCGTGCAGAAAGTAGTATGTGTTGTTTTCAAGCCTAAACCGTCTTTTTGTAGCAAAATATTTGAACGTAAATGCTGTGCAAGACATTGTCGTGAGAATCTCATGTGAAGGAAATATTTCTACATATTTTAAATGCCTGGTAAGTGAAATATTGTGTTTCTGCGGTTTCGATGGAAAGTAAATAGAATTTGCTATTGCGCAGTTGGTTTTGCTTAAATATGTTGTTCAAGTTACCTAAAAGCTAGAAAAAAGTCTAACAACTTTGTGGCACCAGTTTTCATCACTAAAACTGTATTATTTCAATAGTTTGTACAATTTTTTAAAGAAACTGTGTTCAAATGGATGTTTTGCATCTAGAAGCTCCCTGTTGCATTGAAAAAGGGATTCCAAGCAATCCCGAAACATATGTCTGCGTTTTAATGCTCATTTGTGCTTTAATTTAACGTGAAATTTTATTTCTAATACCATTCAAATTTCGTATATTGTTACCAGGTTCTGTGTTAAATGTTTTTTTATCAACCTGTGAATTACATTTCTCAGATGCATAGTTTCAGTGGGGGAAATTCCCTTCCCGTTATCTCTAAATATGGAAGATGTGCTTAAAAATCATCCAAAACTTGCACAAAGTTGGCACTCTTGCCGGTAGCTTTTAAATGGTACAACATTTTATTTTATGTATACACTAATCTTATTTTAGCAGATCGCCTCACCTTTTTTATTTTTTAATACAAGTTTTTTTAAATGCTAAAATAATGCATTGAAATAAAAAGTGTTCAAAGCTTTGCCCTTTAGATAGTGTCTCTCGTTTCGTCATGTTAGGCATCATCTGCTTAAATTCAGAAACTGTATTATATGAAATTTGACATCACTTTAGGAGAATTTCGTTTGCTTTCTATGAAGAGAAAAATGATCAACAAACCCCTCCCCTCGTGATATGACTTTTTTCTCGAAAAATGAGACTATATTCTATATAAAACAACGGTCGTAAAACTTTGGAAAGACATGTGAACCTTAATACGCACTAATATCCTAAAATATGATATTTTATTAAATATCACGCACTTGCTTTTGCACTAAAAATTAGTTGCTAAATATATATATTATTTATTTATGTAAGTTTCCCGAACATATCTCTCCAATAAATTATTAATGCTTGAGAAATTGTGATAAAAATTTGAAATCTGTCTTGAACACGATTGTTCTTGTCGCGCGATTTAACAGTCACGAAAAATGAGCTTTGAACAGAAATATTTTTTTACAACGGCTTTCCTCAGCTAAAGCTTGGTTATTAAATGCATTTTGTATTAACTCCTGCTTTTTTAAACATTATTTAACTGTTTTTCGTTCATTGACTTAGATCTAAGCAAAATATGTTGCTTTTAAAGTGTCATTCATAAATGATGTCACGCTTCAAGGGGGGGGGGAGGGGATTCAAGAAAGTGACAGTTTGTGACAAGAGGAGGGGGGGTAACAAGAAGTGTGACGTCATACATTTTGATTTCTATAAAAACATTTAAAATCATCAAATTAAACCTATTTTATGCTAATGTAATATAGCGTGACATGTAACAAAGGGAGGAGGGGGGTCAAATATATTGAAAAAAGCGTGGCATCATTTATGAACGGTCCCTCTTCGGTCGATGCATATCACAACGTCTATCGGCATTTCTCAATGATCATTTAATAAACGTAATTTACAATAATTTTCATTGTTAAATATTCCTCAGCTAGCGCGTTTAAGTAATGAAGTATGTACTAGACGACTTACGCAAAAATTTAAAGCAGCGGTAAGTTCAATGGTTTTTCTACAATTAACACGTTAAGTTCCACGCGGTTTATAGCGACCTCCCCGTCAGGCCGCACGCGCAGGTATCGTAGTACAGCAAAGCGAAGCGGCAGTATTGGCAAATTAGAATTTACTCGAAGGAAATTTTAAAACGTATTAGGGCCATTGTTTTTTAGTATAGTGGAAGGTATTTCTGTTCGAAAGGGAATGCTTATATAAGCATTTATTCAACACGTTAGGCCCCTCGCCTGCTTTGTTTATAGTTTGGCCCGCTAGAGATAAGATTACATTGAACTCCACTTCGGGTATGATAATGACAGTAACTTCTTGTCAGTCACCGGTGACTGACGCGGCCTGAACGGAAAGGTCGGTGTCAGTCACCGGTGACTGACGTGGCACTCAACGTGTTAACATTTTTTCGTACGCTTCAAAAACACATGCTTTGCTTAGATCTAACTCTTCGTTCGAGGCATATCACAACATTGAGTGAAATTTCTCAATCGCTATTTAATAAATGTAATTTACAATAATTTTCATTGTTGTATATACATCAGCCAGCGTGTATAGCTAATGAAATACTTTTCGCTTTCACAAACGTACCAAATCGAATTACGCAAAAATTAAGAACAGCGATAACTTCAATGGTTTTTCTAAAATTACATTTTTTAAGTTGAATTTTTAAACGGGAAAAATATAGATAAGAAAGGAAAAAAATACTTTTGACTTAAGTATATAGTAAAACTCATTTTTTATTTAGGTTTTAGGTTTTTTTTTTTTCGTTGTTATTACTATTAGTAAACGTAACGATAAAGGCTGAATTTCCTTCATGAAATGGCTTCCTTAAGATAAAGGAATATAAATGGCATCATTAATCAAATATTCAACAATCATTTATTTTTAATAGTTCCGAACGAGAAACTGTCATTTATGCAAAATCCATTTAAAAACTTATGATTATGTGTCATAAAAACACTATTCATGAAAATAGCTTCATATATTTGTCTTTGTTCCTTACATAATGACGCACATTCTAGTAATTATAATTTTCTTTATTACAGTTATTAATTGGCCATTAGTTTGCATTAAGTATATTAGGCTAGAAGCTTATTCAAAGTCTTAAAATTATCCCTAATTGATTAAGTAAATAACTCTCATTTTTCTTATAGATTAAGTAAGCCCTAATTGACCAAATCTCCTTGGGTGTCCAATATAATTAAAAAATGCAAGAATTGTTCATACTTTAAGGTTTTTGGAAGGGGGAAAGGGGTAGTTGTGACTGAAATAGGTGTTTTATTGATTTAACCTTTTCAGTACAGGTAAACAATGCTGCTTTGTTGGAATAATTAACCCACTACGGGAACGCTACTGTATGTGTCAGTTCTAGTACAAAACGATGTACAGTTCGTTCAACTTACATCTGTACAGACCTTCCGCGTTCGTTTTCTTTTACGCTTTATTCTTTTTCTATTATAAAGGTTATTCGGTTTTATTTTAGATATGTTTTATATCTCCTATTTTTTCCCAGCAGTGAATTTTCTGTTGCATGTTCTCAGGGGATGTCTCTCGTCATACCGATTTTGTGCTACCAAAATATACAATTTAAACAATATAAAAAAATCGTATGTGCTCCAAATTATAACTGTACACTTGATAAATTAATATCAACTTTATAGATATATTTTCACATAATATTTACTTTCTACGCCGTAATGTAAATATACTTCCGAGTACCCGGCCTAATGCGGCGGATAAGTCGAACAAAAAAGACAGATAGACTAGAGTTATACGAACACATGTCTTTGGAAAGTTTTTATTCCAAAACCCAATAATATAATGCAAACTAATGGCCAGCATGTCACTTCTTATTTTGTACAAAACCCTCCATTTATCTCAAGAAACGTACATTGTGGACGCGGGCGAATCATAGATACAGTTGCCGGTAACGTGTCGAGTTAAAATAGAAAGATCTATACCGGTTGCTTACAAATGTTTATGTACTGCATTGCACATTTCAAAAATTTATTGTAGAAAAAAAATGTTAAATTTTTTTAACTTCACATTTTTATGTATTCTATAACGACTAACTTAAATGCAAGAAACATGAAAAAAAGCATTAAAGCAAATCGTAGGCCAAATTTTCAAGAAAAATTTACCCACTAATAACTGATTAGACTAACTTAGTAACTAATCACATCAAAGAAATATATTAATGGAAAAATAAACTAAATTATAAGATTAAACTGTTGATAAATCTTTATCTTCATTATCTCTATTTTAATATCATTTACCATATATATATATATATATATATATATATATATATATAATTATTGCGATGCATTCAAAAATGCCTTTATACATATACGATTCCTTTTTATGTGTCAATACGTTATCTTACCGTTTTATTCTGAGCATGAACAATCAAAATTTTTAGTACATAGTGTAAGAAATATTGCACAAAATAAAATAATGAAAATAAAATATGCATCAAGTGAAACGAAGTAATATCTTTAGAAAGCATGATTATTGACTTGATTATCTTACCACCATTTTACTAAATGGCGCAAAAGCAAGTAGGATTTCTAAACTCCCCACGAGTTTTTCTATCGAAATAAATAAGAAAGATATTTGTATTTACGATCTAGTGTTCCAGTTACTAAAGCTGCATGTCAAAAATAGAGGAAGGAGGGTTTCTTTAAATGAAAAAAAGTTTTGCTAGGAGAGCTTATAAAATGCATGGAGGTTCAAGTGAAAAATCTCAGACTGCAAAGTAAATCTCTTGTATATCGCACAAAAGTATTTGTCACAAAGAAGTGAAAAACTGGATTCTTACTGTTGTGATACGAGTTGTTGAATTTTCAAAGAAGCATTCTAAATTCCGTACGTAAATCATAAAAGGTTGTATTTTACTCCAGACATAAATTGTCTTTTATTTATTTTTTTTATTTATTGTCAGTTTAATGTGCTTAACAACCCCCCCCCCCCCCGTCCAAACGCATCTTTAAACTTTATGTTAAGTGATGTTAATCGTAATCACATTTACGGAAGCATCTGCATTCTGCTTTATTTATAATTGCTTATGGAAAATGAGCATCTTTCCTTTGATAACTTCCAAATCAACGATAAGAGGCGGTGAGAAACAAAAGGATGTAAGTGGACCAAAAACCAATTATGAGAAAACCGCGTTCAAAATTTAGATCTCTTCTTCTTCGAAGAAGAAGAGATCGAGAGATCGAAGAGATCGAGGAAGAGGAAGACCTGTTAGAGCTATCACTGACATTTCTTGTCAACATATAGAATGGTGCCTTCCCTATCACTTGCACTATTTATCTCCAAAATTTTTAATTTTGTCACTTACATCCCTTTGCTTCTACGGCCTCAATGTAATAATATTAGTGCGTGATCAACTCTTTTTTTTTTTAAATAAATGTTGCCTAAAATTATTTGTTCCTTTAATTTCGTGAAAAATAATAAATTAGCTGCTTTGTGAGGAGTTTTTTTTCCCCAATACAATACAATAAAACGGCTTAACAACGCATCAGTTTTACTTCATTAAGGCTCGATGCACACGGGCGATCCGGTTGCGGTCAGGCAACCGGATCGTCCGCCGGCCACTCGTGTGAGTGGACCCTTTAACTCAATATACTTTTCTCCTTCAACCTTCTTTCCTGTTAGCCCTAGGTCGCAGTGATGCTATGCATCTGGAGGCGATCAACTCAATATACTACTGAACCCACTGGATTTGCCGTTTTGTGTGAATCGGCCCTTTTAACGTAATGTACAACTGTGCGGAATTGCTGTACCTGATCACAACCGCAGTGTCCGTGTGCATCGAGTCGTAACGTTTTTTACATACTTCTATATTGTTAGAAATAATACATTTTTGCTCTTCTGTCAAAGGAACCGGATTTGGCTGGGATTGATAAACCGCTTATGTTTTCTAGAATAAGGTCTTTTTTCCCCTTATTTTAACATTATCTTATAGTCTACTTTCCCTTAAACGTGAAAAAGGAGGAAAGGAGAAGATAAAATAAGCATGAGTGGCGGCTTATATCATAAAAAATATTACAAAACTAAAGAATAACAGTGATGAATTGAGTAATTACTTAAAAAATAAACACAAACAGAACATGTTAAAAAAGGAGAAAAAGTGGGCTTTTGAGATAAGATGTGTGTGTCTGTCTTCCCCCTTCGTAATAACTTTAGAATGAAGCGTTCAATGCGAACAAAACTATTTATTCGAAAAATCTTAGCCAGAAATCCTCCTGCCCTTGTTTTATATTTTGATTTGAGCAGTTTTTTTAGTTAATTTTAAGCACCTAAAAGAAAAGACTTCAGATTACTCTCCGGAAAAATTTGAATCCTACATAAATCCTGGTCTAATGAATTGAATTTACGCAGACCAAACTTTATTGCAAACAGTTTATGACGTTCAAAATCTGCAGACCAGAAGTTCATGCAGAACCAAGAGCCTACTCCCCATTAAACATTTTTATCTGGATGTTTTAAAGATGACTTTTAACAAATCAATGTCATTAACAATTATTATGTTGTGCTATAATTCAGTGCAAGAATTAATGAATAAAATATTGAATGATATATAAACGACTGAGTTAAACAATAAAAAATAATTAATTAAAATACATTTAAAAAACGTCATTACGCAAAACAAACAATCAATTATATCAACCCAAGCAACCCAGTACACAGAAAAATTATGATTATGGATTAAAATAAAATTACCGCATGCTTCCATTAAGGAAAATAAATTTATAAAATATGTTAAATGAAGTTGAGAAAGACAGCAACAACATCACTATCTTACATTTGGTTTTAAACTAGCCGCGACAGTCACAAATACATTGCAACTGTTACTAGGGTTTTACATTATCAGCGTCAATTTTGCTGTTGTGTTTTTTGCCATGGTACTATGTATGATCAAGTGAACTTGTGTCTTATGTACAGGGGTTTATAATTTTTGCTCTACATTTCACCAATATGCTGATGTTAACATTTTTGATTTGAACAAAAAAACTATTCGAATCAAAAAATAAAGTATAAAAGTATTATGTCCTCGTCGAGATATTTTAAATGCAATAAAAAAAATTTCGAATAGGACAATTCCCTCAAACGTTATGAGGTGTGGGGCATACAGACAGACACACTCACATTTTCAACAGCTCAAAACTCTACTTTCCTTGTTTTTTCATTCTTTATTTAATGTATCATAATGATTTCACTTATTTTTGACTTTTCATATATACATATGAGCTACTAAGTATACATAGCAACTGGACAAAAGCTTAAAAAAACATGTATCAGTCTATTTCTCCCCATCTCTAGTTAGAGTATTCTAAGTACGATATTTAGACCTAAAAGTTATTGTAAAGAAACGAAAATATTGTTTTCATAGAAGTTAATATCACTGTTTTTTCCGAAAATACTAGTTTCTATTCTCCTTGAAAAGTAGAGATAGGGGTAGGGAGAAACTTGGACAAAAAATGGTCCAATAAAAGTTTTACTAAGAATCTTAAGAATGTGGTCGAAAACTTTGACAGATTAAGGCAATCTGTCATGTCCTTGAGTTAAAACATAATAAACTAGTGATTTTCTTTCAAAAGGTCACTCTGAAGTGAATCTCCTTGTCAAAAATAAATCTATAACTGATAGTTAAAATATATAATAAGAACTTGAGTTTTAATCTGTGGAATTTTTTAAAAATATTACATATTTCATTTATGACTGAACATTTCTGAAAAGAAAATAATAATATCAATAATAATAGAACAGTTGATTTATTAAAACATTTTTCCATTATCGGTTGCAATAGCACGCCTAAAAAGAATTTATTCTGGACTGTTTTATCATTTTACAAATTTAAATACCCTATGTTACCAGTGGTGACAAAAGCATTTTCATAAATCATCTGAAACTAAGAGCCGCAGCTCAATTAATTTTTCTGTTATCTTTGTGATTATGCATACTTTGATCAAACTTTAACTTATTGTAAGCACCTTTTATGTGCGAGCAATGTATAATTAATGTAACCCACATGGTATGGGAACTTTTTATTCTATTGTGGAATTTGAAAAATAGCCGCTGCTTTTGTCTAACTTCATTGGATTCACAACATCCAAAAACTTTTTTAGTGCATAAGAATGAGAAAACTAGTTCACCTAAAAACGTCCTTTTCTTTTGCTTGTTTATTTTTTTTTAAATTAATGATATTGCATAAATAATGGAAAATTAATAGCAAAATTGAACGTTTAAATTTCTGTATAGTAAATCAGCATAGGGACCGTTCATAAATGAAGTCACGCTAATTTCGTGATCCCCTCCCCCCTTTGTCACAAAATGTCACACTTCAAGATACCTCCCTCACGCTTTTCTCACATGTCATACTATGTTGCAAACGTCGGGTGTCACACTTTTTACACCCCATCCCCTTGTCACAATTTCATGAAACGCCCCTCCCCCTCGAAGCGTGACATCATTTATGAATGATCCCATGAGAAATACGACTTTTTCAGCCGAAATTCTGTTCTAATGCGCAAATAATGCTTCAGTTACTTTAGCGAACCCACACCAATGGATGATCAAAAAGAAAAAACAATCAATCTAAGGATACATTACGAGTCTTTCCAAAATGCAGGCATACATTTGTGATTATCTGATAAGTTCAGGAAGGAAAAAATAATTAGACTTTCAACAATAGTGGGAATACACACCATTATTTCATTTCCGTATTTGACTGCATGGCAAGACATAAGACTTCTGTTTTATTACGTCTAAAAGAACGTCTTAAAGATGTAAGATAAGTCTTCGGTCTTGTTTTTTTAACAAGAAATATTGCGAGCACTTTCGCCTTTGTGTGAAAGCCCACAAATGCAATACAGTTTTAACTACGTCTCGTTGAAGCTAGAACGTCTGGCTGTTATGACGTGTCTGAAAACAGCACCAAATTGATTTTTTTAAAAGAATTATGAATTTTCAGACTTACTCAGTAGAAAATAAGACGAAGAAAATACTTTATTTTTGAGAAAGAGCTTGGAATTTTCATTAACGCACAGCGTCTGAAAAACATGAAAAGGATCAATAACAGCACGTTAGGAGCCTCAGCCGACAAGTTTTTAATTTAGTAGTCTAGCTAAAAGACAAATAGATAATTGCGTGGTGAACAAATATGGTTTTAGAATTGCATAAAGCATTATTTTATTTGCTTGAATATGTAACTCCAAACATTTATACAAGTTGTTAAATCAAACGGTTTTAGTCCAATCATTGAACTCTTATAAAATGTGGTATTTTTCTCATTGAAATAAAATTGCATTCATTAAGACAAAAAAAAAATCGTGGATGAAAAATGTTTTGGGAAAATTAATGAACAAATCATTTGATGAAAAATTGTATTATAGCCGAATTTGTATAGTCCTTTATGATACTTTTCGAAACGTTTTGAATGCAAATGGATAGCCATTTGCGGCGCATAATTAAACTAACTTTAATTACATTTTAATGACACATTTGCTAGAACACGTGTACTCTTAAATACGAGCAATTTTATGAATGTAAATATAAATTTAAATAAAGCAGTTTTTATCACCATATTCTTACAAGAAATAAGTACCAGACAAATTTGTTATGAGAAGTACTTTGTTTCCTATTTATTATTGTTAAGCTGAACTACGTTTGTTTTTCCTTTTAACCTAAAAATGTTTCATGAGACCCCCCCCTTTTATTTGTATAAATGTTGATTTGGAATATATCTGTTTGAATTTATTTGTGTAATAGCTATATCAATGCTTTAACCTAATCAAAAGACTAATCATTTAAGATGCACCATACATAAAATTATAATGTATCTCACATAAAACGTTATCTAACCATTAATCGATTGTCACCCTTCTTGCGATGCTATCTGGAAGTGACAGATGGATCGTCAGGATCTATCGATAGCACGAAATGCTCTATGACATTCGGACATTCCATACAAACACTACAGCATTAGGTCTGTCTGTTAACAACAGCTTCTTGTCAGTACGCCTGGTGCACTGTGTTTTCTCCCGTCAACTTTATTTTTCTTTTTCATTTTTCATGCTTTCCAAAAAAAAAAATGAAAATATTGTGAATGAAATAATTATCAAATCATACTATTTTTATTTTCTTATAATAAATCGTTTATTTTTTTAGCCTACGTTCTAATATATTTTTTAAAAGAATGAAAGAACGATTAATATATTGTAAAAATACCGCTAAAAATAAAAGTCAAAAATAAATCATGTAATCGAATAAATGTTTAAAAAAATAAAATCATAGGAAGTAGTGTTTTAAGATGGGGAAAATGTGCGTCTGTCGGTCTCTCTGCCTACCCCCCCCCCCCCCCAATAACTCTTGAAGGAATTGTCCGATTTAAAAGTTTTATTTTTTGCGTTCGAAAGAACTCGGAGAGGACATTTCATTTCCATGTTCTACTTTTTGGTTTGAACAATTTTTCGTTCAATTTTGAACAGCTCAAAAAATTTTAACATTAGCGCCTCAGGGTAAAAATGAAGCAAATTATGTAAAATCTGGGCATACACCCCTTTGCCACTAAATGAAAAACGCGTTTTGTTCTTTTTGCTAATTTACACAGTAATAAAGATAGTTTGTTAGTGATATAAACTTCATTAAAAACTGCATAAGATAAATTTCGAATAATTATATTTATCAACAAACTAAAAATCATTGCCATCAGAAAAATTGTCAATTGCCGAAAACAAAACATGACAAAAATAAAATCTTCCAAACGATTTAACCCTTGTTTTTATAATTATTATTCAACAATTCGGAATTATTTTCCTTTTTTTTTCTTCTTCTTCACCGCTTTAAGCTTCGTAAATAGATCGTCTGCATCCCGTATTTAAACTAACTGGAAAATCAAATAATTTTATTTAGAGGCAAAAGGATGAAAGTGCACTTGCATCCCTTTGCCACCAAACGGAATGCAGCTTTTAGTTAGTAGTTTTTTTAAACCGCGCTTTTTTGCAGTATCTGTCAAAGCTACCACTAAAATCCCTTTCCCACAAAACAGAAGGGTTTTAATTTATCATTTGCACTAGCTATCTCAAAATTGTCATTTTGGTTACTTACACTCCTTTGCTTCTAAGTGCCTGAATTGGTTTATTGAAATTAAGCAGTTTATTATTAAATCCATCAGAAGGCTATTCTAAAGGAAATTCATAAGAATCCCGTCAGAACATCGGGCTTGATTTCTAATTTTTCTTCAAATGAGCCTAACAAATTTGTTTTGTAGTATAGTTTAACTTTAAACCTACCAAGTACCGTTCAAACTGACAGTTTTCAAACTTTTAAAATTACACACTTTAAACATTATAATGCCGTCATCGAACTATATGACAATTCTTAGAATATGCATATAATATTTTTTTCACTCTGTACTTATAGTTTTTTTTCTCTCTTCCAAGGAAAAATTATTTTATTTTTTAATTACTGGTCAATTTGACCGAGCACGGTAGGAATAGGTATATAAGAACTGTCGGTAGGTTTAGTGTTAAAAATGCTGCGTATTGTTTAGCGCAACTCATTTTCTATCTTAAAGAATAAATTTAAAAGTTGAAAAGCTATTTCTAATAAACGATTCACGCTCAACTGTTATTACCTCTTGACAAAGAAACATTTCCTCGCAATTTTATATGCTACTTTTTACAATGGTTAAAACACATTTTCATTGTCATTGCTAGCTGCGAAATCTCCTAAAGCTTCTCCAATTAAGAAGTCTCGAAATTTGTTTTGATCAAAATATGCTTTTTTTTTTTTTTTCTTTTTTTTTGTAAAAATAATTGAAAATTTCAACTTAACAATTCAGACAAATTTTTTTGTCAACGTTGTATGGAACAATTATAGTAAACAAGCACAAATTGATGTCTTTGATTCGTTACTAAAGCTTTAGGATTCACGGAAAAAAAAACTCCGTTTTTTGTTGTTTTCTGTAAACATGTTTGTTAAATTCCTGTCAGGATCCCTCAAGCTTTCTCGAAAATGAGAAGTTTTTAATTTTTCAGGATTTACTAATATATACTTGCTCATTGCTACACGCCCATAAGTAGATAAAATATCTCCTGGAAGGCGAAAAAGGGGAAAAAGTTGGTATTGAACAAAAATCGGGGAAAAACGTTCTCCAACATACCTAAAATACTATGGAATAATCGATTACCATAGCGATCATCACCATTGTTTCTGATGTGTGGATCTTTCTTCGTCACAATAACATTTATAATACATGTTTTTCTGCGGAAACAACATATGTGATGTTTACTTGACTTCTTTCTGCTAAATAATTTTTTTTTTTTTTTCATTTTTTTTTCTTCAGAAAATGGATTAAGGAATACATTTTTTCCAAAGCCAGTAAATCCGACATATGGGTCGGTTCTTGAATAACCGATTTTATTATTTTTTGGAGAATATATAACTAATACAAGTTTTACAAGAACGCACAGTACACACCAATTTTGAAATGTGACTACACCGAAATTTTTAAATAAAATTTCATCATTTATTGATGATTTTCTGAGCCGAAAAAATAGAAAATTCATCGAGTATACTTTTTATTTTACTATATAAAGTGCATGTATAACTCATCGCTTCAAAAGTGACAAAATAGCACTATAATTTATGTATATTTGTATCCTTTCACAAACTGTTCCTACAACCAAAGTGTTCTGCATTGCAGTTAATTCGCTGTTAAAAATATATTCATTCATAAATATTCTTTCTATATTTGTCAGAATGGGAATTCTACTTCGGAAAGAATAATGTATGTGCATTTTTCAGGCATGGAAAAAAAAACAAGCTAGCTCTTATTTTTCGTGTCTTGGTCTTTATCCGTATAGTATTTTTCCGTTTTCTACTTCCGATTATGATGTTTTGAAGTATTTTTTGTTTTTTCTTTCTTCATCGCATACATTTGAAAATATTATCATTATGCAATTTTTCTAAAGGTAATTTTGCATTTTGTTTCTGTTTTAATGTTCAGTTGGAAAATTTTTCAAGATAGGTATGAATTATTTTAAAACTTCAAAGGAAGTCGTTAATCTTTCTTGGAGAAAAATAAAACTTGTTTACTCATATTTTGTTAAAAATTAAATATTATTGTTTTTCCGTTTGCAGTTGGTACAATTTACATGCATGAAGAAACCGACTTTAAGCGGTTTTTTCCAGAAATAACTAGCAATACATTTAACTAAATGCATAGCTTCCCTTTTTAAAATAGTTTGTCAGTTATATATAAGTGTAACAATGTCCATTAAAATTAAAAAATAATAACTTTATTACTTTTAATTTAAATAGACATATACATTTTAAAAAATAATAATAAAAGCATAAATTAATTAATTTACAAATAGTAGGAATTTTCTAAAAAAAAAAAATAATAAACGTTTAGCGAATGATCAAGTGTTCTTAAGAATTCTTACATTGTACATCTTTCTTTTATTTTTACTCTCGTTTTGTAATTCTCGGTTGTTGCATTAAATGAAGAAAAAACTGGAAGTTTCCTCTCCCCCCATAAGAATGAATTCTAAAGTGCTACTGAAATACTTTGTAATAACATGTTCATTATAGAAAAATATCCTTAACCCTGATTCGTTAAACACGGGATTGAACAGTAATTTCGTCATAATGAATATTTCGTTGCATCGGTTAATTTCGTTATACTGCATATTTCGTTGTATCAGTATTCGTTATGCTGGGATGTCACTGGATTGGTTTCCGTTTTTTTAATTGCACAGCAATTACAACATACATACTAATATTTGCTCAAAGAAATAAGAGAAATAAGGATACTTACTTTTTAAAACTGTACAGTGTACACATGTACATATTACAAAAAGTATTTGGTTAACCCATACTATAAATCTTTTTTTTAATGAATCAAGTTACCAAAATACAACCATGTCTTGATGCTTGAATGATATCTCGTATCTATTCCTTGTTAAACCTACTGGAAACAAAAAAAGAAATTTTCAATTGGTTTCCTCTGAGCGAAATGATGCAAACCAGTATTATTAAAGTCAATGTACTGTAATTGCAGTTTATGCATTGCATTCATCAAGCTTGCAAAGTTAAAAGAGGAAAATCATGTGATTTTGTCAGTTATGGAAATTAATGGTCGTCTCTAGCTTATCTCAATGCTTCTACGAAGAGTTTAGCTTTTGTAATTGTAATATATATAAATCTTCCCCATAAATGGAACTTTGAAAAAAACAAAGTTTCCCACAAGACAAAGCAACGTTTACATTGGTTATCGGTAGTGCGTGGATAATGATTATTTTTGACTGTCTAAAATTCTTATATATTTTACTTTAGGGATAGATTTGTGTTTGTGAACAGGAAAAAAAATATGAAAACATTCATTCTTTTACATTAAAAACATATTTAAACTATAAGTACTCTTTCACACACATTTGTGTTAGTGTTAAAAAAAAATCGACAGTAGGTTTTTTAAATGGGGAAAAGGTTCCCATTTTTATTTTTATTTTTTTGCTTAATTTTAAAGAGTTCAATGGGGAAGCATGAAACAAATTAGGTAAACTCTGGGTATAAGAACCAAATTCTTTTGAACAAGCTTGGAAAGAGCTCTCAACGTAATTGTTTTTAATTATTATTTGAACAATTTTTGTTCAGTTTTTAGCAGTCATATTTACCCAAAGGGTCAACATGTCTGGTATTTATATTAAATGTTAATGATTTCATGTAAACTACGATGAATATTTTCGAAGAAAACATACTTTAAAACGAATAGCATGTTTTTGACTACCATTTAAAACTCCGACATTTTTTAAAATAATGTATGATATAGTACTAAATCATTTTAAATTTGTCTTTCACAGCTTCGCTTAAAATTATATTTATTTGATCATTTGATAAATAGTGCGATTTTCGCAGAACACATAACTGAAATACAATTTTTTTATACCTGTACCTATATGTCATACCTTTTTCCATCAATCATCTTAATAATAAAAGCACATTAAACTTACATTACGAACGATATGTACATTTTGTGATTTGACGAATATGTCTCCAAATAAAAAGATGCGCAGTTTAGCAACAAAAAATGTCAACCATTAACCACTGGCTACCAGCGTCAAACTCCATAACAATGCAAATATTTTGGGTTTCGCCAATTGGACGTTTAATGTATTCCATGCAATATGTGTGGAATAAAAGTAAATTTGCTTCTTCAATATTTTACAAACTTATGTTCGAAAGCCTCAAAGCACATTTATTATCGCGATGTATGATTCTTCTCCAAAAAATATTACATGAAAACAGCGGTAAAACAAGGCTGAGATGTTTTATTAAAAGAATCTCCTTCAACGAAGCTCGGAGGAAGAAGCCCAAGTGAAAAATCGTAACTTTAAAAGGAATATATGTTCTTTCAACAAAATTTCAAAAATGGAAAATAACTCGAATTTTACAATTTTTATGCGTCCCAAAGCTGCAAAAATGAGCTCACTCTGTGTAAAATATCGCAAGATGGCTATTCATGACGTATATATGAGATCTATTGGTTTTCTTGCTCTTTTTCTGTAATGATTTATGCTTTTGCATGTAAAAGAAAATAACTTTTTTTTTCTGAAGGACAAATATCGTTAAGCAAAAGTGCTGGTTTTAAGTTTGACCACCTTCTATCGATTGACAAATAGAATAATCAAAATACGTTAATCTAGGGAGAAATTATAGATAGACAAACAAACAAATATGCTGAGTTTCCATTACTTCCTTTATATAAAGCAAATGTGACTAAGCAAGGGTATGGGATCCTGTTGCAGTACCATCTATTGATTAAAAAAAAACACTACAACCAGTTAAGACAGTGACGCAGCTCCACGCTTCGTCAGGCCTAAGGCATCGGCTAACAGGTTTGGGATCTGGTGGAGAAAAGTTAGATAGTTAAGTGATAACTTGTGAATGGAGAGGGGAAAAAAATATGCGTACGGTATGAGTTGATAGCTATCTAATGTATCATAATCTGCAAAAATGGGGCCGGCACCGTTAATATTGTCTGGTCTTTTTAATGTTTTTATAAGTAAATCCAAACTTGAAAGACTATGATAGCTAATAAATACAGTAAAACCTGTGAAGTTGACCACCTTTGTCAAGAACATAATTAGCCCTTCGCCCTCTACCTCACCCTCTGTAAGTTGACCACCTGTCCAAATTGACCACTAAAGTGCTGCCCCACAAGTGGTCATCTTACAGAGGTTTCACTGCAGTTTATATACAATGTTTTTTATCAACCCCCGACCCCTTCCCCCAAAAAAAGAATGATTTTGTTTTTATATAAGTTGCCAGGATTTTAGATATTACTCGTACCATTGATGCATTGTTGAATAAACACATGCCTGAGATCTACAGACAGACTTAACCATCGTGGTTTCTGTATTTTAGATCAGTGCTAGCAATTTCAGTTCTACTTAAAATTCATTGTTCAGGGTCTATTATCGTTATAGCTCCTCCCAACCCTGAAATATTCATTGAAAACGTTGTCCTTAATGTTGCTTGATGATCAGTCATATTCATTACAAAGCATATATCCATTTCCTAAGACATAAAGACGCGTTTTGGAACAATTGAAAGGAAATTTGCCTGACGCTACTTTGCAGATGATGATTGCTGTGGCACTGAGCTGTTAAAATTATAGTTTTATGAATGCCAAGATTTGAGAAACATGTAACTACATTATAGCTTTACAAATATGTTTATTTTGACGTACGTATATTTTGAGGAAAATACTATACGTATATTTTGAGGGAAAAAATTAGAATAGTTGGAGCATAATCACATCATTTTAATTTTATCCGGGGAAGCAAACAGGGGCCAATCAACATTCCATTCTAGTTTTGTTTCAAAAAATGTGTATTTTATGCGTTCTGAGATACTTCTTTTATGTTAGTTTCTGGCAGTTGCTTTTCTTGCATTGCATAGTTTCAGAAGCAAACAAGGAATAATATAATTGCTAGACACTTAAGAGACAACACTACTTTCTTTTTTTTTCGTTTAGAAATCAGATAAAAAATAATGCATTCATTTAATTCCAATTATGGTTACAAATGAAATTTGAAAGAAAAAACTCATGAAACATTAGTTTTAATTTAAAAAAAATAATATTTTGTATCATTTTTAAAGTTTTTTATAAATTTCTCTACTATACTTTTTCTTAAAAGATTTTTTCTGAGTAATACTTCCCAAACATTGTAGAATAAAAATTAGCAGAGAGCTAACTATATAAAACGCAGTTGAATTTAAATTTTTTTTCGTTAAAAACTCAGAAAAAAAGACAACAAATTAAAACTTAACAATCAAATAAAAACAAACTCAAACTACAAACTTTTGAGTCGAATAAATCCATGCTAATTTTCTTTAAATATACTCCGTCGAATGCACATACATATTCCAAAGTTGTATCTTTAGGTGGAAGAAAGCCTTCGGGATTTTACTACACGTAATTGATCAAAAATACAAAGAGAAAAAACATATAAAAATTTTAAGTGCAGAATGAAAACAGCTAAAGTCATTTCCAAAATCGGAATATATATTTAAAAGTATTCCTCACATAATTTTAAAATTTGGATGAGGCTTTAAAACAGTTTTATCAATCGAAATACCAAATAATTTTTTCCCGATATTGTAAGCAATTTTGAAGTACTATGCCACCTTAAAATCTTCTCTACTGAATTCTTTGATCATGTCTAAGAAAAGAGTATATGGATAGATCTGTAGCGTTCTTAAACAATACAAATTTTTTCCCTGTCAAAAAAAGTATATTTTACCCAAAAGCGCTACAAAAAATATTTCGTGACTTTATTTTAAGGCAAAACATTTCTTCTATGTTCGCAAGTTAGAAGCATACGTGTGTCAGTGGTAAAAGTCACAAACTTCTTGAATAAGTCTTTGTCCCCTCCAATTTGTCAGGAGGGGTAACAAAAGAAAATTCTTACAATACTCACAAAACTGTTCGAGTTTCTTTGGTTGGACATATTTTTACTCCAATATATGATGGTGATATTTCACTTTGCCTACGTCAACAACAAAAATGCATTTTTTGTTATAATATATAGTTGTTTTGGGAGCTTACATAAGTACATTTTGTTCTAAATAACAAATGGGATTTCGCGTTAAAAAGTTCCCATAAACAAATTTAAAAATGGTTGTTGGACCAGGTTTTTTTTTTTTTGCGATTTACCAATCTGAAAATATTAATAAAAACATTAAATACGTAATTTAAAAATAGTTTTAAAAAAATTTAAATTTTATTAATTGTTTCAGAGTAGTTTTAACTGTCGCACATATCGCTCATGGGCTGTAATAGCGGTACAACTCATTGAAAGTTCTTCAAGGGAGCTTCAATAACGTGCTTAGATATTTATTGATCAAGATTCTTATTGAACCATTGTAAATTGAATTCTGTGATTGTTGTTGTAAATACTTGAGCACTGCAGTTCAGTATTTCCCATTAGCAAATGAATCGGCACATCTTCTGGATTATCGTCATGGATTAACTTCAGTCTGGATTAACTTCTCTGGGAATTCGGGATTAACTTCAGCCAAGTTTAATTGAATTTCTGCATGTTTTTGCTTGTTTTTCGATAGAAATGGTTCATATGCGATAAAATAGATTTTTTAACGACATGTGGAAGAACAAAATGTCTGCTAAAATAATAGTTCCATAGATGCTAGGATATTATATCGTCTTTGTAGAGATTATTTCGTTACAAAATTTGCAGTTTTTATTTATTTGTTCATAGTTGTAGTTATATAAAAAGAAAATATAATTTTTTTTTCTTAAGTAAACGGTTTAAAACACTACAGAAACTCTGTCTACGAATATCATTATGACATTAGTTTCCAAACTAAATTTATTGGTTGGCATCTTTTCTGCAAATTACAGATCCATTTGCTTCTACTTAGAACAAATTCGAATTGTGAAAACTATTTAAACATCAATTATTTTTATTATTCAGACATATTTATTTCAAAGCTCATAATCATGAAGTACATTAAACTTCAATATAAAAATACATTACATTTCGTCCCAGGTACCACCAAAAACCATTATGTACATGTACAGTAGTTAATAGTTAGTATAGGACAATTATTCCTACAATAGCCAGGGATGCTCTGAATGCAAAATCATGCGAAGAGGTCATTACGGCACAGCCCAACTCCGTGTTTCTGCACACAATTCATTAAGCAGGACACTGATTATCTGATGACGGGTCAAGACATTTGGGAATGAAGTGCTAAACATGAAGCAATCATCTGCAGATATGCTGTGGTTTAACGCGTCGGGATTTATATCCTGCTACTGTTAAGAATACTTAGTAACTGCAATTCGCTGATGTTTGTGCGTTAATAGTACATTTTATTGCTAATTAATTATCATTTTAAATACAGTAAAACAACTGACTAAGGGACACTAAAAGGACTGGAAATTTTGTCCCTTAAATAGAGGTGTCCCTTCGGAGGTTCGTAAATTGATGCATATACATATAGTGAATTGACTTGGTAACATTTTTATTATTAAAAAGTTAAACTATCTAAGCTTAAATACTGAAAATGTCTCATGCATGCAAAATATAAGTCGAAGTTATTGAATTTTAAAATGTTTTCATTAAAAAACTGAAATTTTAGCATAAATGTCGTATTGGCAAAGTTTTGTAACTTACAGAAATTTATTTAAAGTAATCTGTTACATGGGTTTGTTTTGAAGTACGTTATTTGGCCAATACAGTATAAAGTACGTTTAGTGTACTTTTCCAATCCTTGCATAAAAACTTATTGGTAGCCGGGTATTGTCTGTCATTGCTGAACACACATCATAGTACAAAAGTGGGCAAATCCTTTACACGTAGGTTTTGGAAAGCACTTTAACAGTTTCTTTGTTCATGCTTCTAGGATCATACCAACTTTCAGACGTTAATTTTTAGAAAATAATTAACTTCTGCTTCCAGTAAATTCTTATCTATATAACTTGAATTTTGGAAATTTTCCCTGTGAATGTCCCTTAAATAAAGTGTCCCTTATTCAGAAGTGAATACATTGCTGTCCCAATTCAAAGGGACTGGGACCAGAAAAAGTGTACCTTAATTAGAGGTGTCCCTTTTTCGGAGGTGTCCTTTAAAGGAGGTATCACTGTATTGTAATAATATCCTGAAAGTCTTCAAAACTTCGTTTCCGATGTCTAATGCTTAATGTATGGCTTGATACGAGTCATATTTGATACTAATGAAACATGATTAATCATATTTTTATCTGAATGAGTCATATTTTCCCCTGAAAATTATCAAAAATGCTTTGCTGTAAAACATGAGTAAATGGAATAAATCAACGTAAATAAATCATAAAGTGCTCAAACAATACTGCCAATAGCCATTATAGGTACACTAGTACTGCAAATAGAATAAAAGTAGCGTACGTACTGCTTATATTATTCTTATGCTGTCTGTTTTTATTAGGGATTTTAATTATTTTTTCCCTCCAAATTATCTAAAGCTTTCCATTTACTTCTCTATTTCTACTAATAACAAGAAGTTCCGTTTAGAACTAAACGAGCCTACTTTCCCGTACACGCCGAAAACAATACTGCCAATAGCCATTATAGGTACACTAGTACTGCAAATAGAATAAAAGTAGTGTACGTACTGCTTATATTATTCTTATGCTGTCTGTTTTTATTAGGGATTTTAATTATTTTTTCCCTCCAAATTATCTAAAGCTTTCCATTTACTTCTCTATTTCTACTAATAACAAGAAGTTCCGTTTAGAACTAAACGAGCCTACTTTCCCGTACACGCCGAAAACAAATTTATAATTCAGCTATATATCTCTCTCTCCTTCTCGTTTATCCTTAGTTCTTAATTATTTCAAATAAACTTTTTCCAATGGTTAATACGCATTCATTCACTCACTCATTCATGTATTAACTTATTCATTCATTTACTCATTCATGTATTTCTCACTAAATTATTATTTTTTAAATTCATTTACTCATTTATTCATTCTTCCACTCACTCATTTATTCATTCTTTCACTCACTCATTCATTTATCCACTCATTTATTCATTCATTCTTTCTCTCACTTATTCATTTATTCATTCAGTAATTCAGAAATATCCTCAAAAATTACGATCGAAAAAATACTTTGGAAAAAGCACTCTCTTCGTTCTGGTTGAACTTCACTTCGTATCTGAACATGTTTTGCATTATAAAATCTTTCCGATGAAGTTTGTTTCAAGCAAATCCGGCGGTTAGATAAGGATTCATATAGAATTGAAATTTTACCGTAGGCGCTATGTGTTTTTCTTTTTTTTTTTAACTGTTCAAAAATGAATAAAAATTATTCAAATGAAAAACGATTTCACGCCGATCTTACGCCCAGAGTTTACGTAATGTGCTGCGTTTTTGCCCAGAGGTGCTAATGTTAAGGTTTTTGAACTGTTGACACACATTTTCCCCATCTCAAAACCCTACTTTCCATTTTTTTTTTTTTTTTTCAATCTTTTTTTAATTACTTCAATTATTTTTGACTTTTCTTCGTTTTTAACGATATTTTCACGATACACTAAGCCTTCTTTCATGCTTTATTTACTTATTTTTTTTACTTTTACGGGAAAGTGAGGTAATAAAGCAGCAAGTATGTCCGGCGTAGAAACAAGACCGTACTGCTGATTTACCTGAAATTTGGCACGAAATTAGTATGGAACATGGGGTTGGGCACATCGAAGAGTTTTTTCCGAAATTCAAATTTGTTCTTTTTTTATTCAAATTTTTTGCCGAAAGTTTGCTTAAAATGGTATTTTTATGTAGGAAGAAATTACCACATCGATTTCGAACTTGATACCATTGAAAAGCACGTAAAACTGTCCTATTGAGAGTTTTGCTCTGTGTGCTAAAATTCGAAGCCTCTTAAATTAACTAGAAAAGAAGTTAAAGCGTTTTTCTATGTAGTTCAAAACTTTTTTTTTTTTTTCACGGTAATTAACTTTAATTTTATTTTCCCCTGACGATTAATAAAGCGTTTGCTTTTTATTTTATTTGAATTGTTGCCATTCTGTCCACAAATAAATTTGCTAAATAAAATTCTGTTCATAATGTTTTATCATTTTGAGACGCAGCCGATTTTTAATTTAACTTTTCTTTTTCTTTTTATTCTTATTTTTTTTAAACGGATTGAAATGCATTTCCTGAGGCTCACAGGCGATCAATAAGCTTTATCTTGACCTCCTTATTTTGACATGTATTTTACGGATCCATTCTCCACACTGTACAGGATTTTTCTTTATAGCGATTTTTGTTATTCCAAATTATTATTACTATTTATATTTTTATTTATTTTATTTTTTTCACTCCTGCGAATTAGCACATATAAGGCAGTGAGAAGCAAAGGGATGTAAGTGACAAAAAAACGATTAAGAGAAAAACGCGCTCCAAGTTTGGATATTCTGGGACCTTTATTGGTTTTTTCTTTTTTTTTTCTAAATCATGTTTCGGGTCAGCACCTGTTAGTGCTACCCCTAACATCCCTTGCCACAATATAGAACAGCGCTTTATCTCTCATTGCAGTATTTATCTCCAAATTTTTAATTTTGTCGCTTACACCCCTTTGCTTCTAAGTGCCTTATTGTCATTTGGCTATTTGTGCTCGGATGAAAGTTTTTTCCCTCTTTCAAAGTTTCGCATGCTGCTGTTAGTTTCTTCAAGCAACAAAATTTCGTGTTTCTGTTTTACTGTCAATGAATAATAGACAAAAAATTATTATACTAAAAATTCATGAATTTAAACTATTCTAATTGCTTATAATCGTCCTTTTTTGTGTGGGTACTTGAACTGAACAAACAAAATGCTCTTTTTACTTTAAACTAGTTTATTTATTTCTTTCTATCTTTATTACTTTTTTTTAAATGTGTGTGTTTCGAAAAAAATGATGTTGCTCAAATGAGTACATTTTAATATTATAACATAATTTAAACATAAAAAATTGCCACTGCATATATAATGGCGAACTGACTGGTATTTTCACTTTTTAACACGCGCATGGTCGTGAGGGTACCACTAATTAATAATACACGAGCAGAATTTTCATAAGTTTCGTTATTTTGCTATAAACCTCTATCACGGTTATTATACCCGCAATAAATAAATGAACTATCTGTATTTATTTTTACAACAAGTTTGAACGAATATCTTTCTGCTGGTAAATTAAAGTAATGAGTCTAAAATGGAAGTCAACATTCTTAATTTACACCAAACAACTGGCATGAAATGCCAATGAGCTAAACTTTTAAAATTTATAATTTCTGTAGTTTCATATTTCATCGCTTGAAAAGAATAGTGACACAACTCAAAAAATACCGAAAATGAGATTTTTAATTGATAATACTTTAAAAAAACTGATCTTTTATATGGAATAAAGAGCCAAGTTGTAGGTAGCAAAGTTGCCCGTAGATAGCATAAGTGTCTTTTCAGAATGAAAATAAAACACCTTTTTTTTGTTGTTGTTGAACAGAGGAATAACTCGTATTGCGATTCGACTGCTGCGTGGGTAAGTACTCCCAATTTTATTGAAAAAAGGCACAACTCCGATTAGGTCCTAAGTGATATAGGACTTTATAGAGCAATAGAGACCCATTTTGTGTTGTGTCTGTATTACTGTTAAAGTAGGATTTTTTCATAACATTTCATTATGGACAATAGAGACATATTTGGAGTTGTCTGTATTGATTTTAATGTTAACAATTTTTTTTAATTCCTTTTCAGGGTTATTACACTATTCCTCAAATTGTTGTTTCAGAAAAATTGTTGTTTTAATTCAAAAGAGACACAACTCAAAGTCTCCTAAATTTGAATAAAATTTCTAGGAACCCTAAAAGGCTAGCACAAAAACTGCATTAGATACACAAAAAGAGTAGTATTAACCATTTTTAAGGGGCATTACAATAATTAGGAATTGTTATGAATGAAACTACAATAAATTACGTATCGCAACAATTTAAAAACTGGTCTCCTGAAAGAGTTGTTTATTTTAGTTGTCACTATTCTTTTCAAGCAACGATTTGAGAATGTTTTGTGGAACATTTTTGAGCATAACATGAATATTTCGATAAACTATTTTGTGTAACGGAATATATGGTTTGAAAAGGTACATAAAACAATACTACTTTTCTTGTATCGTTACTCAGTTAAGACATTATGAGCGGGCGACGTAGCACGCACAACTATGTTGCGTTGCGGGCTATGTTGACTAAGTTAAAAAATGTTCTAAAAAATACAGCATCCAATTCATACATTATATGATATTGTTTTTTCCCTTGTGTGACTTAAAAGTGGTGATTTAAAACGGGTACAAATACCAGCCCCGATTTTAAACGGCAATGCACGAAACAGGTTTAGACTACAAAATTTTGATAGTTGGACGCTTCTGCGCATGTCAGAAAAAAAAACTAATCGATTTGAGTTTTAGGGAAGATTTTTGCAGGTGCGTTACGTACGCGTATTTAGTACGTGAATCAAATTTTTACTTCTCTGTTTGTTGAAAGTAACTAAATTACAAACTGGTATACAGCCTCAGTTTGGAAGAAATAAATTATGTTAAAGGAACTAGAACGAGAAGATAGAGGCACATTCTTTATACCAGCAGTTCCTTCCTTGAACATGAATTTATTCTTCTTCACTCTCAGAAACGCATGCTCAAATCTCCCGAAACTTTCGTCGAATTAGACGAAATGGCTTCGCTAAAAATGCTCCGAGTGAACTTTTCGTCAAATTGCCGAAATTTGTGTAGTAATTTTTTTAAGTCACGTGATCGCGCGAGGAAAGAATCATTGCAAATGACGAAATTTTCTTGACCATTGAAGAATCGTCAAAAATGAGATTCTATTTTTGAGAGTTTTGGAACTCTGCCAGCCAACTTGATTTGGTTGATGGTGGAACATGTATTCCGAATAACTTTTGAGCATTTGTATGCAGTTGTTAGTAAAAATTTAATCTTCAACAGTACTTGTCCGAAAACTAAATTAGTAATTGCCAATGAACAGGTGAATATGTTGTAACTAACAAATGCAATACCGATTTCTTACGAATATCTGTCAAATGCGAAACGCATAACTCTAGCCGATTGATAACAGTTTAGTCAGTAAGATGACAAATGTTGTACTATATAATTCGAACATTCATTCCTCGGGATTTGGAAAAATGAATAATATTTAAACTGATAAAGTGCAATTATTCTATAATATTGAATACCGGGTTGTATATGATGAACGGAATTCGTCGACGAAAGTAATCAAAAATAGTTGGTCATATGTTATTCCCTTAATGATGCAGCAGATGTTTCAAGGTTGAAATGCCAATATTGAATAGCTAACATTTCTCATCCGAAAATTATTACCTGATATTGTTAAGAATAATCGAATTTCCGTCGGGAAACTATTTTTCTGCTCAAAAGATTCGTACAGAGTACAACGCAGCAACAACTTTTCTGACAATCCTTATTGCAGAAATATGAAAGAGGAAAATACTGCTCATTTTGCGAATGTCATACCGAGACCGAAAATTATTTTAAATTAACTAAGACAAGTCGAAGTTGCACCAAATTATATCCAAAAGCGATAAAGCAAGGACACACTCCGCTATCGCCATCTTTTAATTCTGCGCACCGTTTCTGGGAACAAGCTGAACACATTAGAATGTCATACCGGAAGACGCAGTTGAAACAGAGGTTTGATACGGCAACTGCCTGTTTAATTAGCCTTAGATTAACTGCCTGGAGGGAAAAGTGCGATCGGAAAACCGGGTGACACTTAATCGGAAAATTTCTCATTCAGAGAAAGAGCGTTATCGATCGCGTTTATTGATAAAACTCCCCAACCTCTTCAGAAGTTTAATCGAAAATCAGAATTCAGAAGTTAGTTTCGTACTTCAATTAATGACAGCACATTTTTGAAGATGCACAGTGGCTTGTAACTTTTGTTTTTGGAAATAATTAAGATTTTATTCGTAGTAATATTATAGTACTTGACAGTTATCAATGCAAAAAACTCAATGAAACATTTTTAGCTTGCTTAATTCAATTTGGAGTTTGTTTTTTTTTTTAACGTGGATGAAAACGGTGTTTTTTTTTTTCTTTTGAAGTATGTTATTTCCATACCTAAATTAATCCGACTAAGATTTTGTGACTTTAAGAAAAAATTGTCATTCTAGCCTTTTTCAACAGTTTTTCAAGTTAAACCTAACATTTTCATAAAAAGTTCACTTGTTGCTGTATGCCATTTTGAACTCTTCTGTTAGGTATTATTATTATATATTCTTCTCTTTGACAATATTACGAACACTGCGTTTTAGTAATACACTACAATTTTGTGCGTTGACTTACTGCTATTTCACCAAGGAATACGTTTTCAAAGGCATGCTTCTTTGCAGTTTTAGTTCCAGTAAAACAAATTTTTTTTTTTTTTTTTTTTTTTTTTTTAATAGTGTATTTGAACTTTTTCTGTATTGAAATATGGTGTAAGAAAAATGCTCAATCACGAGTTCTCAGGTGATTCATATTGAAGCGAATTCTGAACTATTAATTATAACCACTCTATATGTATGAAACGCCGGCATTCTATAGAATGCTTAGGCATTGCATATAATGCCAGACGTTTTTAAGCAAGGTATGAAATATGAGAAGTATTATATACTTTGCCTAGGCATTGTATATAATACCTAGACATTCTATAGAATTGCAAATGCAATTTAGGCAAAGTATAAAAAAAAAAGTCCTAATAAGTTTATTATGTAAATATTGTAAATGATGAGCATTTCTCAATTCTGAAAAAATGAGTGTGCCATTTAAAAAACATATTTTTCTTTTCCACAATCATCACATCGGAGCGATTCAGCAGCCAATATTCCCTGGGTTCCTTTTTAGTAGTCATTTTGGCTTTTTGTACATCATTTGTTAATTGCTGGTAAGTAGTTTCGTTTAAGAAAACACTTTTTTTTTTTTTTTTTTTTTTGCTGCGTCAACTCTTATTTTGCACTTACGGACGGAGCACTTAACGGGGAATCGGAGATGTTTTTTATACTTTGCCGGATTCTCATTTGGCATTCTATAGGATGCCGGATTTCAAACTTTTCCTGTAACACACACACACATATACATACATACATATATATATATATATATATATATATAATATTCGTGTCTTAGTGTCTGTGTGTGCGAGCTCTTAAGCGCAAAGTATATCACAAACTTCTCCATAAGATTCTTTTCTTTATTCTTAACACTACTTTTTTTCAAAAACCTGATGCATTTTTACCCGTACAGCTTTAAAATGGTTCCTGAACTCTCATGTGTTAAAACTCTCCTCGACTTATCTAATGCCTTCTTTCAATGTTTATCGATATTTATAAATGTCAAAGTTGAAGCGAGTTTGATTGAATATTCCGGAGATCAAATTAGATTTAAGAGCTACTGCGTTGCTGTTTTTACTGAAGTAAAAAGTTAGCTTAAGCGTTTACCTTATTTTCAATTGACATTTTATAAAAACTGCAGGACTATTAATGCGGGTATATTACTGAAAATATATCATTTTTCAAACATATATGCTGTTTTGTTTTATATTTGCTTATTACTGAAAATATATCATTTTTCAAACATACATGTCGTTTTGTTTTATATTTGTTTTTTTATTTCATGGTTCTGAAACTAATATTAGAAACCGCATTTTATGGGGGGGGGGGGGGGAAATAGCAAAGGAGAAAATGAGTAATTTTCTTACTTCTATACGTAACTACACATGAACTGTAGCGTAAGAGTACTTTTTTTTAAAAGCAAAACAAGCAGATGTTTCTTTATTCATTTTCCAAGACAGAATAGCATTAATGCAAAAATGTATATTGTAATTTTTGCAATATAATATAAAATATTTTTCTTTTCTTCTTTATTTTATTAGTATTTTTTTATTTATTATTATTTTTCTAAGAGGGAGAGTTTTCCTTTTTTGAGACAAGTGTGCACTCTAATTTTTTCAACATTTTTTAATTAAAAAAAATAAGCTTTATATTGGACCTTTATTACAAGCTAAGAATAAGGGAAAACCAGTAGAGATGGCGCCCTATTGCAAAAGATGACAAAAAAGAATGAACGCGTTAGTTTTTTTCCAAGCTTTTATTGAATATTATAGACCACATGTACTCTGTATGCATTTCCATCATTATTTTCTCGTTACGCTATAAATTAAAATAACAGCTGGGATAAAACCTGAGGCACCTATTTTTCGCTGCTCTCTTTATACGGCGGGTGCGATTCCGCACATGGGTGGTCTACAAGCATGGGAAATGGCTTTCGATGAAAAACCTGCAAGTATTATTAATATACTAGGCGTGCCGCCCGGCGTTGCACGGGAAATCTCAAATATTGCGTCGTTTCAATGCGTCACCCGGCGATGCACGGGCTACTCCCGGCGCTGCGCGAGCTTAAATACAACACGGCATTGAAATTCTTTATTATCTATCCGTACACAGATATACAGACCCGGACCGATATTTAAAATAGTGCAATTCAAAAAATTCGCTTTACAATAAGGACAATGAGTTATCCCTTTCAATCCTTTTTCGATTTTACGCCATTTGCGTTTCATGCATTCAGAATAATTAACACAATCTTTAAAAGTCCGCGTTAAAATACGAAAAATAGTCTTTATTAGATAGCAGACGATAAATAAATTAAAAAGAAAGAAGGATTAAATTTATTATTGCAAATACAGCGAAGCCTCACTCAAAATGCTAGGGAAACATTGATTATTAGTATTGTTGATTTGTTACAAAAATGGCAACAACTGCATTGATTTTAATTCACACGACAACTGTATTATATATTGTTGGAACGATGGCAACAATGCAAAAATAAAATAAAACTTGCGTTTTTAATTAATATCTTCGCTAATTAAAGCCGGACACGGATGAGACCGGGCGATATGGCTTCCCCGGAAAATTCCGAATCCGACGGTACCCGGTTCGACGTCGGGCAACCTGCCGTTCTCGAGGAGATGAGGTGACAGACACACACACACACAGACAGACGCGGGCAGATTATAATAGTATAGAATCTACCTGTTAATAGTTGAATTCTAAGAAACTATTAAAAAGTTTAATAGTCTGCTTTCTAAGCAAACGCTTTTTCAAAATAGTTGAAAAAGCGTTTGCTTAAAAAATAACTTGCAATACTCACATCACAATAAAAATCAGAAGAACAGTACTGAAAATTCCAGCCCCATTTGGAGACTAAACCAGTGATTCTCAACCTGTGGGGCGCGAGCAGACGAGAATTCTCAACCTGTGGGGCGCGCCCCCCTAGCGAGGCGCTAGCAGACGAGAAGGGGGCGCGAGAATATTCAAGAGAAAACATTACTTTAAAAACTTGATTAACTGACTAAAAGGAAAGCACACATACACATAGGAAAAAAAATACATTTCGACATATTTAATAACTTATTAAAGTAAAACAAATTACTAAATTAAAACTTTCTTAATCAAATCGTACTAAATTAAAAACAAATTTAATAGTTATTAATAACTTCCTTGGGCCTGTCTTTAAAAGCAAAGTTTTCCGAAGGAAGGCTTAATATTAGAAATTGCCACCCTAATTTGTTTCTATATTTAGCCGAGATCTATAGTTTGCCTTCAATGAAGAAAAAAGCTGAAAATCCAGTTTCTCAAAAGTTGTTGAGGATGTTGAAAATGGTAATAGAATGCGAAATGCCCTTGTTCTCAGAGCAGAAAAATCGTCCTCTACTCCTGCCCAAAATTCAAATAGTGATTTATTACTAAATTAATTTTATTACTAAAATTACTTGTTTATACTCTTGTTTTGGCAGTTAGTTAAAAATAATTCAAAAACAGAATCAGTACTCATATACATTAATTTTTGTATACATTTTATGGTAAGATGGGGGCGCGATGAAAATTATGATAGAAAATTGGGCAGCGAATACCGAAAGGTTGAGAAACGCTTTACTAAACAATAAAAACGACGCTGGGTCACATATTTTCAGAGAAAGAATTTATGAATTCAAGTAGACACTATGATGTTGTGGCTGAACAAATGCCTGAAATCGCGGAGCACTCACACCTCCCTTTAGAACAAAAATTCAATTGCGCCATCTCCGACCGCGCAATCTCACCTTACATTCAAATAAAAATGTTAAAGCTTACGGGGGAAAGTGTCAGTAAACAGCATTTTTATTTCTTGATACGCATTTTTGTCCAAAAAATGCATATATATTTCTCATCATATATCAGTAACAGTTTGATGTAAATAAAATCAGAAATACATATTCTTATTAGACATTTTCAAACAATAACACACAAAAGAAAAACGTTAAAGGGATTAATATAATTTTAAGATATGTATGACACTTTTAATGATACTCGATACTTTAATGATGAGTAGTAGTAAAATGCCAATATTTCTGATTGATGATTTAAAAACTCGATAATTTAGCCATAATCGATTGAAATGCTTTAAAATGCTCCAATTTTTGAACAATTGGATCTCATTATTATCGATTTTTCCAAAAACATGACAAAAACGATTCTTAATGGCTTTTAATAGAAAGGTCTCATAGGAATTCATGATGCATGTTTGAAATGTAGTTGAGTCGTTTATTATTTTGCTGTCATACCAAAGATGCAACCAGGAAGTTTAGCCAAATTTTGTGGGGGGGGGGGGGGGGAACTTGCTAAGTGAGAGGGTATGTAACAATATATTTTTTTCTTATCCCATAGAACAGCGGTCCCCAAACATTTTTAGTCGCGTACCTCCATTTTTTCTTGCAGACCCATTTGCGTACCTCTGCAAATATAATTTTAAACAGAATAGGATACTGCTTGGTTATAGAAAATACTGGGACGACTAGGTAAACCATTTTTAATAGTAATTAAGGCAGAGAAATACGTCTTTAAGTACAAAACAAAAAACAAACTTGTAAAAACAAAAAACTGTAAAACTTGTAAAAACAAAATGGAAAAAACAAAAACAAAATGTAAACTTGTAAAAATAAAATGAAAAAACGAAATTAATGAGAAGGTTGCTGCTACATGGCAGAACCTTAACTTTTAATCGAGAAAGCGATCTCAGCTCAGTGTGTAGTAGCAACTGAATATGATCACTGCTCATTTCAGAATACAGCTTTGAAAATAATCGAGAGTGCCCGTAATTTAATGAAGTTGACCACCTTGACAGATTCCTGTAAAACACATTTAAATGGCTCAGGCATACCCTTTGCTGTCAACCGCTCTTTATGACTGCAAAATAAACAAAAGTGCCCTTCTCTGTTAAAGATTTTATTTTGGTAAAAGCTCCTCCGTGTTTCCCTGTCATTGCCCGAGCACCATCAGGACAGAGAGAAGCGCAATTCTTCCAGTCCAGTCGGTCTCTTTCTTTTTTTTGTCCTGCGCGTGTACCACCTGGAGAGGCTTTGCGTATCACTAGTGGCACGAGTACCACAGTTTGGGAACCACTGCTATAGAGATAATCTATGCATGATTAGAAACATTCCTTCATATACATCGTTTTCTTTTTTCAAAGACCCATCATGACGATATAATTTTTCTACAGCTATTTTGATTCAAAAAATGAAATACTTAATGCAAAGGCCGCTCTGGACCTGTTCGTAAAAGCTCGGTTTGCGTAGAACTCCGAAAGCAACATTGACCGAAATCAGTGTTTGGGACGCTGACAACCTCCCGCTGCGTGTTGCTCTGGGACCGTGTACGCTAAAAGAAGCTGGTGCGCGTTAAATCCGTTGTGGTTCCATGACCTCCAAGTGAAATGATAACTATCGGGGGTGCCATCTACCAGGGTACAATATATGATCTGTTGGCTGGTTCAAAAGTTAAGAGACCTCTCAAAAGGGGCGAAAGTCGGTCTCCTGCCTATAAGGGCCTGTTAAACACGGGAGCTGCGCACTCTCTCTTCCTCACTTCACGTGAGGACTCGCCAACAACTTAATACAGAGGAAGGAAATTATATAAATAAATAAAACTAATCTTAAATTTTGGAAAAATCTTTAATCTGCGATTCCAAATTCGTCAAAGCCAAAAATTGCAGAAAACTAGTAAAATGTTTTAACTGTTTACGCGTTGTATAAAAGGGATGCAATTGGTTTTTCTTACCATCTCATTTTCAAATGTCCGTGAACTACCTGCAACATTCTACTATGAATATTGTGACTGGGGATAAAAGTATAAATCTTCTTTAAAGAAAAAAATGTCTAAATTCAAAATATATTTTACAAATTTATAAATAACAAGTAGCTATAATCATTGCTTTTATTATGATAGTTTTGACATGTTTGGTTACTTGCATAACATATTAGTTTTTTTTTTTTTTTAATAAAGTATCACTAACCAGAAATTTCGTATTATTTGCCGATTTTTAATAATTGAGACGTTGACATGTTAAAGGTAGTAAGTTGGAAATCCTAAATATTTTTAGAAAACATAAAACCTGTCTGAAGTTATTTTTCCATAATGTGCTCATTGATCAAAATGATCATTGATCAGTATTATAGCTTTATTAGTCACAGATTATATACGCTTTATTAGTCATTGACAATCATTTTGACGGTCATTGACATCATATTATATAAGCAATGACTAATAATGCTTACGTAATATACATCACTAATAAAGCTATAATAATGTGCTTTTATCAATAAGCGCATTATGGAAAATGACTTCAGGCAGGTCTTATGTCTGAAGACAAAAAAAATATTTGCGATTTCTGTTTTACTGTCTTTCTCCGGTCATCGCCTCAAATGTTTTAATGTTTTATGTAGCGCTAGTTCCAAAAATGACCTTTATATCCATCCGTCACGACAGAATTTTCTGAATATTGCATATTTTGAAATTTCCAAAAAGAAAGATAACGAAAAATTGCCAAATAAACTGCAGATGAACCTAAAATATGTTTTCTAATAGTTTATTTATTTATTTACGGATGATAATATGTATTATTCTACCGGAACAAGGGAGAGGTTTTAATCACACTACGAAGGGTTCATTGACTTCTCGTATTTAACGGAAATTAGCATATTAAGGTGTGCTAAATTAATTTTTATTGCGTTTTTAAATTAAGTTATTTCTTTAATTTCTATTACCTATTTCATGTTTTCAGAAACCGTCTCCACATAAGAAAGTAGAATAAGCTGACGCATGGCTCTTTCTTGAAGTCATCTTGTTAGCTGGGTGCAAGAGTTTGAATCAAGAGGTAATTGTTGAGACTTCATAAACTCGCCCCGGCATAAGATTTTAGCACGTTGTGGTACAGTCGAGCCCGCTTAATGGAATAGCCAATTTTGCCATGAAAAATTATTCTGATAAGCGGAACATTCCATTATTCGGGATCACAAAAACAGTATACTATGCCTTGGTAACTGGTACATTGAAAATTTATTATAGTTATGTATTCTTTTAACCGATATTCAATTAAGCGGGCTCAACTGTGTTACCTTCCTTATTACAAAATAAATATCCACTGTGTGGTGGGAAAAGAACTGCACACCATTTTCAGTATTTGGTCAAGATTTTGTTTTCTTGTGCTGTACCTATACATATGAGTGAGGGAAACGTATTGTATCTGAAAAATATTTAATATTGCGCTTTTTTACTTTGTACAAAAAATATCTCCAACTTAAAACACTATATTGTTTGCTCAAAATGCTTAAGTAGTTGTTTAAAACGAAACAGGAAAGTCATCTCACAGAGGGGGAGGGTGGGAAACAGAGCTTGGGTGATCATCGAACAAAAAGAATCATCGACACATAGAACAAAATCGGGAGAGTATTTTACATATTTCATTATTAATGGTGGGTGAAGAGGGGGAGTAATAACTAAAGTTATAGAGTACCTCATTATTTTTAGTTTAAAAAATTAAGCAACAAATTTAATAAAAAAAGAACTTAGTCTCGTTTTGCGTCAATTTTCATTGGTAAATGGCCCCTTTAGCCTCTTGCCCACTTCTTCAGTCCTCTCATTTATGCAGGTAAAAGAACTCATCTTATAAGTCAAACAAAAAGTCAGGACAAAACATATTATTCAACTCGCAAATTTTTCAATTTGCCTTTTACGAAAAATCTTGATACAATAGAAAAAAATCCTCCAAAGATTATTCCAAGTTGCCCTTTATATTAGCCAAACAATCCAATGAAGCAGAAAAAACAAATCATACTTACAAAAAGGCAAAATTTTCATGCATATGGTAATTATTCCCGAGTCAATTACACTTCGAAATAAAAATAAATTGTTCAATAAAATATTTAACATCATAATAATATTAAAAACCGGCTGCACTAACTCTATGACAACTAACAGTTAACGTATGTTATAATTACATTAATTATGCAGATAGGAAAAAACTACCTTTATCATAATTCATTTCTACCAAAAAACGAAAATTGGGTGATAAGTGAAGCTGGAAGTAAATTTGTTTTGAAAAAAAAAATACATCCGATGTTCTTCGTTCTATAACATTTACGCAGTAAACTAAAGTCAAGTAAAGGTAATTCGTTTAAATACAACACAGATTGAATTTGTTAAAACAAAAACAATGCTTAATACATTAGTTTTGTTTTTTAATCTTCATTTTTTTCTTTCGCCCTTTTTTGTGTTTTCCCAATTAAAAATATCAAGATATTTGAAGATTTTTGTTTCTTCCTTCTTTTGAAATATACATCTACAAATTCCACCCTAATTTATAACCGAATTTTAAACTTTTAACCAAACTCAAAACAAAATGAGTGTTATGCATTTATTTATTTTCCTTAATTATATATACATTAAGTATGACAACTCAACTCAACAAACTAATGAAACAGCAAAAAGCAAATACACAGGTGTAAGGATTTTTAATAAACTAACATTGTTTCATGAATTTAATATTCCATATTAGTTTTTTGTTTATCAAAAAATAAATAATGACAGACTATAAAAAAAAAAACTTTATGGATTATATAAGCAAAGAAAATAGATTCAGAAGGAAAACAATCATTAATAGTACGGCTACACAGTGCATAGTGTATTGCATATAAAATTCAATATTTTAGTGAAACAGATATAGATCCTAGAAATCAGAATCCTATGTCGTCCTTTCTGAACGAGACATCTGATTTTCTATTTTATTCACAATTCTAGTATTTCTAATATATCTTCAACCCCTCCAGCTAATTCTATGAGCAGAAAGATTTGCTTAATTAGAAGCATGCAGATTAAATGCTTACTGCGGGAAACACAATGGAGGAATTCGTTGATGTTAAATCAGAAAGATTTGCTGCATTGCCAGATGAAAATCAATTCCTAAGCTATTTTATAATACGATAAATTTTAGCATATTAGGAATATCGTAACAAAGCTCTGCTCGGCACATTTTCAAGCAAGTTGAATGATTAAATATTTCCATATTAGGCATGAGGTAGCCAGGCAGAAAATCTGTGACGAACTCTTCTTAGACTGGATGAATTAGGATATTTATATAATCTTTAAAACTGTTTATCAGTTTTGTAAGAAAAATGATCAAAAAAGTTTTGTGCTAAAGTATGCGTACAAAGGAAAGAAAGCATATATAAAGCACTAATTTTCAAACCAGTAATTCAAGTAGCTGTTTTGAGGCTATAATGTAGCCTCTTCATCAGTGCAGGAAAGGAAATTCTCAACACACAACTAGAAAGTTGTGAGTGAACAGCAACAGCAGACAGCCGAACAGGAAATACATGATCGGGTGCGCAGGGCCGAAGCCCCTTTTGCCCGGGTTCACTGGTAACCCTAGCTTTTCAACAAGGAAAAATCTGATCCAAAGTGTCTGATGCGGTGCCTCGTAAATGGCTTCTTACAGACACGTAAGTGTTACGTTCATAACCGGGGGGGGGGGGAGACAGAAAATGAGAAAGCACTCCTCTTTGGCGAGGAGAGGTAAGAAACTGTATCTTGCATTTTTTTTTCTTTTTTTGCTTCTCAGATCTTTTAAACTTCACACAATCAATCTTTTGAAAAATAATCTGCACACTGATCGAAACTTTTGCAAAATACATATTTCTCAGAGATTAGTACGCATAATTTAGAAAGAAACCAGGGTGGGGTGAGAGGGATAAGGAGTTTAAGGGTCGGAGTGTGCATAAAAATACATTTGAAAAAATAGTTAGATAATAGTGATAACATGAGTGGTTAGTATGAGAGTACTTACATATATATACATGAGACCGAGTGTTTGCTTCAACCTGTTTCTCTTGAAGGAGTGCGGTCACGGGGTGGAGGAGACTAAGGGAGTGAAACAAGGAGGACAGCAACAACCAGAACGACAGCCGGATTTATACCGAATGGACCGGATCAGAGATTAGCCAATAGGAACAACAAGGGAATAAAGAAGACCAATCAGAGGCACTCACAATCGGCTGGTTGTGTGCTGAGAATTTCTTTTCCTGCACTTTTTTTATTGTTTTGACAACCTGTGCTTCATTTACGCTGTTTTTTCCTTGTACTCATATCTATCAGTTTGTATAAAGCAATTTAAAAAAATAAAAACTAAAAAATTTTGTATTGGCTTCTATGTTCGAAATTAGTTTCAAAAAGTTTCAAGCTGCGAAAAGTTACTCGTTTTTGTATATAAGAGTCGTCTCTCTAAGGTAATATCCTGAAAATACTGGTTGTCTGCAAGTTAGTTTCAGTTAACTTTGCTAGAATGTATGCAATTATTAATAAATAATGATGGTCGGAAAAATGAATGAAAATTATGAGCATATTTTGTTTAGAAATAGAACTATTTAATTTTATGAAAAAACTAATTAATTTTAAATGAAAAATATCTATATCCGTTGTTATCCTATGTATGCATGACAATAATTATTAAACGAAAGTATATAACAACTTAAAACTGTTTAAAAGTTTCATTTCGAAAAAGCTTTATTAAAGATGCAAATGACTATTTATTAATCTTCAAAAATCTTAAAATTGTCAATTTTAATAAAAGTACAAGTACAGCAAAAGTAATGGCAGTTGTTACATCTTAAAAAAAAAACTTTACTGCACTATATCTAATAAGAAGTTAAGTACTAAAAACACAGTAACTAACTATTAGAAACCAAATTAGGAAATACATAATAACCCAACTACAAAATAAAAATAACTATTATTATCTTTATTAAGAAATACGTGAAATTTAATGTCAAAAAAAACTGGCTAGCAACGACAGAAAATACACAAATTTATTAAAATAATAATTATTTAAAAATAATTACAATGACTGCAGGAAAAGAAAGAAAATGAAGATTTTGCTTCTGTATCTGTTGAACTCATACTACTCCAAATTTTTATATAGCACGGCTACGCGTCTGAATAAAATACAGACTAGTGTGTGCATTTAGACCCTGGTAAAATCGATGTAGCTCTGAAACATGTATGTGAACTTTTGATTGAGAATTCGTGCCTTAGCACACAAATTTTCAATCAAAAGTTACATTTATGAAACTAAAATATGATCGACTAAAAAAGCTTAACTAATTGATGCTATTCTCGTCTTGCATTACAAAAACACTTATTGAATATTATTGTACTTATTTACAAGCAAAATTATCCGGCGTTGTCCGTTAAAACAAGAAGAGGAGAGAGAAGTACCGCTAAAGTAGTACTAATCAGCTCTATTTATGTTTATTTATATGAAGTGAAACATGTATATAAACTTATGATTAAAAATTTATGCCTTCAAGCACAAATTTTAAATCAAAGCTCCATTCATAAAGCTAAAATATGTCTGACTAAATAAAATTTAATTAATAAATATTATACTCGTCTTGTATTGCAACGCACTTCTTGAACAGAATTTGACTTATTTACTAGCAAAATTATCCGGCGTTGCCCGTTAAAGTAATAAGAGATGGAGCTAAGTAAGCGCCAAAGTAATAATCAGCTTAAAGTAATAATGTTTCTTTATCAAACGAGTAAGAAATATCGTCATTCATGCTCCATTGCCAAATGGGAAATGCAAAATAGCATAAAATCTGGTTTCAGAAAATTCAATTTAGTGCAACTGAAAACTTACGAGCTTATTTTTAAATCATAACTACAGCAGTGATTTATTGGAATTCATTCTCTCCGAAATGTTCATTTAACCATAAGGTCTATCTCAATCATCAGCCGAAACAATATATTATGGGCAAAAATTATATTAGACTACTGCTCTAATTATTCTAGAGGATTCAAACAAATTCCAATGTAATTTCCTAACAGCTTCAAATTGACTTAAAAGTTTAGAAAATAATGGTTCTTCCTATTGCTTATTATCGAAACAAATTGTGAAATTACAATTAAAGAAAAACACCACTTCGAATTTTCAGAAGACTGATGTACTTCTCTCGGGGGATGATTGAATTTGGTGGCAAATTTCATTCAAATCCGTCAATTCGGGTGGCTTTGTACAGCGAACACACATACAACAAGTTCTTTTATATGCATAGATTTATTTTTTATTCCCAATATGAATAAAACTTTTTCGCCTTTTTAGCACTCTTTGTAAATTTTGCTTAGAAGTTTTCCACAATGGTAACTCGATTCATCCTCCATTCCTATTAATCCCAAGTTTTTTTATTTAAATTTTGAAAAGTAAGCATAAAGCAATTCTTTTATACGGAATTTTATTTTCCTAGTTTTATCGTGACTCATTTCAAGCTCTGGAAGACGTATAAGATATAAATGAAAGAGAAGGTGTCATAAAACTGTCACGCATTTTTATGTCACTCTCTCGCAAAATTTCTCAAAAGCATCGTAAACTTTCAGAAACTTCCAAAGATGAAAGAAAACTCCAAAACGGCGATAAAATGCATAACAGTCAAAACTTATGAATCCTAAATCCACGGAAACAAAAATAGTTTTTGATCCCAGTACGTTAGTGCATATAGTTTATATATGCTAATCGATTCTTAATTTTTTAATGACATATCTCTACCATCATTTTTATAAGTTGAACTACGAACACGGTTAATACGAAATTACGGCTAAAACGAACATTTTGTTCATCAAGTTTGGTTTACCATTTAATTACACTAAATATCTCGCGCATATTAATAAGGCTAAAATACAAATTTCGGCTAAGACGAACAAAATTTCTCACCTATTCATGAAATATTTCCTCTATTGCTATATAATATTTTTTGTAAGACATTGTTGGTTATTTTGAGTCATTGTAAACCACTAAGTAAGCATATGATAAAATTTAATGTATCTAAAAAAATAACTAACCATCAAGGATTTTTTCCAAAATTGTTAAATTTTAAAAGGTAAGGTTCACTTTTTCGCAATGTACTAGTAAGACTTAAAAACGGACATTAGTAAAAATTAATCATTTATTTTCACTTTTTATTTTACTTTGTATTATAAATAGTAGTAATATTTTTTGAAATATAAACATGCATTTCTAATAGTTTTCTTACAGTTTTACGTATTCACGGTTGTTGCGAAAACAGGTAATTTTTGGCCTTAATATTAAGCGAGTTCAACTGTAGTTCGTTTTCTTTTAAATTGCAGCGACACTCAGTTAGAACCCTACAAAAATATATTCGAATTGAAAATACACCTACACAATCACGGCATGTGCACGTGTCCACCACACTCTGTTCACGTAAACACTGAGAACTGACCAATACAACAACACAGAGAGGGCGAGCCCCTTAGAAGCAGTCTACACACAACCTTACGATCAGAAGGTTGCATGTCTTTACGCTCATGATTTTCTTGTAAATATTTCATTCAATTGCTATGTGTATTTGTCTAGTGTAATGAATGTTGTGTATTAAGAATGAGTATAAACAGTAACTTTAACTAGGGGTCGCGACACTGGTGACCCGGCAATTTAATGAACATGCATCCTTATGAAGGCAATTGCAGTTATTCATATGAGGCGACCAAAAGCAAAGGGATGTAAGTGACAAAATTGAAAACCTGGAGATAACTGATGCAAATGATAGGGAAAGCACAATTCCGTATTGTGACAAGAAATATTAGTGATAGGCCTAATAGGGGCTCCGCCCCAACGTGATTTAGAAAGAAATATAAAATAAAAGGTCTCAAAGATCGAAATTTTGAACACGTTTTTCTCAGAATAGTTTTTTGGTCACTTACATCCCTTTGCTTCTCACTTCCTCAAATGTTCTTTTTTTTTTTTTAAAACTGAAAACATAAGCAAGTACACTATAAAACAAGGAGTTCCGTCTAGAACTATACAAGCCTACTTTCCCGTGTACACCAGCTTCAAATTTATAATCTAACAATCTCTCTCTCTCGCTTTCTCGTTTAGCTTTAGTTCTTAAATGCTTCAAATATACCTTTTTCAACGGTTAATACATATTCATTCAATCATTCATGTATTTATTCATTCATTCTTTTTGCTTATTCATTTAATCATTCATTAATTCAAAATATTCTTCAAAATCCCGATTAAAAAATTTCATAGGAAAATAGACTTATTAGTTTTGGGTGAACTTTCTATCTGTACATGTTCTACGTCATAAGAGTTTTCCGATAAAGTTTGTTCCAAGCAAATCGGTCCGTTAGATCAGGATTTATACAGGATTGAAATTTCCCCATAGGCGATATGTTAATTTTGCTTTTTTGATCTGTTCAATAGGGTGGGTCGAAAAAAAGTAATGTTTTTTTTTTCGAAACGCTATTCCGAGTAAAACTTGCTTCTGGGGTATGTATGGAACATGCAAATTAAAAAACAAATTTTTATTGAACCTCTAGCTAGCGCATTGTACTTAAAATTTCGATTTTTTTTTTTTTCGAAAATCATGTCATTTTACTAGTTTTTTTTTTTTTTTCAGAACTCAGCCATTACAATTTTTAACTACTATAGTGAAAATCTTTTATTAAAAGGTTTGAAAAGCCCGAAAAAAAAAATTTAAACCGTCAGAATCTTTCAATTTGCGGTAGCGCAAAAGTCTCAAAAATCTGTAAGTTATTGCATTTAAGGTACATACTCACACCTTATGTGAAAGGTATTGTCAAGCATGTTGAGTTATGTGTTAATAGTCCCATTTCTTTTTTATTACTTTACACTTCATTGTAATAAAAGAGCGTTTCCCAACCGGTGGTTCACGTGGTGTCAGAAGGTGGTTCGCGAAAATAATATTGCAATGGCGGAATTTTTAATTGCTAACGTAAAAGAAAAAAAAAACTAAATAATAAATTGACATACGTATTAGGACGGAGAGTAAAAATTACTTTTTCACATAAATTGTTTTCCCGATAAAGGAAAAAAGTTTTGTACTGGCATAGTAAATGTGCGTGCAAAAATTGAAATGCACTGTTTTCAATTTTCACTAGCTTCTTTTATGTTTTTTAGAATGCCCTAGCCATCGGCATGTTTTTTACAAGGTTTTATTAAACTAGATTTGTCACCGAAGTTTGTTACGTGGTTTTCGATCACTATCACTGCATAGTGATAGTGGTCGAAAACCTTTGCTCACAAGCTTACAAAAAAACTTTGCACGCACAAACTTATCTTCGATGACAATACAATATTTCATCCATTTTATAATTTATTATAACGTTAATTAGGGAAAAAAAATGTTTGGCTGTGAGGAAATTATCAGAGTTATTATTTGTCGAATGGCAACGATAGCTTTGTTTGAAATGTTTGGATAATTCAACGATGTTTTGAATTTTAAAATACTCAAATCCTGGCGATTTTTTAAATAAAACCGTGTTACTTAAAACATTTTTACACAGTTTTATTTACTGGGCCTTCAGCCAGGGTTCGCACAGTGTTAAACCACGTCATTTTGTAAGGTCCAGTGCACCAGAAAGATTGCACTGGACCTTGCACTCTTGCTGAATCCCACGCAGAGCAAGCACTACGCACAGGCAAAACCAACTGTTATGCTGCTTCACTTAAACAGAACATACTAAAGTGGCAAATACTCTGCAGTCTGCTATTAGAAAATTTAAAAAAAGTTAAACGAATAAAAGTAGTATGAATACATTGCACTATAATCGGGGGCAGGAGGGGGGCGCCTTAAAATGGGTTGTTCTGGTACAGTTCCGTATTTTGAGAAATTGGCCAGCGTCCCGGGGACTGCAGCACGGGACGGCAAAAGCCCCCGTATTCTTACCAGAACATTTATCTTGCCGTATATCGGGTATACGTGACCAGTGGTGTAGTCGAAGGGGAACGGCGTCCCCGTACCTTTTTACTTTAATACAAGCGTCCCTCCAAGCTTTTTACATTTTAACATAAGCGTCCCCCCACTTTTGATTTTAATTGGTTATCTTTGTATGTATAAGCGTCCCTCCAACTTTTTTTTTCAGGACTACACCACTGTACGTGACCATTGTGAGACGGGTTCGGACCGGATGTTTTAAACCTGTAAATTATATTCAATTTTTACTCGCATCTTTCAAATACTATACATAATAAGTTTTTTCTTTACATATGTTTTCAAAGCATGCTAAATAATTGAATTTTTGAATTCGAAACTGACATTCTGGAAAACCGGCCGGATATTGTGTTTCGGATTTTTAACAGTATCCAGAACACAACAAATAAAACAGAGACATAAACCAAATGACACAAAGAAAGGAAAAGACAAAAGTCGGGAAAAAAGGTATAACAATAAAAATGAAGGGAATTTAAAAAATAAGATACTTTTTTTCGCTAACATTTCTACTTCTTTCTTTTTTTTTTTTTTTTTTTTTTTCTTTTTGCGTGTTTAGGGAAAAATCGTATCCAGAGGGGGAGCATGCACCGCCCCGCCGTAAAATATTACTGAACGTGGCTTTGATTTAGGATCGAGCCCACTGCCTAAAAGAGCTATTGCATTGGAAGTAGGGATGTAACGAATATTCGGCCATTATTCGGTATTCGGCCTATTCGGCCTGGCCGAATAGTCATTTCATCACCCAGCCGAGTATTCGGCCGGGCCGAATACTGGGTAAGGTCAAATTCGGCCTGACCAAATATTGATGGACTATTCGGCAGAATAGTTCTGCTGCAGTAAAAAAGTTTTAAAAAAATAAAGAAATTAGTAGATTTTAAACATTTAAAATTGTATTATAATTATTGCAAAAAAATACATTAGTCCACTATAGTTTTAAGAAGTAAAAATAATTTAGAATAAACTACTTTTTTTTATTCTTGTTTTAGGCTTGACTGAGCAAAAACACGTTTTAAAGTTGTAAATTGTATTTTATATTTAGCATTTGCTCCAAAAAGCTGCCAATAGCTAATTATAATAGACAATATGATAAATTCATTTTGTTATTATTAACAAAGTGGAAGCCAGACTTTGTTTGGGTTGACTGATTTATTGTGAATATTTGGTTAGAGAGAAATGTGAAAAGCAAAGCCCAGAATATATCATGAATATTTAGATAGCATAGGTTATTGGGGTTTTTGAAAATAGAAACATATTCCAGTTAGGTGCATTAAGTTTTAATAGATCTTTTAAAAATAGGTATGTAAAAATCCCATAAAATAAAAATATTAACTTTTATAACTTTTAAAATGTCTTCATTAAAGAGTTTTGAGCAAGGTAAAAGTTCACTAAGCTCTAGTATTTCTTTCATTGCAATTAAATAATTAGCAAAATAATGCTAATGCTTACTACTGTAAAACCTGTCATTCCTATTTTGCTTGTGGGTGACATTCTTAGTTTTATTACATTCAAAGCAATAGTGAAAATAGATTAATTTTAAATAGTTCTAAATTCTTAACAAACAGAATTAAATCATACTTCATAGATTGTGTGTAATTGGTGTTTGACTTTGTGAATAATTTTAAATTTGACAAATACTTTCGATTACAACGATTTTCTGGAAACTTTAATATTCGGCCTTGAAGAAAGGACTGAATATTCGGCTTCGGTCTGGAAGAAATGGCCGAATATTCGGTATTCGGCCAAATCACTATTCGTTACATCCCTGATTGGAAGGCAATGTAGAGATCCCTTTCTCCCTACCGCCTTTTTTTTTTGTGATTGGAATTGGATGTAAATGCAGCTTATGAAATTCAGGGATACGGTCAATCACCGCTCTCCTTAATTTTTGAATTCATTTCATTCGATGCATTCTATACGTGCTGCCATCTATCAATAAATGAAGATTCTATTTGACATGAAATAGTTATCGCTAAGGTCGCCGACCGAAACTAAATATTACGTACTGAAAATCTATGTCAAAATATCTCTCTCTCTAAATTTTTTATCTTGGGTTTGAATATTAATCCATGATTATATTATAATCATGATATGTATGTATTATAATCATGATTGAAACATCAACTAAAACTTTACATATCTTTGACTCTTTGACATAAAATTTAATCGTGCAGGCATAATATTCAACAGTTGTTACCCATCTATTTTTATATTTACAATGCAATGAAACCAAAAATAGTTTTTTCTTTGAACTATAGGAAAAACAGTTCCACGGGAATTTATATACAAATTGTCAAAGAAGCAATGCAAACCAATACATATACCTGGTGATCCACATGATTTTTACGCAGTTAACCTTTATGAACCATGATTTCCTTGTGAAATTGTTTTCTGTTTCCTTGCAAATGTAACATCTGTGAAGCATTATATTTTTTAAAACCAGTTCTTTGTATCGAGCAGAAATCGTTTTCTCTCGTTTTGTCAAAATGCTAGAGTTTATATTACACATGAAGACAACTATCTGAGGATGTACCCTAAAATATTATATCAAGCGTCGTCCCTAGGGAATTACGAACCACTTTCAATATATATTTTTTTAACGTCTGTGTTTTACTTTTATTACATAGAACTAATTTGAAAAGATATTTGAATATTTGTTTTGAAAAAAAAAAACACTCCATGTGTTCATTGCTTTTGTAACCACTCTTTATTTTCCGGAAAGAAAATCATTTTTTAATGCTATAAGAACGAACTAACTAAACATCAGAGGCGTAGCTAGAGGGGGGGGGGCAAGGAGGCTGTCCCCGGGTGCAGCGTCAAGGGGCGCCAAATTAATGCAAATTTATTTTATTTTTAAACGCGAAAAGAAAATTATTTGATTTGAGGAGGTGTGAATATGTTCGACGAAAATAGTGGGATCACCACATATCGTATCCGGAATGACCAATGTAGCACAGGAGTGAGTGGGAAATCAAACAAATAATTTTGCAAAGCCAAAGTGTCCCATTTTTCCCTTAGAAGTGAATGGTCGCTAATAAAAATAAATGTTAAAAGGGCTGCTTTTTAGAGCTCTTTAGGAAGTGTATATTTTTTAAAATTTCCTTTGGGGGTGCCTCTAGGCCCCCAGTGGCACGAGAGGGGGGGGGGGCGCAAAATCTTCAGTTGTCCCCGGACGCTGAAAATCCTAGCTACGCCTCTGCTAAACATATATTAGCATTATTATGATGCACTGTCAGTCTGAATCAAGTACAACAGAATGTAATGAGACAGACTGGCTATCACACTGAAAAAGTAGTAGTAGTAAATATTTAGCTTACATTCAGTAACACGATTTGTTTGCGCCCTGCCTCTCTCCCCGCAGCATATAAGCGCCCTCTCTTTCGTTAATTATATTCGTGTTCCCCAGCATAATGGTCTACTTTGAAACTTGATTGAGGGCCAGTTTACGTCCTGCGTCCTATGCTCCCCAGTGGCGTAGCTAAAACGGGGGCGGTGTGGCGGCCCGCCCCGGTTGTCACTCGTTCTGGAGTGAGATCCGGACCCGGTCAAAAAAGGGGAAACAATAAACCTTTAAAAGCTCTATATAATGAAACGAATTTCTTGAGTTGGATATTCTTTTTTACTTTTACCTGAGCAAAGTGTTTCCTGTCAAAAATATTCAAAGAGGTTTTTACTACTAAACATACCATTGCCGTCAAGAAATACATTAAATATTACAACCCATGATACGAATAGAATTCCCCCTCCCCCCCCCTTTTTTTTTTTTGCTATGCTTTCGTCTTTCTTTGCTTCTCTTCTTTTTTTTTGGGGGGGGGGGGGGGGAAACAGTACCGGATCTTGGAGTTTTCCGAGGCGGGGAAAAAATTAAAAATGCCGCCCCCTCCAACAAATTATTGTTGACATTTCATATAACTTTCATGAGCTAGCCTTTTTTGTTTTTTGTTTTTTTGAGGATATTTCCTTTGGGGATCACTGATAAACCCATAAAACTTTCGTTAATGTTCCCGCCGCATGGCCGTTTCAGCTCAACATTAGGAGGAATAGAGCCATGTGAAAGGCCCCTCTTAACTGGAGATATGAAATTCTGACAGTTGTGGGGGTCCGGGGGATTATCCCCCGGGAAAATTTTGAAAATTACATGCAAACTGGTGCATTTTGAGACCGTAACTGATGCTTTGGGACTTCAAAAATTTTGGAAACAAAAAGCAGACAAAAACATTTTGAAATTTAAACGTTTTTACTCAGAAAAGTAATAATAAAAATTCAGAAAAAATTGGCATTTTTTTTTCAATCCAGAGGGCAGGACTCTACCCTCCTCCTTCTTACTAACGCCCATATCGAAGAGCCACGTGTTTGCCTTCTCAAACGACACTTACAAGCTCCCACCTCTTCCTAAAAGGATGCTTTGAAAGTTTCTAAAAGAAAAACCAGTGGGTATTGTTAGAGCATAGCCTGATTTATACGTATTTCACTATCAAAAGAGGGAAATAACCTTGACTTTTTAAAATTTTAATTTTTAAATTTTGACATTAGGGTTAGGGGGCGAAATTTGCCGCCCCCTGACCTAAATTTTAGAATTTCCGACAGTTATTACAAATAAATAATTCAATTAATCGGTTTTAATAGTTGGCAAAATAGCTGATCAATGATAAAATCGGAGCGCAGAACTAGGATTTTAATTCTCTTGCAAAAGTTAAGTTCTTTTAAGTATTTTCTTCTTTTTTTTCTTTCTTTCTCCTTATATTTCTTTCTTTCTTTTTTGTGCATCACAGTTCAATTTGCCGCCCCCCCAAAAGTGCCGCCCGGGGCATGGGCCCCGGCTTGCCCCACCCTAGATCCAGCACTGGGGGGAAGGGGTGAACCACGGATGACCGCCCCTCTGACGCTGGGTCCTGCAAGTAACTTTGCTCTTCGAAAATTTAAGTTTGTAATAATTTGCTTCAATTTAAATTTATTCTTTTCAAATGTTCGAAATAGAGTTTCATTCAGATATACGCGCCATTTACTGAATAATATTTACTTAGTATGTGCTGCCATCTATGAATTTAAGATAAGAATTGAACTGTCTTTTTTAACTAAGCAAACCAGAAAACTACAAAAAAAAAAAAAATCGATTCACGTGGAGTGTGTATATTTGGCAGCATATTTGCTGAAATAGCCGTAACTTTTAAATAATGAAATAATGTGCATAATAAATAACGAAGAAATATTTTGTAACTAATATTAAATTTAAGCGATTATTTAAGCGTATTAATAAGAGTTTGAAATACATCCTTGTAGTAAGAGTAATTGTTTTGAATGCATTTGCAAATCTTTGTACGAATATGTGTAAGAAAAATTTAGTATTTAACTCAAGGTTGAGAAAGTTAAGAATTTCGGACTTTATACTTTCCTCTGATATGGAAACATCCATACCAGCACCAGCGTTGTTTGCATTTTAATACACTTTAAAATGGTGGACGTTAGTTCACATTATGAGCGAGCGCTCTCCAAGTGTGACGTCACACCAATAGGCGTGGAGCTCTGACGTCACTCTGTTTAAGCCGCGTGCGCGTGGACTCTCCGTTTTCGTTTCTGCGTTGAGTGTGTGAGAGTGTAGTTTTTGATTCTTACAGATTTAAGGAAATTAACGTTCCAGATAAGAGGAGTTTGCTCTCATTTATTATTGTTATTAAAGCAATATAATTTTTTTTCAATAAAAACTTTGTTTTTTTTTTTTTACTTTTTTTTTACTACTGTTAATTTTTTTTTTTTTAACTTTGTGTATTTTTTTTCAATAAAAATGTGTTTTTCAATAAAACACACATTTTTGTTTTGAATAAAAATAAGGAATAGTGGGAAATGTACGATTTTTTTTTCCAGTTCATTTTTCTCAGAAAATTTAAATCACCTTCAACTAGTTTAAAAAAATTATTGTGTGCAGTATATTTTAAAGGAATTGATGACAGAAATAATTTGAAAATACTTTTGATTTAGAATATGAGATTGTTCATTAAAACTTTGTCAAAATGCAACCAAACATTAAGTTGAAGTATGAATTTGATTTTAAAAAAAAATCATATACATTTGTTCATAATTCTTTATTTCTTTTTTATTGCATAAATCCCAAACAAATCAAAATTTGAAATAACATTTGACAAATTTGAAAAAAAAAAAAAAAAACAAAACAAATTGGATTACTTGAACGCAAAAAAAAAAAAAAAAAAAAACTAGGTGCGAAATTCTCATAAATAAGAAACAAATTAAAATTTGCAATCACATTCGACAAATTTTAAAACAAAACAAAGCACAAGAGCAAAATACCGGGACGTATGGCAAGCCTATATATAACTTTAATTTTTGAAATTTTTCTCTTTGAATATCACTTAAATGGAGTGCCCCTTATCCAGAGGTAAATACATTGTGGTCCCTATTTAAAGGGACTGGGACCAGAAAAAGTGTTCCTTAATTAGAGGTGTCCCTTTTTCGGAGGTGTCCCTTAATGGAGATACTACTGTATAAGGATTTAACACAAACGAAAATATTTTAATTTGGAACAATTCTTTGTCATAAAATTTTGATGTTTTGCGTTGTGTGCGCTTTCTCGGACAATTTTTATTTATGATTAATAAAGCTTGAAATAGTGTGTGATTGATATTGGACATATTAAGTAGCTTCCGCATTTAGCTTAAAGAGAAAAAAAAAACTAACACACTTTAGAAATAAAATTTCACGTTAAATTAAAGCACAAATGAGCATTAAAACGCAGACATATGTTTCGGGATTGCTTGGAATCCCTTTTTCAATGCGACAGGGAGCTTCTAGATGTAAAACATCCAAATGAATGCTTTGTGCTTTAATTTAACGTGAAATTTTATTTCTATTACTTTGCACAAAGTTTAATCTTTACTATCTAACACACTTTGTTGAAAATTCAGTCAGACGGGGTTAAACTTTAAAAAAAATAATAGCAGACAATCAGCAATCGGTGATTCCTCCCCTTCCCCTCCTCCCTTGCTTTTTTTTTAAACTTTATTTTTATATCAATAATTTACTAAGTCTTATTGTACTTTTCTAGTAATTATTATTTCACGCTAAATATATTCATTCAATTTCAATTACACGTAAATTAACGTAGTCTCCGAAAATCTACTGCATAGTATTTATTCGCATTTTTAAAGTATTAAACTTTTATTTTTTAATATTAGCACTTGGTAATTGTAATCAAATGATTTTCGTCCGAAGGTGAGCACATTAACAGGGGTCCATTATAGATTTATATTACACATTATCACTTTCGCAGTAAGGGGATTCCAGACCACAAGAGAACCGACTTCACACCCCAAAGGCTATGTAACAACCGGAGAACCAACCCTCCCTATTTAATGCTTTAACAGGTGCATTCGTTTATTGTGCCACTAAATAATGACAAGAAGTTCCGAACTGTGGGGAGTTCATCAGGAACATTACCGAAAGTCACAAATTACAAACAAACAGGGTGGTCTCTGCGTTGTAGGGGCTGTGACGTGCGGGACGACGGTTCCCTTTGGAAACCACTTATGCAAAAAATAATCCTTTATATTTTTACAGAAAAAAAAAATGAGAGAGAGAAAACTAAAATTAAAATATAATTGTAATGAAGCTGCAATTTTGAACGTAAATTTCAAGCTAGAATTTTTCTGTAGTTTTATTTGATTAAAAGTTATCTACTGTTAAGAATTTGGATAAAGTTTGAAATGCAGGAAACAAAACTGTTTGTTAGTGTACTGTACTATAAGCTGTTTATTTTACCTCTAATAAAATCATCTAAAAGAATTACGTCATGCAATGATTTTAGAGTCTAACAGCGAGCATTAATGAAAATAAGTCTCTATATATGAATAAACTTAGAGAGACGGGGGAGGGGGTGGGGAATAAAAAAGGGGGCGCAACTTTATTTCAATTAAAAATAAAGCAGAACATCTTAGCAACAAACCAAAAAGCTTGGTACAAATGGTGCCCCTTTATTAATTGAATTACTTTAATATTTACGAAATCAACTATCAATGCTGGTTTTTTTTTTTTTTAAAGGTAAAAAATCCAACTTCTTTCCAAATGTTTTCATTAAATTTAGACACTATTTAAAAATACGAAATTCATATAATCCAGAAAGTACAATCAAAGCTTGAATTTAAAAAAAAAAGTTGTAAAGTAATGCCACTTCTAAAATATCAGTGCATCTTTTCATGTAAATATTTGTTATGTGTATGTCCTTATACATTAATCTACAATGCATTCAGAGTATATTGTTGTAAAAAAGATTGCACAAAACGTTATAAAATTGAAAAAGTCAACAGCTACAATGATAGCATAATCTTTACCACTTGAAGAACATTCATTATTATTATTATTATTATTATTACATTTTTGAGGGAAGTATGAAAGAAGCCGCCTCATCTGAAGTATAGAAGGGTAAGTAAACGTAAATCAATAATTTCAAGAACACAGGGCTAGCGAGAACCAGAGGCAGCAAGGCGCTTGCCTCACAGCGCAGCTTCCTTAAGGGGGCGGCAATTACAATCTAATCAATTTATTAGGTAGTATTACGCTTCTAATGAATAAGAAAATAGGTATGTCCTATGGGGATCTTGATATATTTACATGTGTATTCAAATGAAAGCAAAATTACAGAAAACAAAAAAGATTGAACACCACATAAAACTTAAACTTTGAATGCAATTTTTTTTTCACACAAAAACAGCACAATATCAAGAACAACTCCTGAACTATTTTTTTCATCTTCAAAACATCTCCAGTAAGATTAAAACCTTGATGCAGTTTTCTATAATAACTGCATCAGGGCTAGAATTCAACTAGCACTTCAGATAATAATCTGAGATATCCAATTATCTGTAAGAAGAAATATAAAATATATTAAGAGCAAATAAAATAGAAAGCACTTTAAGATAAAAAGAATTTTTAAAAAATTCACTGCTTAAACAGTAACAATGTCAAAAATATAGCAGTAATTTTGGGAAGGTAACTTATAAAATATAAAATAGGAAATTATATATGAAGGCATTATAATTTTATACTTTGCACTTAGTGCATCAAACTTTTCAATTAAGGTCTCGCACAGGTAAAGTTTATAAACATGTTTATTATAATAATGCCCCGATACATTATTATATTATAAGGAAACACAACATAAACCTCAAATTGTCCTACAATGGTAAGAAACTGACATCTAATATCTCACAAAAGGAATGGAAAATATGCAATTAGATCACGGTAAAACCTCACAAACTCACTCCTTTCAAAATAAATGAATAGACAATTACATAGTACATAAAAAATTTCATCTTTTAACATCATTCTGAAAAACCACACAAAGCTTTAGCTACTTTTCCAAAGATGTTAATGAATCTAAAAGGCTCTTACTGCTTAGGGAGCTCTGAAGGAAAGCTCTTGTTAGATTGCAAAAAGCAATGTTTAATTTTAACAATTTATTAACCCAATGTTCCTTATTTTTATTCAAAACAAAAATGTGTGTTTTATTGAAAAACACACATTTTTATTGAAAAAAAAAAATACACAAAGTTTAAATAATAATAATAACTGTAGTTAAAAAAAGTAAAAAAAAATTACACAAAGTATTTATTGGAAAAAAATGATATTGCTTTAATAACAATAATAAATGAGAGCAAACTCCTCTTATCTGGAACATTAATTTCCTTAGATCTGTTAGAATCAAAAACTATACTCTCACACACTCAACGCAGAAAACGAAAACGGCGCATGCGGCTTAATCAGAGTGACGTCAGAGCTCCACGCCTATTGGCGTGACGTCACACTTGGAGAGCGCTCGCTCATAATGTGAACTAACGTCCACCCTTTAAAATAACCTCAGCATTTAAGGTGTGCTGCCATCTATGAATGGAAATGAAAGTTTGAGAGTAAAGTGTTTCGGGATAATTTTGCAAACCAAATTGTAATGTCATGCATCGCGGCGTCGTAAAGTGACCATTATCATTTTTGTTATGATAAAAATAATCTTCGTGAGTTTTATGAGCGTGATATTTTGCTTTCTCTCCTTTTAACTGGTTTCTGATGATTACGATATCAACCAAAATACAGATTCTATAATTTTTAGATAACTTTATTTGCAACTAACTTAGTTGAGTAAAACGATTTAGGTATAAAACCGATATAATTTGCATAATTCCCTAGAAATAAAACGAAATCGGGAGTTATTTTCAAAATAACTTATATTTTATGTAACTTTCTCTCTCTTTTTTTTTAATCCTTGAAGTAATACCTCTGTTGGAGCAAGTAAAAACATAATTTCAGCATGAAACTGAATGGCTGGTTGAGAGTGACGTTATAAATTTTTGGAGCCAAAGGAAACATGGCTTACACTTGTTTACTTTTGTTACACGAGGGGGGGGGGGAGGGAATTCTGGGGAAAAACCGAAAGCATTAGAAAAATATAAAATTTTGAAGGGGAACAAAACATTATGTAATTGTACGCACAATTGGTGCTCTTTTGTCACAGAAAATGGGGTCTTTCAAGTAGGAAAAACTGACTTTTGATGATTTTAAACAGTAAATTCAAAGGTTTCTTTATTCTATAAATTCTGATTTTGCATGCATTTACTAAGCCTTTTTCCGCGTAATCACATAAGTTAAAAATTTATATGAATTATGTGTTTTGGCTAGTATATATTGAAAGCATATTAATAAGATCGATTAACTGTTTTTTCCAGAGTTTCATGATTTTCAATAGTAGTTGTATTTGTATGTGAGCTCAGCTCCTGTATTTTTTCCCCCCATTCTATGTGAAGTTTGAACGTTTTTGACGGTAGTCAGATTATTCTGAAGACAAGTTGATGTAGTGATAAATTATTTCAAATGTAATTAATTAATGGCTATTCCATATAAAATATGCACTCACATTATAAGGATATTTCCATCACTGTCTTTACTATATAAAGCATACGTCAAATTTTAAAGAGTGTTAAAAATATTTTGTAGCGTTGAAAATGTATTCATACCAATACACACACGATAAACACAGTACACGACATGTCAAGAAATACTTCAGCTAAATATGAACTTCAAAGCAAATTTTTAAAAAATAAAATATCAGCAAAAATGAAAAGAAAAAAATGACCTAAATACTTTTTAAGTTCCCGAAAAATAGGAGATCGCAAAATTCCCTGGGGGAAAAATCTGGAAATTGTCAATACTTCGCTGCTGTAGTATTCCCTACAGTTATTCTTTCAAACATCATACATTTTCGAGTTGTGACATTGGTGGATATATATATATATATATATCTGCCAATTTTTACCTCTCTCCCGCATTTGTTTCATATCGTCTGAAGTTCGGAGCGCCCCCACCCCCTTCCTCCAAAAAATATCCTGGCTACGTCCTTGCTAATAAGTAAATAATATTACATCAATTGAAATAAATTACCTTCCTTCGTTAACCTTTTCTTGTTATAGTTTACAGTGTTTTGAAACAATTGAAGAAAAACATTTTTAAACTTCATTAATATTTAAAAATGTAATTGCTTTCAGAAAACCGCACAAAACAAACTCATACACAAAATATTATGAAATTGTCGGTAGACTCATTTTAGTTTATGTGTGAAATAAAATAACTTGTAATTAAATTATATGGCTGAAATTAATCTTGCGGTTTATTGTATGTATTATTTCTCTTAGCACACCCATAACTTAATCCATAATGCTACATCTTGTACGGTATCATGTACACATTAAGGCATGTTAAGACTATTAAGTACCAGGGTTTCCCTAGCTAAGAGCGATAGTACACCCCCTCGAAAGCTACGCAATACCTCCCCCCCCCCACACACACAAGAACGAGGCTTCCCCCCTCCCCCCAAATGATAGAATTTCCTGAAAACCCTCCATGTGCGATGACCCATCCGACGTGTGCACATCGGCATGAAGCAAACCCCTACCGCCAGAGAAAAAAAATGGATGCGCTAGAGTGCTAAGAAATTCCATAAAAATAGTAACGGATATTACCGTTTTTTGCAAATGAACAACCTATTAAAATAAACAGTATCCTTATTTCTTTTTCAGCTTATAATGCTTTACTTCTTAGAGTTGTTTCTTACAGGAAAAAAAAAAAAAATATGTCGCAGTACTTCGTTTCATGTGCGGTGACTCGTACAAATAATTATACTTCATTTTAAAAAATGATAAAAGCATCTAAAACAGCCGAATTTTAGTATTTAAGTCAGCAATAATGCTTTAGCTGAAATTAATGCATAATGAATTCCGCGAAGTATTTATCTACCAATATTGACAACAGATGGCAACACTAGCGAAACTTATAACTACGATGTCCAATTTTGGAACATCTGTAATATTAGAAACTTCCAAAGTTTGTTAATGTGAAAGTATAATTAAAATAAGCTCTTTTTTTTAATTTAAGTTTTAAGCACGAGATAATTTATAAAAAATTATGATAATAATAAAAAAAAATCTGAAAAATAGTTTTTCATGACAGACAATGAACGTTTTTACTATACATAAAAAGGAAAATCTAAATCAAATCTTTTTCTCATAGCTGTACACTATGACAGTATGGCATGTACAACTGGCTTCTTTTCTGTTGACACACTTTTATCTATTCCAGTGCTTTTTTGTGGTGTAAATGCAAATTTTATAGGGTGGTGAATTTTTCAGTGCCAATTTAAAAAGAAAAACTACAAAAAGAATAGACAATTTGCAAATGATCATCGTTGCAATCTTCGTGCAACCCTTTGTTGCATTCGATGCACTGAATCCAGTCACACTTGGAACCTTTTTTAGCATAAAAGAACTCTTTACACACTGCACGAAAGTCGTCATTATTACAAAACTGTCACCACTGGTATCTAGAGGAATTTCTCCACTTGAGGCTGACACTTCTCTTTTTAGGTTTCTTGTTATTTGTTTTGCTTGTGGGTTATAGGGGTAAATCCGAGTAGCTGAAAACCCATAAATACCATATACTACTGTGGCTGCCTTGTTCCGAGCTGCATTCAAAAGAGATCCAAACTGAAGTCTTGACAATTTACGATCTGGCTTCTTGTATATACAGAGCTTGTCGCCAATACGTTTTTCAATGGTTTGAAAAACGAGCGATCAAGTTGCTGCGAATACTGTGTGGTGTGTCTTGGAAGACATAAAAGAATTACGTCATTTGCTGCATAAAAAAACATATTTTAAAGTTCATTTCATTTATTTCTGAACCACGTGGCGTCTTCCCCCAAGTATAGGGGAAGATGCCACACACGCTTATTTCGTTATTGCTACAGTGTTATGGCCGCTTCTACATACCTCGTATGTGTAACATAATGCGTAACTCACTTGTATTGCTAATATCTTATTTAAAATAACGAGTACGTTTATAAGCTTTTTTTATGAGGAACGGAATATTATAAAAGGGTTATCTCCACGTTAAATGCTCATGAAATCCAAAAATAACGCCGATTATAGACGGTTAATTCAGATAAATTCCCAAGCCACACCTCATGACGAACCAGACTCTTCACACAAGTGGCTTAGTTTTGCAATCTATCGAAAAATAAAAATACCATTAATAAAGTGGTGTCTTCTCCCAACTGGCATCTTCCCCAAATTTACCCAATACATATTAGCAACTTTAGTTGGGCAGAGTGCACTCGATGTGTCTTTTCAGGCGGGAAGGGAGGTGCCAGTATATCGCTTAAAACTAATAGCAACCGTTCTAACCTCCTGCGTAATTCATAAGTGGATGCTTTATTTTTATTTATTTATTAATTTTCTGCTTGGATGCCTGAAGAGCACGATCTAACAGCAGTTCATGAATTATGGTAAGGATACTCTCGAAGTCGTGTAAAGACTTCGTATGTTTATTTATTTTTTTTTTTTTCGAATGGCAAGGCAAAAAAAGGAAATACAAAAAAGAATCATTAGATGGCAAGTGAAACAAAACAATTTTGACCGAAGTCATTGTCTTAAAAGTTCTCTAGCTCGCCGTTTCAAAGTCTCCGTGAAGTGACAAGCAATGACGGAGGTGGACCCAATATAAGGTGGGGATCTCTCCTAAGGCAGTCATGACTCGTCAGAAGACGAGGAGCTATGCAACGACCTCCCATTTTTCAATTGTTTGACATAATTTGGTGAGTATATAGCTTAATGGGGGGGGGGGGGGGTGATAAGATATTGTTGGACATCTTGACTGGAGCAATCTCGAGCCTCTTCTTGCAAGGAAAGTTCGTCCCCATTTACTCCACACTGACAGTCCCGACATTGATGAATTGCTCTAATCCGATAAAGCAAGACTAGTTGAGCCAATTGTCTGCTGAATTGCCGCTTGTGAATCGGAGAAGAACTCTTAGGTGTTAAGAAAATTAGCTTAGGTTTTATAATACGAAGCTTAAGAAAATGCGAAACATTCCTTGCTCACAATTTGCTTTATGTAGATCTCCCTCTTTTTAACAAACGCATACTACTATTGCACAATAACAACTTTTTGCAAGAAAATATGTTGCTGTTGAATATTTTCTTCATTGAAGAAACAGTACGTTTCCTACTTTGTTACGTTCTTAATTCTTGGTAGAGTTAACTCTTTGGGGAACTATTAAAAAGTATATACGTTGAAATTTTAGGATAATAATGTTTTATCCAAAATATCGCTATTTTTTACCCAACATTCCCGTAAAAAGAGGTGGAGAAAGAAAAGTATGAAAGAAGGATTAAGGTTGTCGTGAAAATATCGTTAAAAAAAATAAAATAAAATAAAAAGTCAAAAATATGAGACGTAATTAAAGATTGAAAAATAAAAAAAATTAAAGTTGGGTTTTGAAGTGCGGAAACCGTCTTCCGGTGTGTCTGTCCCCCGCCCCTCCCTTATTATAACTTCAGAAGTAATCAACCGATTTGTACATTTTTTGCTTTCGAAAGGTCTCCGGGCGGACATCTCATTTCTATACTTTATTTTTTTGATTTTAACAATTTTTCGTTCAGTTTTGAACAGTTGAAAAACCCTAGCACTAACGCCTAGGAGAAAAATGAAGCAAATTACATAAACTCTGATCATAAGACCCAAGTTCCTTTGACCAAGCTTATTGGTAGAATCTTTCAACGAGATATATTTTTCGAATTTTACAATTTTTGTTCAATTTTGAACAGGTGAAAAACTTTGGAGCCTACGGGGAAATTTGAATCCTGTATAATTCCTGACTTAACAAGCAGATTTGCGTGGAACAAACGTCATAGGAAGGAGCATGTACAGATACAGCGTTACAGAGCGTAAATCATGTACAGGTACGGTGTTCATCCAGAGCTAAGCGAGCTTATTTTGTCATTAAACGTTTGATTGGGATTTTTAAGCATATTTCTGAATGAAGTCATGGATGAACAGCCATTGAAAAAGGTATATTTGAAACAATACAGAAGTAATGCTAAATCAGAAACAGAGATAGATTATAAATATGATATTGCAGTGGTTCCCAATCTTTTTTTTCCCGTAACACCATTTTTCTTGCAAACCATTTTGCGTACCACTGCTGATATAACTTTATTATATAGAATAGAACACTAATAGATTACAGATATTTTTTTGCTTAGACGCGTACCACTAGTGGTACGTGCACCACAGTTTGGGAACCGCTGTGATATTGGGTATAAACGGGAACGTAGTATCGTCTTGCTCTAGACCGAACTAATTGTTGATTGAAAGAGAGCATATTCCCAACAAAGGAGTATTATTTTCTTAATTTCTCACTTTTCCTTTTTCAAAAATCAGAACTTATTTAAAGAAAAAGACGGTGTCTAAGAAAACAAACAGTGTTATGCATTCAAAGTGCCAAAATCAAGGCTTCTTTTTACTTCGTAAAACGATCAAATCTCAAAGCGTGCACCTTAATTCACAGTAACTTAGCGTAGCATTATTTGAGACTATCCGTACTGAATTACCTCCTCTGACATAAGACAAGGCTGGAGAGATTTACACCAGCCCACTTAATCTCTCCCATGAAACACTATTTAAATTTTAATTAATCTTTTCTTCTTTTGAGCAATCGTGAAGACTAATAAGCCGACTTCCCACTCACACACCTGCGTTGATCGTGTTATGTAAAAGGGAGATTGAAAAATCTTCTCTTAGTTAGATACTAAAATTACAGTTTTAATAAAATAACCTACGCACCAGTTTATGAATTAAAACAATTTTCATGATGCTTTAAGCATATTGTGTTACCTTTCCCGTAGCAGAGGATAAACTCACGGAATATGAAAACTGAGGAAATGTTTAAGATGAAATTAAAAAACTGGCTGAAAATTAATGAAGTCTCTCACCAAAGGGGGTCAAGTTAACAATATTACTGGTTGAACTTATTACTGGATTAAGGTCATTTTCCCTATATTATTTAACAAAAGAAGTGTTTAGAGTTATGGAATCGAAGGTTTATTTCGTTTCAAACTGGAAATGTGTAAGAAATTCGAAATTAAAGATATATTTTCATGTTTATTAGAGAAAATCGTTTTCGAAATCACATCGCAAATATTGTTTCTATGTTGTGCCCGTAAAAATGTAAGGGTACCTTCAATCAACATTTGGTTTTAAGTATAATACATACGTAAAATGCGAGTCAGTTTAAAAGATTTGAAACTGAATATGCACCTCTTTTATCAATAAAAATGTTCTTACAGCACAAACCCATACACTAAAAGAAGGGGGGAGGGAAAGAAGTAAAACTAACTAAGAGATCATTCATAAATGACGTCACGCTTCGAGGGGGAAAGAAATTGAGAAACTGTGACATGGGGAGGGGAGGGGGTAACAAGAGGTGTGATATTATGCTTATTCAACATAGCGTGACATGTGACAAAGGGGGTAGGGAGGCCCGTTAAAGTGTGACATTTAGGACAAAGGGGGGAGGGATGTCAAATATATGAGAAAAAAGCGTGACATTATTTATCCGGTCCCTAATCATGTATTACTAAATTGTTTCTTAATTCTTTTGATACCTGGAATACTTTTTAACGTCGAGATTTCCCTGTAGAAGTATTTTTTTTTTCTTTATTTTTTTAATATTATGGCATTCCTGCAAGTTACGGAAGTGACAATGTTCTAGAAGACAATTTATGATTTGTCGGTACATAAGCAGATAATTTTCTTTCGGAAACATGTGTAAAATGTCCTCTTATCCATTGCGATTGCAATCCATTTGCCACAATTTTTCAAACATTTGACATACCATCAACCAGGAGGACTTTGCCGTCCGAGGTGAATTTGCCCACTTTTTAAATGTTAGCTTGTACCATTTCTGATGTTTCACAAGATGTGGTAGTGACCTCGCTACTCAAACACTAGCAGTAACATCAGTTACAATATAGCTGCACCACTATCAACGTGCACCACATTAGAACAGTGATCAATGATTCGTTTCTTGAGTAGTGAAGGTGTCGAACCAATAGGAATACATCGCTGGATGACAGTACAGTATGCTGTGCTCGGTGATTAGTGTTTATCGTTTGTCAATGTAGCAAGTGTATGAGTGGGGCAGAAAATTTAAAAGTGGAAATCGTATCAATAGAGGACGTCCAATGACCTGGGCAGGCTCACCGCGTAGTGACAGGCACAAACATTGCGCAGGCGGAAGAATTTGTTATGGACAACAGGCGTATAACACTTAATGAAATTGCCAAAATTTTGGAGATTAGTTACGGTTCAGCGCAAAAATGCTGTCCATAATGTGTTGAAGTTCAATAAAGTTTCTGCAAGTTGGGATCCACGTCAGTTGACTTCTGCATTGATAGAACGTCGCGTCGATGCCTGCTCACTCATACACTTGCTGCAGTGGCAAAAACGAATCACCATACTTTACTGTCAACCTGAGATGGATTTATCTTGGTTTGACACTTCTCTATTGGTTTGACACCACCTTATTGGTCACTAGTTAAGAAACAAATCTCTGATCGCTGTTCTAACGTGGTGCATATTGATAGTGGTGCAGCCATATTGTAACTGATGTTACTGCTAGTTTGTTTGTAGCAAGGACACTACCACAAGTGGTGGTCATTGCGTGAACTTCAAGGAACATCCCTGCCATATATCAGATCAATCCTACAAACTTATCGCAACTTTATAGCACTTTTTTTCATTTGATACACTCTCGTACATCAAAGCTTTTATACTAAGGTTTGACTTAGAAAGAAATACAATTACCTTGGTAGATGGATGGCAATGCAGTTAAGTAACAATTACGCATTGCAGTAACCTGATACTTTCAGAGCAATTACGATAAATGTCGATGTCTAGTATTAATTATTCAAATGAATGTCACACTCCTTGTTTGGAAATAAGTTGATAATTAATTTTTGAATTGAACTTTATTAACTGTTTTATATTTCCAAAAAATTATTTAGAATTACTGCAATTATTTCGATCATTGGTGCAAATATTAATTTCTATTTTTATCGATCGATTATACAAGAAATACCGGATTTTAACCACTGACCCAATTAATCATTTGACTAGTAAAAATTTCTGGAATAAAAAAGTTTTAAGTTCTATGTATTATATCCACCCCCTCACTCATACACAATTAATAACGTTTTCCTGAAGCAAATCCGTTTGTTGGATTAGGATATATAATGGACTGATTTTTCCATTTAAAGGCTGGCGTTAATTTTGTAGTAGGGAAGACAAACATAACAGCTGTAAATGTCTTCCCACGCATAAGCATACATTCAAAACTTTCAAACTTTAGTGCAAAAGTCTTAGAGTTTTTTCATTTTTTCTTTCTTTCTAGTAGGCTGCACTTGGTTTACCGCCATAGCAGATCTAAAGCGTTCGCCAACGATTGGTACCATCTCTTTCAGCAGCAGCACAATGGGTGTAGTACCTTAGACGGTGGTTTACCGCCATAGCAGATCTAAAGCGTTTGCCAACGATTGGTACCATCTCTTTCAACAGCAGCACAATGGGTGTAGTACCTTCGTCGAATAAAAACTTTGACGCCCAATTTCTTTACCTGAAAGGGAATCACCGGGTTCTGTTGATGTCAAATGTCACTGGGAAATTAATTTTGCCGAGAGTGTCCAAATTAAATAGATAGGCTATGGATATTTTACATACCGCATAATCGTACGACATGGGATTGCTATGTTTTGAGCTGTCATGATAATTCCGGTCGAAGTTTTGTTAATAATTATCAGTAAATAGTAATAAAAAAAGTCTAAATTAATGTTAATATATTGAATTTTCTATCTCTCATTGTGTAAAAATTTTTAAAAGCCCCTAGACACCGATCAAAATCCTACATGTTCGTAAAATACTTCAACTTGTATCCATTGAATTCTTCCTCAATTAGCAAACTTCTTGAATCATAAAACTTTAACATTTCATTGAAACAGCTCTCCTTCCTCATTTTCAATTCAACAAGATAGCCCAAACACGTTAAAACTAAAACGTTCTTTCAATTTAAACTCTCTGATTAGTTCAAAGTTAAAGTTTAGCCTGATTCCCAAGATTTGAGTATTAGAATTGGATGTAATTTTATTCTAATGCCACAGACTGCCTTGAGCAGTATATAGTTAAGTTCTGAATGCACATTCCTTGGATGCGATCTCGATATTCGATCATTAATTTGTAGGAATGCTAATGACAAAGGGTTTACTTTGCATTCTAAATTAGCTGAATAAGTTACTATAATGATGCAATGAAGTTGATTTATTTATTTCTAGCAATAGATTTAAGAGGAAATTTCTTTCAGCTACAATCGTGCAAGTTTCAGGATAAAATGCATATTTAAAGGAGCATTCTTTTTGAAGATGATGCCAAAGTTTTGAATAAGAGGATTATGAAATTAAGAAAAATGTTCTGTAATTAGAGAGGTATATTATTCAACCACAACTATAGAATACAGAGGTTTTCAGACATGATATAGATTGAAATACATGAAAAAGATGTAGTTGATGGTAATGATCGGGGATCTGGAGTAGCCGACTTCTAAATAATTACCCCGGCTTCTCTGCAGCATCGAAGGAAATAATTCGGAACGCTGGAGCACAGTAAGCTTCTTTACTTCAGCTTCGTTCCAACTTCGAATACAATGTTGTTGCTCCAGTGCTCCGTACTAGTAAACTTTTTTACTTCAGCTTAGTTCCAACTTCGAACACAATTTTGTTGCTCCAGTGCTCCGTGCTAGTAAGCTTCTTTAGTCCAGCTTCGTTCCAACTTCGAACATAATTTTGTTGCCCCTGTGCTCCGTGCTAGTAAGTTCTGACTTCGAACACAATTTTGTTGCCCCAGTGCTCCGTATTTTTCTCCACCAGACACCCGTACTCCTCTTAGCCGAGGCCTTAGGTGCGCCGAAGCTGGGAGCTGGTGGCCGTCGGTCGACTAGTGCTCCGTACTAGTAAGTTTCTTTACTCCAGCTTCGTTCCAACTTCGAACACAATTATGTTGCCCAAGTGCTCCGTATTAGTAAGCTTCTTTACTCCAACTTCGTTCCAACTTCGAACACAATTTTTTTGCTCCAGTACTCCGTACTAGTAAGTTTCTTTACTCCAGCATCGGTCCAACTTCGAATACAATTTTTTTGCTCCAGTGCCTGTACTAGTAAGCTTCTTTACTCCAGCTTCGTCCCAACTTCAAAAAAAATAGTTGCTCCAGTGCTCCGTACTCCTGCTCGACGCACATGTTTCATTTCCCTCGTAATAAACATTTTAAAACTTTTTACCCTGACGTATCGTACTTAATTCAAAGATCATTATTTTAACCGCTTAACGCATTTGTCCGTATCTGACACGGGTGAAAGTGACCGGCAAATTTGCACATGCCCTTGTCTTACACGGGCGATCTTGTATCTCGCATTATTTAATTTCAAATGCCCGTCTGAGATCCATGTGCATTTTTTTTATAATAACTTTCTACATAACTTTTACCCCCTTTCCCCCGCTCTCTTCCTGCAACTGAAATTGCCAGAAATAATTTATACTATACCTATATATTCATTAATTCTCTATATCTTTATTAATTCTCTATATATGTATATATTAATTCTATATATATATATTAATTCTCTATATTCATTAGGTCTCTATAAACTCGATCATTTTTTACCAGGTTTTCCGAAATAAAACTCGTGCTTCAAGGGTATAAGAATACCTTTTAAGTAGTTACACACTTTGCCTCCAATATTAATCCTGCTCATGGACGATGAAGAGCACTTGGAATTTCAATATCTCTAATTTTCTTTCCTTAACACTATAAAGACGAAAAATTCCTGCATACCTAGAAAGACTGAAGGGAACAGTGTGGCCCTTCCGAGAATTTTGCTCACAATTCTTTCTAAATTTCTTCTTGAGTGAGTCCACATGTTATCTAATCATCCCTATACAAAGCTGAGTGTATGATAGTGTACCATGAAGTTTTCTTTTTCACGTCAAAATGTAAAACTATTTCTCTTTCAAAGAGATATCTTCGTTGTTCGGCAAGCCAACTGTCGCATTTGTTTAGTACAGTTGAACTCGCTTAATACGAAACGCCAAAAATTCTCGATTTTGTTCGTATTAGCCGTTATTCGTAACAACCGTGAATAAGTAAAATTGTGTTAAAAAAGTATTAGAAATGCATGTTTATATTTTGAAAAAAATTACTACTATTTATAATAAAAAGTAAAATAAATAGTGGAAACAAATGATTTATTTTTACTACAGTACATTTTTAAATCCTACTAGTACATTGAGAAAAAGTGAACTTACATTTTAAAATGCCACAATTTTGGAAAAAAATCCTTAATAGTTAGCTGTTTTTTAGGTGCATTAAATTTTATTATGCAAATTTTTCGTTAATAGGTCAGAAATTTTGTTCGTCTTAGCCGAAATTTGCAGGTTAACATTCGTAATATGCGTGAGCTCTTTGGTGTAGTTTAATAGTAATAAAAACTAAATGAACAAAATGTCCGTTTTAGCCGTGATTTCGTATTAACCGTGTTTGTATTAAGAAAGTTCAACTGTATTTTGAATTGAAACCGGTTGTAAAAAGAGAAAGCGCAAACTAGACTGAGTGACATTTTGTCCTACTACAGCCATTAAGATAAATGAATCTAACCGTATTCATTGTAAAATACCTTAGGGGCCACAGCGCCCCCCCCCCCCCTGTCATTCTCGGTACGAAGTTCAATATCTAAGTTTCTTTGAGGATAAAACTAAAATGATTAAACAAACACTTAAATATGATCATATTAGGAAAATTCCGAAAATCTTATTCAATCAATTATTATTGGAATTACTTAACAGTAAAGGTCGAGAAGGGCCAGATGCCCCCTTCAGTCTTCCTAGTGTTAAATGAGCGAATTCAATTGTAAATATTATTTATTGAATTTTATGTCAAAAAAATAAAAGAAAGCAGGAAATAATAATTAAAAATTATGTATACAATGTTAGTCTTATCAATATTATCACTCAACGACAATCACTCGCTTAAATAATAATTCGTTGTTTTAAATCTTGTGAGATTGATTTTCTAATAAAGTTTCCTGAGATTCCACCACCATCTTGGAAATTGAATCTATAAAATCGCTATATCATAGAGAAACGGTGTAAATGTTTTAAATTCAAATATTACACATCTGGTGTTTAAAGTATACAAATATGTTTCAAATATGAAAATACCGTCTTTAGGCGTAGGTTGATTTTTTTAAACGTGCATAAATTTCAGGTTCAAAAATATTGTCCGTCCTAAGTTTGATGACAATGAACAAACAATGTAAATGAAGCACAAATTATCAAAACAATAAAGCAAATAGCTATTTCGAGGCTTCAAATGGAGAATCTTTATCAGGGCAAGAAAACAAAAAAAGGTTCAATACGCAACAAGAAAGTGTGAACGGGTTCCTAAATTTGTTTAAAACTGAATGAAAATAAAAGAAAAGAAAAGCATTGGAAATATTTCAGAAATTTTTTCTTTTATTGAATCTTTTCAAATTTGCAGTCCCTGGCCGACCAGCTACAGAGCATCTCTGATATAAAATATTCATGTTAAATGGATAAATTAACATAACAGACATAAAAGCTAAAAAATTCCAGTTACAAAAAATGAAGACCACATTAGAACCATTGTGTGAAAAATATGGAACAAAAAATCACTCCATAATGCATAGCCATATATATAAATTCCTCTTTCATCTTGAAGAACACATTAAGGAAAATGTTGTTTAAAAATTTAGGACGCATAAAAACGTATTTTGAATAAATTCACGCAAATGGGAAGACTTCACTAAAAACACTTTTCTGTGATAAAGAGTCCCTTGCCAAACATAATGTAGCCATGTTTTACGTTATATTAATAATTCATGGGATTTTCGTCTCTGGTGCATATCAGAACTCGTAATGTCAGATCTTAGCTCTTCAACTTTTTAATGGGTGGACGCCACTTCCAGTATATAAATTCTTGCATCATTAAAGGTCACAGCGTTATCGCCCCTGATTGGCAAGTGTTGGGGTTTTGGAGAAGATTTGCCTTTTCGGGATTTGAAGAAGGATTTGGTTGACGAAATGACGTTTATCAAGATTTAGAATTTAAATGAAGATACTCTCGATGCATCATTATCTATCTCAAACGTTAAATGATGCAACGGATAACTGGTGGATTTTCCAGGATAAATTTTGATTTCATGTGCGTTATTTGAAACAAAATAAAAATTAATAATTATTAACGCAAAACATGGTTTCAGATTGACAATGATCTTGCAAAGTTATAATTTATGGTGAGAGCAATATCTGAAAGCTATAGAAATAATCCGTTAAGATTTATGGTTTTTGTAAAATAGTTAATCTATGTTGTCGATATAAAAAAATCCATGAAATACTAGAAAAACTAACACAATGGTGTATGTGTTACGGCGAATATCCGAAATTGGAGAATGTCGACATTCTCCAGTCTAAAAGATGGTAAATGTTGACATGCACCGGTGATTGTCGACATTCTCTATTTGGTTCATGTCGACTTTCGCCGGTGATTTTCGACATTATCCAGTCTGATAGATGGTAAATAATGACATGCACCGGTGTTTGTCGACGCTTCTATTTGGTTCATGTCATCATTCACTGGTGGTTGTCAACATTCTCTATTTGATTCATGTCGATATTCTCTAGTATAAAAGATGGTAAATGTTGACATGCACCGGTGATTGTCAAGATTCTCTATTTGGTTCATGTCGACATTTTAAGATTTCGGATATTCACCGTAACAAATGCATTCAATAAATACTGCTCGTTGACGAAAGCCATAACTAGCGGTCTTCAAAAATTCTACTCGGCAAAGGGGTAATGCGAAGAATTAACCACTTTCGTAAGATAGGAGCCCATTTGTTGTTTTCTCATCTGATGTTGATTTATACCATTTCTAATTTGCTTCTGTAACATAAAAAGAAAGAAGGCAGCTAGTGAACATATAAAAAGTGAACATTTCTTCGACTTTTATTTCTCCACTCACCCCTATTTCGATGAAATCGAATCACACCTGATGCATGCGCCAAATAAATAAGGGATTGGCTAAAAAATCAGGCAGTATAGTAGTAGTTGTTATTGTAACACATGGAATACGGTACACTGAGAACTGATAGTGTAGTCAACCCGATTTAAGACGAGCACCTTCCGTTTCAAAAAAGCAACACAAGGGTGGAAGTCAGATTTTAGCTCGAGCATAATAGCGGGTAGCTGTATTACAAGGTAGGAAGTGTGTGTTATTTTGAAAGCAAAAATTTTAATTTACCAAAAAGTTAGTACTATGCACTATAATTTGGATTCAAACTCAATTTTCGAGCGTAAATTTGTAACTGGCGATAGATTCTCAAATAAAATAAATAGTCAAATTCGTACATAAGTTTACGTATGTATATTTAATTTATACTAGCTAAGCTATCAGCGGAAGAACGCATTAATGTTAATCATTCACTTATCTTAATCAAATCCGAATTAATAAAATGCTAGAAACTTTGCAAATGCTTGGAATATTACAAAGACTATTTTTAGCGTTAAATTAATGGTGAAGGGTGTTAAAGTAATTTAGCAACTTTTAAATTCCAAAGCTTTAACAATTTCTGTAGAAATTTAAGAACTTCATAGGGCACTTCAAATACACAGGAATTTTTCATGTTCTGAAATTAAATTCTTTCTCGCAGAACTTAGCTTCCGAAAGTATAAGATTTCAAAATCCTTGATTAAACTCTAAACTGAATGTTAACTGAAGAAGTATTATTTCTTGGGTAATGTAAATCCAATAGTTGATTGTATTTCAAAAGTAGACAAGTTTCTCATTGAAAACGTAGATTGCTGATTCGGGAAATCTATGTGGATCGAGTTATATGCAATTCTAACTTTTCGACTTGAGAATTTCGATTTGAATATTTATTCCCCTGGCTAAAAAATCTGTAAAGTAGTCTGATAGTTACTGTTTACATTTTTCTCGTGATTATAGTGCAAGATATTTGTTTTGCACAGCAGTTTTTAAATCTATTTATTTATTTGATTTTCAAACACTCAAGTAGGAAAACAAAGTTATTATTCAAGAATTTTATGTATTGCATTTATTCTAAGAGCAAAAAGTATTTTAAATAAACATAATTCAAAAAAACATTAAGAAAAGCTTATGAATTTTATTAGTAGAATGTTAATGAAAATAAATAAATAAATGAAAGAAAGTCAAGTAAAATATAACTTCAAAAAAAATATAATGGGTTACAAAGTTTCGATTTACTTTCGATTTAAGAGTTTAAAAATGTATTGCCACACAATTACATGCCCCCAAACTCCCAGAAAATATTCAAAGATTGCACTTACTTGTCACTGATTTAACGAATAGCAATTCGCTAAATTTTATAAATTAGTAAATTTGCAATGAACATTTTGTATCAGGTTCAGCATCTTTAAAACAGGACACTATTTTCAAATATATACACACTAGTACACTAATAACTACATTCGCACACGTCTCACTTTTTTGTCTTCTTTCCCGTATAATAAAAAAAAAAAAAAGAGGTATGAAAAAAAACTTAATGTATCGTAAATGTATCGTTAAAAATAATGAAAGGTCAAAAATAAGCGAAGTAATTAAATAAAGATTGAAAAAAAAAAATTGAAAGTCAAAAATTGAAAATTTTTCATCCTATATAAATTCTGATCTTCCTGGCGGATTTACTTGGAACCAATTTTATCGAAATATCTTATGACGGTAGAACATTTACAGATACCAAGTTCATTTAGAACTAAACGATCCCATTTTCTCATGATTTTTTTAAAATCTGGATTTTTAAATATATTTCTGAATGAATAAATGAATCAGTGAAAAAATCTGGATTTTTAAGTATATTTCTGAATGAATAAATGAATCAGTGAAAAAATGAATGAATGAATAAATACATGAAGGGATGAAAAAAATATATATGAGTGAGTAAATGAATAAACGAATGAGTGAAATAATGAATGAATGAAGAAATACACGAAGGAATGAATAAATACATGAATGAGTGAATGAATAAATACGCGAATGAGTGAATGAATAAATACAAGAATGAGTGAATGAATAAACTAAGGAGTGAAATAATGAATGAATGAAGAAATACATGAGTAAATGAATAAATACATGAATGAGTGAATGAATAAACAATGAGGGAATTTATATATGAATTAGAGCCGACAGGTCGGCGTAGTGGTGAGACGCATTTCTCGTGTATGCCCAAGATCGCAGGTTCAAACCTGGCCCAAAAGTCGGTGGATTTTCAAGATGCAGAAAATCGTCTGCGTCCATGTCGTATGATTATGTGGCATGTTAAAGATCCCTTGAGTATCCGTTTGGAATGGATACTCGCGGCTAAATTAAATTCCTAGTGCATATTGCATCAATGAGAGCTCAGGTACCGCCATCTAGTGGTAACTGAACGTCAAAATTCTCATGCGGCGAAGGTACCACACTCATTGTGGTGCCGCTGAAAGAGATGGTACCAATTACTGGGGAACGCACTAGGTCTGCAATGGTTGAGGACCAATACCGCAGCCCCATTGGATTAAAAAAATATATGAGTTAGACAATACTGTGTATTTACTGAAAAAGGCATATCTGAAGCAATTAAGAGCTAAGCTAAATGAGAGCGAGAGGGATAATAAACTCGATGTTGGTGTATGCAGGAAAGTAGGCTCATATAGTTCTAGACGTAACTTATTGTTTCTTTTTAATAACGGTAGATACATACTATATATATCATTTTTCCTTTTTCTCTCTATCACGGTTTGTTCTACCTTTTATGTAGCTTCTTTTAGAGTATCCCTGCAGAACAAGAAATAATTGTCCAACTCACATTTGCTTAAAGTCATGCTCATTTGCATATGTCCCCGTCCAATTCATCACATAATCAGCCATTCAATCACGCAGAATAATCTTGTCAAATACCCTGGTCACCCTTTATCAAGGCAGGAAGATAATGAGCGCGGACTTCGATCCATCATGCCAGCACATTTCCAGTGACAGAACTTTATTCTTGTATATTTAATTACTTAGATGATCCGTCACAACGGAAACATACTAAACATACTTGTTGCAATGTCTCATAATTATGTGCTTACATCAAATATCAAACGAATGAACTAACACATCCTACTTGAAGCTTTAATATCAGATGAGATTTTGTTGACCAGATGATACATTCTTAACGAAGGTTGTCAACTCATTAACTCGATGTTATGTTAGAACCATACATTAAAAAAAAGTATTGAAACAGTGTTTCTTTTGGAATAAAGCATACAGAATTGAGCAAGTTTAAGTGTATCATCAAATTGCACGGGAACCTCGCTTAATATTGGAAATATCCCCAATCTAGAACTGGATTTTGTATCTCATAGTGGGTGTAAATTTGAAAGGGTCATTTTTCGCGTACACTCTACAATTTACTTCGTACAAGGAAATAGAAAAAACGTAATTAAAATTAGAAGTAGGCGTACCTATACTGCACAAGATATTGGGAGAAAACTATCCGCGTAGCCTCGAAGCCCGTACCAGTAAAATACTTTTACCATTTTTGTGCTTTCGTTTCATTGATTTAAAAAAAAAAAATATTTTTTATCATTTTCACATTCGTCCTAAACTGATCAAAAATCAGGGCTCTAAAATGAACCATTTTAATTTACTCCATAACAACGGAACAGATATAAGTGCAAAAAAATATACACAGAAATTATCTTTTGGTGTAAATGCCTACTTTAAATTGAAATGTCTTTGCAACTATAAGACACTATTTTATTTTCTTCACAAACATTCTATTAAATAGCAAATAAGTAAGAATTGAATCCGCATTAAATAGGATCGTTGAATGAAAATTAATTGCAAAACTAAAGCTAAAACTAAGAAAAAAAATCTTACATATTCTAGGAATTCAAATTAATTCATATCAGAACTCGGAATAGTTGAGAATTCATTGCGAGCCAAAATTTCATTTCACTAATTATTGCACTTTATTATCCAATTATAATTGGAGTGTTTCTTAAACATGTTTCTTTTCGCACCCAAAATATACCGCATTTTGCTCTTAAAACAATATATTTTCATATATCTCTGTCTTGACGCAGGTGCGGGTGGCATTTCTATTATTTCGAAAGAAATAAAGAGGTAGGAGCTGTATAGGGGAGTGCTTGATTGAAATAGAGTTTTTACGAAAGAAAGAGTTATAAAGGAATATTTTATGTGCAACAACAAAATAGCCAATTCCTAACAATCTAACCCATATTTAAAAATATATTAATTTTCAATGTAAAAATAGTGAAACACATTGTCTATAACTTTTCTTGGTGAATGATTGTTGTTAAGTTGTTGGTTTATGGACTGTATTGAAGTGTTGAAATAATACGTGACCTTAAACTTGGTACAACAATTTTTTTATTGGTATTGCAACCTTACTGGTCAAAGAAAAATTACCCAGGTTACCTTCTGTCAGCGACTTATATACGGTTTGAGATGGCGCTGCATAGCACCTTTTGCGCCGGCAGGTAAATTTACATAGAGTTGCGCACAGGACGTAACATACTCCCGGCGTTGAAATTGACAAATTTCAAAACATATGAATAATTCAATTAACATGAATATATGCAATTAATAGAATAAACATAGAAATTTTTTTTTTTTTTACAAATATTACTAACAATAAATTACTTGCACAGAATTAAACAGTCTATTGAATTGGGACGGGTAAAACAGCTAGCTTCGTAATGGGACGTTTAAATATGCCACGCTTTGTTTTGACTTCACAAACTCTAATACATTTATCCTTTCCTTCGAAAACCTTTATAACACGCCCTAAAACCCATGAATTCACTGGCATATTATCTTCCTTAATTACAACCACTGTCCCAAGTGCAATATTTTGCCTTTGAAGGTACCATTTCGATCTTTCTTGTAAATGACACAAATAGTCTCTTGACCATCTGTTCCATATATGTTGAACTACTTTAGTGGTCTGTTGCCATCTTTTTAACCGGTTATCGGCCAGATCTATTAATTGTGGTTCTGGGATGGTCAACATTGTTCTTCCAATCAAAAAATGTGCTGGTGTTAAAACATCTAGCTCATCTGCATCACTAGAAAGTGGCACCAAAGGTCTAGAATTTAAAATACCCTCTATTTGATTCGTAATTGTTAGAAATTCTTCATAAGTTAAGATTAAGGTACCTATTGCGCGTTTTAAATGAAATTTAAATGATTTAACACCACTTTCCCAAATGCCTCCAAAATGGGGAGACTTGGGCGGAATGAATTTCCAATTAATTCTTTCAGAACTAAGGAAATGTGATAACATCTCATCTGGTTGACTCACTAATTTGTATAAACATTTTAGTTCCTTGTGAGCCCCAATATACGTTTTAGCATTATCGCTGAATAAAGTGGAGCATTTTCCGCGACGAGACATAAATCTTTTTAGGGCTGCAATGAACGAGTCGGATGTTAGATCCGACACTATTTCAAAATGAACAGCACGGGTTGCTAAGCATACAAATATAGCAATAAAAACCTTTTGTAAAGATCCTTTACGTTGATTTTTATTTTTAATGTAAAATGGACCAGCGAAATCAGTGCCAGTATTAAAAAACGGAAAATGAGATTGGCAGCGTTCAGGAGGCAGATGTCCCATTTTTTGTATCAGAAACCGTGGTTTAAATTTTGTGCAAATAACGCATTCATGCACGATACTTCGAGCAAGATCTCTACCATGAATAATCCAAAATTTTAACCTAGATACATGCAGTAGAGCTTGTGCACCGAGATGGCAATTACTCTTGTGTAAATCTAGTAAAATTAGCCTTGATAATTTATGATTTTTTGGTAAAGCAATTGGATGCTTAGCATCAAAGGATAGTTCAGAGTTGGATAGTCGTCCTCCGACTCTTATTATATTTGAATCATTATCAAAAAAAGGCAATAAAAATTTTAACTTACTAGAGATTTTTACCGGTTTTCCCGAAATTAACTGTTGGAAGTCTTCACTAAGACTTTCCTGCTGAACAAGTGATATTAGCTGCAATTCACTGGCATTGACTTCATCCGCAGTAAGAAATCCTACTCTTCTTGTTTTATGCTTACAATTATGAATAAACCTAAGAATATAACTAAATACATTAATCAATTTTCGATAATTATTACTTAAGTTAAGAAAATCAGACAAAAAATTATTATCTTTTGTAACACTTAGCACAGTTTCAATAGTCCCTTTTAATTCACTAAAATATAAGTCCTTATTAAAATCGTTCAATTCAAATGAAGGCTCACTTGATTGAGGTTTCCTCAGAGTTTCCGGTCCTTCCCACCACAATTTATTGTTTAGAAGAAAGTTTGCATCTTGTCCTCGGGATATGATATCTGCCGGATTGTTTTTAGAAGATATATGGTTCCACTCATAATTTTGATTCATTGCTTGAATTTGCTTCACCCGGTTTGACACAAACGCTCTTAATTTCTCGGGAGGAGTCTTAATCCACGCGAGAGTGATGGTTGAGTCACTCCATAAGCAAATACGATCCACAGGAAACTGTAGAATTGGTACAACCTTTGTTGTGATACGAGTTAGGAGAAGAGCTGCAGACAACTCCAAACGAGGAATAGTCAGGGTCTTGATAGGAGACACCCTTGACTTGCTGCATAAAAGAGTAGTCTTAATGCATCCAAGCTCATTCTTGGATTTCAGGTACAAGACTGCACCAAAGGCTTGTTGGGAGGCATCTGAGAATCCATGAAGCTCGATAACAGTTGCATGAGGAAGGAGAACACATCTAGGAATTTTCACTTGATTCACAGCCGGCAGTTGAGTCAGGAAACCCAACCATTCCCCGAGCTCCTGCGGAGGAAGAGGATCCGACCAGTTCAGCGAGAGCTTCCAAAGTCTCTGAAGAAAGATCTTTGCTTTAGAAATGATTGGCTGTATTAATCCCAAGGGATCAAACAGCCTCGCAATCGTAGAGAGGACTTCACGTTTTGTGTAGGTTTCACTAACAGTTACATTCACTTTAAATGTGAAGAAATCCGCTTTTGAGCACCAGAACATGCCCAAGGTTTTTACTGCAGCATCTTGAGAAGCAAAGGAATATTCCGTGCCTGCATTGCCCTGAAGCAATTCAGAATGGTTAGACACGAATTTATGGAGCTCCATGCCTCCCGTTTGCAGCAGTTGAATTAGTTCAGTCTGTAGGCATTTAGCCTCTTTCAAACTTTCTGAACCAGAAAGAACGTCATCAACGTAGAAATCATTGCGAGCCACCTCACATGCTATGGGAAAGTTCTTTTGTTCATCATCCGCTAATGCCTTTAAGGTGCGAGTGGCAAGGTACGGCGCGCACGAAGTACCATACGTTACTGTTCTCAGCTGATAAACTTCAACGGCCGCCGATGGATCGCGTTTCCAAAGAATCTGTTGTAAATGTCGGTCATCTGGAGCTACTAGTATTTGACGATACATCTTTTTTATATCAGCACTGAAGGCGTAATGATGTTTTCTGAATCTCACTACAATAGAAAATAAGTCCTGTTGAACATTACCTCCGTTGAGTAAGATAGAGTTGAGCGATGCACCTCGGTCTGTCTTGGCTGACGCATCAAATACAACACGTAAAGGGGTAGAGGAATTATCCGGACGTAATATTGCATGATGTGGAATAAAATAACTGTCCGTTCTTGGGCAATCATCAGCAATTTTTTCCATGTGATTGAGAAGGTGGTATTCTTCAATAAAGGCCTTGTACTGTTTTGCCATGTCTGGATTTTGGCTTAACTTCCGCCAAAGTTGATTCAAGCGTTTTTCTGCGACATCTCTGGAGTTTCCCAAAGAATCCCCATAATTTTCCTTTTTCGGAAGTTTTACTATGTACCTACCATCCGTACTACGCTTAGTTGTTTTAACGAAATATTCTTCGCAAAACAATTCCTCAACAGAAATATTTTGTTTATCTTTATTATCACCGGGAAACGATTCAATTTTGAAAAACTCTTGAAGTTCTGAATTTAACCTTTCTTGTTCCGAAATTACGCCAATAAACAAACTTGAATTTACGTTATTCATAGTTCCAGATACTACATATCCGAATACAGTGTTTTGTAAAAATAACGAGTTATCAATTGATTTAAATTTCCCTGGCCTAAGTAATTCAAAAAAGAATTCACAGCCAATTAATACATGAATTTTGTGAGGAACGAAAAATTCAGAGTCTGCTAATTCTATTCCGTTTGGAAATTCTAATTGCGAGACATTAAGTCGCGTTGTTGGTACTAATCCAGTAATTTTTTTCAAGATTAGAAACTTTGTCGTTTTGGAATAATCTCCCTCTTTATTCGAAATTGTTGCTGTTATTGAATTTTTAACGAAATTCTCTTTACCGTTAATACCAGAAATAAAAAGATTAGACTTTTCCTTTTTTAACTCCAGAAATTCCGCAGCTTCACTAGAAATGCAATTTACGGTACTACCACAATCCAAAATTCCCTTCATTCTTACTCTTTCACCTCGCGAATTAGTCACAAAAATGAAAATTGTGCATAAAATTCCGGATTTTTTACCTTTAAGCGTACTAGCAAGCGACGCCTCTTGTCTGGGTGAAAAAGATTCCTGAACTGTAGCGAATGAATTATATTCACTTGCAATTGGAGGTGTTAATTTTTCTTGAATTGTTTTAGAATTTTCATTATGTAACAGGGTATTATGTTTTTTAAAGCATATTGAACACTTAAAATTTGATCAACACTCGGACTTATGTTGGTTTAAACAATTTCTACATAATTTATGCATTTTTACATGTATTTTTTCTATTCTTAACATTTCTTGAATGTGTATATCCACAACTGCGCGTTTGTTTTCATACCTAGCCTCTAATGCTTTAAATAATGATTTAAACGTGTCTTCGCTCGTTTCTAACATTTTTGCTTCACCGCATAAGGAAGCTTTTAAGTAGAACAGCTTTTGAGTTTCAGAAATATTTTCATTTACAGAAATAATAGATTGAAACTGAGATTTGAAATTTGCGAATTCTTCTATTTTACCGTTAAATTTAGGTAATGGAATATCAGGCAATTTTGGAGCTAAATCAAACTTAAAGGAATTTGTACTAGTATTGAAATCTTCATTTTTTGGTACGTTCGTTTTATCATTAAATTTAGTAAGAAAGTACCTAATGTTTACCTCCAGTGTGTCGCAAGTGGTATCCAATTCCTCAAATGCGGCACTACATTCTTTTTCTTCATCTTCCTTCAAATTCAATTCGCCGTACAATTCAAAAATTCTATCCGACTCTTCTTTCAACTGTGCAATATCACGCAGTTTCTTTTCGCATTCCACTTTGACTCTTTCGTCCACTTCTTTTTCTTTCTTGTCAAAGTTCGCAATCATTGCAAGTCTTGCTTTGATTCGGTCACGCATTCTATTTAATTCGGTTGTCGTGTAATTTCTCGCCATTTGTAAAATTCCGGCTGCCTAGGACCACTTATGTTAAGTTGCTGGTTTATGGACTGTATTGAAGTGTTGAAATAATACGTGACCTTAAACTTGGTACAACAATTTTTTTATTGGTATTGCAACCTTACTGGTCAAAGAAAAATTACCCAGGTTACCTTCTGTCAGCGACTTATATACGGTTTGAGATGGCGCTGCATAGCACCTTTTGCGCCGGCAGGTAAATTTACATAGAGTTGCGCACAGGACGTAACAATTGTGTTCGTAAAATTTAAGAAGAAATCGGTTCAGGGTCCGCGGATTTTGGTTCTTCAGCGGGTAGGGCTCCAAACCTTAAAGCTTTCGGCTCGAAGAACAACCGACTCAGTAATCACAGACTACAACGGCCTTTTAAGCTAACTAACAAATGGAGACAAGAGCTTGCAACCCGATTGATTGCCGAAGGTTATAGACCAGGTAATAAAATCTTGATTGGATCAGTCAACCGAATAATTTAAAAAAATCTCCACACGTAGGACATAACATTAACGCTGTTTTTTTTAATTATTTCCAATGGCAGGTAAAAGACCATTACAGCAGAAATGATAAAAATCACAATAAAAGCACAAAATAAAACAGCTGCAACAATAGTCTGTGTATCTAAAAGGGCACTGGCCTCCCATTTATAGACCAGGAGGGAACTTTTTGATTAAAGAAACCGAAAATTTTAAAAACCCCCCCAAAAACATTTAACGTTGTTGCAAAGAAAAAAAAAAAATTAAAGTTTATTTAAATTTTTAAATTTTTCCTTTTTTTTTTTAAAAATTGGATAGGAAAAATTTGTTTTTTTTTCCCTTCTTTTTTTTTTTTGAATCTCGCAGATTGCACTAAAAAATGTTTTTCCCGAAAATACGTGATAATCTAGCGGAAATCATTTATCCGCTGTCAAAACGTAAAATTACAGAGAAGTAAAAACAACAAACTAATAAAATACTTAAAATGGAAGAGCGCAGAGGACTAAAAAAAAAGGTTGGTGGGTTTACAGCTTTAGCCTACTATATTGCAATTCCGGAGCCTTAGACTGCTCGTCCAAAAAATGCCCTGGGGTTTTGGGGGCCCGAGGTCTAATTTATATACGTTGAATGTAGGGTCACACTTGAAAGGGGTTTTTCTCTGTATTTTTACGTCACCCAGTGATGGAAAAATAGTAGTTTCCTTAAAGCTTTTAAACCCTGAGAAACATGATTCTGGGCTTTTGAATATACTTATGTAACTTAACAGATGCTATTACTTCTTTCTCTGTAGTTCTACAGTAAGCAGAAAAAAATCCGAGTTACTGTTACAAAGAAAGTTGATTGGATGTTTTTAAAAGCAAGATCTAACGTAATTTTACAGAAATGCACAGTTTATTTCCTGTATTTTTACAGAATAATTTTAGTGTATTTATAAATACAAGTAAAACTCGTTCAATTAGTAAAATTGATAGATCATGTTTTTGCTGTGAAAGTTATTTAGCACTCATTAAAAAAAAAAATGTAAAATATAAATTTAAAAATAGCATATTTTTCTTTATTATTTTAAACTACACATTGCACCTCTGAGCGGATATCCTTTGCTAGGGTAGGTTTGTGTAGAGGGGTTTGTGTTTTTATATTATAACAGAGTACTCAGACAGTTCGTGAATAAGTTTAGATGAAATGTGAGGTTTGATAAATGATGTATTTGGAGGCACACTAGCATTATCTATTAATCTTCTTTTTCTTCGTCAAAAGCAGTTGCCTCTGGCAGATGAAGAGGAAAAGTAATTTCATCCTTTCTCCGCTAGAAATCCTGTTTTGTTTTTCAGTTAGAAGTTACACATTTGCAAGCTACATATACATACAAAAGTGAAAAAATAAAAGTGCGAGCATTACTCAGTTCACGTGCTTTTGTAGTTAGCATACTGAAACATTTTTTCTCTATGAGTTAAATATAAATAATGACGTTGCTTAAAAAAAAATCCCTCCTTGAAAAAATGCCCCTTTGGCGTGTTACTAAATACTAAATCTACCCGGGAATAGAAAAATATCACCACAATAAACGTTCGTAAATAGAGAAAATAATAAAAAAATAAATATTTTTAATGATCTAAGAATTTCGTTCTTTATTCAAGTAGAAACCCTATTAATTGTCCTCTAATTCGAAAGACATTTTTTGGGTAGTCTATAAATAATAAGCGGTTACCAAATTATAACTTTTTTTTTAACGTAGTTAAATAGGCAGTTTTTAAAAAGTTTGGCACGCATTTTAAGAAAGGTTGGATGCACTTCTTTTAAAACCATTAATTTTCTTTAAAAAGTTCCATATACTTTTTTCTTAATTCAAAAAGATATTTAAAAAAATACATAACAATAAATTTCGTTTTGATAGAATTTTTGAATTCGTTTCAATATACGAGATTGTCATTTTAGTATATCATTTACATTTTAATGTCATCCAGCTATAGCCCATTTGATCGCAATGCGGCACGTCATTTATCATTGCAACATAATGTTTTCCGGAAATGCTAAACAGATCATTTTCATGCAAATTGGGAGGAGCTAGAAATCTACATTTAGCTTTGCGCCTCTGTCATGGACCATGAACAAATTTGCTTAGACCTTGGAATTATTAAACTGGGGTGACATACTTTTTTTTAAAAAACGTGCAGTATTTTCCTAATGCTTAAAAATTGTTATTAAGCATGTTAAAAAATTATGATGTATGCATCACGTAACTTCCTTGTATAGCACACGAACTATATAACATAATACCGTTTAAGAACTAAACAAGAAGTTCCGTCTAGAACTATACGAGCCTACTTTCCCGTATACACCGAATTCAAATTTATAATCTAGCTATCTCTCTCTCTCTGTCTTTCTCGTTTAGCTTTAGTTCTTAATTGCTTCAAATATACCTTTTTCAACGGTTAATACATATTCATTCAATCATTATTTATTAAGTCATTCATGTATTTATTAACTCATTTATTCATTCATACTTTTGCTTATTCATTTAATCATTCAATAATTAAAAAATATTCTTGAAAATCCTGATAAAAAATTTCATAGGAAAATAGGCTCGTTAGTTCTTTATGAACTTTCTATTTGTACATGTTCTACGTCATAAGAGCTTTCCGATAAAGTTTGTTCCAAGCAAATCGGTCCGTTAGATCAGAAATTATATAGGGTTGAAATTTCCCGGTAGGCGGTATGTTAATTTTTTTTGAACTGTTCAAAAATGAACAAAAATTGTTCAAATCAATATTTCACGCCAAGAACTTATTCCAGTGAGCTTGTTCATGGGAACTTATATCTTCTACTCAGAGTTTACATAATTTGCTTTATTTTCACCCATAGACGCTAATGTTAAAAATTTTTGAACTGTTCAAAATTGAACAAAAAATTGTTCAAATCAAAAAGTAAAATATAGAAATGAGATGTCCTCGCCGAGATCTTTCGAATGCAAAAAGAATTTTTCGAATCGGACAATTCGTTCAAAAGTTATTAGGGGGGGACAGACCGACAGACAGACAGACCGACAGACAGACAGACAGACCGACAGACAGACAGACAGACCGACAGACAGACCGACAGACAGACCGACAGACAGACAGACAGACCGATAGACAGACCGACAGACAGACCGACAGACAGACCGACAGACAGACCGACAGACAGACCGACAGACAGACCGATAGACAGACCGACAGACAGACCGACAGACAGACAGACCGACAGACAGACAGACCGACAGACAGACCGACAGACAGACCGACAGACAGACCGACAGACAGACCGACAGACAGACCGACAGACAGATAGACCGACAGACAGACCGACAGACAGACCGACAGACAGACAGACAGACAGACAGACAGACAGACACACTTTTTCCCCATCTCAATACCCTACTTTCAAATTTTTTATTTTTCAATCTTTATTTAATTACTTCACTTATTTTTGACTTTTCTTGATTTCTAACGATATTTTCGCGATACATCAAGCCTTCTTTCATGCTTTATTATTATTTTTTTTTACTTTTATGGGAAAGTAGGCTAAAAAATGGGTGCGTGTGTCATATAAGAAAGTTAAAAGTTGTTCAGTGTGGGGAAGAAATAATGACCTGGTTTCGATGGGGCATTAAGATAAAACTAATACAATTTGAGACTTAAAACTTTTTTTATATTTTAATTTGTATATAATTCTCTTTTTAGCCTACTTTGTATATATCTTAGGGTATTGAGATGGGGAAAAAGTGTGTCTGTCGGTCTGTCGGTCTGTCTGTCTGTCGGTCTGTCTGTCGGTCTGTATGTCTGTCGGTCTGTCTGTCTGTCGGTCTGTCTGTCTGTCGGTCTGTCTGTCTGTCGGTCTGTCTGTCTGTCGGTCTGTCCCCCCCTAATAACTTTTGAACGAATTGTCCGATTCAAAAAATTCTTTTTGCATTCGAAAGATCTCGGCGAGGACATCTCATTTCTATATTTTACTTTTTGATTTGAACAGTTTTTTGTTCAATTTTGAACAGTTCAAAAAATTTTAACATTAGCGCCTATGGACAAAATTGAAGCAAATTCTGTAAACTCTGGGCACAAGAGCCAAGTTCCTATTGCAAGCTTATTGAAAGGAGTTCTCGGCGTGAAATATTGATTTGAACAGTTTTTGTTCATTTTTGAACAGTTCAAAAAATTTAAAAACACAGAGCTTACGGCGAAATTTCAACCCTATATAAATCTTGATCTAACGGACCGATTTGCTTGGAACAAACTTTATCGGAAAGCTCTTATAACGTAGAACATGTAGAAATAGAAAGTTTATCCAGAACTTACGAGCCTATTTTGCTATGAAATTTTTTGATCGGGATTTTCAAGGATATTTCTCAGTGACTCAATGAGTGAAATAATGAATGAATGAATAAATGAATGAGGAAAAGAATGAATAAATAAATTATTGAATAAATGAAAATATAAATAAATGAGTGAATAAATACATGAATGCGTAAATGAATGAATAAACACTTGAATGAGGTAACGAATGAATGAATAAATGCATGGCTGAATAAATGAAAGAATGAATGAGTGAGTGAATGAATATGTATTATCCGTTGAAAAAGGTATATTTTCAATAATTAGAACTAAAGATAAATAAGAAAGAGAGAGAAAGAGATAGCTAGATTATAAATTTGAATTTGGTGTATACGGGAAAGTAGGCTCTTATAGTTCTAGACGGAACTTCTTGTTTACATTAAGTTTTGAATACCACTTCAGCAAGGTGGCGGCCCTCAGCACCAAAACGCTGATGCAATCTATTTCTGAAGTTTTTGGGATTTTTTCTGCATATTTCAAGATGTATGGCGAATATTTTCTTGATAACTGAGTCCTTCAGCTCTTCTAAAATATGGGGGTGACGTTTCCAACCTTCAAATAACCCCACAGAAGAAAGCTTAATGACCGTAACATTACGCGGAATATTGAAATGCGCACAAAGATGCAGTCTATATAATTATATTGCATTAGTGTATTGCTGCAAAAGGCAGCCATCTTTCTGAAGTATTATTCAAAACTTTATGTAAAAAAGTGGGTTTAAATACAGATGAAAATAAAAAAAGTTTTGAGTTTCAAATTGCATAATTTTTTTTTTATAAATTCCCCCTCAAAACCGGGTCATTACTTCTGATCCACCCTGTATTTTTTTAGTTTCATTATTTTTTAAGTAAACTTTTATTTCACTTTCCCGTCACTATACCTATACAGTATAATAAATATAGAGAATGAAACTTTCAGAGTTAAAGGTGTTGAATGTTTTTATTGGGCGCGAGAAATCTTAAATTAAAAGGATGGAAACTTAACGGAATCTGCAAAAAACAAAAAAACATAAGCGTTTCTTAGGAAGATGAACTAGTGGGTTTACTACTGGATACAAATAGTGGGTATAATGTTTAAAATGCTCTAATTTTAAACACTTAAATCCACTAGTTCGTTGAGAACCGACGGAGGAAAGAGTTTTTCAGATCATAATTCTTGCAAAAACTTTAAGATGGGAAAGTCGTCAAGTATCGCATAAATCGCCAAAGTGGCACTGGATTTGGCTTCTCTATTTTAGAGCGAAATTCGGCGAGATATCGGCAAACTTGGCGAAATATTCGTAAGTTGCCGGCAAATGGGCCCTAATACACGAAACTATGGAGTTGGTTTCAGTAATGCCTTTGGGAAAATATCTTGATATGAAAAAAAGGGCTTTAAATTTGCATGCAATTGACACAAAATTGCATAAAACACCCCTTTTGAAACATCCGATGGAAACCAGAAAAGGAGGTGACAAACTAAACCTTGTGCCGGTCCTACACACGAAATTTCAACTTTCTAGGACTAACCGTTTTTGAGTTATGCGAGATACGCATACATCTGGGCACAAAGATACAATTTAGGCAGACATTTTAGAGGGAAATTTTTCGCGATTACAATTCTTCCTATATTTCGTACAAGGAATAAAAATGTAAGAAAAACATTAACTGCCCTCTTTTTTTGTACTTTTTGGCTGGATAAGTTGTGTATATGCACAAAAAGAATAATTATATTTCAATGTTTTATTTTAAAAAAAATATTTGATTTTTTTTTTAAAAGGGGGCAATGAGTATCGTAATAAAACGACTAATAAAATCATTTCAATAAAATTGAGTACGTAACAATCGTTACATCTAAATTACACATTTATGTTCGGTAGTTCATTATAAAATATGTACGGGAGAACCATAGTATCTTAAGTCCATTTTTCGAGTTTTTGCAATGAGGTTAAAAAATAAACATTTTTAGTGCTAGAAGACTAGAGGCTTTCGTGCTGAACTTACAATGAAGATGTTCGATGGCAGCTATAAAAGTTCGGAACCCTTATGCAGCTAGTTGCTTTATCGTTGGTACTATGTATGGCCATTCAGTGTAAGCTCGCGAAAATTCGAAAAATGGGCGAATTACGGCTCTCGAGTAGAGAAATATAAAAGTTAAACTAAAAATATAGTGCTTTTTCAAATATTATAATTTCGTGCCCCTTACCGACAAATTTCAAATCTGCCCCCTTGTTGTAAAAAAAGGAAGCGCAGAATACTTTCCGCTATACACAATATTGACTGATATGGCCTTATTTTAAAGACATCATAAACTGTGCAACGATTTTTATACGTGTTGTCAACTTTTTAACTTCGTTTTGTTTTTAATATCATTTTTTGTTTTTTTCTTTGTCAAAGTTCAATTGGGGTAAAGATTGTAAAAAAAAAAATCTGGCAGATGACAGCGAAAAATAATCAGATTTTTGTAGTCAAAGTTAAGTAAATTGAACTCATTTTTAAGTATCATTTTGTGTGTTCTTTTTACAAGACACACCTAAGTACAAAACTAACTGTATTTTCATGAATAATAAAGATCACGCAAACTGTGATTTGAAAAATTTGATTAAAACGGTTCTGTACATCCTTATAGTGAAGGAAAAAAAAACCCCTAAAATTTAAATTAAATGGGTTATTTGAAGTTTTAAATGGTACCTCGGGAATAATTCCTGTGATTGAAAATTTTGAATTCTTTATAAGTTTCAATTTTGTATAGTTTTTAAATGAAAACACACACACACAAAATACTCACTCACACACATATAAATAGTTGAAGTCAATTTAGCAAATGCAAGTCCTTACCACAGATTTGCCAATTTGTAAAACTGTCCATTCTTGCAATGGAGTAGATAAAACATTTCAGTAACTTTTTATTTGACGAAATTAATTGCATGAAAGGAAATGTGAATTTACCATATTGTTTTAAAAACCTTTTAAATCGTATAAATAATTTATGTTTCTTAAAGACGTAAATAGAAGCATCCGAGAAATATTCTGTTTTGACAATTTGTTTCATGAGTATGTACAATAGAGCATTGCTTGAAAGACAGAAACCAAAGGCACGTGTGGATCACAAAAAGAGAGGCTTTATTGAAAAGTGCGTTGGTTATTTATACAGTTGGGGCGACCTTGGAAACACCCAATAAGATTACACCAGATACATTTATACAACCATGATTGAGAAAGGATTATAAGGAATTTATAGGTAAAGAGGATGCAACATTAAAGTGAGATTACACTATTATTAACATTGCTAAATCAAGAGATTTTAAATCCCGTTTTATTGATTCTAATTATAAATAATAAAATAAGTAATATCAGATTAAAACAGCGATTATCAACCTGTGGGGCGTGCCTCCTAGGGGGCGCGAGCACACGAGAAGGGGGGCGCAAGAATATCCAAAAGAAAATATTACTTTAAAAAATTGATTAACTGACTGAAAGGAAAACACATATACACATAGAAAACAAAATACATTTCGACATATTTAGTAATTTGTTTTACTTTAATAAGTTATTTAGTTAAAACTTTCTCCATCAAAACATACTAAATGAAAAACAAATTTAATAATTATTAGAGACATTCTTGGGCCTTTCTTGCAAGTCAAAGTTTTTCGAAGCAAGGCTTAATATTAGAAATAGCCTACTCTCAGTTTTTTTCTATATTTAGCCGAGATCTATAGTTTGTCTTCAAAGAAGCCACAGCAGAAAATCCAGTTTCACAAAAGTAGGATGTTGAACATAGTAATAGCATGCGAAATGCCCTTGTTTTTAGTGCAGAAAAATCATCCTGTACTGATGCCTAAAATTCAAATAGTGATTTTTTACTATTACTAAATTACTCGTTTTTACTCTTGTTTTGGCAGTTAGTTAAAAATAAATCAAAAACATAATCTAAAGTACTCAACATACATTATTGCTACATACATTTTATGGTAAGTGGGAGGGGGAGGTACGATGAAAATTATGATAGGAAATTGGGCCGCGAATACTGAAAGGTTGAGAAACGCTGGATTAAAATGTGTATATTTCCCATTTACATGTCATCCAGCTGATGATTTACTAGTAATCCCTCTCTAAGTGCTTTTACAGAAATGAAATATATTATTTGAATAAACTTGTGGTCTTGAGAATATTCTACCCTCTAAGCACCGAAAGCATCCTTGAAACGAGATTTTCAAAGTTTAGTGCCCTCGAAAATAGTTAGAATAATACCCAGAGGATTTCCATGCATCGAAACTCGTCTATTAAAGCAAAATTATAAGTTCACTCTCTTCAAAACCACTTTACAGTGCAATATCTCATTCCTTAAGAGAAACTGAAATACATACAAAGGGATTGGGAAAGATGAAAACTTCTAAGAGCCTCGTTTCCTTTCTTCATCGAAAGTGTTTATCTCAAAAGGTTTCAAAGTTTGGATGCATTATTATATTGTTTGAATACAAGCGGTTCTTGAAATCAGTGTTTTCAGCAATGACTATAAATACTTATAGATAAAGTGAAATGGATAAAATGGCCGATAGGTTTTCGAATTGATTCTTTCCAGGTATTTAAATCTTTGCAGATACGCATATTTCCCAACTTTACTTTTAGTAAGTGTGTACTGAATATCATATTTATTTTAAAATGAAACCGGGACTTGAAGTTTGTAAATTTAAAGATGCCATATGGAATGAATAAGTGATTTAAAAAAAAGAAGTGTTTTGCCCATTTTTTTCTGGAATTGACTACACTGTAAAAAAATCTGGTTCAACCTTTGACCAAAAAAATGGTAAAATTTAGCTGCAATCAACATTTGGTACTAAAGTTCAGCGATTAAATATATAAAGGCTCCAAACTTTACATTCATGGCAAAACTGAATGAAACTACACCATTGTAATGGTTTATTTTAGTACAAAACTTTGGTTTCAGCTACATGTGACCATTTTTTTTTTTTTTTTTTTGTGGAAGGGTGAAGTAGAATTTTTTGCAGTGTACTTACTGATAAAACAACTTTCTGATGTGTAACGAATTCTTGCCCTAAATCTAAATAGCGAAATTACGACATTGCATAGTCACCAGTGGTTAAGGGCGGGTGTTATGAATAATCTCTTTTCAGCTGTTAAACACGCTAAAAGGGTTGGGATTTTATACTGAATATACATACTTTTGTAGTTTTCTTCTGATGCTATATTATAAAGCCCTTCTTTAACCCACCCTGACAGATATCTTACCATCAATCAACAATCGCTGATTGGATGCTGCATGCGTCAGTACTTATTTAAAGCTCCGCATCCTGGCTTTGTAGCTTACATTATATTTTCGTCTGTCTTGCTGCACATCTATGCCGTATATTTTGTACTAAACTTTACGTTGAAGTATTCGACTGTATTAACACAATCAGATGCAGAATCCTGTTACCAATAACAGGAGAGAGTATTAATTTTTATATTCCACGTAAATATAAATCTAGTCATAATTTTTTTTTTTTAATTTAGTAATGGTGAAGGTGTGAATGTTACATGAAACCATGCATGACTGCATTCAAGACTTATTTTGAAACTTAATTCAAATATACACAAAATAAGTAAATAAAACAGGCATTTTATTTCGTTAGTAACACAACTCAGTAAATGTAGTTTTTTTCTTAAGTCATTGCAAACCTTTCTTTACTTACCTTATTATGCATATATGGGAGTGCTTACTAATAGATCATGATATACAACATTCCTCTGAAAATAATCAGCACGAACTTTCATTCAGTACAAAAGATCATTATGAATCATCTAATATAACTAAATAATTTTTAATATTACAAAAATGTCGCAGAGAAGAATCATTTTCAAAACAAAATTTAACAATAAAGATTTTGTTTTGCAGAAAGATAACTTAAGGAAATATCATAATGAGTGATGAGCATTTTAATGAGTATTTTACTACTTTTATATATAACCATTGAGACATTCCATTAATGGTCTAGCTTGAATTGTGATGGTAAATAAATGGTTCCAACTATGGAACACGCCAGTATAATCTATTATCCATTTTTTTTACCACCAGTTGCATTTGACAGTTAAGGTTAAAAATAATCTTTCATCGGTTTCATAAAGAAATGCCATCTGCAGTGTCCATCTTAACGCGTTCATCTTAAGGGGGACAAAACTTATCCCCCATCCCCTAAAGGAAAAAAAAAAGCTTTGCCGCATTTTAGAATAATGTTAGAAAATAGAAATCTTTTTCTTCAGGCATAGAAATCAAAATGAAATATTTGATTTTTATTTAAAAATCAAGACTTTGACTGAGATTATTTTCATACATGAGCACAGTACCGAGAGTAATAGACATCAATGTTTCAGCACTCAACACCGTTTTGAAGTGAAAACAACAAAATCAACTATAGTAAGGCACAACTTTTGAAACAATATTGGAATATGTACACATAGAGATATTTTTACAAATTTTGTTTTTTAATAATGCCGAGTGTATCATTTGTTTTAGACAATCCATGTATCGTTTATAGAAATGAACAGTGTCATATCTGCAAAATGGACATTTTTCAAGAGAGGAGTTTGAACTTTTTACAATTTGTTTTATTTAATTACCTCATTTGATTCTATGATTATTATAATCGATTTTTTTCAGAAAATAGTTATTGCTCTAGTTTTCTCTCGCATGAAGGATGTTAACGATGCCAAAAAAATTAGAAATAACTATAAAAAATAGTTTTTACAGTACTGCACAAAAAGAATACAGTTGGCCTCTAGCCTTTATTTTTGAACATTTACTTACAGCAGTATTCCCAATATAAAGAGCGCAGAAATCTGAAAATTTTGATATAAAAACCAAAACAGCGATTTTTTGCAGATATGACACTGTTCATTTCCCTATAAGCGATATATATTTCACTTAAAATGGACCAGTTACGATTAAATTTTGTTGGACGATACGATACGGACATCTTGCGAAACACAAACTATGATAAAACGATATTTAAAAATTTGTTTAATGATTACCATAGAAAAGTAACATAATATTAACTTACGTAACCCCGTAAGTTACGAACTTTAACAAATTTATTTCTATATCTTTAAAAGTTTTTCCATTACAACCTCAATTTTTTAATTTCCGAGTCTTTGCTGTGGCAACAAATTAGTTTGTTTACATCGAGTGATCGTTCTCAAGTTTTATTATTGAACCAAGGCTGAACTTGATCGTAACCATTACCGTACGGTTAACTGGATCAAGTTCAGCCTTGGTTGAACTTATAGCTCGCAGATGTTCTGCGGGGAATCAGCTAGTTATAATTTAAAAGAAAAAAAATCTGCAATTGTTTATTTTCCTGCTTAAACTTATGTGAAAACTGGAGAAATGGTAACTATATTTTCAGTTATAATAAAAAATATGTTTTCCAGATTAAAACAACTTAATTTAAGGTTTTTTGCATAAAATTAAATTTGTTCCTTATAGATTCATGTATCTCATCTCGGGGGGAGGGGGAAAATACAGTTCTACCATTAAAAAAAAAAAGAAAAAAAGAGCTCTAACTGGCAGAGTGCCAAGACGAATCCATTCATGTTCAAGGGGAAAACTGCTGGTATCAGACCGTCCATAAATGATGTCACGCTTTTTTCTCATATATTTGACCCTTTCCCCCTTTGTCACAAAATGTCACACTTCAACATACCCCTTCCCCCTTTTGTCACATGCCCCGCTATATTGCATAAGCATGATGTCACTCTTCCTGTTACCCTCCCCTTGTCACAATTTCATGAACCCCCCTGTCTCCTCAAAACGTGACATCATTCATGAATAATCCCTATAAGGAGTGAGCCGTTTTATTTCGTTTAGCATACTTGATTTCTTTCGAACTGATATTATATGCTGTTCATAAATTTAGTTGCTTTGAACAAACAGAGAAGCAAACTTCCTGATTCGCATGGCAACAAACGCGCCTGCAAAACGAACTTCCCTAAAATTCGCATGGATTCGTCCTTTTCTGCATGCGTAGAAGCGGTCAAGTGTCAGAACCTTCACGGTCGAACTGCACTTTTAAGACGCAGTTTTATCTGAGAAAGAGTAATAACGCGTTAAATAGTGCTGCTTTATCACATTTTTAAATGGCGTTACTTTTGAATTATTAATGTTTTATATTGTTTTTACCCTCACACATTTTTAATCTACTGATACGGGACCGTTCATAAATGATGTCACGCTTTTTTCAAACATATTTGACCCCCCTTTGTCACAAAATGTCACACTTCGACGGATCCCCTAACCTATTGTCACATGTCACGCTATGTTGCATAAGCAGGATGTCACACTTCTTGTTACCCCTCCCCTTGTCACACTTTGTCACAATTTCACGAATCTCCCTCCCTCCTCGAAGCGTGACATCATTTATGAATGATCCCTACAGGGAAAAAATAAAAATAACTAAAAATTAGTTAAATAAAGAAATAAATAAGAAAAAATAATAAAAGAAAATAGCCCTACTGATAAAAAAACAAATGAAAAATCAAGGATAGTGAACTCTATACAAATACAAAACAGTTTTTAAGTATTGACTGAAAAATATATATCAATGTTTTAAAATCTAGCCTATTTTGGAAAATGATTCGGCTTTGAAATATTAATGTGGCATTAGTTATGTATTCATAATAATTTTTCCAAACACCTTTCTAAAGCACTGATTCCTTTGACAACACTTTATAGTACTTTATACAAAACTGCTATTACTTTCACGCTCTATATATCACTATAGGGTCATTTTAAGGCAAAAATTTTCATAAAAGTTCAGTCATAAACAAAAATATGAATGTGCTTAACTGAAACAATTACCTTCCTTGAAGAAATAATCTACCTGTGAAACATTTCAACACTTAATCGTGATAATAGATAAGGCTTTAGAGGAAGAAAAGAATAACTTGTAGTGCAAGTTTATTTAAGATTAGAGACTATGCTTCTAGCAATTTTTGCGTTAAACGAGAGTTTAAAGCAAAAAACTGAACTAGTAGGAGCTTTAAGCGCAGACATTTTCGGGAATAAATTTCATTCAACTCCTGATTTAAGACTTAAAATAAAGTTAAAATAACCTTTGTTTTAAGTCTTTCGTGATGATGTGATATGACTGATTTCCCAAGGGAATATTTTTGTAATTTACTTGCGGTGTTTATCCAATTTACTCGTGACGATGATTACAAAAACTTATAAAACGACTTTTATGACGTTAGGGTTATCATTTTAAAGGTATTCTTTAATGTACGTATTCTTGCACTAATTTAATTCATTTGATATTTTTTTACAAAATTGCAATTAATAAACCCTATCAGAATCAGTAAAAAAATCTAAAAACACCGGAATTATGCTTTATTTCAGAGCTAGTTTTGGAGTGAGGTGTTTTATATCCAAAATAAATAATTAATTAAATCTTAGAAGCAAATGTTTTCAGTTAAAATGCCTGATTTGCACACTAATAATGATCATGCAATGTTTAGTTAACTGGTTTAAACTGCCAGGAGAATATTGAGAATATACCTTATGCACCAGAAAAATGCATTCTTAAATTTTTATTTGTTTAGTTTTTTAAAATTTTTATTTATTTATTTATTTTTAGGAATTTCAATATGTGTACCACTCGTTTTTTATGCATGTTAAGCTCTTGTTTTAAATTTAAATATATTTGATTGAATGCATATTGGGGGGGGGGGATACTTCAAACTGCATTAAATATATTTCAGAAGAGCTACTATGTTGTAAAAGAGTAATTTGTGGTTTTCAAAGCAATTTTATTAAATCATTTGATGTAATAAGCTAAATTCATGTTTAACCCTTTATCTACTGACGGTGCTTATGAGTACCAATCCCCTTGAAACTTAATCCAATAATCACTTTTACGAATATTATGACGGCACTTTGCAGGCACTCTTTTAATTCCACTTTTTTACGATACTATCAAGCAAGGGTTCCATAAACAATATTTTAGCAAGGAAAAAGGTCAACTTTGAAACCTTTCCTGTGGTACTTTTACTGCTCATAAACTGTAACGAATTAAATTTATATAGGTTGAGCCGGTATTTTTTTATGAAAATCCTTTGATTTTCAGTGCAATTACTCAAAGAAACTATTATATGAAAAAACAAATTGCTGCAGATTATAATGCAGTTAACAACTTAAAGTAACCACTATACAGTCGCAAATTTAGGTGTCATGAGTTTGATACATTGATACGCAGCTACAGCTTGAAAAAAGCATTCATCTTTTGTGGATAAAAATATTTCAGTCTAAGAATCGTGTTCAATTAAAAATGCCTAAATCATGAACGAAGCCTTGATTTTCTTTGGAATGAACCTGGTCTTCGGGACATTTTGAATAAATATGCCGTTACCCCCCCCCCCCCCCCCGCTTTTTTTTACTGCATCCACATTTGCTCTTGAAATCCGTAAGCTGCTTTAGTTCGTAAAAAGTGTTTGTTTCGATCTATTTTTTTTAATTAAGGTATACCCGATAAAGAAATTTTCTCTGTGTATTTTTTAATAGACCGTATTTAGACCAAAATATCCCACTTCGGTTACATTGTTGCAATAAGTCAAAATAGTGAAAAAATTACGTTTTCTTTTAGCGATTATAAATACTCTTTTCTACATGATGCAAGTTTTAGCACTTCTCTACGAGTTTCTTCAAGATTGCCACGAGTCTTGGTCCTATCATGCTACCTGTGGAAATCACTAAAGTAATAAGGTAAGCACAATTATGTATTGTTTCTAATCCCAGTGTTAGTATTTCATATAAAATCTACACAGAAAAGCTATTTCTTTTATCATCCTCTAAGGAAAGGAAAAATAATTTATTATTTTCAGCTGACATTTAAAATGCCTATAATCTGATATCTTGAGATAAGAGGGAGGATGCAATACAAGATATTGCTACAAGATGGCCATATATCTAAGCCAATTACTTCTCTGCCGATGTAAATCACTAAAGTCGTAAGATAGCATATTCAGCGTTGTGTTTGTAACCGCAGTGATTTTTTTTTTTCATGTTTGTCCTTCGTTATTCTCTAAGGAGAAAAAAAAATCTTACTTTCAACTGTAATTAGGAAATTGAAATACCTATATTCTAACATCTTCATTTTTTTTCTTTTTTGTCAAGGAGGGGGATATAAATAGAAATATATTTGAGAGAAAGAGAGATAAATACTTAAATGATTTCGTTTCAGATTCTAACAATATAGAGAAGTATATTTGCATTAGGTTAAGGATTAACGAAAAATAGTTTTTTTTCCCAAAGCTACAACATGAGCTTCAGCAAACAAGCTTCTAGAAAAATTAAAAATTTGTATTTAAACGGGATAACCTGCATGTTCTGCACTATGAATAATATTAAAAATTCAATGCACCTACGCTCACATACCAATTTTAATGGCTTTAAGCCAGTAATTCCAAAGAAAAGAGTAAAAAGCGTATTTTTAGATTTGTTTTAATTTTGGAACATGTCGAATTAAGACTTAGTTTACTAACAGGATTATTTGAGAGAAATAAATATGCATTTTGAGGTAGAGCTTAAATAATTTCAAATGCTCGCAAACAGTAATATTATCATTGGATTCAACGTTAACAATGCCGCTTTTTAAACTCTTATACAACCAGAAGATTATCTTGCGGAAGATTTCGCCGGGTAAGAACATTATACGAGTAATTTAGAAGCAATTGGAAATGAAATACTCTTCAAGAATTAAAATGCAAAAGGATAGCTCGCTTTAAGTTTGTAGTCACAAATATATATTTGTTGTATATACAAGATAATGTTCCCGACGTTGCGTGGTCTTTCTCTAACATTGTATCATTCTCTGACGTCGAAAATAAAGGAAGTCATCTGGCACATATCCAAGATTCAGTCATAAATAAATATGGACGAATTTTGTTAAAAATTCTCTTTAGAAGATGGGCAATATTCTTTAAAAATCTGTATTCGAACAGTAAAAGTTCTTAAAAATCCTTATTATATATTCTTATTAGAACATATCCATTAGTCTATAATCATCAGTTAAATATTTTCAATAGTTTATGTCAAGATATATTTCAGGGTTAAGTCAATGGTTCCTAAAAAACATCTTACACACGGTTAACTGTCTAAAATTTTCCAAGTTAAGTTCCAACCGAGGTAGGCCTCGTTTTTAAATTCGAAAACTACTTAAAACAAATATTATGCCTATTCTATTTTCTCTACAAACTATGGAAAGATATCATCTTGGGAAGTTTTTACGGGCATTAATAAACTGTAAAAAATATGGGACATTTCTTCGATGAAATATTCACAAATTTGTAATTTTTCTTGAAATTTAAATAAAAGATCATATTCGAATTTGAAGAAAAACGCTTCGAGGTGCCTAGTCTTAGGTACCTCAAAATTATATTTCGTACTTCTGTACCTTTTCATCTTGACTAGAGGCGACACAAACACATACAGACTGACCCACTATATCTTTGTTTGATTTAGATGGATGGAATGTTGCTTGTAGGATAGAATGTTGTATGTTCCAAATTACATATATATCATTTTTTAAAAAAAATTAAGTATACAGTTATATAAATAATATTTCAAAGTCATGTTTTGAATTTTTCCGATGGACACTATTAAGACACACACACACACATATATATACTAGTAGGCCCGGCGGTTATATGAAATGACCGCTGTTCTAGATATTATAAATATACAATTCTCCCAGTAACCGGAAGTGCACATCAAATCAGAAAGATATTTATGAAGTAGAACAGTAAAGTTTAATGAATAAATAATAAACATATACCAATTTCGGAAAAAAAATATTCTTACTGTAAAAAAACATCTAATTTATAATAATCTGTAAAATAAAAACATTATTTACTATATAATCAAATTGTTTGTGAAAAATATTTATTTATATCTAACATAATCATCGTTAAAACAATAGGTTTAACTAAACTGGAAAAAAGAGCGCTGCCACTTTAATATATATATAAAAAGCGCAGACGTTAAATAAATTAATACAAGGAAAGAACGATTCAATTAAATTCGCATTTGCATTAATTTTTAACGTAGATTGTAAGTCTAGCGATGCCTCACTCAAAATGCTAGAGAAATGGTTTGATTATTAGTATATTTGACATGTGTTACAACAATGGTAACTGCATTACAATTACGCAAGCAACCAATTAACTATCGGCGACAAACATACACTTAAGCCGCTAATATATAAGATTACAATAAAAAAGAATAGTAATCTGGTGTGAACCACACGACTTTCTCGTACACCTATTACACAAGGTATACCTTTTAACAAAAAAAGAAAAAAAATCCTTTTTAAGAAAATTTGTGCCTATGGATTATATTTTTTATTTGAATTTACATGGGCATTTAGCACACATATGACGTAAAAAAATTGACAAAATTCCCATCGAAGAATGTAAGGCATGGAATGGGATTAAATCATAAATCTTTAATTTTTAGCTTTGTACAAATTTTTAGACTTTCCTGAGCGTAATAGTGTACATAGAGAATAACACTTTCTAAGGGGAAGCAACGTAATGCTTTAGTTGGCGTCTGAAATCGTTGCAATCGATTCTTAGATGGAAACTGGAAATCTACGCCAAAATTAGAGTTGGAAATATTTCATGAATATACAATGCTTCCCTCACTTCTTACAATACAGTAAAAAGTATGCTGTTACTTAAAACTTGATTATCATTTTAGCTAAGAACCCTGTTTCATCGTTCAAAAGTTTTTCCCCCTTGGTTTATTTTTTTTCACTCCATTAAATCTAACCATTTTTTGGAATTGTTTAAAATGCAAAATACTGCATTCTGCATTCGAATCACGCTTTCTAAAAATAGCAGGAAGTACTACAAATTCTGAATGCGTAACGGCTGTTTAAACTAACGAATACGTTCACTTCTCCATTCTTCGATTACAGAAAACATTATTTTTCTGTAATCGAAGCAGAAAGAAGAGAGGGGGTTTTTATGATAAGTCTTTAAACTGTGTAGGGAAAATATTTTTTTTTTTTAAATAACTCTAACAACTACACTACAAAATGAAAATACAACACGTACAATTACTTTATTAATGGCATATATTCTCGTTATACGTTACGTGTTTCGTGTCGAAAACTCTGTAGTATTAAGAAATGTGTTTCAAAAATTTTATGTTCTCATACTTTTCATGATTTTATGGTTACTTTGAAATTTGTTTCTATGAACTGGTATGAGGTAAACATACTTATCCAGTATGGTATTTTCTCAGACTCGTTTGTTAAACGAGTGTATATTAATTTTAAGAAACAATATTTAACAATGCGTAGAGGGATGTTAATGACTCTTGCTAATCATTGTGAGTACAAACCAAAAAGAGTACGCAAAAGTTGTGAACTGCAACAAAAGAGTTATTAATGCAAGAAAATCAGTATAAACAAGTTAATATTATATATACAAACACACACACACACAGAGATATATATATATATGTCTGTGCGTGTGTGTAAAACACTTGACGGACTTTTTGTGATTAATTTTACACACAAAACAATTTATAACTACTCTTTGTTTAAAAAAAATCGTACTGCTGTTTGTATTTTATTTTAGAGTTCTGGATAATGGACAGAAAACATATTTTTGTGTCTCTCTCTTTACATATATATTAGTTGATATATAGCTTTAAATTATTGAGTGAGTTAATAGCTATAAGATAATTATAGTAGTTAGAAATATTTACTGAATGAAGAATTGAAATTAATTTACTTTCACTTCAGTAGTAATTACTCCATTTAAAAATAAAAGGATAAATAAATCAAATCTACCTATCTTTTCTTATCACCATTTCAAACATTTCAAATAAACTAACTGCTAAATGTTCTGTCATAAAATACAAAATAAATTATCGTGAACGTTTTACGCAAATTCATTGTCGTTCCATTGCTTTTAACATAAACAACGGATATTTAAAAAGAAACAAATGTTCTAAGTAATGTTTACGTCAAAAAATATTTTCTTGAAAGAAAATTATTAGTGTTTATTATGTATGATGCAACATATACTAATATAAAGTATTCATGTTCTACGAATATAATTTAAATCAATCGTTTTCATTCAAATATAAAGTTCCTTATACTTTTTTCAATTTTGGTTATTCTTTCCTTGAAAATACTGAAAATATCTTCACCTCAATTAGCAGAAAATCATCATAACTGAATAATATTAAGGATTTCTTTTACGTATTTTTCTTTAAATAGTTTTTACTAGGGAAAAATTTCAACATCATAGACATAGTTTATTATGAAGCGAAAAGTAATGATCATAGTAGTAAAGTTAACAGTAAGAATACTAAAAAAATTCTTCATCTTAATTAACAGAAAATTATTTAAAGAAAAATGAAAAACCACTTTTTACGGATTTTTCCTTAAAAATTTTTTACATGGAATATTCAACACCGTATACATACTTTACTATGAAGAGATGAACATAGTACTGAAGCAAAAGTTTATGATTAACGATTTCCTGAGTTGAAAACAGTAACCGTTCAGTCAAAAGGTTTCAAGTTCCACATTGTTTCAAAATAGTCTGTCTTTGATAAGAATATAAATGATTACGCTTGTAATACTTGACGGGCTCTTTGTGATTAATTTTACGCACAAAACAATTTATAACTACTCTTTGATGTAAAAAAAATCGTAGCGTTTTTATTTTAGTGATGTGGATAATTGTTTTAATTCTCTCTCTATCTATACGTATATATATATATGTATATAACATTAAAAACAAATAATTATTTTTAACCCCTTTTTAAATTCTGTTTCAATTTTAAAACACAAAAGCTAAAGTGACCTACAGACAATTGTAGGCACTTTATATATTTTCCTTTCCCGCTTTTTATGACGCGAAAGAATTTACATAACTTGAGACCTTAGATAATTTTTGCAGAAGAACCAATAGTTAAACAGTTGCGATGTCACGTGGCAGAGAGCTCAAAATAGTGTATAAGGAAGGAGAAGAAAATTTGTTGGAATTCGCATTCATTCTTGTCGATTCGTAAGATGTACTTGCTATAAATATTGTATCTATATTTGATGTTTCGTAATTCGTCTTCCTGTTATTTGGAATATGTTTATTTACCATGTAGAAGCTGGAAATAAACTAATGATTAATGGATTTCGGCTACGATTGCTTTAAAGATTGACAGATATTCGGCAATATATAATATATATATATAATATATATATATATATGCATTTTTTCCATCAAAAGATATGTCTATAGGGACCTTTTTAATTAAAGTAGTTATGTCATACATGATAGACAATGTTACTTACTAAAATAGATGCCATCATGAATTTACTCATCTTGTCATAACTGTGCTTAAAATACAAAATTAAGTGCTGCCGGAATATCTGAAAAACTAAATTAAATGATTGTTCAATAGTTTTAAGATAACATATTTAAATATTTGAAAATTAAACAATACTAAATTTACTTTGTGCTAAAGTAAACTATAATAAAAGTTTTCGCATTAAGAAAGCCCAAATAAGCAATAAAATGCAGACATATGTTTCGGGATTGCTTGGAATCCCTTTTTCAATGCAGGAGCCTCTACAAGCAATCCCGAAACATATGTGTGCATTTTAATGCTTATTTGTGCTTTCTTAACGTGAAAATTTTTATTACAAAACACAAATTGCTCACGATATGCACAAAACAAAAAAGGAAGTAAAGTTTTGAACTGCCACAAAACAGTCGCTATTAAACAAACATATATGAATATGCTTTTAATACTTGAAGCACTATTTGTGTTTAACTACATACAATGTAATTTATAGCTACTCTTTGATTTAAAAAAATTGTGATGTTTTTATTTTAGTGCTGTGGATAGTAGAGAAAAATAATACTTTTATTTTTCTCTCTTTCTGTACATTTTTTTCCATCACCAAAATATGTGTACGGAAACCTTATTAATATAAGAAGTTACATTATACATGATATACAATGTTACTTACTAATGTAGATGTCATCATGCATGCATACATCTTTTCATAACTGTGCATGAGATGCAAAATTAAGTGCTGCAGAAAATCTGCAAAACTGTGTGTAAAAATAACGTCTATATATTTAAACGAAAAATGAAGTACAAACGTGTAGGCGAATAGAAAAATGTTTTTGCGCTTTCCATTTTCATCATGCTAAATGCAATTTCAACGATTTGTTTGTACATTCTGCACACATGTTTATTAAAATTACATTACTGTAGGATACAAATTAAATTTATCTTTTGCACTTGTAAAATAACTATGTAAAAAGTAATTAACTATTAATTTTCAAACTCATATGAACTGATTAACCAATTTGACCATATTTTTATGTATAATTTTCCAAGTAATGTATATCACTCATTAATCGAGCCGTTTCAATTTCAATACTGTTGCTATGATGACTAAATATATTCACGGAAAAGAAATCTTTAAAAAATTAATGAACAACGAGCCTTTTTTCAGCAAACGTTTAGCTAATATAATACAGTAATACTTAATTAATAATCACAGTATTAATTTTCGTAAATTAAGGGATGTGTAATTATTAAAGGTTAAATAAATGACATTTATTAATTATTCCCTTACATACTAAGGCGAAATTCCAAATACCACTGAAATAGTTTACCGGAACAATATCTGATTTTTATTTAAAAAGAAGAAAGCAAAAAAAAAGACACTTTTGACAGTAACATAAGCAGTGTATAATTAGTCATTCGCATCTAGAGAAAAATAAATTAAAAGAAACGTACACATCTTCGATAAATGTTTGGCTTCTCATAATTTGAAGTACTTTTTTATACAAACAGCAACATTGTAATTGTTTTAGAAATGTATGCGTTTCTCTTTACTTGTGCAATGTCATTTTAATGAAATTAGAAATGCTTTCGGTTTATTCTAGAATAAAATACTTTAATGGAATTACTTCTGATGTAAGCCAGAGAATTATTTTTGAGCTCGTTTAGGATTTTTGCACCACTTAAGCTGTTGTAAAAAGTTTTTTTGTTCATTTTAAGTGTATTTCTTTTGCGTATTTCATTAAAAAACTGAGTTTTCCCCCTCACGAATATAGAAGTTGTATATTGTTAGCAAAAGTCAGTGGTACGTGTGTATGGTTTTTTGTTATAAATTTGAAATCATATAAGGATGAATATATATAATTAAAATATTTCTCGATATTTTAATCAATTCTAATTTGGGACAGAGAAAAATAAAGATGGTCATGGAGAGGGGCACTTATATATATATTTTTTTCCTTTGTGTTTTTCAAAAATATCATAAATGTTTCCCAACAAAAATGTTCAAACGGTCAGATAGTCTTCTCTTTGCCTGACACAGCTCGTAATGTCCCACAAATATGAATAGTTTTGGCAGTTTGAGTATAACATAATTTCTTCGAAGTGCTGTGTTACAACTTTCCGGGAACACGATGGCATCATTTTTTTCGCATAAATGTCACACATACCTACTTCACTCGAGTTTAATTTTTCGATCCAAGCGAACATTGTTTTTTTCCTTATACTTGATACTATAAAAAATAAATTTGCTTCAGAACGTGTTAATATATTTTAGTAATAATTTTAAATTAGGTCATTAAATACTTTCCTAACCAGTAACACAAGTGTTGACCAGCCATTTAGCAAAACCTTCTTTTGTACAAACAACTTATACATTGCAACAACAAACAACTTATACATTGCTTATAGACAATTTAATAATACTAATTTTAAGTGTATACATATTAGTTTAAATTTTAATACTATGAAAATACTAATCTTAATTAAGACGCAGATGTGAACCTTTCACATTGATTCAACTTTTTAAAAAATATTTTATGCTTGTTTAAGGGGACTCGGAACTAAAAATCGGTCAAAATCTTGATTTTGGGATTTTTGCTCCAAATTATACTTTAGATATTAGAGAACGTTTGTGCAAAGTTTCAAAGTCCTACGTACACTCTAAGATATCTTATTTTTGATTTTATATGAGCATTTTAACACCTTTTTTGCCTAACCAAAAACTTGAAATGGCTTTTTCTCAGCTTCGCTTCTTTTGCATACTATGTGATAGTTAAAAGGCTAAGGCTTTTTCAAATATGTATCTATTCACTTGAAATTTGTATTGCTTGTTCAACTAAATGTAACCTAGTATGGATTTTATGATAAATTTATTAGAAATTATTTTAATGCAATTTAACTTTAAAAACTCTTACAATACCGAGATTTTTTAGTTTTAATTTTTTCTTCTTCAAGAACTAATAAAGACATAAAAAATTCCATACTACAAAGTGAGGAGTATAGTTTGTTCTTTCTTCTAAAAACATCCAGGCAAAAATCTTCCATTTTAAAAAAGGAATAGCGTTCTAAAAAAAAATTTAAATTTTGTAAATTGTTTTTAAATTTTGAATTTTTTGGGTATTTATTTTTAATGTTTTTCTTCTATAACACATCAAGTTAGATTTAAACATATATTACCAGTCAATACACCTTGAATTATGTTCAATTTGAGAAGGTGGAATTTTAGATGCCGAGTCCCCTTAATTAGGCTCATCATCATCTTCCTGTAGCTTACCTAGCAAAAATAGACAATTCTTAATTGAATTAAAAAATTCAAATTGTCAAATTTACCTCAGGGTTCACAGAAGGTTCTGCAATGACTAAGTTTCGCATATTCGTGAACTTAAATTATTATCGCTTGAAGAAGTCTGATAAAATGTATACAACACCTAATAAAGTAAAGAAATTGCCACTACATAAAAAAGCTGTTTTATACCTCGAAAAATTTTGCTGATAGGTAGGATTGATAATGGAGTATTTTGAGATTTTTTAAACATTTTTAGTACATACGTTATTACAATAAAACATTCTATGTTCATACGTTCCCTATTATCCTCACTGTAATATATACACAGGTATGTGTGTGTGCAAGATACTACGACGCATACGTATATTTATGAATATTGTATTTAAATTACTCCTAATTTTTGGGACTGGAAAGTTTTCATTGCTGAGTAAAATTAAAAGACGGCCCCTTTTAAAATACTCCTTCGAAAAAAAGGTATCCTTAATATTCAACTAAACTGTATATTTTCATATTTTCGTATAAAATACTAATACTTTCCCTTTGTGTAACGAATCTCTAAAATATATTATGCAAACTTAAATAAATAAGGAAGAATTTGAATGTATAGAGTAGATCCAAAGTAGATTTTGCAAACTTCCTTTTTCTTCTTCAAACATTCAAACTGAAAAAAAAATCGAATCAAGAAGATAGGAAACGCAGTACTAGTGCCCCATGGGTTGGAAAACTAAATAAATGAAAGTTTTTACTTTCTGAATGTATCGTTTATTCTGATTTCTTCCTTTCAAATAGCAACTGTTTGGAACTCTTTTTGGAAGCGTTTAAAAATATTCTAAGCGAGGAAAATAACAGATATTATATGCAAAACTTGTTAAAAAAGTCTCATAGCTGCAAAACTTAGAAGCGTTATTGTACCTTAACCGTTACTTTAATATGCTGCTCTATGCATATATTATTTCGGGGAAAATTAATACAATGAATAAATAAGATAAAATAACGTACACACGGGAAAAAAAAATCTCGTAAAATTGACGGTTTTAAACCGGCAGTTGTGGAGAACCGTAAAAGATACGAAGTAAATGCACAGTTGCAACGGTTTTTCACCGTAAAGTTATTGCCGTACGGTAAAAAATCGTTGTGACTAAAAATTAACTTCGTAATTTTCACGGTTTTCCACAACCAACCCATCTGCTGGTTTAAAACCGTAAATTTTACGGAATTTTTTTAAAATGCATTTTCTCTTGTGTTTACTTCGCTCTTGATATAAAAAAATATCTCAACAGGTAAATACAAGAGGAAATATTACTTTTATTTAATACTAGCGGTACCCGCACGGCTATGCCCGTGTTAAAAAAATGAAAAGACCAGTCGGTTTGCCATTGTGTATACAGTGATAACTTGTTTAGGTGTAAATTATGTTATTTTATTAAAACGAATAGCATTCCACATAATTAAAAATTAAGATTGCCCACGGCAATCAGCCAGAGATGCTACATATTTAAGCATTTTTTTTTTACATAACACGCACAATTAAAAAAGGAAAAAGGAAAGAAAGAAACGAAACAAAACAAAAAATAAAATATTTGAAAGAAAACGCATTTTATTTGTTTAGTTCAAGTACCCACACAAAAAGGACGATTTTAATACATTATAATAGCTTTAATTAATATATTTTTAGTATAATTAATTTTTATCTATTATTTATTGACATTAAAGCCGGGTCCAGAAGCTACGTTTTGTACAACCTTTTGTCTATGCAGTCTTAATACTGAATGAAAACGCTGCAGTTTTTTATGCGTCTACCTGGTGCAGAGATATCTGTATATTTCACTCAGTTTTGTGCGATATCGTCATGAAGGAGGTACTACTCTGGTCAATTTTGGCATGGTGTCATGTTAAAAAAAAAAAGACTGGAACGTCTCAGAAGTACCCGGCGTTCAAAGTGGTCAAACGATTACATAAAATAAATATTTTTTGTTGCCTGTTCTGGTGGTTCGACAACTGCAATCTCTTTATTTTCATCGATGGTATTCCTAGACTGCCTTGGTGTCTCCTGATCATTTAGGAAATGTAACAAATCAAAATACCAGAGAGATGGCTTGTAGATTTCGTCTCCAGCCCCAGATCGAATTGCTTTATTAACTTTTGCCAATTCTTTACGGTAAACACTTCTCAAAGAATTAATTATTTACAACTGTTTCTCTGTTTGCGGTTGCATCAATTTCTTTGAATTTTTCCACTAAACTTTCATAACCGTCCCCCTTTTTATCCCTGTCACTTTACTCCTTGGATTTGACACGCCAAATGCATGGGAAACTTTCACATAATGCAATAAATTTTGTGAGAAACTCCCGAGAACATTGCCGAGAGTCGGCCATTGTCGCCTGACGAATTGAAACTGAGAAACCAAATGATTTGGAAAAGGGTGCTACCGCCTACATGTGCCGATTTGTCTGCACAGTTCAAAGACATCTATGCTTTCTAGCTCAGTTATCGCTGCAACTGTACAGTCTTCGCACCGGACTCAAAACTACGCACTTTTCCAATCTATACGCAACGTTTTATCTGCAACGTGTTGAACTGCGGAGACAAAAAGTTGTGCAAAACGTAGCGTCTGGACCCGGCTTAAAACAGATAAACGAAATTTGGTAGCTTGCAGAAACAAACAGCAGCAAGCAAAGCTTTGAAAGTGGAATAAACCTTTCATCCGAGCTCAAATAGGAAAATAACATATGTGCTAATTCACAGGCGAAAAAAAATTAAAATAAATGAAAGTATAAATAGTAATAATAAGCTGGAATAACAAAAATCGCTATGAAGAATAACATTTCTTTTAAAAACCTCTGTGCAGAATGGAAAATGGTCTCGTAAAATACATGTCAAAATAAGGAAATCAAAATAAAACTATCAACCGCCTGTGCGCCGCAGGAAATAAATCTCCAATCGCTTTAAAAAAATAATAATCAAAATCCAAAAAAAGAAATAAATATATTAAAAATCGGCTGCTCCTCAAAATACTAAACACCGCAAAAATTTTAATTCGTTAAAGAAAAGGATTAATAGTCAGTCGGCATGGTAACAATGAAAATTAAAGTTAATTACCGTGAAAAAATAATTTCGAACTGCAGAGAAAAATGCTTTAACTTCTTTTCTAGGTAATTTAGAGGCTTCGAATTTTCGCACGCAGAGCGAAACTCCTTCCGGGGTAGTTTTTCACGCGCTTTTCAACGGTATCAAGCTCGAAGCGATGCGATAATTTCTTCCCATAGAAAATGACTATTTTATGAAACTTTCGGCTATAAAATGGAATAAAAGAAGAACAAATTCGAATTTCAGAAAAAACTCTCCGAGGTGCACACCCCCATGTTCCAAACTAATTTCGTGCCAAATTTCATGAAAATCCGCTGGACGGTCTGGGCCCTACGCCGTACACAGACAGACACACATACTTACTGCTTTATTATTAGTAGAGATAAATATCAAAACGGTTACATTCAGTGAATAATGATAAAAAGTTGGTCAATAACGGTGAATAAAGTTAAAACAACACAAGAACTCCTTTATTATTAATTAGACAAGAGTCTGATTTTTTTTTCATTTCAAAAGGTGTATTCCCTTTACAAAAAATCTGTTTAAAAATAATTCAAAAAGTAAATACATCCAAATTTAGGAAACTTGCTTATATTGGTACATATGATTGTACTAGAGGTCCCATAACAGTTAAAATTTAACCGTAATAATTGAATTTAGCATTGGAAACATTATGCTATTTATATAATTGTATAAGTATTACTCATCAAATTTGGCGGTTATAACCACGAGTTTATTTTGATTGCCCTCACTTTAAGCAAACATATTGTAAATCATTGTCTCCGCAGGGCCAATTGCGTCATAAATGCAGCCGCTTGTACTTCTGCCGATTTGAGTTGAGAATCAGTCGAATGAAACTTAAATGTTTGCTTCCATACACCATTCTCATTTTTTATTTCATTTTTTCAGCGAAGCCTTCGCGCAAACTCCTGTTATAAGTGCTTTTAATATTACTGCTTAGTGGCAACAAACTCTTTTTTAAAATGAGTTTTATATTTATTACCTAATAATTTACTCAACCAAGACATCTTGCCAATTTTTATTTTTGAACATAAGAAGGTTGTACTTCATTATGGTATGAATAAATTAACAACATTTAAAACAATATAACATTACATTTATGAATGAAGCTTATCTCGCGAAAAACAAGGGGGAATAATTGACTTATAATAAACCAGCGATTCTCATCCTGTGGGGCGCGCCCCCTTAGGGGGCACGAGCACACGAGAAGGGGGGCGCGAGAATATCCAAGAGAAAATATTACTTTAAAAAACTGATTAAAGGATTGAAAGGAAAGCACGCATACACATAGAAAACAAAATGCATTTCGACATATTATAATTTATTAAAGTAAAACAAATTACTAAATTGAAACTTTCTCAATCAAAACATACTAAATGAAAAACAAATTTAATAATTGTTAGTGACTTCTTTGGGCCTGTCTTGCAAAGCAATATTTTCGAAGGAAGGCTTAATTTTAGAAACAGCCACTCTAAGTTGTTTCTATAGTTAGCCGAGATCTATAGTTTATCTTCAAAGAAGCCACAGCAGAAAATCCAGTTTCACAAAAATAGGATGTCGAAAATGGTAATAGAATGAGAAATGCCCATGTTTTTAGTGCAGAAAAATCATCCTCTACTTCTGCCCAAAATTCGAATAGTGATTTATTACTAAATTAATTTTGTTACTAAATTACTCGTTTTTACTCTTGTTTTGGCAGTTAGCTAATAATAATTAAAAAACAGAATCCAAAGTACTCACTATACATTATTGTTGTATACATTGTATGGTAAGTGGGGACGCGATGAAAATTATGATAGAAAATTGGGCCGCGATTACTGAAAGGTTGATAAACGCTGTAATAAACTGCTTCTAAAAACTTTGTCATGTCACTAAAACTCGTCAATTGCTACTAAACAAAAAAAAAAGTAAGAAAATCGGTTGAAAAACAGAGAAGAAAATGGTTCTTAACTCCTTTGCCTTTGCCTATTTATATATAGATTATTACTAAACAAAATCTATCCATATTCCTTAAAATTTTATTTGACTACATAAATGGCTTTAGATAAGAATAACTGCTCGTATATTCTGAAATAATGTTAAAAACTTGCTAATAGGGTTAATATTCGTACTATGTTCAGCAATTAGAATCCCTTCTCCATGGCAGCTATACTGTAACTCAGATCTACAATTACAAATGCAATTCGAATACCTGAAATTGATCCTCCAAATGCATATTTGAAATTTCCTCAGCCGCAATTAATTGTAAACAGGTAACGGTTTCAGAAATTTGAAGCATTGAGTAAACTCCTTCAACCTGTTTCTAAAATGTGTATATGATTGCCATTCATTTAGGATTATGCGATTTAGTTTCACGTATGAGATGCATTTATCACAGGAACTACAACGCACATTGGAGTGGTACCCTCCCACGTCGTGTTGCAAAGTTTAACTCGGGCAATTAATTGTGTATAGAGAGTCGTGTGCATAAAATTCCATGCATATAGAGCAGTTCAAAATATGATTTTCGGACATAGATGGATGGATGTACATTATGGTGGGCCGGGAAAAACTTTTTTTTTTTAATTACGAAGTTGTAATGACACGAAAAACTTGCGAATTACCTGTAAACAGAAAATAAATATCAAAATCGGTTGAAATCTTTCGGTCGCGCATAGGCCCTAAAGTTTGACAAAATATGAAAAAGACCTCATTTTGCGATTTTTTTTTAAATTCTTGAATTAGGTGTTTTCGTAATGTAATAGTTTTTAACGTCTTCAAATAGAGCTTAAAAACATTGTGTTTTAATTTTGTTTAGATCAATTGATATCTTCAGGCCGCGCATAAACCCCAAAATTTGCCAAAATGTTGAAAATTTCACTGAAAAAGATAGTGAGAAGATGGGTGATAACAGTAACAACGGGCATGGTACTTTTCGACGTGCTTTATATTTAAAAAGCTTAAATATTTTACGATAACCTTACTTAGATAAAAAAGAAAGAACAAAGTTATGAATAAATGTTAGTTGAACCTGTTCATCTACTTTGTAGCTGAAGTTACGTAGAAAACTGACGTGCTTGTGAAGTTACACTCTCAGCAACGCATGCTAAAATCTCACAAAACGTTCGTCGTATTTGACGAAATGGCTTTGGTGTTGAAACCTATTGTGGGTTCTTTTCGTATTTCTACTGGAAATAACGGGGCCGGAGACAATAAATACATCACAAGCACCTTTTCACAGTCCCAGTTATTTTATTACGTTTTCTGTTTAAGGGACACATTACAAAACACATACAACATGTATAAGGAACACAGACTGGAACTTTTAGACATTCATCGTCGACAACGACTCAGCTCTCTCCGCGACTCTCGGTCTCTCTTGGGTTTTTCCAATTTTAGGGTTGCCAATCTGGGCACCGCAGGGTTATCATAGCGGCGGCGCCTTACACGCCCCAACCAAGCATAAAATAAGCCCTCAGTAGCTTATTTTATGTTGATACAAATGGTTCAGGTAGCGTATATATAGTCATATATTACATCAGCATGTCCAAGAGTTCAAAAATTGATCAGCAGCTTATATATCAATCACCAGTTGCTTGAAAATTCACTTTGCACAAAAATATAAAAATACTTGCAAACAATGACTAAAAATATTAATGTACATAACAAGATAAAACTAACATATAAAAATGAAAGTTCGAATTTTATGTACAGTACATATCAGTACATCGGTGCTATACACCTAGACTATGCGTGTTCTAGGGAATCGATATGCAGATTTACTCGAATGCTGATAGCTTGGACAGCCCCCAATTCGTTTTCCAAATTCTCTAGTTAATTTATCAGCAGTGAAATTTGTTTCGTTATCCGATGCTATAACGTTAGGTACACCTGTCCTAGAGAAAATACTTAATAATGCTTCGCAGGTTACTTTAGCATTAAGACTAGTCAGTGGTACAGCCTCGCCCCACCTAGTGTGTTGGTCAACTAGACATAAATAGTTGTCCTGCCTCTCTTCAGTACGTTTGCAACTCATCGCTAACTCAGCACAACACTCCTTTTTAGAGCTAGACCCATCAGTCACCTGGCTTCCATCAGGCTATTCAGTGGCCATTTTTAACCTACTTTCCCGTAAAAGTAAAAAAAAATAATAATAAAGCATGAAAGAAGGCTTGATGTATCGCGAAAATATCGTTAGAAATCAAGAAAAGTCAAAAATAAATTAAGTAATTAAATAAAGATTGCAAAATAAAAAATTTGAAAGTACTGTTTTGAGATGGGGAAAATGTGTGTCTGTCGGTCTGTCCGTCGGTCTGTTTGTCGGTCTGTCCCCCCCCCCCTAATAACTTTAGAACGAATTGTCCGATTCGAAAAATTCTTTTTGCATTCAAAAGAATTCGGTGAGGACATCTAATTTCCATATTTTATTTTTTGATTTGAACAATTTTTTGTTCAATTTTGAACAGTTCAAAAAAATTTAACATTAGCGCCTATGGGCGAAAATGAAGCAAATTATGTAAACTCTGTGTACAAGATCCAAGTTCTAATGAACAAGCTCACTGGAAGAAGTTCTTGGCGTGAAATATTGATTTGAACAATTTTTTGTTCAATTTTGAACAGTTCAAAAAAATTTAACATTAGCGCCTATGGGCGAAAATGAAGCAAATTATGTAAACTCTGGGTACAAGATCCGAGTTCCAATGAACAAGCTCACTGGAAGAAGTTCTTGGCGTGAAATATTGATTTGAACAATTTTTGTTCATTTTTTAACAGTTCAAAAAAAAAAAAAAAAAATAACATAGTGCCTACGGGGAAATTTCAATCCTATATAAATCCTGATCTAACGGGCCGATTTGCTTGAAACAGACTTTATCGGAAAGCTCTTATGACGTAGAACATGTACAGATAAAAAGTTCATCCAGAACTAATGAGCCTATTTTCTTATGAAATTTTTTGATCGGGATTTTCAAGGATATTTTTGAATTAATGAAAGATTAAATGAATAAGCAAAATAAAGAAATGAATAAATGAGTGAATAAATACATGAATGACTGAATAAATGAATGATTGAACGAATCTGTATTAACCGTTGAAAAAGGCATATTTGAAGCAATTAAGAACTAAAGCTAAACGAGAAAGAGAGAGAGATAGCTAGATTATAAATTTGAAGCTGGTGTAGACGGGAAAGTAGGCTCGTATAGTTCTAGACGGAACTTCTTGTTTTCCTTAAAATCAGTGTTAGCCCGTGCTTTATCGGGCAGAGTTTCCGGAAGAACCGCAGCACCAAACTCGGTTTCGAGCCACTTCCCCTGAGTCCCACCTCAGGTTATAGGAGTCCTGAGCAAGCGAATTTACTTTATTCCGAGCCCCTCCTAACATGCTCAAAACATCCGGTGGAAGTAGCACATCTTCCACCAGATCCTCTCTGCCATATTTTTTGCCATGATACCATGCTCGATGATGCATTCACTGTTGTTTTAGTTGCACTTCTTGCACATAAAACCGATATCTTCTGTCTCCGATCCTACCTAGCTGCCACCAATATTGACGAATCTTGTGGGTTCTTTTCGTATTCCTATTGGAAATAACGGGACCGGAGACAATTAATACATCACATGCACTTTTTTTCAGTCCCAGGTATTTTATTACGTATTTCTGTTAAAAGGGACACATTGCAAATACAGAACACATATACCAAAGAACACAGACGGCAACATTCAAACATACATCGTCGACCACGACTCAGCTCTAACTGTTTCATCCAAGGCCTCTCGACGACTCTTCGGTCTCTGTTAAGTTTTTCCACTTTTAGGGTTGCCACTCTTGGCGTCCCCAGGGTTACCATGGCGGCGGCGCCTCACAGGCTGCATGAAAAATGCTCCGAGTAAACCTTTCGTCAAATATTTGTGCAGTATTTTTTTTTTAAGTCTCGTGTTCGCGTGAAGAAGGAATCGCTGTAAATGACGAAATTCGTGTAGTAACTGTTTCATGTCACATGATCGCGCGAGGAAAGAATTGTTGTAAATGACGACATTGAAGAATCCTCAAAAGTGAGAGTTCTATTTCTGAGAGTGTAGGCATGGATGATCTGGACAGCAGAGCGGCTCTTCCGTCTCGAGTTTCAACCTCACAAACTTTTCCTGAGGTTTCCGTAACGAGTTTTATGCAGCGTTCAACAGCCTGTGTGTGAACTGAGAATTGATTGAAAGTTATGTTCCAGTCAGGGATTGAGTCCCTGTCGAAGTGAGATTTGATCTCGTCGTCATCGATTTCTGCCAACAATGGGGGAGAAGATAAACCATATTCAATCCAAGCTTTGCATATTTGAATATATATATACATATATATATAAACTTTGTGTTTTTTATTTGTTCATCTGTTTTTGGTTTTTCGTTTGGTTTGGAAATTAGGTCAAGAATACCAACTCGTGCAGCTTTAGAATTACTTTTTCCCTGTGCATTAAAAATTTCACGAAAAACATTTTGCAATAAATTATCAACTTTCTTCAAATGAATTTCCTTTGTGTCGTGATTAGTAAACCCTATCTACAATAGTAATAAACAAAACATGAAATTAAAACATACTGCTAGTTTCCATAGAAAAAGCGCAGCAATATTAAATTTCCAGGATCGATTTAAATGCTACAAAGCTTATACAATAATGCGTAATCGTATCGTTAAATAACTTTAGGTTTTTAAATTGCTTTTATGCATGACCCACATGGGTGGGTTTGTTTACTGATTTAAAATCCAATGTCAGAAGGAAATGCAAATCGACCGGCATTGGTTTTCAAAAACATTATCTTAAACTAAAGTCAGGAAGAATAAAGTCATAGCAGCTAGTACCAGCATGTCACATCGTTTCCTTAACATATCTTCTGCCAAAATATAAAACTTTTTAATTTTTTAAAATAAAAAAAAATACGTTTTTTCTAACTAAAGGCTTTTTTTCTCTCAAAAGTTCCATCGCGTTTGCTTTATTGGATATATTTAGCAGCGATAGGAAGTTTTCTAATATAAAATAAGATTTATTCTGGCTTAGAATTAAACATGTCAAAACTAACGTAATAAACTGTAACGTAAATTTAAGACACAATGCAAACACATACATGAAAAACGTTCAGCACACGTCTGGCGACAGCAAAGAAACATGGCACATGGGCATTTTAAACAAGACTTTGCCAATACTGAAAATCAAAGTGATATTATACTGTAAGTTATTTTCATAATGTTGGTTGCCAACTGAAAAAATCAAACCTAACATGCTTTTTCTTCGATTTATAAACTTATGTATGATTCATCTGCCCCAGAGAATGCACGAGCCCTTAAAGTTATACAAAATATAATCACAAAATATTTGAAATAGTCCCTTGAAAAGCGCATTTTTTCTCATGTGCGACTATAAAAAAACATTGTGTGTACATCAGGTTTTAGAGGTTTACTGCACGTTTTTTGCAAAGTTTCAATTAAATTTTTTTCTCTGTTTGAATTGTTAGTGTGAATTTTAAAAAAGAAAAAATCGAAAACGCCTTGAGAAAAATCAATAAAAAAAAAATGTGATCCGTACCTATGCAGTGCATTTTCCCTTCATTAAATTTATTGTAGATTTATTAATAATTTATAGAAGACAATTCTTTGTGCGTTTAAAAAAAAAAAAAAAACTGTTTAGGCTAACTTCCTCAAAATCCTTTAAAAAAATCTTTCTTTTTTAGAGCTTTAGTTCACTTTAAAAGTATCAGAATGAAACAGATTTAAGAGGCATATTTAAAAATTATTCATTACTTTTTTATTGAATTATAGACGAATGCACAACTTAATTTAGTATCGTTCCATTTAAAGTATACCATGAACTAACATTTATTTCGGCGAAAACCTCAAATTGCTTGATGCTTAATGGAAGCTTAAGTGATCCATTAGTTTTAGCGAAATTTTTTATGGTATTAGAAAAATTATGTTTTACTAAAGTGTCGTTTTTTATTCACATTAAATCTTCTGATAGTTAATGCAGTAAATTTATTTTTTTCTCTTTTAAAAAAATACTCAAAAGCAAGTTTTTTAGTTAAGTGGTTTTAAGTTCTAACTTTCGGTTTGAAGTCTCGAAAACTCATTACTATAAAGCACATAAAAACATAAATGGCTTTATTCCAGATATTTAAGCAAACCAGTATCAGTTATACAAGGAGGACTGCGAGAAACGGGTCCAGTTAAACAAGATGTAATTTACATGTATTGTATTAGACAGTGCACAATACCATGCAAGAGCACATTCCAGCAGGGCGTTATTTACCATTAGGCCCGTGAGGCAAGGGCCTAGGGCCCCCCTTTGAGGGGGCCCCCTAATTTTGGTTATTGTGATTTTATTTTATTTTTTGGTAATTTAAAAATTTTTAGAAAAATATTTTAAAGTAGCATCTTTCAAATACAAACTGTTAGTGTTATGTTGCTTCACAGAAAATTTGTATTATTAAATTATTTTAAAACCACAAGGAATTTTCACTTAGGGGCCCCCAAATTTTGGTCTGACAATCTGAAATTTGAAAAACAAAATCGGTTTTGCACTTTGGGGGCCCCCAGATTTCATTCAAACATTTTGTAATTTAAAAACAAAATCATTTTGCACGTTGGGGGCTCCCAATTGTTAGTCTGACTCTTTGACATTTGAAAAACATATTAGTTTTAGCAGTTTCGGGGGAACCCAAATTTTGGTGTGACTGGCAAGTTTTACAAACACATATTAAATGTTATGTCTAAAATTTTTTTGTTGCGTGAGGGGCCCCCAAACATGAGTTGTGCCTATAGTGATTCAAAATGTAAATCGGGCCCTGCATACCAGTAGTGCAAAAACAAGGCTACTGTTTATGCCGAACTCTCTATACACTTGTGTCAAGAAAACATATAATATTCTTGCTACTTCATTAAAAAAAATAACCGGAATTATGTGTAGTTTTACATAAAATGAAAAAAGTCACAAAAAAACAATATTTCTTTTTCATTTTTAAAAATCGCCACCTTTCTCCATTTATTCTATTATTAAGAAATCTTTCTGGAACCGTCCAAAAAAGTTAATCACTTTTCAAGACTTAAATTTAAGAAAAACGCAACATATGTATGCACAGAGGCTGTTCACACATTTTATTGACAACTTAGTGTGTAAATATTTTTTGGATTACCTGAATTGTTTTTAAAGAAATGTATTAGTGAAAGTATAACTTATCATCTGCTACATAAGTTTTTTTTTAAAATAATTTTATTTAGCAAAAAAAAAAAAAAAAAAAAAAAAAACATTCAAAAGGAAGTTGAGATTGCAAATGGCAAATAATAAATTCCAAATTAACCCACAATTTTATTAAATTATTCTTTCCAATGGGGCAGTTTAAGCCATTAAATCCTACCCAAACACAGAATTGATGCAGTACACACATAACTACATATTTGAAGCAAAAAGTAATTCAACTTCAAAGCATAAAAACATGCATTTTAATTTTATTCATATCTGGAAATTCCCTTTTTCACAACAGAATATTTAGTCGTGAAAAGAGGAAATGTGCAGCCATATTAGCTGTAAGTTATTTTCAAGAATTTATTAGGGGAAGTTTAATAGAGTGTTGAATTTAATACGGTTACTTTAACACCGTAGGAAAGATTGAATTATGACGTTGTTAATAATAATTTAACTTTGTAAGTAAACTGTAATAGAAATATAATTTCACGTTAATTTAAAGCGCAAATGAGCATTGAAACGCAGACGTATGTTTCGGGATTGCTTTTAATCCCTTTTTCGATGCGACAGGGAACTTCTAGATGCAAAACATCCAAATGAAGCAGACAAAACAACAAAAACGGCCTAAGAATTATATAGCCTAAGAATTAACTGTAAACCAATGAGAATAAAGGCAGTGTGAAGTGGAAGTAGAAGTTGCAGGGAAGGCCCCAATAAGAGATCAACAAATGAATCCAGTTGAAAGTACAGGAAGTAAAAAGGAATATCAGTAAACACAAAGCAAAAAAGACGACAGCATGCATAAAAATGTGAAAATACATGAAAATTGCAAAAATGATAAAATAAAATACAAAGAATAAAATGGAAATAAAATAAGTACAGAAAATACGCGTTGACAGAAAATGACGTTGTGTTTATAACTTTCTTTATTCTAATGTTAACTTCAAGCTTAATATTTTGCTATATATATCATTTACTGGATAACAACTCAGCAAAATGATGAAATATAGTAACATCTCCCCGGAATCTTGGGAAAAAATTGCGCAGTGCTTAATATTACCCCATGTCATTAAATGTGTGAATATACCTAATTGATATTTTGAAGAAATGCTCAACCCTATTCGTATTTATTATCTGAATTACAGTTTTCATCCAATAGAATTTCAATGCACAGGCTCCTTCCTTACGAACACCAAAATCTTTTGCAGAATCATAATATATTTTACTAGTCAACCCGTGCGGAATTCCACACTGCGCAAAAAAATCGGTTTGTTTGTCATTCCAGTCCTTAAAAATTTAGACATTATGAAAAATAATAGAAAAATAATGGGTGCTGGTACAAAAGAAGCCATGTAATGGAACACATCAGTACAAATAGCTATAACAGTTTTTTTTTACTATTATGTACATATTCAAAATAATAAAATAATTACAATAATAATGATAATTATTTTTATTATTAGTGTACATAGCACTAAAATACAATAACGAAATAGTTCCATTACTTAAAATATAGCTACTCTTGGCTGGTTAGGCTCTACACATTCATAATATAAATGAATAAGTAGAGCCTAACAATTGAATAAGTTTAACACACAGACACATCTAAGACTGTCCAATTTGCTACGCAATAAAAATAGACAAATTTCCTGTTTGTTTACGTGACGGCTCCAGCATAGACAACACCAATTCGGCATTAGACAATTTTAAATATCAAATATAAGAGAAGCGGTACGTTTTTAGACCGTGGGTCTATTTTTGTCATTATCCGGCATAATAAGGTTTAACATGAGGGGTAAATCATGAATTTGATAAAGGAATAAGGAAGATCTCGCGGACTGACAGAAAAACAGGATAGAGAAGTAATATATGATTTATATGAGAATTACAGAAATTTCTTTAAATATAAGAGACTATTTATTGACGATTGGTGCTGGTACACTCGGAAGAAGTTTTACAACACGTTAATTACCCACCCAGTGGTAAGAAATTTTAACTAGACTGCATAGCTCCTCGTGAACAGCAACGTAATTTGAATAATATTCAACCACCTTAGTTGCAAACAAGCTGATCACAAACATCACGCTTAAATTCATAAGTACGCAAATTCAATTCATTTGCACGATTTTCAATCTGTAGTCATAACCAAAAGCTCCCTTTTCGTTTGTACGTGCATGCGTCTCCCTACATTTCATAATAAATTTTCCAGAAATATCACGTGTAACGCAATCTGCGTGAAGCTCGAATTATGTTGATCTATTCGCTCCCATATCCATCTTCTCAGCAAACAAACTTATTCGCGTTAGTCCAAGTTCCTTGATTCTTAATGTCCCCCAAGGAGAAAATCCAATAGAGGAGCGTCTCTTCGCATTTTGCGGCAGTCATTGTGTTTACGATAAATATTGATTATGTCCGGAATTCTTGATGGTAGCAGTAAAGTCTCTTCCTTCATAAATCATCTGCTAAAATTGTGCAGCCATCCGTGCACGTTCAATTCAAAACTTTAGCTGATGAAGTTTTCTATAAATTTTATTTATATGGGCTCTTTTTTTTTTTTTTTTTTTTCTTTTGGGGCAAAAACTGCAATGCAGATTTTTTAAATAATTATAGATTTTAATCTTTATAATGATGTGTCAAATAGCAAATAGTGAAAACGTATTGCGTTGTTTCTGTTTACAAACAGAAACAATGTTTTTGTATTAATAAGTAACAAAAGTTCCTTTTGGAACTATACGAGCCTAGTCTCTCGGACACCAACATCAAACTTATAATCTAGCTACCTCTCTCTTTCTCATTTAGCTATAATTATTAATTACTTCAAATATACTTTCCTCAACAGGCAATACATGTTCTTTCATTGATTTATCAATTCCCTTGGATTGATTCACTCATTCATTCTCTTATTTCTTCGTTCATTCTTCCACTCATTCATTCATTCCGAAATATCCTTAAAAAGGGAGATAAAAAAATCATGAGAAGATAGGCTTGTTTAGTTCTGAATGAAATTGTATATGTGCATCTTCTACCCTCGTCATAAGATCCTTTCCTATAAGGTTTGCTCCAAGCAAATCCGTCTGTTAGATCAGGATTTATGTAGGATTGAAACTTCCTCGTAGGCGCCAATGTAAATTTTTTTTGAACTGTTCGAAGTTGAGGGTTTATATATTTTGCTCAATATTTCCCCATATGTGCTAATGTTATATTTTTTTGAGCTGTTAAAAGTTGAGCAGAAATTTGGTCAAATCGAAAAATAAAATATGAAAAGGAGATGTTTTCGTCGAGATCTTTCGAATGAAGAAAAGGAATCTTAAAAATCTTTCGAATCGGTCAATTCCCTTAAAATATATTAGAGAAGTGGAAGACAAACAGTTCAACAGACAGACAAACCAAAAACAGACCAACAGACAGACACATCTCAATTCCTCATTTTCTCCATCTTAAATCCCAACTTTTACTTTTCAAAAATGTAATTTAATTACTTCACTTATTTTAAACTTTTCTTTATTTTAACGATTTTTTTAACGATACATTAAGCCTTCGTTTATGCTTCTTTTTATTTTTATTTTTATGGGAAAATACGCCGAAAACTCATACCTTTTTGAGAAATAAAAGGAATGGTATCGTCAATTTAATTACAAATCATAATTGCAAACACGGTGTGTTGTATTGAAATATCGTTTCTTTTCTGAAATTGCGCACTTTATTAACGTCGACTTTATCACTAGAACGTTTTGACGTTTTGCATTATTCCATTACTCTACTCTTCTGCGTAAGAATTTTCCTCCCCAAAACAAACCAATCAATAAGTAAATAAAAAATTATGAATAAAGAAAAAAAGAGAAAAGAAAGAAAAAAACAAATTTCAATAGACAGTACATTTTCCATTTTAACAAGCGAAAACTGTATAAACTTGATTCGGGACATCGAATAACATCTCAAGGTAGTATATAAAAAAAACACCATTTTTTTTTCTTTTTGAAATTTTGTGCTTTAATATTATTGACTTTACCACTAACACATTTTGAATTATTCTATTATTGTTCTTAGTTTAGAATGTTTCTACCTCAGAATAAATCAATCAATAAATAAATGAAATAATATGAACAAAGAGAGAAAGAGAGAGAAAAGATCATATTTATATCTACAGTAAATTTCCCATTTCAGTTGCTGAAAGCTGTATCAATTTGATGCGATACCTAGCGTAGCGACTCAATTTGCAGCATAATCGATGTTCTGTTCAAAATTACTTTTAATAATAAAAAAACCTAATAAACAAATAAACTTAAAGTTTAAAAATAAGAGATAACAACTTTAGATCAGGCAAGAATTAATTGGTTTAAAATGTACGATGTCTCATAAGCAAAGTTATTTTATTTAACTGGCATTTAAAGCCACAACATGGTTTCTTCTTATTACATTAGAGTTTATCCCTTTTAGGGAAAATTAATTATTTTTCGAAACTTTTCAATGCAGTATAGAAACAATACGTTAAAATAGGAACGACAAGAACAACTTGAGAAAATATAACGGGGAAATGAGCGGATTTTAATGACTAAGAGTACAATTTTCTCCATTGTGCTTGAACTAAAGACCTCATTATGCGTTATTTCCTTCCTCACAACTCCTTATAAACTTCAAAACAATTCTTGAAAAACAAAAGAAGGTGAATGAGTATAATGACATCATTTGCTAATGGAAGTAAAACAAATTATTTCGAATGTGAATATTTTAAGGGGATACGGAGCGCTTCGGATGCAATTTCAAAAAAAAAAAAAAAAAAAAACAAGAAGTTCCGTCTAGAACTATACGAGCCTACTTTCCCGTATACACCCAACTTCAAATTTATAATATAGATATCACTTTCTCTCTCTTTCACATTTAGCTTTAGTTCTTAATTACTTCAAATATACTTTTTTCAACGGACTGTTTTTGAACTGTTCAAAATTGAACGAAATATTGTTCAAATCCAAAAATATGAAAATTTAGATGTTCTCGCCGAGATCTTTCGAATGCAAAAAGAATTTTTCGAATCGGACAATTCGTTCAAAAGTTATTAGGGGGGGAGGGCAGACCGACAGATACACATTTTCCCCATCTCAAAACCCTACTTTCAATTTTTTTATTTTTCAATCTTTATTTAATTACTTCACTTTTTTTTGACTTTTCTTTATTTTTAACGATATTTTTATGATACATTAAGCCTTCTTTCATGCTTTATTATTATTTTTTTTTTACTTTTACGGGAAAGTAGGCTAAAAAAACAGTAACTTAAATTTTTAAACTGTAATTCGTGACACAATTATACCAAAATTTTGTCACAATTATACCAAAAAATGAAAAATCTGCAAAATCCAAAAAAGGTCTCTCGCTCTTTAAATGTTAACTAAATCACTTACCCACAGGCATAACATGATAGCATTAAGACTTACAAGCATTAAATATTGTCTCCCCTAACATTTAGAGAGAGTTAAAATGTCGATTTCTTTTTCAAAAATTTTTACATTCCGGTGCAATTAAACCAGTATAAAAAAATATAGTCAATATTTAAAGAAAAAATGGCTGAGTATCTTTATAAGGAGCATTAGAAGCATTAGAGAAAGTTTTTGGATATTTATTAAAAAGATTGAAGCACCATAGCATTTTATTATTTTTCAGCCACGTAGAAACATACGTTTAAAATTTTAAATTAATCAAGGAATTTCTTCCGATACTACTTTGTGATTCAAGTTTTAGAAATCAGACAATAATAGAAATAAGTGCATTTCAAATTTTGTACGCATGCTTCTTATCCCAGTCCACAACTTTTGTGCATTATCGGGAAAACAATTTATTTTTAAAAAAATCATTTCGACACTGCGTCCTAATACATATGTAAAATTATTATTTAGTTTTTTCTTGTATGTTAGCAATTAAAAGTTTTGCTATTGCGATATTATTTTCGTGAACCCCTTCCGACCGAACACGCGAACCACTGGTTGGGAAACGCTGTTCTATTACAATGAATTGAAGTGCAAAGTAAAAAAAAAAAAAGAGAAATGGGCTATTAACTCCTAACTTAGCATGCTTGATTATGCTTTTCACGTAAGGTGTTAGTATGGACCTTAAATGCAATAATTTTGAGTCTTTTGCGCTACCGCAAATGGAAAGGTTTTGACGGTTTTAATTTTTTTGTGTGCTTTTCAACCCTTTTTATAAATGATTTTCGCTATAGCAGTTATAAATTATTATGGGTGACTTCTGCTAAAAATCTTGCAAAATGTCTTGATTTTCGAAAAAAATCGAAATTTTAAGTACAATGCGGCTAGCGCATTGTACTAGCGCATTGCTAGCTAAAGCGCATTGTACATGCGGCTAGCGCATTGTAGGGGTTCAATAACAATCTGTTTTTTAATTTGCATATTACTTACCTACCCCGTAGGCAAGTTTTCCGCGGTATAGCTTTTCGAAAAAAGAACATTACTTTTTTTCGACCCACCCTACTAATCAGTAAATATTCGAAAAGGTAAAGATTATATATAATTTAAATGTCTGTGACTCTGACATTACTTCGACTAATAAATTTGGTGGATTACGAAGTAGTGAAGTGAAAGAAACGTCTTCATTATCTAATAACATTTGATCGATACCGGACAAGACAGTTTTCTACCAGATTTCCAAGGAACGGGGTAAATCAGCAGTGTATAAAAATTTGTATAAAAATTCTAAGTGAAAAAAAAATTTGTTTTACAAATTTTCAAAAGGAAACAGACTAGTGAAATTGTTCAAATCTTGAAAAAACAAACCTCGTTGTGATAAATTCTCATGCAGAAGGCCCAGAGAAAATTTACTTGGAAAAAGAACAAGAGATAACTCAGTGACCACTTCTAAAGAACAAACTTAAAAATCATGGATTTGCCAATAACTTAATATCATCACGTTCTACCGTTATCGATAGTTTTTCTGATAATTCTGTAGTTGGATTTTAGATCTGCAGAATGACCTATTTATTTAAGGAAGTTTTAAAATCCAACAAAAATTCGTTAAATGGAGTAATCGTTAAATAGGAGATTTACTTATTTGCTTGGTGATTGTTGAATGATATCGTGTTTTTTTGTAAGAATCAGATTTTAAGCGATTTTTTAAAGGGTCAGCCACATGTCATTGTCGTTTAAGGAAGTAGTAAACAACTGCAAGCTCGAGAAATTTTATTTATTAGTTAGTGCATGAACTTAAGATCAAGTCCCCTTGGGAAGCTGTTTCTTGAAGCCCTTGTGCAGTTTTCATGAGGTATTAGGGTTTATGAAGCTGTAAAGATGAATGGACAACTATTACTGAATATTTTAATAAAATGAAAATAGCAGATGTTATATACCTTTGTATGAAACTTTTTTTTAAAGTTATATAATAATTAGAAAGTTTCGAAAAATGATTTCTATTCTTTGTAACCATAAATATATTTGAATAAAAATGAGAATGAGTTCAGAATTTATTTTTAAGCGAAAAAGACCGAATGGTAAGTATTGATAAAATACTGTACAATGTTTGAAGGTTTCAACTCTTTCCTTTTTCAAGTGCAATTGCTACTGACCAGGCACGTCATTTCGAAATTTTCTGGATGGTGGGGCAACGGTATATTTTCAATGCAAGATGTAAATAAAAATCAAAATTCATAAAAACATGTATTAATTATATGTATTTCTAACAGTCAGGGAGTCAATTGACCGCCTCCTGATCGCCCAAATGACGGGCCTGCAGCAGGCTAACTGAGCCATTTTAGCAAATCTCAGCTGTCCACACATGGAACGCTTTGCAGGAGCTAAAGCTGTTGATTGAGAAATAAATGTTCTTCCTAGCAAGTAATAATTGACAAGATTTAATATGTGAAAGCGAATACAATTATTATTTAGAGAGGTTTTTATTGAACATCAGTGGGATTTCATAAACAAAGCGTGTTTTCCCAATGGAGGATGTGCCTTACTATTCACTAATAGAGAACTACTCGTCTCTGTCTGAGTGCAGCGCCACCTAGCCAGTCTTTGCCATTTCACCGGTAGCACCAGCGTTACCGGAAACACCTCCTGCACCAGCGCTACCGGAAACACCTCCTGCACCATCGCCATCGGAAGCACCTCCGGCACCGGCAGCTCCTTCAGCACCTCCTGCACCGGCAGCTCCTCCAGCACTAGTGCTTCCTCGACTATCACCAGCTCTTCCACCAGCGCCAACGCCACCTCCAGGCAGCACCACTAGCGACAGGGATAACTTCAGCAGCACCGCCACCGCCAGGGCTAACTACAGCACCAGCCTGGTGACTAGCTTTCTTTGATTCTGTCATTCGTGGGAATCTGGAAAGAAAAATAAACAGGTTGTTGTTCTGGCCGATTACTATACCGAAAAAGTTTGCAAACTTGAGAAGGCACAGTAATTTTTTTCTGCACTTTACTTATTTTCTCGAAAAAGTAAATAAAAAAAAAAAAAAAAAAGTATCAGATTTTGCATCTATAGCCTACTTTCCCGTAATAAAAAAAAAAAATAATAATGCATGAAAGAAGACTTAATATATCTTGGAAAATATCGTTAAAAATGAAGAAACTTTTAAAATAAGTAGAGAAATTATAGAAAGATTGAAAAATAAAAGAAATGAGAGTAGAATTTTGAGATGGGGAAAATGTGTCTGTCGGTCTGTCCGTGGTCCCCCCCCCCCCCCGACCCACCCAATACCTTTTGAAGAAATTTGCCGATTCGAAAGATTTTTTTTTTTTTTTTTTGCGTTCGAAAGATTTTGGCGAGGACATCTTACTTCCATATTTTACTTTCTGTTACTTCTTGATTTAAATATTTTTTCGTTCAATTTTGAACAGTTCAAATAAATTTCACAACGCCCTTAATAACGGTTAAGGGCAAAAATGAAAAACATTACGTAAACTCTGGGAATAAGATCCAACCACCTTTGATGAAGCTTATTGGAAGAAGCTCTCGATGGGAAACATTTTTTTGATTTGAACAATTTTTGTTCAATTTTGAAGAGTTCAAAAAATAACATATTGCCTGGGGGGAAATTTCAATCCTATATAAATCCTGATCTAATGGACGAATTTCATTGGAACAAGCTTCATCGGAAAGCTCTTATGACGTAGAGCATGTACAGATAGAAAGTTAGTTCAGAACTAAAGAGTGCATTTTAATCTGAACTTTTTTAATTGAGATTTTTTAAGAATATTTTTGAATAAATGAATGATTAAATAAATGAGTTAAAGAATGAAGGAACAAATAAGGGAATAAATGAGCGAATGAATGAAAAAATACGTAAGTGATTGAATAAATACATGAATGAGTGAATGAATCAATAACTAAATGACTGAATAATTGAATTAGTGAATGAATGTGTTTATTAACCGTCGATTAATATACATTCAAACTAATTAAGAACTAAAGCTTAACGAGAAAGAGAGAGGGAGTGATAGCTACACTGTTAGAAATTTCATCATGAAATTAGGGTTAAATGACCGGCAGCAGTCTGTCTATCTAATTCACCGTTAAATTTACGGTTTGGAACATTTTTCTATATTTACGGGACCTTTATTTATCAATAAATCTTTCTTTTCAACAGGAGAAGAAAGATTTATTGATAAATAAACGGCATTAAAATTGAAATGTCAGTTTTTGATTGGATCCAAAGTCATCTTTGGTCTGAATTTACTGTATATTGACGAAAATCATTTTATTTGCTGCAAAAATTAAAATACAAACAAGCTTCAGAAGTTCAAGTTATGGGTTCGCTCATTCGCAAACAGTTCGGGAATGCGATGTCTCCAATTTTTTATTTACGTGTGTATGTGTTTCTATTTAGTAACCACTGCTTAAGCCACTTTTTTCTTCTTCTTTTATATACACATGCAGATTTGAAGTGATAAATCTTTATTCACATTTTAACAACAACGTACGACCGGTAAGGTTTCGCAACCAAGATGGACTCCCGATTCTTACTGAGCGCTTGTAAATTACGGTTAGTTAAACGTTCTTAGGATAAACAGAGAATAAACAATTTTTTTCACAATCAGCGGTTATTACACTGCTGTAATTAAATATGGTAAAATAACAATCAAATAAATTGTTATTTTACTATTTTCTTACGGAAATTTTTAACAGTGTAGATTATAAATTTGAAGGTGGTGTATACGGGAAAGTAGGCTCGTTTAAGTTCTAGACGGAACTTATTGTATTATGTTTGAGTATGGAAAATAACTTATTCAACTGGTAAACATATTTTTTCACCTTTCATTCTGCTTCTTTTCTTAGAATACAGATTGATTGCTGAAAGAATATGCGAAAGGTTCCCTATTTTTCCTCTGTACTGTTTTTTATTTTGCATCTTAAACTTCATTTTTTAGGGATCTGGAGCGGAGCTTGGAGATAGAGCGTGGATCAGTAGAGCAACGAAATTTTACTCGAAATCAGCGCAAAGAAATTTCTTGTATGCCATTGCTCTTTTTTTAACTTCTATATTTTTTATCTTATAAAAAGTAACTTAAAAAAAGGTGGTTTCAGGTGGGGTAAAATGGGTCAATTTTTAGCTAATTTATATTTAAAGTTTCATAGCAACAAAACCAGAAACATTTCCCCTTTCTTTTAAACTGCATCTTAACATTGAACTCCTTTAGATCAATTTTATGTCATTTTAATATCTATTTTTAGCCTACTTTCCTGTAAAAGTAAAAAAAAATAATAATAAAGCATAAAAGAAGGCTTAATGTATCGTGAAAATATCGTTAAAAATCAAGAAAAGTCAAAAATAAGTGAAGTAATTAAATAAAGATTGAAAAATAAAAAATTTGAAAGTAGGGTATTGAGATGGGGAAAAAGTGTGTCTGTCGGTCTGTCTGTCTGTCTGTCTGTCTGTCGGGTCTGTCTGTCTGTCGTCTGTCTGTCTGTCGGTCTGCCCCCCCCCCCTAATAACTTTTGAACGAATTGTCCGATTCGAAAAATTGTTTTTGCATTCGAAAGATCTCGGCGAGGTCATCTCATTTCCATATTTTACTTTTTGATTTGAACAATTTTTTGTTCAATTTTGAACAATTCAAAAAATTTTAACATTAGCGCCTATGGACAAAATTGAAGCAAATTCTGTAAACTCTGGGCACAAGAGCCAAGTTCCTATTGCAAGCTTATTGAAAAGAGTTCTCGGCGTGAAATATTGATTTGAACAGTTTTTGTTCATTTTTGAACAGTTCAAAAAATTAACACAGAGCTTACGGTTAAATTTCAACCCTATATAAATCCTGATCTAACGGACCGATTTGCTTGGAACAAACTTTATCGGAAAGCTCTTGTAACGGAGAACATGTAGAAATAGAAAGTTTATCCAGAACTTACGAGCCTATTTTGCTATGAAATTTTTTGATCGGGATTTTCAAGGATATTTCTCAATGAATCAATGAGTGAAATAATGAATGAATGAATAAATGAAAGAGTGAAAGAATAAATCAATGAATAAATGAATGAGGAAAAGAATGAATGAATAAATTATTGAATAAATGAAAATATAAATAAATGAGTGAATAAATACTTGAATGCGTAAATGAATGAATAAACACTTGAATGAGGTAACGAATGAATGAATAAATGCATGGCTGAATAAATGAAAGAATGAATGAGTGAGTGAATGAATATGTATTATCCGTTGAAAAAGGTATATTTTCAATAATTAGAACTAAAGATAAATAAGAAAGAGAGAGAAAGAGATAGCTAGATTATAAATTTAAATTTGGTGTATACGGGAAAGTAGGCTCGTATAGTTCTAGACGGAACTTCTTGTTTAATTATGAAATAGTTAAACTGAGCTTATAAAGTTGTGACCTGATTTACTCCATCGTGGGGTAAAATGGGTCATAATGCAAAATAACGCTGAAAACAGTTATTTATTACTTTGAAATTGAAAAAAAAAAGTAAATAACATATTTATAAACATTTTGAATTATAATTTACATTAAAATGTTAAAATAATATTGCTCTAGATTGTTGTACATTGGTTCACATAACACTTCAACAATATCACTTCTCTCTACCACATCAACATGATCTTTTTTAGGGAAAACATTCAAAAAGAAAAAAAAAATTAATTTCAATAAAATAAACAACACACACTGTTTAAATTTACTAATTTTCTGCAATGAGGTGCAACAGAGAATTTTAAAACAATAATAGAATAGAACTAGCTAAGCCTAACCATGACCCATTTTACCCCATCCAAGAAAAACTAGTGTAAAAAATTCAATATATTTCTTTTTTTTTACATGCTCGGCTGTAATTGTTCTCCAAAGTTTCTTCGTGCGGAAATCCTTTAAATCTGAGTTGTTATTTTATAAAATATAGAGATTTTCAGAAGTTGGTGAACCATGTGTTTAGCACACTATCATCCAAAAATTCCAAAAAAAAATTTTTGTGTTGCCACATTTCGGAACCTAACTTTTTTTTAGAAAAAAAAAATGTTGCCAACACATTCAAATATAACATAAAAAATATTGGCTTAAAAATCTTAATATCAAGTTCTATTATTTTGAGTTTTTTATCAAGTGACCCATTTTTCCCCATGACCCACTTTACCCTATCCTACCCTAAATAATATAATTTATTAATTATTTCTTTTTTTGGTATGATTTTTTTGCAAGACAGTGCATATAAAACAATTTAGATTTATTGATAAATAAATAGCCTGTAACTGATTTAATTTTCTATCACTAAGAAAAACGTAAACTAATAAAATAACTAAAACTAAGTAAACGCAATTCAAAATATGATTCTTATTAAGCACTATCGGGGGCGCAGAACGAAGCCAGAACAAATTCTTAGAAGGTGAAACGGAGCTATTCAAAAAAGGGGCCTGCTCCAGAACCCTGATAATAATAATAATCTATATGTATATATTTCACTTAGCGGGGACCAGTTACGATTAAATTTTGCGGTACGATAAGATACTAACATCATGCAAAAAACAAGCTATGGCATAACGATATTTAAAAAATTGTTTAATGATTACCATAAAGAAAGAAAATAATATGTGTATTTATTGTTTTAACTTACGGGGCATCAACAAATTTATTTCTATATCTTAAAAAGTATTTCCATTCATAACTAAATTTTAAATTTCCGATTCTTTGGAGTGGCAACACCTAAATTTGTTTATATCGCGCATGTTTATATCTAACGATCTTTACTGAAGCCTTTAAAAATTTAAAGCGTTTTTTACTATTTTAAAATGGTTAATTTCCAATCCGCAGGTGTTCTGCGAGGGTTCAACTAGTAATAATAATTAATAAAGAAAAATATAACTCACGTAATGCTGCATATGAGAAGGAAAACAAACAGAACCTTCAACTTGGTTAGGTACATTGCCAACTTTGTGCCTCTGTGTGATGTCTCGCTGTATTTAGTGATAAATATATTTTTATTTCATCGTTTTAAAGAACATTCATCATTGTCTAAAGCTGATTTCACAGCAATTTTAATTGCGGTAATTTGTTAGTCATAGACTTTCTGCTCACATCATTGGTTGTACATCATTTAATTGACACGCCCTCATGTTGCTCATCGCTTACTCATTGGTCATTAGTAAAAATGACTGTCACCGTTTCTTGATTGCGCTGTAGTATCCTTTGGAACAGATAAATCTTCCCGTTAGTTTGACATTCGTTTGTTGCGACAGACGCATTTTGCTGTCGCAAGAGATGGGAAATCCCCCGTATGCAACACCCAATGTTTCAATGAGCATTGATTCATGCTTAGCCATCGATGAGACATTGTCTTGATTGTTTCACTCACCGTTGTGCAGTCTTTTGATTTTTTCGAGGAAAAAAATAGTGCTTTTGCTCTTGAATTGAAATTTCGTGTCTCATTCTGGGCCCCACACAAAATCGGTGCTGCTGGCAACGTTGCCCGTCATTCATGGAGGCCCGTGGCTCTGTACTAAAGAAATGAGGGAAAATTGTCTTCAGTCAGCATCAGCAAAGTTGCGCTGCTAAATATGATGCAATAAGTACAAGAGCATTTCTGATTGTAAGTTGTGGTGTTAACAACTTGTTGACTGGAAAATTACTTGCATTTGTCTATGAATTTTTTTATCGGGATTTTTTAGGATATTTCTCAATGAATAAAAGAATGATTGAAAGAATGAATGAATGAAAGAGTGAAAGAATGAATGAACAAGTGAACGAGTGAAAGAATTAATGAATGAATAAATGATAAAATAAATAAAGGAGTGAATGAATAAAAAATGACTAAATGAGTGAATAAATACATGAATGAGTAAATGGATGACTGAATAAATGAAGGACTGAATAAATGCGTGAATATGTATGATCCGTTGAAAAAGGTATACTTGAAGTAATTAAGAACTAAAGCTAAATGAGAAAGAGAGAGAAAAATATACCTAGATTATAAATTTGAATTTGGTGTATACGGGAAAATAGGCTCGTATAGTTCTAGACGGAACTTCTACTTTAAAAACGCAATTGAAGTACTTGTAACAATAAACAAACATCATCCGTTATAGATATTTTATTTCAATTGAGATTGCAATACAATGAGTGGCAACACTTCATTTATAATTTACTTCATTTTGTTATGAGAAATTTAAAATGCCTAAGAATCCCATTGACAATAAAGTGTTAATAATGCTGCGCTTAATTTGAATGTATCAGAAGGGGTCTATGAAACGGTGTAACACTCATTATGACAAGTTTAAGTAAACATGATAAAGGCAAAAATTGTTTTGGTGAATAATCTGGCAAGTAAGTGCCTATGCATATACCTATATTCATTTCTTGGGTATAATTAATTATCTAGCTGCGTCGCCCAGCGGTGCACGGGCTATTTCAAATATTGATGATTTCCCCCGGAAGACAATTTTCCAATATATATTACACAATAATGCATACAAAAAATTACATGCACAATCAGTTAAGACTAATCAGTAAACAGTGGAAAAATTAGAGATTTTTAAATAATTAAATGTCTGTGACTCGATCAAACTACTTGAACAAGTTTGATGGATTGCGAAGAATTGAAGTAAAATAAACATACCGCCACACGTCTTCATTACCTGACAACTGTCTTGCGATACCAGTTTATACGCATTACACTACTCGGTAAACTTATTCTGCAATTTATTTTTATTTCTTTGTTAACATTTACGGTATACATCATTTTATTTCTTAAATGCTCATTATTTTGTCAAAACAAGGAGCACTATGTTATGCTCATTTCGACACGAATAATTTATAAATTGAGAGTCGACAATACATGATTAATTTGTGATTCATTACAATCAGCATGGTGTACGATACAAACATGTATGTCTGTTTAGCTCTTTGTAACAGTTCAACATCCTAGTTAAAAATAATTTAAATTTAGTATGTAGGCTTCGATATTTCTATTTTAACTCTTTCCCTCTCGTTCCCGTGAAAATGACGGGCTGGAGAGTTTAAAATTTCAAAATAAAAACAAATCAAAAATTAAGAATGAGAGCCTCGGTTATCCGAGCCCCGACTAACCGAGTTCCGGGTTAACCGAGGTACATTTGCCATTGAAAAAAAAAATTTTTTTTGGTGGCCGATGGCGGCGTCACCAGCTACGACAATTGCGTAAAACGGTAGCAAAGAAGAGAGCGAGTTCCGTTAAACAGAAAACAATATGTATGTATAAAATTCTTCAAGAAACAATTTTAACTGAACATGCACTCTACTGATGTGTACATGTAACATTCGATATTTGTATGTATGCAACGTCACTTTTTCATTTCATAATACGTACGGTAAATGTCTTTTTTTACATCTTTGACGACATTTTCATTCATTTCAACCCATGTTTCCCTCTCGATTTGGACAGAGTCCGTGTTATCCGAGTTTTCGATTATCCGAGGTACCCAGGGTCCACATTACCTCGGATAATCGATGCTCTACTGAATATATATTGTTTATACACATATTTTTATATAATTTTCAGGAATAAAAAATAGGCACTTTTATGACCGTTTTCTTGAAAATTACCCGACCGTTAAGGGGTTAAAGCAGATATTTTTTGCGTAAAAACTGTATGATTGTGCGTCCCTGATACAAACATTCCATCTGATAGTTTATGATTTATATATTCCGGATAAAGTAAGTAATCAGCCAAGAATTCTTTAATTCAACTGACTTATTTGGCAAACAAAGTACAGACAAAGTTAAATGCAAATGAAAGTCAAGTGGTATCTAGGGATGCGAATGACCGAAATTTGATTTTTAATTTAAAGCTGATGCCATTATCTTTATTGGAATTCTTCCTCCGCAAGATTTCTACGCTCGAAAATAAATTTTAATGAGGCAGCATAAAGTGTAAAATGCTTCCTTTCCAGAAAAAAAAAAAAGAAATCCCTAGACAATTTTAAGTATCGCAGCGTTCTATCTCATTAGTAGGCTTAAATTTAATGCTTGTGGCCTGATGGGAAAATATCTTGCTAAGAATTTCACATACAAAGAAACTCCTTTTGATTATAAAGAAGCTGATGCACGCATTTTTATTCATAATTAATTTGAAACAAAGCAAACTCCTTTTTTTTTGTTTGGCACAGGAATAATGTGTGAAAATATTGTTTTAAAAATACTTACAATTCGAGCCAATAATTGAAAAATAGATGCAGGGTGGAGCAGAAGTAGTGACCTGATTTTGACGGGGTATAAAAAAAACCTAATACAATTTGAGACTTGAAACTTTTTTTTTTATTTTGATCTGTATATAATCCCATTTTTTTTCACACAAAGATACATCTTTGTGTGCATTTCAATATCCCGCGTAATGTTACGGTCCCTAAGCTTTTTTTTTTTTTTTGTGGGGTTATTTGAAGGAGAAAGTTTGGAAACATCAACCCCACACATTAGAAGAGCTGAAGCACCGAATTATTGAGGAAATATCCGCCGTACCCCTTGATATGTGCAGAAAAGTTCCCCAAAACTTCAGAAATGGACTGTATCACTGCATTGTTACTGAAGGCCGCCATCTTGCTGAAATGGTATTCAAAACTTAATGGAAAAAAATATTATTATATACAGATCAAAATAAAAATAAGTTTTAAGTCTCAAATTGCATTAGTTTTTTTAATACCCCGCAAAACCGGGTTATTACTTCTGCCCCACCCTGTATATCATATATTCCTCTAAGGATCCATAAGAATGTTACGAAAGAGAAAAATGAAAGGGCAAAGTTAACAGAGGCAAAATAAAAATTAGAGTTTCTGACATGACGAAACTACTGACTTGACGAAATTTATGCTTTATATGCAAGATCATATATTTTATTCTCTAATGTGCAGAAAATCCGTTAGTTTTCCAGTTCAACACAAATTGCAGTTCTATGAATTGTTCGAAACTAGTTTGTTGGTTCGTTTTGGCCCATCTGGGATGAGAATGGTTAAATAATGACAAGATATTTCTAATTTGTGTAAAGTAATTTCAATTTCATATTTATCCGTTTAAGGTACTATAATCAGATTTTTAACATATTTTTTTTACTTTTTACAACGCATTTTTGTGTATTTTATGTTAAACTGGGCAAAGTATGACCGCTGTTCACATCGACGAATACCCAGCGTTACTTCATTTTAATCTCTGGTTGCAGCTTTTTTTGGCTATCCATTTTGTGTTTTTTTCTTAACACCTGTTATTTGCTGTAACTTTTCATATATCTGCCATTATAAAAATAAATAAATTAAATAAATAAAATAATAATAATATTAATAATTAAAAAACCTTCATTTTAATTGTCTTGTATAGACTTATCGAGAAGCACGTTGGCTAATGGCTTAGTAGACAGCAGGCTGGAATTTAATAATAAACACATTACTATTTTAATTCTTAGTTGTTAAAAAATGATTTAAAACGTTTTTAAAGATAATTGAAATCTATAGAATACTCATTTTTTATCTATAAAAATATCCGATTCAATAAGTATTTTTCACGAACAATGAGAAAACGAAAATATTTACAACACATATACTTCCTCTTCATAAGTCTTTGAAAAATATATTTATTCTATCCCACAATAAAAGCGCATTAAATGCTCTTTACACAATTCTTGCCTTAAAACTGCGCATATTTTATCAAGAAATGTTAAATACAAACGTTTTGTCAAAATCTAGTCCCAGAGCTACACGATCAGTATTCAGACTCAGTATTTCCTGCATCTGTTAATTAAAACCCGTAACTCTGCGGCATTAAATTTCACGGAACATTTGAGAAAGGTGAGTGAAATTTTCCACCGGCGATTGTAGTGGCTAAACGAGAAGCAGGATTCAAGTGCTGCACAATTCATATAATCCAAGGAAGTGCTAATTGCCTGGAGAAATGTCCTCAAATCAAGGGTTTCCAAGGGATGTGAAGACTTTTGTAAATTTACGAGCGACACTGCTATAAGCTGTCTTCCTGCATAATTGGGACCTGGAAACCAACATTTATTCTGAACAATCTTTGAGAAAATAATTCAAATGTATTTGTTTCTTTATGAATTGCGTTACAGTCATGCGCTTGGACTAAGCAAGGGGCTTTGATATCGGACTCTTATTACTGCTGTTTTAGCAGATAAGGATAAATTGAAATAAATATGTAGTTAGATGATTGTTTACTTGCTGACTAATATAAGTCATCGTCTAATAAATATATTAAATAAAATGTATAACTTAATTTAAGAAAAAACACAATTTTTTATAAAGCCAGATTCAATGCTATTGTGAAGTTTTGTATTGCAAACAGGTTATTTGTATTTTTTACGGAAAAAAAATGCAGAACATCCAGGTACCATACTTATAATTAGTTTATACATGAAACAAAAATAGTATAACTAACCTTATTATACTGAAGTGATAATTATTTACAAGGTTCCGTCATTAGTGAAGCAGAAGCAGTTGTCGATCTAGGAGTTTTGATTAGTTAAGACTTCAAGTTCAGTCAGCAGTGTAGCATAATTACTAACAAAGCTAACAGGATGCTTAGATTTATCAATAGGCTATTTCGAACTTGTCTAAGGAAGTTGTACTGCCATTATACCGAAGTTTCGTAACACTTCATTTGGAGTATGCTGTTCAGTTTTGGTCTTCGTACCTGAAGAAGGATTTGGAAAGGGTTCAAAGGAAGGCTACTAGATTGGTAAGAGGTTTTTCAGACTTCGATTATGAGGTTAGGATAAAAGGCTCAATAGGTATAGTCTTAAGCAAAGGAGAGTTAGAGGAGACATCATTTAGTTGTTTAAATTCATTAAAATGGGAAATGTTCATAGGCTACAGTTATGTGCTGAAAGTAGAACCAGAGGTCATTGTTTTTAGCTTTTAAAATCTCAGGCTAATCTTGAAATTAGAAAAAATTATCACTTAAATAAGGTTGCAGGTAGTTGGAATAGTTTGCCGAAAGCGACTGTCACTTGCAGTGGGGTAAAAACTTTTAAGAAAGCTCTTGATGTTCATTGGAGACTGTTAAATTGACTAGGACCAGCCTAGCTGGGCCCTATGCCGGTTACTGGACGTCACTTTTGTATTTGTAAAAAATATTTTAAATTTTTACAAATCAAACTATAAAGTGCCTTAATTTCTTGCGTGAATATTTCTGTTAAGATATGCTTTGATAAGGTTTTTAATTTTAAAGCGAAATATACTGTAATTGTTAGAAGCTTAAATTTTCAGCGAAAAAAATAATAATATGGATTACGCCTATCGTTGCATACAATGATGAAGCCGGCAGTCATGATAAAACTGGGAATTGTCAAGAAATGAGACAAGTTCTGCTTTTGCTACTTTTATGGGGTCACCACCGTGAAATCAAATTATCTCAGTTCAATAAAATTTGCGAGAATCCGCATTGTTGAAGTACAACTTGGCTAAAAGACCAACTATTCAGCTTGTAATTCATCTTTGGTATAATGTTGAAATCACGTGTTTAAATTAAAAAAAAAAAAAAACGGAAATTCATCCGTTTTCAGGATAATATTGGTGAACAACATCAGAACGATGATGCGAAAATTGTTAAAGATAAATATTGTGAGTGATATTTTCAAAAAAAAAAAAAAAAACCATTGTTTATCATTCATTGTCAAGCTTCATCACCATGAATCAAAATTTAACTTTCGACGTTCTCAACATTTTTACAATGCTACCAAAAGTTTTAAATTTTCCCAGATTCATCCTCTTTTCTCGCTTTTAATTTTTTCCTTCCCATTTCAAACCATTGAATACTTTTTTCATTTTTTTGATGTGGAATGTAAATCATTAAAAAAACATGCTTTAAAACATACTTCGCTAACCGTCCCGCAGTGGACCAAAAACTCGGTTCTAGCAGAACGCCGAAAGTGAAGCAACATTGACTGAGGTCCCTGGTTTGGAAGGGTAAAAACCCTTTCCCCGCGGATGGTGCTTTGGGACCGTGCACGCTAAAGGGAGCTGGTGCGTGCTAAATCCGCCGTGGCTCCATGTCCTCCAAGTGAAACGCTACCTCTGGGGGGTGCTAAGCGCAGGTGACGGTCTCTCATCTGGGAGCTGGCTCAAAATTAAGCGCCTATTCTTCCTCGCTTTTCGCGAGGACACGACAACAACACCAACAGCACAACTTCGATAACCAGATTTGTGTTATCATTGCGTCTGGATATTGACTTGTCTGCTGCATATGGATGCTCTTAATTATGACCTTTAGAAAAACTGAAACCCATTGGTTTCATCAAAATAACTAAGCACGAAAGGAAGGAAAAAAAGCTATAGTGTATTTAATGCTTTGTATGGCCACCTAAAGAAGTTCAAGATTACTTTTTCGCTGAGGGTGAAAATGATTCTGCCTAGCCTAGTTATTAGCTTATTTGCTTTTGGAATGGGGAAAATGGTGATAGAGAGAAGTACGTGATGGAGTTTTTCAAATTGCTTGTAATGAATACTATTTTTATTCTTTTTTTTTTTTTGAATTACAAACGTAAAAGAAAAAATGTAGCTTGGAATTGTTGGATGTAACTTAACTTTTAAATGACCTGTGCGTTCATAAATTCCTTATCTTACGTACTAATTAAAATGTTTCATTTAAATTAAGTAAATGAATTTTTTGGGTACGCGTTTTATTTAAAACTAGCTGACATGCCCGGCGTTGCGCGGGATAATATTGAATCATGCGCTGGCCAAGTGACACACGTCCAAAATTCTATTGTAAATATATATAAGGAACCAATTTAGCTGAGAAATTACAGTAGAAGATGGGCAACAGTGATTAAAAATCCCATTTAAACATTAAAACTCCTTAAAAAGCACAATTACATTAAAATCAGCAGTCTCTTACAATTCCTTTTATTAGCCTAAAAATAACAGGCCATAGAAATCAAAATTGAAATGAACACAACAGTTCATAAAAATCCCCATTGGAGTGAAGGCGACAGAAACAAAAATACACATGTGCCCTAGGACAATAGCTCCAAAATAACATCAAGAGTCCGCAAAAATTCTAATTACAATACAGACCACAAATATATCTAAAAATTCCCATCAGAATAAGAGCTGTATTCTGTTTAAAAATGCCCATTAGACGAAGAGTAACGGTCCCTGAATATCTCAGCTAGAATAAAAAAAACATTCCTTAAATCCCTACATTTGAGAAAAACAACTATTCCTAAACACCCCTAATAGAATATGAACGTGAGTCCCAAAAAATATCTATTAGAATAGAGTCGTCAGTGACTAAAAATACCCATTAAACTACAGACCTTTAAGAGCTGCTGTTCCTAAAATTACTAACGGTCCATCTTTATATCCCCATCAGAATAAGGACACCAGTTCCTAAAAATCCCTCTTACAAAATCGGCAAAACATTTTCAGAAAATTCAAATAAAATAGCACTTTTATAAAAGTTGACGAGAAGCGGAAGAAAGGCATTATTTCCAAAGGCAAATATCATGCGTATTTAAGTTAAAATATATTCAGTACTGAGCCAATACTGTGAAATATAAGTTCATAGAGAGAGATTAAATTCTGTAAAAAAGGCACGAAATGGGTGGTAAAAAAAATAAGTGAATGTTATAAAATAAATCACTTGAGTAAAATATGGAAAAAAACAAACCGCTACGTAAAAAAGTTAAAATAAAATAGAAGATCTAAATTGCACTACAGTAATGGAAGCATAACGCAAATGTGCCAAGATCCTACAGTGTAAATCATGTATTGAATTGAATGAGAACAACGTTACTAATAAGGATTTTTTGCGCGGTTGCCCTTCCAACCTAGTAAAAGTATGCGATTTAATCCAAAAATAATTTTCATTCGTTTTACGTTAAACGAAATAATCTATTTGGTGACAAAAATACTCTTTGTTTTGGCGAAAATACTCAAATTGAGCGATTAATTTCAGAGGTAATTTGAGCCTCGTTTTAAAATTCAAAGACTACTTAAAATAAATATTGAGCGGGTTATATTTGTTCTACGAATTTCAAAAAGTCATCATCTTGTGCAGTTATGCAGAAAAATTACGAAACGTAAACTAAAAAATTAAAAACAATTATTACACGAAACAACTACACGTAACTACACGAAAATAAAGTTCTCTCTTCTTGGCGAGAAAAGTACATTTTTGCGATTTAATCCGAAAAGGATTTTCATTAGTTTTACTTTAGCAGAAAACATTTATTTGGCGACAAAAGTACTCTTTACTTTGGCGAAAATACGCAAATTGAACAGATAAATTCAGAGGTAAGCCTCGTTTTAAAATTCGAAAACTACTTTAAATGAATATTGAGCATGTTCTATTTGTCCTGCGAACTGCAAAAAAAAACACCTTGTGCAGTTTTTTAAGGTCATCAATATGCTGCAAAAATCGAAAAGGTGTGACGTTTCTTCGAGGAGATATTCCTAAAATTAACAGTTTTGCTTAAATTGAAATAAAAGAAGAACAAATTCGAATTTTCGGAAAAACTCTTCGAGGTGCACGAGGACCTGACCCAAGGTACCTGTAACCAAAATTTCGTACTTCTAGACCGTTCCATCTCGGCAGGATGCGAGCGATACACACACACACACAAACTTTTGGTTTTATTTATATAGATTGTCATGTGGTAATGTATATAAAATAAAGTCACTGTTAAACAATAAATTATAAACTCTTTTTTTTTTTGACTTACATTATAATTATAGACTTCTAAAAATAAGTATAAAATTACGGTGTATTTACCATATATTACCATAACTATGCCTCTTATATTTGACATTGATATGCAAGTTCCAGGGGGTCACTAATGGTAAGTTATTTTGAACTAATGTAAATTAAACAAAAATGCACTCAAATAAAAAAAAAAAGAATCATAAAGTACTTCTAGGGTCTTGGCCATAGTCTGAACAAAAAATGTTTTGTTTATATCCTACCATTGCCTCAAAAGTTATTGAGTGGTTAGGAAAGAAGGACCGACAGAAGAATGGAGGTAATTCCAGCAACGTCATTGGTCACGTGGCACCGATAAAAGAAATGTAAACAAAGGAAACCGTAGCATCGCTTTACATCGAGTGCCACAAATTGCCTAGTTAACTCCACGTAGAACTCAATTAATAATCTTAGTAAACAAAGAGCGGATATCATATGAAAACGATGATCGCTCATGAGTTCCTCTAGCGGTGAATTACCTCCATTGAGGGACATTTCTCTCCTCCCATAACCCCCCACCCCCCACCCCCATTTCAAAGTTTTGATTTTATATTATTAATTTTATATCTTTTAAGTTTCTTTATTTTATTTTTCGACTTACTTTTGTTTTTAGATGTATATTATTTTGTAGGGTAGATAGGCTAAAATATAAACGTTATTTGTAATTTTAAATAATGCTCTTGCACAACGATTTTTTGACTAAAAGAAATGCATAGTTAGTGGAAAGGTTCCAATTATAAAAGAGCATAACAGTTAAAACTATTGCTTACAACTAAAATGTATGATTTATTCAATCTATTGCTGAAAGTCTAATTTAACTTTACAAAGTTTCCTTCTGAATTAGCAGTATGAGTTATTGTAGAATAGTCCCTGAATATCAATTTTTCCCCATTAATGAGCAATGAGCATGCAACCGTTATTAAGAAATTTGTTGCTAATCATTTTTCCATTAATGAAAGGATTTCATCAATTTCTGCAATAAATATCTTTGTTAGTGTTAAAGAAAGTTAATTAACGAATGTCGCAATATTTCCACTATTGTGCTACATATGATACCGTTAAAGTGTGCAATCCGTTATTTTGTTGAATGACTAGGTGTTTCATGAAATAACTTCACAAGTCAGTTAAAATGTATAAAATGATAGAATTCTGCTATTTAACTAGATATTATCTATAATAATGATTATTCGGCCGTTAAAGTATGAAATGCGGCACTAGGAAGTTCTTTGATCTGGTTCGGGCTGCTTTTAATGCGTTTTGAACCGTTTATAGCTGCTTTGCAATGTCGTGTGTGCAAGGCTTGAACTAATGAACAATGAAAAGTAAAATAAAGGTGTTTCGTAAAATTTAATTTAATATTTTCTTACGGTTTTGTTTGAAAAAGTTTACGCAATGTTTTTTGTCTTCCCAGCATATTTTTTTTGATAATATTTAAATATATTTATTTCTGGTAATATAATCCTTTTTTAACCTTTCTGTTTCACAAATGTTAACAATATAAGCAATAATGAATTGTACCATCTGCTTTTTCTTCTTATTTATCGATTAATCATCCGCAATAGGGATAAATATATTTTTCGAGGGATTTTACCCCCTATTTATGATCAATTAAATTATAACATGACTTTGAAATCGTTTATTTTTTCACCTTAACGGTCTACCATTAAATATTTCATGAAATTACTAGTTATTTCATAAAATACCTAGTTAAAGTATCAGATTTGGCATCTATTAGCCTACTTTCCCGTGATAAAAAATAATAATAATGCATGACAGAAGGTTGAATACATCGTAAAAATACCGTTAAAAATAAAGAAAAGTAAAAAAAAAATTGAATTAAATAAATAAAAATTGAAAAGTAATGTTTTGAGGTGGCGAAAATGTGTGTCTGTCGGTCTGTCTGTCCACATAATTAATAACTTTAATGGAAAATGTGATATTTCACACAATTTGTTTTAACGCGATATTTTTCTTATAAAATGCAACCAGTACAAAAGTAATTGTACACCAAATTTTACATCATGAACAGTTTTCCAGACATTTTCCTATTAATTAAAATATAAGTAACTTACTGACATTAATTCTTCTGAAGACATATGCACACACTTATTATTAGTACCCAATCCTTCAGCATTTCATAAAATTCATATATCAATGTGTGGAACTGATTTTCAATTACCGTACGTATAATTAAGTTTGTATAAGACTATCTATACAAACTATTTTGTCACGAAGCATTAACTGAATTCTAATTACATTAAAGCAACTATTATTAGTAATTAAATAAATGCGGGGTACATTGCCTTCGGTAAGGTGTCAAATTAACTTCCGGGTAACTTTAAATTAATTAATGAGACAACGTGCTGTTAAGGCACGAAACGTGAGCGATACGGGAAAAGGAGGTGGGTTGGGTTGTTATATCTCGTTTGAATTTCTCGTCCCAAAATGCTTCATATAAGTGAATTCCATGCACAAGTGGACATCTTTGGGAAGTATTAAAATGAAAATTTTTGACAAGTATTACTTCCTTATGTTTTTTGGGATGCAGAAGTTATGTACAAACACTCTTCCTACCCACTTATGAGAAAAGCCTTCTTCACAATAAACAATTTGGCTGTCACAAGATACATTTCACAAAGCCGTTTTTTTTTTTTTTTTTTGTGTATCGTCACTTACTAATTTTTGTATGCATAAATAATTTGCCTAACACCAAAGAATAACACAAGTGTACATCTTTTTAAGCATACATTACTTTTTCATTTAAATAAAAATGTCTTTGTCACAAGTTCATAATTCACAGATTTTTGAATTTGTTTTGTATTTTCCAGTACATATGTCTATTTCAAATAGCATTAGTTACTGTAATGTTTTTTATAATTTTTCTCAGGAGTAGAATAACAGGGATTCAAAAAAGGCAGTATACTAATATATTAATGTAACTGTTTAAGGTAGTAAAATAAACTATTTTATATTTAATACTTTACCTATTCAAATTATTTAAAGTTTACTTTTTGCTTTCAAATGTGGCATCAGTTACCGTGGAATGCCCCCTTAGTAACCCAAAAACGCATATTACGCTGTTTTCCTGAAATTTTAGAAATAATGTGCATTCTCATACATATATGAGAGTTTCACATGAACTACTGAAACGTAGGATTTTGTAAATAGGAAAAAACAACTGTACAACATTTGCGTTAATTATATCTATAAAAACTGATTTACAGAAAAAATGGTGAATAAAATTTCCAGAACATACAAATATATGTTCTAAAACATGCAAACGTACACTAATGTTTTTTTTTTTTCAATGTAATGAAATTCTGTGGCCAAATCATTATAAGATATTACTAAAAAAAGTCTTCTGTGCAAAATAAAATAAACAACAAAATTTGCATTTAACTTTTAGCAGGTGCTTCATATTACAACACCAGTCTCGAATATCCATATTTTGTATAACATCATAAATAAGTGCATTTATTCTGAAGTTTAAAATTTTTGTTGGAAAAAAAAACAAGTTATGTTGATGCAACATATACAAATGTTACTGACGATTTTTAATATATTAGATCAATTTCTAATTCTAAATTTTGTCAAGATTTAAAACATGGTTCATATTTCAACTTTCTCCCCTACCAGATCATAATCAATGAAAAAATCACGTAAGGTTCTATGCTGAAAGTAAAACTTAAAATACGTATATATTTTGCAAACAATCCATGCGAGTAAATTTATTATCTTACGTTTTAGGTTCTTTAATTTTTATTCTTCATGAATTCAGTAAACACACTACTAAACAAAGATGTGCTTCCTTGAAATTTCCAATCATGTGCTGATCATTCTATTTAATGTTGTCCTCAGCAGTGCTTTTACAGAAAACGAAGATATTTATCCATCCACTCCTCTGAAATTCAGAATCTAGTCACGTATTCTGCTTATCAATCTGATCAGAAACATTGGGCAAAATAAAAGCGGTGCTATCCCTGTCAGCTAAATGAGTTTATGTAATCCAAAGAAGTCTTTTTCGGGGGGGGGGGGTGATACTTTCTAGCCCTTTAAATATGCTCGCCTGGCTTATGAGCTCTTTTATTTACCAAATACATTTCAGTTTTTTTTTTCTAAAAATTAAAGCACACAAATGTTCATCCCACGTTTATAGTTCCCCCAAATGTGTAATAAAAATTTAATTTTGTGCAAAGGAGCAACATTTTCCAACGATTACAAACGGGTAAAAATTCATTCTTTGCATTTTGAAAGTTTTATTAGTTAAATTTTCTACTAGACGGCTTTTTCTACTTTTCCTACTAAATAAGTAGAAAAACTAGCATTAATATTGTCACATATATGTAAAAAAATATTTAAAAAAAAAAAAAAAAACAGCATTAACAAACTGAGCAATCGCATCCAAACATTTTTTAACTAAGCTCTATTATTTGATGTGCAAAACTAAACATTTTAATTTTTATACTTTAAACCTTAATACACAAGCTTAATTGATAACGTTTCTTAATTTAACTCGTCGCGAACACTCATAAAAATCCTATCATTTTTGAAGAGTCAAGGTGAACACAGACTATGAATATATATATATACATCTGATTTATGTACAATATGGGAAATATCCTGCTCTCCCCCCCCCCCCCCACAGCTTGTCTTGTACCTTATCACTTCCACCTTGCCTTTGAACTTCAACATAAGTTGTTGAATTAAAATGTTAAGTTCGTTATGCAAAAGCAAATTTATTGAGCAAAAACTTCATAACTTCGTACTAATGCATTTTTAATAACACTTTTTTTTATAAACTTATATGTTTATAAAATTATTTTTAAAGTATGCCATTTATGAAAATTAACACAATATGTTAATAACCATCTATCAAAGAAACCAAAACATCGATTTAATTAATTAACATTTGCAAATTGACTATTTTAACTATTTTACATATATTTTTAGCCTGTGTAATTATACACTGTTTAATTCTTATTAATGGGATAAAATAGGTTATTTGCAAGAACATCAGGTTATTGTAATAGCTTTGAGTCAAAATCACTTAGATTTGAAAATTCAGTAGGACATCGAGCGCACAGGGTTGGATTATATAGCTTCTAAACGTACTATCTGTGGGCGCCAAAGTACTTGCGCGCTAATCTATTCATACCTCAATCCTGAAGGTTGATTATCCGTTAATCTGTTTTCTTGTTTTGATCTGTCCGATCCGTATTCGAAAAATATTTTATCTTGTATTCGGCTATGAAAAAAAACACAAATACGTAATTAAATTTTTGAATCATGCTGACGTCTCGCGCGGTAAATATGTTCTTCATTTTCATACAAATTATATTGTTCTGAAGAAGTCACCGTTAAAAAATCCCTACGATAATTAAGAATGAAATGTCGCTGTATAACGTTTTAATTTATTGCAGTAAAAATAAAATACCATTTGCACTTTGTATAGCTATAATTTCGAAGTAAGTATTGGTATGTTAAAGAGAGCAGAACCTACGTATTTTTAAGTCAAAATTATTTATATATATAAAAAACGGAGTTTTATTTTCTCTTTTTCCCAGGCATAATTTGTAAGACTATATGCTTCAAAATACTAAATTTCAGTGCATTGAATATTAGCATGAGAAATTTTTGAATTCAATTAGAAGTGATATTTCACATTTGTGATACTCTGATAGTAAACATTATGTTTGAGTTGTCTAGTTTCAAAACCAGCTACATCCAAAAAATGAAATTTTTCACGGCGGGCAAAAAACTCTTAATATAAAATATTAAATATATTTAAGAAATTCAAAATGTTCGTAATGTTAGAGAATAAAGGTTTTTCTAGCTAAAAGCATTGGGATAGGCTTTTAACTTCCTAAAACTTTATCATAAAAATAATTTTTACTTGCAAGTTATTTGGAGGGAAACTTGGATGTATCTGGTTTTAAAGCTAGACGACTCATTTCAAAATACAATGTGTACAATATCAAAATTTCGTTACACTAAACTATAAAGAATAACTTTGTTGCTGTCTGTCACACTGATACAAACACATTCATGTTTTTTTTTTCTTTTTGCTCCAAAACCTTCACAACTTTGTTTATGATGAAACAAAACATTTATAGTATTGGCGGCTTTGATATATTACTTTAAAGTGTCTCGTATGCAATACATACCAGACAAAAATTGCAACATTATGGCTTCACTGATTGACCAAAAGTCTAGCAGCAAATGTACAAATTTTTGCAACTGTAAGTACTATTTAGATTCATGAATTATTGACATAGTTTGGAAGTTCTCTGGATCGAATATTATGCGAAATTGCGTATCTTGAATTCTTGATGCGGACAACTCATTTCAATAATGAAGTCAATCTTATTAATTTCTCTGAATAATCCATTACTTAACGCACGTCATTACGCGGCATTAATGGATTAAACTTGGATAATTTGAACTATCTCACAGGTTATTGTATTTTACTTTGGCACGAATTCTGAAATCCGAATTTAGATTTACCTTTGTCACGGTATTAGCCTGTAAATTAACCGATACATGTACTCAGATACTGACCAAGGTGCTCTGTATTATTAATGAAAGATTCAAAATAATAAACTAAGTAAACTGTAATAAAAACTGTAATAATTTCACATTAAGAAAGCACAAATTAGCATTAAAATGCAGACATATGTTTCGGGATTGCTTGGCATCCATTTTAATTCTCTGTATTTTATTTTAGTGTTTTTGGAATTTTAATGTATATTCGAATTTTTATGCATGCTGTGGTCTTATTTGCTTTGTTTTAATTGATATTCCTTTTTTAATTCGTGTACTTTTAACTGGGTTCGTTTGTTGCTTTCTTATTGGTGCCTTCCCTGCTACTTCTACTTCCACTTCACGCTGCCTTTATTCACATTGTTTTGGAGATAAATCTTAGACATTGTAAGTCGCCACCCGGATCGGCAGTTTGTGTACATCCTGGAGGTCACAATTTTTATCTGAAATCAACTTTTTTTAAAAGTGTCTTCTCTATTTGAACTACAATTAACACAAAAAAAATTCGAAATTTTCATTTTTTTTTAAAGTGTGAAAATTAAATGCGATTTTTGGCCATTTTTTTATCCCTTTTTTGCATTAAAAAAAGTGAAAATAAAGATATTGTTTATGATTGAAGTTCAAATAGAGCGCATATATATAAAGAAAATGTGAGCTAAATTTGATAAGTATTGATCAATATTGCGAGCTAGAGTGTGCGCAAATTCGAAAAAAGTAATTTCGAGAAACAATCGTTTTAAAAAACTGTGGTAGTGAATTTAAATTTAAGGCAGTAATGAAGCAGTTTAAGACTGATTTAAAAATGTGAACGTCATCACAGGGTCACTAGTAGTTATAGAAATTTCTATCCGAGGTCTCAATTGTGAAAAAAAAAAAAAAACAAAAGGACATCTGCTAACGTTCTTCTGTCTCTCTAATACCCTTCAGGTCATTCATGAATGACTGACTACCTGCTCGAACGCTCCGAAAGGGGCTTAACTGCTTATAACTTTTAAACGGCTTGGAATTTTGCCTTGATATTTTCAGGGTATATTATTGAATAGTGTTAGAATGTATTTATGAAAAAAATATGTTTTTGAGACCTATTTCCCCTAGCAAGGAAAGAAACGAGATCAGAAATTAAGCGTTCCAATTTTCTGAGCAAAGGCATAAAACAACTGATAAAGTTAGGCACATTTCTAGCGTCATCAATGGTAAACATAAACTTTCCGTGAGAAACTCATTGTCTTGAAGGAACAGAGAATTTAACATCAGAAATTTCCCTTGAAATAATCTGAAAAAGCACACGTGGTATATATAGTATCCACTCCAAATTGAAGTCGACTATTGTTTTGACATCGTGACGTCGTTTGAAATCCATATCTAAAAAAAAAAAAAATTATGTAAATTAATATATTTCAGAAAAAACGCATGTTAAGTCTTAAAAAAATGAACACATTTGTGAATTGCCAAGTATAGTGCTAAGTTTCAATGCTTACTTGCGTATGTAAAACCAACATATTGCAAAATTAAGCAACACCCTTTACAGAAAGCAAGTTTGGCCCCATTTACTAGTGAAAAATCCCATCACATTTTTGCTAAATTTCGAAAATGTATACTGTAATAAATAAACGAAGATGTGTATTGCTTAATTTTAAACACTGTACGTATGTTTTTTCAGACAATTCCACAATTTTTCCTCTATAGCGAAGAGTAAAACAAAAAGAGGCGTTTACGAAAATGTCAAAATTTAACGTAAGTTTTGGTAAATTTTGCACATTTAGACCCCATAGTGGAATCAGATACAAAAAATAAATAAATCATAACTTCTTTTTAATTTTTTACGTGCTTTTTGCCTGCCATTCTTCAAGAAATGGAAACATACATAGGCGTGTGTTAACTTCTTACCAGAGGTCAAAATAATTAATACGGCCTTTATAGAGAATTATCCTTTCTGGTCACTCCAATGCTTAAAAATCCAGTTATGGTTGTTGTAAATTCTTCGAAAATTACGGAGAATCATGAATCATTAATACAAATTATGTTCTCGTAGTCATTTGAACAATCTGTTATGCAAAAATGCATGCCTTGAATACGGAATGTGAACAACGCATTAATTTAATTGAATGATTTTTATAAATTCCTGTTTAGACAATTAATTACTGTGTTCAGACAATTACTTAGCATTAAGGAATTGAGTGTTGTACATTCGACTCTGAACACAAATTAAACGTATTTGATTTACCGAGGTATTACGGTACCAAATTTGTATTTATTTTTTATGCGTTGTATCTTTATGCAAGATTTTACTAAATTCATTATTATTTAAGTTTCTTGTACTGACTAGTAATGAGTTTCTTTCCATTTCTCTCTTTCTAAACCACTCCCACAAATTCTTAATAGATTGAATAATTGTTTGAATGCGTTGCTTCAGAGTATGTTTGCCATGGCTTTCCTCGAAATTTTTGGTCAATTTGTTGTTGACATTGAAAACTTGTGCGAATATTTAATTTACACAACTGCCGTTTAAAATAAAAATAGAGTGTGAAACGGGGCTTACATTTTGCAACGGCGGATCTAAGGGGGGGGGGGGCGATGGGGCGATCGCCCCCCCCCCCTTGGGCTGATTCAAGTGGATACTACAACGACACTCCTAAGTGAGTTTTTACTCTTTGTGCCCCGGGACCAGCCATTTTTTTATGTTCTTGGAATCCCAGCCTAATAGCCCTTCAAGTTCTATACTTTCCCCCTGTCCCTTTGTCCTTTAGTATTGCTGAGTTGCTAATCCTCGGAGTAATGGGAAAGAGATTCCTTGCTCTTTTCTTCTACCCTTTAAACTGGTGACAGCTAGCCAACCCTTAGCACGTGGTGTAAATTCCTGCAGCATTTACGCTAAAACCTGGAGCCTGAAACATTTCATTGAACATTCATAATTACAGATGTTTATATAAATTGCACATACTCGTTGATGGTTTTTTTTAGTACATATTTAGTATTACATTTTGAAAATTTCAGAAAATATATTACTAATAATTGCTATTATTTTGTAATTTAGACATATCAATTCAAATTTAGAAAATGTATTTACAAGCCTACATTTTTCTTGAGAAAGCTTGAAGGAAATCCTAACTCGGTTAAAACTTGGCTAAGAAGCAGAATGAGTGATGGTAGACTCACTGAATTAGCGTTATTGTATATCCATAAAGATTGGACGTTGAAAAAATTATAGACAGATTTGCGAAAGCAAAAAAACGTCAGCTTGTGTTCCTTTTATAAGGGCTTTGAATAAACGTATATGCATTGAAAAAATGTGCTAGTAAAATTTTAAATATCACTACACTAGCATTTTTTTTTGTTGTTCCTGCTGTTTGAAAAAAAGGGGGGGGGGCGGAGGGACTGTTGAAAAGGAATGAAGAATCTCCTCCATCCATCCTTATATTGAACCCCGAGATTTCCAAAATCGCCCCCCCCCCCCCTTGAAGATTTTCTAGATCCGCCCTTGACATTTTGTTCCAAGAAATGTACTGTATGAATTTTCTTTCTGTTCTTAATAAAATAACCGTTTCTAAGGGAAAGATTACTAGTTTCTCCCATACTCTCAAAATATAAAGAAATAAATAAAAAAGTAAACATAATTTTACGAATTCCTATAGTTTCCCAGACAATAGTAACAAATAAGCATTTAATCTTAATGACCTTGCTAAAATCCTCTGAAGTCCTTCTTTTGATGAAGCTATTTCACTTAAGATTTCAGGGATCACAAGATAAATACACCTTGCAAAGTATTTACGCAATTGATTGCTTTAAATGCAGTCGGTTTACTCCAGAAGAGAACACAGGGGTAAAAATGATTACTTTTTTAAAATTTTATTAACTACTAATTTTATTACTTGTTAAAACATACATCAGGTTCAAAGTTTTTGAGCTCCTCAATTAGAACATGTAACATTAAAAAATTAGGAGATGGTCATTTTTTTTAAGCAGCATGCCGCGTTTCAAATTTTTTATCATTGATGAGAGTTTATATCGTTATGTAACTTATAAAACAATGCCTGAAAGTCAAACTAAAATCCATGTTTTAAGACAGTAAGAGTTTTAGTAAGTTTTTTTTTTCTAGTAAGAGGAATGCAAAAGGTAATTTTCAATGAATGTTTCAACATTGTTATTAGTATTGCATTAAATATTTAGTTAGATGGCATATTATGTATTCATTTTTGTGTTCAAAGCAATAATCGCTAAGCTTTCCGCTGCTAAAATTAAAGATTTTGAAAGCAAGAAAAAACATGATAGGACAAAAATTATGTATTAAAATTAACCTAAATCCTAAAAGAAGAAAAAAAAAATCTTAAAATCCGCTTAGTGAAAAGCCACGGCCAAAACAATTTAAAAGGAGAACGTGCCTGTCACATCTAGTTTTTTATTTCTTGTATTACTAAGTACTCTTTTTACTAATTTATCAACTATTTGCATAATTCCTACGACAATAAGAACGAACACGTCCCTGTTTTCATAAAGGAATTATGCTCGGATGTATTTTTAAAAATGATTTTAACTGACTCATACATATTCAAAGTAAACACGTTTTTGTGTAGTGTATTGAAAAATATATATGTTATACGTATATATCTTATATATAAGGTGCTTAAGTGTCTGTTTGTAGCCGACAGCTTCGAGAAAACTGCATCGTGCTGCCATCTACAGAATTGTTTCTATAATGAAAACGACTAATAATCAGAACATTTCTCTAGCATTTTGAGTGAGGCATCGCTAGATTTGAAATCACCATTAAAAATTAATGTAAATGCAAATTTAATTTAATTCTCCTTTATTTGTTTTAATTTATTTATCGTCTGCGCTTTTTATGTATAGTATTAAAGTAGCAGCGCCCTTTTTTCCAGTTTCGTTAAAACCATTGTTTTGACGATGATTATGTTGGATATAAATAAATATTTTTCACATACAATTTGATTATATAGTAAATAATATTATTATTTTACAAATTATTATAACTTAGATGTTTCTTTCTTCGGTAAGAATATTTTTTCCGAAATTATTATATATTTATTATTATTCATTAAACTTCACTGTTCTACCTGATAAATATAAATATCTCTTTGATTTGATGTGCATTTCCGGTTACTGGGAGAATTGTATATTTATAATATCTAGAACAGCTGTCATTTCGTATGACCGATGGGCTTACTAGTATATACATGAGCTTGTGTATGTGAAATATGCAAAAGGTTCATCATTCAATGTGTATTTTTGAAAATGAGAGCTAATAAAAACACAATTATCACGCATTTCACTATAATTAAAAAGTTCATTATATATATTGTTTAACAGTTCACTGTATAACAGTTGTTATTATCTTTTGATAAAAGATATCGTAAGCAGAGCAAAGTCGAAACATTTCTTGAACATGCAGATATTGATTTAATGTTATAAAGTTATGTGAATGCATGATTTTGTGAATTTGTAAATCAGAATAAAGTTAATTTTATTCTAGAGGCATCGGAGGCCTGAGGCAATACTGGTAAGTTACGAATGCAAATTCCTCGTATACATTCTCAGGACTCGATTATCAATTCGGAATGATAATGATGAAAGGTTTATCCTGCATTTGAAATTAACAGAATCAGCTACTGTAATGATGCTTTGTGGTTGCTTTGTTTCTTGCTGTTAGTGAAAAGCAAGTAAACATTTGGCAGGAGTTCTGGCGAAAAATAAATGGTTTTCTTCAGTTCACCTGAGTACGCTCAAGACAAAATACTTACACTTTCGTTAAGAATGCAGAAGCTGGTTCTTAGTTTTATGCATCTAGTTGTGTCTAGTGTTAATTTTATGCTTCCAGTTGTGCTACAATAATGATGCTCTATGGTTGCGTTGTTATTTTTTTGTTAGCGATAGACAAATAAGCGTTTAAATGTGTTTGGGAGAAAATAAAAGTTTTTCTCACCTGTGTAAGTTCAAGACAAAACACTTACACATCCATTAAGAATGCAGAAGCTCGTGCTTAGTTTTATGCTTCCAGTTGTGTTCAGTACTAATTTTACGCTTCCAGCTGTGCTACTATAATGATGCTCTGTGGTTGCGTTGTTATTTGCTGTTAGCGAAAATCAAATAAACATTTAAAAGAGTTAAGAAGAAAATAAAATGTAGAAGTAGGTGCTTATTTTTATGCTTCCAATTTGTTTCAGTGTTAATTTATGCTTCCAGTTGTGCTGTTGTTTTGATGTTATGTGGTTGAGTTGCATATTTGCTGTTTGCGAAAATTAAATAAACATGCAAAAGAGTTAGAGGGAAAAATAAAAGGTTTGATTAAGCTTACCTGAGTACGATCAAGAAACAATTCCTACGCATTCAATAAGGATGTAAAAGTTGGTGCTTAATTTTATGCTTCCAGTTTGTTTCAGTGTTAATTTATGCTTCCAGTTTTGTTCAGTGTTAATTTATGCTTCCAGTTTTGTTCAGTGTTAATTTATGCTTCCAGTTTTGTCCAGTGTTAATTTATACTTCCAGTTATTATTCTGTGGTGATGATGTGTGGTTGCATTGCATATTTGCTATTAGCGAAAAACGAATAAACATTTGAAGGAGTTACAGATAAAAATAAAATGTGTATTTGAGTTTATCTGATTGAGCTCAGGACAAAATACTTCGCATTCATTAAGGATGTAGTAGCTGGTGCTTAATTTGATGCTTTCAGTTGTGGTGGCACGCACACACACACACACACACAATTTCCCTCTACAGTATTTGACTGGTATCTGGTTGTGGTAGCCATCCTTCAGATGGACAGAATCCATCTGAAGTCAAGCGTATCTGAATAATTAAAGAATTTTGTAAAAGTTAATAAGAAGCTGAAAGAAATGGATTGCAGTACTTAGGAAAAGTTAAAGAAGATCATTTATTAGGAAGTCGATTTATCAAGGCTGTAAAATACTACACCATAAAATACATCCACAATAGGATATACATCATAACAGGAACATACAATCTCGATGGAATACAATACGATACATACAATCTCGATGGATTTATAATTTCTGCAGTTTAATTCTGTACCATTTTTCAAGAATACTTTTTGTTGTTATTGTTATATCTTTGCTAGAACAACTCGATTTTTCGCTATTTTGCTATGGTTCCGGATTGCGTGGATCTTTTTATAATTTTTCAGTTTAATTTTGTATATTTTTTTAAGAATATTTTTTTGCGGTGTCATATTTTTGTTAGAACAAGACGATTTTTTTTTCAGTTTTGTTATCATACATATAACACATCTACCATTAAATTTAGTAATGCACAAACATTTATTATTGACTAAATAAAATTTTACATAATATCATAGGCAATAAACTAACTATTTTCCTCAGAGTTATTAATGAAAAAAGTTTTAAAAACTTTTTAACACTAATCAGATTATTATACTTAAAAAAAAAACTGCTATTTTATATTTTCTTATCACGAGTAAGACTAGACATGTTGACATTTTAACGTATTATCGCTAAACATGACTTCACTTCAAAATATTTTTTTCCGCCTGAAAGAGACATGTGCCTTTTTAATAATTCAGAGCAATACCCTTTACATTTATTAAATAAAGTTTTCTTACGTAGAAACTTACTTATTTTGACACAAAATATATATTTCATTTATTGATTTATGGATGCTTTTAATATGATAGGATCATCATGTAGGCCTTTAAACCTTAATACATGATTGTGTGATCAAACAAAGTGCTTATTTAGATAAAATGTTACAGAACTGAATTGATGGGAGAACCAAAGGTTGCGTTTCGATAAAATTCATATTTTTTTATACATCTTTTAAGTTAAATGACAGAGTAAAATACATTTTTAAGTAACACTTTCATTTAAATCAATCAACCTCATTTTAAAATTTCAGTTGGTCTTTTTTTCTCTACACAAAATTTCGCCTTCTTTGAAGCTCAAACTTGTATGGTGTTTCATTAGGTGGGTAATTTTGCATTTCTACATTAGTTACTAAAGCAAAAGAACTTGATATCAAGTGAAAAAACTTTCCGAACATAAAACAAAGAGAAAATACCTTACATTCTCATGCATAAGTTTTTTATAGAATCAGACAAAAATATTGAACTTGACTTGCTTTAACGCTATTTAATCTCAAATTGAGTAATATCAAAAATATATGAAATTATATTTTTGGTAAAAGTAAATGCATTAATTTGCCAAAGGACACATCGAATATGTATATATATATATATATATATATATATATATATATATCACTGTTTAATGTAGAGCATGGAAAACAGGGTTACACTCCATAATAATAAAATTACACGTTAATTTAAAGCACAAATGAGCAAAAAAATGCAGACATATGTTTCGGGATTGCTTGGAATCCCTTATTTTTATTGTTATTCATTTTTTACTTCCTGTACTTTCACTGGATTCGTTTGTTGCTCTCTTATTGGTGTCTTCCTGCTACTTCTACTTCCACTTCACGCTGCCTTTATTCTCATTGGTTTACAGATAATTCTTAGGCTATATAAGCTTTGTTTTTCTTGTTCTGTCTGCTTCATTTGGATGTTTTGCATCTAGAAGCTCCCTGTCGCATTGAAAAAGGGATTCCAAGCAATCCCGAAACATATGTCTGCATTTTTTTGCTCATTTGTGCTTTAAATTAACGTGTAATTTTATTATTATTGTTTACTTGCACAAAGTTAAATTATTTTTATAGGGTTACACTCCTTCCTTACCGAACAAATTTATTTTAAAGTGGATAATTTATCGTATTTTCTGTTTTACTTTAAATTAATGTTTTATTTTTGCATCCCCGTAGGAAAAGTTGAAGAATGAGCTCATTCACTTGAGAAAACCGTGACTACGCTCTTAAAATGAATAAGATCTGTACAATTTGTTTTACCTTGTCGTAATGCGAGGCTGGGGGATTAAATTCCTATTTTTTCTATGTTGTCATTACATACGTTATCTTCAGAGTTCGTGTGTTCATTTAAAGCGGCATGACATTTTTAACTGATGTGTAAAAAACGAAAAATGAACAAAAATGACATAAAAATTAAATCACTTTGCTGTCATTTTGGAGGGTATAGAGAGGGGGAAACAAATAAATAACGCAATCTGTACCTGTTACAATTATTCGTCTAGGAATTCAGTGTTTATTAATACAGTTAATTCAATAAAATTCACCAATCAAACTTTCAGGGTTCATGCTCCGTTGTTTTAAGTTTTAGTTTACGGAGCTCCAAACACTTACAATACTGTCTGTAACTGACAGAAAAATAAACAGAGGTCGAACTGCACCGCAGAATGTGCATCTATGGTTTTGTCAAAACCAGCTGCTGAAGTTATATGTATCATATGTTAAACATTTGAAGTAATTCTAACATACTTAATAGGTTCCATTATTACCTATTATGGAACCTATTAAGGAACCTAACATTATTATCTATATGGAGAAGTTAATTTCATTTTTTAAAATAACTTCTTTTTTATATTTCCTCAATCAGCAAACTCAAATAAATTCAGAATTTTCGTAATTTCCTTAATTTTTTGGTTGTAAAATTTTTCTTAGAGAAAGTGGTTCTGTAGATAAATAGGATTGAATTTCTCTCGTAAGGGCTAATGTCAATTTCTTTTTATTGTTTAAAACATATTATAAAAATAATCAAATCAAATGAAAAAAAAAAATATTTTTCTAACAAATTACCCGCCATATGCTATCCCCAATTTAAAACAGAATCGAAAAAGATATGCCTGTTAGATTCAGAACTACTGTAGAGCATTCTAATTTGCTCTTAAAACCTAGTGTCAAATTTCTTCATTTCGTTTAAATTTGTTGTGACTGTTCAAAATTGAGCGGAATATGATGAGTCATAAACAAAAATCTGTGAATCAGGTATCCCGTTGATCCCGGGCCTAAAATAATTTCGTTCGAATGAAACTATTTCTTCAAAAGTTAAACGAGGTGATGGGGGGAGGGGGATGCAATAAAGTAAATTTAGTGGTCGTTTCCATAAAAATAGCATTACCGACGTATATATGTAAAAACAACATACATTGTACTCATAATTTCATTCCATTATAATGTACTTTACCAACATAATACATAAATTTAAACATTAGTTTCACTTTTTCATAAACAATACCATGTACTTAAAAGTACAAGGTATTGTTTATGAAAAAAGTGCAGTTGGAAAAAATTGCCTCTCGTCTACTCTCTAAGCACTTATACACACAATATCCAATCTCATTTCACCGCATCATTAGATATTCGGATGTTAGGACCATTCCCCCGGTATAGTTTATGAGGGATATTGATTAATGTCATATCGGCTTCCGCCCTCAAATCCTGCGTCAAGAGAAGACGGAGATGCAGAAATGCCACCATAACATTACATTTACAATCATGGACGATAATGGTGCCATGCAAATACAGCTGCAGATATCCTCTTACCATTAAAAGTTAAGACATTTTCATTCCGGCGTTGCCCATTTTGGTGCTTACTTTGGAGCCGCAGCACATGAATTATTAATGTATCATAAAGCATGATTACATTTCTCGTCGTAAGGGAATTTGCTTTTGCAAAAAGGTTTTTAGTGCTGCAGATGTTTTTTCTTGGTTTTATTTGTCATTGTTTTTTTAAATGTTTTTCATACTGCGGAAAATTAAAAACGTAGATGCATTTTAAACAGGCATTTGTTTTTTTTTTTTGTTTATTTGTTTTTTTGTTTATCTATACAAATAAAAATGTAAGTGTTCGTTTGATCATAATCTCAAATCTCTGAAAGTACTGCACCGATTGCTATGGAACTTTGCCAGAACATTGCGTTCGAATACGTGGGTGTCTTTTATGTATCACTTTTAATTTATTTTAATTTTGGTTTAATTATTTCGCTTTTTAATGTTTTAATTGAAATATTACGTAGTAAGTTAGCTTCGAATGGCAACAGATGGATTTAGAATTTTCTTCTGTGTGTATTAGGCTTATAATGGCAACAGTTTATATTAGCTATTTTCATTTTGATTTAAAAATTTCGGGTTTTCTCTGTTTATATTGAGGTATTTTGTTAATATTTTTGCACTCGAAGTTTAAATTAAAACTTTAAAACAAAGATTACTTATTTTGAATGGCAATTTTTTCATTTAGAATATTTTAGTTTGTGTTTCTTCTGTTTGTATAAGGCTTATGTTGGAATTTTTCAATGTGCCGAGCCAGACAATATCAAAATCTTCACAGACAAAGGAATGACAAAAAAAAAATTGCCCCCAAGCATTGTGAAAAAAACATAAAACTCAATACCAACCAAACAAATTGAGCAGTTTAGATCTAGACACGGATGGCTTCTCACGTGGACAATTATATATTTCGTGTTCTAGAATGGGCAAAGCAGACAATCTATATTTTCAGACAATGAAACAAGAAGCATTGTGAAATGAAACATATTAGAAATATGTGATTTCTCTTGCTTTTCCATCTAACCAGACTGAGCCATAGCAACGTGTAGTCGGGTGCAGCTGGTCTACGTATATAACACTTTAAATGGTTTCTATAAATTGTATCCTTATTTTATAAAGTTTTTTCTCAACTCTCATTTTTACTGCATTTGTTTCGGTTTTGCATAGTAGAACTTGAACGGTTTAAGACTCTTGAAAATATTTACATTGCAAAAAAAAAGAAAAAAAAAAAAAAACGATTTAACTAAAAAATATAAGGCACAGTGGGGGAAAAAAGTAATACTTCTTCGCATTCTTACGCTATCTACACTACCTACACATAAAATATATCACTTATCAGGAACAATGCTCTATAAAATGTTGTAATTAAAATTTTGTTAAACGGTCGTCTACATATTAAAATGCGCTTTAACTTTAAAATTTTGAATGAAAATCAGACCTTTTATGGCATATTTGTATTCAAAATCAAAATTTAACCTGGTATATTAACTTTCGTGTAATTCCGTCCACCCGTTCTTCAGAGTTAAATTGAGAAAAAAAATACATCTCGAAATAATAACATTTTTTCTGATATTTTTCCACATAAAATCGGAACTACCATGGGTATGACAAAGATTGTGTTCTTATGTAAAAATATGAGCTAACCCAACAATAAAAGCGTTGTTTTCACGGTCAGAAAGGTTAACTGATGCATTTTTTAAAATTAAGTATGAAATTATTGTTTGAAAACATTATGATCTAAAACCATATTATATTTTTCATTCAAACTGTTTTTCACACTAATGATTTCTTTATTTAATTCGATGTTCTAAACATTCAAAGCTTAAAAGTAATAAAAAATAAGCTAATTATTATTGAAGTTGTAAATAGGGTTACATCTGAGGCAGCAGGTAAATTTCACTCAATGGATAAATAAAATTATTTATAGATTTTTTTTTACTTTGCTTAAACAGCTAAACATAAAGTAACAAAAGGTACTACCAACTGTTACCATAATAAATTTACATGTACCGAATGAAAGAAAGTTACTTTGTAAAGGGATTACTCAGATGGAATATTTTGGTTCATTTCTCTTTGTGTCATTTGCGGGTATTCAACTCCTAAGAGGACACTTTTCGCAGAAAGTATTATCACGTAAAAGAGCATCTGCTCTGAATTATTGAGTTAACATACATATTTCATTAGCATTTACTGCTTTACAGCAAAAGAAAGAAAAGAAAATTACTTTTTTTATACAAACAAGCAGTTGCAAATGGTATAATCTTCAACTGAAATATCCTACTCTAAATGATTGATATGAAGCATCTCCCAACTGAAGCTCAAATAATGGCATTTAGTATCTCAAGTTGTTCATTAAGGCTGATATGTTTTCTTTGCCTTCCCTGAGGCGTCAAGGGAAGGTGCGGGACTCGTACGCCCAGTTCATTGAATCGAACTTGGCAGTGCCGGTCTGTTTTTAAGATGCAGGAAATCGTCTGCGCCCGTGCCGTATGATTATATGCGGCATGTAAAATATCCCTTGAGTAGACATTTGGCTTGGGTGCTCTCAGCTAATTGAAATTCCTTGTGCAATTTCGCAAAACATAGTCCGGGTTCCCGCCCTTTCAGGTGAAGAAACTGCACGTCAAAATTCTCATGAGTCAAATGGTGCTGATTGTGGTGCCGCTGAAAGGGTACTAATCTTTGGGTACGCCCTAGGTCTGTTACTGGCAGAAGCCAATTCAGTAGTCCCATAAGGAAAAATAATTTTTATTTTCTTTACGTAACAATACTATGCTGTTTAAAATCATATCAAGAATCATTTTCAAGTAACAGTAAAGAATTTATTTAACTGTGACTTATTTATTGGCTTGATCAGCATTACTGGTTTGGTTACTTGATTGCAAGTAAAATAAAATTGAGAAAAACTAAGATTTCCTGATTAAAGCTGTTTAAGATTAGGAACTGAATATGTGATGAGAATAACTCAGCAAGCTGGATAAAAGTGCGTGAAACGCTTCAAATAACAAGAAGATACCCTACACGGTTTTCACGGTACAAGGAACTATTTTTTTAATGCTTAAAATGTGAGGTGTAGTATGAAGAAAATCTATGTAAGAGAGTTTGGCTTTTAAATGGAAATATTTTCATTACAGTCTCCCGTATTTATTTACCCATGGAAAATAATCTGTTTTAAGCTGTTTAGGAACCAGAGAAAAATATACAAAAAACAAAAATTGTTTAATGCAAAATATATTTGCATCATAAACATACTTACTACACAGACTAATTCTTTCGACACTTCGAAAAAAAACTGTCTAAATGTACAATATTTATCTCTTTCAATTATAAAACAGTCATTTCGAAGACAAAACAAAAAAAAAAAAAAAAACGTAAGATGACTTTACAAAATTTTAGTGTAATGTATCACAGATAATTACATAATACACGTATTTATCTGCACAAGCGACGTTTTTTTTACTTCAAAAATAAAAACATATTAGCACTTTAGGATCTCCAGATATACATATATTTTTTTTATAAATATAAATCAGCTTAATTCTATAAATAAAGAATCTAGATCGTAGGGTACTTAAGAATTTTTTTTAACATACTTACAACAACTTCATAACAACATTTGATTAACACATGTTTAAGTTTCTTTAAGTATTAATGCTTATTTTATAGATTTAAATGATATTTCCTTGTAAGAATGAACGTTTTAGCTTTATATTTGTATCAGTAGTTTCACAGTATTAAACTATGTATTATCTGCTTAAAAAGATTTTTAAATGAATAAAGGTTCATTTAAAAATAACTTTATTAATTAAATTAAACGGCTAGTAAAGATAGAGATCGAAAATTAGGAAAAGTAAAAGATATGAATCACAAATCACTAAACTCATGGAGTACTAGCCGATAATTTTATAAATATAAATTTTTGGTAAAAATATTCTTTTAAAATTACAAAAAAGCTTTGCGTAGAACTTAGATAATATTTCATTGTCATTTTTTGAAATACTCACAAATATTTTTTCGTAATTTCAAACTGAAGAAAGAAAGCCATCAATTTCGCATGCACAGATCATTTTTCTCAAGAAATCCCACCATCTTCTGCAATCAGAAATTCATTAGGTTTTAAAAAAATAACCCAGCCATACGTTTTGACAGTCATTTACCACAGTTTTTTTTTTCATTCCTAATGCATGCTCGATATTTTTTTTTTCTCTTCTTGCATATCTGTAAATCCAAGTAGAAAAGTAGTCTTTTTTTTCCCCCTAATATTATGCATCCAAAGAGTGGGACAATGTCTTCTTTTGGAAATAACTTACTATTTTTTTTAGTTTGAACCTCAAAGAGCTAAGAGTCATGTTTTTCTGTGCAGTTGAAGAATTTAGCAACGTACCATGTAAGGCGACCATACTGAATAAAGTTTTAGACTGAACTAACGACCTGAAGTGTTCTTTATGTTACTTAAAATCTCTTTTAACTGTGATAGGGCAAAACTATCAATTCTGACCTGTATGAGGGGCATGCACATCAATAACGACAGAGGCAAAAATTGTATGTGAACCGTCATTCGTTGCATATAATTTAAAATCACGCCTACGTGCTGCCAATCGCATCGGCATATTTTATTCCCCAGGGCAATAAAAAATACTTTGATCCAGAGAACTATCATTTGTTGCGTACACTGTTGCGTAATTTTTAACACACAAATTGTGTTTGTTGCGTGATTCTGTCAATTGCGGCAAATGTATTTTGCTGCTGTTACAGTTTGTGTGAGATCACCATGACATATGTTATTAGTTCATCCAAAATTTTCGAAATTTTAAACTTTGCTTATTTAACAAAACGTTAGTTGCTTTTAGAATATGGGGGCCTCAGTGGGTCCAATCGGTCTTAGAACCAGTTTCCGCTGCCTGCCTGCGCACAGTGAAGGGGGCGTGGGTTCTAATCCCACTTTACCCTGGGTGTATTTCCTTATTCGTATACATATTATTATTATTATCTTTATATTCTATTGTGCTGTCTTGTTCTATCTGTCATATTAAACGAGAGTTTGAGGCATATCCTTGAGAGTTTACAAATTTTAGAATATGTTTACCTGTATAAAATGTCCATGTTTGTTTTTGTTTGTAACATTTAATATCACTGTTGTCATAGCTATCCTACAAATATGTATCGTTATTACATGAGTACAAAAGTACATTTTTAAAGTTTATTTTTATTAACATTGGATTTGTAAGGGAAAAAAATCTTTTCATCAGGAAGATTCCTCAATGAGTGACTATGTCATCAATATATTACGTAGTACGTTTCCTCGTATTCATTAACAGAGTACCGTTGTGAATTGTGAAAGTTATGACGTTTGATGACCTTGAAATAAGACGTTTGTCTTATTTCAAGGTCTAAATAACGTATATGCTTTTTCTCTGTAAACTTTATATTTAGATTCGTATTGAATTGTTATTAATATTACTTCTTGTACTTTTTTTTAATTTAAAAGTTACTATTCATTTATATGTAATCGTGTTCACTGCTTCCGATATGCATTAATTCACGAGTTTTACTACTATCTTACGTATGCACATTTTACGGAAGTGTAAACTTGTTTAAGAATGTATATAAAATATGCTAAAACGGAAAAACAATAAAATGTACTACTATGCTTTATAAGTTTACTTTTTTTCTCACAGGAGAGACTTTTAGAATAATATCCATATGTATTTTAAGGATTTAATGCTTTGCATTCCTACGGTGGTCTTAAAAACGTGCTTATTCTCTTTATATAGCTCTCTTGAGAAGCATGAAAAATGGGTGAAAATTAACAATATTTTATTCCTAAGTTAGATTTTTAACGTTCAGTAGAAGCATTCACACTTAAAACTAAATTGACTGAAAGAAATAAAAGAAAATCCATACAAGGAAGCAATTGAAGGAGATCTTACATGCAAGGCTGATTTTAGAATTGAAGATCACTTTACATGCTGTAGTACAGTAACGAAAAAAGATGTTGTTACCTGTAACAGTAGAATCACCGAGCAAGAGAAGAATGTGCAAACCGACCTAAAGCTAATTGAGCGTCCTCCGGTTAACGTGAGCACCACAAGGGTGGAACTCCGAGTTCAGACAACACATGACAGATGGCAGCACCATCTATTAATATTTCAACTTTTTAATCCGTAGCAGGAGCCGATCAACTCTTGATCTAGTGTCCCCAGAGCTATTGATTTTTAATGGAAGTTTAGAGATCTTTGTGACCACGACAATTTACCGTACAACTACACGGGTCATGGATCTACGACCGGCTTAAAAAGGTCTTACATGTATAATTAACTTCTTTTACATAACCAAATTTCTTATCATAAGCTTTATGAAAGTAGAAAGTAGCCTGTCTGTTGTAGCACACCAAAGTTATAACTTTAGAAACATTATTGCTGTCAGAATTGTTTAAATATTTTTTTATCACTTTATGTTATTTTTAATATAGTTGTTAATCACTTTATTTGGCTTGGTAAAATTTTGATACTATTTTTCATGGGTTCAGAACTTTTGCAGTAGTAGGTAAGTAGGTTAATACTACTGTCTATGAGACTTCATGTGAACGAAAAAAATTGGATAGTAATAGTCGATTTCAATGGGGGTAATCCACTGTGCCCCGCAGTCTCTCGTATATATATGTATATATATAGAGAGAAAAAGATGAGAGATCCCAGAGTGTGTGTGCAAACATATTAAAATATATATATATATATTTATATATATATATCTACGGAAATGAGGAATATTGCATAATCTGTCAAGACATCTGTCAAGATAAATACATTTCTTAAATTCATTCTCTCTTGATGCGTTCACGTAGTTTACTTCACCAAGCCTTTGAGATTTCACCTCATTTGGGGAAGCCACACAACTTTATTTTAATGCGTTCACATCACACACCACATACATTAATCAAATTAAATGGTCTTGTGTCGCGACATATTCGGGAATTTTGTCACGCACTGACAACTACGCTTTAACACATCTTCTCTCCCATTCTCTTGATTGATGCATTAGCTTTTAAGCAATGACAAGACACAGATTACTTAATCTAAACTTGAACTTGGATACACTGATTTCTGCTGACACCTTGAAAGATACGATTCATGTTTTTTGAATAAGGAATCATTTTTAAAATGTACGTGACAAAATCATATATATATCTTACACATGAATATGACTTTAAATGGATATTGTGCAAGTAAAGTGCGTGCATGAGTCACATACGATGTAAACTAGAAGAGTTCAGTGATTAAATTCAATTCATGTTTAAATATACATAGATGGTTTTTAAAAAAAATTTGATGATGCGAATCTCTGAGATGTTTGCCTTGGGAAATAAATTTTGTAAAGTTTCTGAAGAGGTGAGAATATTTTCTACGAATGAGAAAAACAAAATTTGTATGTGAGGCCTTTTTCCGTGATGCGTTTTGATTTATAAATTATTTAAGAATTCTCGTTTAAAGATAAAATAATATTCAATGGCTTAGAACGACACACTAATATTTTAATTAATACTTGAACCTCTCGGTGGTATGAACCACAATATGCAATGATTTTTACACAAGCTGGTCAATGGCCGACTAGTTGCTCAGTGACTAGTTAGTGAATCTTTGTAATGTAACAGAGACATTTAAGTGGAACTAATTATTTTATCTTTATACAAAATTAAAAAGAAAATGAAGGAAAGAAAGAAAGAAAGCAAAACTAATGGAAAGCAAGATGCCTATGTCCCGCAGTGGAGCAATCGGTATAATCTCGGTTCCCGCAGAACACCGAAAGTGAAGCAAACCGACTTAGGTCAGTGGTTGGGAGGGTGACAACCTCTCGCGGCTGGTTCCTGTGGGCCGTGTACGCTAAAGAGAGCTATTGCACGTTAAATAGGTCGTGGCTCCAAAGTCCTCCAAGCGAAACGATACCTCTGGGGTGCCAATCCCAGGTGACGATCTCTCATATGGGATCTGGTTCAAAAAATTAAGAGCCCACAAAATTTGAGGTCAAGTCAGTCTTCAGCCCTCGTGATTCCTTGCTCTAAAATGAAGCTGCATATCACCCTAAGCCGGTGGATTATTCATCTTCTCTACTTGGTTGTAGGCCTTCCTATGCCAGGAGGATTGTTAACAACAACAAGATGCCTATAATTAGGATCAGACATTTCACAAAATTGGATAGTACCAGAACACGATGTGCACAACAATCATCGAAGAGTTGTAATGATTTAACAAGTTTAACTTTTATGTCAAATGCACGATGTTCAAATCAAACCGATTTCATATCCAATATCAGATAATTCAAAACCTACATTATTTCATACAAATGATCTTTTGCATAGTGTTTCGTTTACATTTTGCGAACAATTGAACTTGCTCAAAAATGTAATCCTTTTGCTTCTTTATTTCAAACATAGGTATTGGCAGAAGTGCAAATGCTCCTTTTGTAGCAGAAAACCTCTACTTGCTTGTCTGATTTAAGCGAATGTTATTTTAGCAATTTATATCAACTATCAAATAAAGCTACGAATGCATATCCACATGATTACCTATTTCGTAAACACTTTTTAGGGATCTTTATTAACTTGTTTGCGTCATCAAGTGTTTTGGACATCCCAGAGGGAATTCTCATAAATAAATCTCATAAATATATTAGTCGCTATTTCCATGAAAAGATTAAACTTGGCTTCGTTAAAACCAATCTCACTTAGTAGTACCCAGAAGGTATCTAGAAGGTGCTTTTTAACAACTTTTTTTATTGTTACTATTACCAATCTCACTTAGTAGTACCCAGAAGGTATCTAGAAGGTGTTTTTAAAACTTTTTTTATTTTACTATTATTTACTATAGCATATTTGTTTATTGCTACTATTGTATAGTTGCATTATGCTTTCATGCATAACAATATTGATTTGACATGAATGTGACGTTCTAGTAATATTTACACATATTTTCTGAATGTTTTTACAATTATCGGATGGAGAATCTTGAATTGTGAATTTTTGTTTTCGTGAAGATGTATGGCTTTAAATTTATGCTGCACTGAAAAATGAATATTGCGCTACATGTTAGAAAGTAAAATGATTTTATCTGGTACTTTAATAGCAAAAAGCATTTTTAGTAAAGGACGAATTATTATTGAGGTTGCCTTACGCAAAAAAATAGAAAAGGTACTTCTGCGGTTGTATGCTATCTAATAATTACAATTCTTAAATTATACACCATAATTATTAATAACACCTTTCAAATTCACTTATAGAAATGAACAGTGTCATATCTGCAAATGGACATTTTTCAAGAGAGAAGTTTGAACGTTTTACAATTTGTTTTATTTAATTACCTTATTTGTTTCAATGATTATTATAATTGATTTTGTTCAGAAAATAGTTATTGTTCTACTTTTCTCTCACATGATGGACGTTAATGATGTCAAAAAAATTTGAAATAACTATAAAAAGTAGTTATTACAGTATTGCACCAAAAAAAATTAATAAAGTTGGCCTCTAGCCTTTATTTTTGAACACTTACTTACGGCAGTATTCCCATTATAAAGAGCGCAAAAATCTGAAAATTTTGGTATAAAAAACCAAAATACAAATTTTTTGCAGATTTGACGCTTCATTTCTATAAGCGAATTATTAAATTCATGATTATAACTAAAAAATATTTATTTTTCACATATTTGGTTACAAAAATGCTTGTATGCATTAGAAAAACTGCATTAAAAATATGGTTTTAAACCGACATTTTTTGTTTCCGTTTGGGTTGCTTGTGAAAACTTATTAGCGAAAATCAGAAAAACTTCGGGAAACAAAAATCGTTTTGAAAAATGAAAACTGCACAGAATGGTCTTTCCCCATCAACCAAACTGACCGCATAAAAACAGTAGTTTCATTAAGAAGTTTTAATATATATACATATATATATATATATATATAATAATTATATTTCTTTTCTTCCTTTATTATGGTTCAATGAAATTTATTAGTCATATAAAAAACAGTGATGCACGCTAAAATTAATGCAATGTTGAGACGCCAATAGCATTAATCATCAAGTTATTGCAATAATCTTCTCTGCTGCATATTAATTCATTTTTTGCCACCATATTGTACCTCCTAATTCTACTTAGCTGACCGTACATTTAGTATTTTGGTTTGTGTTCACAATGCAGTCCATCATGCCATCATTCTGTCGCTTCGACTATTACTTTTAAAGAACGTCAATGCATTTGTCGATGTTACTTTCTCAAACTTGAACTAGATCATGTTTGTCATTTATTACTCCTGAGTGAATTTTACATGATACTTAATTCATGTACAGTATTACGTACTTAGAAACTGTATGTTCTTTCCATTCAATTGTCCGCTTAATTCATTTTAAAACTCCGGGTAATGCATCCCTTATTTGAGCAGAGAAGTGACAAGGCTGTATACTTTCTCAATTTATATTTTACAATTTTCTGTGTAATTTTGGTTTTCTTTTATTATTATTTTTTTACATTTTTATTTTAACCCTACGCTGCTTAAATTTTTTTGCGGGTGTTGTTTTAAAACAACAAGTAAAAGAGGCTCCCTGAAATATATTTTTCACGAATTTTTTCGGACTATTTATATTTATATCATTTGAAAACTATGTAAGCATTTAAAAGCTATTTTTTAAATAAAATCTTGTTTAAAACTTGAAAAAAAAAATTATTCTTTTTTTCTAAAAAGTCAACATGGCTTACGATTTTGTGGAAAAAGATGAACCTTGCGTCCAGTTTACAAGATCTACGGGAAAGTATGTTAGCTAATTTGATCTTACATACAAAATAAAACGGAAGAATGAGCCACTTGTTAATAATAATACAAAACAAGAGCTTATTGATCAAAGTAGAGTTTTCGCTTAAAAACAGCACTGCACAGTGTAGGGTCAAAACCGTTTTGTTTACTTAAGTTTACGGTACTTTCTGTATAACCAGCCAAAATGGCGGTTTAAAACTATTAACTTTACATAAATTAAATATAAAAAAAATAAAATTAAATTGCTACTAATATAAAATTAAATAAAAATAAAATTAATAAAAATAACATAATAATAATTATAAATTATTATATTATTTTTATTAATTTTATAATAAAAATAATATAATAATAATAAAAAATTAAATTGCTAATATAAAGTTTTTGCATTAAAAATAAAGTCCTATTCAAATGAATGTGACTGACTTTACATCAGTATATTGTAAGTGGCCATTTTAATCGATTAGCATATCATTGTCTGTAACATTATCTTTGCTTTTAGCAAATGAAATGTCCTCTCTAATTTCGATCGTCTAATAAGTTTCAGATTTTAAGTTACATAAATTTTTGAACGTTATAAAATACGTCCCATATATCAGATAAATTATAGAAACTTATGCAAACAATTCAATAAATAAACTGATAAACTGTATTTGTTATCATAATTTAAATATTTTAGTATAGATACATTTTACTATAGATTTTCTATAGCCGACGTTTGAGTGTTTAAACAGACAAATATAATCATTGAACTAGATATTTTAAAGATGTTTACGATATACTAACCTGATGAAAAATGTATAATTTGCATAGTACATTGATTCTATTTTTCACTTATAAATTGAAGCTTGAACCAGGATTTACGAATATTAACTAAATTTACGCTGGGATTTGAAAGTTAAAATATTTATGTAGGATATCTATGGGGGACAGCGTATATTAATTTATAATAGAAGGTTGTTTTGTTTGAATATTACATGGAAAATTAACGGATGTTATCCTGTTATTAAGACCCATTTGTAATTGATTTATTAAAATTAATTATTCCATTGCATAATTTCGCGCTTTCATGAAATACTAATGATATCCATCGTCGAATAGTATGGTATTACATTTTAAATACATTTTTCACAAAATAATTGTATCTGGAATGTCATATGAAATTCTCATACTGTTTAAGTATGTACTCTGAAAAACCTATTTTGTTTTTTAAAGCAAAATTAATCTAACGAAACTTATATAATTTTCAAATCACGTAATTATTCTTAAAAAACATCGTAGTATATATAGTATGCACTTTAGAAAATTCAAGGTAATGGGGAGCTCTATCCCCTGCTCGTTTCGCTCGCCAACCTCTGTGCTAACTTGGCAGCGCTTTTCAATTGTCATCTCTGATAGGTGTTCTTAGGGGATATACCGAGCGAAATATTTGTCTCTAGATATCCTTAATAGGATGGTTTCTGGTTCGTCCCCTGATGCACTGATAGTCCGAAGGAGATGTGGCTACAAACAAGCAGTCTTACATGGGGCCAGACAGACGAGAACAGATTTTAATTATATCGATATTAAACAAAAAACTTTTTGTATTTCAATGGGACAATACATTTAATGAGCATAAAGGGTTGTTAAAATAACCAACGCATTAAAGAATATTTACTTGTTTGTGGGTGTGTGTATGTGTTTTTCTTTCTTTTTTTTTTTTTTTTGAAGAAAAATATAGATTTATGTCCTCGGTCTTGTAACAATTTTCAAGAAAGGTGTGAAGTACCCAAGTCAATGGTAAGAATTATAAACTGATATGGTGAGTGCAGCGGTGCGAGTCAGTGCTTCAAACAGCCATCTTTGCCCCTGCCCAATGGGCGCGCCTTTTGGGAAAGTGGTAAAGAACAAGGCTAGCACCGAAAAGACTTCGGTTCGAATCCCAACTTCAGAACAACCACTCTCGCACCGCCTACAGTGAGCTCTTAAGATGATAAAAGCTCCGTGTTGAGGATACGGCTGTGTACATTGTATAACAAAGCTTGCTATGTACAGTTGACACTTGAAAAGTGGGATGAGCATTGGGCTTTTGCTCTTGGATAAGCCTTTTTTGCTAATGATACAGAATAACTCAGGAAGTCAATGGGGAGAAAATCAAAATTTTATTGACGTTGCAGGTTTCTACTCACGTGACATTGTTTTAAAATATCCAAATTCGCAGTTTGTTATTTAATTTATTTTTCTTCATTTTTTAATGAAAATAATAGTGTTTTGTTTGAGAACATAATAACATTTTCCCAACACATTGTGCAATAAAGCTTAAAATATCTCAAAATTATCCATATCAGCGAGAATGGAATACTATTGCACACACTATTATTGACGCATATTCAACTTCAACGAGCAAGCAGAGTGGTTTACATATTTTATAATTATGTAAAGCAGTGAATACTGCTATTGCATGAACTAAAAACTGCACATCCTCAAGTCCAGTAATTATATTCATTTCAACAGCGTAAGTAAAAATAAAACGAAAAAATATATATATTCGTGTGCTTCAGACTGAAATCTCGTAACTAGTAAACTAGATTTTTTTGTGCTTCAGTAGCAATCTACCTTAACTAGTAAACTTTGAATAGTTCTGAATCTCGATTGAAACAACTTTTTAAAAATTAATTTACGTTCCTAAGCCTGAATTTATAAAAATATTCGAGTATAAATAATGTATACATACATGACTTGCAAATGACTTTCATATATTCATGCTAATATTTTAATTTTCCCCCATACGTTGAAACAAGTCATTTTATTATGTTAAAAAAAAAAATGAAAAAGTACACGTCAAAAACCCAAATTGTGGGAAGGATAAAAAATAAAATATACAAGAAAAATGTAATAAAATGAAATAATTTCTAAGGTAAGGGATAAATTCCCTTTTTTAAAATTAAGGTTACAATTCGTTTCTACTTTTTCCCGGAATTTTTTTTTTTTTTTTCAAAATTGAGAATCAAGTCTCATCCAAATCTATTTTGGTTGTACGTGATTGACGAACTATTCTTTATTATTACCAATGATTCGCCAACATTATCCACTTGTTCAAGAAAAAAAAAACATTGCTTGACTTCTTAAATTGTTATTATCTGCAACATTGCAAAAATCGATAAAAAATATCTGGCAAGGGAATCAAGAGTGAAGATATACAGTCCATGAAAAAGAAAATTGCGATTGATGTCAGGGAAAAAACAAATTCAATTATTTGGGGCAATAGTTGTCTGTATTACTTTTATGGGCAGCATTCAGCCGTTGTCTCCTCCCTCCCTTTTTTACCAATAATCGGCATCATCTTATGACTCTTTTTATAGGTCAGTTTTGTCTGAACAGCAAAATATTTACCAAATTTCAATTTATTCACATTTGATCTCAGTTTAGTACTAGCTTCATTCAAAATAAAATGAGTTTTTTTTTTTTTAACATTTAAGTATTTATCTTTAGATTATGAGAAAATCAACACTACACTGTTTAAAAAAGAAAGAAAGAAAAGAACAATAACGTGTTTTTACATGAAACTTTATAATATTTTAATGGGTCAAGATATTTTAGTTTCTATATAAATATATTCTGGAGAATAAAATGATATTTCCGTTTACATTTTGTAATAATAATGTAAATATTGTGTTAGTTGAACATTTGTTTTAAGATCAAAACTGGAGATCCACGGCCATGAGGAGAACAGTCTGGCTGAATCTTTTGAAGAAGGCCAAGGCCCACAACGGGCTGTCGAGCCAGTATGATGATGAACATTTCTTTAATATGAAATGTTACAGATATTGACAGTATGTGCACATAACATTGAAAAAGATATTGTTGCTGCACAGAAAATTGCAATGAAAATAGTATACTCTTACTTCAAAATTACAAGAAACCCTTTTCTTTAGTGTAAGGAAGTAGATCGATAAAAGAATAGCTATTTTTTCCAAAAAAAAAATCCATTTTTCCCCACTTGAGTTCTGCAAATATTTTAGCTATTTATCAGGGGTCTGAAGCAGCACCTTTTTGAAGTTGCTCTGCTCTAGCTCCGTTTGGACTTCTAAATATTTTCTCCAGGTCCGCTCTATGCTCCGAATAATATTAATAGGAATTATTGATTTATTTTCAAGTTTATGAGCATAATTTTAAAAAATAGGGTACTACAGCACAACATTTTCTTTACTCCGTGTCTACTCCAGTTTCGAACAAAATTTCGGTACTCCAGTGATCAGATCTCCTGTTCTAGACATCGCTCCAGATCCCTGCTATTTATATTCATGTTTATTTTAGTATTTTTCTACAAACTGCTACAGTTCCACCACGGACTTTCGATAGTTGGACTCTTCTGCCCATGGAGATCATTCATAAATGATGTCGCTCTTCGAGGGGGAGGGGGTTCGTGAAATTGTGACAAAGTGTTACAAGGGAAGGGGAGGGGTAACAAGATGTGGGATATCCTGCTTATGCAGCATAGCGTGACATGGGATAAAGGGGGAAGGGGTCCGTTGAAGTGTGATATTTTGTGTCAAGGGGGGGGGGGGTAAATATGTGAGTAAAAAGCGTGACATCATTTATGAACGGTCCCATGTCTGAAACAACCGAATCCATTCGAGTTTTAGGGAAGTTTGGTTTACCACGTTTATTTAGTACGCGAATCAAAATGTTTGCTTCACTGTTTGTTGAAAGCAACTTTATTTATATACTGGCATATGGCCTCAATAAGGAAGAAATCAAGTATGGTAACCGAACTAGAGCGAGAACAAAAAGGGCACATTTTTTTTTTTTGTGCCAGAAGTTCCTCCCTTGAACATGAATCTATTCTTCTTGGCACTCTTGCTGGGCAGATTTCTCTGGTTGATGGTTAGGACTGCTGTCGCGGCCAGGTTCACGACATCAGGGCGCGTGATACGTAAAGTGGCATAGACGATAAAACACAATTTTTTTTGGTTAACTAGATTAATTTATTCACTTATATAGATATTAACTTAGGCCCATGAGACTACTACTATTAAAAAGTAAAAGGAAATGTGCAGGGAACGAACCATGTCCGGATCCAACGGGCAGCACTTGTTGTGAATTTTAGTCCATATGTGTCGGTGGGCGATCCTTTCTCGTCCGGAAGCGAATGGTGATCATCATAGTCCTGCTTGCAGAAGAGGCCTGCCGCGCCTATTTTATAGACGGCAGATGTTGTCAATCAAAAATTGTACAGAAGGGGCCCATCTCTGCCTTGGAAGATGAAGTGGTTTCAGGGAAAAACTGATCACCTCTGTCCAGATCTGATGATGCTCTGATGCAGTTCTTATGTAACTCTGGTGTTCTCTGATGATGTTTTCTGACGATGTTTTTGGTTTTAATTCACCAAAAGCCCCTTGCTGATTTGATGGGAGGTCTTGACCAATTCAGGCTCAATTGGCCTCCCATCTTTTCTTAGATTTCTCCCAACCAGGGCGCTTCCCGTCGGCCGTTGGCTGGCGAGTTTATCAGTGGGGCGGTACGAAGATCCACGCAATCAGAGCGTTTTGCTTCTGGTGTTCTCACGGTGTTGTTGCCTCCTCCGCCATCTTGAGTTATAAAATTGATATTTATCTTATCCTTCCAATGGGCCTTTGTTGAGAAAATCTCTTCAGCTATTGTTGGTCCAGACGGACTGTCGCCGCTGGTCGTAAAAATGCCTATTACATTGTAACCCCCCATCTTTCTGTTACGACAACTGCATTCTATTAATTAGCGTCTGCAAATGCTTTTTGCATAAGCAAACCTATTAGTATTTATTTTTATCATTCAGTACATTGCAAAAACATCATATTATCCGTAACTATAAGAAACATGTTATGTCCGTAAGTATACAAAACAACAATTCAAACAATTATCATCTAAAAAATAATTAATTAATTGACAAAAAATGAATAAAAGTTAATTTTTACCAAGGTGACAGTTTCAGTAAAATGTAGTGCTTCACTAGGTAACGCCATTAATACTAGGAGCCCCGGGCCGTTTTCAACCATTTCTAAACTTCTATTTTACACCAAGTTGCTACTGATTATAACAAAACTTTTAGTCACATTAACTTGTCCTACTTACCGTGTAATAGGAAAAGCCAATACAATTGAAAGTTGCAATATAATTAGTAACAAATTATGCAAAATGGAAGCTTTGAAACAGTCAAAATGATTGGTCTGGTAAATCTAGTGTTCAAATAGGTACGAATAATTCACAATATTAAGACTAGTGTAAGGAAAAACCAGGAGAGTTGGCGCACAAATAGAAAACACAACAAAAAAGAATGGATTTTTTTTTGTGAAACTTAAGGTGAATTTAGACTACATTCAACCTCCCCCCCCCCCCCACTTCACTATGCATTTCCATCACTATTTTGTTGATATGCTGCAATTTAAAACGACAGCAGAAATAAAACTAAGACACCTATTTTTTGCTCATCTCCTTATAGGGCGGGTGAGATTGCGCACATGGGTGGTTTACACGCATTGAAAATGGCTTTCGATAATAAGTAGATTATATTAATAAGGGGCCGTTCATAAATGATGCCACGCTTTTTTCCCATATATTTGACCCCCTTTCCCTGTGTCCCAATATGTCACACTTCAGCGGACCCCTCCCCCCCTATTGTCACACGTCACGCTATGTTTCATAATGCAAGATGCCAAACGTGTTACCCCCTTCCCTCCCCTTGTTGCACTTTGTCACAATTTGACGAACCCCCCTCCCCCCTCGAAGCGTGACATCATTTATGAATGATCCCTAATAACTTTTTTTAAACCTATGACCGTCCTTGACCTCTCGGACATAAATTGACGAGCAGCCCAATACAAAGAGGGAAAATCATTAAAATTATGATTTGAAACATTTTGAACATTAAAAGAAGTAAAACAGTTAAAAAGGGCAGGGCATACGCTGAGATGATCCCCAGTCATGGGTGCGTCATGATCGTCACATAGCGAACAGGTATTAGAGCCGTTTCAGTTTATAAAAGCGAACCTGCAGATAACCATGGCATGTAGCAAGTCTAAAGCAAGCCACTCTAACTGCTCTAGGCAAGATGCCAGGAATTCTTGCCGAGTTATTTAACAGGGAATTCCACTTTTTCTCTGAAGCCATTTCTCTATGCAGACTGGCACGGAAAGGCCTAATAGATGAGGAAATGTGTTGTTTTATATGTTTCAAAGGCAAGGGAGGATCTGTCTGTATCATTTGAGAACCATTTTTAGCCAACATATCAGTTTGCTCATTTTCATATATCCCACAATGGCGTGGAATTCATTGAAGAAAGGTGGAGTTCTTGACTCTCAATAATTTATCGATTTTCTCTTTGCAGATCCTAATGATCTCACAATCACAAGGACTGTTAGTTGTTAAAGATGTAATTGCAGCCTTGGAATCCACAAAAAAGACGATATTTTCTTTTTCACATCATTCTATTTTATATTAATAACAACTGCTTGTAAATTGTCAAAATAGTTGAAAAAGAGTTTGCTTAAAAAGTATCCTGCAGCATTCACATCACAATGAAAATCAGAGGAACAGTTGTGAAAATTCTGCCCCTTAAATTTGGAAAGCAAACAATAAAATCGACGTTGTGCCCTACAATTTTCTGAGAAAAAACTTATGAATTCAAGCAGACACTGATGTTGTAGCTGTACCACTACATGAAATCGTGGTGGGCTCACACCTCCCATACCCCCCAAGAAATTCACGAGCGCTATCTCTCCTACCGCACCATCTCACCAGGTTTTACATTATGTAGATTTTATTTCCTTGTTTTACTAAAGAACAGCAACCGTCAGGCTGTTGATTAAACTGACGCATTACCTGAAACTTATGTCCATCGGTATTTATACTCACTTTAGAGCTAGGAACACTTTGAAAGCATTTTGAAGCTTTTAGATTCGTGCATAAACACGAAGCACAGGTTTTTCCCTTTATAATCTATGAAACAGACTGCAGTGAATTCACTGAAAGACGAGGAAAAACCAAATTTTGAACTTTCCGAGAATGTCCGAAACTGGGTCTTAAAATATTTTAGTAGCACAGCCGTTGCAACAAGCTTCAGAAAAATGTGATTCCAGTAAAAAAAATACGTGACAAGCAATAATAATCGCGTTTTTTTTTTTTTTTTTGGTTGCTGCTTTGGACCTGTGTGATGTTTTATGATTTTCTCGAAAAGTTTATAAAACTTGTCATATAGCATGCTTTTATCACTTGTAAATAATTTCAAAGTTTGTGTCGAATGGAATTTCTTTATAGATTAAAACCACAGTTGTTTGAATTGCGGTATATTTTGTTGCTTTCAGTTTAATCCCGAAGAAAGTTAATGAAGAGAGTATAGCTTGAATGTAACGTTACATTGGCGCAAAATATGCGAAGACCAGTTTTTACACATCAATAACATTACCTTATAGACAGCGCGATTATTATATTTCTGTGATTTAACACTAAAATTTGAAAATGCAAGTTTCGTCTGTAAGAAATACTAGACATAATACCTACGCGTATATACAAATTGAACTGAAAATTTGTGGAAGCTTTAGAATCGGCAATGTATGCAGTTGATTCCGTTAACAAGGCAATTAAAACTTGAAAAAACTAAAAATAGTTTACTGTTATTTTGTTATGTTTTCTCTGTTTTCAAATTTTTGTTAATATCGTCGCCTAGCTTTTCTGGAATCGATGAACCTGCGAATCCAAGATAGTACTTATATGCAATTTTTATTGTAAAAAAGTGTTATACTTTATTGCGTTGGTCTTTTTTTTAAAGAAGTCAGCATAAATATTGTTCAATTTCCCCAAACAAAATTTTGTGTTTGCATAACTTTATTTGAATGGGAAATAAATTTAAATATAATTCTGTCTTCATGCATACTATAAATCAAGTTCTACAAAATTAAAAGGAACTTTTTATTGCTTATAAATTTTTTTCTCTGTAGACAAGAAACACAATCAAAATGTCGTATAATAGCAAAGAAAACCGATGCTTTTCTGTTAATAAATTAGCTAGAATTACTCTGCTAAATGCTTCGATTAATGCACCTGCTATTTGTATGGCTTTAGTATGGAATAGCATCGGATGGAACGAAGACAGTTACTGAGATAAATAATCAGTGCCATAAAGCAAAATTAATGGCAAGTGAACTATAACTTTCCATTTCAAGCCATTTTTAGCCTACTTTCCCGTAAAAGTAAAAAAAAATAATAATAAAGCATGAAAGAAGGCTTAATGTATCGTGAAAATATCGTTAAAAATCAAGAAAAGTCAAAAATAAGTGAAGTAATTAAATAAAGATTGAAAAATAAAAAAATTGAAAGTAGGGTATTGAGATGGGGAAAAAGGGTTTTGGGCTTGGGCGGTCTGTCGGTCTGTCTGTCTGTCGGTCTGTCGGTCTGTCCCCCCCTAATAACTTTTGAACGAATTGTCCGATTGGAAAAATTCTTTTTGCATTCGAAAGATCTCGGCGAGGACATCTCATTTCTATATTTCACTTTTTGATTTGAACAATTTTTTGTTCAATTTTGAACAGTTCAAAAAATTTTAACATTAGCGCCTATGGACAAAATTGAAGCAAATTCTGTAAACTCTGGGCACAAGAGCCAAGTTCCTATTGAAAGCTTATTGAAAGGAGTTCTCGGCGTGAAATATTGATTTGAACAGTTTTTGTTCATTTTTGAACAGTTCAAAAAATTAACACAGAGCTTACGGGGAAATTTCAACCCTATATAAATCCTGATCTAACGGACCGATTTGCTTGGAACAAACTTTATCGGAAAGCTCTTATAACGTAGAACATGTAGAAATAGAAAGTTTATCCAGAACGTACGAGCCTATTTTGCTATGAAATTTTTTGATCGGGATTTTCAAGGATATTTCTCAGTGACTCAATGAGTGAAATAATGAATGAATGAATAAATGAAAGAGTGAAAGAATAAATCAATGAATAAATGAATGAGGAAAAGAATGAATGAATAAATTATTGAATAAATGAAAATATAAATAAATGAGTGAATAAATACATGAATGCGTAAATGAATGAATAAACACTTGAATGAGGTAACGAATGAATGAATAAATGCATGGCTGAATAAATGAAAGAATGAATGAGTGAGTGAATGAATATGTATTATCCGTTGAAAAAGGTATATTTTCAATAATTAGAACTAAAGATAAATAATAAAGAGAGAGAAAGAGATAGCTAGATTATAAATTTGAATTTGGTGTATACGGGAAAGTAGGCTCGTATAGTTCTAGACGGAACTTCTTGTTATTTTTGATGAAGGGGATTTGAATTTTTAAGGTTGGAATTTTTTTTTTTGAGGGGATTTTTGCAAAGTTTCTTGTTAGCAAATCTGTTTCGGCAAAATTATAAGAGTACATATTTTTTAATTGAAATGTCTCTGTTCTTAGAAGATAAAAGCTTTCCCTTGCGTTTGGGCCAATCACTTGTAAAACTAAAGACAGGCATAATCAAATCGCCTCATTTTTACGTACAAAATTTACTCAGACCTTTAATGGATATACTTAAAGTAACATAGTTAATATAAACTAAAACCGTATAAAAAAACGTGTACTGAGGAAGCTTATCACAGCAATTTAAAAACGAAGACATTTTAAATATCCTTTTGATAATATTTGCTTATTCTTTATAATTACATGCGATTAAAAAGCTATAGCTAGGTTTTTTTCGAAATATTCAAATTTGTATGCCAGTTAGTTATGTACATATTTAATTTTCTGAATTTAAATTAATTAAGTATAAATTTTAAAAAATGGTTTTATTAAAATGAAATTGCTTATGCTTTTATTTACTACGTCAACAAAAAGTTCAAGAAAATAAAGATTTCTTTTTCAATTTTATTTCTTAGAAGCTAAGGAATTTGTATATAAAATTAGCGTCAAATTGCTTTATGTGTACTAATTATAGATGTGTAACCCTATGATGGTTCCTTCAATGATGTATTGAACATACGCAATGATTCATAATATGCTTTGAATCACCGGAAGTACAATAGTATGTTAGTAGTCAGTAAAAGCACAGAATTGGAATAACAGAGCACCTTGAAGTTTTATTATTTAACACAAGTACTAGCGTATCTTTAAGAATGTAACCACAGAATCATACTTTTTCCTGCTCTAAAGTTCTTCTAACTTGTATTTTTTAAATTCCAACGTAATTAGGGAATCCGTTTAACCATGAACTGTTAACGCTACAATGAAACGGTTTTAGATTCTCATTTTGCATTCAGGAAAAGGGAGCTTAGGACACGGGAAAACTCCAATGTTCTTTCAATCTAAAGTTTTCCAGTTCTATTGATTACTTGTTAACGAAGTTAAAACTTTGCCTAATTTCGTAGATTTGGAAATTAGGACTAGATGTAATTTTATTCTAATGCCATGGGGGCCTAGAGCAATGTTGTTAAGTCCCAGATGCAAATTCCTTGGATGGATTCCCGGAACTCAATCATCAATTTGTAGAAATGCTAATGACAAAGGATTTACCCTGCATTTGAAATTAACTGAATATGTTAATATAAATACACATTGAGGTTGATTTGTTACGTGCTTGCGTGTTCATGGGAGAAGAAAGTAATGTTTGACGTTGACCTGCATTTGACTTAACCGTGATAAGACACTCGTATAATTTTCAAGTTCACAGATGTCAAAATTTGGGGTAATGTGGAAAATGGTTTATCTTGCTTATTCTTTTAACTTGAAATGCAAAAAATACAGGGTAATTCCCAAGAAGTAGGGGGGGGGGGGGAGGTTCGAAAAAATATAATGCCATCCGAATTACCCAGCGTTGCCTGTTACTATAATAACGTTGGAAAAAATGTTAGCATCTTAAAATACATGTTAAAAAGAAGAATGCACGTTAAGAAGCAGAAATCCTGACCGCAAAAAAATTGTTTTGAATTAAAACGTTTGGGCTTATTTTAAAAACAATGAGTTATTAAAATTCATGATATTCAAAAAAGTTATTAACCCCTTTTCTCTCGCTCCCGTGAAAATGACGGGCTGAGGTTTCACCTTCTATTTCTCGTTCCCGTGATATTGCCGGGCTGGAGTGTTTAAAATTTCAAGTTAAAAACAAATCAAAAATTAAAAATGAATATATATATTGTTCATACAGATATTTTTAAATAGTTTTCAGGGATAAAAAAATTGGAACTTTTATGACCGTTTTCTTGAAAATTACACAATCATTAAGGGATTAAGCAATAATGATTAGCTCAATTTTCTTTCAAAGAGATTCCCAGAGAAGAGCCATACGGTCTAGGGATCATAAACCTTTAAAATCTAGACGAAGCTACATCTTTGCTTTGCGAGTGACCGATGAATAAAGGATCACGTCAAGCTAACGTTCCACTTTAGTCCAATCGGCTTCTTCTAACGTCTTTTGCAATAATGTCTTATAATAATGCTAGCCGAATTACCCAGCGTTGCCTGCTGCACTAACAACATTGGGAAAAATAATATCAGCCTCATTCATGTTAATAGCTGAAAATTTCGTTTTTAATTACCAACGCATGAACTTATTTTTACAGCAATGAATTATTAAAATTCATGAGCTTCAAAATTTTCTCTAAACAATGATGCTTAATTCTCTTATAAAGAGTTCCCCAAACACGATACATATAGTCTTAAGATCATAGCTGTATAAAATCTAGATGAAGCTACATCTTCGCTTTGCGAGTGAGCGAGGAATAAGGAATCACGTGAAGCCGACGTTCCAGTTCAGTCCAGTTGGCTTCCTCTAACGTATTTTGTCTTATGTACTGAATTTCTTTCTATAGCTAGAACTGCTCACTTATCAACTGATTTTACGCCGCGCTACCTCTCCTTAACATAGTTTGGTTCTTTAGGTCAGTTGCGTAGTCTAGTTTCTTAATTTCTAAGCTTAAGATCTATATATGAGCGTTTAAGCAATTTTTAATTTTTCCCTCAAAATTTTATGTTGTGTTATAGGCTCTTTCTACACAAAATGGAAAAGATTTTGTGTAGTGACAGCCTGTGACTAGGTGCCTCTACACAAAAGGAGCTATGTTTGTTTGGAAACGAACATTTCAGGTCACATTTATGTTCGAATTCATTTGCTATTCTCAGGGATATGCCTCAAACTCTCGTCCAATATGACAGATAGAACAAGACAGCACAGTAGAATATTACAATGCAAAGAAGGAGGTACACCCAGGGGAAAGTGGGAATCGAACCCACGCCTAATTCACTGCGCGCAGGCAGGCAGCGGAAACTGGCTCTAAGACCGCTCGGCCACTGAGGCCTCTAAAGAGGAACTATGGAGCCTCATTTGACCGAGAGGTCCAATCGCCTTTCTCTGACATCCGCCTGCTCGCAGTACAGAAACAGGGTTCGACTCACGCTTACGCCCTGGATGTAATTTCCAGCTCTGCTGTATTTTCTTTCATGTACTGTCTGTACATTCTCTATAGATCATATGCAGCAAAACCATGTGAAACGGAGGCAAAGCGCACAGCAGTCTTTATCAAAATCCAGAGCTGGTGCTCCAAATGTAATGTAATGTAAAAGAGGGAAATATTCACTTCTACTTCTATTTAATGTTGATGTGTCAAGCAGCTTATTTCTTTTTTCATGATTCTCGTGTGGCCTGGTTAATTTTTAATCCAAGTGCTAAGAAGAATCAGCCTTGCTTCTGGTGAGTGTCCTTTCCTTTGGTTACCTTAAATTTAAATCGTTTAAACTAAAACAAAGAATGCAATTATTCTGTCTTAACTTCTAAGATCGTAGTCTTAGTTATGCTGTAATCTGTTCGAAGTCTATCTTTGCGTAATTTAAGGTATTCTGAAGCTAATTTAAATCCTAGACATGTTAATGAACTGGATGTTATGACTAACTGTACTCCATTGAATATGTTTCGTCTTGTTTTAGAAAAAATAATTAAAAAATATTTTTGAAAAAAAAATTGTTATAAAATGTTTCCAATGATCATTTGAAATGCATTTCCATGCAATTTGAATTACAGAATTTATGATGTTATCTTTTAATAAAAAAGATCTTGCGTTTCTGCTGCTTACTTAAAATAAGTTAATTTCACGTTAATACTCTGTTAGGGTTTATTTTTCTCGCACGTCGGTTTAGGGCTTTTCTTACACATGAGATCATCTATTTTTATGATGGTGATACTAAATACAATGTTCTTGCATTTTAAAAGTTTTTATTATTTTTAGTGCAGACATTTATTTCTGATGTCTCAATAATTTTGGGCATTGTTGTTTAGTTATTTGTAAGGTAGTGGTGACTATTTTAACGCAACGTTCTTGTTTGAATTCATCTTTCTAAACAAAATGTATTATTGTATTTCATTTAACTTTTCATTTTATCACACATTCATTTGAATGCGATAATATTTGTTTCAATTCAATTATTACATTTCAATCAGTTAAATTATTCTTTTGTTTCTTAATTTTTACATACTGAAATGTATAGTGTATTCAAGCTTTTTAACACGGTTGACTGCATGAGAAACACGTAAATTGGACTTGATAATAAATAAAAACCTACTGATTAATAATATATGAAAGCAAACTTCTATTTTTACGCCATTTTGGCCTACTTTCCTAAGTGTTTAAAAAAAGTCATGAAAGAAGGTTTACTGTATGGTAAAAAATCTCTATAAAGAAAAAAGTAAAATAAAAAATTAAATAAATATTGAAAAATAAAAAAATTTTGAAAGTGGAGCTTCGAGATGGGGATAATGTATTTCTACTGGTGTTTCTGTTCGTCGGTCGGTCTTCCCCCCCCCCCCCCGTCCCTCCCTCTAAAGACGTTTTGGGAATTGTTCGATCCGAAAAATGTTTTTTTTTTTTTGTTTGCAAGAACTTGGCAGGGACACATTTTTTTGTATTTTTCTTATTTCTAAAATTTTTTGTTCAATTTTGAGCAGTTAAAAATAATTTTGTTTCGTCCTAAATACATACACCTCAAGTGTACGTACTACGAGATTTGCTCTTTAATTAGTATTATTGCACCTTGAAGTTTGCGTCGTAGATACGAGACGTTCAAGAAATTTCTCACGACACCGCAACAATGTAGCGAATAGTATACGTAACACAAAGCGAATTATAGATCTACCGATTTAGATTTTTTCGATGTAGCGAATTGCCGCTTCGAAATATTGATACATTTACCAATCCTTGGTAAAGTTTGCAATAATTTTGTAATTTGTAGGTTATTATCAGTGCAACTTTGGGAGCCAAGATCCTCAAAATAATTTTAATTGTACACATTTGTATTTTATGATATCGAAGGGAGTGAGGCGTTGAAAATTATGATTGAAAAATGGGTAGCAACTACTAAAAGAATGATGTACGGTGCATTAGGTTATAATTGTAGGTTGAAGCCAATTTCGTATCATAGTGTGGCAAACAATAGATTATAACACCAAGATTATACTTTTAGTAGATTATATTACAACGATACTGAGATTACAATAAGAAATGAGGTTTTCGTGTTTATGTGAAAGTCATAATGCAAAATAACTAAGCATATAACAAAATAAAATAAAGTTAATTATTTACATATATTATCGGAATCGCGATTTCATACATTTCAATAATAAATAACTAATTTACCATTTTCAAAGCTGTTAGATTTAAAAATAGTATTCAATTTTAACTCGTGCAGTTATGTTGTACTACACTATAGTTACAGCAGTTCATTTGCATTTATTACCTGCCAATTCATTATACAATATCTAATTCAATCATGCATAATAATTATGTCAAATACCCTAGTCACCCGTCATCGAAGCAGGAAGATAATGAATTCTCAGTTTCATCAATCATGGACACTATTAGGTTTAACAGTATTTTCTTACAACTATGTAATCAGGTGCCACGTATGTGAAAGTTAAATCATTATTATTGCAATTTCCCAACCTGTCTGCATCTAACACCGGATTATGCACAGTAGGCAAAATGAACTCGGACTAATCATGTTAGTAATAATCATGCCCAATACTAGATGGAAAAGAATTTTGTAAGAATTTTTTCCGTACGAATATATTTCTGTAATAATTTTTACAGGTTTGTGTTTGGAACTGTTGAAATGTTGATCGGCTAACAATTAGCACAACTGTGTTTAAACCACGAACAGCATTTGTGACACAATGGTAATTATGGTAATTATCTAAAATGCATTCGTATTTATATAACTAAGTAAAAAAGACCTACAAGCGTTAATATATATTCAGAGAAGTGTTTCAAAAAATTCAATGTAAATATTGTAAATTTCCTAACGATACTTTCTTTTCCAAATTCAAACTTTCGTAATAAACAACTGTTCGGTTTAATGTCCTAATGAAAATAATTTGAATTTTGTGACAACAACTGAGGCTTAGGAATATATAAAAAGTTAAAAGAAGAATTGAAACAATAAATGCAGTAATTAGTAATGGCGGTGTGCGATCTGTACTGGAATTAAAGTAACTAGTTCCCTTAAAAATATTCTGACGTTAGAGAAAATTTTGCACACAGGAAAAAAACGTATATAAATAATTGTTCCTTCACTACGAAAACTGCATGACATTTACAAACTCTCAAATTATTACAACGTATTTTCGATGAAATTTATATTTTTTGGTTAACATGAACACGATGGTTGCTCAATGCTATAAAAAATGTTACTCCAGCAAAGTGTAAATATTAGGTGTAAGATCTAATATGTAAAAACAGGTTGATAAAAAAATAATTCTGCACAAAGTGTGAGAATACGCAGTATTTATGTTTAGACAAAATAGTAGATTAATTTAAAGTATTTTAATAGAAGGCGAATACAAGATATGCAAAATTTTCATAAAGATTTAATCGTAATATAATACCTAATCCTAATGTTTCTTTAAGTAAATTACTTTTTAATTTAATTAATTATATTTAATTAAAATATTCTTTAATTAAAATCCGAAATCAGTAGCGATACGGGTTTTGGTGAGTTTATCTGAAAGCAATCATTCTTGACTTTTATTAGTGCTCAAACATGCATACCTTAATTTCTTGAAAGATTTTTAACCCTTATTCTCATAAAGTAGTATATGTGCAACCTGGGGTTTCCCCTACTTTCTATTTGTTAAGTGACGTAAGCGCGTATGTTGCACTGTTATTTGCTAGCCCTTATTCTCATAAAGTAGCATGTATGCTACTTTATGAGAACAAGGGTTAAATATATAGTCCAATATCATTTTATAACTAATATTTAAAGGAACTGTTTTTTTAATAGTTAGCTCACACATCGTAAAAAAAAGAATGTCTTTTAAGCCGGCAGGCTTTAAATTGTCATAGCTTTTTCTAGTTAGCTAAAATGTTGAGTAAGACATGCTGTTAAAAACACTAGCATTTGTAGACCCTTAAAAAGGCCTTACAAGCAGGGAAATTTCACAGACCTTATCTTCTGCTGTAAAATTTAACAGTGAAATGCCTTCACCCTTACGTTACAATTGAGTTTAGGGTCAATCCATGTGAAATCATCCAGAAAAAGCGAAAAATGTTGCTCGATGTTTTTGATTGTTTTTATATTTTGGCAGTCAATTTATTGTTATCTTGATACCCCAAAACAAGTGTTAAAAATTTTTTTAACTCTTGAAATTTTTTATTACAGCCGTTTCCAAGTCATATCTTTAGTGGTTTTTCTTGAAAATACTGCTTTACATAAGTCTTTGTAACTTTTTTATTTCTGAATATTTCAAAATGATTTAAAAACCATTATATTCTGTAAGAAATGAAAAAAATTTTGCTTTCGGTTTCTTTTTTGATATATTTTTTTTAAAATACGGAAATGGAGTTTGAAAATACCATTTTCAAAACGAAAACTTGCGTTTTTCACGTCAAAATTTTTAATGGAAGAAACTAAGACTCGCCTGTACATTTTTTGCCTTAAATAGATACCTTTTGGTAGTTTCATCAGAAGCAGTATGGAACATTTGGAGGGTTTCCTTTATTTTATATAATTAGCCAAACTTGGCATCTCGGTGTAGAAATGCTAACTTTTACACTCAATATCTAAGAAGGGACTGAATGAAATTTTATGAAATTTTAGGGGAATAATCTTTTTATAGATATAAATATGCAGTAACGTTTTTATAAGTGATATCAATGTTGTTTTATAAATATGGCACCTCGAAGTCAGGCAAAAAATCACCTGTCTTTCCGCCTTTGTTCACATCTAAATGTCATCATACTGCCTTGTTTATTTTACTCAATGCTTCAAAAGGCTTAATGGCTTTCCAAGGTTTATAAATTTACTTAGAGACACATAAGCAACAAAATCAACGATCAATGTTCAATTTTAAAATCCATGTTTGTTTTGATATAGTGAGCCAGCACATAAGCATATCACGTCTTAACTAGTATTCTTTTATTGCGAAACTTACTAAATGATTTAACGAAGAATAATTAGTCACGTAGTCTAATGTTTATATTTTTCGGTTATTCAAATTTCGCGTCTGAAACTGCAACTTTAACTAATGCAGAGTTTAACGTGAAAACATTTTTCCCTTCTAACTTGTTTAAACACAAGCAAAACATTTTAAAAAGGAAACAATAGTAATACATAAATTACCATTGGATTCTCTTTAAAATACTCGGTTTTTTTTCTTCATTTGACAAAGAGTGCCTTAGTGCTTTTAATAAAATGATAAATTAGTTGTTGTAGTAATTAAATTAAAACAAGATATATTAGTTCACTAAAAGCAAAGTTTTTACGTTAACTCTGCATTAGTTAAAGTTGAGTCTCAGACACAAAATTTGAATATTCGACAAATATAAAAATTAGACTATATGACTAATTGTTCTTCGTCAAATCATACAGCAAGTTTAGCAATAAAAGGTTACTAGTTAAGACATGATATCCTTTTGTGCTGGCTCACTACAACAAAACAAACATTCATTTTGAAATTTAACATTGATCGTTGATTTTGTTGATTATGTGTCGCTGTAAGTAAATTTATAAGCCTTGGAAGATCTTATACACGTTTTGAAGCATTGAGTAAAATAAATAAGGCAGTATGATGACATTTAAATGTGAAAAAAGGCGGAAAGACACGTGATTTTTTGCCTGATTTCGAGGTGCCGTATTTCTAAAACTACATCGATATCACTTATAAAAACTTTACTAGATATTTATATCTATAAAAATATTATTCCCCTAAAATTTCATAAAATTTCATTCAGTCCCTTTTTAGATATTGAGTCTCAAAGTTGGCATTTCTACACCGAAAGGCCAAGTTTGGCTAATTATATAAAATAAAGGAGACCCTCCAAATGTTCAATACTGCTTCTGATGAAACTATCAAAAGGTATCTATCCAAGGCAAAAAATGTACAGGCGAGTCTTAGTTTCTTCCATTAAAAATTTTAACGTGAAAAACGCAAGTTTTCGTTTTGAAAATGGTATTTTCAAACTCCATTTCCGTATTTTTAAAAAAATATATCAAAAAAGAAACCGAAAGCAAAATTTTTCTCATTTCTTACAGAATATAATGGTTTTTAAATCATTTTGAAATATTCAGAAGTAAAAAAGTTACAAAGATTTATGTAAAGCAGTATTTTCATGAAAAACCACTAAAGATGTGACTTGCAAACGGCTGTAATAAAAAATTTCAAGAATTAAAAAACTTTTTAACACTTGTTTTGGGGTCTCAAGATAACGATAAATTGACTGCCAAAATTTAAAAAAAATCAAAATCATCGAGCAACATGGCCTGGATGATTTCACATGGATTGACCCTTTATTGAAATTTCTTTGTTTTGTGACAAATAAGGGAGTAACGATTAAGCTCTGGTATCAGTGATTCTGAAATATTCAACATCTTCAACGTGAATGGAATTTTGTATCGTTGCTCTTGAGTTTAAATTGAAAAGGGTAGCGATTGAAAAAAAAAAATACCCACTAAGTCAACGATCTACAACTCTTTGAAAAATTAACATAACACCTGAATGGTGCGTTCCTCCAATAAGGTTTTTATTTTTTTGTTTTAGCCTTTAAAGGGAAAAGAATCAGCTGCTTGAAGTGAAAAAATTTAAATATGATAATTATCACTAATCTTTGTGTTAGGAAATAGTTGATTTTATCGGTTTTATTAAGGTATTCTCGATTTATTGTACTCAGAAATGAAACCAGGCAAAATATTCACACATGCACATTCTCTAATGTCAGCGATGCCTAAAAACTTCTTTGTTTCACTCGTACTGGAAATGTAATTTACAAGAGTGTAATAAATTCATATATATATATATGGTCTCTTGACTTGGGTGTCTAGGGGTTACTTAAATGATCACTCACCATAAAGATGTAAAAAACTGACTATATTTACACTTTCCTATTTACAAAACTATATACAGAACAACTTCAATTACGAACAACAACATCATCCGAGCACCGCAGCGCTTACGTCCATACAGAACGGAGTCTTACTCAAAACTACTCGCTTACGCTCCTTTTCACCTGATGGCGCTGCTGTTAATGTCTCCTCGCACTCGCATCCTACATATATATATATGCGTCCCTTTAACTTTGGTCTTAAAATGATCTTTATAAAGCAATTTTCGCACGAGTTTGAAGATGATAGTTGGATTTTTCAGAAAACGTATACTGGTGCCGAATAACATCAAACATCAGTAAAATACCACATTTCTTAGCTATTTTTATAGAAGTTTCGTCGAGGAAATGTGATTAACTTTGAAATTTTTACATGAAATATCTTACATCTATGACAAGCATTTTATTCCGTTTACAAGAAAAAAATCGAATTTAGCTGCAAATCCATAATTCATGTTGAGTAATCTCTGATGGGAACTTCAAATATTAAATGTCCGAAACATGACACATAGCTTGAAAATTTCCATTTACTGAAATACTGGTAAAGCATTTTCCGCTTGATGCAGAAGTAGTACTTTCCCTGTATTTGCATTTTTTGGTATCCAGAGACGCAGAGTATCAGAAGAAAAGAAATTTTCCCGTATCACACCATTAAAGTTGTAATAAATGCATCCATCAAGCAACTGAATAGTAAATGATGTGAGAAATTTGAGCACAGAAAGCATTATTTTAATAAATATTATATTTGTAAATTCTTTCAATGCATCTCCGTTTTTTACTCAAACACAGTTAACGAAAGTGAGATAAAATATGTAACACCACGCAATTCGAGGTGTATTTGCGCTCTTTTTCTTTAATATTTTTTCCTTAAACTCAAAATCCAAACTTAAATATTTCATTGTAGATTTAAGCGCAGCGAACCTAAAAAAAAGAACATAAAACATGAGTGCTTGAATTGGCGTTTAAAAGATATTCATGAGCATTACATAAGAATCGTTTATTTCTTAAAGTTGTCAAATGACAACTTTTGCGTCATAAAATGTAAAGAGCTTTACTGGGAATGCAGCTTTTTATGAATCGTACTAATATTTTTATCACCAATTAATTCCCTTCAAAGATTAAAACAATTGCGGGCTTTTACACAAGCCTAATTTCAAAGAATTTTAAACTTTTGCCGTTTGACATGTTTTAATATACCGACCATTAACAAGGAATGAATGCTGACTAATTTAAGTACATGCACCATATTGATAGATCTGAAACTCCTTGATCATCATAGATACATCCCTTTAACGTAATAATTGCTCATATCTACCACACTGCTCTCTACCCATGGAAGTAAAGCGTCGTGTACCACCAGATTATAAGAACTATTTCCTTTTTATGGTACCAAAAACCTTTGTGCCGTAAGGAAATAAGCTTTTAGAGTACCTTCTATAAGTTACCTGTTCTCGTAGTTTTACCTTCGTTTTTGTGAGAAGATCACAGTGATATAGACTTATATAAATTTATTAGATATCCATATTCTTCTCACTGCTACCATTGAATGAGACCCGTGCCAGCTTTTGATGTATAAAACCAAATATAGGGGAAAATTTTCTACAACTGGCGGTCATTTTTCTGCTGAGTGCTGGATTAGACGTGCAGAATTTCCAGCATCAGCATTCTGCCTTCTAAGTAAGATATGTGTTCATGGGCTTTTGTACAAACGTAACGCCTCCCTCCCCATTAGGATGTTATCCCTACTTCAAACCCTTTTTTTCACATAACTGCATGCTTTCACGTTACTGTTTTTTAACAAGTCAGGGGAGGGGGCAGCGTCATCTGATGCGCTCAGCATTAGCACAAGGAGCACTTGATGGGACAAGTGACTCAAAAATAACATGCTACGGAGTATACGCTGTGAAATTTTTGAATGTTTCGTAGAAAAAAAAACGTAAATTTTTTCTCCGATTTTCGACGTAGGTTCGAAGCTTTTTTTTTTAAAGTCTTTAATTTGTCATACTTTCTTTCTGCTCCTTACATCAACAATCCACAATATTGGTACAATATTCAATATTTTTTTACTACTTATAATTCAACGAAGAAATGTCAAGAACAAAACAAAAGATAGAATGTAATCTATTAAATGAATGTCAAAGTAAAATAATCTCAGTTTGCTAATCTTAAGGTGTCAGTTAATCTCTTTTCAATATATATATATATATGTGTGTACAGTGATAAAACGACCAGTACGATATCAAGCAAAATAAAATACAATTCAAAGCTAACAACGCTACGAATTGAAGTTTCGTAACTTTGATGCCTTGCATCAGCGTTTTGAACGCTTGATAAAATTTAAAGTTAATATTTATATTTCTAATTTATTCAATAATAATAGAGCAGCATGAAAATTTTTATTTCTATTTTCTTTGCAGAAGAGAGAGTGCAGAATGATCAAATTTATGCATAATATGTGGTACAAATGGATGAAATTAAAAAAAACTAATTCAGTGGTAAATAGTCGCACTAAGGAGAGATTATCGCTACTTGAAATATTTAAACAAAACCAGCTGTTGTGAACCAGAAAAGCTAAAATGTTTAGCAATTGTTTAAACGTTCTAGTCCGAACTTGAAAAATGTGATGAATTAAGGTCAAATTTCAAGCGATGGGGGTACTCTAATTCATTTTAAAGGTTGAAGTGATATAGTGGAGAATGATGTGGCATGTCATTTGTTATCGTAATTTAGTGCCTTTGAAATTTTTCATACTAACCGAAATGTTCAAAATGCATGACACAATGCATTCTAATGGATTCTAGAATTATATATTGAGTTTAGCTCATGTTATATAAAGAGTAATTTTGCATAATTTCCTAATGCAACTGATATTTCCCTAACAGTATGCTTGCCCGTATGGTAAATTTTAGTTGTTTATTCCAGGTAGTCATAATTATTATTCAAATAGCGTCCTATATTCTGTTTCTTATTGATCTGGTGTTAACTTCATTAAAATAATGAATTCTTAAATAAAAACAACTATAAACATCTTAATAGACGAATGCAATTGTTAATCTCCATCTAAATATATCTGCTGCATTCTTTTATCTCGGGAACTTTGTGTAAACTGTGGTCGACAACATTACGTGGACCATCAATCATGAACCTTAAATAAGAAAAACTAACATTTCTGGTTTTTTACCTGGTTCTCATCCATCTTTAATGCTACTAATTAGTGTCACCTAAATACATAAAGTTACCTCATTATAAAGTCTTTAATATTTAATCAATGTCTTCCGTCAAACGATGGAAATACGACCATGAAAATTATAATGAGCGATGTGGGCTCTATTTACTTTCAAGCAACCTAATGATGAAGTTATAATTGCAATGTTGCCTCTTTTCAAAAATTAAATATGTTTAGTGGGTAAAAATAATAATACCAGTGAAGAGAAAAATATGTTTTCAGACAATTTTGTTGTGGATTATATATGTGTGTACATTTCCGAATTTCTTTCATATTTGCTGTCCGTCGTTGTAGCAAAAACTGCATCAAGGAGATTGTTGTTGTTGAGTCCTCGCGCGTGGCGAGGAAGGATGGGTACGCTGCTCCTGAGTCTAACGGGCCCTTGTAGGCAGGAGTCCGATTTCTGCCCCTGGGGTTGGCACCCCCAAAGGTATCGTTTCACTTGGAGGACATTGGAGCCACGACCTATTTAACGTGCACCAGCTCCCTTTAACGTACACGGACACCACAGCAACCAGCCGCGAGAGGTTGTCACCCTCCCAAACACTGACCTCATTCAATGTTGCTTTACTTTCGGTGTTCAACGGGAACAGAAAATTACCGGTTTTTTCGAATATTCAGACATTTCAGTAGTTCATCTGAAGTTAAGGCTTCTTCTAGTTTCTTCTTTTTTTTTCAAAACATGTTACTTGTACAAATTATATGAAAAGATAAAAGTTATTGATGTAATTGAACTCTAAGTTTTTCGGATCAATTGTTGGATAGTAATGTACGTTTTTAGGCATTGTCTCCTATTTCCGATTTTTTTCCTTGTCTACAGAGATACATGTTTAAGTAGTATATCGCTTATACAAATAAACAGTGTCATATCTGCAAAAATGTTTTTTTTTTTTTTTTTTTTTTTTTTTTAATATCAAAATTTTCATATTTTTGCTCTTTATATTGGAATATATCCGTAAGTAAATGTTCAAAAATTTAGGCTAGAGGGCAACTGTGTTTTTTGGTGCAATACTGCAATAACTACTTTTATAGTTATTTCTAATTTTTTTGACATTAACATCCATCATGTGAGAGAAAACTAGAATAATAACTATTTTCCGAACAAAATCGATTATAATAATCATTGAACCAAATAAGATAATTAAATAAAACAAATTTGTAAAATGTTCAAATTCCTCTCTTGAAAAATGTCCATTTTGCACATATGAGACTGTTCATTTCTATAAGTGATATATGCGGAAACGCATTACATACTGTCTTACATTGTAGCCAGTATTTTATCGAAATTTCATCATAACATTTAACAGTTTAACTTCATATATTACTTATCGCCAACCCATACACAATGTAGATTTAACCAAGGTATAAAAAAAAAAAAAACATCTGCTATATTTTTCATTCAAAATGTCTAAGGTGAGAGAAAAAACAAGACAAATGAAACGCGAGTAAAAAGTAAAATTCATAACACTTCGTTCCCTTTTTTTTTCTTTGGTCTGGTTGAATCCCATAAAAGATTTTCTCAAGCCCTCCGGAAAGAGCATTAATAAATCTTTCTATACTAAGGCATCATAAATTCCACTATAACACAGTTTATGCATAGTCTAAAAGCTTACTTGCGAAAAGAAGAAGAAAAAAAAACAATGTAGATGCAGGACGCGATCATGTGATTTATAGTCAGAATTGGTGCGTTGGACCATAATCCAAAGCGATTGAAACTCAATGGGTGATGAAATGTTTTAGATCTCAAGCGATTTGCTGGAGAGGTCTTTGTTTTTCTGGCAGGAAAATAAATTTATTGCTTAAAGATTTTATGTATAAATTTGCGTACTTTTAGTTATATTTTTTGTTAATATCTACGACTAGTTTTTACCTACTACTCAGTCGACTTTTTTATTTTTTATTGAATTGGTAATACGCGTCTCAAAAAAGGGAAGAAATAGAGGGAGGGAGAGAAATTTCAAACTTTTAAGCAACCGTAGTTGCTTTTTTTTTAAATTGAAAAATCAGATATCATACTTAGTTGAGAAATTTCAGGAATATATTTCGAATGACTTTTAAAAATTCTTGCATAAGGATATCTCAAAATTTCATTAAACTTCCACCTTTCATTTTGTTAAAATTCGCTAGCTGGTTTTCATTTGTTACATTTAAAATTCCAACCTTTCTGCTTTATTGGTTCAACGAAAGTCAATTTTGAAATAGAAATGCACTTGTTGCATTTTCGATTTTGAAAATGCATTTCTCAATGTACAAAGCTGTTTTAGTCTGATATATATATATATATATATATATATATATATATATATAAATAAATTTTCATTTCTTAACCATGTCATATTTTAATCTATGCCGTAAAGAAAACTTTGTTGTTCGCAAATGATGTCAAACAGAGCGGAAAATGAAATCTTCACGTAAAAATGAAGTCTTTTTGATAAATAACATTTTCCGTCATTGAAAGTCTTGATCATAAATATTTACAGAAGAAAATCGTTTTAATTGCGAAGTATTTTGATGTTTCTAACGTTTTTTCACCACCAAACAATCTCTTTTAATATCATAGTATTTATTTTAATATCATAGGTGTAAATGAAACTATTTGCAATCAAATGTCAAAAAACACCTACCCAATTTCATGTTTTACTTTTAAGCAAATATAACGTAATATCTGTAATTCCAACATTTGTTTATTATAAAATTTCAGAAATGGTTTACCAGCTCTTTGGTTAAGTATTCAAGTATGTAACATAACGATTTAAAATTTTTAGAAAACAAAAATCGTACTAACAGTATATGACGACACCAGTTCAACTCGGAACGAAGGCCAATTCGTAAACCAGAAACTTTATTACGTTTTCTTTCAGTAGGGGAGAAGTAGACACTTTTGGACAAAGGCTATAATTTCACTACCGCTAAAAAATAAAAGTTATAAAAATTCTTAAACTTATGAAAGTTCAAATTTAATTTTGTTTCTAGTCTTATCAGTAGTGTTACATTTGATGATATTTTACTTCGAAACTGAAAGTATGAGCGTGGGATAATCCTTTTGAATCCGTAGGATAATCTTTTTGAACCCCATAGAAAATATTTTCATAAGACATTAACTTTTACGCGACGAGAACATTATTATTTTGTGAACTATTTTTAAATTTTTCACATATTCTCAAGTTTTCTAATTAATTTTACCCTAGTTGACTCCACGAACTAATTCCTATATACACTCCTATTCAATTATATTGTTTCTACAAAAGTGGTCAATAAATTGCGTACATGACATCGAAATAGTGATTTATATTACATGTGCATTAAATATACTGAACGCAATGATTTATAATTTCACAACTGCTACAAAATAAAAGTTATAAAATGTAATAAAGTTATAAAAATGTAAATTTAGGTGCGTTTCCAGCCTTATTATTAACTTTTATTTTAGACATGTATGCAATTTTATTTTGAAACTGAAAGCGTGTGCGTAGGATAATTCTTTTGAACCCAAAAGAAAATATTTTCATAAGACATTACCTTTTACAACACGAGAGCATCATTATTTTTAACAATTTCACATATTTGAAAGTTTTCTAGCTCATTTTACACCAGTTGAAAACATGAAATTATTCATATTATACACTCCTATTTAATTATATTGCTTCCATAAAAGTGGCCAATAAATTGCATACATGTCATAGAAATAGTGATTTACATTAAATGTGCATTGAATGGTTTATTTGGAAATAACGTGGAAATTTGAATTCACTCTTACCTCAAATGTTGATGGTTGCAGATGTTTACACTGAAGCTTTGTGTCAAGCTATACATATAAATAAGGAACTTGTTCATACATAATTCCTTCTTCATCGGTTGGTATTCATTCGACCGCACATTGTTATTCGACATCCAACGTTTTATACCGGAAACGTGAGGGTTGACTGAAATAGGTTTTAAATCTTGTTTTAGAGTTCAATTTATATATTTTCTTTTTGAAGGTGTGTTGCTTGATTCAGTTTCTCATTTTCCCGAAACGTGACATTCTTAAAAAACGAATCCAGTTAGAAAACATACTTCTCTTATGCATATTCAAACTACTTCATTACAGTAAAGCTAGCTGAAGCAACATATAGTGTAATTTTAAATTCGAGAAATATACCTTAAAATTCCTTACACATGAATTATATTTGATAAAACATTCTCATTTCAAATGGGAAAAAATACTTATAACACTGTGCGGTAAAAATGAAAAAAAAAAATTTTCAAGAAAACCAAGAAAGAACAAAAAATTAAAGGAACTTATGCCAGACTTGTAAAAAATAAGGAGTTGAGGAAGAATCATTTTTTTTTATTACAAACATTCATTTATCCGATATTTATTCCTCAGCTATTGTTATCTATATAAACTTTCACTTCTGAGTTTTAACCTAGTAATGGAGAAGCAAAACTAAAATGCAACAAATAGAACCACATGTGTTGTGTATTATTTCATACGTGCAGAACCATATCCTTATGTGTTGGATTCTAATTGCGTCGTTCATTTTCAATGCCGACATGATTGCTAAACTCCATGCATTAGTAACCTTGAGTGGATATGTAATAAAACAAGTAAAAAGTAGCAATCAAAATTTAACTGCCGTTAAAAACTTCAGACAAATTATTACCTCACATGCTGTTGTTTATTCCCCCCCCCCCCTCTGAAGAAATGAAAAAGTTGAATTTGGCATTTCTCTTTTTTTTTTTTAATTTATTTATAAATCTTTGATGGGGGAAGAAGTTTTTCAATGGGCGAAGGATTAAACCATTCCATTTGTTAAAATAGGATTGAGTAACACAGGTTTTCCTCTTCAATAACGCTATTGGTTCTGTGGAAATAGAATAATTATTTCCAGGATAGAAATTAACTCTCTCAAAATGAGGTGTCATGTTTTAGAGCGGCATTGTAAAATATGCACAATGTAATAGCTCATTTTTTTATTGCTGTTGTTGTTACCTTAACTTATAATATAGTTTTCTTATCAAAGTTGCTTTCTTCTGATTTATTTTCTTATGCAGCAAAATATACGTAAAGTATATGCAATCTCTGACTTCTATTTATTTTAATAAAATATAATAATTTCTAAACTTCCAAGTTATTGGTTTAAGTTTTCGTTCAGTATCATATAAAGCTCTTATAAGAAGTTTGACCAAATCGTGATAAATGACTTTTTCCTTTTGACAAGTAAAGAAAAATACTTCATGCGATGCAATGATATAGTATCGGAGAGCTTTTTAGAAGCATAAATCAAGAATCAATGATGTCAAACGTGATATGCTATGCTTCATGCCCCACTTACCTCAAGAACTGCTTCTAGAATTTTATGGCTTAAATATACTTACGATATAAATCTGAAGACATTTTAAATTATTTAGTAAAAATACTTTTATTTAAGCAACGTAGCTCGAAATATATTTGAATAATTGTGTTTATTCAGAATTTTATGTTCTGAAAAAGCAACATGCACAAGAAGGATTATTTTTACTGGTGAAACGATGTGTTTTTAACACACAATTTGTTTTAGATGCGTTGTTATTCTCACAACGTTGCACGATTTCATTTTCTTTTATTTTTTTAGTTGGACACCCTAAATATGCATTGCTCTCTTTTCACAAAATACATATCTTTTTCAACATAAATCTATAACTTTGTGCATCGAGTTGATTTTTTGTGTTTAGCACATATTTTATTTATTTGTATTTAATAAACGATTAGTTGGATGTATAGTTGCGGTGCACATAATTACAAACCGTTCAGTTTCCATTGGTGCACCGCTCCTAGCTTAAATTTTCTACCATATAAATTTCTTTAAAATTATAGCAACTTATATCTAGTGGATATATTTTGAAACACATTTTTCTCCTCAAAGTTTCCGACTAATGTATTACAAACGTCTATCCGCGCGACACCGTTCACATAATTGATCAATGCAAATGATTGACAGTGCGTATGTTAACGTAGACGTCACAGTAGGGCGAAGTCGATAGTACACAGATAATGTAGGGCGTAGGAACCCGACCTGAAAAACCAATCTTTGTTAACCCTACACTGCGCAGTTTTTTTTTCTTTGTGAAATATTTTTTTGTGTTTGTGCTAGTTATAAGTGCGAAAAATACTAAAAAAATTCTTATTTAATTCGGAAAAGTAGAATTCGAGAAAAATTGACATTTTGTTTAAAAACAGCACTGCGCATTTAGGGGTAACAATAATAATTTTCTGAAAAATCATTTTAACAAATGAAACCAAATCAATAATAAATAGGCATGCATTATAATCATAAAATAGCACTAAATTATGAAACTTTATTAAAATAACTAATTTTATTATTATTTATAAATTTATAAAATGTATTAAAGTAAAAATTTGCAGATGTAACTAATAATTATTAGTTACATGTAACTAATAATTATTAGTTACATGTGCAAATTTTTACTTTAATTACCAATAAAGTTTAATAATAATTTCACTAAAATATTTTAAACAAGAAACCTAACATCTGTACGGGGTCTATGTAATAATGTTCGTATCTTCTTTGGTTGAGCGTGAATTGATTTTAAGCTAATTTGTGAAATATTTAATAATAATCTTCTAAAAGATACTCAATAAAGTGAAATAGGACAAATTGTGACACCTGTTCTTGCGGTGGCGGGAGTAGAATAGCGCCGACGTAGCTATGCGTGTCGTAAGAGGCGACTAAAATAGCATTATCCGATCCTGGTGACCTAAGGCTTGCTTTGTAGCATGACTATGGCCCCGGGTCGGTAAAACAGGTCGGCAAAGCTCTGCCAGCCCAGCCCCTATGGCTGGTGCTGGTTGTCAGTTTGTCAGAGAGTTTGTGGGAAGACAAGGAGGATAGCGCCGCAGTCGTGCCCCCTCATACTGGGGGGTAATCCGTGAAGGCCCAGATGCTATAGACGGTACGGCTGTGGTTAGCGTTTCGTACCTGTTCTTGTTTATACTGCGAATAATGCAGAAGTATAAAAATTGCCCCCGAATGCGCGGTGTTTTTTTAAAACAACAAGTAAAAAATATATATTTTTCCCGAAATTTTTCGGACAACTTATATTTATTTTATTTTAAAACTATGTAAGCAATTAGAGACTATTTTTTAAAATAAAATTGTTGCTTAAAATTTACAGAAATTTTTTTTAAGAAGTTACTGTTTTTTACGAAATTAACATGTCTTACGTTTTTGTGAGAAAAGATGAACCTTGAGTTCAGTTTACAAGATCTAGGGGAAACTATATTAACTAATATGATCACACATACAAAATGAAACGAAAGAATGCGCCACATGTTAGAAATATTACAAAATGAAAGCTTAGTGAACGAAAAATGGAGGTGTTTAAAAACAACACGGCGCAGTGTAGGGTTAAGAGCGTAGAAAAGCTGGTCAGCCAGTTTGAAAGAACAACTTAGCAGGTAAGACAAAGATGTTGGACGACGTCTATTGGATGAAACAATAGGGTGTCGACTTCTCCTGATCTACTATCCCTCGATCGCTTACTGAGCGATGAGGAAAGTACAGTTGCTCCTTCTAGTTTTTAAAGATCTATGGTTGAACTTACAGGACACAGTTTGGAGATCATTCTTGCAGTAGAGGTACTAGAGTACCGCAGGTCTGGGAAAATTACGTAGCTCAACCTTTCCGCATCATGTATTTGGTTTCTTACGTACAGGGGGGGGGGGAGAGAAACGATGTTTTTTGCATCAATAATTGGCTATCAATGATGCAATTTATGTACGTAAAACCGAAACATTCCAACTATCTATTCAGCTCTATGCCTAGGAGAAAACGAATTTGTCTCGGAATTTAAGTAGTGCCGTTAGATAAAATCTCCCTAAGTAACGTGTGAAGACAAGGCAGTGCCACGCTGCATAATCAAAAGTGAATCGCAATCTGAGTGCAGTCTTAAATATACGAAATGGGTTTACATAGTGATAACATTACCTGCTGGAAGTCAATTGGTATGGCAGATTAGGAAGTTGGCGATTATATGAATGCCATTCATCAAGGGGAAAGGGGAAGCTTTTCGTCATGTTGAAGGAGGCACGAGTTGACCTATTTGATTTACCTATTGCTCAGTGCAAAACAACATATATTCGTGGTTGTGGTGGATGTCTGCTTCGAAGACAATTTAAAAATTTGTAAGGATCTTTAACCCACACTGTTAGAAATTTCATCATGAAATTGCGGTTAAATAACCGGCAACAGTCTGTCCATCTAATTCACCTTTAAATTTACGGTTTGGAACATCTTTCTATCTTTACGGGACCTAAACCATTTCCAATCAGCTTGGTTAAAAAGCCGTAAATACAAAAGTTTACGGTTTTATAACCATTTAAAAATGGTTTCAAAAATAAATTTTTACCGTTGTTGAACTATTTCGAGGCGTAGAATACTCAAAATTGCACTTTCGTTTTATACTGTTGACATTCCACGGGGCATTTGCAACATCTTTTAGGAGGAATAGATGACTATTTAATTTCACACACGTTATTAGGGGGTCCTATAATGCAGATGTGGTGGATGACTGCAATTCACTGTAGATTGTAAGGCGTTGCACTGTATGGTCACCACATGTTACTTGGGGAGATTTTCTCTAACGACACTACTCAAATTCGGAGACAAGTTCATTTTCTACCAGACTTTGAGGTGAATAAATAGTTGGAACTTTTTGGTTTTTATATCGATAAATTGCATCACTGATAGTTACATTACATTATTGGGGGCAAGGCATGCAACCAGGACACATGGTTGTCCTTCCGAGGTCAACCGATGGTAGCTACTGCAATATTTATAAGAGAAGTACAACTTCAAAAGTGGACACATACATAGATTGACCCGCAGTATCACATATGAAATCCAGAACCGGAAATAATCTAAATTTGTATTGAATTAATATAGTTATTTATTTATTTTTTTAATTTCCATATCAATGTTCAAATATTTTGTTTACTTTTATTTCATTAAAATTTTCTCGTCAAATGAAAATGTTTTGAGCATTAAGAGATCTGCGCCAAAGGTTCATACCTGTATTGCCATAAACGTTTATTTTCGTAACAAATATAACATTTTTAAAATAAAAATTAAATCTTAATACTGAAGAAATTCAACTAAATTGCCTTGTATAATTTTAACATTCATTCAAAAATGTAAAATTTATTATAATTAAAATCAATATGTCTTGTTTAGTTTTAGAATCATTAAAACTTCCAACTTTTAAAAACATCTTACCATTAATGAACACTTCTCGTGCCTAAAAGCTTTTAGTAAGAACTTATAATCTTGCAAAAATTTAAAGCTTTATTCAACAACAACGTGATATTTATTGTCTCACAGGTACAGTTTAAAGACATCCATTCATTTCAGATCTTTCCGAGCGTTAAATTCGCGTTTTGAGCTGGAAGAAGTCCAAGTTTAAACCCTAATCGTAAATAAATTTTGTAATATTATGCGCAAAATGTGAATAGCTAAATAATATTATTTTTCTTGTCCTATATTAGTGTTTTAAGAACAATATCAGGAGGAACGTCTGAAAATAAAACTTTTTTTTAATGAGTAATTTGCTGTAGTCATACGCAATTTTTGTTGAAAGATACGGAATATATATATATATATATATATTTAGGTTCTTCATTATTATAAAACTTTTACTCTGGTTTGGAATGTAGTTTTCCTTTGAGAATATTTTTGAGGAGAAAGTACTGATATTTTTATAACTGAATAGTTTTATTATCCGCTAAGGAATCATAGCATAAATTTAAAACATGGCTTTAAAAACTAAAATTATAAAATTATTATTAAAAGTGGTGTCCGTTGGCCATGTCGGCCAAGGGACACCTTGTCTTCTGGCTTTCCTTAGAATTCAACAAAAGAAGTATTTATACTTTTGCTTCTGGCATGAATGTAGTAGTTGCTTCCCTCTATGTTTAAAAAAAAAATGGCTACATTAAAACGATTTTCCAAATTGAACAATAGATAAGTTAACTCTTTTATTGTACTTTTGATTTACTTAAATGGTCGCAATAGTAAATCTGAAAATCTGTACAATATTACCGTAGCAAAAGATAACTTTTGAATATGCTGTAGAAATTATAGTTGTCTTTCTTTAAAAACTCAATTTTACATAAATACAAAAAGGTTTGATCCAAGGCATATGAAGCATACAAAATCTCATTTAACCTCGATACCAAAAGGTTAAAAAGTCAGTGCAGTGCATAAAGCAATCCAAAATAAATTTTAATTCGTTTAATTAAGTGACACGGCTTTATTTAAAAAGAAACCGCTGTGTCGCAGTTTCTTTTATCGCCATGATTTGAGTATTTAAAATTCAAAACATTATTGCATTATACAAGCAAATTCCAAACAAAACTATCGTTGTCATTCGACAAATAAAAATTCTCATAATTTCCTCAGAGCCAAAATTATTATTTTTTTCAAAATTAACGTTAAAATAAATTATAAAATGGGTGGAATATTGTATTGGTCTTCGAAGATAAGCTTGTGAGCAAAGTTTGAAGATAATTTACGCAGTAATAGTGGTCGAAAACCGCGTAACAGACTTTTGTGACAAAGCAAGTTAAATAAAACCGTTTAATATATCTTGCGTAACTTAACTGTAATAAGGCAAGTCCGAAATATTGTACCATATGAAGAATTATTAGAGCTATGTCAAAAGATTGAAGCTTACAATATTTGAACTAATTCATAGCGTTCACTCTCTCAACAGAAAAGTATTACTTTTAATTAATTTAATTTTGAAAAAATAGGGGTGTGGGAGCAAACGTGATTTTGAAGAGCGACAATATTCAATTGAATACAAATTGAAGTCTTCTTCATGGTCCAAAGAAATGAATCATCAAGTGAGAGTGAATTCTTTCGTCAGATCGTAACCGTTTACATTTAGGAGAAAGTGAACAAGATGAAGATGCCAAAACTCAGAAGTAAAAAACCTGCTCTTTCAAAACTTTGCTGCAAGAAAAAAAATAAATATGTTATAGAAACTGATTGTTTGAAAAATGATTAAAAAAAAAAAAAAAAAAAAAAAAAAAAAAAAAAAAAAAAAAAAAAAAAAAAAAAAAAAAAAAAAAAAAAAAAAAAAAAAAAAAAAAAAAAAAAAAAAAAAAAAAAAAAAAAAAAAAAAAAAAAAAAAAAAAAAAAAAAAAAAAAAAAAAAAAAAAAAAAAAAAAAAAAAAAAAAAAAAAAAAAAAAAAAAAAAAAAAAAAAAAAAAAAAAAAAAAAAAAAAAAAAAAAAAAAAAAAAAAAAAAAAAAAAAAAAAAAAAAAAAAAAAAAAAAAAAAAAAAAAAAAAAAAAAAAAAAAAAAAAAAAAAAAAAAAAAAAAAAAAAAAAAAAAAAAAAAAAAAAAAAAAAAAAAAAAAAAAAAAAAAAAAAAAAAAAAAAAAAAAAAAAAAAAAAAAAAAAAAACCAAATTTACTGGCAAATAGCATCAGTTCGGAAAAAATCAAATATGCTAAACGAACTAAAACGAGAACATAATACAGCTAATTCCTTGTACCAGCAGTTTCTCAATTGAACATGAATGGATTCTTCTTGGCCCTCTGCCAATTAAGTTTTTTTTTTTTTTTGCGGTCCCTTGATTATTTTAGGAGTGTGGTAAGCTAGCTACTGTGTCATTTAGTTAAAGACTCTATTGTACTTCCAGGAAACCTTGGCGTAACAACATTTTTTGAGGTATGTAGTTACGAAATTTTTGCTAGTCAAAGAAAAAAAATCAAAGCAGGTTTCATTGCATTAAGAGGAGCGTTATGGAATGAACGTTTTAAAGCAAACAGTCAAGGCTCTCTTCCTAAAGTTCAAAAATGAATAAAGGAATCTGTAGTAAGAACCGCAAAACCAAAATGAGATTGACACGCGGAAATGGGAGGTCCTGGAAGATCTTCCCTGTTCCCAGTTGAATTTTTATTTATTCGGAACTTTTAACGAATCTTTTCGCGAGAAAACTTGATACAGATGAAGGTTAGCAAAAACACCATTTTGGAAGACTTTAAGCATTTTGCCAAAAATTTAGCACCCTAAAAGAATGTTTAAACTAGTATCACGTTGGGTAAATGTATCAGCGTGTAAGGAGACCATGTCGGGGAGAAACGAAAATATGTAGTTTTTGCGAAATCTACAAATTATTTTTTAAATTTTGTTTATATATATCTAACTTTGCTTTGTGACTTTATTATCAAGCTGCCTATTAATAAAAGCATAACTTGCTTTTATTAGTAAACTAAAATTATCACAAAATTTGATTTATCATTACCAGTTTGCTGCTTTGAGCCGTATTAGTTAATATGCTAGTTCTAGTATAATGGTATCACAGACATATTGGTTGCCTTCCAACTGCTTGTCGCTATTCTATAGGAAACATATTCATTTTACATGTTATAGTCATATTAAAAGCAATCTTTTCTTTAATAGTAATATAAAGTAACTGCCCTTTCTGCCATTAGTGCTTGATATTCATAGAACTGCAATTAGTTTTCCAGGTATAATCAATTTTCCGCACGCTATCGTTAATTCTATTTATCATCTATTCTACTCCTTCATATTATTTAGCCCATTGCTATTTGCTTATACCTTTAAAATGTATTGCGCAATAAAAAAAATGATATGGTAAATATTTTATGAGAACAGAATACATGACTGACGAATGTATCAAAGACTATGAATTTATTCCGGACTCTCTACATTTAGCGAAATTAGGACATATTTTCAATCATGCATATGTTTTGAAAATCATTTATTTATGACATACATTCGTTCCTAATGAAAATAATACCACACTGCCACAATGTCAAAGTCAATGCATCAATCAACAAAGGGAAAAGAGGACGCTGTAAATCACAGTTGTCAGTACGTGTCCAACTTTGAAGATTTAGCGACAGAAGACCATTTAATTTGATAAACGACAATGAGGGTGTGTGAAGGAAACGTGTTAAATTATAGATATGTAACTTAGAAATTGGGCGAAAAGCTAAAAGTCTTCCAACTATGATACTAAGGAATATATCTGATTATATTTTTATAGACGAAGAGTAGAAATATTAAGTTTTTAGACAGTTTTTCGAAGAAATCATTCGAATTCCTAAAGTATTAGTTTTATGTTGATTCAATTTTTCAGAAAATATGTGCCATATGTGTCAAATATCGTTTTCGTCATATTATTAACATAAAATATAATGCTTTAAAGTTTTTATACATGCGTGCGTATGTTATTAATATTTTCACAACAGCAAAAACAATTAAAGCGCATCATCTCTTGATAAATGGTGAACTAAGTCTTATTAATATTTAGTAGTAAAACCAGAATCGTGGAAGCTTCTTTATTCGTCAAAACCATCACTTGTTGTATTATTACCTAAAACCAATTTAGATTTTTATTCTCAAATAATAATAATAATATGTCAATTCAATGTTATTGCATTTCTAAAGGCAGTTATAATTAGTATTTTCGATTTCAATTTCTTCAAAGTATTTAGTTTTTTATTTGTCCCAATCTCTATCAGCTGCCTGTTTCAAAAGCACGCCAGTACAGTTGTAACTTATGTATGAAATTGTACAATTCCTTGATCAATGACAAACTGTATTAAAGGCCCCACTAAAGTTACACCAATCTTTCTTGAGCTTTTACTTGATAATGTTTGTATACACTTAGATAATGTTTGTATACACCTTCTGTTTGTACACACTTAGTTTAGCACTTCTACTTCTGCTACTGCTGGTAACATGTCTGGTGTTCATGATCAGGAAGGTCCCCCAAGTCCCTCGTCACAGCTTTTAGAACATTTCCTATTTTTTGAAAATGGTGCCTCTTTACCGCCATTTTGACTTTAGCAAAGAAATAACAGTCTACCAAGAAATATCTGACGAATAAGGTGGCTGGGACAATACTGAAATGCTTTTTCGAAGAAAAAACTGATGTACAGAAGCGAGCAATTTCGCACTAGTGTTTCCCATGTCAGGATCTTTAGTTATTATTTGACGAACAGTTTCCCGATTGATGTATAGTCTTGCTAGCATTTTCATGTTGGATATTCGATCAAATCATACGAGTTCACGCATCCTGTCTGTGTTGACATCAGTCCGAGAGGTCGACGGTCGTCTACTGTGGTCTTCATCTTCAACATTTGTTCTTCCTTCTGCTAACATTTTATGCCAACAAAAAGCTTCAGCTCTTGACATAACCTATTTCCAAAAGCCTTCTGACTTTTGCTGCAAATTCTTCTTGCAAGTTGAATGATAAACGTACCGCAAAGAGAAATGAAATATCGCTACCCAATATTTCGAGATTCCATTCAGTAACGAGAGGGATTAAAACCTATGTTCACTAGATACAGCATAAATCAAGTATGAGTGGTTGCGTCATTGTTCTGCTTGGAGTTAAAGTAGCTTATAGATCAAAGTCACAAGAAAGTGCCCCAGTGCTGCACCAGGTGTTATCCCCGCAATTTTTCTGATAGGTAACAACATCACAGAGCTAAGATGAAACTAGACTGAGCTCTACTTTTAGGCTGCAGTCGCCTTACTATTTGGGGAGCTGAATAGTCTACCTTTTAGCCAAGGGCTTTTAACATAAGATGTTTTACCAAAGTCCTACATTTTCGGTTTACATTTCATTAAAAAATGTAAGAGCATTATTATAGCCTACATGTGCCAATAGAATAGTGCCGGTTTTATCAGAGCGCATGTTCTGCGTGGTTGTATTTTCTGGGAAACATCTTTTTTTGGTGATTTTTTTTTCTTTAAACTTTTTTTAGCTTGGAAACATTTGGTAATGTGACGTAACGTCAGAAAATTCGCTCTGTTAACTCTAGCTTGTCAGCAATGAAAAATCTGATCCAGAATACCTGATGCGTTTGTAAAGTAATTACGCAATACTATTATTTACTAAGAAAACCCATCGCTACGTATCATTTGATAGGGATTGATATGATGTATTTATTCGGTAGGAATACGACCACATCACACTTGAAGACATGTAGAAACTTTTAAGAAGCAATAAAACATTTCGTTTAGCTTTATTTTCCGTCGCATCGCGTAAACAACTGCATTTTCACTTAACTGACAATGTCTAGACATTGTGAACAATCTACACTACTTGACATTTATTTTTACGTGTGTGTTTATGAGAAGTATTGCTCTGAAACGTCCATTAACGTAGATTACATTTATGCAGTCCCTAAACAAAACAAGTAAGAACTGTCCATTAAAACATTTTCTTCGAGAACCATAGTAATTAACTGTTATGATCTACAAAGAAAAGCTTTTCCTTAAACCAAACGTGCAGTTCCGTTTATGTTTCTCTAATTGACTTTCCTATTCAAGAATAGATGGAATTTAATTTATTGCAGCTAAAGACGTGCACGAAAGAGGATATCGTAAATTATGCGTAGTACGAGTTTTGTTTAAATAACTAAATAAATAGTTCTTGAATATTAAGTATTTTAATAGAACATATTCAAGGTTTTGGGGTAAAAGCTTCCAGTTTAAAAAGTTTTATGCAGTGTATTTTTCTATACTATTCAATAAAACTTGAATCATTCGTTTGGAGTTATTTTAAGTTTCTAAAAAGCAAATGATCAATTTTACATGACTCTTTTCATCTTGTAAACACATTTTAGATTAATACTAGCATACTTATAGAGGTGTAAAAGAAATCGTAAAAAAATCTTATGTGTTATCTGTTAAAGTTCATATTTATTGCTAATATTTTGATTATGTATGAATAGGCAAATAACAAAACACGATAAATCCATGTTTTTTAGAAAACGAGATAAAGTTCTAATTAGATTTTTTTTTGTGTGTGCGTGTTATACGAAGGTTAAAAACGAAAACCTTTAATGGGATACTTATCATTTTGTCAGAAATACTTTTCTTCTTTGATCTAGGGCCAATTCGACAGTATGCATATTTTCCTCTTTTTGGAGTTTGTTTAAATGAAAAAAGTGATAACTATTTTTTCCATTCTATAAAAAAAAATGAATTAATATGTTTTCTCTTAGACTTCGTAAAGCAAAATCGATATTTTCTGCACTGATTTTTAATTGCTTACGCAGTTTAAATTGCCTTTCTCCATGACAAACAATCCTCAGGTTAAAAAACAAATCCGATTAACCTTTCTCAATTATTTGAAGGATTTAAAAGTTGAGTATATTTTTACTCCAAACACTCTCAGAAATAGAATCGTAACTTTTGAGGACTTTTCAATCGTCAAGAAAATTTCGTCATTTGCAACGATACTTTCCTCGCGAGATTACGTGACTTTAAAAAGCTACTACACAAATTTCGGCAATTTGAGGAAAGGTTTACTCGGAGCATTTTTCACGAAGCCATTTCGTCAAATACGACGAAAGTTTCGTGAGGTTTGAGCATGCGTTTCTGAGAGTGAATGAAGAGAAATAATTTAACCTATACAGGGAATAGTTTGAGACGTAACGGGTTTAGAACAGTTCAAACTCATGAGTGTCATCAGAGCAGTTAGAAGTCACACTAATTTAAACACTCTTACCTTTTTGAGCCCTTTCAGGATTTAACAACATGTAGTTACATTCATTCTCGCAAGGTTAACTTCGAAGTTTGTTTCAAGTTGAAACGACAAAGATTGTGTTCGGAGTTTCTAAACGCGCAGGAATGTATCTTTAATGCAAATCGAAAGTGAAATTTTCTAATCATTACGCAGATAAGAGTCTAAATCGTAAATATTGCTAATCATTTAATTACAAACCCTGAATTTTTTGATGCACACTTTTAACCCTTCATTTATTAAGTATGCATAAATTATCTACATTCTTGCCCGTTTCTGTAATACATAATTGTAAAACTTTGTTTAAATTATGCATTTTCAAGTCCGTTTGTTTAATACATACGTGTAAAATGTATATTTAGTAGCGTTTCATTTATTATAAATAAATAGTTTGACGTTTTATTTTATTTAATAATCAAACTGTTAAGCCACAATTGCGATGAAAATATTCAACTGCTTTTGTAGATTGTAACGAAACCTTAAAGGAATTTCTTTTATAAATTCAGTTTTTGTTTTTTACTTAAAAATTAAAGCTTATTTTAATTCTTCAGAGCTTTATTTACTGCTACCCTTCGTTATGTTTTATTTTTCTTACGATCTTGTGTGTATACATATTGCACAAATCACATGAATTTCTTCTTAAAAATTGCGGCAGACAAAATTTATTAAACTATGATGGCTAACACATTTTATAGTGGATTACGATGATTTTTTTTTATTTATATATATATATACATTATTTTTATCTCAAAGCGATAAGAAGTATGTAGGAGACAGTTTGTTGAGGAAAAGGTAAAATTACTACTGTCGGAGGAAATTATTCTGGTTTAGATGAAAAAAAGTTTGTTTAGTCCACGACGGGCTTCTTCTTCCTACATATACTGGATTTTAAGTTTAACTTGTAGATTACTGTGTTACTGGTTAAGTTTACTGTTTGTGAGCAAGTTTACTGATTGGACCAATGGCATTTTATTTTTTATTTTAACAAATACTAATATTTTTTTATCAACCAATTTCTTTCTAAAAAATAAAAACATAAATTAAAAAATAAATAAATAAAAATAAAACAAGGCCTGTTTTTATTTTTTCAATTTATAAAACAAGTTTACATTAGAAAAAATATGCAAGTTTTACGGTAAATAATATCATCACTTTTGAAAAATGCAACGAAATGAAGGCACAATTGCTAAGAGGATTGAATCTTAAAATTGGTTCTTGGTTTTGATTTTTTTGAACATAATGCCTTTTTCAAAAGCAATACACTACAATAAAATATATGTACGGCCGGCATGATGGCGTCGCGGTAAGCCGCAGAGCTCATACGTACCAGGTCTGAAGATCCATCCTGGCAGGGTCGGTGGATTTTCAAGATGCAGGAAATCGTCTGCGCCCATGTCGTATGATAATGCGGCATTTAAAAGATCCCTTGAGTAGACATTTGGCTTGGATGCTCTGGGCTAAATTAAACTCCTAGTGCAATCCCGCTTCAACAGAGTCGATTAGCTCTCCTTTTCAGGTGAAGAAACCGGACTTATTGTCATGCGGCGTGGTACCACACTCATTGTGGTGCCGCTGAAAGAGATCGTACCAATCTCTGAAGAACGCACTAGGTCTGCAATTGGCAGTAGCCAACAGCAGCCCATTAGAAGTAAAATAAAAAACATAGTTGTTGAGGATTCAAAAATTCCGTCTGTTTAATACCTTGTAAATACTTATTTTTAAGAAAACTGATATGCAAACCAATAGCATGGTTACACATTTTAGCCATACCAGGTTATCTGCTGAATAATAAATTAATTTGTATTAAAATGTTAATTAGTTTATAGGAAGCTACTATAATTTAATTAAGATAGATACATACATTTTCTGAACAAAGGAGAAATAAGGCTTTTTCATGAAAATCATTTTGATTAATATTCAATATGAAAGGGCAATGTCTTATTAGAGAAAAAATACTTTGCTTTGTCCATATCTGCTGAATAACATTTAGAAACATCGATTTGACGCATGCTCTGAATCACTACTCATTGCACATTCCGAGATAAAACAAATTGTAGCTCATTACGCGGCTCTAAAAACAAACTCCTTTGTACTAAAGCGACAACAGATTTTGTAACGCAGCTCAGCAGTACAATATCGAAGATTTTACCAAAAAAAGGCTGTATCAGTTGTTTTTCCGTAAATATGTTGCTAGACGTGTTGTTGTGTATAAAGTGTTCCCTTAATCATTATATTAATGATATATTATTTTATGAAATTTATATCTTTTATGTATTTTTTTAAATCTTAATATGTATTATCTATATATTGACAAAATAGTATCAATATTTCTACTTATATCCAGAAAGTTCCTTTAGATTTGCATTAACAATATACGTTTGTGGCATAGTAAGACATTTTATATTATTACCTATAAAAATGTGTGCCTGAGAGCCATAGTATCATAAGTCCACTTTTCGAGTTTTCTCTAGTTTACAGTTAATGTACATACAAAATACCGGCTACAAAGCTAAGAGCTACATGAGGGCTCCGAACTTTTATAACTCCCGTTGGAAATCTTTATTCCAAGCTTTGCATGGAAAGGTATAGTCTGAAAGAACAAAAACTGTTCATTTTTTAACTTCATCCCAAAAGCTTGAGAAATGGACCTACCACGCTATGGCTCTCATTTATCAGTCTAAAATTATACAGTTTTCTAATACAATCTTTAATATTTTGAAATGTATAGGAAATTATTTGCAAAAAAGGAATAAGATTTCATGTAAGGAATCCACTTAAAGTACACATTTCAATCTATTTGAATAATTCCGTGAAGACAAACCTTAACTTCCTCAGTAAACAGTGTTAAAACACGTTTTCTAAGAAAGTTTTTAACTTTATTTATTGCTAGGTTTAATTATGCTACGCTACTGACACTATTCTATACATGATAGATTCCAGTTCCTGCTAAAAGGAAGTACGCTGCGTTAGCTTCCTTAAATTAGGTTAAAAGTTTAGAAGCAGAAAGACGATATTCCTTTCAAATTGACTTAGGCAATTAAAGCAAGTAGTTTCTGCGTAATTAAATCGAAATCTTTGTTTTTTGGGAAAAAATCCGGAAGGGAGAAAAAAAGTTATGGTTCATTTATTGCGTTGAAAGTCATTAAGTTGAGAGACTTACAAGTTCGTGTTAAGTATGTCTTGTAAGGGATAAAGATAACATGGTGGAGAGGTTTTTTTTTTTTTTTTTTTTGAGCTTATGCAAAAAAAAAATCCATCTATATTATACACTTTATTTTCAATGCCTAATTTTTTTGTCGAATGGTAACAGCAGCGTCATTGGTGGTCATGTCAATGAAGATAAAGTAATATGTGTTTACTTTCAAAAATTAGTAAATAAATAACACGTCAATATGTTAATGTCACTACGTATGACATGCATGTCGTTTTATAATAATATTATATATTCGTGTATATATATATATATATATATATTGCTACTCCTGAGGACAACCATTATTAGAAACATTATGGTAATCGGTTGGAAACTCTTATAATAAAAACCACTTTAATTATTGCGTCACTCAGAGGACAACTAATTTTGCTGCTAAATGACTGTAAATAATAGCTATTACGTCAGGATACTTCATAAGAAATAAATTTCGAAGAAAAAGAGAAAGTCATCATACGAGATGCATTCAAGTTCTAAGGCCTCCGATTTTTTTTCTCCAAACTGGAAAGAAATAAAAACATGTGCATTGGTTTAAAATGAGCGTGCGTTTGTTGTCAATTCGTCACAGAGACGGCAACACTTTTCGACAGAAGGAATTTTAGCATTAGCGTCGAGAATAAGAACTGTTATAGATACTTAAAATGGCTGCGTTCTCCTTACTTGAACAACGTGCAATCATTTTCTGAATTTACGTGGTGTGACACCGATTGAAATTCATCGACAGTTGAAGAAGACATGTGGTGATGGAGTTATGGATGTGTTGAAAGTGCGTTCGTGGGTGTGACATCGTGTGACAACAAAGCGAAACAACCTCGGGCTCGCACAAGCCGGTCTGACGACATGATCGTGAAAGTAGAGAGACTTGTTTTGGGGGATCGCAGAATGACAGTTGAACAGATTGCCAACAGTGTTAGCATTTCCCTTAGTTCTGTGCACACAATCCTGCATAACGAGCTGAAAATGCGAAAAGTGTCCTCCAGGTGGGTGCCACGAATGCCGACGGCCAACCGCAACACTTTCTTCGTGACAACAACTTTGAAGTGATTTCTCATGCTCCCTACTCACCTAACCTGGCTCCTAGTGACTTTTGGCTGTTTCCAACAATGAAAGACACTATCCGTGGCCGCACATTCACTAGCCGTGCTGCTATTGCTTCAGCGATTTTCCAGTAGTCAAAACGGACTCCTAAAGAAGCCTTCGCCGTGGCCATGGAATTATGGCGTCGACATTGTGAAAAATGTGTACGTCTGCAGAGAGATTACATCGAGAAGTAACACCAATTTCATAGTTTTCGAGTGAGTAGTTAGTTAGGAAAAAATCGGAGGCCTTAGGACTTGAAGGCCCCTCGTATAACAACAGAAACATTCAAATAATAAATGTTTAATTTAGTATAATAATTTAATGAAAGACACCATTCTTTTAGTCACAAATTGAAAAAACAAAAAGAAAAGTGATTTTAAGGAGCTGCCTATTGCTGCTTTGTCTTCAAGGCATAAGAACCAGTCACAAGGAAGTTGAATGTCACATACGAATTTTTACGCTTTTGCTTTATATGTCTACTTCAATTATTGCAAATTTGACATCTGTCACGCGCACTGCACTTTAAAAAAAATTAAGGAATCAAACTTCTCGTACAACAAATATCTTGAAAATATCTTTATCCCGCTCGAGAGTACCGAAGAAAGTAAAGCACATAAGATACACCTAGAAGCAAAGGGGTGTACGAGACAAAATTGAAAATTTGGAGATAAATAGTGCAAATAATAGGGAAAGCACTGTTCTATACTGCGGCAAGAAATGTTAAGGGTAACCCTCAACATGATTTAGAAAAAGTCATGTTGAGAAAAAAATAATTAAATTTGAGAAAATCATCCCCGTTTTTCTCGTTTTTTTTTTTTTTTTTTGTCACTTGCATCCCCTTATTTCCCTGACTTATATCTTTTTCTGTAATCAAAGCTGTGATGTATCTTTATCACTAACAGGAATACAGTATCGAAGTTGATTTTTCTAGTAGTTTTTGGAAACATTAAACATTGCTCCTATAAAATATTTTAAGTAAAATATGTTAAAATGTAGTAAAATAGTTATTTCGTTCTGCTATATAATTTAAAATTACATTTCAGAAGATGTAGGCCACAATCACTTAGAGAGACGTAAATCGTAATGTAGTGACCAGCGATTAAATTATTTAATAAACGTTCTGCATCCGAACTTTTTCATTGTTTAGTGGTTGACAGATAGCATATGCGCTGTCAAAATGACAATGTTTTAAAAACAATTTCTGGAAGCTTTCCAAAAAATTTCCGTTTGCTATTGTGTGCAATATTGAGTAGATGCGTTATGTAAGTTATATCTATTGGAAATTTGCATGGAAACAGATTCAAGAAAATCTTATGTTTTAAAATGCGAATGTAAATAATATGTTTAAAAATGATATATTTTAAAAGAATAACTCACAAAATATCAATAATAATTTTAAAATATCTTTTTTACAAATGGTTACCAAATTGCTTCTAAAACAATTTGTTTCTACTGGACATTTAGGGAACTTTGTGAGAACAGATAAAATATTGTTAACATAAAAGGAAAAAAAAGGCATGGTTTGGGGATACATCCATATATATATACGTGGACCAATGATTATCATAAAAAGTAACATAATATTTATATATACTACCGTAACTTATGGGGGGAACTTTAACAACTTTATTTCTAATTCTTAAAATATATTTCCATTTGTAGTTTATTTTTAATTTCCGAATCGTTGTTGTGGCAACACCTTAGTTTGTTTATAAAGAGCAATCATTATCATGCTTATATCTAGCGATCATTTCTTAAGTATTTCGAATTTTAAAGTCTTTTTTTTTAACGATTTTAAAGCAGTTATAGCCTGCAGATGCTCTGCGGGGATGAGCCAGTGTTATATAGTCTAAGTAGTTCAGTCAAGAAGTCCAAAAAAAAGTGTACCATAACATTATTTTTCTTACGAGATAAACTTTTCCCATCTTAAACTGAATAACAACACTGACTCTTTTCTATATGCATGCCCATGTGAATTGATCTCAAAAAAATGGTATAATTTTATGCAAACGTTTGTAATGGTACAACAAATCATGTCCGTTGCCTGTTAATATTTTCCCTGATTCGCAGTTTCTAAATCTATAACAGCTCATATTTCTTAAATAAAAGGGGATTTTTGATTAAATTGTTAATAACACAAATGATATAATCATAAAATGGATAAATTTTGCCGTGGGTGGAATTGTGGTTTGAGTATCGGTCTTAGGTCAGAGGTGCGATCCTCGCCACCAATTACCCACCGAATATAGGCAGGAATACGTACTCGCTAAATTCGTGGATCCGAAGTTCTGTGGTCGGTCTCTAGAAGTTGCCAAGGGTGCAGTGTACTGGAGAAAGTTTCCCTTCTCTTCCATACTATGCAAAAATTGTGGAGGTGGACGAAAGATGCTGCCATTGACTGGTTGGGGCGGAAGTCAAACTCCTGCCTATAAGGGCATCATTACTCAGGAGTAGCCCACCCTCTTTGTGTCGCGTCACGAGGACACGACAGCAACAACAATAAAAATTTTATATAAGAAAACGGTATCCGTAAACACAAATAAAAAATTCCAATAAAATCTTTTCCGTCTTCACAACAATCGTGCTGCCCAAACTTTGACATGGTTTAAATATTATTCCTTACGCTGTTAAACGTTGTGATCAGTGTTGGAGAGATAAAGTATTTAGCACCTGTTAACAACAACCATGCTCTTTTGTTTAAGGGATTTTCAAAATGTTCCAACGCTCACATGAAAATATTTAACGCAAATATACACTCGCTCGGAATCATTATAACGATTGAGGAAATTCGAATAAAATTTTAATCCAAGTTATGCACCTGGATACAAATTTTCAATGTCGTAAGCAAACGGTCTCCAGATATCTAGACATTTAGTAATTCGTACTTATGTTTAGTAAAATTACATTTTTATAAGCAACAGCTTTGGAAAATATCATAACATCGATATAAATATCAAAATATCGGACTTTTATGATATATATCGAATACATATTAGTAATATACAGGGTGCTTCAAAAAAATGTATACACACTTTGAACTTCCATAGAAAATTTATTTACCGTTCTACAAAGTTAAATTTCAGGAAAATAGAAAGCTGAAAGTCCAATGTAAATGAAACATAAATAACAAATGTTAATACTGTTCAAATTGGTGACCTGCAGCATCAATACAATTCTGAGTACGAGTCACCACTGATTCTGTACATCGTATCAAAACGTCCAATGAGATTTCTCTACACACTGCTTGAATCTCATTCCAAAGAATGTCTAGGTTACGTGGTTTACGTTTGTACACCTCATCTTTTACTGTGCCCCACAAGAAGAAGTAGCTGTTCGAGGCCGACCTGAATGACCTTTATGCACATCACACACTGTTCCATGAACTTCGAATTTGTCTCGTATGCGTGTAATTGTTAATCTTGAAGGTGGTTCTGTATCATACTCCCTTCTCCACTGTCTTTGAACTTCATTTACATTCTCAAACTTCCAGTACCACTTAATAACCTGCTTACGTTCTTCAAAACTCAAACGTACGTCCCCCATGTTGATATTACAAATTCCAACTGATAATAAAACATAGAGGGAGGATTATGCTGGCACCTGGCGAAGAAATATAACATTAGCCTTGTAGAGCGGGAAAACTACAATAGTTTAAAGTGTGTATACATTTTTTTGAAGCACCCTGTATATAACAGATGCTTGCACGAAAACTATTTAAAAAATCATATGTTTATTTAAACATGTGACATTATTTAAACCAGAATATCGTAAAGTGAGTTAATTACTAATTAAATCTCCTTTAGCCAGTAAATTTGTTTGTATTTATAAAAAATATTAAAGTGTTAAAATTTTTAACAATTATGACTTTATTTGAAACTAAAAGTAGGTTCATATAAATGCGTTGTCTGGGATAAATTTTATCCAACATTTACATTTTAATCAATGTAAATTTTGCTCATCATAATGAGAAAATATCAATTACCCTATACCTGATCCATATTCTAAACCAGTGGTGGCGAACCTATGATCCGTGGGTCAGACACTGACCCACGCAAGAATTTTAACTGACCCACAATTGCTAGGCGATCATTTGTTTGTTTACGCGGGTTTTTTTAGTCTTTCTACTTTGTGTGAATAATTGATACACTATTTGTATTTTTTCAAGCATTGCATTGACACAAAAACAATTTAAATGCCGTCTATAAACCTCCAGTTTGATCATGACAGTTCTAAAGTTACGCAAATGAGTACAAATGCGTTTGTAGTATTTGAAAGAAGGCAAAAGTGTTTCCAAAAGATCTAATAAAGTGTATAACTCTACGCACATTTTGTTTGTCGAAAAAAATTCGACAAACTAACGCAAATAATCATATTTAAAGCACTTTTTTCAAATAAAATGTATGTAATTTCCATAACTATGTGTTCATTCCAACACTTATTGCCAAAACTTTTAAATAGTCAAACCACGCCCACTCTTACCAGTTAAGCCAGTTTAATTTTAAAGATATTTAGTTTTAAAAATACTCAGTTAAAAATTTTTAAACTTCACTTTGGTACAAATGGGCAATTAGTGATCCACGAGCTAGTACCAAAAAAAAAAAAAGTATGAACAAAGTTTGACCCACGTCTCAAAAATGTTCGCCATTCCTGCTCGAAACTTTGGTGCAATATCATTAGTTCAGAACCATAACAATACATTTTCAATTTTTGTTGGTTGGTGGCATATTAAATAGTTGAGAATTAACATAGAAAATGACTTTATACTATGAGTTTAGGAGTGTTACATGTCTGATGAGTGAATCAAAGTCAAATGGAAAAAGAGAATCGTGTCGTTCTGAATCTTCTGATTCTCAGTCTCATCACTATTGTCCTGTTCATCACTATAAATCTAGCTACATTATACTTCCTCGTACATAACTATATTTCTGATTATGTCGTTAGGTTAGAAGTAATTCAATGACGTAATCTAAGAGGAATTTAAAATGTTTAAGTTCAAGTAATATAAATTTGTGTTTGAATATCTTATCATGATATATATCACAATATGTGTCATGATATATATCACAATATGTATCATGATATATATCAATATCTTTTATGATATATATCGCGATATCTATCATTATATATTTCATGAAATAAATATACATGATATATTCGATAACGCTGATAAGCAACCTTAAAAACTTTGGAAATAAAAACTTTATGCCTCATATTAATAGTAATAATAAAAAAACTTTAGGTGGGGGTATTACTAAGAGTTTGTAGGGGTGCACCATAATGTGTAAAGAGTTACATCTTCCTTAAATGTATAATGCAATTATTTTCTCCAAAGAAATATTTTTCAAAATCATTTATACTTCTCTCCTTTTTTTTAACTCCGAATTGTTTATTGGCTGGAGCGAAAGACAGAATTACTAACATTCGCTACATATTATAGCCAACTTATTTCCTGTAAATAAAGAATATTATAAATGTTTTTCATCTAGAAGCTCACTTCCGTTGCATTGGATAAGGGGCTCCTTCAACCTCCAAACACGTGCCTGCAATATTTTGAAAAATTGATGCGTAATGTACGTTGTTATTTTACTTTTTAATTAACTATTTGTTCTTGAAATACAGCAGTTATATTAGTGCATAGATTCTGAAACTATTTTTATCCTGTGGATACTTTGCTACTGCTTTTATTTATTTTTTTTTTTAATGTGAACTCGCTTCCCGAGATATCATTCTAAAAGAAGTCAATCAGGGCAACATTTGAATCAGTTATCATTTGAAACCGCATAAGTCACACTTCAGCAACTTTTGGCAAATTGAGAAAAACTAAATACAAGTTAATAATGACATGTGATGGACATTCTTCCTGCCTTAATCATTAGTACTATGTCAAATACATTGTCCATATTATTCATTAACCTGGATTACATATACATGAATTTATATTGAATTTTAAATTTCATTGACATATGGGGTTTCTCAAATTAGCATAAAAAGGTGTGTGATAAAACATTTTTTTTTTTGCAAAATATGGTATAATTGGATGCTAAGTGCATGAGTTATCTTGAAGTAAATAATATTATAAGAATGGGAGCAAACCAACAAGTTACAACTAGCGTCTCAAAACCAACGCGGTTGTCTATGTAAATCTTAACTGCGCATACGGGAAGTTTTCATTAGTAAAGAGAGGTGTGAGTCTGTTGAAAAGAATGGTTAGCTTCTGAGATATCCCAGAATGCATTGGGTTGTGTTTGTTTACATCGCGATCAATGTACACTAGCGTTCCTAGCGTGCAAACAGTGTAACTCACTGATTTATAAAGTTTCTCAAATGCATGTAATATTTTTTCCTCCAGACTGCTTTATACAGCCAGGACTGATGTGGTTTCTCTATCAAGCGATGAGTCTTCATCATTGCAATCGACTTTTTAAAAAAACTCATTTTCGCCAAAAATGTGACTTATGGGGTTTCTCAAATAACTGATTCATTTATGATTGAAAGTTCCAAAACAGTGTGGAACTACGGTTAAAGTTTTCCCCAAGAAGTTCTTAACCATTCGGGAGATTGAGAAAAATGTTCTGAAATATCACGTGAGAGTTACGAAATGTAATTTAAAGCAAAATATTAAGAATAATTTTATCTATCATGTAAAATTTTACTTTTATGCATCAACATGTAATGGTGAGGTCCCGCCAGCCTTTCTTCATTAAAAGTGTTGGATTTTACCAGAACGGGTACCTACTCGCACAATTTGTGAAACATATTTTATGAATAGCTAATTAGTAAATTCATATGCTGAAAGTACAAATAAGTAAGTGACATTAGAAGAATTTCTTTCAGAAACATCATGTCTAAAATGTAGAGATAGCAAACTTAAATCAGATAGTCTCCCATAGACAACTATTTTCTTCTCAATGCACCCTCAATTTTTTTCTTTCTTTGTCGTTGACTCTATGCAGGCCACAATAGACCGCTGAAGGTCCATATGGACCTCTTTGGGAACCACTGAGTTTTGTGTAACCTTACACATAAAAATTTGGCAGTTAAGAAGGGAATATATCCTTTGAATATCTTTAAGACGGTCATTTTAGTTAACTATTTATAATTTTTTTTTTCAAGTAATAAATAAGTTATTAGAAGTAACATTAGCATAAATGATTGAAACTGCATCAGTTAAAAAGGTAAGTAAGTTTGGTAAGTCCAAAATTAGAGTTAAAAAATATCATAATTTTTTTTAAAGAGCAGTTAACCGATTCAACTTAAAAAAAAATATCTATGAGAACCCTCGGGGTCCGTAGATGTAGACTATGAAACCCTGGGGGTTCATATGGATCACTTTGGCAACCACTGCCTTAGTGCAATCCTACACATAATTATTTTGCACTTAAGGGGAGTCGGCACCATGAGACCAATTTTTTTCTTTATGGTGTTTTTATTTACAATTTTTGTCCCAAGTCATATTATATCGCTTCATAAGGAATTTAATATTAAAAAAACTGAATTTCTTAATAATTTTAAAATTTTAATTTTTAAAAAGAAACTTAGCAATTTTTAAAAATACATCTTCCTTTTCAAAAATTGGCGTAAAATCTCATTTTTTTTATTGATGCATTTCTTATAAAGTAAAACTTTTATGCTTTGAATTTTTTTTATAAGTCAAATACTTTTTCAGAAAAAAAACAAAAACTGAAGTAACGCAGAAAAAACAACGAAAAGTTTAAACAACCTGCACAAATATTTTTTTTTTTTTCAAAGTACTTAAGTTAATATAAAAGTAAAGCATAAATTTGTTATGTATAGTTTCGAGAACATGTGGGAGAAAAATCCACGTTATAGAAAGAAATTAAAAAAGCCTTTGCATTTTAATTGAGATGAAATGCGCAAAAACCAAAGCAAGAGAAAACAACATTTTAAGATTTGGCTTGCAATATCTTTATCAAAAGTTCAAGTAAGGAACTTTTTTTTCAGTTACAGTCACGATGAAATTGCTTCTTCTCTTATTTTAAAAAAATTAATATGTGGCTTATATTCTGTGCAGTTTCGGTTTCGGAATAAAAGGGTGGCAAATCGCATCGGTAATAAAAACAATCATAAATCAATAAATATTGCTTCAATTTTTCTGAAAATTTCAAGGAAAATTTTTTAAGATTTATTTTACTACTTAAGCCAATAAAAAAATTTCGTTTTTTTTTCGACATTTTTGAGTGCTGACTCCCCTTAACCTCTTCATTCCAAGTGTACCCAATTAGGTACATTTTAAAACACTTTATTGTTTTTGAAATTAATGAACAGATAGTTTACTTCATTTTAAACATGGAAAACAGGGAAATTGGGCATTAATTATTATCTAAACTAATTATTAATTAAAATTTTTAAAAAAAATAGTTATTTTGTTTGGTAATCATTTTTTAAATCAGAGAACCAAAAAATTGCGTCAAAATTGTTTGTGCTTTGTTCTGGGGTCTGAAGAGGTTACGAAGGGAGCATTACATTAAAATATCTTTAAAACAGTCATTTTTTTAACTACTTTTACATAAATTATTTAGAAGCAACATAAATGATTGAAACTGCATGAGTTGTAAATCTAATGCATGAGTTCAACAGGATTATAAATTTTGTTGAAGATCAGTTAACCGATTCAACATAAGAAGAAAACATTTACGAGCAAAATATCGCATACAGTGTGCATATTCAATTTATATTTAGGTAGAATATAGGATATGCATGGAAAATAAAAACACAATTTATCTTGCTTCGTACTGCATTTCAATAAAACCAGCATAGAAACCATAAGTATTGCTTCGCATTGTCACCCTTCTTCGGTTCAATTTACATGAGCTAGAATAAGATAGATGCACGGTGCGACATCATGAAAGTCAATGTATCGATCTACCGAATGAGATTCAAGACAGTCTCAATCATAGTTGTCTGTGCGTGACAAACTTCGTGAAGATGTCGCGACAAAAGACCATTTAATTTGATAAATGCACAGGGTGTGTGTTGGGAATGCATTAAAGTATAGATGTGTGACTTCCCAAATGAGGAGAGTGAAAATCTTCGGCGAATAAACCCACGCGATAGGAAAATGTTTAAATAACTCTGTTTCGTTCCGCTGCATTCATTGTTGTGTTATCAATTTAACTTCTTATTTTTGAAGTTGGATTATTCTTGTGAAAGTTTTATAAGCAACAGGGCATTTTGATTTTATAATATGAAACTTTTGTTATTCAAAATGTCTAAATAAATGTTCAGTACTATTTTTAAATATACTTATCTTTTTTAACACGGTGCATTTACCTTTAAATTATAGTGCGATTTTGGTTATTTATAAATGGAGGGTTCAGAATACAAGTGAACCAAGTCCACTTTTTGTCAATTTCGAGTTAGCAGCGCAATAGCAGGCATTAATTACGTAAATTTTATTGCAATAATGAACCAAGTCTCTCTTTGAACTTTTAAAGTTTAATTTATAATCGAAAAAATGTTAGGAGGTAATTTTATTATAAAGCTTTAACGTTAAACCTCTGTCAAGGGTCAGGATCAAAACCTGACCCAAGTTGGTGGATTCTCAAGATGCAGAAAATCATCAAAGCCCATGTCGTATAATTATGCGGCATGTTAAAGATGTCTTGAGTATCTGTTTGGCTTGGATACTCAGGGCTAAATTAAATTCCTAGTACAGTTTGCATCATTTTGAGCTCAGTTGCCGCTATCTAGGTGGAAACTGAGCATCAAAATTCTCAAGTGGTAATGGCGTCCGCCAATTGTGGTGCTACTCGAGAGAATGGATGCCGGTTTTTGGGGAATGCCCCTGCAAAGGTTAGGGGCCATACCAGCCCCATTAGAATATATATATATATACTCTGATGGGAAAAAAAATCCCAACACCAAGAAATAATTATTGTAGAGCAATGAAATTTCAGCAATACATTTATATAGGTAACGTGTGTAATTGATTACAATTTCAAGATCACAGGTTAATTTAAGCCCGAGAAGAGCCATTGGAGAAGTGAAATACAGGTACATTAATAACCGGTGTAACCGCCAGAATTTTGAATGCAAGCATACAAACGTGCATGCATTGAATCATACAGGTGCTGGATGTCAGTTTGTGGGATGGAGTTCCATACCTGTTGCCCTTGGTCGATCAATACAGGGACGGTTAATGCTGGTTGTGGATGACGCTGGAGTTGTCGTCCAATGATGTCCCATATGTGCTCAATTGGAGACAGATCTGGTGATCTGGCAGGCCAAGGCAACATGTTGACACACTGTAGAGCACGTTGGGTTACAACAGCAGTATGAGGTCGAGCGTTATCCTGTTGGAAAACAATTCCTGGAATGCTACTCCTGAAAGGCAGAACAACAGGTTGACTCACCAGACTGACGTACACGTTTGCTGTCAGAGTGCGTGGGATAACCACGAGAGTGCTTCTGCTGCCACAAGAAATTGCCCCCCAGATCATAACTCCAGGTGTAGGTTCAGTGTGTCTAGGCCGCAGACAGGATGGCTGCAGCCGCTCACCTGGCCTCCTCCTAACCAACACACGGCCATCACTGGCACCAAGGAAGTACCGGCTTTCATCAGAAAACACAACAGATCTCCACTTCATCCTCCAATGAGCTCTAGCCTGACGCCACTGACGTCGCAAACGGCAGTGGTTTGGCGTTAGTGGAATGCACGCTACAGGACGTCTGGCTTGGAGCTGTCATTGAAGTAACCGATTGGTAACAGTTCGTTGTGTCACTGTGGTGCCAACTGCTGCTCGAATTTCTGCTGCAGACGCAGTACGACTCGCTACGGCCATAGGCCGAACACGGCGGTCTTCCCTCTCAGTAGTGTCACGTAGCCGCCCCGGAACCTAGTCTTCTTGAGGTAGGGCCTTCCTTTGACCACTGCTGCCAACATTCATGCATAGTGGATGCATTCCTGCCAAGCCTTTCTGCAATCTCGCGGAAAGAAAACCCACCTTCTCGTAGGCCTATTACACGACCTTGTTCAAACTTCGTGAGCTGTTGATAATGGCTTCGTCGTCTTCTTAAAGGCATTGTGGACTAACATCAACTCACTACATCAAATCTCGATGCTAAACAACGCTCAGGAACGTTACAGCGCGTATTTAAAGCAAACCTGATTTGCATCTTCCGTGTGTCGCTACTAGCGTCACACTGATGCACCGAGCGCAAAATTTGAATCAACGTCATCTTTCAGATGTATAAACACGCCTGCCAAATTTCGTTTCGCTAGCACAACTCCTTCTTGGTGTTGGGATTTTTTTTCCATCAGTGTATACATATATATATTTATAAGAAAAAGGTTTTACTTTGTTTTCTGAGCGATTTGCTTAAATTGCAATGATCATAAGAAGGAGGAACTTCATTCTTGAATGAAAAGTTTACAAGAACTCTTTGTAATGGGATAGACGCTTAACAATATCCGTTTTATATTTTCGCAGTAGACCTTAAAATGAACTTTTTTTTAAATTTTGATGAAAAAAACTTTTTGTTTTGTGTGAGTGTGTGTCTGCTGGCTATACTTATACAGCTTGCATTATGTACCCAGTTTCATCAAAATAAAATTGTAAATTTATTTAACTATTAATTAAAATCATGTTTTAATTGCACCTAATTAGCAATGTTTCCTGCGTTTAGTTTTCTTCCATCTTATATTAGCGTCAGTAACGCTAGAGATATTTGAAAGCTCTCGATCTCTAGCTGCACAATTTAGTTATAGAAAACTAACAGTGTGTAGTGCTTAGTATCATTTCGTAAAGGTTCAGCGGTTTGAAGATACTAAATTCAATCTTATCCTTTTTGTTCGGACCTTTCATGCTGCTCAAATATCAGTGCTGAAAGCTATAAAATTAAAAACATTGAAGCATCATTTTTTATACTTTTCAACATTTCCAAACTTATCCTGCAATGATTCACGTGACGTAAGCTTCCTTTTAATTTGCATTTCCTTTCAATTAAAGAAGAAAAGCATAAGAATACGTAATAAATAGCCATATTGTAATTGAATATACACATAAAATAAAAGCGTATCACCGAATTATTTATTTATTTACTTACTTATTTATAATAGAATTAAACAATTATAATAAATAGCTAGTCTTCGAGAAATACTCCTCCTATGAATGAAAATCAGAAATAAAAGCACTGCTAGGGGTTTTTTATCATGTGAACTTGACAATATTACTAGTCATAAACACATTAACTTTTAGCGAAATTTTGCGCAGTTCAAAAAGCCGTTCGTTTACTAATTTCCTAAAAGCCATTTGTAGCTTTAGAAAAATAAGTTTTTCCAGAAAGAAAAATTTTATTTATCTCTGACCATCACTGGTAATTGAAAAAATATATTTTCTCGTAGATTCAGAAGATTGCATAAATAAACTGACATTAGAGCGAAAATAATCTAGAATGGACGACAAACAACAGATGACCCTCTCGAAATTTGTGGAATGCTCATAAACAAATGCAAAGCATTACCCCAGAATTCCGGCCCATTTATTTCACCACAAACATTAATATCTTCTAATCCGCTTAAGCGAATATCTAGTAGGATTATTTAAACGATTTAGGAAGGCTTTCTTTATCAGTGTATTATGGAGCAAAGAAAAGCTATTGCTGATACACTAATATCGGCTTCCGGTTTCTCTCTCTTAATTTCTTCCAAATTGACTTATTTCAATAAATGAAATTTCGTATAAGTACAATTTAAAGATTGTTAAGTGATTATTCAAAGATATATGAAGGGTATTAATTTGTGAAACGTATTTATAAGCTAAAACTCCCTGAATTCTGATTCTTAAATATATACTTAAGAAGCTTTAGCTTTCTTTTTCTTGAAGGTGTGGGGTCAAGAAAAGCTATTGCTCATACACTAATATAAGCTTTCGCTTTCCTTCTCTGATTTCCTTTCGAATCGACTTTAGTTAATCAACTAATAATATTTGGTATAACTACAATTTAAAGATTGTTAAGAGATTATTCAAAGGTATATTAAGGGTATGGATTTGAGATACGTATGTATAAGATAAAAATCCTTGAATTCTGATTATTTAATGTACAATTACTGAAGGCTATAGCATTTTTTTCCTTTCTTGGAGCTGTGGGGTCAAGAAAAGCTATTGCTCATACACTAATATCGCCTTCCGCTTCTCTCTCTTATTTCCTTCCAAATTGACATATTTCAACTAATGATATTTCGTATAACTACAATTTAAAGATTGTTAAGGGATTATTCAAAGATATATGGAGGGTATGGATTCGAGAAACGTATGTATAAGATAAAAATCCTTGAATTCTGATTATTTAATGTACACTTACTAAGGCTATAGCATTTTTTTTCTTTCTTGAAGCTGTGGGGTCAAGAAAAGCTGTTGTTCATACACTAATATAGGCTTCCGCTTTCGCTCTCTTATTTCCTTTCAAATTGACCTTAGTTAATCAACTAATAATATTTAGTATAACTACAATTCAAAGATTGCTCAGGGATTAGTGAAAGCTATAAAAAGGATGTGTGCTTGAGAAACGTATGTATAACCTAAAACTTCGTGAATTCTGATTATTAAAAATATACTTACAAAGCCTTAAATTTTTTTTCTTGAAGCTATGAAGCCTAGAAAACCTATTGCTGATACACTAATATCGACTTCCGGTCTCTCCCTCTCTTATTTCCTTCCACATTGACTTCAGTTAATCAACTGAGAATGGTTGGTATAACAACAATTTAAAGATTGTTAAGGGATTATTCAAAGCTATGTAAAGGATATAGATTTGGGAAGCGCATGAAAGAGCTAAAAATCTCTGAATTCTGATAATCAAATATATACTTACGAAGCTTTAGCACTATTTTTCTTGAATAAATAGGATTAATTTTAGTGAATGCTACACCTAGTATGACTAAAATATGTGGTCATGCGATAGGTTTGCATATAAGTATTCTAAATAATACTTATTTATAAGCTATGAAACAGACGCAATTTTAAAATCATGTACAACTATTTTATTATATTATATTGCTTTTGAAAAAGAAAGTCTCTTAAAAAATAATATTGTAAGAAATAGTAAAAGAGGATGAATAAGTTCACCGAAACTCATCATCACAAAGTTGTAACGATCTATTTTTCTTTCCATTTTCTACGTTAACTTTCTTGTCAATTAGATAATCATTGATAACATTAAGAATTTCCTACAGGAAAATTTCTGACATTGTATCGTAATTTATTTCTCGCGTGTCATGAAGTAAAGTAAAGCGATAATTTAAGGACTTAATGAGTTTATATATTTTTAATTTTATTTACTATTTTGTATTTACTGAAGAAAATGATTAAACGAAAAAACACGACAAATGGATTCAAAACCTTGTGAATTCTTTTTTTCTGTGCATTTAGATTTTCTAAGCTTGAAGAAGATGTTTTTGGCAAAAGTCTGAAGTAATTACTGGAATTTATTATCATTGTGTAATGTGCAGCAATACTCTAATATGAATACGCTCAGGAAACTTAAGAAAATAAAACTTCAAATTATTTAACTATTTAATTAAGAATAATTAATGCGGTCGTTTTACTTGAAATTGATAAAATTGTATTAATAAAAGAGCGGTTTATGGTAAAAATAATAACTCGTCTTAGATAGTAATTACAAAGCAAATTCTTAAAATCTATTGTTTTAAAAAGAGCAATAGTAAAAACTACTAATAAAATATAAATTCGTTTACTGCTTTAAGTTACAAAACATATCAATTTTGTTAACATTTTATTATTGTAAATGGTTAAAAACGCGATAGCGTTTTAAAGTTGGCCACTGCTATTTTATTGATTATATATTTCTGAGGAGATGTGCCAATTTTGCCAATTTCATCCAAAGAAAATTGGGAAAATGGAACTCTTCTCTAAAGATAACTTTTTTTTCGATAGATATAACATTGGAAAACATTGAGCGTTATAATTAAGCGTAACTATCCGCGTTTATTGATGAGCAAAAATTAAAAAAATAAGACGTTCATCCGGAATTAAAAGAGCCTTCGTTCCGTTGTACGAAAGTTGATTTCATAATGTCAGGTATCCATAAGTATGGGCTCCAATTATAAAAGCTAATAAATTCCAACCATATGATTTTAATACGGATATTTGTCATATTCAAGTGATGTTTAAAAACTTGAAAGACGAAAACGTAGGAGACATAAAGTTTGAAGAAATAAAAACAAACATGCCTCTTATACGAATAAAACACGTAGTTAAAATATACAGAAAGAAAACTTTTCAGACTTAAAATACGACTGTACGTAACGTAATTATTTTGTTCTATAGGCAACAAGTGTTTTCATTCACTGGAAAATAAAGCAAAAAAACCATAGCTGCTCATTTAGAGAAAATATAACATTTATTAAATGAAAAATTAATGTATCTTATAAATTTTCTATGCTCGCAATTGTATATATTGCTTTCCGTCCTGATGCTCCCATACGCTTTTTTTTGACCCGCAAATTATAAACCTTTACTGTGGGGAATTTTGTTCTTACAGTTATAAGGTTGAAAGTTGAAAAAAAAATACCAACAGACGGTTGAGTCAAAGGCATTCATGAAATAATTAGATGATTTCTCCTTTCTGCAAGTCAGTATCATCGAAAAAGTGAAAAGCTTAAATTATCATAAAACCGAATATGATCCCTGAAAAGTAAATTGATACACTTTATATTACTAATTTCGAAATCGCAAAAAATAAAAAAAAACCTTTCAAATCAAGAGAGCATTAGACTAAATTTGAAATATCTATTTATTTATCTTTTGTGAAAATCATTTAAACATACATGGATATTTACAATGTTTCCATTTCACAGCAACATTCTTAGAACATTTCTTGGCTCAATACCTTCTTTGAGATCAATAAACTTCATACTAAAATATTTGCAAGAAATATTTAAATTCCTCTCGCATCTTAATAAAATAATTAACATGCCTTTACATTATTCTTCACATCATGAAATTGAAATACTTCTTGCAATGCATCACCAAATTGAACTCTCAACTTATGTGCCGATGTTTTTTTTTTTTTTTTTCAACAAACGCGAATTTGATTGAAGTTCATAAATATGTATAAAAGTAGTGTCTAATTTTGAGAGTGGATGACTCTGTACACTCAATTTTGTTAAAAATGTGTTTTCATTTAAACTTAAGTACACATATTAATATTTTCCAAGGTTATTTTAGCTGTCACTTGCGTTGCATTTTCATTAACTGCAATAACACTTTGTTTTTTGTATCATTTAAAGCCTGAAAAACTAAAATAAAACTTTTATATTCGAGCCGAGTACTTTTAACATTAGAAAACACAAATCCGACTATTAGTCGTGCATGCTTTTTAGACAAAATACAGAAAATAAAGTCTAATAATATATAACTCATTGACTGCCAACCTACGAGATAACTCGTAGTTGGTGAACTTCCTCAAAGTCCAAACTGCCAGTTGACTCGTTGATGCCGACTTATTTCCATTTTTCAAGACATTTATGGAAAGTTTAAATTTTTTCTCAATAAGATGTTTTGAAAAATATGATGTAATTAAATCAAACTATCGTTAAGAGGTACATAACCTGCAAACAGCAATGGCAGTCAGCGTGTCGGCAGTCAACGTGTTAACGTTTATTTCCAAGTTATCCGTTAAATGTTATGAACTGGTTACAATAATACAACAACATAATGACGCATTATAGTGAACAAAACCAATGTATCCTTTTAGTTTGGATACTCTTGACAAAATTAAATTCCTAGGGCAGTTTCGCATCGTCAGAGTCCAGGTACTTCACCTACCAGTGAAGAAACTAGACGTCTAAATTATGTGGCATCCGCCGATAGTGGTGCTACTTGAAAGAATGGATGCCGGTTTACGAGGAATGCACTAGGTCTGTAAAAGATAGTGACGATACGCAGCCCCATTAGAAAGAAAAAATAAACCGGGCAAAACAACATTCCTATAATGCACCCGTTTTCGCGTAAATGTTCAACATTGGTTTGCCCATTAATTCTTTCCGCAAAAAAGAAAATGTTTTCTTAATGTTCACTGTTTCATTTTATTTCTGTCGTGCTTTAACCCCGAAGTTCGACTCATGTCACAGTAAATACCAGTACTAGCTTGTGAATGCAATATTATTATAGTGATATATTTTATAGCAATACTGATACAACGAAATATCCGCTATAACGAATAACTATTCAGCAGGGGCGGACTGGGAAGGAAATTCGGCCTGGGCGTATCACAAACAGACTGGCCCTCGTGGGGGGAGGCTCTACCAAGAAACGGAAAATGAACGCTAATCAGATATTATGCACTCCTTTATTATGGCCTTATTTATGCCTCATTTATGGTTGTGGTTCCGTTCAACCCTCCAAATGATATCAATTTGACAAAATTATAAATTTTGCTTTGTCTGATCATCTTTAGACGGCTGTAATTTAAAACTATTTGACCTAAATAGATGAAACTTGCACTGTTTTGTTTAGTATTTTATGGGGTTTTATAAAATATATAGCATGGCACAGATAATTAAAAAGATTTTTTTTTTTTGTTTTGAAAACAAAAAATGTATAAAATTTAAAATAATTCAAAATCGAAATTTTCAATTGTACTTAGCTTCTTTTTAGCAATATGTATGCAAAATTTCAGGATGGTGTTCCTGTGGTATCATGATGAAAAAAAAATTTCTCTTTCAACATTTACATTCACAAAGAGAAATTTTTTTGTCATCATAATACCCCAGGAACACTATCTTGAAATTTTGCATACATGTTGCTAAAAAGAAGCTAAGTACAATATTTTTTTTTCAAAAAATTTAAAAATTTCGATTTTGAATTATATTAAATTTTATAAATTTTTTGTTTGCAAAACAATTTTTTTTAAGTAGCTGTGTCATGTTATATATTTTATATAACCTCATAAAATACTGAACAAAACAGTACAAGATATATTTTTTTGGTTCAGATAGTTTTTTAATAACAGCTGTCTTAAAGTTTCATGAATATGCAAAATTTATGATTTCATCAAAATTTGAAAAATTTATAACTCAAAAACGAATGAATAAAAATACCAAAACTTGGTATTTTTCATCTATCATATGAATACTCCATTTGAGCCAAAAATAAATGAAATCCAAAGACGCGAGGTTTTGACCATTAATTGATTTGATATGGAATTACCTAAAGACAGTCCAATAATCCCAAAAGAACCTGTCAGTAAATTATAATGACTCAGGTGTTTATAACAACAAATGCAACAATTATTGCAGGATTTTCAAAATTTAGATTTTACATTGACTTCATCCCCAAATTCCTCTTGCTTTGCTTCCTTCACCGTTGCTATGTTCTTCCATTTCCAGAACACATTCTTCAAGTATGGAAGCTTTTATTTTTTTCCAGGCATGCGCTAAGTAAAGAAACTGTTTTTAATGTTGTAAATACTACCTTTAGGGCCTCAGTCTCCCGCCAGCCCAGTTCAAATTAAAAAAACATAATAATAATAATAAATAAATAAATTTTGCAGCCTCCAAAATTTTCCACCCTAGGCGGCCGACTAGTTGGTTGTCTATATGGACGAGCTGGCCATGAGAAATTATCAGGCTTGGCTTGAGAAATTTTCAGGGCCGTATTTTGCAGAATGTAGGAACTAAAAATATTGTCAGTAAATATAAAGAGAATGTATTAAAATATTAAATGTTCACTGGACAGTTATTTTTCTTATTCATCATAGAAGTGTAATGATACATAATATATTAATTCGCTGTTAATAGCTGCCGCACTTTAGGGCGTTGCGCAGTGAGGCAATTGGCCGAGACAACTGGCCGCGAGAAATTTTCTGGGCCGGCTTGAGGATTTCTCAGGGCCGGCCTTAAGAATTTGCATCGCCACCTTAGCCTCCCTCGCCGGCACTACTCAAAATTTAAAGAAAAAAAAACATCAATTTTAAAAGTTTGCAACCCAGGCGGCCGCCTACAGGTTTTCTACATGGACGAATCGACCAGGAGAATTTCTCAAGCAGGCCCCGAGAGCTCGTCCATATAGACAGTTTAGACAGCAGCCTAAAGCGCAAAACTGATGTATTTTATTTATTTATTAATTTTTAAAATAAAAAAAATATGTATAATTAATTTGCAGTCCCTAAAATCTTGGGCCTGAGGCAGCCGTTGGGCCAGGTTGTCTATACGGACCAGCCGGCAATGAAAAATTCTGCCCCCCCCCCCCCACATGTGGCCCAACGGCCAGACCCTGGAGATTTTGTCCTATTGCACTCTTGAAGCCCGGATTACGGCAAAGTTTTGGTCACCTTAATTTTATTAACATTGTAAAATCAGTATATTTCATAAAACAAAATTTATATTTTGCGACCGGCCCACCGGGCAATTGCCCGAATGCCCACATAGCCAGTCCGCCGCTGCTATTCAGCCCTGCTCTAAAAGTGTTAGGATAACGTGTGTTGCGTCATATCGAACATTCCGTTACAAAAATAAATAACGGAAAGGGAAAATATACTGTAAATATTTTCCTGATCCCTTGGAATTTGTTATACAGTCGAACCCGCTTAATGGAATAGCCATTTTTCAAGAAAAATTATTTTAATAAGCTGGATATTCCATTATCGGGGATCACAGAAACAATGTATTGAAAGTTGGTACATTGAAAATTTATTACATTAAGTGAGGTATTATTTTAACCGATATTTCCCTAAGCGGAATCCACTACAACTGGATTTCACTGTCTGTTGGGATTACATGGAATGCCACTATGTTAACCATCCAATGTTGTGGATTGATAAAATATATAATTTCAAAAAAATAATAACTCAAAATTTTATTAATCGATATTTTTGTTAAATGCTATCCATGCGAGTAACAGGGGAACTTTAGGCTATCCAAATATACACGAAACTCAGTTTACACTGCATGCAATTTAAATGTCTATCTGCTTTAAAGTAACAGACTATTTATTTCTAACAGTAATGAAATTCCGTAACTTAATTGATTTAAATTTCGAATAAATTATACCGTGCCACATTTAAGGCACAAGCGAACTTTAATTTACTTAGTGCTCCCCACTCGGGCTAGTTAAATAGAATTAAAGGGAAATTCCCTAGTTCATGGGTATTCGATCTGATGAATTCGCCAATTTAGTGTAGTAGAGTTTACTATTATAAACTTGATTGCTGCACTATACTGAATTAACGAATTCATGTGTGCACAAAAGTTCAGATATACAAGATTCGTATGTATATTAAAATAAGCTAAAGTGTTACATGACAATTAAAATATATATATAAATGTTTGATATATATATAAATTAAAGTATATATAGATATATATATAAAAGCAGTATTTGACGGATTTAAATATGTAAATACCATATTAAAAAAACATAACTCAGTCGAAAAGTTCTTGACTAACTGCAATGTGAAAAACAAAATCCCACATATTTTTCTTTCTTACTTATAGGAAACAAAATATTATCTTGGTAACGAAAAAAGTCAATTGTATTAACAAGGCTGCAATAAAAAGTTTAACTTTGCCTAATGTCGCCGTAAGGATAAAGTTTATTGGAGGTGTAACTCAACGAGATAGCTCATCAGTAAATAATAAATACATCAAATACATAAATGCATTTTGAAAAATCAAGAACATTTGACTTTGAACGCTTCGTTTCGAAGAACGTAAGAATTTTATTATTTCTATATAGGTATGTGCAGTCTGATAATAATGTATTCAACTGGCTGATTTATATTCATTTACATATATTATTTTTGTTACTTGGAAACCTGACTCATTTTTCTCTATACTTATGACAAAAAAAAAAAAAAAGAAGAGGGCTTTTAAAGAAACTATTACTATGTTCATGGGGTGTGATGAAGGAGAGGATTATATTGTACAATTACATATTAAAATTATATGTATAAATATAATTAAATAATGTAGTAAAAGCATAAATTTGTTTATAGTTTTGCTAATTTCAATTTAGATTTTTTTTCTTATGTCCATAAAAATTGTAATTTGTGAGTACGTGTTTATGGTGAAGTTTTTTACGATATATTGCATATAAGTCTATCACAAAATAGCAGCATTAAGTTGGTATTAACACTGCCCGTAAACAAACTAAGAGTAACGTGGCAAATTATCACAAGAAATCATGAAAGTTTTCGATTAAAATTTGAATGAAGAGGGAAAAACAGCCTTTAAGACAATATATTTTAGTTCAAAATCTGCACCTAAAAGTTAAATATATAATTAGGTGGTATCCCTTCGCATTATACTTATATGCTTCATTTAATTTTAAAATTATAAAATTCATTGCAGATTATGTCCTTCCTCATTGAAAAGAGAATGATGCTTAAGAATAAACGGAAACCCTATGGGAATCAAGTAATGTAATTACAAATACACCCAATGGTACGTGAATTTAAAAATTTTATATGTGTATACCCAGCTAGAAAAAGTGTACACTTTTTTTGCACAACAGTATACATTGTACATAATTTGTACACAAAAAGTGAATAATTTTTGAATACTTCAAAAAGTATACATTTTTTGTGCAAATTTTGGGTACTTTTTATGCACACCAAAAAGTGCATATTCTGCGTTTATAAAAACTTTGCACATTTTTTGCACAAAATATTTGTAATATTATATTTGTTTGCGAAAATTGTGCATTTTTTTAAAATCTAACCTATAACACAAATCTGGTTCAATTCTTCAAAAACTTTTTTTTTTCCAAACTGATGGTTTTCTTTCTTTGTACCACATAATTAACTACTACTTGGTTTATTATGTACATACATTCATCAGAGTATGATAAAATATCTAAATTTTTACATGAACTATTGCTCATGAGAAATTTTACAACCGAATGAAAAAAAAAATTAATTTACTTTTGCATATTATTCAGGGCTCAATCAAGGCTTTAAAAATAGTACACATTTTGTGCATACAATACTTGCAATTGTATGTGTTTGCAGAAATTGTGTATGTGTGAAATGCCCAAAAAAGTCTACTTTTCAATTCAATACAAAAAATAACAATAATTTTTATTTATATTTCCGCATTGATGCTCATTAAGACTATGAGAAGATCGAATTTCACACCAAAAAAAAAAGTAGTTTTTCTTAATTGATAACATACATTATTACTTTTTATGTTACATTCGGATAATTCAATAGCTTGTAATAATGGAAAAAAATGTAAGTAGTCATCTAGTTAGCCCATTAATATCTAATAAATGCCTTCAATGATGTAGATTATATTGAAATAATACATTTTAAATTTGCACTTTTTTCAATAGAGATTTTTTTAATGCTGTTTAAAATATATATTATGCTTAAATCGAGAAAAAAAGAAAGAAAAAAGATATGACCGAATAACTGCATTAAAAAGATACTTATTTTATTTGAATTATGTAATTTTATATCATTTTGTCCAATAATCATTAAATTGTCAGATGGTCCATTATCAGTAACGTAATAAAACTTTCGACAAATCTCCTATATTATTATCCGTTTTCTTTAGATACTTTGTTGAATGTCACTGAACAATAAAAACTACTTAATTTACAACAACTATCATAGCTTAGATTTCTTAATCTTCATTACTCCCTAGCGCAACTAATACAAGATAATCCACCTCCGTAAATACATCATATAGCATAACTTCTTCCGAAGTAACAGAGTCTGTAGCGCAGTGGTTTGCGCGTTGGATTGGTAAACGAAAGGTCTTAAGTTCTAACCCCAGTTCCTGTCTTATTCATTTCCCTCTAGGGAGGGTTACTCAGACGACCCATAGATGGCGCCATAAAATTTTACTATGCATGATTGCTGTGCTCTTTTTATGCACAGTTTATGCACAATCAGAGGTGCCAAATACGCTCACATTTTGTGCACTTTTTTTTTTTTTGAACTTTTTGTGCAAACTTTTTCTAGCTGGGTATATTTAAGTATTGAAGTTTGTTTTTTAATTTTTTGAAAGCGTATGAAAAGGTTCAGTAACCAAGCCCACAGTTCAAAATATTTGACTAGTCTTTTTAGTTGTAGATATCATTTTTAAATGGTCCTCTATGACAAACCAAGCGAATGTTTTAGCGGTTTATGTTCGTAAATAAGCAAATGCATTGTAAGAAAAAGCAGTGAGATAATATTAGAAATTAAGTTCAAATATAAAATTAGATATCTATCAAATGCTTTCCAAGTATTAGTCTTCTGTCCAGAAATTAGTAAGAAGGGGGAAAATGGAGTGATTTTTAATTACTTTTTGAATTTCTCTCAATTAATATTGAATCTATTAATAATGCAATTGCTTTCTCTTACTATTAAAGCAATATGTATATAATAATATTGCTTTCACAAGCTAGTATATGATATTTTTTTACAACTTTAATGCAATAATAACATTAATAATAATGTACAAAATGTAAATATAGCTGTTAATAGGCTTTAGAATTGAGGCAACAGATTTTATTAAAATTTTCCATTCACCACTAAAACCACAAAAATCCTCTGAAAGCTTCAAAGAACGAGTTGTTGAGTTTATTTGTTCTAAACAGTTTATACATAATTTGTTCTGTCATATTTTTTATTCCGTGCAATATTTACAAATGTTATTAAATTAAAGTTCAAGTTCCAGCAAGTTTTCTTGTTTCATTTGAAGATTATAATGATAGTACTGAGTGAATTATATAGTGGGGACTTGGACGTGATATAACCACGCTACCTTCTGATATGGAGTCAGAAGGAAAAAGCTTCAACTAGTTCGTTGAACCATACAGTGGATTTTTATAGCTGTAGTGGCGAATGACAATTTTGAGAAAGTGCTGCCACAGAATGAACATTTCAATAATGCAAAACTGTGGTAATCATTATGAATATCTTTTTTAAAAACGTTCTGAACTAAATGAACAAATTTTCCTTTAATTTCTTTATTTCTTTTCTGTAAGATCCGTCGAGGAAAAATGATACTTGATAAAAAATATTTTAAAATGTTCTTTTCTCAACATCGTTTTCGCCAACACAGAACCTGTCTCTTTAAAATGTACAAGGAAATGGCCGATGGAATAAAGAGGAAATGCCATTCATTATGAATCTTCCGTCTTAAACCCAGCTATTCAGCAAAAAAAAGAATCGTAAGAAGAAAAAGGACAAGGCTCCTTTAACTCGGAGCAATCGCGAAACATGATTGGAAAGGACAATTATCTTAATGCCGATAGTGCCTTACTGCAACATGTGTGATTGCTTTAATGTTGACTTCAACTTGCTGCAATCACAAAGGATTATAGAAAACCAGCGAAAAATTGTTTCAACTTGAATTTGTCAAGATCCAGATAGCGAGGAACATTAACGGCCTTATTCACCAGTAGCTTTGAATCTTCGAACTGCAGATCAAAAGCTTCCTCAACCAATCAGAGCTCTCAAATCGGTGGTTCGAGTGTTTGAGAGAGGTTTGCATCGGTTGGTGCATAAGGCTGTAAGTGAAACTGGAGGCGAACTTTTTCCTAACGTGAAGTTGCAACAGTTGAAGAGTATTATGCAAAACCAGGGAACTTTTCCAACATGAATCGGTCAACTGTTGGCAATCATGGAACATCAAGAGAGACTTTGGGTAAAATTGTCTAAATTGAGGATGGTAATTTATAGCAACTTTGAACCATTACAATGTAACGGAGAAGGTGGAAGCCTCAAAACTGTTGATATCTACAAAAAAAAAGTCCAATGGAAGGGCATATTCTCTTTATCCCATGAATGAACAGAGATCATGGATGTTGATTTAGATATACTTGTGCAGGGACTTCGTAAAATGGTCCGTGCAGTTGTAATGCAATTATCATCAACACCTCAAGAGTTTGTAGAAGAGGCACATATGTAAGTTTTCATCATGAGGATTATTCTTGTCCCACAAATATGAAAGCAATTTCGGATTGCAAATTGCTCCGAGAGTTCTTTGCATGCCTTAAATTTGTAGTGTTTTATGAAGAGTAGGCAGATTAAAGGCAGTTTTTTAGAGTTATGGTCTTTGTCAGACAGCTCCTAAGCTCGGCTGACATTCCTCTGGTATCTAGTAAAACAAACATTTTTCAGTTAGTAAAAGGTAAAGTACAGAATAAAACTACACAAACATAATTATTTAAAAAAAATAAATTGCATAATTCTCTTTTAAGAATTACCAGCTCACATCTAACATCTTTCTATCAGAAGAATAATTTATTTTTTTCCTTTTAATTATCAATCCAACACATTTTAATATGTGCCCGCTATAATATGACTTTCTCATGTTAGCTAATATATATTTTTGTTCTACAGAAGAATTGAAGACTGTGATTTAGTAAATGATTTCATAGCAACGTATTTCACTAGAATTCAGAGGTATGTATAATTATTTTCTCCTCTTTAAAACTTTTGACTGTAACTTTTATCACTATACAGTAAAACCCCGCTAAAACGCGGGTGTCGAGGGACATGTTTGGCACCCGCTTTATAACATAACCTCGATATAGTGAAACTGTATCACGGAACCACTTATCCAAACAATACTCACTTTTGTTGCATCATTTTTAAATTCATCAATTACTCGTGCCTTTTCTTCTATAGCATAATTTTTTCTTTTCTTCTTTGGTGCCATTTTATTAACTGTAATTGCTATGCAAAAAGCACACAACTCAACTGCACAATCAGTCTATCGAGCGATAGGTTATAAACCAAAAGGTGCACATCAGGCCTATTATAATAGGGCTTTACCTGTTAGTGTGTGTCATAAGGGAATTGTAGCTCTTTGGCTAGAATATTTGTGTGCTCGGGATGGCTTTATTTACAAAGGTAAATAAGGAATCACCTTTAAACGGCAATGATATGAATTAAATTCCACTAAGGTACCCTCTTCTAGTTGGGAAAAAAAACTGTTAGTTTTCAAATTTTGAATTCTCTTATCCATATGTGATACTGTCCTTCGGTGCCTAATAACCTAACTATTAAGTAATAAGCCTAATAACTAGGCTTGAAAATCAATTTTCCTCTCATACAGACTACATTTACTTAAAAGTCATCCTACCGTATATACCATTCCCAGATGCCTGACTGCAGGAAGAGAACGTTTACTTGCTAGAGAAATCACAAAGTTCAGCGAGTAGAATGTAAACATATATCTCATTCTCTCTCTTCTTTCAGACGTGCTTTTTAAAATTAGATTAAGAAACAAATAGTACTAGTTAACAATTTTTTCAATCTTAAAGATTTTTGTGAAATAATGGTAATTTTAATGAACACATTTATAGAATGATTTATGAAATCATTATTTTCAAACTTAGTTAAATTTTAATGTGAAGGAAGTTAGCATTTTTCAAGGGTTACAGAAGTTTAAGTTATGTGCTATTACGTTTCATACACCTAATGGATAATTCCAGGTGCCTTTTGTCATGTGTGTCACAACATTTTTGTTTAATTTCAAGTACTAAATATTAACTTAAAAGATTTTGGTGTGCTTACACATATCCATGTCTCCTTAAAACTAGTTGAATAATTTTAGCCTAGAAATAGATAATGTATAAACACTGTAAGACATAGTCTCTAATTCCATTTGCTTTGCAGATAATCTGAAAGAATGTTTCCAAGAGAGAAAAAAATAACCATTGTGTGTGCCGTGCAAGTGGATTATTGCGAGTGCTATGCGTGAATTGCTGTTGCATCGAACGTCCTTGAGCTCCATGATCACCAGACCAAACTCCTACATGTCTCAAAATCCCTCCGCAAGGGATTTTGTCAAATCCAAAGTGTACCTAGTGAAGATTGGTAGCATTCATCAATTAAAACAACGAATTATGGCAACATGAGTTGAAATTAAACCAAGGACTTTACAGAAGGTGTTAAAGAGTGTACTGGAAAAGTGGCAATTGTGCCTAAACACTCAAAGGACATTGAATTGTAATAATATTCTTGTGCGTTGCGATTTCATGTAAATAACTTATACTTCAGAATAAAGTCCATTTAAACAAAAATGTATACAGGCTTTGTAAACACCCTATATTTTGAATTATTATGTAAAAACGTGCCATCACAGACTTGACAATAAATGATTTACATAATACAAAATTTTATTCTTACAATAAAGTTCTTCTGATATTTTTAAAGTGGACATAAAGATGTGTAAACGAATCGAAATTTATTACGTTAAATTTCGTATATTTTGTACCTGGAAATGAAATAAAAATAGTTTAGTTGCAGATTAACCTAAAGCCTGGTCAGAAACGAAATTACTACGAAGTGTTGAGAAATAAGTTGGTACCTGCAAAACTGAATAAGACGCTTCTTTTTTCTACGACAGCAAGTTTTATGTTTACTTCAGGCAGATCATTTTATGAAACACATAGGATATGATCAAACTACTATAAACACTTCAACAGAGATGTATGTCAGAAACTAAACACGAGTGGGCATATGTGAACTTTTATGAGATAAATGTTACGATGTAAAGCGTAATAAGTATAAAGTATGAATCAAAGTGTTAGAAACATGTCAACAAGGCTAAGCGTAAACTAAATAGTATTAGCGGTTGAAATATCAGGAACACTTTCATCAGACTGAAGCATGAACAGATATTCTATGGGTCCTCACTTGATAAGGAGTGTTTCAATAAAGACTCATAGCATTGCAAATAAGCAAAGTACAATACACTGGCGTAGATGCGGATAGTGTTTTGGGGAATGAAATGATGAAAATTATCTGCAATTTAACCAATTTTTCTTGTGAAACCATGAAATTAGCTCACTTCTGAAGAACCCCCTTTCCCCCTAAAATCCGGGTCTAGCTACGCTTTCTGGTACAGTATGCCTGTTTTTGCTTTAGTTCATGATACATCTATGTTGTAGTAACACTATTTTAGAATTACATGATGCTAGGTTAGAAAAATTGTAAATCTCACCACTCTGATGGGTTTGTTGGATATGACGAGTGGGCTACGGACGCTGTCTTCTTCGTTTCCCAGGACTGTCGTCGTCGGAAACGTCCCCCGACTGTTTTGGAAGTCGATGTCAGCGTACTCCGTGGGAGGGTCGAGCCTGTGCCTCGTAAATGGCTGCTGACCATCGGGTAATGCTAGCTCTGCGTATGTTATGTCGTCATAAGGCTACAGCAAAACAAAAGAGTTTTTGGTGAAATATAAAGATAGATAGATTCATAGAATAGTGTGTGTATCACAGGACCTCTGCCAATATTTTCCACGTCAAAAATTAGCAAAACGATACGTAATGTACCGTTGTCGTATAAACACATGTTACTTTTTTTGAGGGAAAAAATTGCAATTTATACATATGAGGCAGTGGGAGGCAAAGAAAGGCAAGTGGAAAAAATTGAAAACTTGGAGATAACTGGTGCAAATGATAGGGAAAGAACCATTCTATACTGTGACAAGAAATAATAATAGTTCTAACAGGTGCTCCGCTTCGGTGTGAGTTAGAAAACAAATTAATTTTAAATGTCACATAAGATCCAAAATTTGAATGCTTTTTTCTCAGAATCGTTTTCTGGTCCACTTAATCCTTTTGCTTCTCACTGCCTAATATAGAGAACGATAACTAATTCTCAAAATCAAAGTTTTTTTTGCACATGATGTGCGTGCAACTTTAGCAGCACATAGGTGACCTACTCACTTTATGCGTAGATACAAACATACTAACATGTCTCTGCTTTGCTTCTCACTGCCTAATTAGAGAACGATAACTAATTCTCAAAATCAAAGTTTTTTTTTTTCACATGATGTGCGTGCAACTTTAGCAGCACATAGGTGACCTGCTCACTTTATGCGTAGATAGAAACATACTAACATGCTTGCTTTGCTTCTCACTGCCTAATATAGAGAACGATAACTAATTCTCAAAACCAAAGTTTTTTTTTGCACATGATGTGCGTGCAACTTTAGCAGTACAAAGGTGACCTGCTCACTTTACGCAGTAGATACAAACATACTAACATGTCTCTGCCGATCAAATAAGCAAAGCAAGGTAAAAGTATTTCTCCTTCTGTTTAATAAGTTCTCTGTTTTGTTTTTTTAGTTAGTTTATGCATCTTTCTAAGATACAGTGTTAGGCTATGTCTTTTAATAAATGTGTTTCAGGTTACTGACTGCTTATGTTCGATAATTGTTTTTTTTAAATAATTTTAATAGTACATGTGTATATTACGTGTCAAATTACGTGTGATATCAAGCTACATAAACAAGTAAAATATTATTAATGTTGAGCAGGAAAGGTTTGAAAAATTCACGCGGAAGACCTTTTGCACAATTCAACCGATAAAAACAATTTCTGTATACGTATTATTTCGGCTTTTATTTCTATTCTGAAATAAGAGTTCAAAAATGCATAAAAGCTGACTGCAATATGTTGAATTATGTATAGAAACAAAACTAGAGAAATTTTAGAAAGGTTGTTTTTACACAGCTGTGCTAAAACAGACAATTAGTTGCAGTTGAAAACATAGTATCCGTTCTTCATCCCTTCAGTGGATGAATGATTTGAGTTATATATAACGGGCAATATTATTCAGTTTTGAAAAGGAAATAATCATAATGAAATTAACTTCTGTTCATAATGTTCATCATAAGTACACAATACGTACGTGTATACATATGTACATCAGTTCCTTGTTGCGAAAATATTCGTTAAATGAATTTTTTTTAGAAATTTAAATGTATTTCAAGTACTGGGAAAGTGCCGGAAATGTGTTGCGATCACAGTTCACCATGGCGGTTCTAGTAAAGAGTAGTAAAGTAGGGTATTAAAATGAAACTATGCACAATATAACATATAGAACCCAAATAAAATTAAAAATCATTCTATGTTTTATTCAAAAGTTTCTTACCTCACTAGGAACAAAATGAACTCTGTTTATCATATTTGCGTAAGTGTGTTCTTTTTCTTGAACATTTTCATATATTATGTCATTGGTAGAATTTGGAGCCAAGCTTGAATAATCTAAAAGAAAAAAAAAATATTAAATATTTAAGTTAATTTTATCGATTTATATTTCTTACACTACGCAATATAATAACGAAATAATTGCTTTTATTTCAATGGTGTTGAAATTTGAGTAAGATTGTTGAAGCAGTAATATTAAAAGTAATTATAATAAGAGTTTCAGTGAAGGCATTTCTGAAACAATGAAATGAAAAATGAGAATACTGTATGGAAGCAAGCTTTTAGGTTTTATTCAACTACCACTCCTTAATACAAAATCGGCAGAAGTACAAGCGCCTACATTTATGAGCCCCATTGGCCATGCGGAGACAATGCGTTTGCTTTAAGTGAGGATGATCAAAATAAAATCGACGTTTATCGCCGAATTAGATGAATAATATCTATATAATTATATAAATATATATCTATACAATTATATAAATATATATCTATATAAATATATATAATTATATAAATAGCATACTGTTTTCAAAGCCAATTTTAATTATTAGGGTCGAATTTCGACTGTTGGGCGCACTCTAGTATTTAATAAATGTGAATGGCAATACTGTTACAATTTTCGGGATACCGATGTTATTTCTCGCCAAGCTTGGCACCATCTCGGATAGTGATAGCTAATACTAGTCTTTGATGGAAATTTCTGGAATATTCCTGTCACGTGATCCGCGATGGTATATAAATAACTACAGCGAGAAATTTAGTGGAGTTTGGAGAGTTCAGTTGCGTTGCAGACTTCGGCCGAGTGCCTCATAATAGTCTGAGCCGTTGTGCTGCAAGCTTCGTGCTTGGTTCTTTTCGTATTTGATTAGGAAATACGGGATTACCGTTGGTCTTACGGTAATGTGTGAACTCCGAGACATATTTTCGTTTGCTATCTGTATATGGTGTAAATAGTCTGTAAAATAAATTGCTCTCTGTGTTTTCGAAAAGGAGTTAAAGTCATTGAAGTTCAAAGTAAGAAGAAGAACCCGTTAAAATATTAATGAAACTGAGTTCAACTACTTCAGTGCTTATAAAAGTATTAAAAGTAAAGGTATATTTTGTTATATCATATACGTTCAGGATCACATTTTTGGAAAGACCCCTACATTTCAAAAGTAAGTGGAAATTTAAAGCTGCGAGGAAGTATTCCTTGGAAATGGAAATAAGTAAAAATAGTCTAAATACTTCACATTACTACTAAATCCAATCCCGTAGACAAGAAAGAAATTTTATTCTCTTGGAGAAGCCTCGCATAGAATTTTACGGTAAAACTACTTACTTGTGGCCCGCTCGTCGGCCATAAATATGCTTTCCAAACGCGCGGGATTTTTATGCCAGAGGTGTATAAACGGCAGACGTTATTTTATCGAATAACAGTCGCTTGTGCTTGGGTTTTGTGAGTCAGTAAAATTTTATCGTTTATTATATAGGACATAATGTTGACTGTTGCACAAGCTGTTTCACACATATCGACATCTGGAAGTAAAAGTTCTAATATTTTTTTTTTTTTTTTGCTGTTGTTGTCTTATTTGTGTAGGAGTTTAAAGCACAGGTACCTTATAAATAGTTTTAAGGTAAGAAGGGAAAAGGGTAAACGTTTTGCTTTCACGATTTTAGCTTTTCGTTGCATTTTAACAATGTGTTATGCCATATAATATTAGAATGAAAGAATGAGTTAAACCGAATGATTTTTTAATTATAAGACATCGCTTTAATTGTGATTCGCTTGAAATTACGAGGGTGGTTCAAATATAAACCGGAATTTTCGAATAAACGCGCGAAAAATTTAGTGTCGGAAAAGTGGCTGCACTGGATGTTAGACTGGTGTGCTACAAAGCGTAGAGAACAGCTGGGACCGTGTAACCTCCCTTTTTGGTGTAGTTATAGCCATGAGTGAAAAGGATGTACCAGTGTCTGTTGCGCAACGCAACATTATTCGTTTTTCGGTCAAAGATAATGTAAAATCCGCGGAAATTCATCAAAAATTACTCTAGCAATTCGGGGATGAGTGCCTCTGCAAGACTAAAGTGTATGAATGTTGTTCCGCTTTCCGAAAAGGCCGAGAAGTGGTGGCAAACTTGGCACATGCGCGGCGTCCCAGACGAAGTAGCAACACGAGAGGAGTAACTGCGGTTGATTTTCTCACTGAACAACGAACTGTAAACGCGCAGTATTACAGTAACCTCAAAAAAAAAAAAAAAAAACCACGGTGAAAAGAAAAACACGGCCTACAGATCAAAACGACGTGATATTCCAATCCGTAGTGCAATATTGCTGCAAGACAAAGCCAGACCGCATACAGCTCGGCTTGCATTGGAAACATTGAACGAATTTTGTAGTGAAACACTGGAACATCCTCCTTATATTCCTGATTTGGCGCCATGCTACTATTATTTATTTGGTCCATTGAAAGAGGCACTTGGCGGAGTGCGATTCGAAAGCAATGCGGAGATAGAGGTTCCTTCGTGCGCGAATGGTTACGTGAAAAATCGAGAGATTTTTACGAAAAAGGCATCCGAGCGCGCGCGAAAGCTTCCGGAGAGGCGGCAAAAGTGTGTAGAGTGTAACGGAGACTATCTAGAAAAACTGTAAAAACAGCTCCGTAACTTAATAACAAAATTTTTTATACCGGTTTATATTTGAACCACCCTTGTAGCATTATCGAATCACTATACAAGGCATATGCATAAATATGCTGACAAACTGGTATACTACCTGAATGAGAATCAAAAAAGTATATAACTCCTTTTTATTTGCTAGTTTATACATTTTGTGCAAATTATTGACGCATTTTGATCAGCTTTAGTCTTTTAAAGGGTGGATGAAATTTACAGCATTTAAAATATTTTATCATCCGTAGGGCTCAACGCATATGTGTAACATTACTGAAATGTTTTAAAGAACTTATGACGCTTTTAGAGCAGTTGGTACCAGATATCGCCCAAGTATGTAGCCTCACCAATTTGTATTTGCTACCATATTTCCGTATATAAACTTACATTGGGATTAGATGGCATTCAGCCCAGAGTAGCATTATCTCTATCACTTTACCAACTACAAAAGGGGTAACATGATTTCAGGATAAAATAAAAAGCTGTTGTTTCTTCAGTTGATCAACAAAATGACTATGAATGGGTTTCAGCCTCCAATTAAGCCATAAATAGTAAGGCGTTGGCCTTTGACATCCAGGTTGGTAAGTTCCTACCGTGGTTCAAATCGGTGGATTTTTGTGATTGACAACGTTCACATCATTAAGCTCGGGTACTCCCTGTTAAATTAAATTCCCGGCTTATTTGAAATCGTCATAGCCCAGGTGGCTACCTGTAGTCGGAAACTAAAACTAAGCGCAAAACTCTCAAGTTGTAATGGCATCCGTCGATGGTGATTCCACGTGAAAGAATGGTAGTCAGCCTCATAGGAGCCAGCCACTATGTCTGCAAATGGTAAAAGGCCAAAACGCAGCCAAATTGAAACAAAACATAATAATAATTCATTATCAATTAAAAACAATTCATAAACATAGTGGTTTGAAGTAGAGGCTTTGATCGCTTATAGAAATGAAAAGTGTCATATCTGCAAAAAAATCGTTTTCTTGGTTTTTATATCAAAATGCTCAGATTTTTGCGCTCTTGATATTGGGAATACTGCTGCAAGAAAAGTTCAAAAACTAAAGCTAGAGGCCAACTTAATTTTTTTTAGTGCAATACTGTAATAACTACTTTTCATAGTTATTTTTACATTTTTTGACATCATTAACATTCATCATGTGAGAGAAGACTAGAACAATAACTCTTTTCTGAACAAAATTGATTATAATAATCGTTGCAACAAATAAGTCAATTAAATAAAACAAATTGAAAAACGTTTAAACGCCTCACTTGAAAAATGTCCATTTTGAAGATACATGACACTGTTCATTTCTATAAGCGAAATGTGTTTCCATGTTCAACTGTTACAAGAAAGTATTTCATACAATACAAGTTTGACTTGTAGAAAAGGAGCCTTTGAAACATAGTAGAGTAGTGTTGTTTTCATTAATATTCCCACTTTTGATATGCACTTTTAGACGGATTAAACTGAATTCAATCAGTTCAAATGAAAACGTTTATGCAAGGTTTTTATGTGTAAAGAATTACTTCTTTCAGTTACACACAGAAATGTTGACGTGACTGCAAAAATTACCTGTACAAAAAGGCTTTGATGGTATTACGTCAGGGCTGTCATCTTCAAAGTGTTTCAGTTTTGGCGTTTGTATCCTAAAAGAAGCGCAGAAAAATATCAAATATTGTGGAAGAAACGTCTGAAATATAAATTACAAAAAAGAGGTGTTTTTTAAAATATTTACAATTTTATTAACATTAGTGTAAGAGTGAAATTTGAAAACTAAATCAACATTTCCTTGCTTCAAGCACACCCAAATATTATGGTCATACTATGGAAACACAAACACAGAGTTATTATGGATATTTAAAATTACACGCGAAGTTTTGCATATTAGCTAATTCTTTTTACAGCCAACTTTTAAATGCAGTGTACAAGCATTAGAAAGACAAATTACAAAGCATAGAAAGGAGATCGTAATAAAGGTCATATTTTGGTTTTTGAGTGGATAAAAAACGAGATATATTTGTGTATATATAGTATCTATTAGTGTAATAGGGTACTGCAATGTATTGCACTAAGATTAATAACAGTTTCTAATATAGTATCTGATGAGCACTCCTATAATAAAGTTTAAAACAAATAATGTATGCATTTTGTTTTTAGTTCTCTCTTATGATCTCCAATAGTTAAAAAGATCTCCAGATCTCAAAATCACACAAACATAATTTAGACTACAAAAGCTAGTAATTATAATTCATATCCTGTCCAGCGAGAACTGATAGACATTATAATTTTACACCCTGCCCAGCAAGAACTCATAGATTAAGTAAACAACATGACATTTGATGATAGCATTGTCTGTTTGACGTTGGGAAGATTAGTAATCGTGTTATTTTTAAGGACAATTTTTGTACGTAGATATTTTTTTTCGACTTATGCGATTTATTTCAAAAATCTTAACGAAAATTCACTTTTTGCAGCAGGAATTAACAGTTTTCGAAAGAAGGAAGCTTTGGTTTTGTGTAAGTTTAATGTCTGTGGCAGTTTCGGATAACCTAAATCAAGTTTTTAGTAGAAAATAAAGCCTCAGTCAACTAAATCTTGTTCAATACAAATATAATCATGAATGCCGCGAGGAAACCATAGAACTGGCCAATGTTAGCTAAAACAGCCTTTTATGTTTGTTTCCGCTTTCACTGCTCGTTAAGCAGGCATAACGACTTACTTCTAAATTGCTATTTACTCCATACTAAAAATGCAAATTTAATGCAAAATTTAATCTGCACCAAATGTATAGTAATAAATATATAAAGAAATAAAAGTAACATTATTATTTAGCTTAGCAGTATTGAAGCTTATGCAGTACCACAATTTAGTTGATCTTTAAGATCAACTTATACATGGGTTTAGGTAACACGAAAACCAACAAGTATTATGCACAAATCCTTTTACATATAAGTACACTTTTATCATTAGAAAATAAAAATATGCTTACTTTTCATTGCTGTCTCCTTGTTCAGCTAAAAGAACAATAATAAAAAATAATTAGATTGGCAAATTATGAGTTCAATGACAACAATCGGTTAAATTAGACCCAGTAAACAGTTTAAAATCAAAGAAAGGCAAAATATTTTTTATGACAGAAATATAATACAGCAATCAATCAAGCTTAAGCTCTCATGTTAACAATGTCATATGGCGCCATCTCGTAAATGTTTGATATTTGCATTGTTGCCAATGGAGGCAATTCAAGCAGCGTCATTGGTCCCGGGGCACCGATGAAAGCAAGGTAAACAAAGGAAGCCGTAGCATCGCTTTACATCGAGTTCGACAAATCTAATTAAAAACTAGGACTAAATAAAGTTCTTCTACATTACATAAAATTAACACTAAATGCAACACTATAACTATTATAATAATTAATAAATTTATTTTATAATGATTAAATTAAATGTAAATACTGGGTTATAATAAGAAAAAACTGAAAATAGTCTAATTAATGGAAGATAACTAATTTTGCTGGTGAACTCCACGTAGAACTCGATTGAAAATCTTAGTAAACAAAGAGCGGATATCACGTGACAACGGTGATGCTCATGAGTCCCTCTAGCGGTGAATTGCCTCCATTTGGATGTAAAACTACTACTTTGTAGCCACTGTGTGCACTTCAAAATGCTTAGGAAACCTTTGAAAAAAATTAACTTTAATTTATGCACCCGAATCTCACCTCAAGAAAACATCGAAGATTCTCTAACTTTGCCCACAAATATATAAATATAAAATATAAAAATAAACGATCCACACACACACACACACATATATATATATATATGAGAAAGTTGAAGATTCCGCGGTTTGAAATTACCTACATAATATTACTTCGTATAAAATGTTTTATTTTGTGTAGAATAATGCATTCAATTTGTTTGCATTAAAAAATATTATGATTTCTTACATATAATTCGCAATTTCATGTTGCGCAGAAATGTACTATCGTAGTTCAAGTAAGTACTTCTTAACTTAAACTTTACCATTTATCTTCATAGTCTTAAAATGCTATTACAATGAAGAGGCAGTTTTGTAGCTCATTTACTTTTGCTGGGTATCCTTCTTGTTTTATCCCGAAACAAACCGATTCTCATATTGCTCTTGTTCGTGGATTTATGATGCCATTACGTACTGACTTGATCATTCGTCTCTTTATTTTCGTTCATTTGTTGCTGATACGAAAATCTAATTCTTTACTTTATATGAAAAATAACGTTTTTGAGATAAGAACTTAACGAAAATACACATAACACAATTTTTATTTTAGACCATTACACGGAAAACACAGTTTATATTCTGCACGGAGCAATGGTTTTAAATGAGAGTGCAAAAATGGTACGTAATTAAAAACCGTAATGAGCAAATAATTCGTACTTTAAGCTTTTCACATGCATTTTTTATAACTTTCCTTCAGCATTAACTTTTGAAATTATTATTTAAATTAAAAATTTGTCGAAATAAGTCATGTTTAAATGAGAACACCTGCTTTGTAGCTAAATATGAACAAAAGGAAAGGTCAGAAAAGAAAAAAGGGAAAAAAATGCCTTTTATTTGGACATTAAAACTGTTAAATAACATACTTAACATTTAAAAATCGGAATAAAAACAGCACAATTCAACGAAGCATTACTATGTGGAAACTTATTATTACTTAACACACGAAAATCATTAATTTACTTCATTATCTTAAATAGTCGTGACTTTTATCTGTAGTACTTTAATGTGTCTTCTTTCCTTAGAGTACTGTTCCGAAATCTCCTATTATGCATGTTTTAAAAATATATTTGAATTTAACAGTGTTGCACAATAATGTTCAAACAGCTATTTACCAACTCACTACTCAAACAGCTATTTACCAGCTCACTATTCAAACAGCTATTTACCTGCTCACTATTCAAACAGCTATTTACCAGTTCACTATTCCAAACAGCTATTTGTACTACCCCACTGTTTAAACAGCTTTTTAGCAGTTCGCTATTGGAATAGCTATTTACAGCTCACTATTCAAACAGCTATTTTACAGCTCACTGTTGAAACAGCTATTTAACAGTTCACTATTTGAACAGCTAGTTAACAGTTCACTAGTCGAACAGCTATTTAACAGCTCACTCTACTCAAATAGTTATTTAACAGCCTCACTATTCAAATGGCTATAATTTTAAAATGGTCCCGCAATAGGACTTTTTTCTCCTATTGAAATATGCGAACAGAGTTACTCTAATGCCTTATGCAAAGCAACAAGTACGATTATAATCATTTCAATTTACTTTTTTTTTTTTTTTTGGCAGACCTGCGTGTTAGTGTAAAAAAATCAAGAAGATGCAAACATAAATTGTAATTAGTGTATACTTTTCGAAATTCATTTTTAGAGATAGGATCTTATAACGCATTAAGTATGACAACAATATAAATACACCTTCGTCTAAATAAATATTATTCATCTTTACCGAGGTGGAAAATGCGTGCGGGAAAACTATGGATTTTGCCATTTGCAACAAAAAACTGCGCATTATTCTGAATAGAAATCAACGCAACCAACAGATACCCCTGCTTTTCTGAAATTTTCACATGTTTACCTAATTATGCTAGTTGGAGATATTTATGTTGATTTGATATTCAGAGACGCAATTAATAAATTGCAGTTTATGATTGGTCTTAAATGAAAATGGCCATAAATGAAAAGATAAAAAGGTTTTATGCATATCATTTGTGTCGGTTACGAGAACCGTAGAGCATTTTCATCAAAATTGTGGTTAATATCTCAAAATTTCTTGAAATCCAGCTTCAAAGTACATGCAAAGATTGAACAAACATTACTCTTTTTAAGTTGTAGTATAAGTACATTTATTTGCTTTGATTAAGTTATGCGAAATAAATAAAGAGCTTTTGTATTTTAAGCAGCGCATTTTTTACTGCAAGTTTGGTGTATTCAAGCAAAATTCATTCTTACATTTAAGAAAAAATCCACTTCATCGTTTTATTCATTATTCATGTCTAACACTCGAAAACAAGTCTAAACGACACTACTAGGTATGAATACACCAAAAACATTTTGTTGCTTTATTTTAATTTACAAATATGTGACTGTTTATAATGCTTGAATCCGACTCTGAAATAATATGAGAAAAGAAATAATGCTCCAATAAACAAAACAAGGTTAGACATTTTTACACCTTGTTCTTTTACTGACAATCGTACTTATGCGACTTTATCTCACATCTGCAACAAAAATTGCTTAAACGATCCAAAAAAGTGTGACTCTTCAATAAAAGTTAAGCGAACTAGCAAGCTTAACCTTTGTCATTTATCTTCATTATTCTTAAGAAACTATTTGAGTACGATCGTATTTCTTTTTCTTCCCCTCATCAACTGCGTTGTTCCTGAGCACTTAAGCAGCTTTTATTCTTGGAGCCAGAAATAATCGTGTGGTTATAAGTCACATTATTTTTAGTTACTATGTTCAATGTAATGACATTTTACTTCTTATTTCGCTCTTGTTTCACTTTCTTCTCTACTATTGTTGGGTGATATATAAATATATATGTGTGAAGCGCTCTAAATGAAAAACATAAATAATAAAATACTTTTTAATTAGCATTTTTATTTAAAATGAGTTTAATGTTTTTAGTTAAACTTTGTGTTTTATGTGTTATTTTGTTTTTAGCTGCTATTTTACGGTGCTTCTTTGGAATAGTTTTTTCCCCTCTTTTGAAACATTCGTGTTTTATTATGCTTATCTGTTTATAGATATTGTTCATCTAGCCTGTTTTTCTATCACGCCACGATATCTTCCTTATTATTTCATCAAATTCCATGATTTACCCCTCATTTTAAAGCTTATCATGCCGGCTAATGACGAAAATAGACCCCCGGTCTAAACATCTACCGCTTTTCTTAAATTTGAAATCATCTAGGAAGAGGTCTTTCAATAGATGCCAAATTGGTGTTATGCATGCTGGTGCCATCTGTTATCAAGTAAACAAACAAGAAACTCTTCTGTTTTTTATTGCGTAGCAAATTGGACAGTTGTAGCAGCGTCTGTGTGTTAAACGTATTCAATCGTTATGTTCTACACATACATTTACATATTATGAATGTCTAGAGTCTAACCAACCAACAGTAACTATAATTTAAGTAATGGAACTGTTTCGTTATTGAACTTTAATGCTATGTATACTAATAATAAAAATAATTATCATTATTATTGTGATTATTTTATTCTTTTGAATATCTAAATAATAGTGGAAAAAATTGCAACAGCTATTTGTACTGATGTGTTCAATTACACGCCTTTTTATGTACCAACACCCGTTTACTTTTTTCTATTCTTCTTCTCAATGTCCTTTTACCAAAATTAGTGTATGTTTCTGTATGTTTGTGTATGTGCGATGTCAAGGTGAATCTATCGCACTTACAGATTGACATTTGGTACATTCGTGGAGTTTAAAAGGTCGGACGATGCCCCTCGAAGCATTGAAGTATTTCTTAAAGTTTAATAACAATAAAAAAGCTACATATATTTTTAAAAGAAAGCGTTGTCTCAAGTCCGTCTTTATTTCCGAAGCCCGCCACTTGCGCAGAACACACGCAACGGCAACACCGTGACCTGAATAATGGTTGGCGGTATATTTTAAATTTTACTGAACAACAGCTTTGGCTTTAATTACGACTCATTAAACTTCGACTACCCTATAAGCCTCGAGCCATGTTCTTGTATTATAGGGATTGCTCTGTTAATGAAAAAAATAACAAGAAGTTCTGTCTAGAACTATACGAACCTACTCTCTCGTATACACCCAACTTCAAATTTATAATCCAGCTATCTCTATCTTTCTCATTTAGCTTTAGTTCTTACTTACTTCAAATATACCTTTTACAACAGTTACTACATATCTGTTCATTCATTCTTTAACTTATTCATTTATTTATTCATTCATTCATTCCTTCAGAAATACCCTTAAAAATCCACAGCAAAAGGTTTCGTGGAAAAATAGGCTTATTAAGTTCTGCATGAACTTCGTATCAGTGCTTGCTTAGCGTCATGAGATATTTCCATGAAGTTTTGCCATGAAAAATCGTCTGTTGGAACAGCATTTATATAAGATTAAAATTTGACAGCAGGCGCTTTTTTTTTTTTTTTTTTTTTTTTTTTGAAGTGTTCAAAAGTGAAATAAATCATTCTTATCAAAAAAATTATTTCAATCCGAGAGCTCCTTCCAACACGCTTATTCAGAGGAACTTGGATCTTTTGCCCAGAGTTTACATAATTTGCTTTATTTTCCCCCATAGTCGCTAATGTTAATATTTTTTGAACTGTTCAAAATTGAGCGAAATATTGTTCAAACCAAAAAGCAAAATATGGAAAAGGGATTTCCTCACCGGGATCTTTCGATTACAAAAAAAGAAAGCACTTGAATTGGACAATTCTTTCAAAAGTAATTACGGGCGGGGGGGGGGGGGGTCAGACATACACATCTTCCCCATCTCAAAAACACTACTTTCAATTTTTTCATTTCTTTTTTAATCTTAACCTTTATGTATATGTTTTAAACCCTTAACGTTTTCAAAAGATACAGGTACATCAGAAATTAGTTTTTTGACGACTTTTAAGTCACATGATAATCATATCTATAATTCCTTCTAATGGACACATTTCAACAAATTTCCCGAGCAGTAAATTGCGTTTTATTGACAGTAGCGAGGAAACTGCCCATTTTCATTTGGTAGAAAGGAGTAGAATGTTTGCCTTCTTCCTAAGATTACTGTGTAACGTAAATGTTATATACTACTGATGACATAATACCGTGGTAAGTTACACAAATAAATGTTCATTTCTTTTCCCAGCACGTAATTGTGTGACGGCCATCACACTTGACGAAAGTTGCCTTTCTTTTATGGATTAAGATAACTGCTTTGGATGTTATTGCAATTCGTAACCTTTCCGCAGAAAGTCACGAATTTCAGACGATGAATTCATCATTGTACATTTAATTCTCGATACATAAATGTGAGACGATGGTGTGTGTGAAATGATGCGCAATGAAAAATCCACTTTTGTATTCGAATACCCTAATTCTTGAAAAACATCATTTATGAAATTTTGTACTGAAGCTGGTTTTGCGCAGCAACAGTACAACTCCAACTTATGCAAGAATTTAAAATTGTTCAAGAGTTTGCTCGATCGCGATTATATTCAACTAGTTTCTCTTACACTCATCAGCGTATCAGTTCTGGATGCTTCGCTTCGTAGCGTTTCATTTCGTTCATGTGTAAATATATTTTCCGTTTGTATTAAATTTCTATAAAAAATTACTTTATCATTAATACTTTTAACGAACGAATTCCGACTCCCACAACAGGAAAACTAATTAAGGGATAGTGGCGTTGTTTAAACAGACCTCGCACAAGAGAGTATGCTTCGTATTTGTGAAGTGAATAGAAGAGGCCTAGGACAACTCCTACCAGGAAAACTGGTGCACTCTAGACAAAATAAAATTTACCCGAAAACCGAAATAAGTGTTCCGGTGTTTTAAAACCAATGCGATATCGTGTGACTAAGTAAATCGGGTTTTGTTTATATATTTTTTTACATTTTTATAACAGGTACAAGGGATATATTATATAATTAACACCAACAAATATCGCACAAAAATGACAAATAAAAGTCCCAAATTCAATGTAGTAAATTTGCTATAAGTCATACAACCAAAAAATCTCCTAAATTAGAGTAAAGCTCAATTTTTCAGCAGAAGCAAAATGCACATTTGCAGTGGAACCTTGCTATAGCGAACCCAGGATGTAACTATCCCCCGGTTGTAACGAACCTTTCAAATGTACCCAATTGAAACCCTACGTCATTAATGCATTTTCAAACGTTTATAACGATCACCAAACGTTAGCAAATCGGCTATAGCGAAAATGTATGGTCTTTTATACGATTTATCTTAGCAACATTCCTTCCCATTTGTGTTCTAGTCTAGTCAAACACTATCTTTTACAATGGTGTATATAAAATCCAAATGCTTACAGCCAATAATATCATCTTTTTTCACACTATGGATAAATACGGTAAATTTTACAATGCGATTTATTCAAAACCATATTTAAAGTTAATATTTTACTCCTCTACCCTGATTATTGTTAGAAATATGTTCATTATATAGAAGTATCTTAGTCAGTTAGCACTTTTTTTGCAAAATCGGATGTAGCGAACCCTCGGTTATAGCGATCTCCAAAGTCGGTCCGTTGAGGGCGTGTTGTAGCGGAGTTTGACTGTATTTTAAAATTCCGTTAAAGACTATGTTGTTGAGCACGGGAAAACACATGTTTTTCAATAATAGAATACATATTATTGTACTCCTAAGCGGAAAAAATAGAAAAGTGCAGGTTTTCTAATCTAAAGCTGATAAAAATGGCTTTTAAACCTGAGTGCGGATACTAAAATGTCGATTATTTTTTGATAATAAAATGTTTACTTACCTTCGGAGTCATTCGCATTTCTTGATTTCATGATGAATATTATAACAATGGCTAGAAGGACCAAAGCTCCAACTAAGCCCATAAGCACAGCGAGAACAGCACTAATGGTTATCGGTGGTTCTTCACCTACATAAATATACATGACATAATTCATTAATTTAATTATTATAATATGATTTTACTGGTATTGATAAACTTACATTAAGATTTCCTTTTTTCTTAATTGCTGATCGCGATATCAACGCATCGATCGCGATATCAACGCATTCCTTATCGCAGATTTCTTTCTGCGCACTCCACATCGGCACTACAAAATTCAACACAACCTATATTTCCTTTTTATTTTTTTAGTTATTTATTTATTTATTAATTATTATTTCTTATTATTATTACTATTTCTTTACTTTATCATGCGCAGTGTGAAATAACCATAAAACTTCTAAAAACTTCACAATTAATAAAATTAGGGACTCGCTGTATTTTTGTGTGAAGGAGAAGTGTTACATTTTAATTACTAACTTCATTTATTCATTCTTCATTATAATTTTTACTGAATTTTTCTGATATATTAAAATTGAAATGCTGATAAATTAATGCTGTTGATATCATACATATTTCTGCTTTTGCAATGCGATTATTCTTTTGACACGTTTGCTCCCGATTCCGTGCCAGCACGTAATGTCAACTCTAAATTGCCAATCACGCGGCAGCGCGTGGTTTGATGTGATGCATCAGTTGCCAGTCACGTGCTCACATTGGAAAAAGCTGCACCTGTTCAATAATCGGCAGGTTATGTTAGGTGTGTTTGGCGATATTGGGGTTGGATTGGGGTTCATCCTGAAATGACTGACAACGAACGTGTCAAATACCTTTTAAAGACATTACAACATGCCAAATACATTTTAAAAACGTTACCACGTGCCAAATACATTTTAAAAACGATACCACGTGCCAAATACATTTTAAAAACATTACCATGTGCCAAATACATTTTTAAAACATTGCTGATATTTCCCAAATGAGGATTATTTTTCAAAGATGCTCTTCTTGGAACTAAGAGGTATTTTGGAGTCTACTTAACAGCTTTTGATGCATACGTGCATGACTTACTACTTTGGTAAAACCAGTGTTAAAATAAGAATTAGTTAGATTAGAAAATTAGATATTATATTGTTAATTTGCGTGAATTCAGTGAGAAAAAAATTAGAAAGAAAAAAACGCCCTTTATTTATTTACCTCTAATAAATAAATAAATAAATATTGCTGCTTAACTATATGTACAAAAGCAGTATTAGAAATAGTAGAAATTACACCATTCTAAATAATTCCATCTATTATTATTTTTCGAAAAATATATTGTTAAAACTTAGCATTGTGTTACTACATGTGCTATAAGGGATGATAAATATTTTATGCATTTAATTCAAAAGTTTTTTAATTGTTTCAATTTAATTTAAATTTAATTGTTTCAATTGCATCTCAGTATTAAGTATCGTGCATAATCACTTGTAAAATGTCGGTTATTTTATAGTTAAGGTATCTGTGAAGAAAAAAAAAAACAGATTAAGAACGAGTGGAGAAAGTAAGCGAGAATGAGAGACAGAGAGATAGTTAAAACACAAATAACAATTTCTTTGTTTTCTTTTATAAATACTCGCAACCAGTAGGTAATTGTAACATTTACTTACTAAAATTATTGACGCAACGTTACAATCCTTTCTTAATTTCCTACAAGTAATATTTTTGAAATATTTGCCAATGGTTTTTATTGATTATTGTAATTTCTAAAAGAAAAATAATAAATATTCGAAGGATATATACTTTTTTTTCCGATATGCCATAGTTCTTTAAAACAGCTGCTTTACTTAAAATATTGAAAACAAAAAAAATGAGCATTTCATTGTAAAACTCATTAGATTTTGAAAATCTTATTTCTTTTGCTGGCATTAGAAGTTTTTTTTTTTTTAATTTAAATTAGTTTTAAGCTTACGCTCACTGCATTTTTATCCTAGCGATCAAAGCAAAAAAAAAAAAAAAAAAAGTTTCGAAGATAAATGTTGGCAAATCACAAAATTTAAGAATACGATATGAGTGATATTTTTCAGATTGTAAGAAGCACTTTTTTCTTAATAATTACGGTAAATGCGCTTTTTCAGTGAATTTATAACTGAGCCATTTATGCATCACTTGAATCAACATTTGTTTTGTAAATTTCAATCACAATGCAATGGAAGCAATTCAAGCAACGTCATTGGCCACGTGGCAGAGATGAAAGCAATGTAAACAAAGGAAGCCGTATCATCGCTTTACTTCGAGTTCAACAAATTTAATTAAAAACTGGGCCTAAGTAAAGTTCTTCTACATTATATAAAATTTACACTAAATAAAACACTATAACTATTCTAATAATTAATACATTTCTTGAATAATGATTAAATTAAATGTAAATACTGGGTTATAATCAGAAAAAGCTGTGAAAATAGTCTAATTAATGTTAAGAAAACCCTAATTTTGCCACGTAGCTCTCCACGTAGTACTCAATTGAAAATCTTAGTAAACAAAGAGCGGATATTACGTGACAACGGTGATCGTTCATGAGTCCCACTAGCGGTGAATTGCCTCCATTGGAGTTTTGTATATAACTTACCCTCTACTAAAAACTTTTTGAAAAATTATTTAACCTAATTGCTTAAACACATGCCAAACGCAAGATGAAATCCAGTTCGATAAATATTTGGGGCATGCGTTGGTACAACTGCACTAACCTGTCCTCCGTTCAGGTGCATACAAAGTAGTAGACAATAACTGTATTGTGGTGCTACGTCCTTTGGCGTTGGACGCATAAATAATCAATTCATAAGTGGTTCCGGGATCAAGACCCCGTACATCGAATAAAGGCTTGTCATTCGTCACACTGATGTTCAAATGATCTTTTGAATCTCGAATGCTTACAGCAAGCAGATGAAACCTCGGCTTTAGGCCGCCATCTTCAATTCCCGGAGTGCAATTCACTGTAAAAGTTGTCGATGACTGACTAAGCAAAGTGCAGTTTTGTAAAGGGTCAGGGGGGCCTAAAATTGAAATTTGAAGTATAGTGTGAAAAGATGTTTTATGTGTACAGATCAGACAAAATAAAGAAATAATTAAAATAAAACATAAACTTTACGGAAACAGTCTTTTCCAACCCAAAACCAAACACATGCAAAAATAATAAATTATAAAAATATAATTTTCAAATAAATAATGCTAAATTAGTTAAAGATGTTCTTTAAACGAAAGATAAAAAATATTACCAAAAATAATCATTATGAAGTTTTAATGTGTTACAAAAGAATGCTCTGTGAAGTTAAAGTTCTAGTGCAGAATTTCTAGAAGCTTGGTATTGCTTTAATATCGGAGAAGCTCTGTGTGCATAGGTAAAAATTAAGTGACAAATTAAATATAAAACAAAGTAATAAAAAGTTATATTGATTACTTAAAAATCATCAAGGAGGGAACTTTTCTTTATTGAGTTTTAACAGATCCTTCAGTAAGTGCTTACCTAGGAATGAACTGCTTTATTACAATAGAATATTTTCGCCATTTTTGCAAATACTCGATTTAAACGATTTCCTCCATTAGTGATAGATTTTAAAAGTGCCGAACGGGATTTGATGAATGTGCTGTTTCCCTGATTTAACGATATTCTTAATTTAACGATAACATTTAACAGTCCATGTACAATCATTAAACCGGAGTTATACTTAAATACAAATATTAACTAAACATAGAGAGCTAAGAAATGTAAACTTCGTAACTCTTACAGAAGTTATTTTTTAATTGAAAAATCTTATGATCCTTTCTTTCTTTTATAATATTTTTTACGGGCTTTTGTAGTATATTTTACAAAGAAGGCCGCGAAAATGAAGGCGAGATCATAAATAATATTTAGCTAAAATAATGTTTGGAATATGATTTCTAATATATTTTTACGGATTGTTAAATTTTATAAAATTTATAAATATTGTACTCTTCACTCAAATTTCACATATGGATGAAAGAAGAAAAATCATGAAGAGGATTAATTGAAGAAATAGCAGGCTCTTGTAATAATACAAGTAATCCAATGTGCAGAAACATCATTATTATTAAATTAAATTTCATAAAAGAAATATTTTGATCACTTTTTTTTCTTTAAAAGAAGGTTCACAGAAAACTTAAAAAACAACAAGAATTGAATTCAAAAATATTATGAGCTTATTTTAATAATAATTAAATTTTATAATTAATAAATAAGGTATTCGTTTTGAAACGTGGAATAATTTTTTACTATGTTTTCTAAATTGTTACATACGTGACTAAGTACGCAGACGAGATTGATCAAGACGAGAATATGTATACCGACAGCCTTTCTGGCGTAAGCGCAGAATAAAAAAAGAACTAACGTTAAAAGGAGACGAAAAAAAGACCTGAACATACCAAATACAATATGCATTGTAATAGTTAATCGTCTTGAAAATGTTTAACGTACATGTACTTTCAAGAAATATTGTAAACCAATGACAAAGTTTATCTTTTAAAAGTATAGATAAATCAATACTATTCATAAACTTCTTTTCATTTGTAGGATTATTGTGATACAGCAGAGCACGCCTGCCAATGTCTTTGATAACTTCAACGTACGCAAGACAAATATCTGAAAAATTTTAACCAAGCTTTTAAGCAGTCTGCTGACTAGGTCATAAAAAATTCTAAAAGGCTAAGAGCATCAGAGATAATTATCGAGAATGTTTTGACAAAGTAGGGTCATTTTTGTCTTATGTGATATTGATTTCCGATGTCCTTTAATTACGAAATAATTCTGATAAAAATATTATGGAAAAAATGTATGCACACAAGTCATTTATTAATTTGTCACTCAATTTTATTTTTGTATGTTAAGGGATAGGGATTGTAGTAAAATTTCACATTAAGGAATAACGTGTCTCTAAATTTTAGTTTGACTAAAGGATATTAATTTAGTATTTTATGCTGATTAAGATTATGTAACGAATTAGAAATGGAAAATGATATTTCAGGTTGTTAAAATGTTTCATTATTTACGTTTATTTCGTCTTAAAAGTTATTGCAATGAACAAAATTAGGAGTGTCCTGCCAGACAGTAAAAATAATTCTTGCAGCGTTATAAAATATATGTTAAAGATGCAATGCTCTTCATGTGAGATAACATATAATGCAGTTGTTACAGTACTTCTTTTTGTAGGAAAAACTTCAAGGGCACCCAAATAATAGTAATGAAAATTCTTTAGCTGAAATCTAAATAGTTTTTATCTTTATTTATGTGAACTATTATTTTTCACTCTTGCTTTCATGATATAAAGATAAAAACCTTATACTACTGATTCACATTTATCAGCATATATATATACAGCAGGCGACTTTAAAAAAAATCCTATATTAAAACATTTAAATTTTAAAAAATTTAAACAATATTTCTTATTTAACGATTTTTTCTAAATGCCCTCTATATCAAAAATCAATCAAACTATTACGGGATTTTATTTATTTACTTATTTAAAGCAAAAAAAAAGTCATAAATATAACTTTGGGCCTTCTCAAGTTGTGTTTTGTTATGACAGGTTTCAAGACCATTTTCTAAAATTTTTAGAGCAGCTAGAAATTTTTGTATTCTCCAGCAAACATTTCAAAAATTTATGTGTGTTCGCGAACTACCTATTATCTCTCTTTCTCTCATATACTTCCATCTCTCATAAATACGTTAAGAAAGGCTATTTAATATACTTACTGAAAAACAATTAGTATTCAATTGACCTATGGATGCTACTTGAAATAGATAAAGTTTACATAAATTAAAACTTAAACATAGCAAAAACTTTAAAATCACTTAAATATTACTGTTAAAAATTGCTATGACAATCCTTCGTAAGAAGTACTGAATTCAACATCTATGACAAAATTAATAAATAATAATCAAGAAATGAGTCACTTTTATACACTATCACACGAAAATATTTCGATAAACACAGGTGCTGCAAATATCAAGATTAAACAATATTCATAACAATCTAGACTACTTATAATGAAAAATGCATGTTCTGATATTTTAACTAATGTGTTGTTACAGCTAACACTGATTTTCAAGAAAATAGTTCTGTATTTACTGGTTAAAGCACAAACACGAACAATTTCGTAATTTATATTTCTAATATTGTCCATAATATTTCAAACTTTCAGCTATTTAAGATAACACTGTATTTAGTTCAACCCTTACGTTTGTATATATTTGCGTTATGTATTGTAGCAGCTAACACTGATTTTCAACAAAATAGTTCTGTGTTTACTGGTTAAAGCACAAACACGAACAATTTTGCAATTTATATTTCTAATAGTGTCCATAATATTTCAAACTTTCAGCTATTTAAGATAACACTGTATTTAGTTCAACCCTTACGTCTGTATATATTTGCATCTTTATTCAATGCAATGCATCTAATTAAATTAGAAAGAGAAGCCTCCTTCTAATATGTGCTCTTTTTATTTTTTTTCCCCTGCTCTTTCGCTCTCGAAAATAGATTCCTCATTTTCGACGATTCTTCAATCGTCAAGAAAATTTCGTCATTTACAACGACTCCTTCCTCGCTCTATCACGTGACTTGAAAAAGTTACTACACAAATTTCACCAATTTGACGAAAGGTTTACTCGGAGCATTTTTCACGAAGCCATTTCGTCAAATACGACGAAAGTTTCGTGAGATTTGAGCATGCGTTTCTGAGAGTGTAAGGATTGAAGTATGGCTTGTTCTTGCTTAAGATTTTCAGAATTATGCTTCTCTTAAATGGATCACCTATAATTGTAATGTCATATTGTTATAGATAGCAGATGGCAACATGTCTTTGTTGAATAAATTATTTCGTAATAAATATAAAAGTTATTTTTAAAAAGAGTTTGCTGCCAACAAGCAGAAAAATTAAAAGTTTGAATGAAAGCTACTCTGAGACAATGGAATGAAAAATGAGAATACTGTAGGGAAGCAAACATTTAAGTTTTATTTAACTGCCACTCAACGTAGTATGAGATCGGCCGAAATACAAGTGGCTACAGTTATGAGCGCAATTATACCTACGGCGACAATGATTTACAATACTTTTGCTTTAAGTGAAAACGACCAAAATAAACTTGACGTTATAATCGCCAAATTTGATGAATAATACTTTTATAATTTTATAAATAGCATAATGTTTTCAATGCTTAATTTAATTATTCATGGTTAAAAAGCTTTTAAGATAGCTGCTTTTTTAACTTATTTCAAATGCAATTTTTGTAACTTTTCAAAGAGAGATGTCAGGGGAGCCTCATTTATAATTGTAATGGTATATTGACATAGATAGCAGTTGTCACCAAGTAATCAGGAGACTAAACTTGGATCTCAAATGGCGTAGTCTAGATTGTTATATCATTGGTGATATTTAATGATATGGTCAAATTTTGACATCTGGTCGAACTCTAGTCTTAATTAACTGGTGCAATGGCAATAAATGTTACCGTTATAAAACTGAAATACATTTTTATTCACATTACCCTTGTATCATGTAACAACCAATGACTCACCGGCTGGCATTATCGTGAATACACAAGGGTGTCTCTGCACTCCAATGCTATTCCTCCCCCAACAGCTAAGTGTTCCGTAATCCATCTTCGATCTGGGAATATAGGATGCTATACTCTTCATCCCATCAGTGGTGAAAGTGATGATATCGATTGTTTCCGAAGTGTTGTTAAAGATCCACCGAAACTGGATATCATCCGGATCGGCGTCCAACTCGCATGTTATGTTGATTTCCTCGTGTTTGGCAACACCATACACCCTCTTCAGACCAGAAATACATACTGGAGAGACTAAAAGTATATGTGACAAGTTACTTATACTGTATATTTTATATTTTCAACATTTTTATGGTTGTTTAAAAAAATGCCAGTAACGCGCATTAGTTCTATGTATTTTACGTATGTTAAAAAATAGCTAATGAATGGATAACCTTTAAACCAATTTTGATTTCAACTAATCCTGTAGAAGTAGAATTTGTTAATGATTCAGATTATTCGTGTTTCGAAGAAAGAAGCCCGTACCATATTTAATATATTCTTTCTTTCTTTTCTTTTTTTATTTAATGTTTAACTAAAAAAGGAGGCGGTAAAGTTTCTAAAATATCTTACTACAAATTTTAAGGAACGATTACTAACTGATGTAGCAATTTGTTGAAAAGATTGAAAATGAAAATAATATTTGTTGATCTGAAGCATTTGTAAGAATAAATAATAATAATAATAATAATTTTACTCCACGTTAAAAGATAGTTACTAACGAATATGTATTAAAACATGCTATTCTCCGAGCCCACAGCCCATATTATCTCTATCCACTTTCGTATTTAAAATAATAATTCTTATACAGTTAACATGAAGTAAAAATATTTCCCCCCTCAATTTATTCCATTAAATTTTGAAATAAGATCTGTACCTGAGAGGCTTACTATTTTTACCATTTACTTTTATTTACCTTTATTACCATTACGTTTTATTACCATTTTTCGATTTTACAATAAAGTCAAAAATAAACATTTTCATTACGATAGGACTAGATTTTTCCTTTCGAATCTTAGAATAAAGATGTTCGATGGGAGCTTTAAAACTTCGGAACCCTCATGTAGTGGCCTTGTTGTCGGTACTCTATGTCCATTAGAGTAAACTCGCAAAAACCCGAAAAATAGACTTAAGATACTATGGCTCTCAGGTACAGATATATTAAATAAATGGTGTTGAATGAAACTGTTTTTTTCTCTATGAATTTCAATCAATATAATATATCGCATATAAGTAAATTCGACGGCCCAAGTCAGTCATTTTCCAGATGTAGAAAATCGTCAGCGCCCATATTGTATGATTATGCGGTATGTTAAAGATACCTGGAGTATCTGTGTTTGACTAGAATTAAATTCCTAGTGCAGTTTCGCGCACAGTTAGAACACAGGTGCCTCCATCTAGGGGGAAACTGGGTGGTAATGGCATCCGCTGACAGTGGTGCTATTTGAAATAATGGATGCCGAGGAATGCACTAGGTCTGCAAAGATTAGTGACCATACGCAGCTCTACTTGAAATTAAAAAACAAAAGTAAATTCAAGACTATTGAAAAAATATTTTTTGGATTTTTATAATGAAGTAAACATTTTATGCTATGAATGGAAGATTGTCCGAGACGATTCCTATCTTTTATTATATTATTTAAAACCTATGTTTTTTAAAATTATTACTCAATGGATTTTTATTGATTGGTTAGTTTGGCAAATTTAGATCTATTTTTTAGATTGGAAAAAATAAATGTGTGCTTATTTCAATGAAACCATGAATTTGCATTTAATAGCCTCATCGTACTTAACAATACATGCATTTCAGCAAGGACATATATAACTCATATATCATTACTTCTATAGAACCTTTCTGCTTTTAAGAACTCAAGAAGATAACAGGATACATTCTATCATCATCAGTCATGTGATGCAATTAAAGACTGTCAGCCTAACGTCAGGAGGTGGTCCTTAAGAATTTATGGCTTTTCTTTCAAGATGGCATTAAGTTGTCTAAGTAAAGATTTTATATTACAACGGTTTTCTCTCTGCTGTTTAATTATCGTTCCTAAGATTAGTTGCAAGTGATGTTTATTTCGAGAAAAACATTTTCTCTGGTGCTATGAAACACATCCATAGGGAATTGAATTCTACATTTCAAGCAAAGCACCTTATATTACTGAACTAATGACTACAACCGATTCTTTTTGTAATATATTTGAAGTACATTTAAATTTAAACTTTTCATTTTAGTGATGAAACTTTAAAATATATGTGCACATTTTCCATGATCTAATTTATACAAATGTACAGAAAAAATGTGCTGATAATTAGTTATTCTCTTATTGGAATGCAGTTACTTTTATCATATTGCCGCATAGAACAATTTATTTACAGGAAAACTAATTTTCAATTGGAAACGTGTATTTTCTCAGCTTTTAAAAATAATAGTTATTTCTTAACATCAAATTGTTTCCAACGTAAGATAAGATGGATTTTAAAGGTCACACCATTGAAAACTCTGAATTTTCGTTTAAGTGTGTAATTTCAAGAGCAAATTTTATTTTCATAAAAATACACTAAAAACAGTAAAAATAATTGAAAAGTAAGAAAAAATATATTCAAAAGCAAATTCAAAAATAGCGTAATAAAATCTAATATGAAGGAATCAAGTAGGGATCTTTTGTTTAAAAATTCATTAAAAGTTACTAAATAAACTATGTTAAAGTTATTATTGTTTTACCATAAAGTAAATGTGAGGAGAAATATCCCAATAAACCTTAAATAATAGATCTTAGATTTTAAACTTCTCAAGCTTCTTTAATGTCAAAAGTGCCATATGTTTACGTTTCTATAACAAGTTTAACGGTATTTGTCCATTTTAACGGCGGCCAAAAAGCGCCATGAAAAATTTTGCCAATTTGGCGATTTTATTTTTTAACTTTTTGTATATGTTGCTAATACGCTTGAATAAATTTTCATAATTTTGGGTAAAAATTTCTTGGCGCCTTTCGGTTGCCGTTAAAATGGATTAGTACCACTTTAACTGCATAAAAGACACGTTTGAATCGAAATACTTAAAGCAATATGACTTTAATGGAGGCAATTCACCCCAAAAGGGTGTCATACTCATGAGCGATCATCGTTGTCACGTGATATCCGCTCTTTGTTTACTAAGATTTTCAATTGAGTTCTGAGTGGAGTTCACTAGGCAAAACTAGTTATCTTAACATTAATTAGACTATTTTCACAGCTTTTTCTGATGATAACCCAGTATTTACATTTACTTCAATCATTATAAAAAAACATTAATTATTACAATAGTTATAGTATACATTTACTTCAATCATTATAAAAAAACATTAATTATTACAATAGTTATAGTATTTTATTTAGTGTTAATTTTATGTAAGGTAGAAGAGCTTTATTTAGGCCTAGTTTTTAATTAGATTTGTCGAACTCGAATTAAAGCGATGCTAAGGCTTCCTTTGGTTACACTGCTTTAATCACTGCCGCATGACCAATGGCGTTGCTTGAATTGCTTCCATTAAGCTTTAGAAAAAAAGTTAATAAATTGAAGAAATTGTAAATGAGAACTACAAATTACACAAATGAATTTTTTATCCCACAACGAATAAAATGTCCAAACTTAAGTGTTCAACTAAAGCAAATATAAGAATATCTTACATTGAATCATTAACAGTGCTTCTTCACTGATTCCTTCTCCTTCCTGATTTGTAGCCATACATCGATATGTTCCCCTATTCCTCCTTCCGACATTCTGGAGCAAGAGGGAATGATTCCGCACAATTATGCCCATGGCTGGATTGTGTTCCAGCGGTCTGGATTGAAACCTCCAAATCACATTCGTAACAGGTGGATTTGCTTGAATATTGCAGTCAAAATATACATCACTGCCTTCTCTGATATGTTCATATTGTTGACTCGCTCCAAGGGCAAGAGATAACTGTGGTTGAACTAGAAAATAAGTGAATTATTTTTATTGCATCAATCGGTTTATTACTTTAAATAGTTGACGTAATTTACTGAAATCATGAACAATTTTAAAATGTATGCATCGATAAGAAATAGTAATCGACCCGTGCGGAATTCCGCGCTAATTTGGGAGAAAGGACATTAGGAAAAGGAATAGAAAAGAGTAAACGGATGTTGGTGCAAAAGAAGGCATGTAATTGAACACATCAGTACAAATAGCCGTTACAATTTTTTCCCACTATTATTTATTTGTTCAAAATATTCAAAATAATAAAATGACCACAATACTAATAATAATTTTTATTAGTAGTATACACAGCATTAAAATACAATAACGAAACAGCTACATTACTTGAAATATAGTTACTTTTGGTTGGTTAGACTCTACCAAGGCTAAACTTGATCGTAACCTAAACAGTAAACTGGATCAAGTTCAGCCTTGACTCTACTCATTGATAATGTAAATGAATGTGTAGAGCCTAACGATTGAATGAGTTTAACACACAGACGCGCAGCGAAAACTGTCGAATTTTTTTGCGCAATAAAAACTGAAGAGTTTCTTGTTTGTTTACTTGATAACAGATGGCGCCAACATACACAACATCCACTTCAGCATCCACTAAAGTACCTCTTCCTAGATGATTTTAAATCTCAAATTTAAGAAAAGCGATACATTTTTAGAGCGTGGGTCTATTTTACATCAATAGCCGACACGATAAGCTTTAAATGAGGGGTAAATCGTGTAATTTGATAAAAGAATGAGAAATATAAATATATTTTTTAAATTTTTTGAAGTAATTAAATTTTGAAACAAGTTAACGATTTTAGCATCGATCTCGAAGTTAAACTATTTGTCAATTTATACAAATAAAAATGTAAGATTTGAGTAAGTAAATTAAATATTTCTGAATTGGTACTTTTTTTTTTCCTCCTAATTTTGTAATTTTCATAATTTTATTTCTGAATCAAATTCCTAACATGGCCACAAGCGTTCCTTTACAAACAAACATATTAGGTATAATATAAATTAAAATATACTTTTTTTATGATGCATAATATTAAGTATCATGTGTCTAGGTTCAAATTTATTTTATTTGGAATTTTACATATACTTTAAAGAACTGTATTATATTCTGTGAATCCAGATTTTCCAAAAGAGACCCGGCACGTGGGAACAGTGGGAACAAAAACATAACTATTTTTTCTTCTTTTAAGTACATTAAACAACTGCACAGTCAAATAATTTAATGTATCAATCGTATCAATCAGGGCTCGAAAATTATATTGCCCAACATGCCCGGGGCGTGTAATTCCCGATCGGGCATGAAATTTCTACCCTTACATGCCCGAAAGGGCAAGTCATTTTTTAATAAAATATTTCTTGCCAAAAATTTATTATTTCGTATTTTATTCAAAAAACACCGCATCCTTACGGGGCTTTTTTTGCATGATTAATGTTATACGGCAAATCCAAGTGTATTAATGAGCAACAAAGCAACTTCTGGGCATGTAAAATTTTGTTCGGGCATATATTTTTTAGACGAACATGCCCGTCAGGGCAAGTAAAAATTTAAATATTTTTGGAGCCCTTGTATCAATCAAATTAATGATAAAAAATGTAAAAAATGCATGGTGAAATAAAAAACTTTTTTTTTTACAAAAATTGGAAAATTATCCATTATTTTCCGACAGATATTTGAAGTATTTACGGTGGATACTTACAGTAAACATTTAGCTCCCATTTATCTTCTAAGGCACTGTCTGGCGTTTCGGGATTGTGTGCTCTGCAGATTAAGAGCTTCCCGTGTTCCTCACTGGTTGGACGGAGTTGGAGTCGGCTTGTGGTCACATTACCATCTCCAGAGACGATTTCTTTTGCTTGAGCAGTAAGAGATTCTTGCCCAATCCACCAGGAAATCTTTGAAGGGGGACGAGATCCAAATGTTTGGCAGACGACTTCCAGAATCTCGCCTGAAGACAACGGTCGGCGCGGCGTCGTAATTCGAACTTCTTGCGGTGAAACTAGTAGATATTACATGCAAAATAGATTACTTAAATAGACAATTGACAACACAAAATTATTAAATTTAGAAATAAATAAAATCAATTTTTCGTCGCCTCAAAGACACTAGTACAGGGTATAGAGAGCGGTAAGTTGCTCTTTTTAGAATTCACGCTGAGGGGGAGCTGTTGATCAAAGAGAGGGGATAGCGGGGGTGGTTTATAGTGACCGACGGGAGGTTCGTATTCATGTGCTGTTTTCAGTTGCCATAATGCAGTGGACACGTGAGGAGCGCTCATTTTGTGTTAAAGTGTATTTCTCGAGTTCACCGGGCCAATGCAGTGCAGCGTCCTTATCGGACTTAACCCAATGCGATTTTTTTCTTTATGGTTACCTGAAGTTGAAGGTGTATTACAACCGTCCCAGCACCCTGGAAGACCTACAGGACAATATTGAGGCTGAAATTGCAAGAATATCAGAAGACATGATTGAAAGAGTGAATTATAGTTTCAGAAAACGTCTGCAGCAGCGTGGATTGTGAAGGTAGACATTTGCCAGATGCTGTTTAAAACAATGTAATTAGAAATTTCAATTAATGTCTAATGTGATAAAAAAGGTAAGCTTCTAAGTGTTCATTTGTTTTTTATTTCCAAATCAGCAAATCACCGCGCACCACCCGGTATTAACTGAATATTTATTTTTAAAATGTGCTTATGAAGCAATATTCAAAATTCATCAAGAAGGAAAACACCACTAAGTGATAAAAAAATCTTTTTTTGCTTATACATTGCGTATATAATGCAATTTTACTATGATATAAATCATCGAAGTTTAGTTTCCCGCATAGTTTAATTGAATTACTAATACAGTGGAGAATCGATATATAACAGTGGTATAAACGATAACGTCGTACACTCGATTTACCCTTCTGGATAAATCCAAGAATTGGGACCACACTAAAAGCGTCATGGCAAGGTCCTATAAACGATAGCGTCGTACAATTGATTTACCCTCCTGGCTAAATCCAAGAGTTGGGATCACACTAAAAGCGTCGTATAAATGCCAACGTCGTATAAATGATAACGTCGTGCAATTGATTTACCCTTCTAGCTAAATCCAAGAATTGGGACCACACTAAAAGCGTCGTATAAACGATCGTCGTAAAAACGGTACTCTTCTGTATGTTAATTTTATTAACTTATCAAATTTTTTATTTGTTGGTAAATTTTTTATTTCTAACTGTTTTGTTTTTCATATGTTTTGATTGATTTAAAAGGATTCTTTAATTCTTTCTCTCGGTTCTTCTCTTCTCTAATTCTTTCTTTCGGTGATTCTAAAAGGAGGAAGAAAATACCATTTTGTATTGGAGCAATTAGCATTTTATTGTTTGAGAAACTTGAGCATCGCGCCAAAGCTTGTTCACTTAATGCCTCTTTTTTTTCTTTCAAATGCCGTAAAAATTCCATAAACCAGTTAAACTCGATGCATTATATATTTACATACTTCATTTTACTCAGCATAAACTGCATAACAACGCATAATAAAAAATGACGCCGATCATGTGTTCACCTCCCTCTTCCCTGGAGACGGGCATCCATTATTGAAATAAGATATTTTAGACCTTAGTTTAATCGAACTAATAATATAAAGCAAAAATGGTATCAAGGGCTGTAAATCTTCAAAAGCAAAAATCGTTTAGTTTTATGACTTTTGTTATAAAACGTTAAACGTCTGTTCAAAGAAGCATAATATATTTTACGTAGTACTAAATACATTTCGATTGATGTAAAAGGTATGTTTCGGCTTCATTGCCATAAATTGCGAAACCATCATTCCTTCATTGCCAATAATTGCATAATTCTTATATTTAATTTTAATATCAAAAGTGTAATTATAATTTTAATATGTTGTACGTGTAAGACATTTAAACTGTTTTTGCAGCAATAGTTGAAAGCAGAAATAAAATTGCATTATTTTAGTCTGCAGACAATTACGCAGTACAGTTTCTTTCTTTTTTTTACAAAATAACACCAATCTTTCCGTAAAATCTAACCAATTGCACGATAGTTGCCATTTATTCATTGATTTCCGACTTGTGTTAAGTTGTCGCACTTTACATTCTATTAGCACTTTCCTCACAAAAGGCAAATAACAAAGCCGTCCGATTTACTCTCAGGTACAAAACTAGAAGTCCTTCGCTGGCAAAGTAAAGCGTTCTAATTCTACCACTTTCATCACTCAAAGTGAATTTTATCATTCCGCTTCCATTCCCCAATTTGCATAGCGAACAGAGCGCCAAAGTTTCACAAATAAAATTCCAAAGTCCTCAAATTCCTTGGAAACCCTTGATTTGATGACTTTTCTGCAAGCAATTAGCACTTCCATGGATTATCTGAATTGCGGAGTGCTCGAATTTTGCATCCCATTCTGAATATAGCCCACTAGAGATTTTCGATCACCCTTGGTGAACGCTCCATGAAATTCAATGCCGTGAAGTTCCGGTGCAGCGAGTTTTAATTAATGGAGGCAGTGTACACTATGTAGGATATCGTACTGGAAGCTTTGGGAGTAAAGCTTTTAATAAAACATTTGGATTTAAACGGTTGTGCGGAAATTCGCCTAATTTTAAATAAGAACCGTGTTGGGAACATGGTACATTTGTTCAGTGTATCTCAGGAAAATTGGAATTAGTAGACTTTAATTATTTTAGGTTCACAAAATTATTTTTCTTCAAGAAGAGTGGAATTTCATGAAATTATATATATATATCCTATAAATACCTCCAAGAGCTACGTAATTTTATCTTTTTCATATTTTGCATTTTTATTTAATTTCTATATTTATTTATTCTTGTTGAAATGTTTCCTTTTTTTATTAGATCTTATTTAGCATGAAGTAAGTATAAAAATAGAGCATTAGATTTAAGTTACATGTGATCAAGTTGTAAGCATTAAGTAGGCGAAGAACTGACCTTGTCTAGTCGAAGGTATCTTGAAATATACATATATATATGTATATTATATATATATTTTATACAGTGACGCACCCTGGATTTTGCTTTCGGGGGGACTAATGTCAAACTTAGGGATAAACCGGATATTTATTTCCCGGATACCAGATTTTTGTTGCCTATCGTATGAGTCATCCGTACCGAATATCCGGCTGTGGTGTTTGAAACCTGTAAATTCTATAAAATAAAAATCAATTTTACATACTGGATAATCGGATTTTTCGTGTAGGGACGTGTCAGGTACCGCTACCGGATATGTAAAAACATCTGTTGGATACCCGACATCCGATGCCTTCTAAGAGAAGGCATCGGATGTGCGGGATGATCGGGGGGGAGGCCCCCCCACGCTGACGGGGGGGGCCTCCCCCCCCCGTCAGCGTGTCTCTGTTTATATATATACATATACTTCTCAACTCGATTGTAGTCTATGAATCTGCAAATGGTGAGAGTAGAAACAACAACAAATCATGATGCATTTGGTGTATAGTGCAACTTTCAAATTGCTTCCGGCTCAATGTATTTTCTATTACGAATTCAGTTCAACAAAAGCTTTAGTTAAAATCAAAGTACACCTTACTGAAAAGTTTCGGTTACAAATGTGCGGTTGCGGCAGCCAACTATAGCAGCAGAGGAGTATAAGTGATAATATTAAAAATGTGAAGACAGATAGTGCAAATGGTATGTTAAATAAACACCCTTTCTGCTTGGCATGAAGATACGTAAATAGTATTTCAAAGACGGGAGAATACCACAATTATTGGATTTTTGCAAGCGTTTTCCCAAGATCTTTCTTTTCTCACTTACACCCTTTTGAATATCATTTCATTAATTTAAATTTCCTAAAATAGATATTTTTTTTAATGTATTTTGATGACAGGATATTTTTTTCCTTTTATTTTATTTGAAAAGCTTGAAACTAAACTTCCACCGCCCCATAAATTAATTTTTGGTTATAATTCACTGATTGTATATCGTTGATTTATTATTCAGAAAAACCTACATTTTTAGACAAATTTCTTAAATATGCGTTTGTATTGCTAACAAGACATATTTGAAATATAGTTACCAATCAGCTGCAATTGCATCAACTGATAGTTTAAGACATTAATATGAATATAATATTGTTCCGATACTTACGACTGAGATCTATTGTTATAGAACTAGATACAGGCACAGTTAAGTTAGTATTCGATGCCTGACAGGTTAACATAGTTAACAGGTCTTCTCTCTGTAAGTCCAACAGCAAGAGCTCATTTATTACAAGGCCACGTCCTAAAGTAGTGAAGGAGTTGTCAAGCAGTGTTGAACCCTTCCACCAAGATAGCATTGGTGTCGGGCGACCTAAGATTAAATGAAATAAATGACTTCATAAATACAGCTTCATAACATCATATATTAATGACAAGCTTTTTCTTATTCACATCAAATTATTTTTTTCTTAATATTAGATAAATGCATTTAAAATTAAAACTAAAACAACGTATGAATTGCATGAAAATATTCTTTTTAAAATTTAGTATTATGAGCTTTTAATTAGAACCAATACGAAAAATAAACAACATATTTCAATTCTTTGTTGCATCAATAACACCTAGGAATTTTACTCATGCTTTTCTTATGAAATTTTAAATGACAAACGGTATTTATATGGAACCGTGTTTCAGGTTAGCAGCCAAAAATATAAACTCCGCAGCAGAAAAATGGTATGCTTTCTTGGTACTGAACTATATGGTATTTTATTAAAAGATAGACATTCACTTTGTGCATATATTCAAAATGAGTTAATTCAAAGTTAAAGGGTACAAATAAAAAATGTTAAAAATATTAGCAAGTATTAATAGATGTTTTTCTACTTTGTAATGTTAAACAATGTAAGCGTATAATCCAGTAGTGTTGACAGTGCCGGCTAAAAAATATAAAGCTTAGGAAATGGTTTAGTGGAACTAAATGGACTTTCCTCACTTTCAAAATAAATGAATTATTGTAATCGCTAATTAAAGTAAAAACAGTTTTTAAATACTTATAAAGTAGAAACATAGCATAACAAAAACAGAAACATCGCATTACATTTTTTTTTTAAATGCAAAACCAGAAACATAGCATAAGAAAAATATATTCATTTCTCTTAAAAATTTCAATTAAATTTTACATGTCCGTCAATCATTCACTCTTTATGTTTTTAATTCTACTGATAATTTAACATTTTGAAATATTCATAATGAATGGGAGGTAAATATGGTAATAAATGTATCATGTCTTCGTATTTACCAGATGAAATACATAATTTTTCATAGAGAAAAGGTAATTTTATACTTCCAAAATTACTCGGTCTTCCTCATTTTGAGATAAATTGATAATTTTAAATTCAGCATCTCATTTTATCGAAGGGAGAAAAACATTTGATGAGCAAAGCTGTCGTTTCTTTTCTACTCGATAAGACGGATAAAGTCAAGTTATCATGGAGTTAATTTGACTTTTAGGATACATTTTTTATTAGTTTATTTGGTATGGATTACCCCTGCAAATTTCAGTTTTCCAAGTGTAGCGATTCCAAGATTTTCCAATGTAGAAAGCCATTTTTCTGGATTTATGTTTAATTAATTCAAAAAAACATCCAATTGTTAAATATTAAAATATTAATCAGTTTTATAAGTATATAGGTACATTAAACCACGTTGTCTTAGAGCACTAACCTTTTGGTTTAAGCACTGAATATATTAAAACATTGTTTTCCATGATTATATGAAACTAATAATACTTTATTTTAATAACATTTCTATGGGGTGAGGAAAATGCATAAATGCAGCGAGTGAGTCAAAACTAGCCCAATAAAAATACTTTTTGAGACGCTCATAATAAAGTTTTGCTTCGAAATTTCTGATTTAAAAGTTAAACTATGCATCATCAATCATTATAATATGAGGTTACGACAAAATTGTGCCTCGTAGTAAAATATTCGATAAGTCTTACCTCCTGACGCTTCACAAATGAGGCTCACAGTGGCACCTTCTTCATACGGTCCAATTACTCCGGACACCGTATTATTTTTGCTGTCCCTAATGGTAAGGTTCTTCGGTGGCACTAGAAAGAAAGGTTCTTTAATGAAGGTAAATACTATCATTAATACCTAGCGTTCATTTAATGTAGTACTAAGCATGAGAAACGCTTAAAAAGGACTTGTATGTAAAATTTATTTGTTTCAATATATATATACACACATATATTTATTGAATATATATTTGGCAATAAAAAGTTGTGTTGTAAACGGTGGAGGATTACTTTTTAATATTATCTCAATTTAGCACATAGAATCACATATGAAATTTAAAAAAAAAAACTCATTTAGATTAGTTCTTAATTGCGTCATATGTGACTTTTTCAATAGTTAAAACATATTTATTTACTTATTATTTTGTTAATTCATTCATTCGTTTATTCATTCATTCACTCATTTATTTACTCATTCATTTCTCTCATTCATTCTTTCACACATTCAAGTTAACTTACATTATACATTTTCCCCATTCATTCGTAAATATCCTTAAAAATCCTGATCAAAATATGTCATTTAAAAATTGGCTCGCTTTAGCTCTGGATGAACTTTGTATCTTACATGTTTTACGTCATAAGACCTTTCCGATAATTTTGTTCCAAGCAAATACGTCTGTTAGTTCGGGATTTATATAGGATTGAAATTTAACTGCAGGAAGTAATGATAAATTTTTTTAGGTGTTCAAACTTGAACAAAAATTGTTCAAATCAAAACATATTACGTGATAAGAGCTCCTTACAATAATCTTGGTGAAAGAAGCTTCGATCTTATGTCCAGCGATATAACGTCCTTCAGATCTTCAGAAGTTATTGGGAGGAGGACAGACAGACCGACAGACACACATTTTCCCCACCTCAAACCCCGACTTTCACTCTTTTTATTTATTATTTTTTATTCTTTATTTAATTACTTCACTTCTTTTTACTTTTCTTTTAGCATATTGCTGAAAGAAAAGTAAAAAGAAGTGAAGTAATTAAATAAACGATACATTAAGCCTTTTTCGTGCGTTTTAACGGGAAAGTAGGCTAAGCAGAAAAGGAGTATTTATAGCTCATCTGATTTATCATTATTTTAATTCTCTTGAATTCAAACATTTTATCTGACATAAAACATGTTGATATTGTGTGTTTCATTGGAAAGTTAACGAAATTTAAAGAAAAGGGAAGTATTTAAATATTGTTACCGATTTATTTGATACAGCTAATACTTGAAATAACGACGCAAAAAATGCGGTCCGGATGACGTCGTTATAACCACTTGAATGTATTAGGCACACGTTTTGATTAATGTTCCAAAAAAATGAAGTTATATACTGTGCAACTTTTGTTTAATAGCAAAAAAGCAAAAATGAATATGCTCAAGAAGCCTTCAACTTGAAAAAAAAATCACTCTCGATGACTAAATAAATTAACTGATACGTCCTATACTCTCCTGTCAATCAGACTAAGCTCGTGACTTACCAATTTCTTACGAAGATTGGGTCCAGAGAAGATCTCATATTTTATTTATATGGATTTAATGTATCTGTCAATAGCATAATGCTTTATAGGGGAGTTCAGAATAAACCTTTCTCAGTCATTCTAGAAACTTCGCTATTATTCTCTGAATTGCTTATTTTTTGTCGGCGATAAGCATTATCTCATAAACTATGTGATACTGAAGCTGTATGGAAAGTGAATATTTGTACTCACTCCCCCAAATACATACATATACCCACACACACACGTTTGTATATATAAATATATTATAGTTGATTACTGTTGTTTCATATGGCTTTATTGGAATCAAATCCATTTACATTTGGCCACTCGCGAGATAACAATTAAAAACATTAATTATAAAATTCCACATTATGTAAAGGCAACTGAAGACACATATATAAAACACACTAAAAGGTAAAAAATTAGAAAATACATTAAAATTTTAACATTGGCAAAAATACATTAAAAGCTTAAAACTGCAAATAGAATCTAAAAATTTTTTAATACTAGAAGACTAAAAGTCTAAAGGGGAAGCAACCGTGAGCTCAGGCCATAAGGCCCTGGCCATCCAATACAGTAGGCAATTATCTTAGTTTATTATTTCATTTTATTTATAGTTTAGCAAAAAAAAAAATCCGTTTTTATCATTTTTCCCTATTAGAAAAACAAAATCTGATGTATACACCGCATAGCTTCCTTGTACTACACTAATTACAGTGGCGTGCAAAAGTTTCGGGCCAACCTATTTTTCATACACATTGCACAGAAATACGATGGTGAAAGAAATATAAACGATCAATTGTAGCAGATATTCACTTATATTTGAAAAGAATGAGTTATATATATTGATATTACTTTCAAATATTTATCTATTCAACATTTTTTTTATTAATGACTGCAAAAGTATCGGGACACATACTACTTTAAAAGAAAAAAAAATGGAAAAAAATAAAGGAGTATTGGGATTAAATGTCTTGTACTCCTTCACTCGACTCAATACTTTGTTGCCATGCCCTCAGCAGTAATGACTGCAGCACACCGACGAGGCCTTGAGTCGATTAACGGCGCGATTCATTCTTTCGGCAATTACTCCCACTCTTGTCGCAAATGGTTCCACAATTCCGGCTTGTTGGAGTAATTTTTCGTGCCAACAAGAAGCTTTAGGTCTTGCCATAAGTTTTCAATGGGATTTAAGTCCGGTGACTGCGATGGCCAGGCTAGGAGGCGGACTTTTCGGCTCTGAAGAAATGTTTTCACAAGACGCGAAGTTTGTTTTGAATGGTTATCTTGTTAAAAAATCCAACCACGAGGCAAATTTTTCGTTGCAAGTGGAAGCATATGGTCTAGCAGAATGTTCTTGTACATTGCAGCTTCCATATTGCCGTGAACTTCCAACAGCGGACCGACGCCATCAGCAAAAATTGCTCCACAAACTTTGATGTTCCCACCACCGTGTTTAAAGTAATAGTTTGATACCTTACTTTATACTTGGTACTTTTTGGAGGTCTTCCGTATTTCCCACCATCACTTCCAAACAACTGAAATTTCAATTCATCAGAAAATAGCACTTTTCACCAATCCGATGCCGTCCAGTGCTCATATTTTTTCGCAAAGTCAAACCTAGCCTTCTTATTCTTTTTGCTAATTAATGGTTTATTGACGCCAATGCGTCCAATAATCCCTACAGCATTCAGACTTCGAGACACTGTACTCTGGCTAACATCAGGTAGATTTTCACTTCGTAATTCTTTTGAAATATCGGCTGCGCTTTTTCGAGGATCGACAAAACACTTACTTCTTATTATTTTGTCGACACGACTCAAAGTTTCTCGCGGATTACCGCTCCGTGTTTTACCACACAGGTAGTTAGTTGTTTTATACTTAAAAATAATACGATTAACAGTACTTTTACCGACAGATAAAGCCCTTGCAATGAAACGTGAACTTTTTCCTTCTGAAGAAAGTTTCTCCATGATTTCTCGAACCTGAATATTCGTGTGTTTCTGCATCGTCGCCACAAGAAGACTAATTTTCCTTTGTGTAGCATGTTTTGAAACCAGCGAGCCTAAATTGTAAACAAATCGGGAGTACAGAGCCGCGGCGAGTAGTGGCCCAATATTTTTGCACACCGACGAAAGTCATTTTACGTAATGCAAATAGAATATGCTATGAACCAATGTAATATTTGATGTTTCTGTGTATATTCCAACTCTCTAATATATTTCGGACAATGATCGAGTGGAGAAATAACATTTTTTAGAAATCATATGGAAAAAATCAGAGTGGCCCGAAACTTTTACACGCCACTGTATATAATACACCTTTTTAAGAACTAAACAAGAAGTTCCGTCTAGAACTATACGAGCCTACTTTCCCGTATACACCAAATTCAAATTTATAATCTAGCTATCTCTTTCTCTCTCTTTCTTATTCAGCTTTAGTTCTAATTATTGAAAATATACCTTTTTCAACGGATAATACATATTCATTCACTCACTCATTCATTCATTCTTTCATTTATTCAGCCATGCATTTATTCATTCATTCGTTACCTCATTCAAGTGTTTATTCATTCATTTACGCATTCATGTATTTATTCACTCATTTATTTATATTTTCATTTATTCAATAATTTATTCATTCATTCTTTTCCTCATTCATTTATTCATTGATTTATTCTTTCACTCTTTAATTTATTCATTCATTCATTATTTCACTCATTGAGTCACTGAGAAATATCCTTGAAAATTCCGATCAAAAAATTTCATAGCAAAATAGGCTCGTAAGTTCTGGATAAACTTTCTATTTCTACATGTTCTACGTTATAAGAGCTTTCCGATAAAGTTTGTTCCAAGCAAATCGGTCCGTTAGATCAGGATTTATATAGGGTTGAAATTTCCCCGTAAGCTCTGTGTTAATTTTTTGAGCTGTTCAAAAATGAACAAAAACTGTTCAAATCAATATTTCACGCCGAGAACTCCTTTCAATAAGCTTGCAATAGGAACTTGGCTCTTGTGCCCAGAGTTTACAGAATTTGCTTCAATTTTGTCCATAGGCGCTAATGTTAAAATTTTTTGAGCTGTTCAAAATTGAACAAAAAATTGTTCAAATCAAAAAGTAAAATATAGAAATGAGATGTCCTCGCCGAGATCTTTCGAATGCAAAAAGAATTTTTCCAATCGGACAATTCGTTCAAAAGTTATTAGGGGGGGACAGACCGACAGACCGACAGACAGACCGACAGACAGACCGACAGACCGACAGACACACTTTTTCCCCATCTCAATACCCTACTTTCAAATTTTTTATTTTTCAATCTTTATTTAATTACTTCACTTATTTTTGACTTTTCTTGATTTTTAACGATATTTTCACGATACATTAAGCCTTCTTTCATGCTTTATTATTATTTTTTTTTACTTTTACGGGAAAGTAGGCTAAAAATGAGTGCGTGTATGATATACGCACGCTAAAAGTTATATTTCTTAGTTTCATTATTTTTAAATAAATTGTCAGTTCAAATTCACTTCCCTATACCTATACAGTATTATAGTAAATATAGAGAAGGACACTTTCAGAATTAAAGGAATTTAATGTTTTTATTGGAGTGAGAATTTTGAAATGAAGAGAACAGAACTTGACAGATTCTGCAAAAGAAAGAAAAAGAAAAAAACTCAACGTAAACATCCTTATGGTGAGGAGAAGAGCATTTTAAATACAACCTACTAGTTGGTTGCGAACCGATGGAGAAAAGACTGTTTTGCAAGATAAATTGAATTTTCAAATGCTTTGACATAAAAGCTTTACGGGAAAGCCACCAAATATCTCATAAATTGCTAAACTGACACTAGATTTGGCTGTTCTGTTTTGAAGCCAACTTCGGCGAAATATTCGCAATTGTCGCCAAATGGGTGCCAATATACTTAACTTTGGAGTTGGTTTCAGTAATGCTATTGGAAAAGTATCTTGATGTGAAAAACGACTGAAAATTTGCATGAAAAATTTGAAAAGGCGGGAAAAAACACCCTTTTTAGAACATCCGATTGCAACCAAAAAGACGGTGCACAGCTAGACCTTGTACAGACTCTACATACGAAATTTCAACCTTCTACGGCTAACCTTTTTTAAGCTATGCAAGAAAGGTACATACTTGCTTACATTTAGACGGCAAGACGAAACTTGTCAAAACAAGCTCCCGTCAAAACGGTCCATACGAGTGTGCGTATGTACAAATATGCGGAAATCGTAAAACAAACAGTAAAAAATGATTAATTTGTAATTGAAATGTAAATTTAGACTAAAATTTGAGTGGGAAATTTTTCGCGATTACAAGGCTTTCAACAACCAAGGCTGAACTTGATACAGCAGTTCACAGCCTGTAAAATGGTGACTCAAGTTCAGCCTTGCAACAACAAAGAAGCAAAAAAGAAAATGACAGATTTAGCAGCTCAAGCTGGTACTAAAGTTAATATATTACCAGCCAAGGCGTTTTGAATCAAACTAACCTACAATAATATTAAATCGCCAAAAATGTTTTACGTTACATGGTTTTATTTAAATTCAAAACATCGTTGCATTATTCAAATAAAACTATTGTTGCCAAACGGCAAATGATAATGCTGATAATTTCCTCAGAGCCAAAGTTATTAATTGTTTTTCCTAATTAACGTTATAATAAATTATAAAATGGATGGATTATTGTATTGTCGTCGAAGATAAGCTTGTGTGCAAAATTTGAAGATAATTTATGCAGTAATAGTTGCCGAAAACCGCCTTACAAAATTCCGCCGCAAGTCAAGTTAAATAAAACTATGTAATAAAAGCAAACACTAAGTCAAACTAAATTGGGAAATCACTACACATTTTACTTTTTAGCAAAATATATCTGTATTTACTTAGTTTTGTAGTCAATAAATAGTGCGACATAGGGTTATCAGCCCACTGATAGATCATCTTGTAAAATTATGTTTGGCTAAACATGCCGGGCACGAAATGCCCCTAATGATCAGTTACAAGACATTAAGACATGTTTAGAAGTAGTGCTGTATCAATCAATAACACCCATGACCTGCCAGAATTTCACCCTATGTTCTCTTGCTTAAGCCACTGAGCAATTACTAGATTGATGCGAAAGTTATATATCCTTCAAAACATTGTAGATCACTTCTGCTTTTTTTTTTCCAAAAAAAAAAAAAAGTCTTAAAGCCATATTTAAGTGGGGCAAGTAAAGTTAAACTGAGTAGTCTAGATTATATTTTCATCTTAAAAGCTTTTGTGTTCAGATTTTACTTTTATATTAGATCAGCACAGTGGTAATGTCAAAAGATTTTACTAGAAAAAGATGAAACACGAGACCAAAAATAAAGTTATTAATCGTCTGACGGTCAAAGCATTCTAAAAGTTATTTTTAATTTCATCTCGCTGCCATCCAAATTGACTAATTATAGCTTAATATTTCATCCTAGGTGAACTTCGAAGCGAAATCCCGCTATAGGGATCTCCTCCAAGAGAAAATACTTCGTTGAAACGAATATATATTATCCTATTACAATTTAAAATGGGATTTTTTGGATGATGGAAATTTCGTCGTTTCGTATTCGCCGTAACAAGATTTTACAAATTCAAAAAATGTATTTCTTCAAATATAGTGCATCTAACGCATTACTAAACAAATGTACTGCAAAGTAAGATATAATAATTATGCTACTTTTTTTTTCCATATCAGTTTTTACTCTGCAAGGATTCGCAATCATATGTGCGTCTGCGCAGAATCAGTGTTTATAGAGGGCGCTGTAGCTTTAGTTGAGTTCGCTCTCTTATTACGAAATCTTACAAATACATGGACAAAGCCACAACAAATACATAAAATGTGTTTTTAGAAACAAATAAATTAATTTATTCAAAAAGATAAGAAATCTTTATCCGCTGTGAGGAAATTTATTACTTATAAACGTAATCTCTGTAAATTTTACGTTACATCCTAACATTTTCAAAAAGTGTTGGAACTTTCAACGTAAATAAATGACTCTACGGAAAGGAAACTTTACACTATCACGTTTATCCACACTTTAGACTTACAATATGATGAAAGTGATTCAGACATTCGATCTGAACTTAATATAAATAACTCAAATGAATTCCCTAGATTTCTCAACTCCAGTAATACCATTTGTCATGTTTGGGACATTTATGTCTCTTTGCTAACCCTATCCTTTAAACAGGAGAATAGAATTCATATCAACTGTCAAAGGGTATCCTCGTGTTGATAGATACATTTCCTTTCGATTTATCATTTCAATAAATGTAGTTCTTCTCTCCAGTTTAAGCTTCTTATTTCACTGGCAATCGATAGTTTGAAGTTCACAACTAGATGAATCAGTTATATTTTCGGACACGGAAGATTTTTTTTCCCTTCCTATAATGTTATTGATTTCCTCAAGTGTCGCATGAAATTTGTAAATTGGACAGTATTGCTAAAAATGTGAAATATTATAATGCCAATTAAGACGTTAACTGTCATACGTAATTTTGTAAGAAATAAATGTTTTTTGGTTGTTTCAAAAGATATGCTTTCTTGAACATGACGCTTTATGAAACAATGAATGTAGAAATGAAAACCCAAAAAACAGAAATGTGTACAAAGGGCTAAGTTTGATAGAACAAAAAAGGCCTTCGGAGTAGTCGGTGTCAGCGAAAAGAAGAATTGATATCTAACTGGTGCCAAGTTCCATAGCAAATCCTTTAATCATAGCTGTAAGAGTGTACAATGTTCTTTATTTTTTTTAAAAAAGCATTTTTTTTATCGGATTCCTAACTTTGCAAGTTTTAATTAAGGTAAATTACGTTCAAGAAGGCGACAAGAAGACAATTAGAAATTAACCATAATAGCTTGCCACATGATTTTACTAACTATTAAAAATTTCTCATTGGATGCGTTACATTTTTTAATGTAATTTACCTTAATTAACACTTGCCAAGTTAGAAATCCGATAAAAAAATGCTTTTGAATAAAATAAAGAACATTGTAACTTTTTACAGCTATGATTAAAAGATCTGCTATGGAACTTGACACCCGTTAGATATCTTTTATGGGCCCCCTACCCCCCTTTTTTTTCCCTATCGAACTTGGCCCTTTTTTCACATTTATGTTTTGTTGGGATATCATTAATTTTTGAAAAGATAAAATTTGTTTTTATATTGACGTTTAAGTTATACAAAATTTAAAACCCGAAGCTATATAGTCGCTATTAATTATTTAAGTTTTTTTTCGTTTGTTTATATTTCTCCGTAATCAGTCCGTGAGTACATCTTTGCTTAATTAATCTTTTTTTTAAAAAACGTTGAAAAAAGTTCTGCATGCACGGGTATTCTTTGTACTCCGCTTGAGTTTAGCATTAAGGCGAAAAATTAAAGCGGAAAGTGAAATTTCAAGGCATCAATTATTTTCCTTTAAGCGCGAGAGAGTATTGTTTCTGTTAACGACAGAAAAATATGGCTGCCGCTTGAAGTCGTTAGGTATGAAGCTACTTATGAGTATGCTTGTAACTTCGAAGATAATGTAATTATTTTTAAGTTTCGAATTTTTTCTTTTATATATGCCAAACTGTCAACCTTGATACCAAGTTTTCAAGTTTCTAAGTCCCATAGAAGTAGGTTAGGTTTTTGATGAGTGATAAAAATGACACTTTTCAGGCCTTCTCAGAAAGGAAACTAGAATTCTTTACAGTGTAGATTTGCATATTTTTACTGTATAGGAACACATCTCCTAGTGTTGGTTTACGAAAATAGTAGCAAAAATTGGGGATGAAGGAAAAAATGTATTATGGTAAAACTCTAAGTATGTAATAGGGGAAAAAACAGGGTTTTTATAATCAGGGCTCATGATGAGAACATATAAATATATTATTTAAATAAAATTGAAATAAAAAAATTTAAGGCAGAACAATTATATTCAGAACAATTTTCTGAATATAATTGTTCTGCAAAAAAATATAACACTTACACACATACAACATGCTGCAGGGTTTAAAAAGCAAAATATAATACAAGATGCACTCACACTTAAGAAACTTATTTTATTACTTTGTTTAAAGTGCTACTTTGTTTCTTGTAAATGACTCGTATAAAATTTAATTGAGTTACAAATCTTCATCTTAAGTTTCCTTATCGATAGTTCAAGAATAAATTTCTAAGAAAAATTTCATTTCTTACAGGAAACCATTAAAATTTAAATCCTTATTTATATTAGAATACTTTAACTAAGTACAAACAAATACTTTAGGTGGAAAAACCAGGGACATCATTATTCCATCGAAACAATTTGCACTTACTTTGCTCGTTAACGCATTCGAAGTAATTCAAATGTGTTCTAAGAGCATTTAAAGTTGTTTTAAGAATAACAGTATTGGAATTAATCGTAAATGAATTTCCCTTAATTTGCATTTTTCTCCCATCTGTCGCAAAAGGTTTTGCTTTCTTAAACAGGGTCTCTTGAAAATTAAACAAAAAAATGTAGACTTTAAGGATACCAGTGAACAAAATGAGAATGCTTAAAATTAAGTAGTTTATTTTAATTCGTTAATTTAAAATTGAAGTTTTTGTGAATAATATACGAACACCGGTGAAAGCGGATATAAGTAGTCAAGCCCTTATATTTTTATTAAAAACAATTTAAATACTAAAGTACGCAGTACTCGTGTCCTGCTTGAGGGGAAAATTCGTCTTAACTACTTAGGTTGCATTTTTCCATTAAAATAATTAAAATATTAAAGTGTAGTACGTATGTCTTATGTGTAGGGTTGCAAGTTTGTCGCGCCGCGAATGATTTTCGCGATTTTTAAAGCTTTTTCCGAAACTCCGCGAAAATTTTTTTTTTTTTAATTTATTGCCTCGAGAAATTTAACGATTAATAAAAATAAACGATTTTCAAAAGATTTCAGAAACCAAGTATAAAATCTGTCACCCAAAGTCAAAAAAGGCTCTAAACTTGTGCCAAGAAAAAATTCAAAATTATTTTTTCGAAAGCAGTAAAATAAACAGATTTTTCCAACTAATCTCAAAATGTTATCAGCATACTGAGTTTTTGATCCTAGTCAATAGAAATATTTAAATGTTTTAACAAAGTTAATAATCCTTCCATTTTTAATAATAGCCCTATATTTTAGGGTGAAGAATAACTTTCTTAGCGGATATGCCATATTTTGTTATATTTATGTTCTTGCGAACATTTCTGAAATTTGTCGCGAATGTCCCGCGAGTTTCGTGCTCTTTTTCCCGCGACAAACTTGCAACCCTACTTATGTGTATATACGAATGCCATGTTCAGTTATCAGGGCTCGATCCAGATCCAGCATTTTTAACTGGGTCCATTTTTTGTAAATTTGTAAAACATTTTTATAAAAAAATCAAATCGTTTTGGGAAAATTTAAACTTAAAACACGCAGTGATAAAACTTCTTTGCCTGATTTAATAAATAATTATCTAAAAACGACGAATTAGTAGCTCGAAATTTTGTTAAGGGTCCTTTTTGATAGATTGGAATTTTGTGAAGGGGACCGATCATAAATGATGTCACGCTTATTCCGATATATTTGACCCCCATCCCCCCCCTTTTCACAAAATGTCACACTTCTTTGTCACATGTCCTGCTATGTTGTATAAGTTTGATGTTACACTTCTTGTTACCCCTCCCCTTCCCCTGTCACACTTTGTCACAATTTCACAAACCCCCTCCCCCCTCGAGGCGTGACATCATGTATGAATGATCTCAAGGGTTCTTTTTGATTGAATGGAATTTTGTGAAGGGTCTTTTAATTGATTGAAATTTGAAAACGGGCCTGAATTTTCTTTGGCGCTATCCCTAATTATTATCGACTATATTTTTCTGAATAAGCACTTGATAAAAAATATTTTACGGATAATAATAAGCTTTCTGCCTCTAAAAAATAACGCTTAAAAAGTTTAATTGATTTTTTACATATTTACACGTCAAGTGCATCTTATATAAAGACAGAAAAATAATTGCCATCCTATTTATCGACGAAACATCTAGGCTTTTCAAATTGATAGATTGTAATATGTAGGTTACGGAAGAAAAGCCAATATAAATTTAAACCATAAAACTAACCAAACAAAAATCAATTTATATATATGAGCTATCGACAAAGAAGTAAGCAACTAAAAACAAAAGTCTGAAACAACTAGTGCAAAAGGCCAAAAAACAAATATATTTTTTGACAATGAAATGTTAATGGAACCTCATGTTGAAATCTCTTCGAAAGTTTTTAAGCTGTCATGCCACAAGACAGAATAATAGAGTTCTATAAAAGTTTTTTTTCTATATCTGGTGTAGGTAATTCAGCTTTATTGAACGCATTCATAATGGATTATAAATAAATAAATGTTCTGAAAGGTTAATCAAAATTTGTCCCTGCTCACTTTCAGTCATTTGCACCTCCTACCTTCGTATGATATGACTAAATGTGATAGTATCAACCATGAATTTGTTAGTTTTCTTCTTTTTATTCATCCAATGAATTTCCAGGTATAAGTAGGAAGTCCTAAATCATATAAGTACGTTTATTTTTTCCGTCGAGTATGCACTTGAATGAAACAAACTTCAGTAGGGAACATCTTCGTAAAAAAAAAGCAAAGGAAAAAAAAAGAAATGCGTACACATACATCCGCCACAATGGACGATGCAAAATATGAACTTTGCAAGAAAAAGACATAATTTTCGCCTGAAAAAGGCATAATTTTCGTCTAACTCATTCTCTTTTCAAATAAATTCCACAAATGTTGTTCCAGCGCTGAACATTGATATCTATTTATGCGTAATCCTAATTAAATTAGTGTTTTTCTCTCCTTCTGGTTCCAATATCTAAATAGAGTAAATCAATAGAGTGCTTCCAATATTTTAAGATTTCAGAGTTATTCAAATTAGAGCATTAAAATTCGTAGATAAATAGCTTCAATATTACCTATTAGAAGACATTAAAATTATCATTTACACGTTTGGCATTTTTTTCGTCATTCAACTGCAATGGCAAAAGCAAAATACGGCCTTAAGAAATTATTTATACTAAGCGCACGCATTATTTTCTGAGCCCGTGACGCAGCCCTGAATTTTCCATGTGGAAGAATATATTCGATTACACAATCTGCTGGATATAAATATTAAAACTTCCCGCACATGTAGAAGTAATTGCTTTATGCTGGGCTTAAAATTCCATTTGGATTTAGGCGCTGTGTTCAGTATCCGAGAGGCAAATTTCGGAGCTTCAAACTGCAAATCATTTCATTATTTATGCAATCCACAGTCTCATTTTAAATTTATCTCGAATGAATAATTGATTGTTTTAGTTTAAACGAATTTTCAGGAATTTCATTACGCAGTCCGGGTGTTAAAATCATTTTCGATGTTTTAAAATTTCTGGCGGACATACAGCTGCTCACGGTTTGTTTAGCGTAGTCAATATTTTTAACATTACTTATAATTTAGTAGAAGCCCACTAGACTACTCAGTCGCTTTTCTATATCGTTCTAACGTGTTACATTTTTTATCTATAGATGCACAATTCAAAATACAGTACCTGTAAAGATGACCACCTGTCTGAGTTGACCAGTTATAAACTTTACTAAATGATTTCCAACATAACAGCGGAGGTTCTGAACCATTGCTCTAAAATCGTAACACATAATTACATATTGAAAGAAATAAGGGGAAAGCTCTTGTTTGCACCAATTTAGGTTTTCTTGGGGGAGATTGGGGTATTCTGCGCTCAGCTTGTTTTTTACACAATACTATTGTTTGTACACTGCTATATTATAAAAATTAAGACAAATACACGTAACTATCTTTTAAAAAAAAACAATGTTTCAAAACTTCATTGTTTATTTTTTATATATCTATACAATATTTTAACAGAAAGTAAAGCTTTAAGAAAAGGTAAGCAAATAAGCTCAATTGTTGCTCAAAATATGAACAGTAGAACACCGGTTATCCGAAAGCACGTGACCGTAACGTTTTCGGTAACATAGGTACCATAGAAATTTTCGGATAAGCAAGAATTATAGGCAAAGGCCATGTTTATAACAAACATGTTCCCCCCTGCCTATAGAACTTCCTCCAGCTCCAGCTGCAGAATGCAATGGATTGCCAAGCAGATTAACATAGTTGTTGCAATAAATTCTATACAAAATATTATTATCTTACGTTTATGTCATTTAATATTATACATTTTATCAGGAACTGACATTTTTTTTTTGATAATTATGGAAAAAAGGGCCATTTGCCCGTATTGAAAAAGAATTAAAAAAAAAAAAAAAACACTGAGCATTTGTCCATTATGGCAACAAAAAGCAAACGACCCATTCGCCTTTTCGGTTAAGCCGATTTTCGGATAAACGGGATTCGGATAACCGGGGTTCTACTGTACATTATATACATTATAATGTTACGCTCAATAAGTATAGGTGAATTTTTGTCATATTTAAACAACTGGGGTTCTCGGAAATTAATTTCACCATAAAACCTTCAGTTGCAAGAACAAATACTTAAACAGTTGCTAATATATATAGCAACTTTCTAGAGAAATAATTGAACGTTTCATTACCCTTTAAAGGAGTAGTTGAGATAAATTAGGTTAGACTACTTGGTTTCGCTTTAATAAAACTACTGACAATTTATACTTGTAATTAACGCTTTCGATGCTTCAACAAGCAATCATTATTTATTGTCATGACAAGAGTAATTACCCTTGCTACAAATTACTGTAGAAGTTGTTCTTCATTGAATCCTGTAATTTTCATTTTAAAGTTTCTAAAGCTAGAACGTTTGTGCGTAAATGCGAAATTATTTCAGAAAAACGTTACTTTAAAAATTACTCATTTTAGAGTATTTTACTGGAGCTTCGTTTAAAGTATAGTAGAATCGTAGGTTTTATTTAAAATTCAGTAATATTTTAATGGTTACTTTAAAATATGCTCAAGTTTCATTTTGCGGAAGTAGTTTAATCAATTTTAAATTTTGTTAATAAAGTTAATCAATGAAAAAGTAGAAAATAGACGAATAATGTATCAAAATGCCACGCAATTCAGCTGGAAACTATTAGAAAATAAAACTTTTGCATTTATAAATTGGAGAATGGAAGATTTTTTAAATGAAAATAGAAATGAAGAAAAATTAGGCTGAAGTTTGTGAAACTTTGATGACGCATCAAAGTTGCCTCTGCTCGCAGTCTTTATAAAGTAAAAATATAAGGCAGGTTCCTTATGCGTTATTAGCAAGTGAGGAGCGCTCAAAAACTCCTACTAGCTTCCCCAAGGGCCTTTACAACAGGAACGGTTATGCAATAAAACAAACGGCTATGTTAGCGTCGTTGCCAAACTAAAAAAACTAAACAATAATGAATAGGGACCTTTCCCTAATACTCCAATACAGCGGCACCTACCGGTGAAAGCAATACCATTGTCGAGAGATATAGAGGTAAAAAGAAAGAACATGTGACATATGAATGCAAATGGTAAACCAAGCACTAAATTGATTAAAACCCGGAAGAAAACTTAGAATTTAGTAAATACAAAAGCAAAAAAAAACATGCGGGATGATCACCACATTGTCCTGAAGAAAACTGAGAATTTACTAAATACAAAAGTGAATAAATCGCATGGGATGTTAGCATTACGTCAGACATATCTTTAGAAAGACGCGTAAGAAAAGCGGAAAAACATTTTACTTCGCTTAAAATTCTATAACATGTTTTGCCTTTTTGTTAATTTTCTAAACTGAAGTGTATAAATATTTTTCCTCAAAATATTTTTCATGCGTAAATTAACTTCTGAAAATATCACTTTTCCAGGATATAAAGATTCAAAAGAGCATTCAGGTTTATTTGCTACAACGAGAAAAAAAAAAGCATCTCGCAAAATGAAATTTTCGAAGCAATATCAGTTGTCTTCTACAGCATTCCAAACATTTCCGAAAATTCTACAGCCAATTTATTGCTACTTCATTTGAACCCAAGCACAATGTTCTAGTGACATTGATGAATGACTTTACTTATTTAACAATTTTGCTTCGCGTATAATGCGAAAAACAATGTTCATTTGCGGAACAAACTCTGAGCTTATACCGTATGTTCCAGACAAGGAAAAAATCCTGTCATGTTTTTGAAAGACATAAATTACAATACCGGGCTGTTTATTTTTTCTTTTGTTTGGTTCTCTTCTATTTTGAAGAGTTACATCACTAGTAGGGTGTGATATTTATATCAAATATCAATAAATATTTCTTAAGAAATATTTATTATTAACTTTTTAGTTATGATAATAAAATTAAAAATGCCTTTCCTAGTCATGGGTTTTTCTTTTGGACATCATGGCACATAATGTGGAAAGCGTGATGTATATATACATCACGAGTAACCTCACGCATGGGATAACACGCGTGATGGACAAGTGTACGCATGTACGAATGTATACATTTGACACATACATTTCATATTTATGTATATTACTTTCACACATGCATTACATGTAACATTTTAAAACGATTTTTACATTGGCGCTAACAATTCATTGTACCTTAAAAATAAAGTTAAATTTCAAAGTCCCATTTTGCCTGTATGACATGTGAAACAATGTTTGCAATCATTACTAATTTCAAAACTATATTTTACAAATACACTTCTAAAGTATTTGCAAAAGGCATGATTTTAAAGATATTTTTCAAAAATAAGTTTGCACAGATTAGCAACAAAGCATATTATTGTTTCCTATAGGGACCGTTCTTAAATGATGTCACGCTTTTGTCCTATATATTTGACCTCCCTCCTCCCACCCCCTTTGTCGCAAAAGGTCACACTTCAAGATACCCCTCCCCCCTTTGTCACGTGCCACGCTATGTTGTATAAGCATGATGTCACACTTCTTGTTACTGCTCCCCCTTGTCACACTTTCCCAAACCCCCCTCCCCCCATCGTAGGGGGACATTATTTATGAATGATGAAAAATTTTATCTATACAAGTCATGAATCGGCGGATACAGGGCTATAGCTGGAAATATATATGAAATCAAGTTCAAAATTCGATGAATTTTCATAAAATATTTACTTGAGCCAAATGCCAGTTAACTACATTATTGGCTACAAAATATAACTAAAGGAGTATAAATTGATATTAAACAAAAATAGATCATTCTGAAGACAAACGTATTTTTTTCCTACTTGAAAAAATGGTATTTTCTGAAAATCTTGCACGTATATAATGTATAGTTAAAAGGTCAATATGTATAGTCTAGAGCAAAGGAGAGTTAAATGGGACAAGATTCAGTTATTTAAAGTCATTAAAATATAAAATGTTGATGGGCTACATTTATGCTCAGAAAGTAGAACCAGAGGTCATTGTTTTAAGCTTTTCAGATCTCAGGCTAAACTTGAAATTAGGAAAAATAACTACTTCAATAGGGTTATAAACATTTGGATTAGTTTACCGGAAGTGACTGTTACTTGCAGTGGGGTAAAACTTATTTGAAGGCTCTTGATGTTCATTGGGGAATGTTAAATTGACTAAGGTTAGTTTAGCTTGGCCCTGTGCCTGTTGCTGATTGCCAATTTGGAATTTGTCTGTGTGTTTTGCTTTCAGCGACGTTACTGCGCATACTTTACAGAATCAATTTTCATGTATGTTCAAAGTAGCCCTAACACCACACAAAAAAAAAACTTTTTCGGAATATATTTAGATACATAAGCTGAATTACACTTCATTAACCTTTTACACGCCAATGTTCCAATATTGGAACATCAACTCTAAAAATCTGTGAAAACTACTTTTATCGGTATTGCGCTGCAAAAATTTATGTGTGTATTTGAACTATTGATTGATTTTTTGACATAATTATTATATTGCTGAAAGTAGTGGTATCAACAATTAAAAAATTGTAATTTATTAATATTTTGTACTTTTCATCATGCTAGACTAAAAAATTCATATAAAATTTGAAATTTAATTAAAAATATCACAACTAAGTGCGAGCAACAAAAAATAGTCGTATTGTTAATTGAACATGTTTTATTTTTTAAAAAAATGTTAATATAGCTTTTATTGGCAATGAAATATGCATGTTCCAAAAATGGAACATTGGCGTGTAAAGGTCTACGTTTTAACACATTACAGTTCTTTTGGTTACATTGCATCAAATAAATAAAGACAACTTTTTAAATGTTGGAACTCATGGTAAATGTTAGGCATATGTGTTTAATGACTGATTATTTACATTCTGTTCCCGTCTGCCCCCCCCCCCTTTCCCCATCCGCAGCATCCCTTCCTGTAACCTGAAGGGAAGCACTTGATCTGAATAGGATTACTTTTCTCTAAAAACCCAATATGTTTTTAGATAGCTAGACTTCGTTTATGACTTAGGCGTACAAATTAGAGGATAAAATCAATAGTTCAAGGATAAAGTAGTTCTTCACGGTGGTGCTAGTGGAGACAACACAGAGAAACACATGTTTAGGGAATCGTGAGAAAGACTTTTAGCTATTTTTCTTCCTTTGCGATTTTTCTCAGTTAGTGAGTATTCCTTACACTGATCTGATGTTTCATTCAAAACCTTTTCGAACTGTAGGCGAGGCACTGGATTATTTTTATACAGTATCTGTTATTTCTGAAAAATATATTGATATTTGTCAATTGCCTCCAGAAGAAAGTGGATGCTCAACAGATGAAAAAGAAATTTATGTTTACGTTTTTGAGCCTGTACTGCCAGCCGATGTTTGTCTAATATGGCTGATGCTGTTGGCTGGATTTTGTATTTACTTTTGCACAAAGGTGCAACAGCAGAATTGTCCCATCTCTGTTTTGGGAGGGAGGGACAATTCTGCGGGAGGGAGGTGACCTTGCATTTACTTCGCGTGAAACCGAAAATCCATTGTGCTCCTGACCTCGAATACATCCTTCTGAAGCTTCAAGAAAATCTGAGGCACACATTATTTTGTGCCTACATCACAAGGAGTTGTGCTGCATGCAAGAAGAATACTACAAAAAATGTTTCGAGTGCGACAAAAGACGGCCCAGAGCATGCTTTCCTAGCTACCATGGACAGTGGAAAAAATTCAGGACATTGAATCCGCGAGCATTTATAATAACTATTATCTATTGTTTCAAAGAATTTTAATAAGATTTGTTGTTCATACATTATTTAACTTTTCCTTCACATTATACTCTGTGTTTTCCAAATATGGCACAGTGATACTTATTGCTTTTCTAATGCAAATTTATTTTCGTTTGTTTATTTTTGATGTCTTCAAAAGATAATAAATAATTTTATTTCTCTAATTATAACTCCTGGTTATTAGCAACAAATCATTTGTAGAATTCAGTTTGTTAGCTTCGTTGCAGATGCAGAACATCTATAGCTGAAGGACTTCATGAAAACTATCCCTGGAATTACAGTACAGCTTGGCTATTTTCCCCTGGACGTAGTGTTAATCACAAAAACCTTGTGTAATTTGCCTACAATTTCTTTAAAATTCCTCAAAAAACCATTAGTTTGAACTTAAAAAGCACAAATCAAATTTTTTTAAAACATGTAAAAAAACTAAGTGTTACCCGCCAATATTCCATTTTTGGAACATGCCAAAAATCGTGTACAAATTTTTTTTTTAATAAAAAACTTACCCACAGTTCTTATATTTTCTTTATAAAGTGATTTTTAGCAATAAATAGTTTGTGGCATGTTCCAATCATAGTGCGGCGTTTAAAAGGTTAACTGATGTCGTATTTATAGTGAATACATCCGTGAAACCAGCTTTAAATTTAATAAGAAACATGTAAACATGTTTTCCGTTTTTTTTTTATTAAGAAGCAAAATGACAAATTTAAATATCGATAATTGTGATGTAGTGAAGCCTTTTTGATAACATCGACAAATATAACAACATTCACTTCCGACTCGAATCTCTTCCCTAAACGGAAGGAAACAGGAAATAGGAAAATTTATTTTTCTCATCTTTACTTGTCAATGCCCTCCCTCATCCCCCAGAAAAAAAATCAGTTCCCAAAATATATTTCAATGAAGTACATGAAAAAGAAAAAAAAATGTGACGAACGTTACCATATTTTTCTTTCTAACGTAACGGATTGCGAACTCAGAATTTCGTTTCAAGACAGGTAAGAAGTATGTTTTTGTGATATATGCAACGCTCCTGCTGGAGATATGATATCATGATATGCATTTTCAGTGCTTGTTAGATTTTCAATCAAATAAAAGTGTATCGTTTCATCACCAAATATTTCATCTTGTTATATATGGTTATTGTGTGTGTATTTTTATGTCGAAGTTAAGAAAATTTTATTTTTCTACACGGTATATGTTTATTTTTCAATATTATTTTGTTACGGTATAATATAAAGAAATAAATAAATATATGTTGTTGTTGTTGTCGTGTCCTCGCGCGGAGCGAGGAAGGATAAACAAATAAATATATAGAAATATATAGATAATAGAAATAAATAGATAAATAAATAAAAGCAAAAAGAGAGCATTAATTGACGTTAAACTTAGACTTATGTGTGCAATTAGGAATGACAATTTCAGACAATAATGGCATCGAACCGCAAAAATATATCTTATAATAACTGCAAAATAAAATGCATAATTGAAAATGAAAACACTCGAAAATTGTTTTAATACAGATGGTTTTAAAAAAGTACATGAAATATTTTAGAAATGCAGAAGACAAAACTAGAAAAACAAAAAAGAAAAAAAAATGAGGGGTGGAGACGTGATTCTGCAAAGCATTCCGAAAATAAAGTAGTTGTATTAGTTTTATGTTATAAACTAGCGGCTATCATCTTCGAATGCAGAAAGGCAGTAAAACTTCATTAAGTTTAAAAACCATTTACTTGTTTATTTACTTATTTATTTTCTTCAAATTTCAGAAGCAATCGACATAAAGAGTAAGCGTAAAATAACATGACGTGTTCAGCACTCTGTAGCACTTACTATAGTTTGCGAAATGAAGTTAAATTTGGCGTACATGTCCAGTAAAGCAGCGTTTCTCAAATTTACAGTATTCGCGGCCCATTTTTCTATCATAATTTTCGTCACGCCCTCCCCCCCCCCTCCACTTACTATAAAATGTATACAACAGTACATACAGAATCAATACTCAATACTGTATATTGAGTACTGATTCTGTTTTTGAATTATTTTTAACTAACTGCCAAAACAAGAGTAAAAACGAGTTATTTATTAATAAAATTAATTTAGTAACAAATCACAATTTCAATTTTAGGCAGGAGTAGAGGATGATTTTTCTGCACTAAAAACAAGAGCATTTCGCATTCTATTACCATTTTCAACATCTTACTTTTGTGAAATTGGGTTTTCGTCTCTGTCTTCTTTGAAGACAAACTATAGATCTCGGCTAAATATAGAAACAACTGAGAGTGGCTATTTCTGATATTAAGCCTTCCCCCTTTCGAGAAACTTTGCTTTCAAAGACAGGCCAAAGGAAGTCACTAATAATTATTAAATTTGTTTTTAACTTAGTATGTTTTGATTGAGAGAGTTTTAATTTAGTGATTTGTTTTACTTTAGTAAGTTATTAAATATATCGAAATGTATTTTGTTTTCTATGTGCACGTGTGGTTTCCTTTCAGTGAGTTAATCAATTTTTAAAGTAATATTTTCTCTTGGATATTCTCGCGCTCCCCCTCTCGTGTGCTCGCGCCCCCCAAGGGGGGCGCGCTTCACAGGTTGGGAATCGCTGCAGTAGAGTATGCAGTTTCAATTTCTGAAGAAAAAACACAGTACCAGACGTTGCCGATAGAGGAATGTTTAGCATTGTAACCGAACTAGGTATGGTGAAGGAATGCCATGCTCTTAATTAAAAGAGTAAATAACAACCTTGTTGGCTATTTTTATATAATTTCTCTCTTTCATTTAGCTTCAGTTCTTAATTCCTACAAATACATTTTTCAATGGTTCATTGGAAAATAAGCAAGTTGACTTCTGGATGAACGTCGTAGCATTACATGTTCTGCGCCATAAGATCCTTCCGATAAAGTTTGTTCCAAGCAAATTCGTCTGTGAGATCATTATTTATATGGGATTCAAATGTTACATTTTTTTTGAACTGTTCAAAATTGAACAAAAAATGTTCAAATCAAAAAAATATTTTACTTCGAGAACTCCTTCGAATATGGTTATTCAAGGAAACTTGGGTCATATTATACAGGGTTTATATAATTTACTTTAGATTTACCCAATAGCGCTAATGTTAAGATTTTTGGAACCGTTCAACATGGAACAAAAAATTGTTCAAATTAAAAATTAAAATATAAAAATTAGATGTCCTCTCGTCAAGTTGTTTTGAATGCAAAAATAATTTTGGAACAGATAAATTTCTTCGAAAGTTTTTAGGTGGGACAGTCAGATCGACAGACACTTATTTTTCCCATCTCAAAACCCTACTTTCGAACTTTTATTTTACAATCTTTATTTAATTATTACTTAATTTAGTTTCGACGTTTCTTTATTTTTAACGATATTTTACGATACATATTAAGCCTTATTTCATACTTCTTTTTTAATTTTTACTTGTATGGAAAAGTAGGCTAAATAAATGAAAAGGAAGCTTAAAAAACAACATTAATACACAGACAAGTTTCTCCCATAAAGAAATTGATGAAAATACAAAGCATCAACGCATTTCCCCCCAAAGAGTTTTAGGGATTTTTTCTCTTTTGAAAATGTATTTAAATTATTTATTTATACATCATCATTTTTTTAAATATAATTTAAGCAACACTAAAGGAAAACATATCTTCAATTAAGTTGAGAACAAATTTAGGAGGCTTTTCAAAACCAACTTAGATTATCTGAAGTATAAAAAGTCAATGCACAATGACTTGATTTTTAAATTCAGTTTATCATAATGCAAAAATCTTGAAATATAAATCAAATCAAATTTACAATTGCATAACCCGGCCTGTCCAACTACTGGGTTTGATTTATGAATCAAAACTCCGCCGCTACCATCAAGTATTCCAGACGTAATCGATATTCTTCGTAAACACAATAATTCCCGAAAACTGCGACGGGCAATCTGGTATTGGATTTTCTCCTTGGGGGACATTAAAGAAATAAGAAACTCAGGCTAACCTGAATAAGTGTGTTTATTGGGAAGATGGATAGTGAGTGGATGGATCAACATGAACTGCAATTCGTGACAGATGAGTTCCATCCCTTACTTGCCCAACCGTGGCGATCGAATGCATAGACATTCGGCTGCATATTTTGGGGTGTAGTCTGCTGTAACACTGAAGATTATCCAGACTGGGGGAAGATATTTAAAATAAAAAAATATAAAGAAATCAAAATGTCCTTGTTTTTTGTTACTTTTGCAAAACTCAACTTTGTAAACTTATTTTTATAACAACATATAAATTGTGTATTCCTGAAAAAAAAAATATCTTATTTATAACCATTGGATTCAATTTGTAAAAAAAATGGTGTATAGACATGTATTATGACTAATGTATGCTTTATGTTAAAGGGTGAGGCGATATCCCATTTTATTACCAAATCAATAACATTGTTTTGAAAATTGAGTACAAACACCCTTTTTTTTTTTGTGTGTGTGTCTAGTACTTACTTTTGCGGACATGATCTCTTGGACTTGGTTTAGTCAATCTAGGTCAAGGGGGATGAGCAACAACAACAGTCCTTACTTTAGGATAATATGAAAACATGGAATTGGGCATTAATTATTATTTAAAATAATTATTAATTAAAATTCAAAAAAAAAATTAGTTATTTTGTTTTGTAATCATTTTTTTAATCAGAGAACCAAAAAATTGCGTCAAAAATGTTTGTGCTTAGTTCTGGGGTCTGAATAGTTTTCATAAAATGAATGACAACTCACAGTACAATTGTATTCAACAGGATACATTTTACATTAACTTTGCATTCATAAAACAACTTAATTTCTTTTTGAAATGATTAACTTTAAAAAAAAAAAACACATAAATTTATTTTCCCGTTTATTCTGTCTCTGGTGTAACAAGTTTACGTCAAATCTTCTCATGAGAAAAAAAAAAAAAGTCTGCAAAGTTTTTATGTAAAAAAATGTCTTAAGTTCTGAAATGCATTAAAAATGAAAATAAAGCACAGTTCATGCTTTAATATTTTAAGAATAGATCAGACACATTAATGCTTGATGCTTAAAAATACTTCTGTATTTTCCACTCTCTGAACAACGAAGGAATTATTATAAATCGAAAGCATAATCTCAATAAGAATCAGTGGCTATGCGTTTAAACAAAATAACCTTGTACTACTAGTTTTTATCACAGAATGTAATAACTTTTTGAAAAAAACTCTACGCACTTCTTACATTCAATTCATGGTGGAGAAAAGCCTATACAAAGGTTTTAAATTGGCACAGTACCTCAAAATTGCTCAAATTATCGATTTTTTTAATTACTTATATCGACAGATAAAACTTGTAAAGTCTCATGCAAAATTTCAAACCTATGTGAACAAAACTTTAAATGATATTCCGGTTTTCGTAAATAATTTTAGCTGTTTTCATTCTGCATATAAAATCTTTGAACGCATTTTTCTCTGCTTTGTATTTTTGACCAATTGCGTCCAATTTACGACCAATTACCTTAAAATATTCAAGGCTTTCTTTCATTTAAAGATACAGCTTTGAAACTTTGTATGTGCATTCCACGGAGTATGTTTAACAAAAATTACCATGTTTTTGACTCTGAATTTTGTAGATTGTTTTTATTTAATTGTTGAAATTGAAATTTTGAATTTGTCCTTTTTCTTAATTTTTAACGAAAAAAAATGTTAAAATTCAACTAAGTTTCAGATATTTAATGCCATGCTAATTTTTATTCTGTAATGTTTGGGAAGTATTACAAAGAAAAAACGTTTTGAAAAAAAATATATAGTTGAGAAAATTATAAAGAATTTAAAAACTGTTTTTTTTTTTTAATTTTCAAATTAATGGTTTATTACCCATGAGGTTCTACTTTTAAATATCATTTCTAATCATATTTGGAATGAAGTGCATGTATTAATTTTTATTTGACTGTTAAACAAAAAAAAATGGAACTAGGTACCCTGTTCATTTAAATTGTAAAATTTGCAAACAGTTAGGCAAACAAAAACATATTTTCAACAATTTACCCATATACTTATTTTCGTTTATAACTACACACAGCCTTAAAACGGTACGTGTTAAGAAGACGTATTTAGGTTCTCTCTACTAATATTAAATCACAATATAGTAGTAGAAAACACTAACGATATTATTGCATAATATTATTAATATTAGTGTCGGTAGTGTTTTTCAAATTTTATAGGTTCTACGCGGAAAAAAAATTCGTAATGGAACTTTTATTTTTCGCTTGGAAAAAAAATAAGGAAATATTTTTAAATGCAGCGATAAACTTCTCAAATCTTAGCTGAGAGCTCATTATTGCTTTATTTATGAAGTGAGCTGATCTTGACAGGCTATTTCCTCACTTATAAATAATGTATGAGATCCTGCTCTGAAAGCGATATCACTAAACAATAGATAATATACAATATAGCAAGCGGCGTGTGGGTTGAATTGACTAAGTAAAGTTACTTAGGAAGTGCTGCAACAATAGAATTCAGAAATCAAAGCATAAAAGAGTGCGCCAAATATCATTTTGAATCGGAAGTAATAAATGACAAATGTGTTAATAAAAATGTATTCGTTACCTAACTCTGTATTTCAATTTTGAAATCTTATTTTAGGGAAGCAGTAAATGGGATCTCTGCGGGAATCATTTTAAAGTTACGTTTCTTATAACAATGGTTATAATGTTTTCACCAAAAAATGGATTCCTCTTCTATTATTGTCATTATTTCATTATTTATTCCTCATTTATTTATCTGCTTAATTATTTATTTATTTATTTTACTTTATCTTTTTTTTTTTTTTTTCAATTTTGTGTTAAACTTGCTCATATATATTTACCTCATTTTCAAATCTTTTTGCACATTTCCTCAAAATTTCTTGTTTATGTCTTCCATTTTCAAATTAGATACGAAAAACAGGTTGTACCTCAACTTCTGGCGGCCAGTGTATGCAAATATTAAATGTGAAAAACAAACGACTTATAATTGCAACAAGATAAACACATCCTTGATTCATGACAATATACGAGTATATGTATATATATATATATATATACATACATATATATATATAGTACTGCCATAGTACATGGAATAAGCGTTATAAGTCTTCAAAAAAATATATGCCATCTGGGTTAAACATTTTATGCTTTTAATAAAAATAGATAAAAAAGGAATTTTTTAGACCAGCTTTTTTTAAATTGTGCTTCGCGGAACCCTGCAGAGATCTCTCAAGTGTTCCATAAAACTCGTAGCCTTTCCCTTCATAACATGCGCAAAGATGATTGACAAAGCAATAAAATTTCGAAGAGATGCTATATATCTTCAAAATTTAAAAAAAGTAAAATAATAGCTAACACTTTTTTTCCGTTTAGTTATTAAAATAGTTGAAATGCAACTGTTAGACGTCTAGAGTTTATTGATCAGGAACAAAGATCAGAAAACAGAGGAGGGTTCTCTGTCACGAATATAAAGACAACTGAGATGCTACGAAAAAAAAATCACCTTTAAAGACAAACATAATTTTGGAAAATTTGAATGCCTTCCAACTACTTTAATTTCTTCCTAAAATTTAAATGCTGATAATAAGAGAAAGACTTTAAAATAAGGGCGACATTCGCTCGAGAAAGTTTTGAGAACCTCGAAGGTTTGATTAACTTATCCTTAGTATTTTTCGAATAAATAGAACGAAAATGAATTGAGGCTTAAAAACATTTGTTGTCGATGCATGATTTGGACTTTGTTAATAGAAGAATATAAAACCTTTATTGAAATGATGCCCGATTCATTCTTTATCCTTGCTACAAAATGTCTAATCAATGCCTTTAGTACTGAAATTTTGGTGCAGTTTAAAAGATGAATATTGCTTCAAGTTGTCACAAGACACCGTGTGAGTACTTAGGCAGTTTGCAAGTTACATATGTGTGCAAAATGTATTTGTTAGTTTATGTGTTAACAAAAAAATTCAGTAACAGACATTTAATCTGCCATGAGAGTTCAGTTTTCATCCATAAAGCCTAACATTAAGTACATAAGAAATAATAAAAACTTATACCAATCATGTCATTAAATTCTTTCTCATCTATTAATTTGATTTTTTTTTCTTTTTCCTTTTTTTTTTTGTTGGAGCCAATAAATATTAATTGATGCAATTACCGTTTTTGTTGCAACTTATTCATTTCCAGAAAAGTTCCTTATTACCATTGGATTGAAGAAGAAAGGGATTAGACGGTAGAAGTTTACTTTAAAAAGGATCCCGCGCGTCAGATAAATTAAGGGACGCTAATTTATACCATAATCTTCTACATATTAAAATTTAAATGCCTGTCTTAATCTATCGAGTTTAAATCTTCCCTCCATTTTCTTATATTATACCATTTCCCAAAAATATTTAACCTGAGCAATATGTTAGTTCCGGCATTTAAAAAAAAACATTTAGCTTAAAATTATTAAATTATAATTAAAAGTAAATGTGACTAATACGTGTTATTGGCATTGCTTTCCTTTTTATCTACTTTAATATTTTTATTTAATTTTATTTTTTATTTATTTTCTAAGCTAACAGAAAAGATGTAAAGCAAGGTAATTTTTTCAAAAAAAAAAAAAAATTCTACAGCTTACATTAACGAGAAAATTCGAAAGGGATGGCATTCTTTTTTAGGAATGGTGGGTGATGCCCTGATGCATAATCAATCACTGTCACATTTTTGAAACAAAAATATATTACCATATTCCAGCTGACAGACTGGAATGTTTAAGAAAGGAAAACACTGATGCATCCTTGACATAAAACATACATTTGATCGCTATACGTAGCCATATTTTAATAATTAAAAATCAATACAGCTATAATGTAATCTTTAACAAATTTGCGTCGCAATAATTTTTTTTGAATTGTTAATTATTCTAACTATATTTATATTCAATCTGTTTTACTTCTAATTTTATTATATAAACTGCTGTTACGATCGACCGAAAATGAGCTCCCCATCGACGTGTTGCCTACCAGTGATGTAAAGGATTTCTCTAGCTTAACGTGGGGTTGACAAAAAAAACATACAAAAAACTATATCAATTTAGGAATAAAAACGCTATGAACATTAATTAATTTATTTTAAAAAATAAAATTAAAAAATACTGAAATGAGGAGGGGGTCTGAAAAGTGAAATTATGTGTTTTCTCTCTCTCTTCTACGTTTATTGAAAGGAAAAATTTTGATTCCTAAAAATAACAAAGTTGTCTGGAAAAGGCAATCGAAACTGCTGGAAAGTCTATCTGTCATCAGAATAGAAAAAAGAGTTTGTTGGTTTCTGACATGGCTGATATCTTTTCTCCTCTTTTTTTTTTCCAAAAGATGCTTATAGGATTAAATTCCCTACACACTGATCCGAAAAAAGGAATAAAGAGAAAATGAACGAAAAAACGTTGATGTTGATAATACCATGTGATGGATGATTTTTTGTCTGATTGGTAGCAAAAAATGAAATGTATATGTATCAGAAGAAAAGGATTTCCCTAACATATGCCCTATAATTCCGAATAAATGTTACGGTGTCATGAACTGATGTGAAATGATTTCCATTTAAGTATCCATTTCTGAGAATAGAGAATGTGTAACAAATTCATTTTCAATACTTTTCTCAGGGAAAACCTGACTGGCATCTGCAGAAAATGTCGATTCATCTGTGGAAAATAAGTGTAACCTAAAATTTTTAATAATTTTTGGTAGGTTTTTATTATTTTTAAGAATCAATAAATAAAGTGCAAAAAGAAACAAAGGGAAACCTTTGAGTGTTCTTTTTGCTCTAAAAGCACGTGTTATTAATTTGGAGTTTTCGTTAAAATGAAATCTAATATATAGTAACTAATATTTCCTTCTCCTTTTTTGTTTAGTAATTTAATGGCATTATTGATAATGAGAAACCAAATTCAAAATTTCAAACATGAGCCGCTTTAGTATTCACACGATACAATAATCTATTTAAAACACTCTTTCACACTCACACACATATACAAAAAAAAAAAAAACTGAAAATTTCAAACGGCGGTTTCTGAAATGTCTGATTCAATTTAAAACATTATAAAACTACAGTGAAAGTAAAATATACAGGACACAAGACACAAATATCTAGATCATGTATTAACGGTATCTAAAAATATCAATAATGGCAAAAATGGTGTATCTAAGTTAGAACATCTTTTGATTCCCAAAATGTAACCAAAAAAAAGTTCTAAAATATTGTGTTTGTGCAGAGAAAATATGTGTCTAAGTAATTTTGACAATATGAGATTTTATTTTTATACGTATGCTTTAAATTTGTAAAAAAAGGTCAATACATTAAAAAAAAATTTATTTAAAAGACAAAAACTAGCACCCTAGAATCAAAATTGTGTCTAAAATGGTTTTATTACTTCATGTATATCTATGGTTGTTTTATGAATAATAGTTATGTTCATGGTAAACATATACGTGAAAATTTTAATCACTAAAAGCTTGAACTAGTTTATTACGCATTTCATTGATTTATGTCCACTGTTCCTGTTTTCTATGAAGAATCGTTTTAACCCCTTAACAAACACTGCCGTCTCCATGACCTCATAGTCTGCACCGGAAAATGACATGAATAACGGATCGAGGACATTAAACTCTACAGTTGCACATGAAATGGTGAGAAATCGTAAAATATGAATTACGATCTAATCTTACTCTCCATTCATCCACAACATATTATGAAATGAATGTAAAAAAAATAGTTAAGTCCGTAGGTTCCGATTTTATACAAGAAAACACGTTTTTAAGTATTTGAATTTTTAAAAAGAATCAACTTTTGTGCTTCTAATGAAGTTTTAAACTTTATGACAGCTAAACCATTTGTTTTTCTTTTTTGAAATGATAGATGCAGCAGTTTTTATAACTTTCATTTTCATTAATATAATTTTTTAATAAAGAGAAAAATATTATACTTGTGAAAGCCCTAATTAAAGTATTGAATATGGTCTCGGCAATGTGTAGTCCAGGCTACACTAATAAAATATTATTATTAACTGAATTTAAAAGCGATTTTTAATATGCACTTAGATATGAGTAATTTTTTAACGTATTGACGGGATTGTGAATCTTCCCACTTTAACACGTTCGTTGCCGATTACGCGCCAGCGCGTAAAGTTAATCTCTTGGGACAGTGCCAATCATGTGCGAGAGTTTACAGCGTTGTGTTAAGTGATGTCTCAGTTAGCTAGCCACAAATTCGCACGAAAAAAGTTGAGCATCTTCAACTGTTCTCCGCTGCAGTGGGTATTTCAGGTGTGTTTACCTGCGTAAAGATTTATCCCTAAAAGTGACCGTCAGCGAGCGTTAAAGGCTTAAACGCGGTGTGAGTGATGTCTCGGTAACCAGCCACCCGTTCGCGGAGGTGGGGGGGAGTATTCGCCTTTGCTTCAATCTGCTTCAATCCGCATTGTTTGTTAGGTGTGTCCTGATACTACGTAATGTAATGGTTCGTCCTTAAAGTTACCGGCAGCTTACGTGTTAATAAATTGTTGGAAAAAACTCACCTATTACAATGACCTTCATAACAGAATTCATAGTCCTCGAACGTCTATAATCCACACGACACCGATACTCCCCGCCGTCATTGTCTTTCACGGGCTTAATATTTAAAATTGCCAAAGTCCTATTCATGGAAAACGTTGCTCGCCCTTCAAGATGTTTGTTGGAAAATTTCTTGGGTGTTACTCCATGGGCTTGCCTGGTATCTACACTGTAAATAGGGTTGCCGGAATCTCCTCGATACCACAATATTAGTGTCACCTGATCATCTGGTATCGCTGTTGTCACGTTGCACGGAATGTTGAGCTCTGTTCCAATCACAGCAGTATGTTCACTGTATTCTGAAAGAAAAGTCCAAAAAAAAATTAGGGATAGAATAAAATTTTACTAATTTTATACATTTAATTTCATTAACGAACAGAACAACAAAAAATCAAATATTTAATGTAAGAACTATCTGAATTATTTTTTCTTCTTCAAAATACATCCTGTACGATGATCTGGGGCAGCCCCTTATTTGAGTTGATCTACTTCAGATCTGCTCCGCCTTGGTCTATCTCTAATTCTGCTCCGTAATTTAAATAATTTTCATATATTATACTATTTATATCTTTTTTATTGTTTAATTAATTTTTTTACATGGCAAAAAAATATTAAAATATAATAATAATCAAAAAAGAATTGTAACAGCAGAGCCCCTCAAATTTCTTTGTTCCTGCTCTGCTCCAGTTTTGAACAAAATCTTGTTTCTTCACTGCTCCGCCCTCCTTTTCCACGTTCTTCTCCAGATCCCCGCTTTCATATGAAACGTTTCATTAGCAACTTTAAAAAAAAAAAAAACCGTGACGAGAGCTATGAGTGCATCAATTATATAAAACAAGATTTTAACAAATATAAGCTCAGAATTGGAAAACGAAAAAGAAAATAAGTACAGTAAAGTATCATTCATACGACGATCGTTTATACGATGTTTACATTTATACGACGCTTTAGTGTGGTCCCAATTCTTGGATTTAGCCAGAAGGGTAAATCTAGTGTACGACGTTATCGTTATGATTTCTAGCAGCATTTTTTGATAGTCCCATCTAGTTAGGTAATACTCGTATGAAATGTTCAATTAAAAATTTAAAAAAGTAATGAATAAATAATTAATCCCCCGATCGGAATATGAGTGCGTCTTATATAAAAAAGCACTCATCACACAAGGGCTATGAATGCACCAATGATATATAACAAGATTTTAATAAATATAAGTTCAGAAAATCAAAACGGAGAAGAAAATTATAATTAACAAGCACGAAAAAGTTTTCGATTGATATTCGTAAAGTGACCATGGCTAAAGTGAAATTCAGTAGGATACTGTATTATTATTTTATTAAAGGTTTTTTTTTTTATTTTTAAGTTTATAAATGTAACAGATTGTTTAAGCAAGTGAACGCATGTTCATATGCGAACATTAAAATCGCCTGGAGTAAGAATAAATTTTACGCACGTTATTTTCAGTTAAAAGTGCACAATTTTTTTTTTCTTTCCAATGGGGCAGCGGTATTGGTCCTCAACCATTGCAGACCTAGTGCGTTCCCCAGTAACTGGTACCATCTCTTTCAGCGGCACCCCAATGAGTGTGGTACCTTCGCCGCATGAGAATTCTGACGTTCAGTTACCACTAGATGGCGGTACATGAGCTCTCATTGATGCAATATGCACTAGGAATTCAATTTAGCCGAGAGTAGCCATGCCAAATGGATACTCAAGGGATCTTTAACGTGCCGCATAATCATACGACATGGACGCAGACGATTTTCTGCATGTTGAAAATCCACCGACTTGGGCCAGGTTTGAACCTGCGATCTTGGGCATACGAGACCTGCGTCTTACCACTACTCCACCCCTGCCGGCACAATTTTTAGTGATTAAAATTGCAGTTCATTTCTCTCTGATTCTTATTATATCTCTGATTCTCATTAAACGGTAACTGAAATTAATTATGACTTGTGTAAAGCTCTTATACTGCATTATTTAGCGGTTACAAGAAGTTTATGATTGTTGAAAAAAATGGTAGAATGCCTTACTTATATTATAATAAATAGTTAATAATAAGGTCTACAACTTTAAAAATAAGAGCAGTAAAGACAGAGTAATGTAGTTTCTTATCGTAATTGAATAGCTTATAAATCGAAGACATTGAAGTTAAACTTAAGGTAAACTTTTTTTTTTTTTTTGGAATCTGTGTTTACGTTTACGAACATCAATTTTTAATTGTATGTATACATTTAAAAAAAAAACATTTTTCTAATTATTATTATGGGAGTTTTATTTGTAACGAATCAAAATGAGCCGTAAGTTATAAACAAATATTTTTAACCCAAAACAAGTTTTTACCTAATTATTTCAAGCAGTAAAATTATTAACTACCCATGCTTGTCGTTAAAGTTCAAAAACCTCTTAGGTTAATGTAAAAAAATAAATTAATAAATAAAAAAAAATAATAAATAAAAACAGCTCAGCTCAATATTGAAAGAAATAATGATAAAAACGATATTTTGTTTATGAATACGGATGAAAAAAGCTACAAGTATATATTAACGCAGTAAAAAGCTTTGGCCTTTGTAAGACCTGTCAAGATAGACAGTACTTAATAGCATAAAGGTTTGGAAGGAGTTAATGATGACAGGATGTGAAAAAATCAATATGCTTGATCTATCCCTAGAGATACTCTTTCGATCTAGAAAATAGCCACTAATAAAATTTATGCACATAATTTGAATTTATTAGAGTATTAAGTCAGAAATAATGTTTGGAAAAAGACAGTCCTTAGATATGAAGAAGTTATTATTTTTTATAGTTTTTGCAAACGATAACAATGCGTTTTTGTTAACCACTCCCCCACACCCTTCAACAAAGAAAAAACCTGATGACGACTGAATTTCAATAGTGGTACATGTATTAAGATTTTTATATTTAAATATTATTAGTAAATAAAAACAAAAACAGTTCTGAAAATTGTAATGTCGTTGAACCATCATGGAAAGATTTCTTTCTTTCTTTTTTTTTTTTGATAAGGAGACGATAACACAGCATTTTTGTTAACATCTTCACAATACCCTTCAAAAAAGAAAGAAAGAAAGAAACTGATAAAGACTAAATTTTATTGGTGGTACATGTATTGATAATTTTACATTTAAGATATTCGAATTCATATACCACAAACCTTAATGTTGTAAAACTCATTCGATCAAATCATGATTACTATGTTTTTTTTCTCCTCGCGTTTGTATCAGACTTAACCGAAGTGTTCTAGTGAGAATTAATTAATTATTTCCATCAGAATTAAATTTCACAATTTTTAATCAACTCATAGCACTATTTTAATCTTAATAATGTATAAGTAGTAACAATCTCCTAATTTTGAACATATTTTATTTTTACACTTGTAATTTTTTCCCCCAAAATATAAAACCCAGGTTGAATTGCGATCCAATCAAATAGCTTCTTGAGAAGGTTTATATTTAATGTGAACCAAACAAATCAATCCTCGAAATTTACAAAATTTAAGTCAAAGTTAATTATAGAAATGTTTAAGACTTAGAAAAATTTTTAAAATCTTTTTTCCTAAAGTATGAAAGACAGAATTAAATGAGAACTTATCAAACAGTTTCTTGAAAAAGTGTGGACTTAATATGCACCAATCAAATCAATTCACACAATTTACTAAATTTTAGTCAATTAAAAGTTTTGTTGAAATATTTGGAACTTAGAAAATGTTCATCAATAGGTTTATACATACTAATTTAACAATACCCATCTATACTATATATTTTTCTCTGTCGAGGAAAATCTATAGTTTGGGGAGTCGGTGCTTGGTTAGGACTCCCTTCATCGCCGGTTAGCTGCCACTTCTTTGTTCGCGAGAAGAATATCTCCAGTTGTAACTTTAAGATTAAAGCAGTTTTAATTTTGAACTTTTTCTTTTACATGCTTTGTTGTGTTGTACTACATATATTTAGTTTTTCACAGTTTTAGCATTTTTGTTCGCAGAACTTTTACATTTTTTATCAAGATTTCAGTTGATGAATCTATGGTTTTGATACTTTATACTTGTTATTTGTTCATTTTTATGATGTTTTAACATTTCGTGCTCAATAATTTTATGTGTTCAGTCTAAGTTTTAGTCGACAGATCTAAATTTTTTTTTACGTTTTGTATTTAATATTTTGATATTTTTGTGTTGCTTTGATATATTATACTTAGTATTTTTACATCATCATTGCAGGTTTTAGTAGATAAAGTTAAGTTTTAACATTTTGAAAAGTGCATAACACTTTTACTTTGCAAATTTCCGTACTATTATTTTTTCGTTCTAAGTTTCTCTGAATGCATTTAAGTTTTGTCATTGAAGTCAATTTGTCATTTAAGTTTGAAGTTAGCACTCTTTCATGCATTATTGCTTTGTATTGTGTATTTTTTAATATTTCACAGTATTAGCATTTTGTTCTTCGAACTTTTACATTTTTCTGATTAAGATTGCTCTAAACACATCTACGTTTTGATGGTGAATCTATGTTTTCAAGTTTTATTTGATAACTCCAAAATTTTTTATGTTTAGTAATTTGTACTTTTACAATTTGTGTTGCTTCAGTATATTATACTTAGTATTTTTATATCTCCATAGTACTTTAACATTTTCGTTATGTTTTTACTAAATAAATGTATATTTGATGTTTTGTACGTAGTACTTTTACATTTTAGTGTTGCTTAAATATATTATACTTAATATTTTTACATCTTCATTCCATGTTTTAGTTAAAGTTTTAACGTTCGTACACAGTACTTTTTACATTTCGCAAGTGCATTTCAATGTACAAATCTATGTTTTGATACTTTATACTTGTTATTTAGACATTTTTATGATGTTTTAACATTTCGTACTTAGTAATTTCACTCGACTTCAGTCTAAGTTTTAGAAGATAACTAACTTTTTTTACGTTTTGTATTTTGTACTCTTAAATTTTTTACATTTATAGAATGTTTGAACATTTTGTACTCATACTTTTTACGATTTTAGTTTGAATTTTTGTAGATCCATCTAAATTTTTTAAGTTTCGTACTTAAACTTTTACATTTTCGTACAAAGTTTCACTTGATGAATACGTTATATACTTAGAATTTTTACATTTTCATGTTGCTTTAATATTTCATACTTAGTACATTTGGTTCAATTATATTGTCATTCTAAGTTTTAGTAGATAAATCAGAGTTTTAACATTTTGTACGTAGTAATTTTTACATTTTTGCATTAAGTTTTAACATTTTGCAAGTGTATAACACTTTTCTTTTGAAAAGTTCCTTACTTTTACATCTTTGTTTTGAGTTTTTCTGGGTGAATTTGAGTTTTGCAGCTTTATACTTAACATTTTTACATGTTTTGTTGTTTTGCACTGCGTGTTTTTAATTTTTCAGAGTTTTAGGATTTTGTTGTTAGAATTTTTACATTTTTGATTAATATTTCAGGAGCCAAATCTATGTTTTGTTGCTTTATACTTGTCATTTTGACATTTTTATGATGTTTTAACAATTTGTACTTAGTAAATTTTACGACTTCATTCCAAGTTTTTGTAGAGAATTTATTTTTTACGTTTTGAAGTTTTAATAACTTGTGAATGCTTAACACTTTTGTTTTGTAAACTTCAATAATTTTACATTTCCGCTCTAAGTTTTTCTAGACGAATTTGAAATTATATGGTTTATCAAAAATTTCAGTTCTAAGTTTTGACCGTTTGTATGTAGTATTTTTTCTTTTTCTTTCTTTTTTTTTTAATTTTTATGATACATTGTTTTAACATCTTAATCTATGTTTGATGTTTTGTCTTTTGCACTTTAACATTTTCATTTTGCTTTTATCAAATTAATGTATATTTGAGATTCTGTCCTTTAGTACTTTTACATTTTTATACTAAGTTTTACTAGATGAATCTAAGTTTTAATGTTTTGTACGTTATACTTTTACATTTTAGTGTTACTTTAAAATATTATACTTAATATTTTTACATCTTCGTTTCATGTTTTAGTTAAAGTTTTAACATTCGTACACAGTACTTTTTACATTTTGCAAGTGCATAACACTTTTATTTTTGAAAATTTTCGTAGTTTTACATTATTCGTTCTAAGTTTTACTAGATGACTCTAAGTTTTGATGTTTTGCCAGCAGTACTTTGACTTTTCTTATGAAGTTTTTAGCAGGTTAATATAAGTTTTGCATTGGTAGTAGTAGTTGAAAGCTATGTTTCTTTATTTCAGTTAGTAATGCAAGTCTTTGAGTATAACGTTTCTAACTTTTTTTATATTATGTACTTTATGTTGCTACGATTTTAACCAATTCTATATTTAACTTGAACTCTGTATAAAGTTGTTTGCAATCTTAGTTTCAAAGTAAAGATTTCAATTTTGTATGTAAGTAATAGACTTTTTCAAAACACGGAATTTGTAACGTAAATAGCTTGAAAGTTTTCTTTGTACTTTAGTAATAAACCTTTTCAATGTGGGAAAGACGCGTTGCAAATAGTTTTGATAAATATTTTTCTCAGTTTTATTTTTCTGCGTAAATCCTATGTACTGCGTAAACCCTATGTAAATTATAAAAATTGTGTTAAAGATTGAGTTTTGAAAATAAATAACTTCTTGAATAAATGAAATGATCGTTAAATGTTAAAGAGTAAGTTTTGAAAGTCTTTGAATAGATGATATGTTCGTTTAATGTGTTATGTGCTTGATTATAATATTAAAGGTGTGAACAAAGTAAAGATTTCAAGTTTGTATGTTAGTAATAGACTTTTTCAAAACATGAAATTTGCAGCGAAAACAGCTTGAAAGTTTTCTTTGAACTTTGCTAATAAACCTCTTCAATGTATAAAACTCGTATTTGAAATAGTTTTGTTAAATATTTTTATCGGTTGTATTACTCTGTGAAAATCTTAAAAAATTGTGTTAAACACTGAGTTTTGAAAATAAATAACTCATTAAATAGATGAAACGTTCGTTAAATGTTTAAGAGTAAGTTTTGAAAGTCATTGAATAGATGAAAAGTCCGCTTAATGTGTTATATGCTTGATTATAATATTAAAGGTGTGAATAAAGTAAAGATTCCAAGTTTGTATGTTAGTAATAGACTTTTTCAAAGCATGAAATTTTGCAGCGTAAAGTCTTTGAATAAATGAAGCGTTTGTTAAATGTATTGTATGGCTTGATTATAATACTGAAGGTAAGAAATTCTTCACTCGGAAGTAATGAATTAAAGGGTTATATCTAGGAAAAAATGTGTGTTTAAGGAAAACTGTCTGAGTTTGGTGAGTTAAATACATAGGTCTTCGTAAAATTATTAAATTTATATGCATGTATATGTTTGCATGTATGAAATATTTTTTAATTAAAATTTACTGTTAAATTCATATTAAACTTCAATTGAAGTCAAGTTGGTTTATCGATAGTGTTAGTCAGCTGGTAGCATCATGTTTGCATGTGTCATTCTTCGATTGGGGTGGCCGATGAGGTATTGCTACCTTATCTTCGTCAGCTGATAAGAGCCTGAAGAGTCATTTCTACGTTGTGGTTTGGAGGGGAAACATGTACGCTCTCTCTCTTCTCTGTAAGTACATGATGATTTATATAATTTGTATTTCGACTTTAAAGTATTTCTTAGATTGCATTCTGTTAAAATTAGTTTCATGTAAGTTTGAATAATTGAACTATAGCTATATTGCATGAAAAACTTCTTCGAATTTCCACGTGTGAATGATATTATTTTAAGTGCATTCTCTCTGTGTTCATTCACTAACTGTATTGCTAGATTTTGCATAGTTGCTTTTGTGTTCGTGTATAGGATAACTGAAAATTCGCAACGATTGCTTTGGTTAGTAAGAACTCGGTGGAGGAACTGCTAAAATTTTCCTTTATTTCTAAGAGGCTTTTTTAGCATTCATTCTTCCAAGTTCTGATAATGGATGATATTAATTATTTTTAATGGTAGAAGTTTCAACAGATGTTACATCTTGTGTGTGTTTTTTATGTCTTTGAGTATAATATTTCTAACTTTCTTTTTTATTTTCTGTAGCTATGATTTTAAGCATTACCGTATTTAAGTTAAATTGTACTTCTGCGATTTTAGTTTCAAAGATTCTAAGTTTGTATGTAAGTAATAGACTTTTCAATGCATGAAATTTGCGGTGTGAACAGTTTTAAAGTTTATTCGTGCTTAAGTAATAAACGTTTTCAGTGTGTGGAAATCGTGTTGTAAAAAGTTATGTTAAATATTTTTCTCGGTTGTATTATTCTGTGTAAATCGTAAAAATATGTTAAAGACAGAGTTTTGAAAATAAATAACTCTTTGAAAAAATGAAAAATTCGTTAAATGTTAAAGACAAAGTTTTAAAACTCTTTTGCATAGCTGAAATGTTCGTTAAATGTATTGCATTGTACGTCAATCAGGTTGTTGAATTGCTTCGCAGTTACAAATTTAGCAATATGCTCTTGACTATTTTTAAAGTTTTTCAATCATGATGTATATGACCACAATAATTTCTGAGATTGTATTCGTTTGAAACGTTAAAATGTGTAAAAAAAATTAATTAAAAACAAAATATCTAATATTGAAATGCACGAAAAATTCGCTTATCATTCTATGTGAAATAAAGTTGCTGAACATACTCTAACTTCCACTATTTCATGCAAACTCTTAAACTTTGAAAAAAAATCTAGTGGTATAATATTGATTAAAGGATGATTATCTAATGTAAATGTAGTCTTAGTTGATATAAATTCGTTGATTTGTATTGATAGAAAACAGTAAAATGGATGTAAACCTGTTTAAGTATAGAAGAAATCGCCACTTTTTGTAAAAGTATTGTTAAATTAGTATGTATAAACCTATTGATGGTCATTTTCTAAGTTCCAAATATTTCAACAAAACTTTTAATTGGCTAAAATTTAGTAAATTGTGTGGTTTGATTTGATTGGTGCATATTAAGTCCACACTTTTTCAAGAAACTGTTTGATAAGTTCTCATTTAATTCTGTCTTTCATACTTTAGGAAAAAAGATTTTAAAAAAATTTCTAAGTCTTAAACATTTCTATAATTAACTTTGACTTAAATTTTGTAAATTTCGAGGATTGATTTGTTTGGTTCACATTAAATATAAACTTTCTCAAGAAGCTATTTGATTGGATCGCAATTCATCCTGGGTTTAATGTTTTGGGGGAAAAAATTACAAGTGTAAAAATAAAATATGTTCAAAATTAGGAGATAGTTACTACTTATACATTATTAAGATTAAAATAGTGCTATGAGTTGATTAAAAATTGTGAAATTTAATTCTGATGGAAATAATTAATTAATTCTCACTAGAACACTTCGGTTAAGTCTGATACAAACGCAAGAAAAAAAAAACATAGTAATAATGATTTGATCGAATGAGTATTACAACATTAAGATTTGTGGTATATGAATTCGAATATCTGAAAGAAAATGTAATTAAATAAAATATTCTATGTCTAAAAATAATTTCTCTCACTGGATGATAGCATGAGCGTTTCAACTCTTGAAATTAAAAAAAATAAATTAATGTTACCACTCGTGAAAAACCCAAGTTGGAAATTAAAAATAACATCGGAAAAGTACTAAGTCCAAAAAATAATTATTCCTGTTTTTCGCCACTAGGAGGCTCTTCGTAAAAATACGTTGTCATGGAAACCACAACACACGGTAGAACCATTGCCATTCCCTAAAATATAAATTTAATCAAAACCAAAATTAATCGGTGTTGCCATTCCAAAAAACTAAACTTCAGTGTAACAAGTGTAATAACTCAACTCCACTCAGAAACCCCCGTAATCTTCTACGAGGATAGTATCAGGAACCCTACTACTCAACCCTACTCGGCAGGCGGTGGAAGGGGGCGTGGCAGGGGGAGCAGGAGGTGGAGGGGGGCGTGGCCGATCCTCAATCCCCCTGTGGTCGCAGAAAAAAGTTTCATCCTCAAACTGAAATTGGCAGTTCTCGAACGTCCCTTTAAATTCTGCAATTATTTTTGTAATTCTGAACATTGCGAAGATATAGCACCACTGATTCCACGTTTTTCACAATTTTTGCAGTTATGTTTCCCCCTTTTGAGCCGCAATGTTGAACATTAAAAGTTTTTTTAAATACTTTTAGGTCAGCAATTCGGGAACGAATGAGACAAAAAAGGGATTAAAAAGGAACGAGAACATAAGAAGCCAAGATGAAGGTAAGAGAACATGTAAGATTGAAGAGATATATGTCTTGCGAACTTTAAATATTGGTGGGCAAAAAAGCCCCCAAATGGTCAAATTATCGATAATTTTTTTCTTTTCTTTATAAGTGGAATATCCTTTATACGACGATCGTTTATACGACGCCCTCATTTATACGACGTTCTCATTTATACGACGATTTAGTGTGGACCTAAATCTTGGATTTAGCCACAAGTGTAAATCAATTATACGACGTTATCGTTTATACGACGTTTACCTTTATACGATATTTTAGTGTACACACAATTCTTGGATTTAGCCAGAAAGGTAAATCGATTATACGATGTTATCATTTGTACGACGTTTTTTGATAGTCTCTTCGGCGTCGTATAAACGATACTCCACTATATGCGTCATAAAGCAGGAGTCTGGAGCGGAGCTACGAGATTTTGCTCGAAACTAGAGCAGAGCCTGAGCAAAGCAATTTGTTGTGCTTCATTGTTCCGACTTTTTTTACATTTACATTCATAAAAAAATAACTAAAAATAAGAGAGATAAATAATATAATCTTTTAAAAATTTTCGAAGTTCCGAATGGAGCTGGAGCGAAGCAACTCAAAAAAGTGGTTGTTTCAGATGCATGTTACAAATATAAACTATTTTACCTATTTTTTATATTAAAGTGTTTGGATTAGGTAGAAGCTATACTATTTTTTTTTCACTACTTTGCATTTTCGTTTGGTGTACTTGTGTCTTTGTTGGTGTAGAATAATTTTATCCACTGACAAAGTGTTAGTAGATACGCTTAGCTTAAATAGTTAGCTTTAGTTATCATGGATATTCAAACAATAAAACTTTTATACTGGCATCAATAAGCATGCATGACATATTTGATACTAAAATGACAAAAAAAAAATGTAGCAGGCTTTTACACATATGCCAATCATATGATTTTTCAAACAAATTGTGTAAAAATTGCTATACCTGGGCGATACATAGCTTATACAGTAGAATATCGTTTATTTGACGCCGAAGGGACTATCGAAAAACGTCGTATAAACGATAACGTCGTATAATCAATTTACCTTTTTGGCTAAATCCAAGAATCGGGACCACCCTAAAACGTCGTATAAACGATCGTAATACAACAACAAAGAAGAAAGAAAAAGGAAGCTGAAGAAAAATGAAAGCACACAACAGATTTTTTATCTCGTTTTAACGAATACGCACACATTTTCAGTAAAAACAAGAAGTTCCGTCTAGAACTACACGAGCCTACTTTCCCGTATATACCAAATTCAAATTTATAATCTAGCTCTCTCTCTTTCTCATTTAGCATCCATTCTTAATTACTTCAAATATACCTTTTTCAACGGATAATACATCTTCATACACTCACTCTTTCATTCATTCTTTCACTCATTCCTTTATTCATTTATTCATTGAGAAATATCCTTTAAAATCCCGATCAAAAAATTTCGTAGGAAAATAGGCTCATTCAATTCTTGTTGAACTTCATATCTGTACATGTTCTACATCGTAACATCTTTCCGATAAAGTTTGTTGCAAGCAAATCCGTCGGTTAGATCAGGATTTATATGGGATTGAAATTTCCCCGTAGGCGTTAATGTTAATTTTTTTGGACTGTTCAAAAATGACAAAAATTGTTTGAATCAATATTTCACGACGAGAACTTCTTCCTATAAGCTTTCTCATAGGAAATTGGATCTTATGCCCAGAGTTTGCATAAATTGCTTTATTTTTGCATATAGTCGCTAATGTTATTATTATTTATTTATTTTTTTTGAACTATTCAAAATTGAACGAAAGTTGTTCAAATTAAAAGATAAAATATGGAAATAAGATGTCCTCAGTTAGATCTTTCGAATTCAATAAGAATTTTTCGAATCGGACAATTGATTCAGAAGTTATTAGGAGGGGGGACAGACAGACTGATAGACACATTCCCCCCCCCCCTCCCCATCTCAAAACCCTACTTTCAAATTTTTTATTTTTCAATTTTTAGCCTACTTTCCCGTAAAAGTAAAAAAAAAATAATAATAAAGCATGAAAGAAGGCTTAATGTATCGTGAAAATATCGTTAAAAATCAAGAAAAGTCAAAAATAAGTGAAGTAATTAAATAAAGATTGAAAAATAAAAAATTTGAAAGTAGGGTATTGAGATGGGGAAAAAGTGTGTCTGTCGGTCTGTATGTCTGTCGGTCTGTCGGTCTGTCTGTCTGTCGGTCTGTCTGTCTGTCTGTCGGTCTGTCCCCCCCTAATAACTTTTGAACGAATTGTCCGATTGGAAAAATTCTTTTTGCATTCGAAAGATCTCGGCGAGGACATCTCATTTCTATATTTTACTTTTTGATTTGAACAATTTTTGTTCAATTTTGAACAGTTCAAAAAATTTTAACATTAGCGCCTATGGACAAAATTGAAGCAAATTCTGTAAACTCTGGGCACAAGAGCCAAGTTCCTATTGAAAGCTTATTGAAAGGAGTTCTCGGCGTGAAATATTCATTTGAACAGTTTTTGTTCATTTTTGAACAGTTCAAAAAATTAACACAGAGCTTACGGTTAAATTTCAACCCTATATAAATCCTGATCTAACGGACCGATTTGCTTGGAACAAACTTTATCGGAAAGCTCTTATAACGTAGAACATGTAGAAATAGAAAGTTTATCCAGAACTTACGAGCCTATTTTGCTATGAAATTTTTTGATCGGGATTTTCAAGGATATTTCTCAGTGACTCAATGAGGGAAATAATGAATGAATGAATAAATGAAAGAGTGAAAGAATAAATCAATGAATAAATGAATGAGCAAAAGAATGAATGAATAAATTATTGAATAAATGAAAATATAAATAAATGAGTGAATAAATACATGAATGCGTAAATGAATGAATAAACACTTGAATGAGGTAACGAATGAATGAATAAATGCATGGCTGAATAAATGAAAGAATGAATGAGTGAGTGAATGAATATGTATTATCCGTTGAAAAAGGTATATTTACAATAATTAGAACTGAAGATAAATAAGAAAGAGAGAGAAAGAGATAGCTAGATTATAAATTTGAATTTGGTGTATACGGGAAAGTAGGCTCGTATAGTTCTAGACGGAACTTCTTGTTATTTAATTACTTCACTTTATTTTTTACTTTTCTTTACTTTTAACAGTATTTTTACGATACATTAAGCCTTCTTTCATGTTTTATTATTATTTTTTTTACTTTTACGGGAAAGTAGACTAAAAAACACAAACTAGCGTAAAGTTTCCTCTTTCTTTATAGAGACGAAAATTATTATTTGTACAACTTTCGCTCACCCAAACATACTTGATGGCTTTGAGGTTCTATGTAATAGAAAAGTTAATGTGATCAGGAATGCTCCACAGAGCAGTGAAATGATTACAGTGGACAATCCTCCTAATAACTACATCAACTCTTCCATCCATCTTTTAATGTGTGATAGTTCCCGAAAGATGTAACCATCAATCAAATTCTCCACCATCTTATGCTGAAGTAGGAAAAAAATTGATTTCTTCAGTAATCATATTTTGTTTTGATCATCTGAAACTAGTTTTCGCTTCCAGCACTTATCAAGCATACAAAACCCAATCGATAATTGATTCTTACATATAATTTCTCCAAAAATTAATATCGACTGTGTGTAACATTATTCAATGCTTAAAATACTGCACATTCCACAAGCACCTAAAAGTATAAAGAGTAACTCTCCAAGAATTATGCTTTCGTTTGGGGGATGGGTTAGATTAGGGATGCATCGAATCTTGCTTTTGCCAGATATCGGATATCCGGTCTCTTTTCTGATAAGATCTGTATTGCACGCATATTATTTAACATTCCAAAGCTTGCAAATACGTAGTAAGTTCTGAATTCACATTATTTTAAGAATATGCTAATTAAATTTTAAAAATCAAATTTGACAGGCTGGATAGCCGGATCTTTCGCGCAGTGACCTTTCCTCTACCAAACCATTTCCTATTAGCCTAGGCCTTAGGATTGCTTGCGCACGGGGAGAGGTAGTGGGGTCAACGGATTTTACGTGCACGTATCCCCAAGTGCACATGGTGGGTCTTCAGCGAATATCGAACTCGCGACCTTCCACGTGGAAGTCCGAGGTCGTAACCACTAGGCTACTACGGCCTTCGCGTAGTGACCGGATCGGATTGCGGATATTAAAAAATTGTTTTGTTTCGGGATATCCAAGATAGTGGCGGATCCAGACACTCGATTTGGAAGCGACGATTCCAGGACCGTCATGTAGGGGGTAAAGAAATTAAATAATTCATTTCTATGGGGAAAAAAGTAATTAATGCATTTTTATTGAAATTTTTAAATAAAATATTATACAAGGAAAAACTTATGCATTAGACAATGTCTGAAAAATAGGTGTGCGCAATGCTCAATAAAATAATAATTCTTTTATTTTGAGTATATATGCATTTAGATTCAACAATATTGTACTCAAGAAATAACTAGGCAATAAACAAATTCTTCAGATAAAAACGTTCTCTGATGCAACAAATTAAGATTAACAAATGACACATTAATGCAAATGTCTGCCCAAAATTTAGAAACTTTTTATTCATGAATGTACATATCAAAGGTTCCGAGAATAATAGTTTTAAATAAATTGTTTTAGATTCATTACTTCTTATGGAGAAAGTACATTATTTTTGTCGTTTCGAGGATGATAGATCGTTTTTTACTTTCCTTCCAATTCTTTAAATACATGCTGCAGAAGCATTAACAATATCTCATTGCTAATGGGTTATAAATACGCACAATTTAATTACTAACTATAAATGTTGGTCTGGTTTCTTTTTTCAAGTTAGCTATATTATTTTTACTTCTTTATAATTTTAGATGGTGAAACTTATGCATTTTCAGTACTTAAAATTAATTTAACAACGATTAAAACTATACAAAAATCTATTCTAAAAGTTATATTTAAATATACGACTCTTGGTTGTCATAAATAGAAACTTTTATGTTGCTAGGAAAGAAAATTTATTGAATACTATAATCCCGTGCTCTGATAAGCGTGCGAAAATAGCTGCTTTAAAAAAAGAAAGAAAGAAAAAGAAAACACCCTCACTGCTTCCAAATTCGATAGCGGAAATTAACTTCCGGTTGCAAAAATATAGTCTTCAATTATATTGAAAATTTAATGCTATAAATTTATTGTAAAGAAAGTGTGTGACAAAGAAGAAACTGGAAAAAGTTTCATAGCAAAAGAGAAAGCTGATTAATATAAGAAAAGCTATGAAAGAATGTTTCTAAGAAAGACTCTTTGTCGTAAAACGCTGATTAAACACGTGACTAGATTCAAGTTAAAACGAGTTTTTCTAGATTAAGCTCAATGCAATTTCAATTTATATATCTTTTACGACGTTTATGCATTTGCGTTTAAAAGACAAGTATGCTATAAATCTTATCAGAATAACTGAATCTCCTTTTACTCATCAAAGAAGTAATATTTTTTACTGAACAATGGAACTTGCAATAACGTTCCAGTTGCACTTTATTTCTGAAGTCGTATAAAATTTAATGTATGCGCCACTTGTTGTTTATAATAATAGGTATACAAAGGACGTTGCAAAAGTATTGTGGCGAAAATTTTATTAATTTTGGGTTTCGATTTATAATTATACTTTCCTTTGAATTTAAACAACATTTTTGTTTAATAGGCATGTTGGAGAAAATATCTAGCACTGCGATGCTTTAATTTTACAGTTTGTTGTAAATTCAGAGGTTGAAATTCTGACCGTTTTGCGATGCGGCACTTTAATTTTATAGAACAATGGAACTTGCAATAACGTTCCAGTTGCACTTTATTTTTGAAGTCGTATAAAATTTAATGTATGCGTCACTTGTTGTTTATAATAATAGGTATACAAAATATGTTACGAAAGTATTGTGACGAATATTTTATTAATTTTTGTTTTCAACGTATAATTATACTATCCTTTTAATTTAAACATTTTTATTTAATGGGCCTGTTGGAGAAAATATCTAGCGATACGATGGTTTAATTTTACGTTTTGATGTAAATTTAGAGGTTGAAATTCTGTCAATTTTGCGATGCGACACTAAAAACAAAATCGCCCACGACGTATTTTAGTGGAATTTAAACTAAACCGCCTACGGCGACTCCCATTACCGTACCATTACCGTATTCTCGACACGCTGATATTCCTGCTAATCGTCCTACCTTCCAGTAACATTCAACCAGACACGAGCGTCAAAATTAAATATAATAATAACAAAATAAATAATAATATACATGAATGAATTAAGCCGCCAATTGCAAGCTGTTGGTGCACTTTTATAATTCAGAGAAGACTTATTCCGGCAACGGCATTTCAGAGGGGAATTTAAATCATTCCTGTGAAATTTCAAACCAGTCAAAATAAATAAATAAATAACAATAGTAATGAATTTTAAACATTTAGCTAAATACCAACTACAATACCAAAAAAAAAAAAAAAAAATAATTTAATTTCGACAGAATCATAATTTTAATTTCGATTCATTACATGGATTAAAATGATTCTACAAAATTCTTAATCCTCTGTCTAGTAACCCAAAAAGAATCGAGTTTCATTTAAATTGCTGCAGAAGTGACGAAAAGACAGAACAGAGCGTCATATATACGTCATGTGATGAAACGAGCACATTTATAGCTTTATCGAAAAAGAATTTCAGCACATGTTCTAAATATGTTTTCCGCTCGAAACAAAACCGCTCCTACTTATCTTCGCGAGCAAACATTTGACTCTGATAAAGATGGACAAGAAAACGAAAAAAAGAAAGAGAAAAGAAACAACAGTTCATGTAGCAAAAAGTTTTGCTGGAACTCGAAGCTGCACAACATTCTAAAAGGAAAAGAAAAGAAAGCGGGACTCAAGTGAACGGGAAAAATTGTCCTGCTACTCAATATAAAGCGACAACACTTAGCAGAACAGTTTCTATAATGGGAGACAGGACTCTTTCTAATATACTCTAGGGAGATCATAGACTATTTCTTTGGGCCCCTGGTGTAATAAAAACTTGTTTCGTCTCGAGTCATTTTGCAAAAAAAGACAAAAACTTCTTGCCTTCTTTGAAACGAAATCGTTTTTTGAATTCCATCCTTGCCCGCCATCTCACATGTTTCGGGAACATGAATGGTATGTAATGTTCTGGGAAATGATGGATTTTTTTACAGAGGAGGCATTTCATTACGGGGTTTTCATCAACATTTTCGTAATGATGTTCCCAAATGACGCAACTGCATTTAAACAACTTATTTTGTACCGAAGAGCAAAACATAAAAACTGATTATGTGATGGTTTCTCCAATGGAAAACTTTAATGGACAAATCGTTTCTTTCCCTTAAGGAATTTATTTTTGTGCTGAACGCGCCGATTTGTAATACTTCTCTCAGTACGCGTGAAAATGAGTTTTATATGGGTTAAAAATATTTATTACTTAAAAAAAATAATAATAATAAAACTAATTACGAGTAGTAAATAAGTTTTATCCTGGCAGATGCCTACCCGTTCAGATGATAGAGTGTTTTGCAATTTGTTGAAAAGTGAAATTTCCAGTAAAAATATTGAAATAAAAAGGAGCAGTTTATAGACATAAAAATAGAATTAAGGGATTGTAATCAATTTAAATGAACCTTTCTAAAATAGGTAGCTAAAATCTTAATTTGATTTCGATTATGAGTGTGTGTTTTATAAGCCTTTAATACTAAGATAAGCCATATTCCCCTATAATTAATAATGCATAATATGCATGCACTGTGAGTGTGTATTCTCTTAATTATATGGGAATATGGATTATCTTGGTATTTAATGTTTACGAAATACAAACTCATAATCGAAAACACACTAAAATTTCCGCTACCTACCAAAATTGACTTAAATTCAGAAAGTTTAAAATTGAGATTCATCATTGTTATTTTTTTCCTTTGCAGCTACTAAGCTTACAACTTACATCAGTGTTATTACTCAGCTTTATAATGGTTACATAACGCTCAGAACAGCCACACGTTGTTGTCCATATTTCGATGGTTGATGGATTGGGTTGGAATAAATCCTTTGGAAGAAAGTAATCTTTAAAGAGGAGGAAAAATGAAAACAGCTGAGTAAGTGGTCGGCAATAGGATCGCATGTCATTTATACAGTGGAACACCTTTTATACGACGTCGAAGGGAGTACCGGAAAACGTCGTATAAACGCGAACAACGTATAATCGATTTACTCTACTGGCTAGCTTCAAGAATTGAAGCCACATAAACCGTGCAGTAAAACATCGTATAAATGTAAAAGTCCACTGTATTATGTAAACAAGTGCCGGGTGTGGGAAGGTCACACAAAGATTTTGTCGTAGTTGCAGCCGGGTATAAACTAAGATTTTGCTTAGAATGCTACGAATTGTTTGTTCTGATCTGTGACTTGTATAAGACAAATGAAGAATTAACAAACTAAATGGAATTATTCTGGCAAAAAGTGACCTAAGGCCAAAAAAAAAATCATAGCTAAAGTTCAAAAACGTTTTTAGGTACATATTTTTAAAGATAAAGAAAACTTCAGAACATATACATTTTATATAATCGATATTGATGGGCGTACATGTTAAAAACTGAAAATATCTCTAACCCAAGCCATAATAATAGTAATAATAATAATATCACAACTAAGCCAAAAATTATATTTCATTTTAAGCTTTTGTTGTATCAAAAATCATTTGGGATAGTGTCACTGCACACTTCATTCACTTTTTTATGTTTTCTGAAATGTAAATGAATTTGTGTCTATGGTTTTTTTATTTTAAAAGCAGAATATCACTGATTTCCCTATATATGCTGTACTCAATGATTATTTCAACAAGAATAGTTTCGCAACTTTAAAACTAACTGTAATTTATGACTTAGTTGCTTACGGAATATAATTTAGATAATATTAGTAGTACATATTTAATCAAACAAAAAGGGAACTGACAACATGTACAGCAGATAAATTATTATTGTGCTTCCTCAGAAAATCTAATATCTTGCGTCATCTGCATGTTAAAAAAGCCACAATATGAATAAACTTTCACATGCTGAGGACAGAGTAATTTATTTCCAGAGATCTTTCACAGTTGAAAATTATACTTAATGGAGCGGAACTATCTCCTTTATTATTTTTTTCAATGTAATAAATTCAAATTACATTCACAAAGTCTGTTAGAAATATTTTTTTCCAGGGCGTTGCATGGACTTGAGTTAAATCTAGAACTGACTTCTTCCCCCTACTCTGTCATCATTAACCTTTTTTTAAGCTTCCATTGGCTGCCATTATTTTAACCCCCCCCCCCCCCCACTCCTGGGAATGTTATGTTTCTTCCATTATTTTTTGCACGCAACTCTTGTCTAAACTTATTTTTTTCGATATTTTCTATCAGTTTCATAAAGCATAAGAATTGGAGTAGTGTCTCTAAGGATAATTATCTTTTTTACTCAATATATTAATTTTTTTAAAGAAAATGATAGTTACAGTTCTACAGAAAAAAAAAAAACCTTTGCCTGGCAGAGTGCAAGAAGAATGCATTCATGTTCAAGGGAGGAACTGCTGGTAAAAGGAATGAGGCTATAATCTGTTCCCGTTTTAGTCCGTTTAGCATACTTGACTTCTTCCGAACTGGGGCTATTTGACAAAAATTTGGTTACTTTCAAGAAACAGAGAAGCAAACTTTCTGATTCGCGTGCTAATAAACGCACCTGCTGAAAAGCGACTTCTCCTGAAACTCGAATGGATTCGTCTTTTTCTGCCATGCGCAGAAGTGTCCAAGTGTCAGAACCTTCTGGTTGAACTGTATACCTTCGGTTAATTCCGCATAAGACAGACATGACAAAACACACGTTTTTTTCAGCACCTAAATATTATAATAATTATAATTTTACTGTATGAAAATGAATTACTATGCAAAAACACGCCACATGACAAAAATTGGACTTGGTTTTTAACACATGATTTTATATAAAAGTTTTTCAAAATTAGATTACTTAGACGAAAATTCTTCACTATTTTTAAAATAAGCATAAAATTTGTTGCTTTAAGCTTTCTGGTTGAACTGTATACCTTCGGTTAATTCCGCATAAGACAGACATGACAAAACACGCGTTTTTTTCAGCAGCTAAATATTATAATAATTAAATAAATTTCAATGTGATAACAAATTTTATGCTTATTTTAAAAATAGTGAAGAATTTTCGTTTAAGTAATCTAATTTTGAAAAACTTTTATATAAAATCATGTGTTAAAAACCAAGTCCAATTTTTGTCATGTGGCGTGTTTTTGCATAGTAATTCATTTTCATACAGTAAAATTTTGCACTATTTTAAAAGTAGCACACTTTTATTTAGTTATCTTAATATTTAGTACCTCAAAAGAAACAAAAAAAAAAAAAAAAACGTGTGACAGACGTGGTGAAAGACATACGAGATATGACATTAAGCATTAGTCAATTTTGATATTACAAAACAACTATTCTGAAATTATATAAATGCCTGATTACCGCAAAGGCTAACAAGGCCGCGGCCTTTGGCCCCAAAATTTTAGGGCCCCAAATTGTAAGAAAGATTATTCAACTTTATACATTATACCCAGTATTTGTATTTTTCCTACCATAGGGGGCCCCAAAATAATGTTGTGCTTTGGTCACCCGACTGTCTTAATCGGGCCCTGCATTACGCTATGCTTTTGTAATTTTTTTTTTTTTTAAATATTTTATGCGTAGAGAATTGCCAGAGTTAACTACTTTTAGAGGAGTAAAATTGTTAAAGTATTTAAAAAATAACATTAATATGATTATAATACAATTTATTATAATCAGATAAATATTACTTTTTTTAATATTAATAATATAATAAAAATAATATTAATAGGAAAATAAAAAAAGTAATGTAATTGATTTTTTAAATTTAATCTTTAGACTGATGCTTTTTCTTCCCTAATAATTGAATAGCTTATATTAAACAATGTAACGAAATAAAACGGATTCTTTTCAATGTGAAAACACTCGATCTTGCAAAATAAAAACTATGGCTTGTAAATATGACATTGAGTTACAAATGTCATACAAAAAAAAAATATCAAAGTAAGTTTTGTCTTTCTTATTTTTGATAATCGCTACTCACCTGTAAATGAAAGTTTGTCACAGACTTTTGAGAGGCACTTTTATTGTATATGTCGAAAACATGAAGCTGAGGAATATGTCAAAAGCATGTAGTTTTTCAAGAAATAATGAAAAACTTTCGCTAACGTAGCTTAATTGGTATCTTTTCTTTCCAAAAAAAAAGGAAGTTTGATTTGTTCTTTATGTTTCAAGTTTACAAATAGGGGAAGGAAAATATTATCTATCTAAGGGCTTCTAATATATAACAAACATATGTGCTGAATTTTGTTTTCTTGTCTTTGTATTTAGACATCAAAATTGCAATGAATATGAAAAAGATCTCGTTTGGTTTTACTATAGAAATGAAAAATAACAATAAATAAATCAATAAAAAATACATATAACATAAACATACTAATTATGAAATGAGGCGATCAATGACAACTCAATAGTAGACCTTTTTGAATCCACTAATCTCCTAATACAGTAAAACCCGCTTAAGACGTTTTCCAGAGGACCACACTGTTAAAAAAAATCTACTTAAAAATGAGTACTTCCATGTACTTGTTTTTCTTTAAGTAAAATTAACTCAAAAACGAGAACATTAAGCGCTAAAATACAAGTGATGATTCTGATTTAAAAATGAGCTTCTGGGTAGATCTAAATATAATCACTTGTCATTATAATCGCATGTTAAAAATGGCAAAAGAAATAATTTAGTGAATGCGTGTACTATTATGAACCTTTTAACGTGCAGAACATACAAGTTTTCACTCTTCGAAATTACGAACTATATCTTGAGCAAATGTGTTACGTAGCGCGCAAGAATACGCCGGTGATTTTGAACACATGCGTACTCACTCAGCTCCATGTGCGTTCTCAACTGCCGACTGGTGGAAAACAACAATGGAGTTCTTTAAGGAAAAGCTGGAAGAATGGAAAATGATGGAATTCTACGCTACCTTTGAAAGTAAGAAATATTATTTTACTTCTTATTATGCAAATAATCGTTATTTAATCAAAGTCCATTGCCTAATTCTTAGCTAATGTCTTTTGCACGTGTTTTGCTCCTGAATTTCAGAAACAGTTTTTCATCATTTCTTCTATGCTTTATAATTTTCTTTTTGTGTATAATGTAAGTAGGAGTGATTTGAAAAACTTGAATCCATTAACAATAATAAACTAACAAACTTTTTTATTAAGTATTGTATTAAAAATGAAAATGAGAAGTATTGACTATTATTGAGTATTAAATTTATCTTAACCCTAAGAACTGCCTTTAAGTTTTCTAACTCACTGATATCTTCATAGGTATAAATTATTTCGTGTTAACTCCCATCCATTTATAATAATTAAAGGTATTTAATTACTTATTTTACCCTGTACAATCAAAAGAAATAGAATTTATTTACCCAACTAGTAATTTAATGCTTAAGAATTAACTTCTTCAAAAAGTGCCCTTTTGCACGCTGCATTCAAAATCACTGTTTATTTTATTTAATTTTTATCATGACTACTTTTCGAAAGATAAAATGTTATTTTATTTCACGCAATCTGCCAAGTTCACTTAAAATTACTGCAAATTCAGTGCAATTTCCAGTTTTTCTCTTAATTTTTGGCCCCCTTCCTCCCCTAGAGTCTTATCTAAATTCTCGTCTGTGGGGAGTACAGTTTTACTAATTATTAAATCTTTTTCAGTTATTCTATTAGCTATTCAAGCCCTGCACAACAATGAGTAGTTACTTAGCTCCAGAATTCCTATATTTTAATTGTTTCAGCATTTTTCAACCTTCGTAAAATTTGTCTTTTATAGAGGTTTTTTAGCACTCAGAAGCCCCTTAACTAGGCCACAGGCACTCAAAAATGGATTTTAAGCCTTCATTAAGCAGTGCGCATCTCTCCTCCTTCTAATTAATATCATTTTAATCATTCTCTGAAAGATTATTAGTATCTTAGTCATATTATCTAACTTTGCCGCAGCTGTTCTAGCATTGATGCAATTTTGCTTTTTCAAAATTTCTTAAATTTCTGCTAAAATTTTTCATGTTCTAATGCTTCAGTCATGTTTAATAAGTGTCAGGGTTCCTATTTATACCACGGTTTAAGTATTAATTTCACTAGTTAAGCTTTTGATGTCAGATTTTCAGATAGTCGATTTTTCCATTCTAGAAGGCTTTTTTGAGCCCTTTTTTTCAGTTTTCTCACTAATTTCTATAAGGTCAAATAAATTTTTGCAATTTTGGAACTCCATCTGGGATACAGTTCCTCTCTAAATCAATAATTATGTAGTTCTCCCATTAATTTACAAATATAAGCTGTTTAGATAGATTTCAATTTATTTACATTATCGACGGCATTTTTGGTACCCCTTTTGCACTTCTCTTAAGAATTCTAATTTCATCATGGAATTTTTTGCTACAGTGGAATCCCATTTGTGCCAACACACTTAACCTTTCCAGCATTTGAAATTTTTTAACTATTTAACTTTTTGAAGTTGTTTTTTAAGATTGATTTAGGATGCGAATACCACAAACTAAGTAATTTTCCAGCTCTTCTTCAACATTGCAACTCTCAATTACAAATTTTAGTATTAAATGAAAGCTCTCTTTCACCACTACATTGTGGTAATCCTAGGTTTTCCTTTTTTACACTCAAATCTTTAAAATTTTATTTCCTGAAATATCCACGCTTTGCGACCGGAAAATTTTCAAAGCATGAAATAATGTTTACTAAATTCAGCGTCAACAAAATTCGCCTTTTACTATTTTTATTGCATTACTATTATTACTGCTTAGTTACTTACGTGTATATTAATTGATCACAATCATTACCATTTGAATGTATTAAATGTGTTTGTGTGGGTTTGTTTACAATTGCAAACCAGAATTTTTTCGGTTGTAAATAGTAAATTTTCCCCTTTCCAATGAATGAGAGAAAAAAAGATATTTCAAGTGAAAAAATAGATATTTTTGTTTAAACAGGCAGGTATACTTAAACAATTCATAAGAGCTAAGGTTTAATTTTAGATACTTCTGTAGTAGACATAAGCAGCTCAATATTTTCATGTGGTCAGGTGTGTTATGTTGCTTTTTCTAGTTAAATGTTTAGATGGTTTACACATCATTAATTTAAATCCACGCAAAATTAAAGCTCAGAATAGTGCTATTTTAGAACAATGCTATTTATGACCAAAAATAATCTGTTTTGCAAATATAAACAAACCAAATTTCATCATTTTTCTTTCTAGCGTGCGTCCAACTCTTAATAGCAATTCTAAAAGGTTTCATTGATATAAGCAGAAGTTTTGCAATAAAATTATCTAAAATACACAAACATGTGGCTCAAGGTTGTAAACTGAAATTTTGAAAATTTGGTAGAGTTGGAAAGGAGAAAATGTGCTATTTAAAACCAAAAAAACACTTCAATATTTTAAAATCTTTTCGTATTAATAAAAAATATTTTGTCATGCTCAGAGCTCTTCCGCCCTGGGACATTTCAAGGTGCAGTCTGATTATCTTCTGTGCATGACCATTTTTCCATTATTATTATAGGAGTATATCAACAGGTCATTGTGGTGGATATAGCAAAGGAAAAGTGTCTGTTCATATCTGCAAAATTTTTAATTGAATTTGGAAAAAGTAAATTTGTTATCATTAGATTTAAAGGAACGATTAATAAATGATGTCACGCTTTTTTCATATATTTGACCCCCTCCCCCCTTTCCTTTGTCACATGTCACGTTATGTTGCATAAGCATGATGTCACACTTGTTACCCCCTCCCCTTGTCACAATTGCACTAACACCCCCCTCCCCCTCAAAGCGTGACATCATTTATGAATGATCCCTAATACTTTACTTTAAAATTATTCAGTTCTTGATCACTGGATTGTGAAGTACCCCTCGAAGCAAAAAGTTAACTTAGTAGAAAAATAATATATTTGGGCGAGGACAAATGACCTGCTAATTACAGAATTTGTGTACTAATACATACTTAAAAGGTTGTACTTGTTTATTAGGACTGTTGATAAAATGTATTTTTGTAGATATTTAATATTAAAATGCTGTCAACATGATTTTTTCACTTAGAAAGACTAGGAATTGTTTAGAAGAGTAAACAAATTATGTACAAGTCCCGAATGTTAAAGCAAATTATATATCAATGATCAAGAAAAAAAATACTTTGTTGATGCTTTAAAACAAATCAATAGTCACGACTACTCTTCAACGGTGTAGAACTGCACTTTTTATTGTTAATTTTAAGTGAAATTTTAACGGTGGTCAGTTTTTTATTAATCGTTAGGCGAAAAAGGACAGTAGTGGGAACTAAAATATTTATAACATAAGCATGATTTTCGATACTGCATCATTTGAAAGCAGAATATGAGGGTGTTGCTAGTTATAAATAAATTCAGTAGTTTTTGTTAAAATACTTATTTGAATGATTTTAAATGTTTGATTTGAGTTCCCACCTTAATTATTAAATATTGTTATTGCTAATATTAATCTAATTACTATTAGGAGGAAAATATAAATCAACCCGTGCAATAGTAAAATTTTTTGAAAATGCTTTTTTTTTTTTTTTTTAACTTGTCTTTTAAAATCGGTTTACTTTCATCTACAAAGTGCAGAAAATCTTTTCCTTTGTTGCTTTCATCAATCAAAATAAATAACAGTAATACCCTATTATAATATATAAAGCTATATTTATGTATATACCTTTGTAATTTTTTTTTCCTCATTTTCAGAGTGCGGTTACTGCTAAGGAGGTGGAAAACATGGCCATAATACCAAATACACCATGTTTGATTTTTTCTGGTAAGTGACAAAGTTTTATGGCATGTTTTTATCTGACTTAGTTATACTTTAGTTAATTAAACTTAAAGTGTAAGCATTCTTGTTTTAAATAAAACTAAGTGTTTTTTTTGTATGGCAAATAGAATTTCCTCTCATAAATGACCAAATTTCGAATTTTTTTTTTTTATTTGGGATTAGTTCCTTTTGGCAGCACATCCAAAATATATTGTTAATTTTAATATCTGGCTACATCTTAAAGTATATAATGTGCTTTCACAGATTTTTTTTTTTAAATCTACATTTATTATTATTATTATTTTAATTTAAGATTAATCTTTTGTAGCACAAATTTAAAAAATGCAATATTTACTAACATGTGAGAAAAGTTAAATCTAAAGAACTAAAACTCTTTCTCCAGTTGCATTCAATTTTAGTAACATTACAGAAAAAGGCTAGTTATAGTTTTATGGTCACAAAGCAGAACCCCGGTGCAGAATTTTCTGTATCAATCTGTAGCATGAGTTTCAGAAGTCGAAATTTATATGCGGCACCAAATGAAGTGGAACCAAATTTACAATCATTAAAAATAGCAAGCTATGCATTTTAAAATAGTCGACATATAACAATAATACATGCAGACAATAAATAAATGTTATAATTATTCAATTTAGAAATAAATTAATAAAATTTAAAATTGAACTTGCAATTAATGCAAGCTGAGAGAAAATGAAGTAAGGACAATACAACACAGTTTAATGTTTGAAAGGAAGGAAAAGTATTTATCCTGGGGGGAAAATATAATCATTTAAAAAACGGAAACTTTTTTCCCTTCTCACTTTTTTTTTTTTTTAAATTTTGTGAGATGGCTAATTAATCTGCAAGCTTCAAGATAAATCTGCAGTACTCACTGCCTGCCATGCTGCACAATTTCTGCTACTGGGGGCAGGACATTACAAATTTCTCACTGAGCACAGCTTAATTTTAATTTTTGCCTATCATCCTTGGTTATGTATTATTATGTATTTTTGTTAGATTTTGGCCAACTTTCAGCCGAGGGACCGTTCATAAAAAATGTCACGCTTTTTTCCCACATATTTGACTCCCCTCTCCCCTTTGTTATATGTCATGCTATGTTGCATAAGCAGGATGTCACACTTCTTGTTACCCCCTCCCTTGTCACACTTTATCACAATTTCCTGAACCCCCCTTTCCCCACAAAGTGTGATATCATTTATGAATGATCCCTGAGGACTCTGCTGTGACATCATACATGGTGGCCGTTGATAAAAAGTTATCAATGAAAGAGGTTAAAAGCTTTGATGCTGGGCTGTTCATGGTTTTTGTTACAGGGGGGGGGGGGCGGATTATACTACAGCTTAGCCAAAATAAAAATATATATATATAAATTTTACCCTGTTTTAAACTTAATTTTCTGATGAGATGATAAAGTTGTAACCTTTTATTTTCCCCTCAAATTTTTGTATAAAGTTATAAAGCAATTTTTATTATTGAGTGATAGTACTCAACTTATAACACCGTTATAATCAGGGTCCGACAAATCCCGGGCGCCAGGTTGCCCGGGCGACTAAAAAATAGGGATTGGCGACTAGTTTTTCAGGTGGCGCAAAATGAAAATATTATAGCTGGCTCCTAAAAAATTTTCATTGGCTCCTAAGATTTTTGGATTTTTGTCGGACTCTGGTTGTAATAAGAATTAACCCTTGAGTTGTTATCTATCAAGACATCACATAAGTGGTCACGTTGTGTCATATAGACCCGAATTAAAAATTTAGTAAATTGGGTATAATAAAAGTAAAACATTGTGTCTTAATTTTAATATAATGTAAGAATATGTAACATATAAAAAGCATAGAAAAGTAAAGAAATTAAAATTGTACCTGGGTCAATATGACTCAATGGGACAGCTAAAGGGTTAAAACAAACTTGAAAAAAAAAACAAAGGGAAAATAAATAATAATAGCCTATTATCCTCTATTATATCATAAATTCTCAAATTGTTTTTTTCTGGATTTTTACTTTTTAATAAAGCCTAGAAAAATTTAAATTTTGTAAACTGCTGTTTGTCAAAAATTAAAAGCAATTTTTTTTTTCTGCTTAATGCACCAAAAATTTATTTAAATATTTAGACCCATGTTACCTTATTACACATTATTTCAGAACAATGAATAATTTTACTTATTGTTCTGAATCATTTTTGCCTTTTTTTTCCTCAGTTTTGGCAAAAATACAAGCACTGGCATAGTGTTTGATTGTACATACATTTTATTAAAAATGAGCTATAAATATTGTTAAACTTTCAAAATATAAAAATCAATGTAGAATTCTCTGTCCAATCTTATTTTACAGGTGTTTTCTAAAGATGAACCCCTATAAAGACTTCAAAGCATCAAAGACCAAGAAAAAAAAAGACTGCCATGAACCCAAAGTTTTGACTTTGTTAAATAAATTATGGACTTTAAATGGTGTTAAACATGTTTTGTTTTTGAAAATTATATTATGAAAATAAACAACTTAATTTTTTTAATAGTGTCCAAGTTTTTCATTTGTTATTGCTTTGTAATCATGGCTTGATTTTTTTTTTTTGCAGTAATTTGGATGATTCTAATTTTGTAAGTTCACGAAGTTTTAAAACTGCATATATTAAAGTAGAATAACTCTTCCTAAAACATTAAGATTTTTAATTTAGGAAATTTAATTTGAAAATATTATATACAAAATTTAATACTAATGTGAAAAGCAATTTTAATTAGTGAACTTTTTACTTTTGAAAATATGAAATAAATGACATCATGCTGTGTATTATATCAACACTTGCTGACACTAAGTGGAATTTAACATATTCTATATGATACAACAATAGCCAATATATATTTCATAACTACTTTGCTAAAATCATATGGATATTTTATCATTAAGAGGTTGAAAAAATTTGTTTTCACTGTCTATGGAAATAAATTCAAAATAAAGGATCAAATACAAGTATTGTTTATATGGGCAGTATTCAACTTTTATACTTAATTTAAATGATGGATAACATACTTGCAATGAATGTTGAAAGTATTGTATTTCTCACTCATGAAGATAATCACAATTATTATATGCTATACATTTCACTGAAACTTAAAAATTTGTTATTAATAAAAGGTTAGTGCAGAAGTGCCAGCACTTTAACTTTGATAATGCTGATTTGAAAAAGAGGATGGAAATAAAGATTTTGGTTTTTCATTTGTTTATCATTAACTTTTGACTAAATGAGCTGGTTAACGATTTTTTAAAAATCTATAGAGGGTTGTCTAACTTAGGTATTGTACCTTTGTTTGACATGTGGTTAAAAAATTGATTTTTTTAAAAAACTTTATTGGAGAAAATTCGTTTATATATGGTAAATAAAAATAACATTGACTATGGATTTAGTATGCAACTTTTATGGGGAAAACCTAGTCTCATACGGAGAAAAAAAAGCATGAAGATTTATTTCATAATTTTTACGGGGAGCACTTTTTCTTTTATGGAAAGAAAAGTAGTGATTTTCAATTTACTTTACTTTTTATATGAAAAATTTTAACTTGTATGGTAAAATTTCTTTCTGACTACGAATTTACTTTGTAATACTTTGTAATTTTTACGGGAAAAACTTCTCCTATGGCAAAAAACCGTGACTACGTCTTTACCCCGTAACTTTTACGGGGAAATTCTCCTGTGGTAAAAAAAAGTTGCAATTACGGATTTACTCTGTAGCTTTAACGTGGAAAATATTTTAGTACAGTATAAAAACGCTGTTACTACGGATTCACTCCGTAAATGTTACGGGAAAAAAATTCTTGTATGGTCAAAATCCGTTATAACTGCGGAGTTACTTTTACGGGAAAAAACTTTCCTCCTATGGTAAAAAACCGTTATGATTACGGATTTACTCCGCAACTTTAACGGGAAAAAACTTCTCATACAGTAAAAAACCGTTATAACTACGGATTTACTCCGTAATTTTTACGGTTTTCCACAACCAACTCAGCTGCCGGTTTAAAACCGTAAATTTTACAGGATTTTTTTTAGTCTAAAGTTCATGCATTAAAAAATTGAAACTCAGTTTACTTAAATTTGAGAAGTTTATATACCAATATTTGAGTCTGGTATGTACTCAAAAATGTGAGTATGTATGTTTTGATACATACTCGTATTTGAGTCCCGTATGTACTCAAAAATATGAGTATGTGTGTTTTGATACATACTCCTATTCGAGTCCTGTATGTACTCAAAAATGAGTATGTGTGTTTTGATACATACTCCTATTCGAGTCTTGTATGTACTCAAAAATGAGTATGTGTGTTTTGATACATACTCCTATTCGAGTCTTGTATGTACTCAAAAATGAGTATGTGTGTGTTGATACATACTCCTATTCGAGTCCTGTATGTACTCAAAAATGAGTATGTGTGTGTTGAAACATACTCCTATTCGAGTCCAGTATGTACTCAAAAATGAGTATGTGTGTTTTGATACATACTCATATTCGAGCTCCTGAGCGTACTCAAAAAAATGAGAACGTGCATTTCTCAAATTTAAGAGTTAATTACTCGGAGCTATTATAAGAACGTGAAGTACTCAAAAATGAGTACATTTTACTTATTTTTAAGTATCCATTTTTAACAGTGCAAGAGAAAAAAACTTCTTTTTCAGGAAAACTTCTTAAACGGGTAAGTTCTATGTGTCAAAATGAACTTACTTTGTGATATTTAGGGATGATATTCTATTTGGCAATATTTAAATTAGACATAAAATAGACACCCACATAGGAGACTTGACAAACATTCTTGCATCCCCTTCGTGACAACTGACTAACCCTCTCTGCCACCTGTTTTCCTGGAACTTTTGGTGTTGAGAAAAGGGTACACTTGAGAAAAAGTGATCAAGCAGCTTTTCTAATCCTTCTTCTGATTTTTTTTTTCTAACTAGAAAGAAATAACTACTTATATTGAAAAAACGTGAAAAAAAAAAAAAGAATCTTTAGACGTCTAAAGTGTCATTTGAAAGAAAAAATTTACAGAAATGAAAACTAATTAAGCGGGAAAAAATAAAATCAAAACTTTTTAAAAAGATTATTTTAAATCTGGTGAGAGGGGAATGTAACTGGTACTGAAATTAAAAACTTCAAAAGCGGAAACTTCTTAAACATGTTTTACTGTAAATCGTTCTAGTTATTTTTCTATACGGAAAATCGGAAAATTCGGATAATTGAACTATAACCTCGAAAAATCATAAATATAGAAAATAATCAGGGTTTATCGGTGTTATATGAGCATAAAAGGTGCCTTGGAAAGTCTTCCCAAATGGAATGAATTCAAAAAACCATATAGAGTACCACCTTCAAATTTACAAAAAGGAAAGTCATTACATATGGAAGATTGTACTCCTTTTTTAGTCAGTTGAATTATTGTCTAACCTTTATTGTAAAAATTAGTAGCTTCCATGCACCAGAAATTTTAGAAGCATTATTTTACAAACTATGAAAACAAACAGCGAATTTACTTCTGCGGTTTTGATACACCTAAAACACGAACGCTACCGATGCAGAATGAAAAGAATTTACTTCTTCAATGGTGGTTCTAATTCAGAGCTTGAGTGACATACGTGGGGGCGTTAATATGCTTGCGAATTCACGTTTAAGAGAAGGTAGACAAATAGAAAGAAACTTGATCCCAGAAAAGGTACTCGGAAACAGTCGGCCCCTAAAAGTATTTTATCATACATACTCTTTTTTTTAACTTCTGAAGTGCCTAAAAAGGGCATTTCCACTATCATTTTGATTTTCAAATTTCCTGACTGAGTGAAAGGTCAGTTTCAAGTGAATGGGGCCGATTCGCCCGCGACGAAGGAAGGAGTCTGGAGAAAAGTCAAGACGACCACGAAGGGGTGGTGTGAGAAGAGGGGGTGTGACGAGGAAGAAAAAAGAACGAGGAAAGAAGTTGATTGGCTGACGGGTGTGAGAAAAGACTGCAAGAAAATTTTCGAGAAGAGAAATATCCGGACAACAATCAGCCCCGACGCACCCGTGACAAGCAAAACATCTTACAATACCAAAAAGTTTTATATAAGCAACAGCAGGGAATTAAAACAGTAGGGGGATTATAATCACCTAAAAAGTAGGCTGGTTGCTAAGATAATAAAGATTTAGGCACCCGGTCCAGGCAAAGAGTAGCTCCTTTGTCTAACTTACGCCCAATCGGGCAACACTGGTAGAGGGAACAAAAGCCCAGAAAAGGGGAAAAAGTCAAATGATTGCTGTATGGTTAGTCTCAACTATTGTGCAGATTTCTGAAGGAGGGGTTTGAAGATTGAGGTCTTTAAAGTGGTCCAGTGGGTTCCAGGAAGATAGTGGGAAGCATAGACAGGAGACAAGTAGGTATGTAGGGAGGGTCCATGCCTATGCGCTACTGAACTCCAAGAAAGGACGGAGTTGGTTGGGGAGTTGACAAAAGAGAAGACGTTTTTTGGACAGTGTTGATGCTTAAAATGTGTGGGAAGGTGAGCGTTGGACATAAGTTATAATGGTTACGTTAGGGGTGTTGTCTTTAGTGTTCCTAACATATTTGGATAAAATTAATTTTATTCTTACATCCTCGAGCGTTCACTGCAAGCGGTTAAAATAAAATAATTTAAATAATAACGGGAGTTTGGACCAGACCAAAAGTTAGCATTAACAAACAGTTAAGAATATATTGCACAAACTGCAGTTCGGCTGTTTACATACACTTATAAAATTGAGACTTTTCGAAAAGGATTACAAAGAAAAATATCCCGACAACAATCAGCTCCGAGGAACGTGAGAAACAAAACATCTTAGGATACTAAAAAAAGTTAGAATTCCGACGAACAATGAACAAAATAAAATAAGCAAAAACAAGGTATTAAAACACAGGTCTGATAATCAAATATGAGTGAGGAGTCTGAAATTTTTATTGGGGTCAGATTTAAATATTGGAACATAATTGGGTTATAACTAAGGATATCTTCGGTGGACGAAAATCACTATTATTATTTAATAGTCAATTAAGTCAAATAACAGCTACCGTAATTATCTGTGTATAGCCCGCGGGTTATCTACAAAAAAACTCCTTTTTTAACTATCTGCGGGCAATATAACGATGCGGGCAATACATGAAATTTTAAAAAAAAGTATTATTAAAAAGGCAACTACAGTTCAAAAATATCGAAATATCTTTTCCTGCAAAACAAAATAAATCGTAGCTTTCGAACCGAATGTCCAAAGCAGATTGGGGCCCAGGTGCTACAGGCGAATGTATTGTTTTCTAGGGGTGTATCCCACGTTTTTTTCTGGGTGCGGGTTATACACGGAACTTGATTTTTTTATAATGAATTTTTCTTCCTGCGGACTATACAACGATGCAGCTATTTACCGATAATTACAGTAATTAAAATACGAAAACTAGAAGACATCTTCATAGATCGCTTTTATGACAAGTATTTTGATGTGCAGATGAGAAAAAAAGGAAAAAAAATCATACTTATATTTTAAACAAAACCAAAACTGCGATAAATATTTCCTACATATTTGAATTATAATAAACTTTGTTGAACCATGATCTATTTCCACTTTATTGATCACAATATAAAGACGTGAATACTTAACTTGTGGATGCACTGCATTAGTTCACAGAGAGTTTATGCTTTGTATACATTATTTTACATGATTAAATTTATAGATCTTCACATGAACTAACCCGCTTACATCAACCGCTTTTTCAAATTGTATTATTATCCAATTAAAATGCCGCCCTTTTCTTTTTTTTCTCATATGTCGTGATAAGCGTTTACTGCATCCCAACAAATGGCGTTAGAATTTATTTTCTTTTCAAAGCATTAAATAACTCGTTCCTTAGCAATCCCCCTTTTTGATCAAAAATTGCAGGTTGCAAAATACTGACATAAAAACGGACTTTCAAAGTTTTTCCAGGAATTACATTACACTAATAAAATTGAGAAAGTGCTTTGGTGTTCCGTATTTCCTGTCGCCTTCGAATTGATTTTTGGAAATTCCTCATTTAAAAAGCTACGGAATTGAATTTCGAAACGATATTGAAAAAGTTTCAGTCTACATTTGCCTTTCAATGAAACATTTCTTTTTCATGAGAGTAAAATTCTCTATTGCCGGAATTTTAGGCCTCCATTTGGGCATAAAAACATGCAAAGTGCATTTGCGTAGAAGCAGAGTGCATAGCTCAATGCAAAACTACTGACAACATTTTCGGATATTTTGTAATATAGAAAGATGGAGGGGTAGAAATGAGATTTCAAGCATCTTAATTTCTTTTACGGACTGAATTTTTAAAATTTTGGGCGCTTTTTGTGGCAAAACAAAACTTGTGTGTAATGTTTATTAAGAACAATGTTGGAACCACAGAAACCCTGAAATTTTGTTTGGAAAATGATGAAAAGTAGCATAATTATCTGTGTATAGCCCGCGGGTTATCTACGAAAAAACTTCTTTTTTTACTACCTGCTGGCAATATAACGATGAGGGCAATACATAAAATTCAAGAAAAAAAAAGTTATTAATAAGACAACTACCGTTCAAAAATATCGAAATATCTTTTCCTGCAAAGCAAAATACACAGAAATAAATCGCAGCTTTCGAAACAATGGTGTAAAGAAGATTGGGGATTGGGCGCTACAGGCGAATGTATTGTTTTCTAGGGCTGCATCCCATGTTTTTTTTCTGGGTGCGGGTTATACAACGATGCGGGTTATGCACCAAACTTAATTTTTTTGGAAGTAATTTTTCTTCCTGCGGACTATACAACGATGCGGGCTATATACCGATAATTACGGTAATACAGTAGATTATCCTTTATACGACGATCGTTTATACGAAGTTTACACTTATACGACGTTTTCGTTTGATCCCAATGCTTGGAATTAGCCAGAAGAGAAATCGATTACATCGGAAAACGCCGTATAAACGACGTTATCGCTTATACGGCGTTTTTCTATAGTCCCTTCAGCGTCGTATAAACGATATTCCCCTACTAACATAACATTTTGAGTTCAACAAAATTACGGAGTATCTTAAATGCCCTTGAAATGCATGTTTTGTTCAGCATCGCGTATTGATTTCAGAATAATGATATAGACGGTAGGAAAAGCCAAAAACTCATGACATGAAAATAATGACAGCCTGTAGTTATATGCTATGAAAAAGCAATCCCTTCAGCGTCGTATAAACGATACTCCACTACTAACCTAAAATTTTGAGTTCAACAAAATTACGGCGTATCTTAAACGCCCTTGAAAAGCAGGTGTTATTGAGCATCGCGTAATGATTTCAAAATAATAACATAGATGATAGAAAAAGCCTAAAACTCATGACATGAAAATAATGACAGCGTATAGATATATGCTATGATAAAGCAATTACTATGCATTACAGCACTCTCTTCTGTGTAGTACGAGTTTCTGACACCGTAAAGTCTCTATGCACTGTGTAACGCGATCATTGGCGAACATATGATGTTGCTCAGGAGGGAGGAGGGGAAAGACACAGAGTACCAATTCTTGCTCTTGTTTCGATAAAGTTACACTTTCACCCTTTCAACAAAAAAAAAAAAATAAATAAATAAAAAATATTAAAAAAATCGTGAAATTAGCTGCAACTAGGATTTGGTACTTTTGAATAATTATAATGACTTCCAGTTGCACATTCATGGTGAATGTAGGTGAAACTACACCATTGCAAAAGTTCAACTTTACTACTAAATGGTGGTTGCAGCTAAATTTCACCATTTTTTTTTCATTTTTTTTAATTGAAAGGTTGAACTAGAATTTTTTAGTGTAGACTCATTTTTTTGTATTAACCTCTTCATTCCAAGTGTACCCAATTGGGTACATTTTAAAATACTATTTATTAACTACTGTTTGCACAACTTGAAAGCAGAAACACCCAATTGTTTTTTAAATTAATAAACTGATAGTTTACTTCGTTTTAAACATGGTAAAAAATGGAAATTGGGCACTAATTATTATTTAAACTAATTATTAATTAAAATGAAAAAGTATATATTTATTTTGTTTTGTAATCATGTTTTAAATCAGAGAACCAAACAATTGCGTCAAAATTGTTTGTGCTTAGTTCTGGGCTCTGAAGAGGTTAACAAGAACTTTAGCTTGTTGATTGCTGAAGTAATAGCAATAATAATTATTATTTTTATTTTAAAATGTACCTTTACCTAAGTATGATCCATATGTTGCCGGTCTGACGCAAATAATTCTCGTGAACAAGAAAAAGGCTAGCTCGGTACAACAAAACCGACCTAAGCAAATTTTTCACTTCATCTATTTATCTGTTCTTTTTATGTAAACAACTTCTTTATCTTTATTATCGTTATTGTTTTCAAACATAACATAGTAATAAATGGGATTTAAAATTTTTATTTCCGACTTTATTATTAACTAATAATTCGTTGCAATTCACATACTTTGAAAAGACGAGTGTAATTTAAAACATAGAGCGTGTCACATTGTATCAAACCAAAGGCATGAATGGCAAGTCGAGTGTAGAAAGTGAATAAATGAGAAATGTGTAGGCATACTTAACTGCTTAGGAAGCATTAAAACGACTTTATTTATTCATATAAATTATAATTTTCAAAGCTCTCTCTCTTTTTTTTAAGTCCTTTCTCTGCTCGCTTCATCAAATCGCGACTTTTGTTTTCGTAGTAAAAAAAACTTACCGAAATACTTAGAGAATAAGATTGAATATATTATCTCTAATGGCACCCAGAAAAAAGTACCATTAAAACTCATCGAACGCTTAAGTTTTCATTTAATTTAGTGGCATCTGCATTTTCATGGAATTAAATGGGTCTCATTTGCTTAAGCGAAGTTTAATGGCAAATGATAAATTAGAATATTTATAGACATTTCAGTGAATTAAAAATTATGTTCCGCCACACTTGATATTTTTATTACTTTTTGACTTCTACGAAAGCTTAAAGAATCGATTTTACATTACTTAGTGCATAATGAAAGTTTTTACAATGCCCATTATTTTCAAAAAAAAAAAAAAAACCAGTAAACATAAGAATTTATTTATTTACTTTTTCATTTACAATTATGTAGGCATGTTGTATTTTCTAATATAAAATATTGATTATAGTAGCCCATTATTTAAGCGTTTGCATGATAAACACACAAAAGTTGATACTTTTTTCCGTAATATATAGGTACTTCAGCGACATACGATAGAAAAAGTAGCGCAATGAGTTTAAGAATAATGCAAACCAGGAATTTAACAATTTTGTAAAGTTTCAAAGGCGGTCATTTGACAGCTCTGGTATTGTAACAGCCTTATTCACCAACAGATGCGAACCTGTGTCAAGCACTCGAACCGCAGATTTAAATGTTCTGATTGGTTCAGGAAGCCTTCGATCTGCAGTTCAAAGGTTCAAATTGGCTGGTGAATATGGCCGTGTTAACTCACTTATTATTATTAATAAAGCATCTCCTTTACGACCATATTATTCTGAGCTTATTTACAAATTAAAATGTTTAGTATCATATTCTTATGTTTCTACGGCAAAACTCTAACGATGACTTGCAACTTTCTTGTCATGTGTGCTGTGCTTATTTAGAAGCGTTGCACAAGCAGGCTGGCCAGAGAGCGAAAAATTACTCATAACTCGGGTAAGACTTATTCACTCACCGATGCGAACCTCTGGGCAAACGCTCAAACAGCTGATTTGAGCGTTCTGATTGGTCGAGGAAGTCTTTGACCTCCAGTTCGAAGGTTTAAAAAGGCTAGTGAATAAGACCGTTAGGTGATAAAAGAGGAAAATTTATCATAGTACAATCTTTAAAATATTTTACTCATGATCCACATTATGCAGTTCCGGTGTCTGTCATTTAGTCAATTTTTTATTTAACCATATGCATTTGAATGCATCGGTATTATACTAGATAAAACAATTTTTAATTATTTGTAGATATTTATTAATTTATTCAAGCGAAGAATAACACGTACCAGCGATTACCATTTTATGTTTATTGTAATTTCAAATGAACAATAAATACAAAGAAAGAATGTTATTGAAGTTACTAGTCGTGAGTCAATGTTTGTGTACACTTATTGTTTCAAATTAGTAAATACTACCTTTTGCAAGTATGATAGCTAAGCATAAATTCTTGCATTTCATCATCCGGGAATAAAAGAAGCCATTATGTGCAACAGAAAAGCATTTGTAATAATATTTGCCAAAGTTTGATCAGGAAATTAAGAAAAGTATAAATTTAAAAATTGTCAATACGTTTGCAGTTTGCATATTTCACTTTTCGGACAGAAATTTCTATCAGTATAACACATACTGATAAGAATTTTTGTCCGAAACTCACTTTGCTAGAACATCAATTCTGTTCTAGCTCAGTGGGCCCTCCGGAACATTAATCATTAGTGCGCATGTGCATTAAAACGATTAAAACTGCTTCAACAATAAATAAAACTGGATAATTAGTTGCAAAACGTGATAAATAGTAATTAGTTTGTGTTAAACAGCCTGTTGTAAAATTTAAAATAAGTAAAATCTTTGCAAAATCATTTTTTTAAGCTTACAGGATTGTACAGCACTGCCAAGGTTAAAGCCAACTCATTACTAGGTTCCCCTGACTTTCATGATAGAAAAATAAATTATCATTTCTAGAAAAAAATATAATAATAACAACTGAGTTAATTTACTAACAAATATTTTACTATTAGATACATTTTTAAACAAGCGACTATTCGAACCAAACTCTGTTAAAATCCATTGATGCATTAAGGTAAAACCCATTAAGCTCCAGAAAATCACTCTCTTGCAGTTTAAATCCTCCGTCCTGAAATTTTGCTAGGTTTAGCATTTTCCTGAGGTTTAAACCGCCCCCATTTCCCTTTCAAGGGCTTAATTCCATTTCCTCAAAAGTGTCTGACCACAAACTACTCTCCATATTTCGGGAAAACGTCGGAATTTGTCTTTGTACGCGTTTATGCAATGTTTAAATTATTGAATGATGTGGGTAAAACGTAATGTTGGCACTTGTAGAGCTTTAAATATTTATCATTAAAGAGTTTAGTATTTACTATCATATAGAGAATAAAATTACTTTGATATTATATCTGTCATAAAAGCAATTTGCAGTCAATCTGAAGGATTTTAACCGACACTTAGATCAATGGCCTGAACAAGAGTAGAAATTACTACATTAAATTTTGATAAACTGAACGAATTTGGCACAAAATAACAATATCAATGATCAAAAAAATATTTTACAAAATTTCGAGAAACTGAACAATCTCACGAAATAATAATAAATATCAATGATCATAAAATGGTTTACAAAATTGCGATAAACTGAACGAATCTGACGCAACAGTAATAATATGGACGATCAGAAAATGGTTTACAATGCCCAGTTACATTTGTCCAATGTATTTTCAACAACAGGGGAGTCCAATAGGTTGCTCGCATAATAAACCGGCAGTTTCAAACAAGGGTTTAATATAATAACGGTTTTTAAAATATTTTGTCAATACATTTTATTGGAAGAAAAATACATAACAACGTGAAAATATTGTAGAGATTTAAAACTTAGTGCATTGGACCCAGCCAATATCCAAAACTATTGTTACAAGAGCGTCGTATTTTTCATTCTACAAGAAGTTTCCGTTTAGATCTTTTTTTTCTGATCCCAAAAAAATAGCAACATTTGTGCACGACTTTCCAGGGGTACGTATTATTATTGTATTATTCTTCAGTTATTTATTTTTTATTTTAATGGTGATTCTTCCTAAATGGTGATTAGTAAAGCTGGGTTTTACATAAAGCATCTGTTGCATGCATACATTTCCCTCCCTCCTTCAAAGTGAAAATATTTCGATGAAGCACCACAGGGGAAAACTCCTTTCTCTCTGAAAAAGAGGGGCTTTTCCCCTATACTTCATGTTTCAATTTTCTTACATGAAGTACCACGCTCTTTAAACGATGTAAAATGACATTAACATAGCGTACCATAGAAAGTAAATGGTTACCTTTCTGCATTCACAGTTAAGGAGACAATGTTGTACAGTACAAATTGCAAAACAGAAACTAGCTCTTTGAAAAATTCTCTCTTTGAAAAGGAGAAAAGATTTTCCCCCTATGCTTCGGTTCAATTTTCTTAGTACAACGTTCTTCAACCACTTGCGCTGGGAAAAAATTCACCGATGCGTGTACCAGAACGCTCTAGTGTAACTCGCTTACAGGCGTCACACAGTGTTCGATGCCTTTTAGAGAAATATGGAAAATATTTATATTTTCTAAACTAATTTATTTTCCACCTACGATTTTAATAGTCTTTTAAAGGGAATATCGAGCGTCGATTGATTTTAAAACTATACAAATATAAACATTAAATTTATTTATTAATAACCGTGCAAAGTGCCGAAGTTCCATGCACGTCGTTTTTGTTTCTGTGAAAATCGCATGACGACGTACATACCACGTCGTTGGCGATTCTGTGACAAAAGCATTACGATATGCGTGGCATGTCTTTCCAGCTCATGTGGTTAAACGATGTTAAATGGCATTAATATACCGTACCATAAGAAGTAAATGGTTGCCTTTGTGAACCAGCATTTAATGAGACAATCCATGTTGTACATTACAAACTAGCAAACCGAAACTAACTCTTTGAAATACTCTATTTGAAAAAGATATTAAATGACATCAATATACCGTACCATAGGAAGTAAATGGTTGCCTCTGTGAACCAGCATTCACTGAGATAATCAATGTAGTACATGACAAATTAGAAAATCGAAACTAACTCTTTGAAATAATCTCTCTTTGAAAAAGAGAGTGTCCTCCTATGCTTCATTGTTCAATTTTCTTACTGAAGAACAACGCTCCTTAACTCGTTGACTGTCAACCTTCGAGATAACTCGTAGTAGGTGAACTTGTTGAGAGACCAAATTACAAGTTGTCTTGTTGTTGATGACTTTTTTTCATTTTTCAATACATTTATATAAAGTTAGTAGTTTTTTATTTAATAAAATACTTTGTACAATATGTTTTAAGTAAATTGAACTATCGTCTGGAGATCCACAAACTACAAACAGCGCTGGCAGTCAGCGTGTCGGCAGTCAACGCGTCAAACGATGTAAAATGACATGATTAGACCGTACCATAGGAAGTAAATGGTTACCTCTGTGCATCAGCAGTTACAGAGATAATGTTGTACTGTACAAATTGCAAAACAGAAACTAGAAGCGTACTGCGTAGTTTGTATCAATAATACTCTACAATTTTTGCACAGGAACTACGAGTTCTATATATTTTACCGCATTGGATTCACCATCGATACAGATACAATTCTGATGCTATGACAACCCATTCAACTAATCTAAATACCGACATATGCAAATTCACATGGTTAAATCGAAAGCAGCTAAATGGCAGAAACCGGAACTGCATATGAGGACCGCTTGTAGAATCGATGACATACATAGCCGTGATTGGAATCCGGTTCCTAGTTCATCACCATTTATTAGGATAGTTACTTGAAGGCATTCAGATTCCCAAATCGCAACATGTCTCTACAATCAATCATTCTAGTCGTGCTTAGCATTTGATCTAGCCAATATGCCATGTTGATGTTTATTACGTAAGGTTTTTCTAAAATAGTAATGTTACTAGTTTTACTATTCGAAAATTGAAAGAGAAATAATTTTCAAAGTATACAAGAAGAAGGAATAATCTGTTTTAATTTAATAAATATCGCAATTTTCTGGAAATTAATATGCACGATTAATATCAACTCAGTGGATGGCTCCTGTCTGGTTGTGCAACTATTTGACAGGTCAGACTCCAGAGTGAAATTGAACTTAATGAGAGCTTTTTGATTTAATCAGTGGTGCTTCTTTGCTGATTGTGTTCAGTTACGCATTAAGGAGGATTATGAGAAATATTTACAAGTTGTTTTCACGAGAGTGCGAGGAATGGCGTAAGAAAGTATACAAAATTCTAAAATGAGCAATGAATATTCTTCCTCTTTAACTTTGGGGTCAAAACACTTTTGTGAAATAAGATATTTTTGAGTTTCGTTTTTACTAGTGAAGAACAAAACAAGAATGTATGGGAAAGGTAAATTTAAGAATGCTCAAAAGCTCGATTCCACTTGAGGATCAAAATATGCGAAATGAAACGAAAATGATGCAAGATTCGTCCTCTTTAGTGCATTTTCCCATTTCTGTCTTTCGATGTGCAGTGGCAGAGAAAAGTTGAAGAATAGTATGAGAAAAATGTGTACAGAATTTTCTTAAATTAATAAAAAAAGTATCATCGGATTTCACTGTGATGTAGAAATTTTGAAAATCAGGCAAAAGTTTAGGTAAAATCATAGTTTATTAACAAATGACAAAATTGTGATTATTATATTTGTTTTTTTAATGTTTAAGCAATTATTTCACAAATGTTACATTTCTTGAGTGTTTATTCTGAGTACTAAGGAATTTATGTTCTTATTTACGCAATACTCGACTCTTTAAAAAAGGTGATTTCAGGCATCAGCATCAAAAAAGAAAATGTGACTTAATGTTTTCTCTGTTTTTTTGTTCTTTACATTGGATAACTTTGACACTCTACTCCTGATCTGATGCGTCTGTCAAGTCTGCATTCAATAATGACAACAAGAAAAGCTTCTGTTACTATTTTTACTTGTTTTTACAGATTTAGTACGGCCCGGTACAAATATTTTCTTCCAAACCGACCAAACCGTAAAAGATGTTATATATCTTTGATAAATAGATGAATGATAAACAGAGGTTCGTGTAGTAAATAATTCTGAGAATATGAATGATCCAAGTAAGACAACTTTTAAATTAAGTTTGGGGTTTTAAAATTATGTTGGAAATTGGGACATTGAAGATTCCATCTCGTCTTTCAAACTTATCCGGAGGACAAATTTTTGCACAATTTTCTGTAGATTCACAAGCAAATCAAGTACTATCAATGGTAATCTAATCAGCTGCTCCTGTTTATGACCGAATCGACAACAGCATACATTTTTTTTGTCAGATCACTTGAAGTTTGAGTTATTTTCTTGAAGTTGCGTTTTCCATCTGTGTCATTGCGATGTGTTATGACCCAAAAACCATGAAGATGTGTGAACTTTTATAATAAACTAAGCTAGAGTTTTTAATTAATTGGTGAATTTCCGCTGAATAACACAAACAAGTAAGATTTAATTGCAAGTTGTAAACCAGTAAGCAAGGGAAACCTTTCTAGTGTTTATGTGAGAAAATACTCGGGGCGCGCACTATTTGTCACTGCACTGAAGATATCTTGCATTTTAAACACTTTCTTCGACAAATGCAACTGCAATGTAAATAATTCTAGTTCAACCTCGAAAGGAAAAATGGTGAAATCTATCTGCAACCAACATTTGGAACTAAGTTGAATCATTATAACGGTGAAGTATCAACTTATTTCACCGTGAATATAAAACTAGGAACCATTGTAATGGTTCAACTTTAGTACCAAATGTTTTTTTGCAGCTAAATTTCGCAATTTTTTTTTTTTTTTTTGGTGAAAGGAAGAACAATAATTTTTTAGAGTGTAAAATACATTGCTATCTATTAGATATTTCTAAAAGTTCTAACATAATTATTGCAAAAAATATGGACGATTTTGAAGATTTATCAACCCTTATTCTCATAAAGTAGCATTTATGCTACCTGGGATTTTCCCCTACTTTCTATTTTTTAACAAATAGAAAGTAGAGGAAAGCCCCAGCGAGCATATGTGCTACTTTATGAGAATAAGGGCTAGCAAATAACAATGCAACATACTCGCTGACGTCACTTAACAAATAAAAAGTAGGGGAAAACCGCAGGCAGCAACATGCTACTTCATGAAAATAAGGGTTAATATTTTTATTTCAGTTTCCTTTTAAATTTCGAATTTTCTAAGAATCAGCCATCAGTTCAATACAATTGTGAGCAATATCAGTCTCGGTTGCATTTTATAGCATGTTAAGCATAAATATTATACAAACATATTACCTGAACCTGAACGAATTAGGATCCCAAGATATGTTTACACACAACAACAAAGTAATCACAAGCATTTAAAAACAAAATTAGTAAACCTTTCAGCAAATCCAAGCCTAAAGACTACATTAAGTTCAATTTCAACCCAGTCGAATAGGAAAGTCCTTTAATTAATGCCTCATCAACCGAACGATAAAAGCACATCATTCTCTAACACTTTAAATCGCATGGCCCTGTGATTTAGCTGCACACGCCATTTTCTCGAGGATCTATCTCCTTCCCTCCCTCAAGAATTTGACCTCATTCTGTCAAGCCTTTGACCACAAACCACTTAGCATATTTACTGGCATTGTCTTGAGCGCCGTGCTTGGACTTCTGAATATTCACCAGAGGGACTAACGTTTTGTGAAAGTGCATAAGGTTGCAGAACTTTTCAGAATTACATTCAGAAGGAAAGTGTGACATTGTGCTTTGACGCTTAACTTTTAAATGGATGTTTTATTATTTGATAATTTACAGAGCTGGAAAAAGGAATGAATGCACCATAATTCTGAAAGGTCTGGACAAAAAAATCAAATATTACAGCACAAAAACCGCAAAATGGGAAGGCTAAAAATAATTAAAAATTAGGGAAAATAGGCTTGTATATTCCGGTTGCGCGTATAATCTAAAGTTTGTCAACAAATGGAAAAACTCGCATTTTTACGATATATTTTTTTACTTTTAAACTGGCTTCTTCCCGAATGTTAGAACTCAAATACTTATGCACGTTATATGTGTACAATATGTATTTTTTATTTTATTTATTTCTTTCTTTTTTTCTTGAATACAAGTCTAATTTTTTTTAAAAATTGTATTTTAAGCCATTCGTAATATTTGCAAGCATACTTTTATTAGATTTTTCTAAATTTCAGCAAGCTTTGGAGCATATGAGTCACTGAAATATGTTTATTAATTTTAATTATTTTTTAATCTTTATTAGTCTTCCTAACTTTTCGGCGGAATTACGACTTGACATAAATTTAGTTCTTTCCAACCACCCAAGTATTTTTTTTTTCATAAGACAGTTCAGAAAAAAACAACTTTATAGTAGTTTCAGAATCGTCAATTGTATGGGAAAGTTCCTCTTATTTCGCTACAAAATCTCAAATTCCAGTAACCTTGTAAGTGTATGTGTTACTTCAGATGCTAGAAAAAAAATTCGTTGTTGGTAGTTGATTTTAAAATAAGCCGGAAAAAATATATTTAATCACACAACTGGATGAACTGAGAATAATTATTATCAAAGTTCATCGACATTTAGAAAAGATAATAGCTATAGGTTTAGAGTACAATTACGAACCAATCTATTAATCAGAATCAAAAACTATTTTAAATGGCAAAATTTGAGCAAAAAGTTTAAAATTTTAAAACCTGAAGCCACATACGAAACAATTCGCATTAATTATTTTATGCAAATGTGGATTATAAACATTATAACTTGCTATTTTTTTTTGGGGGGGGGGGGGATCACGACATACTATTAACGGCTGATCCATTTTTACATTTTGAAATTGTTAGTTCTAAAATGTAACTAACCGTTTTTCAGAAATTATCTCTATTCTCCGCTTTTTAACAGCTTAGTTTTAGACATTTATTATGTTTGTACTTCTTTCGCTTAAGCATAATGGAATTTCAACATGTGTGAGTTACGTGTACTTACACGTGAGTTATCAAGTAACATAACGGCATAGTGAAACCTTGTTGTTGTTACTAATCCCCACCCCTGGTATATAGAAAAGCCTACTACCAGGTCCAGAAGACCAATAATCCCCTGACTTAGGGTGAAATGAGCTTCATTTTAGAGCGAGGAACCACGAGGGCTGAAACCTGCCTTGACCTCAAATTTTGTGGTCTGTTAATTTTTGAACCAGATCTGAGTTGAGAGACCGACACCTGGGATTGACACCCCCAAGAGGTATCGTTTCAGTTGGAGGACTTTGGATCCACGACCTATTTAACGTGCACCAGCTCCCTTTAGCATACATGGCCCACAGGAACCAGCCGCGAGAGGTTGTCACCCTCCCAAACACGGACCTAAGTCGATGTTGCTTCAGTTTCAATATTTTGCGGGAACCGAGCTTCTATCGACTGGTCCACTGCGGGACATAGTGGAACCTTTATACATTTAATTAAATATTAAAAGTTTTCTCCCGTTAAAAGAAGGATGAACATTTTCCCTTGCTTGACCGTATGAATAAATAACTAACGGTGCAAATTCAACTTGAAATATCAAATCTTAGCGCATTAAATTTCAAAAAAAAAAAAAAAAAGTAGCATTTAGGAGTTCTAATAAAATATATCAAGTTCATATAACACTTTCGTCGCAATGAAAAATACCAAAAGGAAATATAATTGTATATAGTATATGAATTTTCTCACCGTAATATGCATTTTATGAACATATAAACTTGTAATATTTTTTTTTATTGTAATGCGAATACATAGAAAGACTAATGATACACAAAATATAAATCTAACTGTTATGTCGATTAAACGTACCAGCAAGTATTCTCATGAGCCAAGAAAACATACACGTAAAACTGACGTCCATAAACGACAAAACGTTCCAGTGACCAAGCGTGTACGTCAAAGTGGTTTGATCAAGCAGGGTAAATTTACCACATTACGTTTTACCGTTGAAAGTGTAGTGCTTTTATCAAACAGTTTCTATAAAATGACCCATAACCGTACACAGACGTCTACGCAACATAAATCGTAAATTTGTATCACAATACATTTTACTGTTTAAAGAGTAATGGGTTGACCAAGCAGTGTCTATAAAATGGACCATAACCCTCCGCACGAGTGCATGCAACATAGATTGTAAATTTGTATCAGAATACATTTTACCGTTCAAAGCGTAGTGGTTTGATCACAAGCAGTGTCTATAAAATAAACCATAACCTTCCGCAAACATGTATGCAACACAGATTGTAAATTTGTATAACAATAAGTTTTACCGTTGAAAGCGTAGTGGTTTGATTGAGCAGTATCTATAAAATGAACCATAACCTTCCGCACGCGTGTATACAACATAGACTGTAAATATGTATCACAATACGTTTTACCGTTTAAAGCGCAGTTGTTTGATCAAGCTGTGGCCATAAAATGAACCATAACCTTCTGCACACGGTATGCAACACAGATTGTAAATTTGTATCACAATACATTTTGCCGTTTAAAGCGCAGTGGTTTGATCAAGCTGTGTCTATAAAATGAACCATAACCCTTCGCACACGTGTATGCAAACAACATGGATTGTAAATTTGCATAACAATAAGTTTTACTGTTTAAAGTGCAGTGGTTTGATCAAGCAGTGTCGTTAAAATGAACCATAACCCACCGCACACGTGCATGAAACATAGATTGTAAATTTGTATAACAATACGTTTTACCGTTCAAAGTATGCTGAAAGAATACTAAATCCGCACGCAAAGTTCACGCTAACTAATGAAACTTTTCCTCACAATGAAATTCAGTTATAGCACTTTCTCTTTAAATGCTTATACTTCAAATACATCAAGGTTTGTGTCTTTCCCAAATTACCCTCTTTGAGCAAATCAAGGAACTTGGAATCTGGCAATCCATTGAATGTGAAATTCCATTTACTCGAAGTTAATCTCGATCTTTTGAATATTTAGAGCGTAGTCAATCTTTTGTGGACTTAATGGTGTAAATGATTCCTTCAAAGGCCGGATTAAATAACTTTGAAAGATGCAAAGATTATCGTGAATAGCTTTTCCACTCCGAGTTTTGAAAGGGATAATAATTTGAGAATGTTTGTAGAATTTCATGAATGTTAAATCAGTATTATATACTATTCAAAAGGAAATACTTTGTAAAGACTTGCTTGAAATTGTAGTTCGGAAAAATGTAAAAATATCCTCTTATAATCTTGCTTTCCGTATTAAATTTATTATTTACTAAGCTGTTGAAAATGCTGTTGAATGAACCCGATTTTTACCTCATAAATGTTTAATCTTATTTTTATTAAAATACAAATGCACCATTGAGTTAAAGAACATTTCCATAAATATTCATCCACAAATTTTTTTAGAAAGCTTATTTAGTTTTCTTCCCCCCCCCCCATTAGTTATTCAGGGCTTACTTATATTTAAAGTGATTTGATCATATTCTATTTCAAGCAAAATGAAGTTCACAAATAATGAAAATATAAGGCAAGATACCGCGTGCGTATTCTTACCCGCCTTCAGCGAAAATTTCAGTTATAATATGATAAATATACGAATTTACAGAATTAAAATTTTATAAAACCACGAACATCCCAACTCATGATGTAAAATTGTCTCCTAAAATGCATTAATATTGAAAATTTATTATTAACGTGCGCATGTATTTAGTTATAATAGAAAACCACATTTTATTAATCAACCGACATCGCCGAGAGTGTTTTAATATTTTTCAATGCATATTTTAAATATTTTTTTGACTTGCACATAAAACATTAGAGCATTTTTTTTTTTTTTTTTGCAGTACTAGACGCCTTGTTATAAGTTTTATTTTAGTTTCGACCCTGAAGCATGCTATCGTGAAATTTAATAACGTATTGTGCTAGCTAATATAATTATGCAAAATTTATTTTTCTGCAGCAGTAAAAACTACTAAACTCTCAGAAATATATTTTGCGTTTGAGAACAAAAATGCACATTTGTTTTTCTTTCGATTTTTCCTTTGAAATGCATAGAACTTAGTATTGATTAAATATAATGCAAAGCATATAATTATAAAATATAATTTTGACAGAAGTAACTTTAGTCATCACACGTGCAAATATAAGTGGAATGCATAAAAGCGAAATGTTACTTGCTTGATTATTTTGGTAAGGCATGTTTCGTATTTTTAGCATTTTTGCTGGTGACAACATGTTTTGTTGGGTCAGTCTTTTTAATTACAATTATGGGTACTCCAAAAACATTTTATACTTAACTGTCTATTAATCAGTTCTTTACATTGCAGTTATAATGCCAGTAGAATTTTTTCCAGTAGAATGAAACGAAAAATTTAGAATTAAATTGTTTCTTTCACAGCGAATTTTTATGCTATTTTTCTATTTATAGTTTTTATGTTACTCAGTTATTTTACGATATAAAGAGTAAGTTTGATATGCGTTTGCTGGTCTGTCATTACCAAAGTTGCAGACAGAAAAAGTTAACATCATTCATGCTCGTTTTTTAAAAATACTTTATTAGATTGCTTTCCCTGAACACTAGATTTTTGTTGTTTCCAAACGGAGGGAAGAAAAAGAGACAGAGAGATAAAAACTGAAACAACATAGTTTATAATTTAAATTTAGTTTATACATTTTACATTCACAAATGTAATGATAATATACTGCGAGCAGCGTAGTGAAAGATTAAAAGCGGGGGAAAAAGGTTATTTCAATAAAGTATGTGCTCAGTTTCTTTTTAATTCAAATAACAAATTACCACAAGTGGCTACGATATGAAAAATACCTCTTAAAGTTTAAAGTTTCAATATTTGGCGTACCCAAATATGTCCGAAATTTATAATGTCGACCGCTTTAGTACTGCGTTGATAAAGCAAAAATGGAGAATATCGCTTTTGCATATTAAAAAGTGCATTAAGTGTGATTCACGCAAGAGGAGAAAAATCAAAAGATAATGCTTAGTGTATATGATATTCTGCTTTTGAGTAAGGGAAAAAAAAATCAAGTACCAGGGCAGATTGAAAATAACAAATTTTTCAGTATACATTCTTACGAAATTTCATAAAAATGGAAATACATACCGAGATATTTTAATTTTTGTTTCCAACTATTATTTCAAGGTATTTAATTATTTGATGTCACAAAATAATCATATATATGTAATATGGAAAAATCCTTTGTATCCTTTGTCAGGCTGTGATATGGAGAAGTCCTTTGTCTCCTTTGTCTGGCTTTTTCCATATTAAACTTGACAACTCAGGGTTGTCTCACTCATAAATTTCTCTAACGCGTTACCATATATGGTCATGCCTAAGCTCAAGTTGGTTTCCCTCATTAATTCCCTCCAGACTATTTTTTTCCCCGTAGACTTAGGCCAGCCCCTGTCTACGGCATTAAAGCCAATAATATATTTTATTTTCCATATGGCCCTCCTATTTAAACCACGTGCTATCACGTGGTGTAGGGAATGTTGTCTGCAGTCTAAGAGATTTTCCCCCATATAAATACGACTGCCCGAACGAAAATCGGGGTTCTTGCTTCTTGAAACGTGCTGATGACTTCATGTCCTTCGTTCCAACAATATTAATGTTATGATATTTGTGTGTTAAAGTTTACCAATAAAGAATTGCAACGAAACCCTGTGCCTCGTCTTACATGGGTTTTAGCGGCCACAGCTGTAGAAGATAGAACGGGACAGCCGTTCTTACAAGCCGGTAGGATTTATGTTCCTATCCGGGCTCCTGCAGGAAAAAAAGAACCATGGAAGAAAAGCAATACTAAATCTGCAATGTGCCGCGCCGATGTAGCAGCGTGGATCATCTTTCCAGACGGTTCAATGAACCGATGTGCGCTTCTTTCACCGAGTGGGGAAAAGCTCGCCCCCGTTGTGGCTTTTAGAAGCGAAGAGTGTTTGCGTTCTGCGGAGTGATTAAACGAAAGGGTCGTTATCTGTGGTGCTTTAGAATGGAAATTATTTTCATGTGCTGAAGTGAATGTTGATAGAGTAATTTTTAATGTGTTATTCCAAAATGGTATTATTTCGAATTTTCTTCATAAATATCTTATAATTATATGAATATCTTTTTCTCCCGTTGGGTTTTTTTTACATGATATTGCTTTAGAATTTATTATGATATAAATTGATCATGTGCTTTGGAAGAATAAGTTCTTTATTTGATGATATATTAATTATCGGTTTAAATTTTTAAAAGGGATCTTGTCAGCACGGGTTTTTTTTTTTTTTTTTGACATTAAGATGTTTGAAATAGTAAATTTATCAATGTGCTGTGTAATTGAAATTATGGTATATTTTTTGCAGTATTATGAATAGTTCTGTATATATTTTAGATGTTATGCATTTGTTTTCGCGGAATATTTTTGTTGTTAAAGTGGGAAGGTAAAAAAGGAAAAATGTCAAAAATTTGTGTGTTATTAGAATTATGTTATTACGTAGTGGTAAAATGAGCAAGACCATTGAAAATGAAAAAAATTCTGACTTAGAGTCTTCCCACAAAGAAAATTCAAACATGGATGGAGATAACTTAAACCGTAAGGATGCGGAAACTCAAGCAGAGGCAACTGCCGATTTAAGCTTAATAAAAATGGATTCAGAATGTCAAACGATTAGTGATAAAATAAAAGAGATAAGTTTGGCAGATGGCTCTTCTACTTCAAAAATTGAAATAAAAGACAAAAATTCGGGTAGCTCACCTGAAATTTTATTATTTGAACCAGAGTTATGGATAAATTTTTCAGCATGGTTAGCTCACTTTAACCAGCAAACGGCTCAGAACAACTTAAATGATAGTTGGAAATTAAAAAATTTTCAGAAATTTATTCGCGGTTCAGCGTTAAAGCTCTCATCAATCAATGCCTTTGCTGTAATTCCTTTCATGAAATCATTCAAATTTTTGAAGAACATTACTTTACTCCAGCAAGTAGTTTTCTTGATTTTCAAAATTTAAAATTTTTTGGAAATCCGAAAGAGTTGTACTCCTATTTTACGGAAAAAGTAGAAATGGGAAGAAAAATAAAACTTAGTAATCAACATATCCTTGAGGGGCTTTCAGTGGGGCTACCTGCCCAAGTTAGGGCATTTTTGGTAATAAAAGAGCCAGAAACTCCCACCGAATGGCTTCAGGTAGTTTCAACATTAATAAATGAAGTTCCACATGAAACACCCAACTCCGCTTATAAAGGGGAACAGCAAAATATTTTTAGGGTGAAGCCTCCCTTTTATCAAAATTGGATGCCAAAAAATCAAGACCAAAGTAATTTTCGTCAACGATATAACTATCCTCGTCAAGATAGAAACAATGTGTACCAACCTAATTTTTACCAACAGAATAAACCTAGGTTTGTAGGTCATAATGAAAGACAAAATGCAGTAAAAAGACAGACTGCACATTTTTCGCAGGAGTTACCCCCTAATCCTTGTAAATTTTGCGCACAACAAGGAATCTCCAACGCATATCATTGGGGACAAACATGTGTGAATAAGCCAAATACATCGAATGCTGGATTTAAACTACCACCTCAGCAAAAAGATAATCAATTAAGGAAGAAAATCAGAGAGTTAACGAAGTATGACAATTAATAATACCCGGGTATATTATTAAAAATGAGACGAAATTTAAAAATGATTATCAATTATCTAATGACGCGTACACTCAAAATACAAATTCGAATTTAAAGACTATTTATTTAAATGTTGATACCGGTTCAACATTAAATATCATCCCGAGTGCAATTGCAAAAACATTAAATGTTTCGATTAAAGAAAAAATCGCTGTAAAAATAAAACAAACGAAGGGAATGCTACAGCTTAACCAAACGTGTATTCTTTACCTTAAGGTCGGCAATATAGTTAAACCGGTGGAATTTTATGTTCTAGACACCGATTTACCTTATGCCATATTAGGTTTAAAGAGTTGCGTGGGATTTCGTTTGGTCATAGATTGTGTAGGACATGTCGTTATGCAGGATCAGAGAAGACTGATCACCTTTTCTGATTCCGAACCGAATGACTTGTCTTTGCATATTTTACCTGAAATCCTAGTTAGGAACTGTGGAAATAAAGTAAAAGAAAATAAAAACGAAAATAATAGTACGGGAAAAATACGCAAGAAAATTGATAAGGAAATTAAAAGAGTGAAAGATCCGAAAGAAAGTAAAACTAAGGAAAGGGTGACGGAATTACATTATAACGAAAATGAAAAGAAAAAGAGTAGCACGGAAAAGAAAACTTGTCAAGAGAAAGATAGAAATGAAAAAATGAGTTGCGAAAAGAATAATCATTTTCGTATTTCGTCCGATGTTTCTGGGACTGGTTGCGGCATTGGAGGCCTACAATGTCGCGATCCTGTCGATGGACATTCGGAATTTGAGGAAAATTCAAAGTTAAAAGAAATATTGCGAAATTACGAGGATATATTTTCCAAAAATAAATATGATGTTGGAACAATTAGAATTGAACCTCAACGGGTAAGGTTAACATCCGACTTACCGGTGTCGTTAAGGGCATATAAAACTTCCCCAAAGCAACAAGAAGAAATTGAAAATCAAATTCAAGAGTTATTAAAGGCTAATATAATAAAAGAAAGCTCATCGCCGTATTCTGCACCTGTTACACTAGTTTTTAAAAGAGACGAAAATAAAAAAAGTCGATTATGTATAGACTACAGAAAATTAAATCAAATTACTAAGTCCGACGCAGAACCATTACCCCTGATAGAAACACTTGTAGATAAATTAGGGAAAAGCAAATATTTTACCAAATTAGACATGGCTTCCGGATATTGGCATATACCAATTCATCCCGACGATACTGAAAAGCTCGCTTTTGTCACTAATAGTGGCTTATATGAGTGGAACAAATTACCCTTCGGGTGGAAAAATTCAGGAAGTATTTTTCAAAGAACTTTGCGTCGAATACTTACAAAACATAAAATAAAATTTGCAGCCAATTACTTTGATGACATAATAATTTTTTCTGAAACCCTTTCAGAACATTTAGATCATATTCAACAAATGTTTGAGATATGCAGACAGGAAGATTTAAAGTTAAAAGCATCAAAATGTTCTTTCTTACAGACTAAAATTGAATTTTTAGGGTATGAAATTTGTAATGGTATTGTAACGCCCGATAATAGTAATATTGAGGCTATTAAAAAATTACAACCGCCTAAAAATGTTAAATCTCTCCAAAGATTTCTGGGGTCAATAAATGTGTACCATAAATTTATAGATAAATATGCAACTATTAGAAATCCATTAAACCACTTGCTAAAAAAAGATACAACTTGGCAATGGACTGACAAATGCCAAGAAGCATTTCAAGTTTTGAAAAACTCTTTAATTTGTAAACCAATTTTAAAAATATTTGATCCTAAAAAAGAATGTCATATTTGTGTTGATGCAAGTCAAACTGGTGTGGGAGCAATATTAAAACAGCCAGACAGTTCGGGTGCCTTACATCCCATAGCTTTCCATTCCCGCTCATTAAAAGATTACGAGAAGAATTATAGTATTACTGAGTTGGAATGTCTAGCTGTTGTGGATGCTTTAAATAAGTACCACCACTACCTCTTTGGCCATAAATTCGTCATACATAGCGATCACGCGGCGTTAGTTTGGCTCAAAAATGTAAAAAACTTAAAAGGTCGTCTGTTCCGCTGGTCCTTACAATTAAGTATGTATGACTATGATATTAAATATACGAAAGGCACCACAAACTTCGAGGCTGACATGCTCTCAAGAGATATACCTGTAAATAATGAATGTGTTGAAAAAAATATAGGAAACCACGTTTCGCATCTACTGCAATTGGATGAAATTCAAGAGGCTCAAAAAAATGACAATTTAACTGGTAATTTTGTCGAAATTAATAACGTGTTATGCCTGCGTAAAAAGGGTTTTACTAAAATTGTTGTTCCTTTTTCTTTACGCCGTAAATTACTTGAGACTGTCCATGAAAAGTTTGGACACCCAGGAATTCAAAAAACGATTAATTTACTTACGCCTGTATATTATTGGCAAAATATAACATTAGATATAACTGGATTTAACAAACATTGTCATATTTGTCAGGTAAACAAAAAGCCTCGACAAAAAAGATTTGGCCTTTTACAGTCTATGCCTCCAGTTGATAAACCATTTGATCTCGTTGCAGTAGATAGTGTGGGTGGTTTCAACTACTACAATTCCACGAAAAAATATTTAACATTGTTTATAGATCATCATACTAGATACATGTGGTCTTTTGCATCAAAATCAATCACTACCGAAACTTACGTCAACTTTCTTAAACAAATTTTCAGTGTTCAAATACCTAAAAGTGTATTAAGTGATAGAAATCCATCATTTACTTCATCTCATTTCAAGAAATTTCTAAAGCACCACAAAATTAAACAGCTTTTAACCACAGCTCATAGACCAGAGACAAATGGTAAGGTGGAACGTCTGAACCAAACAATAGTCACTCGCCTAAAGTGCAAAGTGAACGCAGCTTCTGGAAACGTGCCATGGCCTAAATTATTAGAGCAGGTGACTCAAGAATACAACCTAACTCCACACTCAGTTACGAAGTTCCCACCTGCGTATTTAATGTACGGTACAGTGCCTTTTCAAAATCCAGTAAATGAAGACATTTATCCTCCTGTTGAGGAAGCTAGAAAACTGGCAGTGGAAAGAACTAAAGAGTATCATGAAAAAAATAAAATATATTACGATGCCAGATTTGTCGACAAAACTTTTAATGCAGATGACTTTGTGATATATGAAGAATTCAAATATCCGAATTCACGAAAACTTTCGCAACCGTTCAGTGGACCATATAAAATTCTTCGAAAAGTTACGGACGTAACTTATGAAATCAATAAACCAAATGCACACAGCAAAGAAAAATCAGACATAGTACATGTGTCAAGATTGAGGAAATATTACCCACCAACAAATTTCAAACTATCACATGAATAATGTGATATAAGTCATTCACTTTTGAACTGCAACAGAATAATCCAACTGTAATTAAACTGAACTGTAAATACAATTTTGTAAATATCGTTTAGTAAGAGTATAATAATCTGTGATGAAAATGTTCAGTAATTTTTGTAACTGTATAGTATTTCATTCAAAATGTGATATGTTTATATAAAATTTAATACATAAATTTATGTGGGGAAAAAGGCTGCAGATATTTCACTTCTTCAATATTTAAAGTAATAGAACTTTTGGGGAGGGGGGATGTAATATGGAAAAATCCTTTGTATCCTTTGTCAGGCTGTGATATGGAGAAGTCCTTTGTCTCCTTTGTCTGGCTTTTTCCATATTAAACTTGACAACTCAGGGTTGTCTCACTCATAAATTTCTCTAACGCGTTACCATATATGGTCATGCCTAAGCTCAAGTTGGTTTCCCTCATTAATTCCCTCCAGACTATTTTTTTCCCCGTAGACTTAGGCCAGCCCCTGTCTACGGCATTAAAGCCAATAATATATTTTATTTTCCATATGGCCCTCCTATTTAAACCACGTGCTATCACGTGGTGTAGGGAATGTTGTCTGCAGTCTAAGAGATTTTCCCCCATATAAATACGACTGCCCGAACGAAAATCGGGGTTCTTGCTTCTTGAAACGTGCTGATGACTTCATGTCCTTCGTTCCAACAATATTAATGTTATGATATTTGTGTGTTAAAGTTTACCAATAAAGAATTGCAACGAAACCCTGTGCCTCGTCTTACATGGGTTTTAGCGGCCACAGCTGTAGAAGATAGAACGGGACAGCCGTTCTTACAAAAATCCTTTGTATCCTTTGTCAGGCTGTGATATGGAGAAGTCCTTTGTCTCCTTTGTCTGGCTTTTTCCATATTAAACTTGACAACTCAGGGTTGTCTCACTCATAAATTTCTCTAACGCGTTACCATATATGGTCATGCCTAAGCTCAAGTTGGTTTCCCTCATTAATTCCCTCCAGACTATTTTTTTCCCCGTAGACTTAGGCCAGCCCCTGTCTACGGCATTAAAGCCAATAATATATTTTATTTTCCATATGGCCCTCCTATTTAAACCACGTGCTATCACGTGGTGTAGGGAATGTTGTCTGCAGTCTAAGAGATTTTCCCCCATATAAATACGACTGCCCGAACGAAAATCGGGGTTCTTGCTTCTTGAAACGTGCTGATGACTTCATGTCCTTCGTTCCAACAATATTAATGTTATGATACTTGTGTGTTAAAGTTTACCAATAAAGAATTGCAACGAAACCCTGTGCCTCGTCTTACATGGGTTTTAGCGGCCACAGCTGTAGAAGATAGAACGGGACAGCCGTTCTTACATATATATATATATCACTTAACGTGGACCAGTTACGATTAAATTTTGCGGTATGATACTGAAGTCATGAAAAAAAAAAAAAAAAAACTATGGTAAAAGGATATTTAAAAATTTGTTTAATTTTTAGTACAAAAAAGTAACATATTTGTGTTTATTATCGTAACTTACGGGCTTAAATTTATTTCTATTTCTTAAAAAGTGTTTCCATTAATAACTCAATTTTTAATTTCCGATCCTTTGGAGTGGCAACACCTTAGTTTGTTTATCTCGAGCTATCATTCTCATGTTTATATCTAGCGATCTTTTCTTAGGCCTTTCAAATTTTAAGGCGTTTTTTACGATTTTAAAATGGTTCATTTCCGATTCTTTGTTGTTGAACTTATAGCCCACAGATGTTCTGTGGGGGATTAGCTAATTAAATTTATAAGTCAAGAAGAATACTAAGAATTTATAAAAAGCTATATGGTTCTTCGTGGATCAGTCGCAGACATTTCACTTACAGACGAGTTATATAACACTAAAAAAAGTGTTCTACAGTTACAAAATTATGCCAGTTATCACTTCTGAGGAACAAGAATTGTTTGTCACATATGTTTTAAGATCAACGCGTTAACAAAGCAAGTGAATTCATAATACATATGATTTGTTTGAAAATTTAAAGAAAGTCATAGGTGGAAAATGCATGCAGTGAAAAAAAAAACTGGTGGGGGGGGGGGGGGGGAGAAAAATAGAAAAGTAAAACCGTTGGCACGTTTTAAAATGGTTCTTCTTTTGCACACGGCCAGCTTAGTTAAGACTGCTGCAAAAATTCATGATATATTTTTTTAATATATAAGTTTAATTTTTAATATACAATTAGTTTACAAGAATCATCAGATATTTTCCGAAATCCTGTTTAAAACAGTTAAGCTATATACTATTTTAAATATTTGCTAAGGGGAAGGAAATGGTGCTCTAAAAACGTTCTTTTGTAAATATTGTTATTACTTTATATAAAAAAAACACTATAAAAATGTGTTCCCTCATTAAGAGCAATTTGATGTACACCTTTTTATTGAAAAAATATGTCAAAAATTTCTTTCCATGAAAAAAAAATATTCCCCTTAAATATAAGGTGATTCATACGGTTGAGCAATATTAAAAGTAAAATTATGTTAACAAGAATATTGCGTCATTGTTTTTTCATATCGTAGCCAATATCTATGTTACAGAAGCATATTATACTGAAAACTATTTAGCTGAAAAAACAATGCATTTTTTTCGTTGCTGAATTTAGTTTATTTTTTATTTATTTACTTACTTGAAGCATGAACAAACTTAATACGGTTACCGATACGTTATTTGTCGAAAGAGCCGAACTGTCGAAAAAAAAAAAAAAAAAAAAACTGTAGTCTCTTTCAAAAGAGTAATTACGTTCTTTTAATAAATTTTCAATCTTAAGCAAACACAGTGTGAAAAATACACTTTTTCGATTACAAATTTGTTTCATGAGGTTTTAGAAATTTGATTTGAGGTTTCCGCTGTTGAACGTAAATGGTAAAATAAGATAGAATGTACGGCTTTTAAAATCAAATTTATATTACCCTTTACAGGAATTGATAGTTTGTTTCAATATAGACTAAATAAGTGCCATCCCTTGTTTACATAACATCAAGGAATATAACTTTCAGTTTTAAAAAGTTGACAGATTTCTAGATGGAGTTATGTAAATAAAAGTAATTGACTCTTATACATCAGTAGCAATACACAATTATTAAAAAAAACGATTTAATGCAATACAAGATTAATTTATAAAAAGTATTTATTTATGTAAAAATAAATAACTCAATGCAATACACATTGCAAATCGTGTTTCATTACAGTAACTTAAGCATAGTAATTTCACACATATTGCAAATTAAAGTCAGTTATATTATTGAAATTTATTTTTGGATGTAGCGGAGTATCGCTTATACCACGCCGATTTACCGTTCTGGCTAACTACAAGAGTTGGGCCCACACTAAAACGTTGCATAAATGTAAACGTAGTATAAACGACCATCACATAAACGATACTTTACCTCTACTGTATTTACATACTTTATTGTTGGATATACATTTATTACTGGATATAAAAAAAGGACTTCAAATTTGCATACTAGCTGCCTTTTCTTTTATCAAAGTTGTTACGAAGAATTTAATACAATAAAAATAGTTTTAATAGTTTATAATAGTTCCTTCAAAATTAATAGATTTTGAAATTTTAATGTTGAAAGAATGGAGGGGAAAAAACCATGGCTATATTTTTTTTCAGTAGCTACACTTTTCGCAGATTAAACTAGCTACTATTTTTTATATTTCAATGATAAAGTATTGACTGATAAATAAATACTAATCTAAAACTGCAGTGCTACGTTTCCCACGCAGCTTCATCTTTTCGCAAGCATTAATAGTGCATAGATTTAAGAAAAATATCTTCTCTGCCATACAACAAACCAGGCTTATATTTTCCTGCTCATGCATTCCTTATTTTGCCGGAAGGCACACGCCAGACAACGCAATCAAATCAACATCACATTTGGATGCAACACAGCTACTGATATTTCTTCTCAGACTTTATATAATTGCCCAGTCTGAACTCCTGCGTCAATAATTAGCACTGGTCCTAACAAATATTCGAAACCTCCCTGTTTGTTCCGAGTACACCCACAATAAAGTTAGAGCCAAGTCACGTGACAGGAGGAAAAGGGTAGAACATGCAATTACAGCAACAATGCACTTCATTGCAAATCTCTCTACATCAGCCTACGCCTTTTAGCATCCTCCTAGGTTATTAGCAGCTCAACGAAGCCCCGTTAGTTATTACAGGTTACTTTTCCCAGAAAACGTGAAAGGTGAAACAAGTTTATGCTCAAGAATGCATATTATATATATACATATATATATATATATATATATGTGCACCATTTATTTATAATTGTAAGTATGAAAAATGTAAAAATAAAATTAAAATCAATTAAAAGGGTTATCACGATACAATAACGAAATAGCACAGCACTTTTCATTAAATAATGCAAAACCGTACAAAAATTTAAAAATAAAGAGGCATTTTTAAATTGTTGACAACTAAAAAAGCAAAAAGTTTTGGGTTTTTTTCTTTTTTTTTTTTTTTTGGGAGTGTGTTTATATTTGCTCTATCTTGGATCAGTTATGAAGTTTACTGAAGAAATAAAGCAAAACAGGATCATATTATGGAATGGAGTTTTTGCTGATTGATAAGACAGCTGATAAAAAATTAATGACTTGAAAATGAAACTTCGCTTTCGATAAATAGTAAAATACAATGGAATTAATATTTAAGAGCACTTAACACTAAAAAATTCTAGTTCAACTTTTAACCAAAAAAATGGTGAACTTTAGCTGCAACCAACATTTGATACTTAACTTGAAAAATTATAATGATTCCTAGTTTCACACTCATGCTGAAACTACGCCGTTATAATGGTTTAACTCACTACCAAATGTTGGTTACAGTTAAAGTTCACCATTTTTTCCTTTTCTTTTTTCTTTTTTTTTGTGAAAGGTTGAACTCTAATGTTTTGCAGGGAACTAATGCATGGGTTTCAATACCTTTTTTTCCCCCGAAGACGCTTTTCTGTTTCTGGAGGACTCCCTTCCTAGTATAAGGGATTATTAAGAATTCAAATATTTTACTTGCTGTAATAAAGACAACTCACGTATAAAAAGAAACCTTTAACTGACAACACAAATGCGATAAGCGACAACGACAACTTAACTTAGAATTGCACAACGTCTGACTAAAAACATCTTCTTTCATGTTGCCATTCGGCTTTTACAAAATACACCTTTTACTAGAGCACCAAAGAAGTCAACTTGTACAGCTAATTTGAAAGTTCTCACACAGAGTTAAACTAAGGGCTAAATATCTACTAAGCCTCGCTGAAACGGTAGGAAGAGAGCAAAATGCATGGAAAACTCACCTAAAAATATAACGAAACACAAAAACTTAAGAATTATGTTGCTTACAATATTTCTCCGACATGTAAAATTTCCCTTTTATGAGTAAATAATTTCTGGCGAGGTACCCCTTGGTTCGTTACTGATACGACTACGATCTTGTTTATGACATCAAAAATGCCTTTTTACAAGCACATAGAGAATAGAGATGTAACGAATATTCGGCCACTATTTGGTATTCGGCCTATTCGGCCTGGCCGAATATCGATGGACTATTCGGTAGAATAGTTCTGCTACAGTATAAATGTGTAAAAATAACGAAATTAGCAGAGTTTAAACAATTAAAACTGTAATATTATTATTGCAAAAGAATACATTACTATATAGTTTTAATAAGTAAAAATAATTTAGAAAAAACTACTTTTTTCAAACCTTGGCAATAGTTAATTATGATTGAGAATATGAGAAATTTATCTTGTTATTATTAACAAAGTGGAAGTCAGACATTGTTTGGACAGACTGATTTATTGTGAATATTAGGTAAGAGAGAAATGTGAAAAGCCTAGAATAAATCATGAATATTAAAATAGCACAAGTTATTGGGGTTTTTGAAATTAAAAATATATTCCAGTTAAGTGTATTAAATTTTATAATAGATCTTTTAAAAATAGGTTTGTAAAAAACCCCATAAAATAAAAATATTATAACTTTTAAAATATCTTCATAAAACAGTTTTGAGCAAAGTAAAAGTTCACTAAGCAATAGTTGTTCTTTCATTTGAATTAAGTAATTAGTAGAATAATGCTAATTAAGTTAATTAGTAAAGTAATGCTAATTAAGTTAATTAGTAAAATAATGCTGCTACCATAAATCCTGTCATTTCTATTCCACTTGTGGGTGAAATTCTTAGTTTTATTACATTCAAAACAAGAGGGAAAATAGTTTAATTTTAAATAGTTTTAACTTCTTAACAAACAGAAATAAATCATACATCATAGACTGTGTGTAATCGGTGCTTGACTTTGTGAATAATTTTAAATTTGACAAATACTTTCTATTACAACGATTTTCTAGAAATTTTAATATTCGGCCTAAGACTCTTGCCAAATATTCGGCTTCGGCCTGGAAGAAGTGACCGAATATTCGGTATTCGGCTATTCCGCCAAATCATTATTCGTTACATCCCTAATAGAGAATGGGTTTATTCTTACGCAATTTACTGTATTTAAACACCAGTGCCTCCAATATTCGCAGAAACTTTCGCTATAACGAAACTTTTTTTACTGAAGCCAAACGAGTTCGTTAAACGTAGGTTTCAGATATTTTAAAATTAGTATTAATCTAATAACTGAAAAACTTTTCCTTTATGATGCATACATCAAGTAAAACAATGTTTGTATTTTGTATAGTATAAATACAAAGGGAAATTGTTTCTATTATTATACAAGTAAACAAAGGGAACAGAGGAGAAAAACAATGCTGTATGTCCTACTGTGGAGCCTTAAGGTTTATTTAACTTCATTCATTTATAACATCCGAAAAACAGTTTCCCTATAGATACTTTTTTTCTAAATATAACCAAACGATTTATTTTAAACGTAGGCCATGCATGTGTTTTAACTTATTAGTCTTATAACTTTAATACAGAACTTTTCCTTTATGATACATAGATGTAGTTAAAGCTATTTTTATGTCCTATAGTAAATACCAAGTGCCGTTATTTCTGTTTTTATATAGGTAAACAAAGGTAACAGAGGAGAACACAATGATACATGTCCTACTGTGGAGCTTTTAAGTTTATTTAAATTAATTAATTTATAATATCCGCATAAAGTTTTCCTATAATGACTTTTTCTAAACACAACCAACTATTTATTTTAAACGTAGGCCGTGCTGGTGTTTTAAATTATTAGTCTTATAGCTTTAATATATAACTTTTCTTCTATGATACATATATGTAGTAAAAGCTATTTTTATGTCCTATAGTAAATACCAAGTGCGATTATATCTGTTTTTATATAGGTAAAGAAAGGAAAAAGGGAAGAAAAGCAATAATGCATGTCCTGCTGTTTTCAACCTCAACCTAAATAGAGAATAATGTATTCATAGTCGTTTCATTCATAATTTAAAATCTTAACGTCACGATGCTCCTATCCATAGCTTTTGAGCAATAAAAAACAATTTCTTTTCAATGACAGAAGCTTGGATAAGTTAATTGGCTCTGCGTTTTTTAGCGGCATAAAAAATGACAACAGTAATAACACAAGAAATGAATCAAAAACAAGCGAGCCCGAACGTTCGAAACTTCAACTTACAAGTACCGGTGTTTCTGTTATTTTTTCCTCTCATTATATTGAAAATGGTAGGCGCATTAGCATGAAATAAGACGGGACGTAGGGGTGGAACGGCTTCTAGAATTAGGGGGAAGCAGCGTCGTTAAAGATAATCAATTTTGACGACCTTATGCAGGGTAAAAATGAAAAGGGAACGTGTCCAAATTGTATTCGAATTTTGGCCGATATAAATGATACGTTATAAGAATAATATTGTTTACTGAAATAAATGTTTCATGATTTTCGCTTTCTTTGGGCATTAATTGTAAAGGGGATTGTATAAAAGAGGATATGCTTTTTTTTTGTTTTTTTTTTTTTTAAATATGTGAGCGAACTTTTAGGTTTTTTTTTGGGGGGGGGGGGCGGGGCGGGGAGGAGATTAAAGGTGACTTTATAGAATTTAAAAGAATATAACCACTGCATGTGTTAAATAATTTACTTTCAGCTATGTTTATATCTTTTTTCTCTTTCTACATAGTTATATCGTTTAATTAGTCATTCTCATGCTGTAAACCATGGGCCGCATGCAGCCTGCAAAAGTTTCACGGGTGACCTGGCCAAAATCGGTTAAAGAAGTCAAAAAAATTAACAAGACGTTACATAAATTTGTTTTTGAACGGATACACAGTAAAAAAGTATGTGTTTCCATTTCACGAACAATTGCTGTTGTCATCGGCCCTAAAATGCATCGTTGGTTGGCAATATTCAAAGAAAGTTCTCTTTATAACGCAAGTGGGCCTAGAAAAAAAAAAAAATGGCTGCGGATGTTGTAGTTCGGATACATTTTGAAGCCCGTGCAACACTGGGAACCTTTTTTTAAAAGGAAATTTAGAGCTTTTACATCACTCTAACAATTAGTTGAGATAACATAAATGCAAAAGGAACGCAGGTCGAACTCTTCTCCTACGACCCCTCAATCGATGCCAACGCACAGAAAACACATAGCGAAGGAAACAACTTGTGGGTTTGTAGTTGAACGATACAAAACTCCGATAATACATCTGTAATGTTTCGTTCGATACTTACAAGCGTTTTTGTGGAACAAAGGTAGGTACAATATAAAAATCTAGGCCATGAGAAGAATTTTTATGCCCTAAAAAATTTTTAAAATGTGCATTTCTTAATTGAACAGAGCAGAGTTATTTTTTAATTACTAATGCTTTAACAAGTTCGTTCAAAATTACACAAACCTTCTTTACCACTAAGCCGATATCGACTTTCAAGCATCAACTATATATTAATCAGACAGTGCGTGATTAAGTCCAGATTTACAAAGGTAAATTATTAAAAAATAAGTAAAACTGAGCAAATGCTGAAGTTTATTAACACATTAACTTTTAAAGGTTAGTTTATTAATTTTGTAAAGTATATAATGGATATAGTATATAATTTATCGACTAAAAATATTTTTCTCGCTCAACCTTTTGGCCATTCCTAGTATAAAGCATCAAAATCAATGTTTATAAACCAACCAGAAACTGAAATTGTTCAATATAGTTTGTCTTATTTGAGTATTAATGTATCTTTTGGGTCAATTTTAAACATTAAACCAATAAAAATATCTGTGACACTTTTTTTAATTATTAAAAAGTAAGAGGAACACAAAAAATGAGTTGAGTCTGAAATTTTACCAATTTTTAGTTTTCGCTTAAGTTAAACCAGTTCAATTTTTTAAAAAATAATTTCTTCATAAAAAGTAGTGCCAAACAATATTTGCTTTACCCAAACGAAACAGTATAAAAAAGTAAGCAAATTATTTAAAAATTCAGACGGAATAGTCAATTATTGCGTTTTACATATTTTTTCCATAATTTTTAAAAATATTATTCAAAAATACTTTTAATTGGATCAATATTTAAAATGCAACCAAAATATACATAATTAATGCTAAACGAAGACCAACTAAAGTGAACAATTAAAAAAGAAAAACTCATATTTCTATATTAAAAATATATTCAAAAATATTTTTCATTGGATTGATATTTAAAATGTAGCCAAAACATACACAATTAATGCTAAAACCAACTACAGTGAACAATTAAAAAAAAAGGAAAACTCTAATTTCTAAGGTCCTGTTTCCCCTTAAAGCATATGTTTACAGACAGGATAAAACTTTTGCTGTAATCAGATTCCTTTGGATGTGTTTTATCACTGACAAAAACGTGAAATATTTTATATTATCAACGTGAGATTCTCAACCTCTAAATCACTTTTAGCAATAACGTTTGGCCTTTTCAGCACTCTGCAATAAAAGAACCAGGTTTATATTCTCTTAAAGAAGTCCGGATATTTACAGATTCAATAAATCTTTGTAAGTACCAGCATACTAAATCTATACTAGGACTCATGAATAAAACAAATGTTACCTTTGTGTTTGTTGAAAAAGAAAAATGACTCAAAAGATTCTTGTTCCGTTCAGTTCGTTAAGCTGAAGTTTGATTTCAAAAGCATTATTTTTTAATAACTTAATCGCTTTTGAATTTTCATCTCATATATAAAGGAAAACTGTTCAATTGTTTTTCCTTTGTGTTGATTGAATATTTACTATCAGCAAACATTAAAGATAGCATTTTTGGCAATAAATTCTGAGATTAAAAAGGAATTGTACATTTGTTTCATATGATTTCAAAAACCACTGCTTAATTTGTTGTAATTCACTTTTTTTAAAATATAATTTTAAATAATTGCACAATGACTAATGATGAAATGCGTCAATCAATACAAAGATAAATTCCACTTTAAAAAATCTTTAAATTATCTGCTACTACGTATTAAATAATTGATAAAAAAATCAATTTTGAAAAAGAAAAGAAAAACGCGGGAGCGAGCGAAATAATTTTCATAAAGGAAGCCCAAATATTGCAATCCTAGAAGAATTCTTTCACAAATTGAGAAAAAGAAACTAAAATAATAATTATTATTTTAATTTATATTTGACCGTACTGTTTCTGGAAAAACAATGTATTTGACTCACAAATATAATTTCCAGATTATTGGAGCCTATTACAAGTTTTGTACAAAGTGCACTTACTCTTAAGTGTACAAGGCATAAGTGACAAAAACATAAGCCATTACTCACAGAATTAAAAACGCATGATGTGATTATATTTATATGCATATTTAATGTGTATTCTGTTCTCATGGTACGGTCAACTATTAAAATTGCAAATAGTTGAAATAAAACGACAGTTATGCATAAATGAAAAAACAATTTCCGACTAGAACTATACTATCCTACATTCCCACATACCACCAGCATAAAACTGATAATCTAGCTGAATGTTTCTCTTTCTCACTTAGCTATCGTTCTTAATTACTCATTCACTTAATCATTCAATCATTCATTTATTTATTTTTTCCTTTACTCAGACCACTGATATACTTATTCATTCGTCCATTCATTTATTTCTTCCTCTACTCAGACACTCACTCATTCACCCATTCATCGTTCATTCACTTACTCATGCATTCATTCATTCATTCCTTCACTCACTCAATTTATTTATTCCTTCACTCAATCATTTATTCATTCTTTCACTCAATCATTTATTCATTCTTTCACTCAATCATTTATTCATTCTTTCACTCAATCATTTATTCATTCTTTCACTCAATCATTTATTCATTCTTTCACTCAATCATTTATTCATTCTTTCACTCAATCATTTATTCATTCTTTCACTCAATCATTTATTCATTCTTTCATTCAGAAACATAGTTAAAAATCCAGATCAAAAATTTTGTGGAGAAAAAAATGTCGTTTACTTAAAAATGTCCTGAACTTAGTATCTGTACATGATCTAAGACTTAAGCTCTTTCCGATAAAGTTTATTCCATGCAAATCCGTCAATTAGATCAGGGTTTATGTCTGATTCAAATTTCCCCGTTGGCGCTAACGTTAACTTTTTTTTAAATATTCAAAATGGAACAAAAATTGTTCAAATCAAAAAATATTTCCCAGTCGGGAACTCCTTCTAATAAACATGTCTGAAAAAAACTTGGATCTTGTATACAGAGTTAATATACTTTGCTTCAGATTTACCTATACATCCTATTGTTAAGAATTTTTTAACTGCTGAAAATAAAGCGAAAAATAGTTCAAATCTAAAAGTAAAATTTGGAAATGAAACGTCCTGGACAACATCTTTCGAATGCAAAAAAAAAAAAAGGAAAGAAAATCAAATTAGACAATTACCTCAAAAATTAGTAAAGGGGACCGACAGACAGACAGAAATTTTTCCCATCTCAAAACTTTCCTTAATTTTTTATTTTTAATTTGCCAATTTTTACTTAATAACTTTTTAGTTTTTTTAAGCGATATTTTTAAGATACTTTAAAACTTCTTTCTTCTTCTTTTCTTTTACTGGAAAGTACGAGTACGCTAAAAATAAGTGCATAATTCGGTATATTTATATATATTTAAAGAAAATGTGAGATAGGGAAAAAACAGATTAAGAATTTTCACATGAATAGAAAGTTTAATTAATAAATCTATAAGAATAATTGACGTTTGTTCTGATCTTGGTGGTTATGGAGTTTTATAATTGCAAATGTTGACTATTTCTGAATACCGAAATTCGAAATCACAACCATACTATACCGTCTTCTTCATAAGCGGTTACATTCTGTTGCGTTTTAGATAAAAGCAACGAAACGCCTTTACTATCTCATTTTGCTTGGTGGTCATTTTTAAATTCTTGATAGACCTTTATTCGACTGAACACTAGTCTTTTAGACGACTCGTCTTTTCAGTTAGAAATTTAACTCACTTCTCAATTCAGCAACATTTGACTCTCAGTTAGAAAGTTTCATATCTGTTTGGTCATGTAATACGTTCTTCAGCCATTTTTTTTTCCTTTGAGTCTTTTCTATCTGTCACCCTTTTATTATGTGGGACCCTTTTTTTATCAGTCCAGTCACGTAGAATTTTCATTGAAAGTACAAAGACTGCAAAATATACAGAACTGATTTGAAAGCTGATTTTTATGTAGGTATAGATAGATATAAAGATAAACAGTGGCGTAGGAAATGGAGTCGGGAAGGGGGGGGGGGCGCCGGGTCCTGACACTCTCTTCAGCAGGGGGTTAAGTGGTGCGCGGCCAAATTTAAAATGCTATATTATTGCGGGATCGTGAACGCAATTTACGACTGTGGGGCGCTTTCCACCTGCCAGGAACGAGGTTGGGCAGGGGAGGAGGGAAGACAAGTCAAGTTAAATCGTTGTTGAATATTGGACACCCCCTGCCAATGGGTATAAATATAAACCATTCCTATTTTTAACCGACTTCACAAAGAAGGAGGTTATACATTCATATTGTATGTATGTCGTTTTTTTTTGTTTGTTTGTTTGTCCACTCATAACTTCTCGCTGGATGAACCGATTTTCATGATTTTTTTTTAATCAATCGAGAGTGGTTTCCCATAGGTCCCGTACTTTCGATTGACCATATTCCATAATTAGAAAAAAAGGTATGAGCGGAAATGTAGTATTTTTTTGTTTTTTCATTCATACCTTTTGACTAAATGAACCGATTATGATGATTTTTTCTTTAATCGATAGAGGGTAGCCTAACTCAAGCATCGCAAATTAATTTGACTATATTTGTGTTTTAGAAAAAACGTTACGGGTGAAAAATAAGTATTTTTTATTTTAATTGGAAAGGCTTGGCTTGATTTTTCTTTGTTGGGAAAACTATTAATAAATATAAAAGTCATTGTTAAAAATGTATTTGTTGCCATTGGGCTTTAATATTAAAAGAAATTACAGCAAGAGTTTGACTCTGAGGCAAAAATTAAATCCAATCAGTTCGTTTTTCTAAAAATGGACTTCAAAATGGAATTTATCATACAAATGATTAGTTTTTAGTGCTATTCATTCATAAAAGGTTTGTCCTTCGACATGGATTTTTTAACAATAGAGTATTTATGTAAAAAATGTATTTACACTAAAAAGAAGAAAATAATTTTCATAAAAAATAGAACCGACTTCAAACTATAAATTGCGCTAAAAAGCGAAAAATAAATTAATTCTTTAAACAACATCGATGTGACTTTTAAACATAGTTTCAGAAGTCGGTGCAAAATTATGAGTCTAAGTACTCTTACACCATTTGTTACTTCATATTGGAACTGTTGCTAATTCTGCAAAAATATATATATTTATAATTGATTCATGATTACAAAAGATTTTATCTATCCTAATTTGGCACCGACTTCTAAAACTATGTTTAAAAGTCACATTGATGTTGTTTAAAGAATTAATTTATTTTTCGCTTTTTAGCGCAATTTATAGTTTGAAGTCGGTTCTATTTTTTATAAAAATTATTTTATTGCACATCAAATTCAGGAACAACGATGAAAATCAATGCAATTTAGGACTTTGGGGGGTTGCTTTCATGCTGCCAGGAATGAGGTTGGGGGGGGGGGGCACAAACAAGTCAAGTTAAGCCACTGTTGCACACCGGACAGCCCCCCCCCCCGCCTCCCTTCAGAAATTTCTATCTTTTCCACTGGATCTAAAATATAAACCTTTACTAGTTTTTGCGTATGAAGTACAGACACTGAAATCAACATACAAATATTTGTTTAATGACAGCGCAATACTGACTTGTAAAAAGTAACAGTAAAACTGATGCGCTTATTCACAAGTAAAAATGTTTGCAAGAATTCTAAAATAGATTGAAATTCAGTGACTTTTAAAAAGTTTGAAAATGATACAAAAACTGTATTTATATCCAATTTCTTCGCGGAATAGCAGACAATACCCGAACTGTCTTTCTTATCATCTTGGCTTACGCTGGCTTTCTATTCTAGTTTCCTTATCGCTACTGTACACTTATCGTTAGATCATCATTAGCTGAAGAACAACGGGAGAAAAAAGTATAAAAAAAACTTAGCCCAATGCCGAGAAAAGGAAAAGGTAGAAGACTCACGTCTTCTGGATCAATCTTATCTATAAAGAAATACTTGGCTATATTGTTTGTTTCATGGAAAAGTGTGATGAATTGGTCTTTTTAGGCCCGAATCTGTCAGTGATTTGATGTTATCAAGTTTTCTTAGCAACATCTGCAGAAATAAGAAAAATAGATGCTGTACTTTTATATCCTATCTAAATGCTTAACTAGTGTTTCGTCTTTGCCAGAATTAACAATATCGATACGTTTCAAATGAATGAGATGATATCGATTCTGCACAAAGGAGTAGGAAATAATAAGAATAAATAAAAATATTTTATTTAAAGCATTTCCTACTTAAGCGAACACTTTTGTTTTAATATTGTAAGAAAAACACCTAACCCAACAGTCGACATGGTTGATGTACATGCAAACAGTCCAAATATGAATACAAAGTAAAAATTGATCACAGAAATAATTCTAGGGCGATACCAAGAAAATGCATTTTAAGAATTACAATAATAATAATGGTAATAATGAAATCAATAAGTAAAATATTTTCTAACTATCAGGCGCGATTTTAGGTCTTTGTCTGTGGACTTCAGTACTGTGGAAAAATAGTCTTCAATACAGTGGTGAAGAAGAGCAAAATTATGTTTCCAAATATATGGCAGGGTTGAGCAAAATGTGTAAAAATATGAATGTGAGGTAAAGACGGAATTAATTAAATTACGGCAAAATAGTAACTCAATATGAGTCCTTTTATGAATATGAAATAAATATGCGATCAACAAAATTAGTTTCAGAAGCAATTCGATGGATATAAGAAGTAAACACTTTTTATAGAAAAAATTAAATAATAGCTTTTATTACTAATCGGCGCCTTAATCTGAGGACTTAAAAAACATTCCTCAGTAGTGTTCAATAAAATTAATAAATACATAAAAAATGATATTAAAATATGTTTTCAAATACATAGCTACAGAGGAAATCGTATTCAAATATTCACTTTTAAAAGCAAGAGTTCACATTTGTAGTAACTATATAAAAAAATTAATCAATAAAATTGCAACAAAATTATGATTTACTCATTTCAAAGGTTTTTCCATTTCAGCAGATGAAAGCAACTGTTCGTAACAAGACTTCGAATTTTAACTCCATGAAATTCAGAAGAAATCGAATATTCCCCCTAAAAACGTAATTCAAGATGTGCACACAAAAGTTGAAATCTTGAGGCATAAAATCGTACGTAGGGAGAAAAAAAGCAAACTATTCTTCTAGTATATTTAAAAGCGCTTGAAATATAATTGTATTTAAATTTCTGAGAGCTATCACTTGTCATTTATTCATTTATTTATTTAAAAGAAGCTTGCAATCTGGAAATAGGGTTCATATTTTACAATCGAAAATCTGCACAGTCGCCTACTATTCAACAATGCTGAAAATATAAACGTATGCAGCAGTCATGAGCGAGCTCAAGAACGTATGACTACATAAACATCAGCTTAGCACAGACTTTGCGAGATCTAAAACATTCCCTTAAAGAAATTTTTAAGATGCCTTTGCAGAGATACATATATTTTTTAAGTTTACATCCAGATTGGATTTGTATCATCTCATTTCTTCGATTTCAGCAAGCTTTCAGAGGAATAAACTTGTGCTGCGATTTAAAGATCAAAGTTTCTATGGGTTAAAAAGGATAAAAAATAACACTTACTATGAAGTAGCGTCAGTAAAAAAAAATTAACTCTTTGAATAAATATTTCTCCGATTTATTCAATGTCCGAAGCGTGGTCTACAGAAGTTTGCTCGGCTACATCTACAAACTTAAGCATCATACGTCTATCATTAGCTCTAAGCGTAACGGTTATTATTGAAATATTTAGCATTATTTCAAAATATAAAATAATCAATTTTCCCACATTTTCGACAATTATTGGGCATTTTCCACTTTTTTCAATATTGTTAACAACTGTTCAATGCGCGCACTACACTAGAAAACGCAACCACTTAATGACAATTTAAGATAGATCTGACTGAATGCAATGAAATTGTTAAACGATATTAACCCGCTATTACAAATAGATCCAAGCAAGTTGTTCTGAAATATTGCAGAACGCATTAATTAATAACCGTTTTCCAACTGTTATAATTTTAACAATATATACGATCCAGAAATATAAATTTAGAATTCGCAGATTTGTAACAGCAACGCAAGCGAGGAGTATATCATAAATTTGAAACTATGTGAGAACTCATTGTGGCTGTCTCTATGACGCCCACTTGATTACCATTAATTAGATATTGAACACTACAATAGCCCACATTTGATTCATTTATCACACATTGAATGCGACTTTGAAAGGCAAGCACTCATATCATTTCATTGAAGTTGCATAATCTAGCTATATAATGCTTTTGCAGGAACATCTACACAATTACAGACAGCTTAAACTTAATGCGAATGAAATAGTAACCATATAACAAATTCTGAAATATTAAACAAAACTCTTATTTTAGTTACCTGTTTGCATTTAGATATTGCACAGTAAAAACAAATAGTTAATATTTTTAAGTATTACCACATTAAAACTCCAAATACATGGCATTATTTCCATCTTATTTCTTTATTAACAGCAAACATTTTAATCAGATTTGAAGAAATCTAACAATTAGTAGATTTTTCTGCTCGTGCCTTAATATTATTGAGAAATGAATAAACTTAGAAAAAAGATAAGGAGTTCGTATCGAAAATTTTCAAGAAGTAAATAATTGTCATTGTCGATCTTTTATTTACCTTGCTGTATCATAAAACACACACACACAATATATATATATACATATTATTGCAGGAGCCTCCTTATGCCACGTTACATCAAATTCATGTACTATTCAGAACAGCACAGTGAATTACTTTTTCAAATTTCGGTATAAATTGCATTGCCTATTGCATACGCTATTTATGTTACATTCCGATATTTTCCTCCGTAACAGTCAATAGTCTTCTTTTACCTCAGGACTTGTAATTATTTGTGAATAGAAAAACAAGTTAATAAAATATTAAATAAAATTTGATACATTAGCAAATTCCCAGAAAATGTCATGAAGGAGTAAATAATGCATTACTATCGAGGTATTCGTCAGGTGCTTCGATGTTTAGTTTTCATCAGAAGATGATGATATTTATTGAAGCTTAGTGTTATGCTTCTTTTGAGTTGCAATAATTCAAGTAACATTCAGAACAGAACAGAAAATTACTTTTTCTAATTTCGGTATAAATTGCATTGCCTATTGCATACACTATTAGCGTTACATTCCGATATTTTCCTCCGTGACAGTTAATAATCTTTCTTTTACCTCAGTAGTTGTAATTATTTGTGAATAGAAAAACAAGGTAATACAATATTAAATATAATTCGATACATTAGCTATATTCCCAGAAAATGTTATGAGGGAGGAAATAATGCATTTCCTTCGAAGTATTCATTAAACGCACTTATATTTATTGAAGTGATCTACTTCCCTTGAGCTGCAATAATTCAAATACTACTCAGAACATAATAGTAAATTCCTTTTTCTAATTTCGGTATAAATTGCGTTGCCTATTGCATACACTATTAATATTACATCCCGATATGTTCCTCCGTAACAGTTGACAATCTTTCTTTTTACCCCAGTAACGTATAATTAATTGTGAATAGAGAAACAAGTTAATAAAATACTTAGCATAACTCGATGTGTTATATTCGCAAAAAATGTTATGAAGGGGTAAATAATGACTTACATAGAAGTATTCAGCAGAAGCATTTATATTTATTCACACATAGTGATCTGCTTATTTTGAGTCGCAGTAATTATTGGCACGTGTTCAGCATATATTTTAAAAAAGTATTCACTTTTTCCTTTTTAAATCAGAAGTTTTTGAAATTACTAATTTCATTAATTGCTAAAATTATATAGGACAAACTGGGGTTAGTTTTTCCGCTTCTTTCTTCTATGATTTTAAAAGAAATTAAGAGTTAAAAATTTGGAAAACAAATATACATGAGCGAACAGTCAACAAACATTCAGAAAAAAGTTTGTATTGCCTAATTAAGAAATATTAGTATCATTTAAATATTTATATAATGAAATCACAAAGTTGTGAGAATAAAGATACCAAAAAGACAGAAAATTACTAGAGTTAATCTATTTTAAGACACAATTTAAAATGGCTTTCTGTCTTAACTCCATTTTCATCATCAGAACAATTAAAGACTTAAAGTGTTTGACCATCAGCAATACATAAATCGTACCAATAGTTTGTACATGAGTTAAAATTTTAATATAAACTGATAGATAATAATATTGAAAATATTTTAAACGTGAACATAAGTTTTTATAGCAATTGAACGTTTTTTTTTTTTTTTTTTTTTTAAATACACTTTAAAAAAAATATATTTATTGAACTCACCCGTGCTTTCTCGCTTCACGTGAGGACACGACAACAACATAGATATTTCAAGTAGGCGCGTTATTCCACACCTAAACCAACTTGCTTCAAAAGGTACTGCTTTCCCGTCAATAAGATCATGACTCCTTACGCGTGACCAAAACTAATAAGGCATTTACGAATGATATATTAATTATAAACTGGCCAATTAACTCACCTGACATGATCCCTATCAAAAATATTTGGTGAATTGTCAAGGATGGACTTGGCAAGTGTGACTGCACAACAAAAGCTTATTTCAGCTATAACTTACATTTGTTTCACGAAGACAGTATTAAAAATATTTCTAAAAAAAAAAACAATTTAACCTGTGCCTAATACACTTGAGTTGCTGATAATAGTCAAAGAAGGTCATTTTATGTTATTAAAAATATATGTATTGATTTTTGCAATATTTTCGCAATTAAATTTTGTGCGAAATTTTCCTTTGTTCACATTAAGTTTAAAAAATATATCTACTGTAAAAATATTGGAATTCTGTTGATTAATTTCCCTGGAACTGTTTTTTAAGCGATACATTTTACATTCCCATCTTTTCAGAAGTTAAACACTTTGACATAACAAAACCTTTCCGCTCTGTACACAGAGTGGTTTAGCAAATCAGTGGCGTGTGTGATTTATGTAGAAACATCCGCCTCCAGGAAATTGCGATTGGCAGTGCATTTCCCGCATCATTGAATGCGTGGCATCCAAGTCCAAAGCAATAAATCTTACATATGGCGTGGGATTTGCAGGCCACAAGATATTTTCTCGGAAGGTTATCCCGCGATGGATTAAGGAGCTTAAGTTAATTCTCATGTTCCACTGGTGTTTAGGTAAATAACTGGAATAATTCGGTGTAACAGTGTTGATTGCAAATAAATATATTTTATGTTACAGACATAGTGTGAATGCGATGGCTGTAATAATTATTTTCTTATATTTTTTGCAATGGTTTAACATTTTGTACGGAAATAGCTATGTAAAGATGATTCACGTGAGTTATTTTTTTTAAACAAACTAATATTGGCGTGCTTTTGCTGTAGAAATACAATTCTAAGACGAATGTATTCTCGCTTGTTTTGAAAACCTCTCCCTTTTTGGGGTAAAATTTGGAAATTTGAACGGAAACCAACAAGTGGAAAATGGAAGAACAAATAATAATATGTCTCATATAAGTAATCTTTTGAAACTTCATAACTTATCGAAATTTCATTTTACTTTTGCTTAAATAGTTTAAGTAATTGAGATATCGCACCCCTACAACAAAAGTGAAACAACTCAAAAATGATTTACACAACTTTGCCTCCTATTGGCAGATCCGTCTCCACGACGCCTTCGTATTTGCCTTAGAAATCGATAGGAGGCAAAGTAGTGTAAGTCATTTTTGAGTTGTGTCACTTTTGTTGCGGGTGTGCCATATATCTCAAACATAATAAGGTGAGGTCAATCTCATAATTATTACTGACATGCATAAATACAAATAAACGAAACATAATAGAATAGAGTCTCGCAAACGCGGCACTCGATAACCCGGCAGTCCGGATAACTAGGCCACAGCCTAGCAGGGCAAAAAATTTCTCTAAAACTTGTTTCTACGCTTGTCTTTCAAGAAAAGTAGCCAGTTTTTGAAAAGCCGGTAGTTAAATTTCCCGAATAAGCAGCTTCGTAACTTCCAAAATTTTCCCAGCTCTGTCTTGTCAGGCAAACTACTGTACATGACTGCGCATTCATTAATTTTTATTTTCATGTATTAAAAGCTCTACACCTTCATAAAGTACGAGCTTGTTGTTTAAGGGTATTGAACAGTTTACTCTTTGCTGTATCCTCAAGCAAACAATGCATACAAGTACAGTGCTGCATTTTCTAAAGAAAGCTCGTACTTGATTCTTGTTTAACCCCGTTCCCAATAATACTGCATTTTCACCAACTCAGCCAACCTTCGGTCCACGTTACATCAAGTTTATTCGAGTCTACTGTACTGAATGAACAACTGTACTTGATGAACAACTGTACTTAACAGAACAGCTGTACTTAATAGAAGAAATGTAATTAATAGACTAACTGTACTTAATAGAACAACATACAAAATTGTAGTTTTTTCCCTTTAAATATTTTTTAATTTTCCTTCTTAGCAATTTAAATGTTCTTGGTATAAGTTCTTGGTATTAGAACTACGCATCCAACACTAACGAAATGAAAAATCATTATAAAAAAAGTCGGTTTAATTTTCCATCTTCAAATTTGCATAGGCTTTTTTTTCTTTTAACTATAATATGAAAAACTACAGAATTAAGTGCTTTTTTAAATCGCACAATAGTCATATACATATAATTTCAGTTTTCTTTAAAAGTAAATTTAAAACAAGGTGTCTACAGATTTTCAAAAAGGAAAGTTCATGAATTTTTCGTGAACGTTTCCTGCTCTTTCCGTGACGGCATCGGATATTGATTGTACCGGCCATCGGATATCCGTGTCACCTGTATGACGTATAACTACCGGATATCCGGCTCTGATTTTAGAACCTCGTAAATTTTATGCATATTTTTAAACATTCCACAGCTTCCAAACAGGTAGTAAGTTTATAATTCATATATATTTTCAAAATATATCGATTAATTAATAGGGCTCGACCGATGGCATTTTTTGGCCGATGGGCCGATGCCGATTGTTGGCCGATTGTTCCGAGGTCGGCCGATGGCCGATTGCCGATTATTTTCCTCTTCCATCGGCCGATGGCCGATGCCGATGGCCGATGGACAAAATTCGCTTTTAACCATTATGCTTATCAAAAATGTCATTTAAATCATTTATTTATTTTAATGTTTATAAAAACATAAATGCATTATTCAAGCACTATAAAACGGTTACTGTTTGTAGGAAGTTTACATAATAATTAAAACTAAAAGAATCACTCGCGATTCTAGTAAAGTAATTACACTATTTGGTGGTAAAAAAAAAATAGCTATATCAGAGGATTTTTAATTATTTTTCTTATCCTTTCAAAAGAACTCAACAACTATTGGATCGGATCGGATCTCCGTCCCTTTCCTCCAACATTTTCTCTTTGTAGCGCCTGCACTGCAAATAACAAGCGCAGCTGCCTTTATTTTCTTATTTTTGTTTTTATGTTATAATACAGACTAACAAATAATGTGGATTTGTATCTAACAAAATTGTCAACCCCCTCGGATTTTTTTCTTGATTTCCCCCCGATTTTTAAAGAAAATCGGGAACGATTCTGTTTATTTTTACCCCCCCCCCCCCCATGTTCATAACCTAGAAATACTGAATATTGCTTCAAGAACAGACGTGAGATTTTTTTTTGTCATTACCAATGAATGTAGAACTAAAAGGAACCAATCTTATTAGCTTTTTTTCTTGTAAGTTAAAAATTACACTAAACTACCCGACATATGCTTTATATTTTTATGAGCACAATGTAAGGTTACCGAAATAAACTAATATTTTGTAACGTGCAAAATATTTTGTGCACCAGCAGTTTTCTATTGACAAATAATCTTCGAGAAAACACGTGATCAATTATAAAAATCAAGATGTATTTTGAAAAAAAAAAAAAAATATATATATATATATGTATATATATATATATATTTGTAAGCTAATAAAGAAATTGTAGCATTTTTATTAAGATATTATTCCACCCTGTCTCGCGAACTCATTTTTTAAGAATTACGTTTTTGAAAATTGCAAGTCGAACTTGAACCACATAAAATTATGATCCATAAACATTTATACTGAAAAATTGATTCATATTTTTTATCAGTATGTTCTATGTTGTAAACTAATAATAAAAGAACAAGAAATATTCGAAACTGAAAGCAGATGCAACGAGATTGTTGTACAATAGCAGAAAAACTGTCAACTGTCGTAACACGTGGCATCGAAGCAAAAAAAAAAAAAAATATATATATATATATGCTTAAAAAGCGCAGTTTACATGGGGAAAAATTAAAATAAGTGTCGTAAAAAACATTAAGATGTATTTTTAAAAAATATGCATCGATCAATCTTTGAAAATAAAGAAATGTTAGCATTTTTATTAAGATGTTATTAAATCCTGTCACGCGAACTCGCATTTTGAGAATTCAATTTTTTAAAATTGCAAGTCAAACTTTGACACATAAAGTTTAGATCAATAAACATTTATACTGAAAAATTGTTTCTTATTTTTGATCATTTTTTTTTCTATGTTGTAAACTAAAAACCGCACACTAAAAGCAGATGCAACGAGACTGCTGCACAATTGCAAAAGAACTGTAACACGTGGCATGGAAGAAGGAGGAAAAAAAACCGCTAAGAGAAAAAAGTTTAAGTGGGTAAAATTATTATCGTACTTTAATTGAGTTGAATTTGTATTGTTTACAATTTTGGAATAATAAGAAACATGACAAACTAAAAGCAGATGGTATAAGATTATTGCATAATGACATCTAATGCACTAAGTCATTATTTAGGGAAAAACGGACAAAATGAGGCAACTAACCTAGTGCGAAAAACAAACAGCACGCATAAAACGCCTCTATTACTTTTACGTTAAGGGGGGAAATACGTGTAAAAGTCTCAAAAAATTAATTTTTTTCTTCATAAATCGATTCTACAACTATTCAATAATATACCCTGAACATTTTAAAGCAAAATTCCAAGTCGTTTAAAAGTTATAAGCATTTGAGCGAGCGCCCCTTTTGGAGCAGTTGAGCAGGTAGTCCCTTATGAACAGGGTCCGAAAAATCCCGGGCGGCAGGTCGCCCGGGCGACTAGTTTTTCAGGTGTTGACAAATGGAAATATTATAGCTGGCTTCTAAAAATTTTCATTGGCTCCTAAGATTTTCGCATTTTTGTCGGACTCTGCTTATGAATGACCTGAAGGGTATTAGAGAACGCTAGCAGATGTCATTTTATTTTTTTTTTAACAATTGAGACCTTGGATATAAATTTCTGTAAGTATTAGTATATATAAGTATTTTTAAAAAATGATTCATTTACTGCCTTAAATTTACCTTCAATACCACTCTTCTCTTCAAACGCGTTTTTCTCGAAACTACTTTTTTCGAATTTGCGTACACTCTAGTTTTTGATCAATCCTTATCAAATTTAGCACACATTTTCTTTATATATACGCGCTTTAGTTGAACTAGAATCATAAACATATCTTTATTTTTACATTTTTTATTGTAAGAAAAGAACAAAAAAAAAAGGTTAAAAATCGTATTTAATTTTCCCATTCTAAAAAATGAGAAATTTCCGAGTTTTTTTTTGTGATGATTTTAGTTCAACTAGAAGTGACACTTATAAAAAAAGTAGATAAAAAAAAAATTGATTTCCAATAAAAACTGTGACCTCCAGGATGTACGCAAACTGCCGACCCGGGTGGCGACTTACAGTGTGCAGCAGCCGATATCTACCGGATTTTTCAAGAAAAATGTTTGAAAATTTCAATAAATGTTCTTCAATATATCTATAAAATAACTTCAAAATCTCAATAAAATATATTTATTCTTTATACGTTAAAAAAATTTAGGAAAATTGCTCTTAATACGCCGTTTTGCACGTATTTCCCCCCTTAACATATTCTATTTCGCTAGCATTCTGTTCAAAGAGAAATAATTTCAAAAAGGAAGGTTTTCGGGCAGCGATCGCTTAAACTACTTTTCCGAATATTTTATCAAATACACTTTGTAGAATAACATCATTTTTGAGCTTTTTTTAACTGCTGTGCTGCCTGTTATTGTCTGGAAATAGAAATTTAGCTATGAAGGAAAAAAGTAAGTTAAAGACAGAGAATGTTTTCTGGAAAGTTGTAACTGCGAAAAACATCGGCCTTGCATCGGCTTTTAGATGTTTTTAAAGGCCGATGGGCCGATGTTTTTCTAAAGTTAACGTCGGCTGCCGATGCCGATGGCCGATGGCAACTTTGTTGAACAATCGGCGCCGATGCATCGGCGAGGCCGATGCATCGGTCGAGCCTTATTAATTAATTTGAAGAATGAAATTTGACAAGCCGGATAACCGGATATTTCGTACAGTATCCAGATCGGATTCCGGATAGTTAAAAAACTTGTTGGATACCAGATATCCGATGCCTTCTGGAAGGGACCGACCCCGTTTGACGGAAAAATTTTGTGACCTATTCGCATTTTTCGTGACTTCCGTGACCGATTTCCAAATTCGTGACTTTTTCGGGACTTTCGTGACCTATAGACACCCTGTAAAATACCTATATATACTTCAAAATAAGTATCACCTCGAAATACTGCTTGAGTAAAGGTCCTCATCTGACTGTATGAAAATATCTCGTACTGAGAGTTTTCATCAACTCAAACTCGAAATACACAAACACTATAGCCAATACTTCTTAACAAGACCACCATTTTATACATTAACTATCTTATCCCCTTCCCTTAATCAAATTTAATGCTTAAATCAAAACAGGAAATTTCGCGTTCGAAAACAAGAACATTCTCGCAACTTCCATGCCCAATTCTAACAAGGTGAAGAATGTATAATTAAGTAAGATGAAATGCTGCTAGAAACAACATACGACCCGTGTAGAGTTAACCAAATTCAACCTTATTTCAGAAAGACTAATTAGAAAGTATCACGAAGGGAGATTTACTCTTCTCTTTGGTAATATTTTAGCAATGAAGAATTCGGAAAAGAGTAATAAAAATTTCTTAGTAATAATAAAACAGTTTTTTATTATTTTATCTAATTAGGAACATCGCACAAAATATGCCATTGCCGAGTTCATTTTCATTAAAAAATAGATATTATATGTTTGGAGAAAAATAGAAATGGTTTGTGTTGAGACAATGATGAACTAATTATTGCAAATGAGTTGTGAAAGGCAACTCATAGTATTTATCAAAGTCTTCATAAACAAACGTATATCTACTGTTGGTGGTATTGGGGATTGAGTTATAAGAACCTAAATAGGTTATACTTTTCCAAACGATTGTTAAATGCCCAATGATTATTAACCTCTTTCGGACTGAATTCTTAATTCGAAGATAAAATATTATCAAGTGTTTAGACGTTCTACAACCTATGTCAGTATCTTAACTATGAAGTATTATCATATTTTGAAAATTTCCGACTTAATTTTTAAAAAATCCAATAGTCAAAAACCAGGCTATAATTAATCAAAAAGTAAAAATGCATTTTAGGTTCAGCTTACAGTTATTTTGTATTTTTTTGTTCAGGGAGCATAAGAGCATAAAAATACTTACGTATTTTTTCAAAATACGCTTTAATGAACTACTATTACATGGTTTTGTAAGCACAATATTCCAATTTGCATCTACTATAACGCAAGTATTGGGCAGTCTAATAGTTTATCAGTACTTGGCCAGGACGAATATTCGTATAGATTATCAAATCAAGTTCGGTAAAAAAGAATATTCGATAGTTACGCCCCTAATATATAGTCGGACCTTCATTCAACAAAGTCGCAAAATCCAGTGCAAAAGTTCGTTAAATGGAGAAATTAGTTAGGAATTTACGCATTATTATTTGTAAAGGAATCAGAGTTTTAAAATTACGGGAGTCTGAGTCGGTTCTTTTTCTATTGACTCCGTAGTCCTGGATATAACAACCTGTTTTTTTTTTCTTCTGGTGATTTTTGAATTAGAAATAAAACCATTGCCTTTTCTAGTAGATTTTGTGTAACGAATATTCACACTATATCATCAGAAAATAAAATACCTAACCATAAAACGTTACAACAAGAAATAATGAGCAAATAATGTTTGTCTTCCGAAAAGAGAATTCCCTTTTTGAAATGAAATGTATGTACACTCTCAGAAACGCAAGCTCAAATCTCACGAAACTGTCGTCGTATTTGACGAAATGGCTTCGTGAAAAATGCTCCTAGTAAACCGTTCGTCAAATTGGTAAAACTTGTGTAGTAACTTTTTTGAGTCACGTGATCACGCGAGGAAAGACTCGTTGTAAATGATGATTTTCTTGACGATTGAAGAATCGTCAAAAGTGAGAGCTCTATTTCTGAGAGTGTATACACTCAATAAGTAAAATTATTAGTTAAAATTTTATTTCAATAATAGAAAATCCTCTAAATAGTTTAAAAAGCGCAACTTTTGCTATCATAAATAAACCACTTTCAACAATAAATTGGAAATTTTAAGCTATCTTTAACAAATCAAATAAAATGTTTTGAATTTGTATTGTGTAAAAAGAAACTGTTCAGATAAAACATCTGAAAATGCATTTTCACGCTCTAACAAACAGTTCAGTAAAGAAAAGTGAATTCAAATTAAACCATAAACAGGATTTTGTGCAAACACAATTTAATTTAACAGTTTCCTAAATAAAGATTAGACAGTAAAAGTGTCTTCCTTGCAGTAAGAACAAACACAATTAAGTGCTTTAATTTAAAACGTAAGCCATACAAAGATTCGAAATAAGTAATTATATACAATTGTAATGGGAATGAAACAGCTGGAAACAGCGTAGTTGCCTAAACGTTATGTGATTAATGCTGAAGGCTAGTAAATTTCACATGTGGATTTAACCAAGCAGCTCTAGTGATATATGTACTAAATTTCAGAATAAGGCCTAATATACTGCTAAGAATGCGGGATTAAATTTTAATAATGAAGCATTTCGAGGTATGTGTACTTTAAATTCGTTGTCGCTTGTCACTTACTTTAAAGGTCCGTAGGCGAGATTTCAGGGATTTTGGCAGAAATTAATTATCCCCGAATGGATTACTATTAAAAACGAATTTATGGTATAGAGATAATTACGTGCAATGATGATATGAATGTCTTTGCGGCTTGCGTATTCTTTAGGTTGTCTTATTGTTCATACAAAATTAGAATGTAGATTCAGCATTAAAGTTTGCTTTTATTCATATATTAATGCATTTAATTGTAAGGGAGTTACTAATATGTTTGTTGTATTTTCATATTAGCCCCAAATGAAGAAATATTATTATTCTTATAGCTAATGCTCTCAGATTTCAGGTAAACGAATAAAGTAATAATTGAATGCAGGTATACTTAGAAACATTTTCCTAAATAGAAGCTACCCTGAAATGCTAGACATATACAGGATTATGCAACTTTAGAATGTGATAGACAGCTATATATATAATATATATATATAAGTGAGTTCCCACAACATCAGTTTACTCTAGAACCACATATGATTTCCAGAGTACAGGGAATTCAAACTTAATTGCGTCAAAAGAAGAGGAATTAGTTCACTTTCATCAAAATTACTGTATTTACTATGAAACAGGGAAGCACTATTATTCACCTAGCACGTAGAAATCTCTGAGCGTAGAAACCTGCACATAACTATTAACTAACTGCTTTTTCTACCTCTGAGCACGTTTTTGCGCGAGATAGTTGCATAATAACTATTAACTAATTTATTTTTCTAGCTCTCAGCTGGTTTTCACACGAAGTATGGGACAGCTGCATATAACTATTAACTTACTGATTTTGCTAGCTATGAGCAGGTTTCTACACGGAGTATGGGGCATAGGCTGATTAGCCTGGAGTGAAATTCTATTCCGAAAAGTTAAATAGAGGATATTGAAATATCCAAACTGAATTGAAAATGCGGCAAAGTAATAGTGCAATAAATTGAACGCACTAATGTTAGGACTCCAGAAAATAAGAAAAGGAGGTACTGATGGCAAGACTTGGACCTCACAGAGAGTTCTATAGTAAATATTGTCTGCATGCATCGATACAATTACTAACATAATTTGCAAAAATCATTTTTTAACACATTATATAGTACAAGCAAAGCAATTACAAGTATGCTGCCATGCGAAGCACATATGTACTGAAGCTGAGAGAATTTATTAAATGCGAAATTGATAATTAAAAGTTTGCGCATTCGTATACCCAACTCTTTTTTTTTTTTTTTTGTATGTACATCTTTTTCTGCTACGCACGGCAATATGCTTGAGATGTTGTAAATATGTTTTATATAATAGACACTATGCATAGTATGCCCAAGGAATATTTAGGGGCATTTAAATGATACTTCAAAACTAGATGGATGGTACGGTACTTTTCGAATTCAAGCAAAAATTAATTTTTAATCGTAGTCGCTTGTCACAAAAATATGATTTGAAATATATTGCGTAATAATGTGCTTAAATAAAAACTCGATTAATTACCATCCTAACCTAGATAAACTTTAATCTGTCACAATGTCATGTCATAAACCAACCTGTACGACCCAAATGACACGAACATTGATCTATAGCAGTTGTTTCGTAATGGAATACGAACAATCATTAATTTTCGAAACATCTAAATGAATCGCTGATTGCTGAGGCGTTTCGACTCATCATTTTAGCTCGAAATCAGAAATAATTAATTTAGTTTAAGTGAATTATTTGCATAACAAGATACTAGCGGAACGCTAAATTTGGAACGCCTATTTGAAATTTATAATTATACCGCTCGTTCCTGCATTAACTGCACAGTTATGCATTTCAGCTTAGTAAATTCAGTATTTCCAAGCGAAATGCATTACTTTTCGCTACGTAGTTTTAATCGTTTTTGGAAGAAAAAAAAATATAACAGTAAAACAAAACTTCGCAAAAATTCTGAAAATCTAATGTCAAAACCTTTTCAAAATTGCTATTAGTGTATATCAATGCACTGTAACAATCCCGTAAAATTTACGGGTTTAAACTGGCAGCTGCGTTGATTGTGCAAAATAGTAAAAATTACGAAGTAAATCCATAGTCGGCAGTTTGAAACAGTAAATTTACGGGACTCTTTTTACAGTGAGTACAGTATTAGATTATCACAACAATAAGCAGAGCATGTTAAGTTTAAGAGTAAAATAAACAAATTAATTTTTTTTGCTAAGTTTAATTAATTGATATTTTTTAAACTCCGACTGCCAAAAACGGATTATTTATTTATGAGATTTGGCAGCACATTATTTAATATAAGATTTAGCAAGGTCTTTGGATCAGGCCTCAGTCTGAATGCCCTATTGGCAATCCTGAGGCTTCAGCTAACAGGTAGGGGGTCTGATGGAGATAAGTTTGAATGTCTATCACTAAAATAAACATTTCTGCACTTCCATAAAATATTATAAAAACAATGAAAGAATACTACGTGCAACTAAATAAACTAAAGGAAGTTTTGAAAGGGTACAGGAAGATGAAGAATGTTTCAAGACGCTAAATATGTTTTCTCATTTATCTACGAGTAACTTCGAATGTTCTAAACAGCGATTGTCTTTTCCTCTTGAGTACGCGAGCTACACCGATTCCCGCCCTTGTGCCTCTGGAACGCCCCCAAGCGGTGTCTACGATTTTACAATGTTTATGGAACACAGCTTATCCCCCGCCTACTTGTAAATAATTTTAAAAAAAAACACTTTTCAATAAATTATTTAATTTTAATATTTATTATGTTACGTGCTTGCGTTTAAACATCAACATATTTCAAAAATCATTACATTTTATGTTTAATTTATGTTATTTTGCTTGTTCTTCATAGATCATAATTAGTATATATAGAGTTTGTTGTTACAATGCGTTTTTTTTTTTAATACAGGAACTTTAAGTGAGGTTAAATCAGTTCAATTTCATTCTTAGAGGCAATTTTAAGTTTTTACTCTCGTTGAATAAAATAGTCACTACAATAACAATTTGGGGACTTTCCTATAATTAGAAATGTAGAGATATTCAAGTAAAATAACACATATATTTCTTTCATTCGTTTTATTAGCAAAACAAAAATGCGATTGAATCCATTTTTTAAAGCCACATCTGAGACATTTTTAATTTAATTTAAAGGTGTTATTTGTATGTGTATGTGTGTGTTTTTTTTTTGTCTTTACAAAAAAGAGAGGCTTACCTCGTTTTAAAATTAATATTGCTTTTCAAACTTTTGTTCTCCGCATTTTAATATTGGATTACTTCAGGCTAAATTTAATCAAATAAATATTTTTGACTTTAGTATTTTTCCCCCTTTCGTTTGAGCTTAATTAAGTAAAATCCTAAATTCAAATACATATTTATCATTAAAAAAATCTTTTGCATTAGAATAATGTATTCTTTTAAAATGTTTCAATTAAATATATTTTACCCTATCAGACAATAACTGATAATTAATTTGTTTTATTTTTGAACGGATATTTTCATGTTATTAAATTAGTAAGAGCAACATTTCAGCATGTTCAGCCTTAATCAAAAAGAAAAACATGCAGAGTTTTTTGGTAATAAACGTTAGGAATTAAATGAAAAAAGTAAATTAAATAATTGGTAGTATCGTTTTTGTAAAAAACGTTTTTTTAAGAAGAGTAAAAAAGATTTATGCATAAGATATTATTTATTTTTAATGAACAGAAATAATAAGACACTTTTATTTATCAGTCGATAATGCAATTGCTTATTTATAAAACTTGTCACTGAGCTGTATGAGAAGGGCAATACAGATATTTTTTGCAGGATAGCCTTTCGATAGGAAACTTTTTTTTTTCGTGGGCGAGTTTTTTTACAAAAAAATCATGCTACAAGAAATGCAATAGTTTTGTAGTGCAGACGACATTATAGTTTTTAAAAATTCGTAAACAGCTTCTCGTAAGTACATAGCTGGGACGATTTTTTTACAGACGATTTTAACGACCTTTTTACACTTCTCAAAACAATTAAAGGATCACTACTTTGGAATGATCGTGTACAGGAATAAGTTTTATAATAAATATGAGAATTTGACCTTTGGTACAGGACACCTTTAATGAGAAACAACAGAGGTTGTTTTTGTTTCTTGGCTTTGGATTAGTATAGATAATTCTGATGTTTTTTGTAAACACACCGAAATAGGAATGAAAAAGAGCAAGATTCCAAGTACTAACCAGTTGTCAATCGAACTTACAAGTTGCAGTTCACTCATTTTCTGTTTGCTTCATCCCGTTTACGTACCATGGTATGTGTTAGAAGATTTCTTTCCGACAATGATGTGACTAGGGCTGTCACATGGATTGAAGGTGGTGTTTCTCAACGTCAGGTGGGTCAAAGGTTAGGTGTAAGTCAATTAGTGGTTTTAAGACTTTGGAACCACTACCAACAATTAGAGACTGTCCATAGAAGGCCAGGTCAAGGGCGGAGGAGGTCCACTTCAGCCCAAGAGGACAGGTATTTCAGTCTAAGTGACCTCAGACACTGATTTTCAACAGCCAGGAAGCTGCAAAATGAGCTAAGACGAGCAACGGGGACCCAAATTTCCGACCAGACTGTACGATATCGACTTCGGGAAAGTGGATTGAGATGTAGACGACCAGTCCAAGTACCTCGGCTTACAGCACGTCACAAAAGAGAAAGGATGCAGTTTGCTTGGACATACAGACGTTGGCAGCTAAGGCATTGGCGTAAAGTACTCTTTTCTGATGAGTCTAAATTTACTATTTTTGGTAATGATGGTCGGGCTAGAGTATACAGAAGAAGGAATGAACGTTTTATTCCCTGCTGCTTATCTTCAAGGGTCCCATTTGGAGGTGAATCAATAATGGTGTGGGGTGGAATAACGCTCAATGATCTTACAGACCTTGTAGTCATCCGCAACGGATCCCTGACCACCCAGAGATATGTTAATGAGGCGTTGGATGTCCAGCTACATCACAGAGCAGAAGCAGGAGGGCATAATTTCATTTTTATGCACGATGGGGCCCTTCCCCACACTGCAATGATCGTGCGTCAGTACCTACAAGCCCACAATATCACCACTTTGGGATGGCCCGCTTGCAGCCCGGCAATGAATCCCATCGAACATGTCTGGGATCAACTGGGAAGAAGTATCCGGAGCCGTCAAAACCAACCCACTACTTTGGATGAGCTGGAAATCGCTCTTCGAGAAGAGTGGGAGCGTTTGCCTCAAGAAAGCCTCAGGAGGCTTATAAAAAACATGCCCCGGCGAATCCGAGCTGTGATTTCTGTCCGAGGAGGAAACACAAGATACTGAGCCATTAATTGCAACACAAAAACAACTTTTTGTTTACTTTTGATTTTAATAATTAAAGGGTTTTCATTTTGATTTTGGCAGTCTTTTAATTCCCTCACCTATTCCCAATACACAACAAAAAATTATTCAATAATTTAGCAAGGATTTGGTAGCCATTTGCATTGCCTTTCAAAATAATATAACATATAATTAGTTTTTTAACTGTTAAAAAAATTTCAAGCTTATAAAGAAGTGATCCTTTAATTGTTTTGAGGAGTGTAGTTTCGCTTAATTTTTTTACAGCCAAGATAAGGGTTATTTTTATCCTTTTAAAATTTTTTAATTAATTAATTTTTTTATGGTGGCGGTGATTGTATTGTAAAACCCCCTTCAAAGTAACTAGCTATGCATAGCATGAATGTTTTTTTTTTCTTACGGCTTTGGGTAATGTACCTCTAACCTAAATTCATATTTCACGAGCTAAGAAAAACAAATAATAATAAGTAATAAATAGCAAACGATTTGTATAAAAAACAACTATTGGCACCTCAAAAACCAGGACCGAATACAATCTTGTTCCGTACAAACAGAGAGGTAATTTTCTTTTGCTTCATGTAAATGGAACAACCTCCACAAACGCCAACTCGCTCAGTGACAGATTGTTTTCCCTCCATACGGTAAGAGTTCTTTTTCATTGTTTTTTACTCCACATACTCGGTTAAACCGTTTCCAAAGCAGACATCGTGGAGCCTTCCTCAGAGTGGTTGATGAGGTATAACATTCAGTTGATTTTCAAAGGATGTTTGCGCGTCACTGACTCTCCAGGAAAGAAGAGGCAGACTTCTCGACTTCGCTGCCGTGAAATGAGCCTTGAAGTCTAGGGAATATTTTTTTTCCTCATTCTATCCCGGATTTTTCCGGACCTTTTCTTCCGGATAGCTTGTTTTATATGCTGTTGATATGCTGTATTTTGTTTAGCGTACTTACGGTCCGTGCTTCTGCAAGTAGCTGCAGTGTTAACAAATTTATGAGAAAAGAAAGATTTTAAGTATATCAGATATGATTGATTCGGCAATTTTTGACGCACACAATAAAACTTCGAGTTGTATTTGTGATTTGCAAAACTCCAAGGAATTTTTTTCCGTATGATTTGAAGTTTTGAAGTGTCATGTTTGATTTATGATTCGGTAAGGTCTTTATATCCTGAGAGAGCTAATTTTTTGTGTCTTGTTTTTTCTGGATCGAAATTTTGGGCGCCCATGCATCAAACCTAAAAATAAATGAATTGACTGACTTTATGAGTTTTGAATTTGCTTAGGCAAAGAAAGTTTTAATGTTTTGCTTACTTTTCTCCACCAGACCCCAACCTCTTAGCCGGAGCCTTAGGTTATGTTTTGCTTACTGAAATAAGCAACGTAACTCATCGAACCTAGTAATTTGTGGATCAAGCATTGTTATTTACTTTCACTGTTAAATACATATTTGTACCTGGGAGGTAAAGGTCACTATGTCACAAAAGCTAAACTTTCATGTCACAAAAAGAAAGTTTTTTTCATGATTATTCATCCACTGGACTGTCAATTATGGGGTTTTTTAAATGAAAAATTATATAAATATGTCGGCTTTTGACTTCGAACATTTCATGGTGGCAGTTTGTATAATTACTGGTAAAAGGGCACTATGGAATAGCGCTCTTACCTTCCCGATACACAGATGTTACATTGAAAGTCTTTTTTACCAAATATTCTATTTTTTGAAATCTAAGAAAATGAAATGAAATATAATTTTTATTTATTCCTTCCACATATATATGTTCTTCGTTATTTAAAGTACGTTAGTTGAATGTACATACTAGCGGCTGTACGTATGTTAAAACTAAAGTCATTTTTAATAATACTTTTGCATTTAGATGCAAAACATCTTAACAGAAAGTATCTCCTGTACAGTAATTCAGAGTCCTATGTATTGTGAAATCAGTTTTAGGCGAGAAATGTCTAATACCAAAATATTTTAATTAAGTCACTTACGGTTATACGGTCAACACTTTTTAATTATGGCTGATTTGTATATTTTTAAATAACATTTTCAAAGCCAAGCTCCTTTGCAATCTAAATGTGCTTTAATAACATCAGCTAACAATTTCAAATCTGTTTTAGACAATATTTGAGAATGCATTATAATTAATTAAAAAAAAGAAAAGAAAAAATAAGTAAATTTCGCATGCACAGTGTAAAGTTCATTTTATATGAACGATGTTAACGTAGAATTCATTCACACAAAGAAAAATAAGTGCATGAAATATATTATAGTTCATAAATTACATGGAAACTTTTTTATTTCTAATGGGATTCGTCAAATATATTGGTTCTTAATCATTGTATTCCCAGAGGTTGTTACCAACTCCTTCAGTGGCACCACAATGAATGTGGTACCGTCGCTGCATGAGAACTTTGACGTCCAATATCTTCATCTGAAAGGGTGAGCACCCGGACTATGTTGATGTGAAATTGCACTAGGAATCAAATTTAGCCGGGAGTATCCAAGCTAAATGTCTACTCCAGGGATCTTTTACATGCCACATAATCATACGACATGGGCGCAAACGATTTTTTTTTCATTTGGAAAATCCACCGACTCTGCCAGGTTCGATCTTCTGAACTGGGGAGTACGAGTCTCGCGCCGTTCCACGATGCCACCGTCCCAGCAACTTAGTGAATTAAGCATAACTAGCTGATCCCCGCAAAACATCTGCTGGCCATAACCATTTTTAAATCTTAAAAAGCACTTTAAAATTCGGAAGGTTTAAGAAAATATCGCTAGATATAATCATGAGAATGGTCTCTCGATATAAACAAACTAAAATGTTGCCACTCCAAAGATACGGATATTAAAAATTGAGTTATGAATGGAAATACTTTTTAAGAAATAGAAATATTCATTTCAAAAAATTTTAAATATCGTTTTACTATGGTTTGCTTTTTTGCATGATGTCAGTATCGTATCGAACCGCAAAATTTAATCGTAACTGGTCCACGTTAAGTGAAATATATAGTATATGGATGTCACTTTTTCCAGTTCCTTAAAGAATAACCGTTTGGTAAATTAGTATTAGAGACAACCGTTTGGTAAACTTATGTAATATTTTGTTACTTAAGAAAACGTAAATTCCTTCCTTAATTTTGAAAAAAAAAAAAAAATCTTATAAAATGAAAAAAAAAAAGTCTAGATGTGCGTTTTTAAGCAACATTACATAAACATATTCTAAAAAGCATGTGTACTAGAAAAAATGCTGCAGACAATTTAAACATACATTGTAAAAGAATGGATAAATATCGATTTACTAACATTTAAAGTAACATAGTTTATTATGCAATGTGTATGAATACGGTAAAATCCAGAATAATATTTCTAAGTTTCTGTCTCATTTAAAATGAGAACAAGGAATAAACGATACTTAACCGCGGCAGTTCATGATCTTTTGTATAAAACATTTTTAATGATGGCTGGAAAAAAATGTTTTTGTGTTTAAATTGCTTAATGTCCTTCCCAAGCAGACATGCAGCGAACTGCATTATTACTCTTTAAGATTCTTACGTTGCTATTAAATTTAAGATAAATTTCTCAACAAGGAATAGTACTATTATCCTAAGCAAAATATGTGTAACACAAATGTTTAGCATTTCTTCTTGATTTAAAAATGATGATTTGGGTCCTCAAAATAGATACAAACATACGCAATATATTTGAAACCGCACATATTGTAGGTAATATTTTCTTTTTTAAAGACTACAATTATTAGTCTTAAAAAATAAAACGCTTAGCCTTTTTAAGAATTAAAAGATAAAAAGCAGAATAAAAAGATCCAAATAGAGATACAGTTGTAAATACCTGCCCTTTTGTCAAATATACTTTCATCTACAAACTCGCTTCTTTTTCAATGAAAAAGGAGTTACACTTCTAATGTCCGACAGTAAAATGAACATATTAAATCTATGCAACTATTGAAAATCATTACATGGGTGATTTAATATCTATTGTTTCTTCAAAAAGTAAAAAATTATTAAGTACCTTTCACAAAATTAGGAAATCGTACCGATAGGAACAGACGCATAATATGGGTTGCGAACAGACGCATAATCTGGGTTACGGACAGACGCATAATCTGGGTTATGGACAGACGCATAATCTGGGTTATGGACAGACGCATAATCTGGGTTCGACAACGCATAACTGGGTTACGAACAGACGCATAATCTGGGTTGCGAAAAAAGACGCATAATTGGGTTACGAACAGACGCATAATCTGGGTTACGAACAGACGCATAATCTGGGTTACGAACAGACGCATAATCTGGGTTACGAACAGACGCATAATCTGGGTTATGGACAGACGCATAATCTGGGTTATGGACAGACGCATAATCTGGGTTACGAACAGACGCATAATCTGGGTTGCGAACAGACGCATAATCTGGGTTACGAACAGACGCATAATCTGGGTTATGCTAAGTACAATGGCGCAACCCCGTATGGTGTTTCAGATTTCCTTAATGCCTTAGTCTAAATGAAGCACCACCATAATAGCACATGTAGTAGAAGCACCATCAAAGTAAGTACATGAATGCGTATTTGCTCCCGTAAGAAATGAGAGATTTTGAGTAAGGTTTAAATTGTTTTTATTAGAAAGGGGTCGAGAAGGTGAAAAAAATCCTTATTTCATTTTATAACGATTTGTTTAAATTTGTCAGCCAAATTAGTACATTATGTGTATAAGTAACCTGACCGCACATCTAACTGATTTCATAGCGTACGTTCCTTTTCTCGTTGTTACTATTTTCTTTTTTTGCTACAGCAATGTTAATTATGTTATATTACTACTTCAAAGAATATTTTTATGTTACAAAAATTCTTCGTTTTTGCGAAAAAAATATTATTACTAAATATTTGGAAGTTTCGCTAAAAACTCCAAAGAATTTTTCCTACTCAATTATTTGAAATTTTTATTTTGGCAGATATATTATGAATTATATTATCTCAAGTGTTTTTCCTGACACAATGAAACTTTTTGTGTTTATTCTTTCATTGCGAAATATCTTTAAAAAGAAACACTTCTTAAATTTTCAGGAAAACTTATTTTAAAACTCTTTGCAGAAGCAAGGGATATTAATCATCTCTAGTTTATTTTAAACAAAATTTCCATAACTCAAAATAAACGAAAAACAAAAATTGAGAATCCTGACATTTGGGTAAATAAATCAAATTACACTCTAAGGAATTTCAAAAACTGAAGCTTTAAACTCATGTACTTTGGTTTATCTTGAAAATCAAAAAAAAAAAAAAAAAACTGTGGAATCTTACTTGAAGTTTTATAATTCAACTAGTGCTTCAAATAGGAAGGAAAACGTAACACAAAAAATGCTGAACGAACATTTTTTCACTTTCTCTTTATGCACAAAGAAACCATAAATTCGAGGAATTTTAACTGAATGAATATTTTAAAAGGGAAATGAGGACTACGGTTACAATAAAAATAAAGTAAGCAGATTTTTACTAGAACAGCAATATATATATTCTCACCGTTCTAATCACTTTGTCCATGACTCAAGTTTTGAGATATTGTGAATTTATAATTTCAAATCGTTATGAAAAAGAGTAAAAATCATTTTACGGACCTCTAATTCCTACAGTGGTTTAACTTGAAACTGCTAATCTGTGCATTTGTGCATTTGGTTATAACATGAAATACCTAAAGGTCAATGAAATTCTCTGTGGTAGCCCGTGAAATGTTCTTTGTGGACTTGATATCTTTCTCCAGTCCAGTCATGAAAGTTAAAAGTCTACAGTGGTTTAACTTGAAACTGCTAATCTGTGCATTTGGTTATAACATGAAATACCTAAATGTCAATGAACTTCTCTGTGGTAGCCCGTGAAATGTTCTTTGTGGACTTGATATCTTTCTCCAGTCCAGTCATGAAAGTTAAAAGTCTACAGTGGTTTAACTTGAAACTGCTAATCTGTGCATTTGTGCATTTGGTTATAACATGAAATACCTAAATGTCAATGAAATTCTCTGTGGTAGCCCGTGAAATGTTCTTTGTGGACTTGATATCTTTCTCCAGTCCAGCCATAAAAGTTAAAAGTCATGTGACTTTCAAATGATAAGGACATATTGAAGTCAAAGAGGGGAAAAAAATAAAATCAGAAACAGTAAAAATAATTAATTAAATAAGTAAAAATAAGAATAAATAAACAAGTTTTAAAAAGTATATTGAGCTGGTAATACATGTTGATTATGTAAAAGAATTATAATAGTATTATCATTCATATATTTTTATTTGTTTTATTAATTCATTATTTTTTATATAATAAACTTCTAAAACACAGATATAACGTTACCATTATAAATTATATTTACATAAAGAGTAAAAGTAAAATATAGTATATTATGTATATATACATAAATGCAAAAAATCACACCAGAAGAATTAGTGGCAAGACATTTGTCAAGGAGGGTGATCAAGCTCAGAATAGAAATGACGAAATTGGTGTGAAACATTTTCTTACTTTCATAAGCAAAGCTTTACTAATTTAACTATCGATGGATAATAACTAAATATTTGCCTAAATTTTGCGCAAAAAGAGAACAGAATGACTTACATGTATCCCGTTATCTATTGCTCATTAAAAAAGTCCTTACCTGCAAGAAAAACGAAATAAATTATTTAAAATATAAGGTGAGAATTGTAGTAAAAAGCAAACAAACAGCACCACCAACAACAAACATGTTTGAACTTGTTTCAGGGTTAAAAAGGAGCCCCTTTTTTTATTCATTAAGTTGTGAGTTTCAACATGTTTGTAATCCAAGAAGCTGATTTCTTAATTTGTCGTATTCTTTGGACGAAAGCTCTCGAATTTCTTACATTGCTATTGGGAAACTCACAAATTTCATGCATGTATAAAAATGTAAGAAATTCAAGAATGGTAGAAAGTTCCCATTCTTGACGCCACCTTCCTTTTTTGACCTAAGAGTTAAAGCAAGGGCAATTCTCACCCCTCTGCTACCCTCGGAATTGCCTCGGGACTTCAGGGTCTACGGGTTTTACATGCACATGTACGTATCCCCAAGTGTAGCCCACATGGTGGGGCTTCAGCGTGTCGTGTATAGAACACCAGATCTTCCAGTTGGAAGCCCGGCATCCTAACCACCAGGCTACCACGGCCACATAGAAAAATATGCTCCTTGTTAACCCCAAAACACACGTCTGCACTAATTAAGCTAGTTGCAAGCTTGATATTTTATATTTTAGGCAATATATACTTATTATTTTGTCCGTCGTCCATTTTGAAAGATATTTTTAAAACAAAAAAAAGTCTGTTTAAGCACAAAATCTCCACGTGTAGCAAAAAACTAAACTTGAATAAAGAAAACACAAAATGAACGGAAAACAAAAGTATCGGATTTTTAGAATTTCTTGTAACTATTAAAGCAACTACATCGTTTATTTACATAGTAGTATCAGTTTTCCTGCCAAACGAAGTATATGCAAATGTTCCACTTTTCGGGAAATATATCCAAAGTTTTTTCCCCTTCTTCCTATTTTGAGGAGAGGAAGAATTCTTTTGGGCTAAAAAAGGGAATTTAACGCACAAAAGAGCCGGATGCACAAAGGAAAAGATATTTTTCCTCTTTTACGGAGCTGCAGTTCATTGGAAGTGGATTTGTGGCGGTTTCCCAGTTTTAGAAATTTTGAATATTCAATGCTAACCGTTTGCGTTCAAGGAAATCATTTGATTTGGTATTCAGAAGGACAATTCTGTGCTCTATGTTTATTTGTGAGTAAAAATAAATAAGCATTTGAAGGCTTTTAGTATGTTACTTGCAGAAGAAATTTGTTTCAAGCATCGATTTTGAATATTTTCTGCCTTTGATTTTGACCCAGATTACAGACATAGAAAGCGCTCGAATAAATGCTTTTGAATTGATAGGGTACCTACAGATTTTGAAAGTGAAATTGACTTTTTAGTTATGTTTTGATGATACTGTAGAACCGCGGTTATCCAAGCCCCGACTAACCTAGTTGCGGTTTAACCGAGTGACACAAGTCCTTGAAAAAAGCGCCTTTAGCGGAAGCCATTTTTTAAATTTATTTATTTATTTGTGTTTTGTTTTTGGCGCGCAAATGGCGCTCCTGCCAAACAGAAAACTCTTATGACCCTTCTTCACGAAATAACTTTTTAAACTGGAACATGTACTCTACGTCTGTATATATGCAGGGCCGGCCCGACGGTATTCGGCGCCCTTCGACTTTATTACAATAGTCGCCCCTAGCCCTCTTTCATCGTACAAACTAAAATACTATAAATTCAACTGCGTAAAATTTTATTGCGTTTTCAATTATTTTAAAAACTTTAATAATTACATACATGAAACAAATAACTTATTTTTCTTTCTAATTGGCTGCTGTTGGCTTCTGGTAATTGCAGACCTGGTGCGTTTCACAGGGATTGGTACCATCTAACCATCTCTACCAAGCACCACAGAGGTTGTAGTACCAACGCCACAAGTGAATACTGAAGCTAAGCTCTTTCACTTGAAAGATGGAGTATCTGGGAGGAGTCACTATCATTGGGTGTGCCTACGTTAAGACAACTAGAATTGTTGAATTAATTGTGTAAAACAGGGATTATTATCGTTTTTTTTTGCCCTGACGCTGAGGCGCCCCCAAGATGCTGGCGCCCTTGTATTTTGCACACTTTGCACATTGATAGGGCCGGCCCTGAATGTATGTACTACACATTTCAATGTAAGTAACGTCATTTTTTCATTTCATTTCTCATACCTTTTTTCACCTCTTTGATGACACTTCCATTCATTTTACAAGTTTACCCACGTTTCCGTCAATATTTGGACATAGTCCGTCTTATCCGAATTTTCGATTATCCGAGGTACTCTTGGTACACATTACCTCGGATAATCGAGGCTCTACTGTACATCGCATGTCGATTTCACTGTATATCGGATATCCGGTATGCTTTGTCTGACGGATCCATACCGAATATCTGGCTCTGATATTTAAGACCTGTAAATTCGATACATATTTTTAAACATCCCATACCTTTGAAACACCCAATAAGATTGGAATTCACATATATTTCCGATACATGTTAATTATTTAGTTAAAAAAAATTGACCTGCCGGATAACCGGATATTTCATGTAGTGGCCGGATCTGATCCCGTATATTTAAAAATATGTCGGATACAGGATATCAGATGCCTTCTGAGGAGGGGGGGGGGGATCGGTCCAGTTGAAGAAAATAAATGTAACCTATGTTCGTAACCTATTCGAAATTTTCGTGACTTTTTCGGGAATTTCGTGACCTATAGACACCCTGATTTATTGAGTTCTGTTGTCTCTATCCGTTTATTGTAAAAAAAAAACAAAAAAAAAAAAACAGTGCATAATTGTCGGAAGTTAAGCTAAAGTTGCACGGAAAATTATTAGAAAGAAGTTTCAGCAGGAAAAAACATATATATATATATATATATATATATATATATATTATATAGTGCATGTAAATCATAGAGTAAAAATAAGTTTTAAAGCTGGCAGCTTGGTTCATTGTTAAAAACTGAAAAAAAGTTTTAAAAATATCAGCAAATTTTGTGCTTTAAGCCGTTTTAGTTCCATTAATTGTAACTGCTACGGTTGTTCAAAAAGAAAACGTCTGTTACGAAAAAGCCATCATATTGCGACCAGAAATAGTAATTAAAAAAAAAAAAAATCATACAGAGCAGCGGTTCCCAAGCTTTTTTTTTTCGCGTACTTCTACGCGTACTACGCATTTTTCTTGCAAACCATTTGCGCACCACTGCTAATATAGTTTTATTATATATAATAGAATAGTAATAGACTATAGTAAAATACTAGGGCGACTAGGTAATATAAATTGTACAATTTGTGATGGTTCTTAAGGCAGAGAAGAGCGTTCATTAAATGCAGCTGTATATAAGATAAATTATATGAAATATATAAAATACATTTCGTTTTGGGAAAAACTCCTCCGTGTTTCACTCTCATTACTCGAGCGCCATCAGAACAGAAAGCAATACAATGCTTCCCAGTCCAGTCTTTCTCTTCATTTTTTGACCTGCGCACGTACCATCTGGAGAGGCTTCGCGTACCACAGTTTGGGAACCGCTGATGTAGAGAAAACTACATCAAGTTTTTCATAAATTGAACACTAATATACTGCGCAAATTAATTGTGAAAAACTAGAGTTTCACCTATATTGTAATGACACTCTATATCGTTACACAGTAAAAAATTCTAGTTCAACCTTTTACCAAAAAAAAAAAAAATGGTGAAACTTAGCTGCAACCAACATTTGGTACTAAGTTGAATTATCATATTGGTGTAGTTTCAACATGAATGTAAAGCTAGGAATCATCATAATGGTTCAACTTTAGCATCAAATGTTGGTTGCAGCTAAATTAACCCATTTAAAAAAAAATGGTGAAATGTTAAACTAGATTTTTTTACAGTATAGGAGGGTTCTTACACAGCCTTACACCAATACCTTTCTCTTTTAACACCTCAACTATCACGTCGGGTCATATTGACTTAGGTAATTTTAATTTCTTTTCTTTTCTATGCTTTTTATATGATACATATTCTTATATTATATTGAAATGAAAACACAACGCTTTAAAAATTTTATACCCAATTTACTAAATTTTTGATTCGGGTCTATATTATCTGATCGTATTTCAGCACATTGTCAGTACAAAGAAATCAGCAATTTTTATATTTTGTAAGTATATTACACAAATGACATTAGCACTTATCAGCATTAATCGTTGGTCATTCGTCTTAGTGTTATTTACTTAATGCGTAAATCGAGAAAAAATCACTTTTCAACAACCGAAGGATCATTAGTTCATATAATTTTCCGATAATGAAATTTTTATACCTTCATGTTCATAGAATTGGTCAATTTCTGATTGGACCATTATATCAAGATTTTTGAAGATACGAAGTTCTAATCGTACAATTTAGAAGACTGAACTTAAAATCAGCTGCAATGAAGGTTAAGAACGGTTAATATTTTTTCATAGTTTATAATTAAGATTTTTTTTTACAATTCAAATGGTGTAACAAAGGTCATCAGATAAAAAAAAAACGATAACAGAGACGGCACATTTCTTATATCGGAAGTTTCCCTCTTGAATATGAATGGGCTCTCCTTGACATCCTATCAGTCAGAGCCCTTTTTTACGTAAAGAAAAATGTGTAGAACTGTACGTTATATAATGGAATGCTAGAATTCAGGGCTCTGGAGCATCCTCTTTTTGGAGTTGCTCCGCTTCGTTTTCTGAGCAATGTTATTAGATTAAATTACTTATCTTTACTTCGAGTTGTTTTTTTTTTAATTTTAAAATAGCGAAAAAAAAACCCGGATCACTGGAGCCCAACATACTTCTTTGCTCCGGCTCCGCTCCAGATAACTGCTAGAATATAGTTTTGATGGAATGATCATTAAAAATATTTTTTTGCTGTTGACTGCCGCGTCACCCGTATTGGAGTGACGCTTATTTGACTACTTGCGCAGAACATTCGTTGTTGTTGTCGTGTCCTCGCGCATGGCGAGGAAGAATGTGTACGCTGCTCCTGAGTCTAACGGGGCCCCTATAGGCAGGAGTCTGATTTCGCCCCTTTGAAAGGTCTCTTATTTGTTTTTGAACCAGCTCCCAGAGGAGAGACCGTCACCTGTAATTGGCACCCCCAGAGGTATCCTTGGAGGTCCTTGGAGGACATTGGAGCCACGACATATTTAACGTGCACCAGCTCCCTTTAGCGTACACGGCCCTACAGGAACCGGCCGCGGGAGGATGTCACCCTCCCAAACACTGACCTCAGTCGATGTTGCTTCACTTTAGGTATTCTGCGTTAACCGAGCTTCTAACGACTGGTCCACTGCGGGACCAGAACATTCGTATGTGTTTTAAAAGAAATTTTGCAGAGGAAGTAACAAAACTATTGAATACTAATTAATATAAACTGTATTTATTGATATAACTTAAATTTAGAATAGAATATTCATTAGTATAAACTATTGTTATAAAAATAATACGAAAATGGTTTATTAAGAAAATTAAGCAGAATTCAAAACTTTAAGAGATTCAATACGTGAACTGAAGAAGATTTCACTGTAAACGTTCGCGGCAATCAACCTGTTAAAATGATATTTTCATTTATAAGTTATGAAGTTCTTCATTCATTAACCACATAAAGCATTTATATTTCAGAACAAAGAAATACGAAAGAATACACTCAGCAATGGCTTAACAAATGTATGTACAAAAATTGCATGCACATCATTATGATACAATACTGTCTGTATTGCAAAATATGCTTAATAGGGGTAAAAAGTTGGAACGATAAATTTCATTGGATCGAAGGATGTACATATTTAATTGATATCAAGTATTCTTTTTCTCAAGGATCCAAATATATACAGTATCAAAAAAATGAAAAGTTCACTCTTGCGAATTATTATGCTAAGTTGTTGAACGTTCTCTAAAGCTGTAGAGTTTGAAACGTTTCACTATTTTCTTCTTACGTATCTAAACTCCCTTTTGCATGCATAGGAAAATCGTCCCTAGAAGCGAATTTCTGAGCAGATCACGTACAAGAGTAGAAGAGTTCTTTTCTCTTGTCTTAAAAGAACTGTCTCATTTGCATGCACTTCGTTTCTATATATTGTTGCGAAATTTCTACAAAGGAAATCACCTTTCGAAGAAGAAATACGCAATTCTGAAATTCAGTTACTTGTGTGTTTCATAGATCATCACTATGAATTTAAAAAAAAATCATTATTTTGAACCTCTTCATTCCAAGTGTACCCAGTAGGGTACATTTTAAAATACTGTTTATTAACTACTGTTTGTGTAATTTGAAAGCTAAAAGATCCAATTGTTTTTTAAATTAATCAACAGATAGTTTACTTCGTTTTAAACATGGAAAACATGGAAATCGGGCATTAATTATTATTTAAACTAATTATTAATCAAAATTTAAAAAAATAGTTATTTTGCTTTGTAATCATTTTTTAAATCAGAGAACCAAAAATTTGCGTAAAAATTTCCTGCGCTTAGTTCTGGGTCTGAAGAGGTTAAGACATGCTCAATCAGCAAAACTGTTCCTGCAAAACCACAGAGTCAAATATACATGTTGGAATCTTTCTTGATTTCATTAGTCCCCACTTCAAAGACGCAGAAAAAGTTACATGCATCAAAAATGATTTTACGGAAAAATGATATGCAATAATTTTAGTTTATGTACCGGTACAGAGCACACGGTCATTTTAATTCATATTTATATCGTTTTAAGATAATCCACTCGTGACTGCATGCATCATAGTGGTGTATTTTCACCTAGTTTCACCATCGATGTGAAACTAAACCATTAAAATAGTTCAAATTTTGTGCCAAATGTTGGTTGGAGATAAATTATATCGTTTTAAGATAATCCACTCGAGACTGCATGCATCATAGTGGTGTATTTTCACCTAGTTTCACCATCGATGTGAAACTAGAACCATTAAAATAGTTCAAATTTTGTGCCAAATGTTGGTTGCAGATAAATTTCACCACATTTTTTTTCGTGAGAATTTGAACTAGAATTTGCAACAGTGCAGATCAGCAACGAAGCAGGTTTTTGCTTCCATTCGCAACACAGTGCATAAAAGGATTCATTTGTGTAATTCATGGAGCGGCGGATAATAAGGTAAATGACCCGGTAGTGGACACAGTTAAGAAAATTTTCGAATTCTTTTACGCGGCAAAATTTTTTCAAGGGACTTACATTAATATTTGCATATTTAGCTAAATCGCCAAATATTTCTCTAAAAATGAATTACCTATAAAATATCATTTGATGAAAAATTAGGATTTTTACGTCAAATTTACTAAACATTTAATTTGTATCTATAGTGGCCATTTATAAGACACGTATTTGCATTAGTAGTGGACAGAAATTAATATCATCTATTTTATGCTGTCAACTTGGAGAAATAATTTTAAAAATGACTAAGGGACCATTCATCAATGATGTCACGCTTTTTCCCCATATATTTTCCTCAAATCCCTCACCTTCTTATTGATCGGTTTTAGTAAAGAGCAGCAAAGGTGACCGTTGTGGAGGCAGCTATTAAATATTATGATCCATATACTTGCATAGATGCTACACGCCTACTTTAGTTCTATTAACCAGCACTAGGAATCATTCGCTATAGCTTCTGATAATTTCATTCAAGTTGAATGTTACATTCGCTTATTTTAGGAGTTAAAGATCTAAGTGTTTACTACTAGAGCAGTGTCCATTACCTCTACCTAAGGCTTCGGCTAAAAGGTGCAAGGGTGTCCGATGGAGAAAAGTGTCCATTACCGGGCCGTGGTAGACTAGTGGTTAGCACGTCGGACTTCCACCTGGAAGGTCGCGCGTTCGATACTCACTGAAGACCACCATTTATACTTGGGGATATGTGCATGTAAAATCCGTAGACCCCCCACTACCTCTCCCCGTGCGTAAGCAGTCCTAAGGCCTCGGCTAACAGGTAGGGGTCTGGTGGAGAAAAAAGTGTCCATTACCGGTTCATTTACCTTACATGTATGTGGGATCTACACAGCCGTTGGTGAACAGTTAAACTGATTTACATATGGAACTGAACTACAATCGTTACTGAACTGAAATAGATTTTTGCCGATTGGTAACGGAGCTTGCATAAAAGGCGTTACAAGTTGTGTTCCAGTGCAGTCAGTTGACTTGAGCTGAATTGAGTTAGTTGTTTTTCGGAGAGAATGGATAAGCAGTGCTCTCTCGATGTTATAATTATTTTCTGTACATAGCTGTAAAATATGTTAGTTTCTTGATTAAATGGTTAAAATTCACTTGCTGTTTCTCGGACCAATCCTTGTAAGAGAATGGGAGTACTACAAATTCAGAAGTCGGATTGGGACTAACAAGCCTACAACAGCAATAGAAGTATGGCGGTCAGTCGGGATGGCGGCAGAATTTTCTGAGAATACTTTGAAGATGTTTTTTTTTAGAAGAAGTTATTCGTTTTAGAAGAAGTTACTTTTGTGACGAATCCAGAAGAGCTATAAAGAAGATACTTTTCTGAGGATATCAAAAGTGCTTTATCTAGAAGAAGGATTTTTTTAAGAAGTATAGAAGAAGAAATTAATCGAGAAGAAATAATTTTTACGAAGAATAGAAGAAATTTATTTAGAAGAATTAAACGAAGTTGAAGTCAAGTACTTTATATTTTTTTGTGAAGAATATTAGAGAAGATTTTTCTAATTCTAAGAAGATTATTTTCATTATATCTGACCTGAAGACGAAGCTAATTTGTGAAGAAAAAGCTGAAGTTAAATTCTGTTTTGAAGAGTAAATTAAAGACTTTTCTGTGAAACCTACCAACGAAAATCTACTGTGAGGAATTTAAAGGATTTTCCGTGAAAGCTACGACCGAAAATCTACGGTGTTGAAGAATAAATATAGAAGATATTCTTTCAATTTCTTAGGTGAGTCCCAACCTTATTAATTAACCATGTTGTTAATTGACATTGGTGAAATGGCTGCTGCTCTCAAATCGCATAACACAAGCAGTATTAAGCTGCTATATAAATTAATTTTTGAGGACGCGTTTGATAGAAAAAGTCGCGATAAATTAAGAAAATTTTCTGGCTTTGCTTTTCAAACAGAAGGTAAAGAATTTAAAGAAAAAGTAGAAAAAGTTAAAACTAATTTTTCATTAAACGAATTAATTACAATCGCGAATGTATTACAAATTTCAAATGAAGGGTCGACTCTCGAGTTAGTCACCCGAATAGTTTGTTCACTAAATGATTTAAATGTATTGCAAAATAATATTATGGTTGAGAGTGAAAGTGATTTGACTGAAGATGAGGACGAAGATTCTGAGAGGGGAAGTGATTCCGGTGAGAATAGACAGATCGCGCAAATACCAGCCACTAGTGAATATTATATAAAATCGTCTGCCTCTTTCTCAGATTTTGAAAGTTTTGTTGTGCCGTTCAGTGGTACCAGTTCAGAGAGTCTAGAAAACTGGCTTGAAATTTTTGAAGATACCGCTTCCTTATTAAATTTAAGTGAAATGCAAAAAATAATTTATGCTAAACGTAGTATGCAAGGAAGAGCCAAGCTCTTTTTAGAAAGTGAATTAAGAATATATACCTATGCAAAATTTAAACAATTAATGTTAGGTGAATTTGGAGATGTTTCAAATTCAGCTGACATTCATGAAATGTTAGCTAAGAGGAAGATAGGGTATGATGAATCTGTAGAAGAATATTTTTTGTGTATGAAAAAATTGGCGAACAGAGCCAAAGTAGAAGATGCTGCTCTAATTAGATATATTATAAATGGTATTCGTGATGATATATATAAAAAAGCATCCTTATATGGTTGTGATAATTTAATTGAATTTAGATGCAGACTTAAAGCGTATGAGCAAATGAGGTCGGATGAAAATAAAAACAAAAATTTCCGATATAATAAGTCAGAATTTAAAAATGATAAATTGAAAGTTAATTATGAGAATAAAGCTAATTATGTAAATAGAAGTAAAACAAAAAATGACAAGATTTCAAGTAATGAGCAGTCGTATCAAAGTAAACATAATAGGAGAGATGTTAATTGTTATAGTTGTGGCGGAAAAACACACATAGCTAGGTACTGTCCGGATAGAGATAAGGGAAATAGGTGTTTCCATTGTTCCCTTTTCGGACATAAAGCTATCGAATGCCCTAAAAAATACCCTAAAGCAGAAGTGTCTAACGTAATTATGAGTAAAAATTCCCAAATGAAAGTCCCCAGCAAATTTAATGACTTAAGCGTAAATTCATTAATAGATACGGGTAGTCAAGTTACACTTCTTAAGAAGAACGTTTTTGATAAATTAAATATTGAGAAACTTAACCCTTTGAACTCAACTTTGGGCGGGTTCGGCGGATGTCGAGTTAAACCCTTGGGTTGCTTCAAAAGTAACATAGAAATCGACGCGTTTAGATGCGTAGCTGATGTATATGTGGTGGACGACGAGGTGATGTCTAATGAAGCAATAATAGGACTAAATGTACTGATGCAAGGAGAAACAACTATAAACGAAAAGGGAATAGCAAAAAAAAATAGGAACTCTGAAGCGGAAGAAATAAATTTGCTTAAAATTTTACCTGTTGATTTAACTTATAGCGAAAGCGAAATTAACATTGATCCGAGTGTTCCAAATCAAATTAAAAACGAAGTACAACATTTAGTTTCTAGTTACGAACCGCGAAAAATCAGATCTACGAATATTCAGCTGAAAATATGTCTCAAAAATAATGAACCAGTATCCCATCAACCGCGAAGATTACCCTTCGTAGAGAAAAAAATTGTTGAGGCCCAGGTGACCGAATGGTTAAAATCAGGAATAATTGAAAATAGTTCCTCTGAATATTGTAGTCCAGTAGTTATAGTTAAAAAAAAAGACGGCACGCCTAGAGTATGCATTGACTACAGGAAATTAAATAAAGTTATCGTGAAGGATAGATTCCCCCTTCCGCTAATTGAAGACATACTAGATAGATTACAGGGAGCTCGAGTGTTTAGCACAATTGACTTGCGTAACGGATTTTTTCATGTCGATGTAGAAGAAGAAAGTAAAAAGTATACCGCTTTTGTAACTCATGAAGGTCAATATCAGTTTAGAAAGGTGCCGTTCGGATTGTGCAATTCGCCTGCAGTATTCCAGCGATTCATAAACACAATTTTTAGACCCCTAGTTAACGATGGTATAGTACTACCCTACATGGATGACGTTATTATTTTGTCGGTGTCCATGGAAGAAGGAATAAGCAGACTTAAAATGGTGTTAGATCTGGCTAGCGAATATGGATTAGAAATAAATTTTAAAAAGTCGCAATTTCTAAAGAAGCGTATTGAATTTCTAGGTCATTTTATAGAAGAAGGTAAAATTAACCCCTCAACTTTAAAAACCAAAGCAGTACTAAATTTCCCTGAACCTAAAAGCACAAAACAAGTTCAGAGCTGTTTAGGTCTTACTGGGTATTTTCGTAAATTTGTGCCTCTTTATTCAATAATTGCTAAGCCGTTAAGCGATCTACTTAAAAAGGAAAAGAAATTCACTTTCGGAGATGAAGAAAGAAATGCGTTTGTGCGCTTAAAATCATTGTTAGCTGAGAAACCCGTACTCGCTATTTACAATCCAGCTTTTGAGACCGAATTACATACTGATGCTAGTATAGAGGGATATGGAGCAATTTTGTTGCAAAAACCTCCAGACGAAAAACACTTTCACCCAGTTTATTTTATGAGTAGAAAAACTACAGACGCTGAGAAAAAATATTCTAGTTATGAATTGGAAATCCTAGCCGTAATAGAAGCCTTAAAGAAATTTCGTGTGTATTTACTGGGAATAAATTTTAAAATTGTAACTGATTGTTCCGCATTCCAGAAAACTATGGAAAAACGAGACCTATCAACCCGTGTAGCGCGTTGGGCATTATTGTTGCAGGAATTTGACTATGTAATTGAGCATCGTCCCGGAATTAAAATGCCTCACGTAGATGCACTAAGCCGATCTCCTATTGATGTGATGTGCGTCTCAATTGAAAATATATTACCCAAAATTAAGCTTGCGCAGGAAAATGATAACGAAATAGAAGCAATAAAGAAATTATTAGCTATCGATGATTACGAAGATTACTGTAACAGAAACGGAATTCTTTATAAATTTGTAAACGGTCGAGAATTACTAGTTGTACCAAATGATATGCAAACAGAGATCATAAAGGACGCTCACGAAAAAGGGCACACAGGTGTCAAACATACGGAAAAACATATTTCGGAATACTATCACATACCCAAGCTTACAGATAAAATAATTTCTAATTGCGTCCAATGTATACTTATTAACCGTAAACGAGGGAAAAGGGAAGGATTTTTACACCCGCGATATAAAGACGATATACCGCTTCATACCTATCATGTAGATCATCTAGGACCCCTTGAAAGCACAAATAAAAACTACAATCATATTTTGGTAATAATTGACGCTTTCACTAAATTTGTGTGGATTTATCCCACAAAATCAACAACCTCAGCGGAGGTGATAAGAAAATTAGACGATCAAAAAGCGATCTTCGGAAGCCCTTTTCAAATTATTACTGACAGAGGTACTGCGTTCACTTCTAACGAGTTCGCCGAATATTGTGCTAAGGAGGAAATTACACATCATACTATTACAACCGGCTTGCCAAGAGCTAACGGACAAGTGGAACGCATAAATCAAGTCATAATATCGGTTCTTGCAAAATTATCTATTGAGAATCCCTCCCAGTGGTATAAACACACTAAAGAGTTACAACTAACATTGAACTCCACCTACCACCGCAGCATAGATACAACCCCATTCGAGCTGTTATTTGGGACCAAAACGAACCTCAAAGGTACTGATAAGTTAAAAGAAATGATTGAACGCGAATTTAAAAATCAGTTTGAGGCTCAGCGAGACAATTTGAGGAAACATGCGAAAGCGCAAATTCTCAAAATTCAACAAGAAAATAAAAAAGTGTATAATCTGCGGCGGAGGGCAGCTAGACCTTACACGGTTGGAGACTTGGTTGCAATAAAGAGAACCCAATTTGGTCCGAACTTAAAATTAAAAGCTAAATTTTTTGGACCATACAAGATTACAAAGTTAAAAGGAGGAGACACTTTTGATGTAGCTAAAGAAGGTTATCACGATGGACCACAATGTACTACAACCTGTGCCGAATATATGAAGAAATGGACAGAATCACAGTGATTCGAATTTATGGAAAGCACGCACATTTGCGTGTTATTCGTTTTTTTGCTTGTTTTTGTGTTTTTTTTTAATGTGTTTCAGGATCTGAGGACAGCTCCATTGTCGGATGGCCGAACTGTTGGATCTACACAGCCGTTGGTGAACAGTTAAACTGATTTACATATGGAACTGAACTACAATCGTTACTGAACTGAAATAGATTTTTGCCGATTGGCAACGGAGCTTGCATAAAAGGCGTTACAAGTTGTGTTCCAGTGCAGTCAGTTGACTTGAGCTGAATTGAGTTAGTTGTTTTTCGGAGAGAATGGATAAGCAGTGCTCTCTCGATGTTATAATTATTTTCTGTACATAGCTGTAAAATATGTTAGTTTCTTGATTAAATGGTTAAAATTCACTTGCTGTTTCTCGGACCAATCCTTGTAAGAGAATGGGAGTACTACATGTATTTGTATGAAATCAAGCTGAAAATTTTGCAAATTTTTAATTAAAATATTTTCTAAAGCAAAAGTCAGTAAACTACATTGTTCTGCATAAAATATTAACAAGGGAAATTGTGAATACTGAACACTGAAGTGAAAACTATAAATGATCAGCTTATTACTGAAACAAAAAAGAAAAAAAATGTGAGAAAATCAAATATATATAGACATTTTATATGATCATGTTTTTTATTGTATCCTAATTTAATTAAGAAAAAAAAACCCCTACCCGTACACATATACTAAAGGTCGGTACTAGAAGTCGCCACTCGCCATTGGCGACCGCAAAATGTTATGTCGGTCGCCAAAGCTGGCGACTAGAAAAGGTTTGTAATTCATTATTATTTCTTTCAAAACAGGGTGTTGTGTAATTTTGTGACAAAGTGTGGTTTGAGGTTTATATATGCACATGTTTGCATGCAAAATGAAACTGCGGTTGTAGGTTGTAGAGGGGGGGGGGAGATCAATTTGAAACATGGTTCGAAGTGGCGACCAACAGTTTCAAAGTGGCGACTAACTTTTTGGGTTTACCGGCCACTGGCCACCGTCAGTGTATTTTTTAGTCTCAATCATTAAGATATACTCAATTTGAAATTGTTCATCTTCGTATCTAAACAGCCCCCCCCCCCCCTTCACCCCAAAGGATTCTCTAGATATAATTAATATTAAAACATCTTAAAAAAAATTATTTTCCGATTCATTATGATTTGTAACACATATATTCTAAACTTTATGATGCGTATAAGTAGAATAAAAGTTACTAGTCGAAACAATATTAAAATATTTAAGTTTTATTCTGATAATTATTTATTTGTTTGATAATGAAAAAGATAATTTTACCATTAAGTGATACATTATTTTCAGGAAAAATAAGGATTTTTTTTTTAAACTTTTGTCTCTCTTAGTTTCTTTAGTTTCCCATTTGTTTGACAGAGTTTAGTAAAAAATTATTGTTTGTATAATTAATCATACGTATTTTTCGAGAGGAATTATAGTATAGTGATTCATCATTTGTTTTGAACTTGACGTTTACAAAAACATTTTTCATGATATTTTCTTAAGCTTTTAATCGAAGTATTAAACTAGGACAGTTAAGGTAAATCTCAAATATGTTTCAAGGCAATGTATAAATATATATTTTTACACATTTATTTTTAAAACATACTTTCCTTCTTGCAAACATATTAGCCAACTTTTGTCTGTTATATATTAACTATCTTGGCTGTGCATGTATAATTTTGGTCTCTATATTAGTTCATTATCTATAAACATATTTACTTTATCTTTACCATTCACTTAATTTTATCATTTAAAAATAAACATACAAATAAAGAAATGGCAAATCACAAAATTCTCCCACGGAAAAGTATAGAATAAATTATTGAAGACTACGAACTGAATACGAATTTATAATCACCATGCTGATATTGTTGGATATCATAATTTCCATGAACATTATTTAAATAAATATGTTTTAGCATAAAATAATTTAAATTAAAATCATCATCACTTATTCTTAATTTTAACATTAGTACTTACGTAAATATTTTTTATTCTACCTAAGCAAAAGGGCCGTAGTACTAAGAAGTTCGTCCAGAACCAAACGAACCTACTTTCCTGTACATCAAGAAGGGCTAAATCTCTCTTTTATTTGCCTTACGCTGCAAATTATTTCAAATAAAACTTTCCAATAGTATAAGTTTTTTTATAAAAACAAAATGTCGTCTTTTTTATGTTAAAAAAACATAAGTTAATACACAAATTACTTAAAATTCATCCTTCCAAACTGTTAGGCGTTGTGTCTCAGTAAACACCAACGATTAAAAATTGTCCTTATTAGGAATATTTAAAAGTCAAGCCCTTAATACACAAATTATTTCAAACTCCTTTTTAAACTGTTGTGCGTTATGTTTCAGTAAATTTCAGCTATTAATTTTTCTTATTAGGAATACTTAAAATTCAAGGACTTAATACACAAGTTATTTCAAATTCCTTCTTCTAAACTGTTACGCGCTATGTTTCAGTAAATTTCAACTGGTAATAGTTTTTCTTATTAGGAGTATTAAAAAGTCAAGCACTTTTCACCCAATATTCAAGCTTGGACACGTAAATGAAACAAATACCTTAATACAAAATTTTGAATCTTAATAGATAAAAATAACTAACGCAAGAACGATTTTTACTTTATTTTACAAAGGTTATTTTAAAAATTGCGGTAAAAATCATATTTGTTTACTTTATAGTGAATTTGAAAATGTTTAACAATGTTCTAAATATTTATTTTGGGTTATTTAGACAAGCTCTATGAAATTAACACATAGCATGAAAGATGCAAAGTTCTTCTATGTAAACTAAATATCAAAATTTGAACTGCGAAATGTTGATAATGCCGCATAGTCAGTAAATAATGCTTCATATAAATCTCACGCGAAGAATTCATTACAGAATGTGACAACTGCTACAGTAGTATTAATTCCGAGTAAAACCAACAAATAAAACAATACGAGTAATGCAATTTTTTCACGTACGGCTCCTTTTTATGATTTTTCTCTTGTAAATCATGAACTTAAAAATGAGACAACGATTTAGATTAACATTTGAAAATTCATTATAACCTCTTCATTCCAAGTTTACGCAAATGAGTCCATTTTAAAATACTGTTTATTAACTACTGTTTGTGCAATTTGAAAGCTAAAACACCCAATTATTTTTGAAATTAATCAACAGATAGTTTACTTCGTTTTAAACATGGAAATTTATTTTTATTTAAACCAATTATTAATTAAAATTTTAAAAAAATTAGTTATTTTGTTTTGTAATCATTTTTAAATCAGAGAACCAAAAATTGCTTCAAAATTGTTTGTGCTTAGTTCTGGGGTCTGAAGAGGTTAAAATAATGATTTTTGAAATACCCCTATCTATGCAGTTGAAAAATAACACGCATATCTAAATAAATGTTACAAATTCTTGATGTAACGGGAAATTACCTTTCAATAATTTGCAACCCGAAACTGAAACAATAATCAATCCCATTTGCTCTCCAGAACAAAGAATTACCTTTTGGAGCGAAAAGACAATTTACTATTTACCGATGAATCTAGCCCATGCATTAAATATCGAGGCTCGCTTTCTCTTTTTGGTTAACTTTAATGGATTTTCGTTACCTGTTAACCGAACACACTTTAATTTGTTCCGACAAAAACGGATGCTTACACAAATAGAAAGGAAAATTGCGTTCAACTAGAAAATGAGCACATCCTATATTTTTTACCTTTTAATTTTTGAATCCTTGAATAGCTATTATTTTCCCGAGAAAGTGTTTGAAACTAAGTTTCTCTTTTATCATTTTTCTGCACTTAGGGCATTTTTTTTAGTGTTTTGCAATCAAAACTTTCTCGAAAACTACGTATAAAAGTTAAATATTTATTAATGGTGTGTTGTTAAATCCTGATTTATTTTTCAGTTTTATTTTCTTTTGCATCCAATAGATAGAAGACAGTACTGCTCGTGAAAATTTTCGAATTTCGACGTACTTACACGTTTTGAGGTGTGCTGAACGTATTTTAACCATTTTTAGAAAATGTCTGTCTCTATGCATTTTTTTCCTGTGTGGCCGCGTTTTTGGAGCGAATCAATTTGAAGGGGGCGTAGCAAGCGAACATTTTTCTGGATTAGCGCGAATGGTATAACTCAAGAAGTAATTGTAGAATTCGAACAATACTTTGCATACAAGTGGAATTCAATAGGAACAGGTGCTGATTATATTTTGGGATCATTGGCTCCAAGGACGAAGGAACACTCGAGCTTTTTTTAGATTTTTGTGGGTGCTGTAACTCAAGACGCAATGCATAGAATGAAATGAAATTCAGGTCAGACATACATAGTAATAGGAAGTAATGTTAATAAAATTTTGACGCCATTCGCTACAAGGGTGAAAAAATTGAACGTTTTTCCAGCTAAGCGTATCTCTAAAGAATCCAACAATTCAAACAATTATATTCTGGCGCAAAGCGCGCCAAGGCACGAGAAACTTTGTATTGTATTGTTGCCATTTGACCTACACGTTAACAAGTAAATTTCTTGGTAATAGTTTTGGCACTTTGAGGCTCCACAGGTAGCAAAACCTTCTAATTAGTTTAGCTTGACTTAAAATTATTTTTTATCAAAATTTATTTATTATTTTCTTTCAATGAGGATTTGTATCATAATTTAGGGATATTTGGAGAGTTGTAATGTTCATACGCGCTCGCGCGCGCGAATTATATAGAAAAAAGTTCCCTGATGGCCACAACAGACTGGCTTTAATTGACACTTAGTTATAAAAATGAGATGTTTTTAACACCTCAAAATTGCGCCCATACAAGAAATTTTAATATCAGATGTCTGTTCATTACGAATCTTTATAATTACTGTGATTTTTTTATATAACTTATTACCAGTTGAAATTATTCGCTATGGAGAGATTAGAGACCTTCGCAGTTACAGCTTACAACATCAATCATATATTGCATTTACTGTACATCTTTATTTTTTATGACATAACGTGTAAAAAAAAGTAAGCTATTGTTACCATAACATTACAACGCATTTCACGCTCATTTACCTCATTTTTCACGCAAAGATACTCTCGTAAGAAAAATTGTGAAAATATTATTAATAAATTTCAATACGTCGCTGACACTCCAAAGTATAAATACTAGGAAAATGTTTTCAATATTTTTAGGGGGTTTTGTTTACATAGTTTTTTAAGTAAACTTAGTGGCGCGCCAGCCCTTTTGCGGGTTATGGCCTACTGTGCCCACACCAGTTGTCGAGACCGAGGGCCCTGAGTTGCAGAAGCAGAAGTTTCGGTCAAGTGGTCGGCCTGACGCGGAACCCCAGTGTTTAGATCCTAAACATGCTTGGTCCGCACATAGTTTTTATGTGTTTTTAATTATTGTTTCTTTTGTATCGGAGAAACCCTATATTAAAACCAATTATCAATAAAATCCGAAGTAACATGTAGAAATATTTCAGTTTTAAAAAACAAAAAAAATAAATGTGTCCTCTTTTTTTTTTTCCTACAGTGAATTTTAAATATCCATTTGTTTCATGATTTTTATCAGTAAAAAAAAGAAATGAAAATTTACTTTGCTTAAAAACATGTTTTAAAAAATGACAAATCTACCTACAATCCTAAAACAAAGTATTGATATATGGAAGGGCACACCGTTGCCAAAAACGGGCGTCACTTCTTTAACCAGGTAGTAATTTCAATTTCATGCTTTTTATCTTTAAAAAAAGAAATTAAAATTTATTTCCTTAAATAATATATTCAAAAACGACAAATATACCTACAATCCTTAAACAAAGTATTAATATCTGGGCACACTGTTGCCAAAGAGGCGTCACTTCTTTAATCAGGTAGTAATTTCAAGAAAATGAGGTACAATATCAACAAGCGCTTAACTTTTAACGAACGCTCCCTAAAATGCACTTTTCGGCGTAATTCCGCTTCTTCATCCTCACATCAAATCCGCCAAATCGAATTTTATGGCGTCTTTTAGTACTGTACTTATCTTTAATTGCGTAGTCGCAGATGAGCTTCTCAGGCTATAAATTAATGAAAATGTCTTAGAGGCAAATTACTTTTTGTGCCATAAAACTGCTATTTAAATTCAATTTTGCCGAAAATGTATGCAACTATTTTGTCGCGTGTCTACAATTTTCTTAACTATTTAGCTAGTAAAACATTTTAATAAGGTAAATTACACCTTCATAAATCAACCTTAACGCATTTTCAAGAGCTATTAACAACCACTTTGTGTTACGTCATACAAGATTTTTAGAAACTGAAGCGAAGAAGAACGTTGCTTTAACAAATTAGACTTTTTTTTTTTTTGGATACATTGTTAAAATCCAATGAAATGTACAAAATGTTTTAAGATAACTTATCAATGACAACACGAAAAGGGCACGAAGAGCATTATAGGTATGTTTAAAAAATTGCAATATGTACTCCACAGGACTTTCTTGTACAACTAATAAAAATTTTCATTTTTATACCGAGTTTTCGGGATCCTACTGTACAACCAGTGAAATTTTGTATATGTTACTTAACCCCTTAACGGTCGAGTAATTAAAAAAAAACGGTCATAAAAGGGCCTATTTTTTTATCTCTGAAAATTATATAAAAATATATGTATGAACAATATATATTCATTTATATATTTTTTAATGTTTTCATTTTGAAATTTTAAACACTTCAACCCGGAAGTATCACAAGAGCGAGAAATAGGAGGCTAAACCTCAGCCCGTCATTTTCACGGGAGAGGGAGGAAAGGGGTTAAACGGCATTTCAGAGTCTCCTGGTTGGATAAGGCGACTTTCAACTTTCCTTTTTGAGGTTATTGATTAAAATTTGCTACGCGCACACACACACATATGTAATATATACGTATATATTTATATATTACAGATACTTCAGTACTTACTTTTGTCAGAAAGTCATCCGCAATTTTGAAGTAAAATTAATTATTGTAAATTCATTTTTAACAGCACGGCTTATCTCAATAAATTCAGTAAATAGCCCAAATTCATTTTTGTAAAACGTGAAGCAAAATAATTCTAATTTCATCAGAGCTTACGCTTTAATATCATTTCTGATTACGCTGGATCAAAACCTCAACATCCGCAAATTGATGTTAATTAAAATCTTTAAAAAATGAGTTATTTTCAAAAAAAAAAAAAGTCTGGAAAAGAAAATTAATGGATGTTTACTGAAAGAAAAAATATATAAACAAATAAATCTAAAAGCTTTTAGGTTGCTAGTTTTTCTTTAAGTTATAAGATTAAAAAGACAAAATGAAGGTTTTTCTTTAATAGAATTTTCCAAACCTGAAAAAAGTAAGCAGCATACGATGCATTTTAAATTGAATTTCATCTTTATTATTTTTACCTTGTCATATTTTTTGCAAAAATTTCAGAATATATTTTTATACGCTCTAGCGTAATAGGATTTCTTTTTGATTATTAGAATTAATTTATTTACAAAAACGAAACAACAAGATATACATAAATAAGTGAAAATAGGTTTTTCTTTATAGAGGAAGTAAGACATACGAAATAGTTTATAGATGAAATTACCCACAGGAAGTATTTGTTTGTACGCGCGGCAGATTATTGCTATCTGAAAATTCGTGCATTTTATATTCTATAATTGTGTTTTTTCTTGAGAGAATTAGTGTAATTTCTGGTAACTATAAAAGGAAAAAAAAATCTATACGTACTATCTTTCTATATAGGAATTAGTAGTTGCATTTATTTATTCTCTTAAAACTTAGAGTTCCAAAAACAATATGGAAATCTTTACAAGAGATTTTCATTTAGAGGGCTAAATTAATAGCTTCTGAAAATAGGACCCAGGTCACCTTGAATCAATATAATGCTTATAACTTTATAACTATATATCTATATTTACTTGCTTTTTTTTAAAATTCACTTTTTTTTCTAATTTATGAAATTTGATTTGTTCTAACATTTTATGTAATTCTGAAACAGATTTAAAATTCTGCTTTAGATAAAATTTGGTCTAGATTGTTGCTTTGGCTTCAGTCTAGAATTTTGGTTTGGTTTAGAACAGAAGTTTGGTTTCTAAATGTACTAAAAAAAATTAAGTTATTGTCCTGAATCTTATTTTTTCTAAAGAGGATTAAATCAGGCGATAAGTTTTCGCTATTGTTAAAGGGAGATTTTAGAGGAAAGATAAATTCTTTGTCAAGAAAAAAAAAAAAACCTTTGAGTTTTAACTTAAACCTTAGTTTTAATGAACTGTGTTAGTAACTACTTGAATTTGTTAGTTGTGCAGCATTCACAGTGCAGTGACAATCCTTTGCGACTGCTGCTTTCGTCCCGAATATCAAAGTTAATTGCGCCGCGAATATCAAATAATTTTATTCAAAAAGAGGATTCCTTCTGAGCGCAGGATATTTAGAGTGTGTATAAAACGATGCAGGTACTAAATTTCTGTGCACAAAATAATGCTGCAGCAGAAAAATTCTGTAAAATTTTATTTGAAGATGGAACTGGACTACTGAGCTACACTATTATAATTACTTGTCAGTTTAATTAATATATATATTTCGCGCTCCTTATTTGAACAGTTTTAAACAAACTAGCTTATAGTAAAACTTTCGGTTCGTTTACAGCAGTAGATCAATCAATGGAATGGACGAAAATATGTTGATTATAAAATTCTGATGAACAATGAAAACTTTTAATTTGAACTAACTACGAAATTTAAACAAAAAAGAAATGAAAAGCACTTTTAAAAAACAGTATTTGTTCACTTTTAGTTAATTTAATTTTAATATCACTACACTGAAACATTCTAGATCAACCTCTTACAAAAAAAAAAAAAAAAATCGTGAAATTTGACTGCAACCAACATTTAATACCAAAGTTGAACCATTATAATATTTCCTAGTTTTATAGTTTTTTTTACATTAATGGTGAAACTACGCCATTGTAAGGGTTGAACTTAGTACAGTGATACCTCGAGATGCGAGTTTAGTTCGTTCCGTAACCTTGCTCGTACGTCAATTATCGCGTATCTCAAAGCAATTTTCCCCGTTTAAATTAATTGAAATGCCATTATGTTAATCCGTGCCTTTGAATAGGAAAAATATATTTATAAATGACAAATAATGTGTTGAAACATAATAAAAGAGAATGTAAAGCAAAAAGGCGCTGTAAACTGGATGGGCCGTGTGCAGCATCGCAGCTGGTCGTTCCTCGTATCTCAAATACCGCTCGTATTTCAAAACTTCGCTGCTCGACAGCCCTCGTATCTCAAATAACTGCTATGTTAAGGCGCTCGTATCTCGAGGTACCACTGTACAAAATGTTGGTTGCTGCTAAGTTACACTATTTTTTTTGGTGAAAGGTTTAACTAGATTTTTTAAAGTGTATTGATAGTTTAAGAGGAAATGTCTATTTTTATTCATTTTTTTACTTTCTCATTAAAGAAAAAAGGAATGGAAGGGCAAAAAAAAATCCAGTGGACTTAGATCAATTTGAAAAACTAGGGGAAAAATAATGCAAAATTCCTTTACCTATGATCAAATATGTCGCTTTCTAAATATTAATAGCTTTTCCCCACGGATCTAATAAGACAAAATAATATAATCAACTGAACAAGTCTTCAGTTCACAGTTTTAGTTTTCAACTCACCTAATCTCGATTTTCCAAGCGGATTGTATATCTGAAATTTAATTTCCGTTTCTGAGTTTTCAATTGTTTCGGTAGGAATATTTCATTTCGCGCAGCATCCGGTTCCCTCTAATTGAAAACTAATTTTCCATTTCAATTATTTTGAGCTTTGTAATTTAAATGTTTTACTGAAAGTTAAATGAGACAAATTTTGGAAGAAGGTTTGTGGTGCATTAGCTGTCTCCTAAATGCTCCTGTAGCATTTCAAACATGGAGCAGGTGAATTATTTACATTTTCTGCGAAAAGGAAGTGTATTTAAATGGAAAATAGTACACGTGGCATCATTACTTTAAGAAGAAAAAAGTTATTTATTTATTTATTTATTGCAGTTCGAGACTATGCTTTGTACAAGAGTAATACATTTAATACATTTTTTTTTATTTTGTAGACATGGGATGTTCACCCAAGTTATTTCATAAATAAAAAATTGTTTGTGATCTGTTAGCGCTATTTTGTAACTTATATTGATGAGAAATTTAAAGCAATGAATAATTATATTATTGCTATCATGCCAAAGATAAATATTTCTATCACATCTTACTTCAAAATGTTTCTTAGTTTAATGCTAATCTCTACCACATACAAATATGTATTTTATATGCTTGAGTCATGCAAATATTTAAAATAAGTGCCTCTGAAAATTAGTTTACCCATCTGCTGATAACTTTTTGACACTGTTGCCAGTAAACCCGGCTAAATGACCAAGGTTTCTTCAAATGAAAGCGCTAATGTCGCAATTAATACATTTTCAATAATTACAACTAACAAGTAATAACGAACATTATCACATAAAAGCAAAATGAAACACAAAGACCAAGATGGCAACGATTCTCTTTGGGGCCGTTCATAAATGACGTCACGCTTTTTTCCCACATCTTTGACCCCCCTCCCCCCCTTTGTCAGTATGTCTCACTTCAGCGGACCCCCTCCCCCCTTTGTCACGCATCACGTTATATTTGCATAATGCATGATGTCACACTTCTTGTTACCCCCTCCCCTCGTCACACTTTGTTACAATTTCCCAAACCCCCTCCCCCCCTTGAAGCGTGACACCATTTATGAATGATCCCTTTATCCCTCTCTCTTTTCCAGAACGTTTTAAAGCGCCATCTATTTGTTGCAATTTTTATTTAAATAAACATATTTATTTTTGTTGAAGTAATGCTTTATTTCAAAAAATAAGAACAAAACTCTGATAACAATCCTTTCTTTCTTTCATTTGGTTTTTCATAACATAATGATTATATTATAAATTTTTCCTTATGTATTCTTTTATTTCTCCTAAAGAACGACTTGAAAGCACTCTTTATTAATTTTTTTTGCCTTTAATTTTAAACGATTTGTTTAAAAACTGCAATACTATCATGTACTTAACATATATATTTCTACTTCGAGAAGCAAAACATAAAACAAATTACTTTACATTCAAATCCTCAGCAAAATTCATTAATAAACTTGAATTACTAAACTCGAGTCATCTGAGAAAGTTAGAAGAACCTTTAAGAAATCCTTGTACGTCGCCTAAAAGCTTGTACGTCGCAGTTTAAAGGATATTTTTTCTTGTACAGCAAAAATTTACGGTTCCTTGAAACTCCAAAGTATATACGCATGACAAAAGATTACACAATTGTGCGTACGGTAAGATTTACGCAATTGTATATTCGGTAAAAAAGTAAATAATATGACAACGTAGAGGTATAACATACATTAATTGCTGAAAGCCATCTTAATTTCTGTTAATTGAAGCACGCGATATGACTTATAAGAATATTGTATCTTAGCATGAATATTTTTTCGAACATTAAAAATATGCACCTTGTAGATAAGTTACATGTTTATTTTCCATCGAAATCTATAAAAAGACAACTTTAAGAAATGCTTCCTTAGATAAATGTTTTTGTTTATAATTTTAGGATCTCTCTCTCTCCCTTTTTTTTACTATCCGCCTTTCAAGTAATAATTTATTTTCTGTGTATTTTGACCTAATACCCTTCAAATTCATCATAATCTTTTTCTACTTCGCACATAAGTTTTAAATGAACGCTAACGTTTAAAAGTAGCTTAAATGATGTCAATGAAAAATTCTGCTTAAATAAAAAGTAAATACCAAGTAACTTAGTAACTTTTCACAAACGAAAGATTTGCACTGGAACATTTTTATTAATGCACATTTTTAAGCAGGAAAAGCACTGCACAGTCAAATTTTAATAAACGTGCGCAAAAGTAAAGCTTTAAGAAAAGTCTTGCGGCCAGATTGATTTTTGCAGAACTTTGTTCTTTGACAAATTACGTATTCAAAGTGCGAAATACAGTTTGTCTTCTCTCAACATACGTGGCAGAAATGACAACGTTGTTCCTAAGCCACATTTGGAGTTCTTGTTGTAAAAATGAAAAGGGAGAAAGTTCGTATGTATAATATACCTGTTATTCCTGGAAGCAAGATCTCAGATGGAAACTCAAACGGAAATATTCAAAAACAGAAATAGGTTTTTCTTTCTTTTATACACATCATACAATGTGGAGGAAAAGTAGTTTTCCAACTTTTTTCTTTGGGGCTTCAATGATTCTTCTTTTATCTTTCTTTTCGAGGAAAACAGTAGCAAGGAATTTCAATGTATAAGCGAGATTAGATGGGCAACTGTCTTTCTTTTGACATTGTAAGCACATTTAACAACAAAAAATACTGTTTCTTTATAAGGAAAGTATTCATTTTTATTCAGGAGTATATAAATTAGAGATGGGCATAATCTAAAAGCGGTTTTGATAATCGAGTGATCAGGAATCGAGTGATTATCTCGAGTTCTCGAGTGATCATTTCGGGTTCTCGAGCGGTTATTTCGAGTTCTCGAGAAGTTCAATCGAGTACTCGAGATGTTCAATCGAGTACTCGAGATGTTCAATCGAGTTCCCGAGATGGTCAATGGAGATTTCGAGATGTTCAATGGCGATTTCGAGATGTTCAATCGAGATCTCGAGATGGTCGTCAGAATCGAGTTTTCGAGTTATCCTGAATAATTGAGTTCTCGATTATGTTCAATCGAGTACTCGAGATGTTCAATCGAGTACTCGAGATGTTCAATCGAGTACTCGAGATGTTCAATCGAGTTCCCGAGATGGTCAATGGAGATTTCGAGATGTTCAATGGCGATTTCGAGATGTTCAATCGAGATCTCGAGATGGTCGTCAGAATCGAGTTTTCGAGTTATCCTGAATAATTGAGTTCTCGATTATGTTCAATGGAGTCTCGAGATGGTCGTCAGAATCGAGTTCTCGAGTTATCCTGAATAATCGAGTTATCGATTATGAGCACTCGATTATGCCCATCACTAATATAAATAAATGCATGTAAATAAATGAGGCGTTGCCATAGGAAGGGTAGTAAGTCAGAAGAACTAAATATTTTTAGAAGACTTAAAACCTGTCTGACGCCAGTATTCCATAAACTGTTCATTGATAAAACACTAAAATAATTTCAACTTTATAAATAAGGGTAAATTATGTCATCATATTCACAAATTTGATTTTTGACATGACTTCAAACAGGTTTTATGTCTTCGAAAAATATTTAGGATTTCTGACTTACTATATTTCCCATGCTAACACCTCAATTTAAAGTTTGCAATGATTTGTAATACAATTATGTCCCTTGTTACATATCATTTCAAATTATATACATCCGTCTCTATCGTGTACGGATAACCAGGGCATTTGCATTTCATATAAATATTTTGGAGTTTTTTATGCCAGTGGTTTTTAATAAAAACCTTAGTCCTTGATTATATATAATTTATTCAGGAAAAGAGCTTAAGTTTTGTTTTATGTATATGATGAAATTCCAAAAAAAAAAAAAAAAATCAAATTGTAAGTGTTGTTTACAAAGTTAATGTAATAAGAAATGTAATAAAGTACTCCGAAAAATATTATTCAGCGAATGTTTTAATTAAGCATCGATTTTCTAACATGTAAAATGTTTTCCGATTTCAGAATAAAACAATTGCTAATAAATTTATTTTAAACAATTAGTTATACGTCAAACACGTAAGCGCTATGATTTAAGAAAATTATGCTAATTTATTTAAAAGTCAATTTGAAAAGTAATTTCTAATAAATTACTGATACGAATTGAAAGCAATATATATATATATATATATATATATATATATAAATAAATAATTATAACAATAAAATAATCTGAGTTTATTGTTCTCAATCATGTATCAGAAATAAAAAGTTTATGTCTATCTTAACGTTTATAAAAAGAAAAACCATCGAAATGAAAAAACTTGGAGCTTTTTTACAAATGCCGCATATTTACAACATATTGTGCAGTTTTAATTATTTTTCAAGCAATTTACTTGTGAGATATATGTTTTCCGTACTTTTTCGCTTTTCCTTTTTTGGGCGAAAACGCAATAAAAACTCACTCTCAAAAAGTAAATAGGTAATAAAAAGACGCTTTTATACTAGTAACGATACAGTGATTACCAAATGGGGGTTTAGAATACAAGTGAACTAAGTCCACTTTTTGTCATTTTCTAGTTAGCAGCGCAATCTCAGGCATTAACTATGTAAAATTTTAGTGCAATAACGAACCAAGTCTCTCTTTGAACTTTTAAAATTTAATTTATAGTTTAAAAAAATAAGAGGTAATTTTGTTATAAAGCTTCAACTTTAAACCTCTGTAGCACAAAGAAACTTTGTATAGACTTGGTACACTCCAATTTATTTCATGTATTATATATGTCACTCATACGTGTACATAATTTACGACGTCATCAACTTAAAGATTCAAGTGCATTTTTGAAGATTGCCCTGTTTTTTTTTTTGTTTTTTTTTTTTCCGTTTTTTTTTTTTTTTTTTTTTTTTTTTTGTTTTTGCTTTTTGTTAACATCATGGCTAATGGCAAAATTCAGCGCAACTTTAGAACTATTTTCCTTTTGAGACGGTAGCATCAATTAGCCCGTTTTTTCGGCAATTTATTAATTACGAAAAGAAAAAAATAACAACCTCATCGAATTTCCAGGCGCCTTATGAACTCAATTTTATCCGTTACCCTTATTCATTCCTTTTTTAAAAATTAATTTTAATATTTATATAAATAATAATAATAATGTATAGAGAGGGAGAGAAAGAGATACTAGCAGAAAATATCCTTATGATAATTTTCTTAGAAGATGAAAATGTTTTGGGAACATTGACTTGAAGTTGAAATTGAGAGAATAATCAATAATATCATTTTTCTTAATAGCTGAGTTAAGTCCTCCTCCAAGTTCATTGCATGAGGAGCTAAAACAAGGCTTACTCAATGTATCGTCTTCTCTTCCCATTTTGGTGTCCGACATTTTAATTGACAGCATTCCTTATTAGAACCCATTTTTGTAATGTTTCTAAGACATTTTATTACATAAAACTGCGATGTACTGTTTCCTCCAAAAATGTAGTTTTCCGCTAGGAGTACTTTTTTCGATATAAATAACTTTGCATCAAACTTGTGTAAATTTCTTTTAACGCATTGAATGAACAATTGTTTAATGCACATTTCTTCCAAATTTGTTGTTTCTACATTAATTTGCTTGCAAATTAGACGCAAAAAAGAAGGTTGTACTTTAAGTTTTGGAAGCCAGTGTGAAACGTTGCGGTTTCAAAGTTTAAATTGGATCTTTTCAACATAAAAAATTTGAATTTCGAAAGAAGGGCTGCGTAAGGTATAAATATACAGGTCTATCTCTTTTCATTCAAAATAACATATTGAATTATTAGAAATCGAGCTATGGGGATAGAGAAAAAAATCGTGGATTTTCAAATTAAATAATTCTAAAATTGCTATTTGAATCTATAAAAGTCTTATATCAAGCCGACAGGGTGGCGTAGTGGTCCGGCAGCAGGCCTCGTATGCCCAAGATCGCGGGTTCCCGATCGCGGGAGTCGGTGGATTTTCAAGATGCAGAAAATCGTCTGCGCCCATGTCGTATGATTATGCGGCATGTAGAAGATCCCTTGAGTAGACATTTGGCTTGGATGCTCTCGGCTAAATTAAATTCCTAGTGCATATTGCATCAATGAGAGCTCAGGTACCGCCATCTAGTGGTGACTGAACGTCAAAATTCTCATGCGGCGAAGGCACCACACTCATTGTGGTGCCGCTGAAAGAGATGGTACCATTACTGGGGAACGCACTAGGTCTGCAATGGTTGTAGGACCCAATACTGCAGCCCCATTGGAAAGAAAAAAAAAGTCTTAGATCATCGTTTTTGCCAGAAAATTCTCTATAACTTATGAAATTTTTATAATTTTTGACGAAAAGTTTGACTTGAAGGAGCTTGCGCGAAAGACAGAATTACTCCGATACAGCGTTATCAGCAGCGTTAATTTTTTTTTTTTTTTTTGAACAGAGAGCAAACAGTCGTAGGTTTCACGTATTTGGCTTTCTATTAAGAACCTTTTTATAGCAATTTTATAAAACAATCTTTCTTTTTTTATTCAATTACTAAGTTTCGTTATTAAGTGTATCAACTCTTGAAAAGGTATATTTGAACTAAATAAAAACTTCAGCAAAACGAGAGAGAGAAAGAAAGAGCTAGATTTACAAATGTCATATTGATCTTAGGAAAAATAGGCTTTTATAGTTCTAGGCCGCAAATTCTTGTTTTTCTGCTAAGCTTTTACATAAAAATAAGGAAAAATATCAGTAGCTTTTTTTTTAATCTAATGTCCCACGAGAAAATGAATTGAATTATTTTCATTACATTTCTACCCATCATTCGAAAGTAAACAATTTCCAGGATTTAATCTCAAACTAATAAATATAAAACGGTTTGTGCTCTAAAAAACTTATGAAAGATTTTACTTGTTTAATTGTTAGCTTTTGGAGATTAAAGATATGAGATTTTTTGAACAGAGGGGAAAATGGATGGAAAGTTTTTGCTTAGATTTTTGATTAACCATGCTGATATTTTTCACAAGAATTTAAGAACTAATTGCCAGACTTAAGGATGTTTTTTACAATTCAAAATGCTTTACCACACTTTTTCTCTTTTGCAAATCTTTATCCGAATTAAATTCACATTTTCTATGCCATGAAACAGCTTATAACTTTTAAAAGTAGAATAGCAGATTAAGGTTTACAGCTGCTGGAAATAACTTAGTCTCTTCTATGCAAAAGCCAAAGCAAAAAAAATAAGGGGTTGTATCATTTTATGGAATGTATTGTCTTGCTTTAATGACCCAAATTATATTTAAATAAATATTTATCTTACCCGCTTAAGTCGTTTCAGAATTCCGGTATGTATCGTTATATTATTTTTATTTTTTCATTTAAAGTAAAACAAAATGGCAAATTCAGACCTTTGACGTCCTGTTTGACGATTGTACATCAGCTGATGAAGTGTGGCTTAATTTTTGTTGCAGAAGTGATAGAAAAGAACGAAGAAATGCATGATGAGGCCGAAAAACATGAACGAGCAGTTCCAAAGATTTCTTATTTTTTTGGATAGGGCAAAGGATTTGCTTCTTTATTTCAAATTCTTTACATTTACTTTTAAAACTTTCGAAATGGTGGAAAACGTTCTTTATTTACATGAATTAGGGAAAAAAGGTCAAAGAGAAGTCACAAATGTTGATCATTTTACTGTTTTGTATAAGATGCAACGAGCGCGAACAAGCAGTAATTTTGCATCTCGTCGTTCAAATTTTTCATATTTTAATAGTAAATTGATTTTTAGAAATGTCGTTTTTGGTTTCCCGCGTCCATCATTTTCCGTATCTGCCTTTCGAAAAGAATAGTTCCGTGAGAAACGAATGATGGAGACTCTACCGCATGTTTCTTGCCTTTCAGCAATTAATTTCAGAATGAATAAATCAACCTTGTCTTGTAAATGACAGGACTATTACTTACTTCGCTTTAGCCATTTTTTAATATTAGAAATTTTAAAAAATAAGGAGGTATTAAGAAGCTTTAATATACATTGTCACAAATCCTCAAAAAATGATCTTTTAAAAGGCAAAAATGTTATACTTCAACTTTGGAAGTCTAACAGTAGTATTGCATATCTTGCTACATCCATAAACAACAGATTTTGTAATAGAATTTTAAATAATCATTTTTTTAACATAATTTTTAAATGAAATGCAATGTGAAAGAAAAACTTGGCAACAAAACCCCTTGATATATTTACCATTTTCGCCTTGATAAATCATAGCACAACAGGAGAAACTTAATTTTTTCTTAAAGGGAATAAAATAGTCGAATTATACATTATCATAGATCATCCAAAAGGACATTTGAGAAGCCAGGTATGCTGCACTTGCAACGTCAGCTGTATCACAGTGCACGCACGCACAAATTTATGGATTTGTTCATCTATAAATATCAGCATTTATATATTCGTTATTTTTTTTAATTAAAAAAAATATGTGAAAGAAAATTCTGACGACGAAATCCTTTGAAATATTTTCCCTTTTGACTTGAAAACTCTTAAGTAGCACAACAGGAGACATGTAATTTTTGCTGGCATTTAAAGAGTGGTGTACAAGTAAAGCAGCTACACTACACCTTATCATAAATTATCGAAAATGACATTTGAGAAGCCAGATAACTTTGCTGTACTTGCAAAATTAGCTGCCTCGCAGTGCACACATTGATGCATTGCACACATTGCAGTGCACATGCGTGCCCACATTGCTGCAGGCATGTACATTGTGCATCGATAAATTGCAGAATTATTTTTATGTTCTTAATTTTAAATCAAATGGGACAAATGAAATAAAATTCCTCTGACAAAATCCTTTGAAATATTTGACAGCTTTGAATTGATAACTTTTTTTTAAATTACAAAACAGGAGAAAAGTAATGTTTGCTAACGGTTAAATAGTAAACTAGGAGTAAAGCATATAATGTGGCACCATCCATAGATATAAAACATATTTGTATCTCTTTATTGTGCGATAAATGAGAGAACATCTTAAAATATTTACCATTTTTGACGATAAATTGCATAAACAGCACAATTGGTGAAACGAAACTTTTGCTCACGGTTAAAAGGTAATATAACACAAGCGTTATTGATAAATTTTCTAGTTACCTCGTTGTATCCTCCAGCTAAGTTATTTTGTGTTTAGTAAAACATTCCAGGACAAACATCTTTTACATATATTACGGAAATCGATACTAAGTTATCTAGGGAGAAAATCAAGTGTTAAACATTGTGGGTTCAAAAAAGAAATATTGGATAGCGACAGTGAAAAGAAATTCAATTATTCGCGTAAACGTCGAAGTTCTAAGCTCTTCATAGAAGAAACATTCAGCTGCTTCGCATCATCGTGTAATGATTGTTTCATTCTGATATCCTTTTTGAAAAACCACTTTCAACACAGAAGTTTTTTGCTCAAAATTTACGAAAACCAATCATCTTCCAAGCACCTTGGGTAAATGAATAAATAATGAGTTTGGAACATATTTTGTTTTATGATTTCGCAATATTTGAAAATGGCATCATTACCTTCTTCGGAAACTTTTGTGGGCGGAAGAAGAATTTGATAAGCGAAGAGCTTGACATATTTATCTAACTTTGCATTTTCTTTACTCATTAAAGTATACTAAAAAGAAATACATACACAATTTAAAGCACTTAACAAAAAACAACCTGGCGAATTTCGTAAAAGACAAAATCTAAAAATATTTATTTGAAACATACCCAAAAAAAAAAAAAAATTCAGTTGGTATAGAAATAGTAAACAAATAAATTGGACTTTTAAGTGTTCCAATAGTTTTTCGGATAATTACTTGATTTTTATTTCTTTCTAAGGAGGCTGCGTGTGTTCACTGACCTTTGCAGTCCTTATTCCCCGGAAACCGGCATCCATTCCTTCAAGTAGCACCACAATCCGGATGCCATTACCACTTGATAGTTTTGACGCTCAGTTTCCCCATAGATAAGCACATAAACACAAAATAATGCGAAACTGCACGAGGAATTTAATTTAGCCGACAGTATTCAAGCCAAACATATACTCAAGGGATCTTTATCATGCCGCAAAACCATACAAAATGGGCACTGCATCTTGAAAATTAACCGACTTGGGCCAGTTTTGATTCTGTAAACTTGGGTATACGAGTGCCTTACCACTACACCACCCTACCGACTATTGCATGACTAGTTTGCTCCAAGAAAAAGATGTAAGTTCTAATATGCAGCAATAATCCGTTGAAGGACGTCTTTGTGGACCTAATACGTTTTAACATGCCAAGACGTTCAGGTAAAAATCACCGAGTCGACAAACTGTGAGAGGATTAGGAAATAATTTTAGAAATCCGTATGTATGCCAACACCGAAATCGCTTCAGCAAATCGCTGAAGAGACTTATTGACTTAGAGTTGGTCCACTCGAAAGTAGGCTCATTTACTTCTGGACAAACTTCTTACTAATCTTTTACCTAAACCTGAATTACACTTTCTTTGTAAATCTCTAGGTAGAAAGCTTTGCTTAGAGATCTAAAAGAAATAATTTAATATGGAGGATCAAAACATTATGAACACTTTCGATTATTTTTTGAGATTATATTGTAGGTGTTAAACAAAGAGACTAGAATTTTGACTAACATATATTGTTGAAGCTCGTTTCCCTTTAATGCAATAAAAAATTAAATCACTTTATTAAAAATTTATTTTAAAGTAGCAATAAGTTTAGGAGACACTTAATATATTTTCTTGAACTTATTTGTTTGAAATTTTCTTTATTTTTAAGGGGAAATGTATTAAAAATAGAAAATTTAATTTTAAAAATGTCACTTTCATGATTAAAATTAAAGAAAAATAATTAAGGAAAAAAATTGTGAAAATACATCATGCAAAAAATATACTTTAAGGAAGAAAGAAAGAAAATTGTTTGAAAAGATACAAGACTAACGATGGTGTGCATTGAAATCTGTAATCACACCCTGTCACACAGTTAAAAATATCCAATTTTCTTAAGAAAATAAAAAACCTTTCATTAGGAAAAAAAATAAAATCCACCTTTCAGTAAACAAGAAAATAGTTTGTGATTAATTGCAAGGAAAAGTATTTGCAACTTTTTTCAAGTAAACAAAAGGATTTTGAGGAAAAGAAACAATGTAGTACTATCTTCTTTTGTCGCAATTTTAGTTGATCCTTTGAGCAAAATAAACTAACTTCATTTTTAAAAATAATGAACAACGTCACACAAATGCTTGGTTCAAAAGAAAAATTCTAGAAACTAAGCATCTTTAACACAGCCCATTTATTTCTTGGATCTAAGTAAATTAACAAAAATACATAAAAAAGTGCGATTGAAAACCCAATTTTTGAAGCTCGCCGATTTGGAATAAAACTAAATTAACTTGAGGAATAAACTATAGCATTGTTTTCCCGTTAAGATTTCACAGCACTTCAGGCCGAAGATCAAATGTAATCGTCTAAAAAGACTGAACTTTTTAAATTTTATTTTAGATTTGGGGGGATGCGATAAATTATTAAAAAATTACGATGTCTGTTGTTGGTAAATATTATTTCAGTTTATGATTTTTTTAAAATAAGTAGTAGCCAAACATATACTTACCAAAGCGTTTCTAATGAACGTTTCAAATTATTATAACTATTTTTATTGCATTGTGGAATGATAATTTAACTTTGTAATTCTATATTTTTCATGCATTCAAATATAAACTAACAGTTATTTGATAAGCAAAAGATTAGAATTTTTAAAATTGTACGCGTGATGGGAATTTTAATTTGTGCTTCGAAACTTAACGTGTAATGGAACGTATTAGACTCTTTATCACTTTTAATGCACATGTCAACATATAATTGTATTTCAAAAAAAAAAAGGGGGAAATAAAGTTTTGAAAACAGATAATTGATACAGATTTTCCACTCAGTTGCAGCTAGCAAACTTTTCCTTTACGTTTTAGGAGAAGGCTGTAACATAGCACCATTTTTTTCATCTCGTGTTGCCGGATTTGAATGCCATTCCCAGCCCACGTGATCAATATGCTCCACTACCAATGCGACTGGCCCGGTTGAACTCACCTAGCGAAGACATCATTTAAATAAATTAACGGTATATCTCTCCAAATGTCGAGCTAGTGGTTGCCCCACAGCTAAAAGATTATAGTACAATTTATTTGCTACACGCATAATATTTTTTACTAACATAATTAAAACCTGCAACAATATATATGAATTAATTCTAATATCATATATATTTTAATAGCATTTACAAATTTGCGTACCAAACATGGTGAAGTAAGCAAGGAATTGATCTTTCAATTGTCTTAACTTTGCTGCAATTCGAAAATTTGTGCACAATATATATATATATATATATTAAAGTCTAGTTTGTACAGGATAAATAAATAAAAAAAAATAGAAAGATATATAGATATAATCATATTAACACTCTATTAATCTGCAAACAGGCAGTAAAACCATCTTTGGTAAAACCACCCAATGGGTTGATAACATTTCAAAGTTTCAATAAAAGTTTAAAACATTTTTAACGCTATTTTTGAAACCTCATGTAAGAGATTTATCATTATAATATTTATTACTTACTGTAATGAAGGCAACATATGTATAAAAAAAACGTAATTATTTCTAGCATATGTAATTAGCGACATACATGACATGCATTTTAAGCGTATATTTTTCAACTGTGTCACTAAAAACATTTCTTTTTGTTGCCATTCGGCTTTACTAAGAGTTCAATATAAAAATACCTTATATTAAGAACAGCAATAGCAACAGAATAATTGTTGCATATTTTAAAAAACCTACACATTGCATAATGTACTTGGTCAAATGGAAATACGTTGAAAAACATGCATAGAATAACAATTATCCTATAGCTTCATTATTAAATGACTCTTCGCAAATTGAAATTGGGTGCCTGAAGACTCAACTGTCTAATCCTTTAATGCTCTCCTTAGCGTCTTCCTTTTAATGCTACCGTGTAATCATTTTAAGTAGTACAGCTTCTGAAAGTAAGATGAGCATGTCAGTTTCAAGAACAACTTTTGTATAAACTCGGAAAAATCTCCTTTCAAAGAGAAAAGAAACGAAAAGAGAATACTGGAAAAAGGAGATTAGAACTGCGGGGAAGTACCGGCTCCTTGTTGTTCTTCAGCATCAATATCTAAACGAAGTGCATGCAAATGTACCTCGTTTTGTTAGAGTTAGAAAAGCCGATGGAAACCGAGTTTTTTCCCGCTCTTACTATTTTTGGAACGTGAGCAAGAATTTATTTGAGGTGGAAAAGGGAATTTCTGCGCTTAAACGAATAAGATGAAGTTGAGGAGAAAAGGGAATCAATTTCATCGCTCAATTCCTTTTCCTTTTTTCTCCCAGCAGCTGAAAATCACCCAGCGTATACTGGGCTGTTTACGAATGAAGTTTTACTTACGACTTCTCCCCTAAATTTACATAGTGAGATGATTGCTATAAATCAGTAAAACTTATGTCCCAGGATTAAACGCACACACATACGTGTATATATAATAAAGTTTGACTAATTTATTTCCACACAAGTCACATTAACTTGGAAGTAATGACCAGAATAAGTAAGAGACTTTTGTACTGATAACTTTTACTTGATGCGGGTGCACTATTTCACGGAGCAAAGTAGGGGAATTAAGTTTGCGTAGCAGTAACAATAGCATTTTTACTTACAATTATCACGTAAAAAAATACAATTTTGCTGCAGTTTTGAGAAAACTCAGGTTTTTGCTCTATTTACTTATTTTTTACAGGGAAAAAAATCAATATTTTAAGCTAGCAACTTTAATACGCTGCATAACAAGAATTGTACAGAAGTTTGGTAAGACCTCGTTTGGAGTATGTTGTTTAGTTTTGGTCTCCTTACCTAAACACGGATAGTACTTATTGGATAGTACCTTATTGGATATTGGGGTTTAAAGGGTACTGGGTTGGTAAGTGGTCTAACCAACCTAGGCTCAATATGTATAGCCTTGAGCAAAGGAGAAATATAGGGGACATGAATTCAGTTGTTTAAATAAAATTAAAATATGAAATGTTGATGGGCTACAGTGATGGGCTGAAAGGGGAACCAGAGGTCACTGTTTTAATCTTTTCAAATCTCAGACTAATCTTGAAACTATTAAACATTAATGCTTCAATAGGGTTGTAGGCGGTTGGAATAGTTTACCGGAAGCGACTGTTACTTACAGTGGGGTAAAAACTTTTAAGAAAGCTCTTGATGTTCATTGGGGACTGTTAAATCGACTAAGACTAGCCCTGTGTCCGTTGCTGGTCGTCACTTTCGTATTTGTATTTATTTTCTTCTAGCATATGCTGTTTTTAATTGGAAATTTAGGGCCGCTAGTGAAATCAGAGCCCATGAGTGCAAATTACAATATTAACACATTTAACACTTAGAAAAATTATTTTATTTCATTGGGGTAAATGCCTAAGCATAGTTAAGAAAGACATAGTCCTGGTTAAATACTGTTCTACTAGTCAATAAACTTTTCTTCAAGGTATTGTACTTAAACATTTAACATAAAAGCTAAATCTTGCCACATAAACTCATAGTAGTTGCTAAAACTAGTAAATATTCATGAAAAGAAACGGTGTGTACAGTGAGGTTTAAAGTTAGAGACGAAAATTTCAAGAAACTGCTATCATGTAGTAAATAATGACTATCACTTTTAATTAACTAACAAACATGAACTGGCACATTACACATAACTTAGACCTTTTTAGATTTTTTAAAGCTAAAGTTGAAAAAGATAAATTCAAAAATATGATTAGTATAGTAAATCATAAATAAATATAAAATTTATTACATCTAAAACGGTTGATCATCCAACATTTTACGCTATACATGTCTTGTTTTTAGACTTCTAAAAAAAAATTAATTAATTTATTTTTGTAAAAAAGATGCATATTTCTAAAAAAGTGCTTTTAGTTCAAATAAGGGCACAGATTATTTGAAGAATCTTTCAAACATTATTTTTATAGCAAAAGAAGGAAAAAAATCCCAATTCTTTCTAGACAGATAATCCCTTTCTTGTAATAACACTTGACAACAAGTGACAGAGGTAATCCTAAAGAAAAACATAGAATTTCTGTCACGGAAAATGATACAAAGAATTCCGTTACCAAACACAATTTTTCAATGTACCGCTATGATTCTGAACACTTTGAAGCATAAAATCATATCCTTACAAATATAATTAAATCATTTTTGAGAAATATTTTAACATGATTTTGAAAGGTATTCTTGATATTACAATAAAATTTGTGCTATAATGTTTTGGGGGGTCTAATGAAGACTAACTAAAGAAAGGATTGTTTTTAAAGCCCCTAATTAAAACCAAAAACTGATGCGTGCACCTCATAATTTCATTGTAACATTGTTATTGCTTATTAAATGATGTGTCATTTTAACAACATAACAAGACATTTTATATAGTTCTCGCAAATGTTTTTATTTGGTTGTTCGACGGGAAAATCGCTAAATGCAGGACATAATGCCAAACTGACACTGGATTTGGCTTCTCTATTTCGGCCCCAAATTTGGCGATATCTTGCCAAAATGGAGACAATTCACCACTAGAGGGACTCATGAACGATCACCGTTGTCACGTGATATCCACTCTATTTACTGAGATTTTCAATATAGTTCTACGTGGAACACACTAGGCAAAATTAGTTATCTTAAAATTAATTAGACTATTTTCACAGCTTTTTCTGATTATAACCCAGTATTTACGTTTAATTTAATCATTATTAAAGAAATTTATTAATTATTATAATAGTTATAGTGTTTTATTTAGTGTTAATTTTATGTAGTGTAGAAGAACTCCATTCAGGCCTAGTTTTTATTAGATGTGTCGAACTCGAAGTAAAGCGATGCTACGACTTCCTTTGTTTACATTTGCTTTAATCGCTGCCACGTGACCAATGACGCTGCTTGAATTGCCTCCATTGCCGACATACTTCCAAGTTGTCGAGAAATGAGCGTTTATATACAGGGTGAGGCAGAAGTAATGATCGGGTTTTGAGGGGGTATTAAACAAAACTAATACAACTTGAGACATAAAACTTTTATATTTTGATCTGTATATGATCCCATTTTTTTTACACTGAGTTTTCAATATCACTTCAGCAAGATGGTGGCCCTCTGCAGCAATACACTGATGTAGTTTATTTTTCCACGCAGAGAGAATAGACTGCATCTTTATGTGCATTTCAATCTTCTGCGTAATGTTACGGCCCCTAAGCTTTTTTCTGAAAGGTTATCTGAAGAAGAAAGTTTGGAAACATCACCCCCATACTTTAGAAGAGCTGAAGAACCGAGTTGCTGAGTAAATATCTGCCAGACTCCTTGAAATGTGCAGAAAAAACTCCCAAAACTTCAGAAATGGACTGCATAAGTGTATTGGTGCTGAAGGCCACCATATTGCTGAAGTGGTATTAAAAATTTTATGTAAAAAATGGGATTATATACGAATTAAAAAAAACGAAGTTTCAAGTCTCAAATCATATCAGTTTTTTTTAATACCTCATCGAAACCAGGTCATTACTTCTGCCCCACACCCTGTACTTAACTATGGAGTTGTATTGACAAATGCCTTAGGGAAAATATCTTGATATAGAAGACATAAAAACGGCATAGATTCGACGCAAAGTCTAATAAAAGAGTTCCTTTTTGGAACAACCGATTGCAACCAAAAGGGGAAGTGCACAATAAGATATTATACTGCTCGTACATATGAAATTTCAACCTTCTGTGACTAAATGTTTTTGAGTAATGCTAGATAAATACATATTCACTCGTCAAAACGTATTCTGGGATGATCAAAATGGGAAATTCCATGGTCCGTACATGGTCCGTTGCATGTACGTACAGAAGGACATCGTGAAAAAAACATTCAAAATTGTATAATATGTGATTGAAATGATAACTTAGGTTTAAATTCGAGCCAGAAATTTTTTGCGAACTTAATATTTCCTTTACTTTGTGCAAAGAAGTAAAAATCGTCAAAAACGGTTAGTATAGTTTTTAAAAGATTAAGAAATCAAAAGAAGACCATGACGAGAAGCATTTAACACTGGAGACAGACGAGCGCTGTGTAATTTCTAGCAGATGATGTGCATGATTATATTAAATTCACAAGAAAATGTTTAAAATGACAGCGAATAAGCAAAAACAAGTTACAAATGTTATAACTTATTTTCGGAGGGAAAAAACGAAAATTTTCTTTTTTCTTACTTTATTTTTTCAGTTGCAACTGATTTAAATTAATTATGTGTATGAAAATTTCTATCAAAATTAAGTAAATCTGTCAGCTGTAAGTTACATGTACCCTTTGTAAAGGAAATATAATTAAATGTACTTTCAAAACAAGGAAAATCGTGTATTTATTTATCTATCTATGCACGCATATTATGGTGAAGCGAAAAAATTCAAAATCATAAATCAAACACGCCTATATATTTAAAAGCTGTCTACTTCAAAGTCCATTTAGCAATGTTGTCATTGTTGCTTATCCCTCTGACGTAAGAAAGCCTACACCAGGTCCAAAAGACCGTGTCGCTGAAGTTTGTCGTAAATCCACTCGTGCTCAGCAATCAAGTTCCTCCAAGAGGCTGCGATACAGCTAATGCCGCGTTTTCACGATGCCAGTTGAAGAGACAATTGTCTGGAGACAGCTTATTGCCATAAAGTTATTGGCTGCGTGTGGACAAGTCAGGCCAATTGGCAAGCCAACTGCCTCGACAGTTGTCCTGAAATTCAATTGGCTCGTGGAGTAGACAGAGGACAATGAACTGGGCCCAGTGAGGCCCCCACCACTCTGAATCACAGTTGTCGAGCCAGTTGGCGCCGTGTGAACGTTGCACCCAATTGATTTGCTTTGTGTTGTGTCAATTCACTCGTGTCAGTCAAGTCTCTCAGCCATTTTTCGTCATCAACTGCCACGCTAATACTTTCACAGTGTGAACAGGTTCTCTTCCAACTGGTCTGGCCATGACATTCCCCCAACTGTCCAGAGACAACTGTCTCTTCAACTGGCATTGTGTAAACGTGGCTTAAGAATGTGAACAGGACTGACAGGGACGGATCAGCAACACGGTGGATAGTTCTTTTCTATATTGACGAATTTTCAACATTTAAGATGACCACTTCTGAAACTGGCCGAGGATGTCTGGAGAGGTCTGGAGCCACTGCACGATAGAGACAGGCCCGGGCGCATGGCAGCATACCAGCTGTGAACTGGCGAGAAGCGATAAGTAGAAAGTAATTGATTCTTGTTGAATCATTGAATCTCAACCGTTTAGCAATGCACAGTTTCGGCTAAATCAAGCAATATCTTTGGCTGCCAAAATCACTTTTAATATTCAATATTAAGCTTTTTCGCTTCATTTCTTACAAAAGTAGTAAAATCCTATTCAATAGATAAATTAAAACTTACTTGAAATCCTGATATAAGTAAATTTCAAAAGTTAGTTTCTTCATTCTCTGTATCATGGTATGCTGCCAAACTTTTGATGTAAATTACTTTAATTTACGTCATGCACGGTTCACAGTGATTCGTATAGACAAAGATATTTAGTACGATTTATTGGTATCAATAGACTTTGTAGAAGACAAATTTTCCACAATTTTCCGATTTTGATTTTTTTCGATCCACCATTCTGAATATTCAAAGTGATTTTGTCAGCCAAAGATATTGTTTGATTCAGCTGAAACTTTGCATTGTTAATAAACTTTGTAGTCGACATGTTTTTTCGCTTCACCCTAATATTCCGTGTAACCTCATATTGCGTGTACGAATATTTTTCTTCAAAATGTTTGACATGCAACGTTGGCTTTCTCACATAAATTACTGCAATAATTTATCTTCTTTCCTAAAGATCTTCGTAATTAATCATATAGTTAGTTCACTATAGTTTTATAATTACAGCAGAAGGTACCGTATATATTTATTATAAAACTTGAACTAATATACTTTCAAGCGAAAAATAAATGTTATTTTTAGACGCAATTTGTCTTTACCCTATGCTTTTGCTTACACAAAAAAATAAAAGGAAAAAAAGAAATATTTTAAAATTTATAACGCTGTAGAAACACTTTTATTTTTCCTATTGAGGACATATAATTATTTTAAGAAATGATTAAACATTTTTTTTTATTTCACGGTAATTTTTTAAGTAAACTAAATATTAATGATGTAACAAGAAAAAAACGCATTTTTTTCAACAACAATCTAAAATGGTTCTTTTAATTAAAGGGCTTTCATTAGATAAGCGGATATATAGTTAAAATACTGTGTTTTATGCGAGTTAAAGGACATGCACGTTTTTAAGTTTGTTTTTTATCTGAAAAAATGTCTTCATACGATGAAACTTATTACAAATCAACTATAAAAAAAGTTATAAGTATCATTATTCTAACCGTGAGTATTTCTTACATGTCAGGCTAAAGTGAATAAAGTCCAAAATTTGAATTTTCACCATTTTGATTTCAATGTTGCATTTTCACAACATACATTCATAAAGGAAATATCACCAGATAAAGCAGCTGTAGCTGAGAATTATATTGTAATTACATATTTCTTTTTCTTCATAAGTAAGTTAATAAATTTATGACGAAGTCACGATTGTTAAGATTCAAAATGTAGAACTTCTTAATGATTTTGAAGATTCTTTGACATTCTATTAAATGACAAATGCGCATATTCTCATACCCACTAGTTTAAATGAAATCCCTGCTCCCAAACTATTAAAAAAATGACGTTTGCAATAAACATGCATTCAATTTCATACGATATTTAATTAAATTTCTAAATTTCCCAAAATATTTAACAATTTTAAGACATCCCTTAATAGCGGATACAAGTAAGCTATTTTTCATTATCGAAATATGAAACAAATGCATTTATTAGTTTCAAACGCCCTTTTATTTATTTATTTTTTCTTAAAGACAATTCTTTTTTTCATTTTTAGCTCAAATGACACTTTTTCAAAGTTTGACCTGAAGGGAAATAGAAGCAGCTGGGAAAAAGAATGATGGAAAAATGTTACCTTTTTTATTTTCTTTCCTAGTAAAGATTATCAAAGGGATTTCTTAGAATTTCCAGCAAATATTGATTTCTCGAAACACGATATTATAAAGCTTATGTATGTGATGATGATTCTTCTAGAATTCCCATAGACTACAAAAACTGATAGAAACGAAAATTGAACTCGCTTCCTTAAAGAATTTTAATAAGTTTAAGAATATTTTTTGAGGTTTCTTTTCATTGCGCAAGTTCTGTTGGATTACTTTTCGCTGTTTTTTCTTCATTTCTTATTATTATTACGCGTTTCTTTTTATAAATAATATCATTATATCATTCAGCGTTTCAATGGACGCTTTTGCCATTTGGATGATAACTTTTAACGGAAATATGATTTGCCATATTTGTATTAAAATTTAATTTTGAAAATACATGGTCGGAGCAGCAAAAAACGTTATATCATTGATATGCATATATAATATGTATATTAGGATGTGGCAAAAGTATAGGAACGGAATTTGTTTTTAGAAACCGTTTTTAAATTGTGCATTCATGTAAAACATTACCTAAAATTTTTTTTAAAATATTTATCAATATTTCAAATCTCTCGCAAGGTCGCAAAAGTACCAAAGTTTCGTAAAAGCTAAAAATTACAGATTTTAATCAAACAAATGAAATTGAAACAAGAAGTTCCGTCTAGAACTATACGAGCCTACTTTCCCGTATACACCAGCTTCAAATTTATAATCTAGCTATCTCTCTCTCTTTCTCGTTTAGCTTTAGTTCTTAATTGCTTCAAATATGCCTTTTTCAACGGTTAATACAGATTCGTTCAATCATTCATTTATTCAGTCATTCATGTATTTATTCACTCATTTATTCATTCATTATTTTGTTTATTCATTTAATCTTTCATTAATTCAAAAATATTCTTGAAAATCCCGATCAAAAAATTTCATAAGAAAATAGGCTCGTTAGTTCTGGATGAACTTTTTATGTGTACATGTTCTACGTCATAAGAGCTTTCTAATAAAGTTTGTTCCAAGCAACTCGGCCCGTTAGATCAGGATTTATATAGGATTGAAATTTCCTCGTAGGCACTATGTTAATTTTTTTTTTGAACTGTTCAAAAATGAACAAAAATTGTTCAAATCAATAGTTCACGCCAAGAACTTCTTCCAGTGAGCTTGTTCATTGGAACTTTGATCTTGTACCAAGAGTTTATATAATTTGCTTCATTTTCGCCCATAGGCGCTAATGTTAAAATTTTTTGAACTGTTCAAAATTGAACAAAAAATTGTTCAAATCAAAAAGTAAAATATGGAAATGAGATGTCCTCGCCGAGATCTTTCGAATGCAAAAAGAATTTTTCCAATCGGACAATTCGTTCAAAAGTTATTAGGGGGGGACAGACCGACAGACCGACAGACAGACAGACCGACAGACAGACCGACAGACAGACAGACAGACAGACCGACAGACACAACTTTTTCCCCATCTCAATACCCTACTTTCAAATTTTTTATTTTTCAATCTTTATTTAATTACTTAACTTATTTTTGACTTTTCTTGATTTTTAACGATATTTTCACGATACATTAAGCCTTCTTTCATGCTTTATTATTATTTTTTTTTACTTTTACGGGAAAGTAGGCTAAAAATAGCAAAAAGAAAATAATAGTGTTTTTATTTCTTTTTCAAAGTTCTTAGAAGTACTTTTAAAAAAACGAGATTACCCCTATCAATAATTGAATCTCGAGCACTGAATACAGCATGGACATGAATGATTACCCTGATTCTACAACTCCCACATTTTGGTTACCATTTTCCTTTTATTTTTCAAGTGCTGAAGATAGAAATGTTTTTATGTGTGCTCTAGCTCTTTGCAACCACACCCTATAATATTCTTTATAAATAAAACATATTAGATAAAACAACAACAAAAAAGTTTTCTTATAGGTACGCCGAAGTATGAGGCAGCGAAAAACTTTGTTATTAATTCGGTGATAAAAATTTCAAAATTGAAAGGCGCAACCGAAAGATAAGCATTTTAATCAAAACAATATCTATGAGTAACAGTTTTAAATGTGAAAAAATAATCAATTTGCAATATTTTACGAGAATACATAAAGGTTTGGTAAACAAATATATCTTGAATGAAAGGCAATTTTGTAAAAGTTGAAGGAATGAATGTCCCTTTTCTGATTATTAATAGCAGAATTTTACAACTAGATCTAAGATCAGTGTTAAGCAATTAATTTGACCGAACTTATTTCCTTATCGGTAGTCAATATCTAAAGTTATAATATATTCCATTGAAAAGGGAAATCACCCAAGACACAGAAAACGCCTCATTTTTCAGCGATTACCGACGAATACCCAATCGTATCCATTTAGGAAGATTTTATATCCTCCAAAGTCTAAGAAATGATTCCCCGAAGAATTTTGCGCCATTTCATTTGTCAAGAAAGGAAGCCATTGTGCTGTGGCGAAAGCCCGTGATAATACTTGGGTAGCCATTGCTAATTGACGATGCTTCAGCGAAGACTTAAGGGGTTTAGTTCTCCTTTATCCTTTGATGATGAATGATGGCTGTAACGATGTGTTATACTTAAGGATAAGGCCTTGTTGCTGGAGAAATGTGACGTTGCTTTGTATTAATGAGATGCAAACTGCACCACTGATATTATACGAGGTGCAGTACTAAATTTATAATTTTTGATAATGTGTCAGTACCGGAATATTTCTGCATGGCGGTAACATAATTTATGAAATTAGGCTTAATGTTTAGAGAATTAACATTTAAAGAAATTGTTTCTCTAATGATTTTGAAATGTTTCTTCTGATGAAAGAAGTACATTAGTTGTAGTTGTGCATCTATTTATATCAATTTTACTCAAACACTTCAGCAAATTTACTATTTTTAAGGTACTAATTTCCTTATCACGATAACGTAATCCTAACAACCACTGGCGTAGCTAGACCCTAATTTCGGTGGGGGATGCGTTCATCGAGATGAGGGAGGTAATTTCACTGTTTTACAAGAACAATTGGTCAAATTCTAAACAGTCTTCGATACCCCCACCCCCTTATCTACGCCAGTGCTAACAAATTTATGGATGGTTTTTGATTTTCCGTCATCACTAACTTAAAAATAATTTTGATCATGAGAAAAATTTTCTTCTCATGAAACATGAAAAAAAAAAAAGTATAATAGGTGAGAACTATGCAAAAGCCATCATCCTAACACACATGTATCATTCGGTAACAAAGGTTAGACAAATTTAATAAATTAACGGAACGTTAAGATAATCATCTTAGAACTATGTGTGAATATCGTATATCATTTAAGATGCTCAGGTATTATATTTTCCTCATGTTTGGCTGTGATTATTTTCTAAATGAATAATTACGTAATCATATGTTAAAAAATGAATTTTTATTAAAAAAAAAACTATTCTCTGCAGAGAGTAAATTTGCTGAAGTGTTTCTTAAAATAATAAAAAAAAAACTGCATTTCATTAACCCATCATCGCGTACCTTTAAGAATGCAATACTATTCCAATTCTTAAAAATTCGTAAGCATCAGAATGAGGGCAGACAATAAATATTGCTTTATGTTTGATAAAAAATAATTAATTTAAACTAATTAAGAAGGTAATCAAATTGAAATTTAAAAGCTTCTTGTAGAAGTCAAAAATACTTTCATATTTTTATTGATCTCACATACAAAAATATCGCATTTCAAATCTACTTCTAAAAGTTTACCAATTATTTTACATTATACAAAAAACTTCATTATCATACATTTTAACCCATTAAGCGAAGCATGATATTATAGAGATAACAATGCAGATTTACTCTAGATGTGTAATCTAAAGCTTACAGCTAAATCCAACAGTTATCACTTGAGCAAATATTGTTTAACTCACTTTTGTAAATACTGGTTAACTGTTTAACTGTTCAGCAAATATTATGCAGCATGTTAACCATGCTTCATTGGAAGCAAATATCCCAACATAATTAGTTTCAGTATGTTGACGTATATATGTACGCATAGTTTGATAGTTTATGCAATGCTACTTGTTTCTGTCATCTACTGAACCGCGTCAGTACTACAGAAATTAAAAAGAAGTGTTTTATTATTAGATACGAGATTTGCTTAAATAGTGGTTAACGTAAGAAAAAATTAAGCTCTCGCTTACTTTAAAGTTTTTTTTCTTTCTATAAATACCCCTCCCCCTCTTCCTCGCATACGGTATTCCAAAAACTGGATTTTAGAAAGAAAGTTCTGGGAGCTAAAAGTACAATAAAAGATATATTGTGAATAAGAATCAATGAAACGAAATACGCTTAATAATTACGCTTTGTACAAAAGAAACTACCTGTATAACTGCGAAAAATCAATATATACGAGGGGAGGGCAAAAAATAAAGGGGCTTTCGAGAACAGAAGTTTTAATTCTAATGATAGAAAGATGAAATATAAATATTTCTGCATCACCTTCCTGCACTTCAACGGACTTTTCCCAGCGCTTCACAAGTTGTTTGATTCCGTTGGAGAAATAAGTTTTTTGGTTGCACCTGTAACCAATTTTGCACTGCATTAACGACTTCTGCATGGATTGCTGATGGAATTCGCGGTGCCGTGGCTGACATGCAAAGCATTGCCGATTTCGCCAGCTGTGATTCCATCACCATACCTTCAGAAACTTTCAAGTTGTCCTCAGTTGTTGACGTCGATGTTCTGCCCGATCTCGCTTCGTCACGTAAAGGAGTTCTTTTCTGTTTGGAAAGCTGTATATATTCGTAGATCTGTCACTGTACTGCGCTTGCATTCAACAAATAATTTATGCAGGTGTGACACCTTTCGCAAACAAAAAAAAAAAAAGCGAATTACTACCCTCATTTCTTCCTTGGTGCAGATCGACAATGGAGCTGTCATGTTTAACGGTCTGCTACTCTACAACAATCTGCTACGCGACTAACGTGAGAATAAGAATGACACGTTCCATAGAAATGTTGCAGACGGTCCTAATTCAGCTCTGGATACTTCATATTATTATTGCCAAACCCTTGGGCAAGGAATTGCAAATGACTTACTTTTTGACTCCCCCTCGTATTTAACTAGTAAATTATCGTACAAAATCATTCATTAAAGACGTCTAACCTCATGCCCTTTGCAATTAATTTGTAATTTACCTAATAAAACTATTCGTTAAAGAATTGTATCAGGCATACCTTCAAATGAATAAATAAATATATATATTGAAATTTAAATTCATTTTTGAGACTTTAATGAAATTAAAATAATTTCCCACTTATCTTACATTTAATTTATAATTGAATGCTTATTTTTAATCAAAGACCCCAGAATGCTTCTTGAAAAACATTTAAATCATTTATGTTTTTATCATATAAAATTATCTTTTCTCGGGAAAAAACCCGGACTCATCAATAAACACTTACTTCAAATAAAAGCAAAAGTTTCAGTTTCTTTTAATTATATTATTTTTTCAAAAATGCATTATTTACTGATAACGTTTTTGCAACTCCCATCAAAAAAAAAAATAATTTTCAAATAATGCAAACTGCTTTGCGAACCCTCCATCTTTTGTGAATGAATGGGACTTCTAAATTATCTGCAAAAAGCAGAAGCACGAATGACTAAAAAAATTATTTAATGGGAAAAATGAAGGTTATTATAATATGAGTAATATTTTTCTCAATACAATGACACTTCAGGGAGGGTTTTTTTTTTTTTTTGTGTGTTCGTTAAAATGTTTTGAGTGATTATGGCCATCAAAAAATTTAAAATTGCAAAAGCAACAAAAATGTAGGATGTTTATTTGTATGTGTTTTTCTTTCTTTTCTACGCAAAATAAAACGACTAATTAATTGTTGCATAAATACTTGGAATGGATGCATTCGTCGCGACTTTTTTCAATTGTTGTTCTTAATTTTGTTTCGATCTTTATTTAAACAAATGAATTTAAATAAATTCAAATCTAATGCAAGTACAAAATTGATTTTTTTAAGTTAGATGTTGTAACAAAAGTTCAATTTATTGTTCTTTTGCTACATTTAATTATTTAAATAATAAATTATTGATTATTCAAAATTCCCTCAGTCAAGCCTTGAATAATATTAATTTCATTTTAAACGCTTAACTGTGGCTTGACTATTTATCCGTGACTGAACTTGTCACTCACTTTTAATGTAGGTTTGCGCGTCATGCCATTTTTTTTCAAGGGGGCTTATATTTATAATTTTCATTAAATTACGGGATTAATTTTTGCACTACAAATATTTCAAAATACCTACAATTTTAATTAACAATTTGTTTTAAGTCTTTTGGTCAGAAGAATTCAAATGACAGCAATTTGTTTACACGTACTATATTCTACGGCGTAAACTTCCTGTCGTGGAATGCCTTGCCGTGTGCATTTTTTTTGGCAGTTGGTAACTTGATAGCGAAACAGTACAACGCGTCCCAGCAACGCTCCCCAGCATTGGAGATTATTATATCTCCGATGACTGGGGATGCAGTATTGTTTCAAAGTTTATTTTTTTACATTTTTGTATTTAAGTTCCATAATGCGGGAGTGATATGTATGTATTATTGATTATTCAAGCATTGGACAAGTAATACTTGAAGGCAATCATCATCATAGGATTCGAGGATTAGATTCCGAATGAATTTGTGCCATTTTACTACTTCAACAGAAATAATCCTCATCTGGCTGCTCCAACATGAATGATGCGTTAATAATTTCAAATCGTATGATCTTCGTTTAATCCATAAGAATTGTTGATTCTTCAAAAGCTGTACGAGTAAGCATTGAAGGAAGACATCATCAAAAAAAAAATAAATAAATAAAATAAATGAATTGAAGTTAAATGAATTTTAACGTATTATTACTACAACGGCAAATCGTGTCATCTTACTGATCAAACAGAAAACATGTTTTCCTTTTATTTATATTCGCATATTCTTCATTTATTCAGAATGAACTGTTACTTCTGATCAAGATGAACGGATTCAAGGAATATTAAATTGAAAATATCGAACGATATTAAGTGGTGTCAACAAAGGAACGAATGATCAATTTTGATGCATCAAAGGGTACCAAAGGTCGTATTATTTTTATTTTATAATGATTGACCAAAATATTATAACTTGAATAATGGCCATATAAAAATATTTGATTGTCCAAAAAGCTTATTTAACAATATAAATAATCTAGAACTTATTAATAAATTGAATTAACTTTAATTTTAATTATGTATTTTTTCGCAAATTTAATTATGTTTTTCTTTCAGCAATGATTAATAAGTAATGAGATGTAAATCAATATTTTTTTACAATGCTTTGTATTTAGGAAAATTAGTTAAACGCTAATCTATATTCTACATTTGTACTACCACTATACATAAAAACCAATCTTTAACATAATTCTTTTAATAGATGTGATGTTGCTCAATGATAGCACAGTTTCGTGGAAAGTAAGCTTGGAATATAAAATTTCAAGAATTACAGAATTAAAAAAAAAAAGCTTTTAGATGTACACCTCTCTTACTCCAAATTTCATGAAAATCGATCAAACGATGTTGGCAATACACAAATAACATACAGACGTACATACTTAACGCTTTAAAATTAAAGATATTGTTTGAAAAAAGCAGTACGTTTAACAGACAATAAAATAAATTTACAAGTAAGGGTTCATGGCTATTTTTAGTTTATGGTACTTTGAGGCAATTTTCTTAGGAAAAAAGTATGTAATGCCAATCTATTTTTATGCATGTTTTTTTTTTTTTTTTGTACGCATAATTTCAATTGTTCAACCCTTTGTAGTTTACTATCGCAATGGGAATACCAAAAGCACATACACGCGTTTGTGTGTATTTATCAGGGATCTGGAGTGGAGCATAGAGCAGGAGCTCGGAGCAGTGGAGCAGGAACTCGGAGCAGTGGAGCAATGTGAAAAATTCGAGATTTTGCTCCATACTGGAGCGGAGCCGAAGCAAGGACATTTGTCGTGCTCCACTGCTGATTTTTTTTTCCTTTTTTCCCCTTACGTTTTTACTTTCTTCTATATCTAATATATAAAAAAAAAATATTGTATTCGTGAAATTTTTCGAATTTTGACGGTTTTACATGTTTTGAGGTGTTTTGAACCCATTTGGAACATATTTAGAAAATGTGTGGTCCTTTTTTTTTTAAATTTTGTTTTTTGTGACCTCTGCAATTCTAAAAGTAATGCATAGAATAGAACAAAATTTGGGGCACAGCAGGACCCTGATGGGAACTAGTGCTTATTAGTTTTTCACGTGAATTCATTTAAGAAGGGCGGATAAATTTTATGTTTTTCCTTTTTATCGTGAGCGCTATATCTCATGAAGCAATAAAAGAATTCAAATAAATTTGGTATGCAAGTGGCCCTCAATATGAACATGTGCTGATAACATTTTTGCGCCATTCCAAGTGGGTGGAGCAATCATTCTATTATTTTTTTGTACGTGCTGTAACTCGAGACGTAACACATAGAATTAAACAATATTTGGAGCACACACCTACATCCTGATAGGAAGTAATTTTGATAAATTTTGGCGCCATTCGCTGCAGAAGGTGGTTGAAGCCAATTGAACGTTTTTCTCGCTAAGCGTCTATCTCAAAAACCCAACAATTCAAAGAATTATATTCTGGCACCATTCGCGCCAAGGGAACAGACTTTGATTTGTATTGTATTGTTTCCATTTGACCTACACGTTAAAAATAAAAATTTTAGTAATATTTTTAACATTTTTAGGCTTTGCTGGTCGCAAAACCTTTTAATTAATTTATCTTGGGTTAAGATCTTTTTATTACTTTTTTTTTAATAAGTATTTATCATATTTGGGGACTGACGAGTAGTAATATTCATATGAAGGATATAAAGGAAAGGCCCGCGATGGCCACAACAGACTAGTTAACACAAGATTGTCGAGACCAATCATTTCGACTGTTTTGAAGCTCCTCATTTTGCGTAATTTGTTACTAATTATTCAACTGTCAATTCCACTGGCTTTTCGTAATACACGGTAAGTAGGACAAGTGAATGTGACTGAAAGTTTTATTGTGATTACTAGCAACTTAGTGTAAAAAGAAAGTTTAGAAATGGTTCAAAATGGCCTGGTCAGTCTAGGGTAAATTCTAGCATACAGAAAAAAGGAAGACATAAGTATAATAATCTGTTAAAACTAGTCGGAACATGGGGCGAAGTTTGAGCAGAGCAACTTAAAAACACACATAAATTTAATTTTTTTAATGATTGTGAACATGGACGAGATACTTTATTCTTGAATGCTTAAAGTACATTCAAAGAAAATATCATATTGCTTTTCAAGATGTTAATGCAATGTAGACGAGTAAGCTGTTGAAGTCTTAGAAAAAATAAGATATGCATTAGTAACGCATTATTTTTTCTCTTTTTATTGACTTTCCTTAGATATTTCAGTAAAGTAAATCAGGGGAACCCTGATATTTGTGCTGTCACTCATCGGCTGTGACGGAGACAGAATCCTTGCCGCAGATATTTTGCGAATAGTTCCATGCAACTCAAAAACACACATCATTTAAATTTTTTAAATGATTGTCAATATTGAATTCTTAAAGTATATTTAAATAAAATGCTCTCTTGCTTTTCAAGATTTAATGTAAAAATAGACGAGTAAACTGTTGTAGTCTTAGAGAAAATAAGTTATGCATCAGTAACGCATTTTTTAAATCTTTTTATTGACAATCCTTAGATATTTCAGTAAAGTAAATTACAGATAACAGGGGAACGCTGATATTTGTGCTGTCACTCATCGAGTGTGAAGGAGACAGAATGAATCCTTGCCGCAGATATTTTTGCAACAGGTTCCATGCAGTTTCATTGATACGGCCATTGTATTGCTCTTCTGTTACTGATTGGCTATAATCTTACTCATTAGAAAAAAGTTAAGTTCACCCACTGGTGCATAATTTTTTGATAGCGCTATATGACGTAAAATGGATAGTTAAAGTATCGCTGTTGATTTATATGATATACACAGTGATTAAACTTTAAGATATTGGCAAGAGCTACCGCGAGTATGTCTTCGGTCCTGGTCACGTGAACAATATCGGACAATCTGCAATAAGATAGAAAAAGTGCAGGCCCTCCAGTTTCTCTCTCCATCAGCGCTTTGTACAACGAATGATTCTTTAGGTCTTTCTCACGTGACTTATATGCATGCAATTGACCCCGCCCATATGTTGTGTCTAGTTCTTAAATGGCTACAGTTGCAACAGATGTATTTTGTTCCGACGTAGTCGATAATAAATCAGAGTAACGTCTGAAAAAGTTTTAGGAATTTGCAATACAAGTAACAGTAACTAAATGACATCTTTCATACCACTCCTTTAACGGTGCTTTTCGGAAGCCTCCGTTACAAACATTGATTCACAAAGATAGCTTACAAACCTTTTCTTAAATGTGTATATTAATAAAATGATTATTAAAACAAATATACTCTATAGCAGATTTTCTTTATCGACATTGTAAACCTACCAAAGTATTTTGTCTCAAAATTAAGTTAAAACTCATTTTTAAAACATTTTAAAGTGTCTTCATAATAACTGTACCAGAATCGGCACAGTAATTTATATAAAAACAAATGTTTATTTTTTAAATTCCTAATAAAAATTATAATTTGTTCCGCTAATTAACAGCTCAAAAACGGTAAAAGAAAAAGCACAGCGTTTAAAATTATTCGTATTATACCTCTGTTGGTTTCGAAATACTGTATGAATAACAAACATTCATAAAGGTTTTTAAAAAATGTCCCTTCATTTAACAAAAATCAACTTTGAAAAGTGGTATTCAATGAATTGTAACTAATGATAATTTCCTCCGGCCATTGCTTTGATCAAGAATGAAAAATAAGAAAAAATGCGGAAAAAAGTAGCGCTTCACACAATATATTTTAATGCAATTCTGAATTAATAAACAGTGCCACAACGGAAAGTTACTAAAAAAGATTTTCTTTAAAAATAACCTTGCACTAAAAAGAGAACGAAGTAATAAAGCCACATTTTCCAATTTATTTCTTCTTTTTATGCAAATATTAGAAAAACAAAAATTTAATTTCAATTAGCTCTTTGGGAAAAAAAACAGTTAATATCAAATCTGTTATTTAGTGCGTCGCAGTTAGTAACAAAGTGTTTTGCATAGATAAGCACAAACAAAACAGGAGAAAAACTTTAATTTTGTCCTTAAAAAAATACGTATAAAATACCATAAAAATTAATTCAAATACCGAATAGATAAAAGTAGCAACTAAAGAAAGAGCGTAATTGTAACGAAATTTATAAAGGAAGTTAAAACATAAGTTTCATTCATTAAAAGCATTTTTATTTACAAAGATTCGAAAAAAAATGTCTTAATTACTTATTTATACGAAAATTATTTTTTTTTAAAGTTTGTTTAATGAAAGTCAGTCATGTTTTCCACAAAAAGGAAGTTGGAATTGTAACCATTTACAGATTTTTAATGCATTTATGTGAAATTGATTCATTTCAGTTTAAACGGTAATGCGGACTACATGCGATAACAAAGTTTGTAAGTGTTGGATTTCGGGGGGGAAAGAAATAAGTTTAATTTGTATCGTGCAGTTTCTTGTACTGTTAGTACTTTCCTTCAATAGCTTCTAAATTCAAAATACCCCTACCTACAATAGGGATATACTACATAATGCACTCTTTTCCTTAAAATTTAGAGCACCAAGAACAGCTTTTCACAAATTGACCCTTTAAAGGGACACTTTTTTGTAGTATCGTTATTTTTAAATATTTATCAGATTTTGTTTTGTTTCAAAAAATAAGTTCATATAGGACAATAAAAGGGATTAGCATGGTTTGTAAACCCCTCCCCCCCCCTATTGAGGGGGATAAGTATAATATTTGAATATTGCTGCATGTGGTGGTAAATGTATTTCCCAGAGTCTTTTCAAGATTCTGCCAATCAGAAAGTTTAAAATAGCTATAATTTGATATAAACATCTGTAATTTGATGAATTTGGTGGGAAGCATACTTCCCACCGCCTTAGAAAGGTTTAAACTGCAATATCGGCACAGAAAAGATTACAAAATCAAAGCAAAGGCAGCATCTATTACATGATACACTGCATTTTAAAGAATAATGTTTCCTGTTTATTTCTCTCTAGCTTGACTGAACGCTGTGATAACTGTCCTAATTGAGTCATATAAGTGTGTCCGCACGATGTCCAACGTAATCGCAATTCCTTTGCAGCAGTAAGCGCACTGCTGCAATTTTCCGTAGCTACAATGTTACGTAGTTCCTTTCAGCTCCAAGGATGGAGAAACTGCAGCCCCACATTACCCCATACATATTCAGTTGGTGGCAAATCTGGGATTTCCTCAGGACAGAGAAGGGTTTTAAAATGACATATCCATTTGACATCTTTAAGAGACCTATTGTGGGCGAATTACAACAGCCCTATAATAACGTTTACACTAACATTTTTAACTGATCAGAAACAGCGATTGTCGTGCGCTCGTTGGAAAGGAATCCCCACATACTGTTTCTCGCCCAAACAGAAAATACTAATTTTCATCGACACCTAGTGTTTTTTGTACCACATATTAACTGCTTACTGCTGATATTTTCGAGCAAATGCAAGACAGGTTCTTTGAATGTAAGTACAAAGATAAAACAACGTGAAAAAGCACAAATTCAGATTAAAATTAACGCAAATAGCTATTTCGAAGCTACAAATGGAGCCTCTTCATCAGTGCATAAAAGAAGAAGAAACGCTCAACACACAAGCAAGAAAGCTGTGAGTGAACAAGGCAATAACCAGAGAGACACCGGTATTTATACCAAATGTGTCGGATTAGCGATTGACCAATCAGAGGCCAGGAACAAGGCGGGAACAGAGCCCGAAGGAAAAGGCGGGAAACGAATATGTAAATTGCAGGAGAAAACCAAAAATGGAGAGAAAAATTATAAAAATTGTTTCCAAATGTCAGGAAAATATGGAGTGCTGGAAAAATCATTTACTACAGAATGAGAATTTTTCCAAATGTGATAAGCTTCCCAAAAATCAAGTTCATAGACAGAAGAGCATTTGCTGATAATTCTAGCAGAAGAAAATTCAAAACAATGATCTAAAGTCCAACAATGCTGGGCAATGGAAGAACGTGCAAGTTCTTTACGCTTAACATAATTTTCATGTTCTTTCAGACGGTGCTTTAAGGCACGTTTAGTCTGACCTATGTAAAACAGACCACATTTGCAAGAAATACTATAAATACCCCAGTTGTTGTGCAAACCAATGGGATACTTCAAATTTGTAAATTTTATTTTATTCACAGGGGAAAATGCAAGTTCCCCTGGGAGGGAACTCCCCTTTAAAGGAAATAAAGTTTCCTTTTTATGTCCGTTATGTTGATGATTGTTTTGTATTGCTTGATCAGAAGCAAGTGGATATTGATCATTTACTTGATAAGCTTAATTCCATTGATCCTTGCATTCAATTCACTATTGAAATGGAAGTGGATAGTTCTCTTTCATTCTTGGACGTTTTAATTACTAAAAGTAATGACGATTTTATGACTTCAGTGTTTCGCAAGCCCTTTGCTGTTACACTACCTCCTCACAAATGTTCTTCTCACCCCCCAAACCAAAAGTTGGCCTCTTTCAAGGCTCTTGTTTTCCGTGCTTTGAATATATGTTCCTCTTCTAACTCTTTGGATGCTGAGCTTTCGTACATTAAGGCTGTGGCTTTGGATCTTGGTTATTCTCCTAAGGTCGTTGATTCTATTTATAACAGGTTAATTAAGCCTTCAATTTCTGGCAATGTTTCTAAGTGCAAGCCTGCTTATACTATTATTTTACCTTTTTATCCAAAAATCAGTCAGCAAATTGCTAAAATATTGAAGAAGTTTGGGTTTGATACTGCATTTTCCCCTGTGAATAAAATAAAATTTACAAATTTGAAGTATCCCATTGGTTTGCACAACAACTGGGGTATTTATAGTATTTCTTGCAAATGTGGTCTGTTTTACATAGGTCAGACTAAACGTGCCTTAAAGCACCGTCTGAAAGAACATGAAAATTATGTTAAGCGTAAAGAACTTGCACGTTCTTCCATTGCCCAGCATTGTTGGACTTTAGATCATTGTTTTGAATTTTCTTCTGCTAGAATTATCAGCAAATGCTCTTCTGTCTATGAACTTGATTTTTGGGAAGCTTATCACATTTGGAAAAATTCTCATTCTGTAGTAAATGATTTTTCCAGCACTCCATATTTTCCTGACATTTGGAAACAATTTTTATAATTTTTCTCTCCATTTTTGGTTTTCTCCTGCAATTTACATATTCGTTTCCCGCCTTTTCCTTCGGGCTCTGTTCCCGCCTTGTTCCTGGCCTCTGATTGGTCAATCGCTAATCCGACACATTTGGTATAAATACCGGTGTCTCTCTGGTTATTGCCTTGTTCACTCACAGCTTTCTTGCTTGTGTGTTGAGCGTTTCTTCTTCTTTTATGCACTGATGAAGAGGCTCCATTTGTAGCTTCGAAATAGCTATTTGCGTTAATTTTAATCTGAATTTGTGCTTTTTCACGTTGTTTTATCTTTGTACTTACATTTTTGCACAAAGTATTTTGATCATTTGTCTTATAGGTTCTTTGAATGTTCAGTGAAAGCAAATGAAGGGTCCACTGGAAAAACGACCTAAGTTACATACTACTTTTTGAACTTTGCTTTATGTTTTGTTATAAAGTACGTATAAAAATGAATATAAATTATGTACTATAAATATATTTATTATAAATTTGAATTAGAGTGTTATGGAAATAGCCTCGTATAGTTAAAATTAACAATTATGTTATAAAATAACTGAATAAAACATGTACCGTTTTAATTGCCAGAAGAGGCATTCGGTACCCGCAATATCCACAGGTTCATTAAGCAATATATAAATGAATTTATCCCGATAAATTGTTGCCAGTGGTCACGCCCAAATAAAACAAGCGCATAGAATATAATAAAAAAAAGGATTGGTTTATTATCTAGTTTCGCCATCCATAAAATTCTATTATAGAGAATTCACTAAAACATTTAAAATTACTGTGAAACTTGTCCAATAGGGACATTAAAAGCAATATAAAATCTAATTTACAAGGGACATCAAAAGAACAATTAAAACAACGTTAAAAAAATCCCTCTTCACGAAACATCTTTTCAATACCAACACACCGGGCCGGAGACACTCGCATCGCGCACCGGGCACAAGCTTATTGATGTGAGACCATCCCTTTCTCGTAGGCTCCTTGCTGAAACTTTGTCCATCGCACACACATGACAAGAATCTTTCCTCACGCACCGGCACTCGCAATCCTTCTAGTAGAACACATTTTCAATCCTTGTCCAAGTTCACGCATCAACCCGGCTTCGCTTCCACCACTTCACTGGCGCTACTTTCACCACCCTCCTCTTTCACTGTCACTGTTCAAACGTTTTAAGCACCCAAAAAAGCACGTGTCGTCCTCCAGCCGATGCCATCACAGAAAACAAACTTCCCATCGCTGCCGGTCACAGCGAAGATGCAGAATTTACAAAAAAAAAAAAAACATTTTAAAAAGTAATTTACATTATAAATTAGTAGTTATAAAATTATTAGTTATATACAAATTAAATAAATGCAATGCATATCAATATATTTTTTTCACACACTTTTTGACCAAATTGAACGCAACATTTTGACTACCCAAGGCAGGTAACGCCACCTACTAGCAACTATTTGAGCAAAAGACAATTATTCTAGCCGCCTGAACTCCATTTCAACTGTACAAACATAATGCAAATTTCAAAAATTAGTATGTGACTTTTTCAATTGTTCCTTTTTCCAGTCATATGCTTTTGACTGGCTGACTCCTAAACATTGTAGCATCATGAAGACTTATTTTCCATTGTTGAAAAACCCAAATTCAATCGATTATTGATCAATATTTGTCAATTAATCTATGGTGCAGTCTTTGTACCATCCTCCTAAGAAAGTCATGCATTGATTTTGTCCTATTTTATAGTAGTTTGCTATGGTGGGTCGAATCCCGGTTTCGATCCAGATGGACAGGAACTGGGAGACGATGCCAAATTTCACAAATTATGGACTTGAGCAGATTTGAAATTTCTTCGCCACTCACACTTCCGTCATCCATCAGGTTCAGTAAATATATAAAGGCAACAGAAAAATGATCAAGGATGCTTTGTGCTAAAATATGTTTAGAAGAAAAATATAGACGTAAATAAAGCACGATATGCAATAACATTAAAGCAAATACCTACACTCTCAGAAACACATGCTCAAATCTCACGAAACTTTCGTCGTATTTGACGAAGTGGCTTCGTGAAAAATGCTTCAAGTAAACCTTTCGTCAAATTGGCGAAATTTGTGTAGTAATTTTTTTTAAGTCACGTGATTGCGCGATTAAAGAATCGTTGTAAAGGACGAAATTTTCTTGACGATTGAAGAATCGTCAAAAATGAGTATTCCATTTTTGAGAGTGTATTTTGAGGCTTAAATAGAGTTCCCTCCTCCATGCAAAAGTTGCTACGACAATTTGTGCTTTACAAACGTTGATATTTTCCTTTTACACAATACCACACTGATTTTTTTTTTTTTTTTGCATATCTATATATTTTATATATTCACTAATAAGAAGCACTTTAAAAAGCAATGTTAGAACTTTTTGAGATACACCGTTAAAAATTTCCGTAAAAAATAGTAAAATAACCATTTATTTGATTGTTATTTTACCATATTAATTTACAGTTGAATAACCATTAAAAAGGTGGTACTCAAACCGCTGATTGCGAAAAAAATCGTTTATTCTCTGCTTCAACTACAGAACGTTTAACTAACCGTCATTTTCAAGCGCTCAATAAGAATCGGGCGTCTATCTTGGTTGCGAAACCTTACCGGTCGTACGTTGTTTTAAAATAGGAATACGGATTTATCAGTTAAAATCTGCATGTGTATATAGAAAAAGACGAAAAAAAGTGGCTTAAGCGTGGTTACTAAATAGAAGCACATACACACGTAAATTTAACTCAATTTTAAGGCAGTTTGCCTGTTGGAAAAGAAGATTTATTGATAAATAAACGTCCGCTTCACGTGGTGTCGATGTCCGAATGGCTAGAGAGCAACGTTGGTATACCATACACCTAGGGTTCGATTACCGCAAGCTTCGTTTACAGTTTCTACGCCGCGAAGATTCCACGCCTCGAAATGGTTCAAAAACGGTAAAAATTTTGTTTTGAAAGCATTTTTAAATGGTTATAAAACCGTAGACCTTTGTATTTATGGCTTTTTAACCAAGTTGATTGGAAATGGTTAGGTCCCGTAAAGATAGAAAAATGTCCCAAACCGTAAATTTAACGGTGAATTAGATGGACAGACTGCTGCCAGTCATTTAACCGTAATTTCATGACGAAATTTCTAACAGTGTAAAAGTGATCAATGTGAGCAGCCCTTTAAATAGTACGCAATTATCTCGAATTTTTGTTTTGCTTTAATTAAAATATTTAACGTACATATTTGTCGCGTATGGACTTCTAATTGTGTGTCTAAACATTATATGTATACATATAATATATTCACATGTGTATATGGAATATGTTATTAGTTGGGAAAATTTTCATTTTATGTTTTGACTTTTATAAAATATCTAGAATATTTTCAAATATTGCACATGCTGTAAAGAAACTTTTCGATTTGTTGAAGCGTTAACTTTAACATCCAATAGAAACTATATATGAAACTTCAACGATGCCCAGTCTATCCAAAATCTATTTCTACGTCTGAACGCATCTTTATTTTCATTCTGAACTACAAATCGTTAAATTTGTCTTTCTGTTTGATCTTTAGCCTGGAGGGATATACCGTATTACTAAAGTTTAGAAACTGCTATCAAAACACCAACTCAGAAAACATATATGTTTCGAAATACGATTCCTGAAATTTCCGAAAAGGATTTCAGAGCTCTGAATCTCCGACATTGCCAGCGTGAATGATTCCCTCGATATCGATCACAGGCAATCTTGGAATTATTAGTTCGAAAATAATCTGCTTGAAGTTGTTAAATTGGAATGCGCGAGGATTTCAGAGCAAAATTCAGAGTTATTTGCATGATATTTCGTATGCAGAAGTTTGTTTCTACAGGTCATATGTTCTTGATTTAATACGAATTGAAAACTTTAACTGAATTATTTATATATGGCTGTGATTTATATATATATATATATATATATATATATATAGTTATGATAGTAAAGTTTTAAAAAACTATAATTTGTTCATCTACACAATAACATTTTTGCAAGCAAGACAATGCATTTCCTTAATATATTAGTGACTTAGTTTCAGCAAAAGTTCTTCCGTCTGAGCTTCGAAATTGAATTTTGTTGAGTGACTGATTTCCAAGACAGTACTGAATGCCGACAGGGTGGAGTAGTGGTAAGGCGCCAGCCTCGTACGCCCAAGCTCGCAGGCTCAAATCTGGCCCAAGTCAATGGATTTTCAAGAAGAAGAAAATCGTCTGCGTCCATGTTGTATGATTATGCGGGATGTAAAAGATCCCTTGAGTGGACATTTGGCTTGGATGCTCTCGGGTAAATTAAATTCCTAGTGAAATTTGCATCAATGAGAGCTCAGGGGCCGCAGTATAGGAGAAACTGAGCGTCAAAATTCTCAGCGTGGTGATGGCTTCCGCCGACAGCAGTGCTACTTGAAAGAATGAATGCCTATTTCCGAGGAATGCACTAGGTCTGCAAAAAGGTTAGTAACCATATGCAGCCCCGTTGGAGAAAAAAAGGACAGCACTGAATTTTATTGTTTCAGTACAAAGCCGATGTTTTCTAACTAAAGGAAAAAAATGGATATAATTTTCTGTCAGATTTCGCTGATAATATAATTGGTCGTGAGTCTTCAAATTTCAAGTGCTTTTTTTTTTTACATAAGGTGAATTTAATGTGTGTTTAGTTATAATCTACTGATGAAACTTTTACAGAGGTAGTAGAAAATGTATGTAATGGCCTGTGAAGTTGATGACCTAAAAAACAATTACCCCACTGACACACCAAAAATGACCCTAAAAATACCATTAAAGTTGAAAGTAATTATAGTTTGTAAAAATTTTTATAAAAAACAACGTTTTTCTTGCGCACTAAAAAGGTATAAAAGAGTTTTTGACGATCGCAGCGCCACTACTGAATTTTGGTCGCAATTTTTGGAACTAATCGCCATATATCATTTTATTGGAAATACTTCAGAAACTCATCAAATCATAATAAAAATGGTAGAATTCTGCATTTTCATCTGGTTCTGAACTATCTGTACAGTTTTAGAACAATAGCTTATCAGAAAATGGCCGAAAATTCAAATGCAAAATTCCGCGGACAGACAAGAAAGCGAGTTAAGGAAAACGTTGTAAAAAAAAGCCCTTCAGATTTGAAGCCAAAATTCAACTAAAGCATTTAAAAATGTTTTTTTTTTTTTTTGAAAAAATGCAATGGCAACATCATTAAACGAGTTTCTAAAGGAAATAAAATAAAATAGAAACAAAAATTCACCAGTAACTGGTAAACGTGTTCTGATAACTTCATTGTCCAAAATGATAGAATCTTATTTGCATTCAGTAGTGAATGCTTTTTTTTTTTTTTTTACATTATCAAAGTCCGTATACGAAAGTAAGATTGTGTCTCTTTACAAACTTTTTTTGCAATTCAGACGTAGTTAGGGTAAATTTGAAATAGAGTCACTCACTGATCGATTTTCTTAAAACTCACACACTATATCTTCTCCAATTTTAACACCAGCAACTTTTACCAACGTCAAAAATAACTTGTCTTTGTTTTTTTTTAAATTTACTTCAGTGCAATAGATTTAGTTCTACTCTCGACCAACCCTTTTTTGAGTGATTAGTGAAATATAATGAATTATCAGAAAAAGAAAAGAGCTAAAAGATAGGAAGATGATCAAACGAATGAGAAAACTTAAAATGCTGTATAAATGCTGAAAAAAGTCAAAAAATACATTATCAACTTCCGGAGCCTGGCAATGATATTAAGATATTATTACTATACAAAATGCTGGTTGTTTAGCTAAACCATAATAAATATATAAATACAACAAAAATATTTTTTTATGAAGTGCAACCATCTTCATTGATTACCACTTTTTAGTAGTTTAGTACGTACATTTTGTGAAGAATGTATGTAAATAAAATCCAACATAATTTTTAATGCATGTCAAAATAATATTTTACTCCATACAGCGTTTCGAAACGATAGTGAGAGATTTCATTTGATCGGATCAACTGCAAAAACATGTGACAATGAATGTTTCCAGCAGTACATTTTAAAAAGCGAAATGAAAAAAAAGCGATTTTCTGGATTATTTATGTAAACACAAACAAAGAAAAAGAAGTAGTTGTGCTGAGCTTTACGGTAAAGAGTAAAATGCATCTACGCAGCTGACAGCAGTAAATATTAACAAGTGAAATATCCCACGTATTTTACCCTTATTGTTTCATACAAATGGGCATAAATATTTGTTATTTTTCCAGAATCCTGCATCCAAGTGTCCCAAAAACAAAAACAATTACCGACCAAATGAAAGACCTCCAATTGTCCACTTAAAACCACTTAAGCCCAAACCCGTAATTCCACGTTTCTCCGTACCACACGCAGCTAGCGAACCAACCAACTCCCTCGTTAGTGGATAATTTGAGACATGACGTAACATCCGGCTGAGACCCTCCTTGGTTCCCAACTGCCGTCTGTTGTGTGTAATTTAATTTGGGCTTTTCCTGCTTAGTGTAATCAACGCAGCACTGCTCTGTTAAGACGCTAAGGATTAAGTCAACACAACTCCCATGGCAGTATTGATGTTTCAGTAGTGTGTCCAGTGGGAAATATGAGGACTAAATAATCAAAGATAACGTAATGGATTTTGCTTGATGCTGAATGCTAAGAATTTAGTTCATATATGTAGAACTGAATGGGTATGCATTTATTATGGTGAAACCTTGTACGTATATAATTTCAAAGAAAATGTCACCTGAAAATAGACAAAATATTTTCTGTAAACCCCTACATTTAATTTTATTACATATATATATACTAGTAAGCCTGGCGGTCATACGAAATGACCGCTGTTCTCGATGTTATAAATATACAATTCTCCCATTAATTGGAAATGCACATCAAATCAAAGAGATATTTATCAGGTAGAACAGTAAAGTTTAATGAATAAATAATAAACATATAATAATTGTGGAAAATATATTCTTACCGGAAAAAAAATCTAGGTTATAATAATCTGTAAAATGAAAATATTATTTACTATATAATCAAATTGTTTGTGAGAAATATTTATTTATATCCAACATAATCATCGTCAAAACAATAGTTTTACCGAAACTGGAAAAAAAGAGCGCTGCCACTTTAACATATATAAAAAGCGCAGATGATAAATAAACTAAAACAAAGAAAGAAGGATTAAATTAAATTCGCGTTTACATAAGTTTTTAACGGAGATTGTAAATCTAGCGATGCCTCACTCAAAATGCTAGAGAAATGATTTGATTATTAGTCATTTTCATTATAGAAACAATTGAGTAAACGGCAGCACGATGCAGTTTTCTAGGAATAAGAAATTCGGAATAAGCTATCGGCGACAAACAGATACTTAAACGGCTTATATATAAGATATCATCATTTACATTATAATACGTAAATATATAACTGTATATTGCAACAGGGCAAGTTTTATAAGTAGACTTCTAGTAATAAGGTTTGAATTAAAATACGTTTTATGTACGTACGTTGTAACTAGTTAGCAGCACAATTTCTAAACTTTTCTCAACGCATGTCAGTACAACATAAGCTCCTGCCGAATAATAAATGCAACTTCCGTTATCAATTATTCTAAATTTTTTACATCCCCATTTAGTACGTTTGGCAATTTTTGTGTGTCACAATGTACCTGATTCTCGCCTTTGGATTCCTAAAAATAATTAGGCAAATGTTCACTACTCATTCAATTTATTCTTGATTATGTTTTCCAGCCCTGTAACCACGCATACAACTCATTGTTTAGCACAAACAACTTTACTGATGTTTATATGTTTCATTTGCTGAAAAAAACTTTCCGAAGAAAGAAAACATTGCAAGCACATGAAGTGAAAACTTAGGATATGTGCATGAAAACAATTAAAATATTTTAATGCATAATAAAACCTCATCATTCATAAAAACATACCTTCATCACAATGAGCCTCAAAAATCATAAATAAATATTTTTTAGTTTTATGAGCTTGTTTTTATTTTATGAGGAATGGCAACACTTTCCGGCCGTCGTGTTTTTCATCACGGTCATATTATTATTTTTTTAACCAGCTTTATGGCGGTCATTTCTTTCATGTTAGAATGTAAGAAACGGCTTTATGAAAACGTACTTAGAGCGTTTGGGGCACTAAAGTCGCATAGAACTACGTTTTCCTCATGACATTAAGAACAATTAACTTCAATTATTTAATGACATTAAAAGAGAATGGTTCTTTTATTGCAATAACTTTTCATTCTGGATGGGGGAAAAGAGCGAAACATTCAAGGCTTTTACAACAATTCGGTTTAGGACTTTTCTTTTAGAAAGAGGAAAATGGGAAAAAAATTCAGTGTGTTGTTGTAAAGTTTGAACACAAATTGCCATAAATTTATAAAATGTTATAAAGGTACATGCTTAAATGGAATTCTGAGAAATGTTTTGTGCAAGTTGCTATAAATTATATTCTTGTCTTCACAATGCGTTAAAAAAAATTTAGTATTAATGACCTATAGCAGCTAAAAGTAGGTTTGTGTTTTGTGGACGAAATAAAAAAAAAAAAAGGTATTTTAATCCAATATTTGAAAAAAAAAAAATGTTTAGTTTATTCCCCCTTGTTCAAATTCTACTAATTGTGTAACAACATCTTGTTTTCCCAAAGATACTTTGAATAGTAGATTTATTCTACCGCAGTAATATATTTTACGAATCTAATTCTATTCGAAAGAAGTAAACTAAGCCAATGCGAACAGAAATTTATACAAAACTAAACTATTCCTTGTACCAACACAAATGCTTCACATGAAGAGTACTACGCTACAAAATGGGAATTAAAAAAAAAAAAAAACGCATCCTTCATAGCATTATTAACATTTTAAAATGATCGTACACTGATGCTAATAGTTCATTATATTTTTTAAGTGATGTTAAAATTGGAAATGTAATCATCATGCACGAACGATGTTGTTTCAATAATGAATCGTTTCAAAATCGAGTATATATTTTTCTCTGCTTAAGTTTTTAAAGCTTAAAACGATAAAAGCACTTCTAGAGTATATATGCACAAGGCATGATTGGTAAAATACTTTTTTCAGAATTCCTTACAGGTAAAATAAAATGTTTAAAGTACAATATATATACACAAAATATACCTGAGAGCCATAGGACCCAAGTCCATTTTTAAAGTTTTTGCGAGTTTAGATTTAATGGGCATACAGAGTACCGACGACAAAGTCACTAGTTGCAGGAGGGTTCCAAACTTTTAAAACTCCTATCGGACATCTTTATTCTAATGTGGTAATTACAGAAAAGTATAATCTTATAGTACTAAAAATGCTTTTTTAAAAACTGCATTGCAAAAACTCGAAAAAAGAGAGATACTATGCGTCTCAGGTACACACACACACACATATATATATATATATATACAATATACTATATATACATATATACGGAGGGGGCGGTCAGCCCCGGGTAAAACCCGTGCGGATGGTGTTGGGGGTTACATCCAAAATGAGATAAAGAGTTCGTGAAAAATATAAGTACTTGAATTATACTATTTTAGTGATCCAATATTTCAACACATCATGACTGAAAATAATTGTAGTTTACTAAAACTTACACCTAATCAATAAAGTTATTAGGTGGATTGTTTGTTTGTTTTTGTAAAACACAACTCTTTTTTTGGCGGAGAGTGGTTGATGACACCACAAATTTCCATCCCAGATGACACCCATGCTAGGAATGCCACTGATATATACACTACTGGCCATTAAAATTGGTACTCGATAAAGAAATGCAGATAACAAAATGATATTTATTGGACACATATATTATGTTAAAAATAACAAATAACTATATTTTCAAGAAATTTTGATGAATAGATACTGAGAAATTAATTTGCATATCACAGCATCTTCTTCCTGTCGTTTAAATTTCACGTCTGTAGCATGCCGCCTTCTTGGTGTAGCAATTTTAATGGCCAGTATTGTATATGCATACACACACATGGATATATATATATATACCAATAAATAATTTATGAGTAAAATCACGACTTATCAGTAAAAGGTGTTTCGTAAAAATAAATTGAACAACAATTCATATGCGAACCATCACAACTCATACTTTATCCTCACAGCATTTACACATGAACGCGGAAAGTTGACTTTAATCAAAAACTTGACTTAAACATTAATTTCTAAATATAACATCAAATCTAAAACAGACCCAACTACTAGCATCAACAAAGTAATATTTTGAACTAAAATGTGTTCTTCGTATGTACAAAAACTAAATAAATAAACAACGATGAAACTGAAACTAACAGATAAACAAAAAGCTTCGCTGATACGGCATGTTATTTTATGTATTTGGGAAGGCTTACTGAAAAGCAAAACACAGCAAAATTACATTTTAGACAATGCTGCAAATATTCATAACTGACAGCGGTTTCTATAGATGACCATTTATTTCAGACATATTTGCATGTAAAGAAAGCTAAAAGAAATACTCATACATTCAACAAAACTAAGTGGCGTATAGAGCCAAAAGAGGTAAATATATGCATTACCATTAGAAACTACTTTTGTCGACGAAGAAGGTTTTTATTCATGCGTTGAAACGGTATTGTAAGGACACTAAATTAAGAAGATGGTTTACAGTGAACAATTTATAGAAGATTGTGTATATAAGAAAAGTTTATGTATTTTTTTTTCCAAAATACTTTTTTCTTTCCTTCTTTTTAATCATCCTATATTTATATTTCTAAAATAATTACAAGTTAAAGTTATTTATTATGTTTTTTTCCTTTTCTATTCCTGACAATTAAAAAATACAGATAAACTATGTCCAAAAAACATTTACAATTAATTTGCAGTTTATGCAAATTCCTTTTTAAAAATAAACGACGAAATATGTTTGTTCATCTGTGATTATGAGCATTCATTATTTTCCCACCAAGTTACCAGGTTTGTGCAGATCTCTCTCTTAAAAGATGACATTTTTTACCATTATTGTATGATGTTTATATAGAACAAATTTATGAAATGATAGCTATATACAGACACAAAATTTGCATCTGAAAAAACAGAATATGCATAAACTTTAATTTCATGATTTAGTAAAGTGATTGTATAAATTTAAAAATAAAATTTTATTTCATTCAAAGAAATGAAAACAAGAAAGTTAATGTTACGTTTTCAAGCACATTATTGGGAAACATTGAACATATATAATTAGACATAAGGGCTTTTATAATTTACATGCAGTCCTACATACTAAGGATATTTTATTTTGATGAATTTATAGCAGTTTAGCTTTAAAAACAGCGTTTAAATTATTACAATTCTTTAAATTTTTCATTATTACAAAGGTAATTATTATTAATATGTTTTTACTAATTTAAATCTGTGTTCAATTTTTGAAAAAAAATTAATTAACTGCAGTTACTAATAATGAAAATGGAGAATTATATCCACCAACAGCAGGGGAATTACAAACAACTATCCGTACAAATACCATAAATGATATTTCTTCCTTAGCGTTGCGATTCAATATATCCTATAATTTTTATATTAAGTGCAATATATGTATGTATGCAGTGAACTTGATATCAAAATTATCTCTCAATATAAAAATCGTTTGTCTTCAATTTTTGTAAAAAAAATATAGATATATATTAATTTTCAAAGAACCACAGTTACTAATATTGGAATTGAAGATTTCTCTCCACCAACATCAGGAGAATTATGTACAACTATCCATGGAAAAATACCATGAATCACATTTTTTCTTCTTAGCGCTGCTATTCAATATATCCTATAATTTTTATATCAAGCGCATTAAATATATACTTGATATAAAAGTTATAGATCAGGCAAATAAAACATTGATGGGGCTATACGTAACGTTAAGGGGACTTGGCACCTTTCAAATGTAGAAAATGGCTGAAAATAACGATTTTTCAATGTTTTGCTTAAAATGTGGTTTGACTTTCCTAGTATATCTGAGCGAAGTTTTGAAGCGATACAACCAATATAAATGTAGTTAAGAAGTAAGAGAACTCAAATATTTCTGATGTTTTAGTAGGATTGTGTATTCGTTAAACTGCGTTTTCTCGGTTTGTGTGTTTTTGCCATATTGTAGTACTTAAAATGCTAAAACTTCTACATATATTCATGTAGCAACTTGAAATTTTTTGTGTGTGTTCGATATGATGTGCTTGATAAAATTAGGGGTGGAATTTGCTACGTATTTTCAAAAAAAAATAAATTAAAAATGAAAATGTAACAAAAGTCGCTTTTTTCTGTGTTCTACCATCGATGTAACTTTAAAAACTTTTTTCTCAAAAACTAATTAATTAATAGCAAAACCCATCCCTAAAATTGTAAACCATACTATAATAAGTTCTTTAAAAAAATTTGGTAAAAAAAAAGTCAAGAAATGAAAAAGAAAATTTAAAATTGTTAAATAATTTTTAAAAAATTAAATTTATAAATTTTCTGTTAGTTGTATTTTGGTTTTTCATGTGAAAATCATTTTGTTGAACAATAGCACATCATAACATACAAATGCAATAGGTAAAAGTTCTTAAATTAAAAAAGAATTGTCAAAAGGTGCCAAGTCCCCTTAATCTGCCTACCGCGTATTAACTTCCACCTAAATTTCGTGCTCTTCCATATAAGATGCCAATATCTAACTTCAGAATATTACGCTAAAGTACATCAACCCAAAACACCTCATTTGAGAGCAGCCAGTGGCCTTTAGTAGTCTTTTAAACCAAAGCCCAATTAAACGCCTCTCTAAGTAAGCGCTTCTCTAAGACCAAGGGTTATACTATTGGTTTTGGGAGTGCATGAAGTGCTATGTATCGTGACTGCTTCGTTCAATGGTTTCCACGCGCTTAGTACAAGAGGGTGATAGAAATTGTGATTGATGATACGTTTCTAATACCCAAATGATAATCTCGAATTACCTGCATTGTTTAATGCATGGAAAATTAATATTAATGCTTAGTGTACTACCTGTATTGTGTACAGCAAATAATTAACATTCTTTCATTCATCTGAAAAGGTCAAATGAACATATTTTTCTTATTTCATAAAACATTTTTATAGTAAGAGCTGACGTAACTTTGTGATTTGATAAACGTAATTATTTTACTAGTGATAAACTTGCTTTCCCAAACCCCCTTTAGTTGTTTTTAATTTCCGCAACTGTTGCTCTGATGTTTTACAAAGGTCTGTTTTTTGGTTTTAGCTACTAAATATTAAAATGTATAAGTAAATGGTGGTGTGCACATTGTGCGTGGTGGTGTGCATACAAATAAACCTGCTTTATTAATAGAGGACGAATTTCAGCCTATGAAATCAATGTTTGAGTTAATATGTAAAATCATGCTTGACATGACAAAAATTAGATACAGTATTAAGATAAGTTTTTACATAATAATTCAAAATTTTATTTTTTAGCCTTAAATTCTTCCACAATTCTTAAAGTAGGATATATCGATGTATTGGCACAGCAAAGTTCATTCAGTCCTTTTAATATTTAGTACTAGAAACAAAACAAAAAATGGGGTCAGTTTTATATAAAATTAACCACGTACAATAAAGAGATATTAATTCTTTACGGGAGTAACATTAAAACATTCTTCTTCAGACACTTCGTCTATCTGCGGATCCTTGCAGCTGTCACTTTGGCGACCCACTAACAGGATTTGAGTCCCCAAGGATTGTGTTGCAAAGTTCTCCATGAACTATGATTGTCTCAATAAAGAATTAAGTAAAATTATTTCTTGTACATAGCTAGACCAATACCATATTTTTACGAGACTGCGGCGTAACACAATTCAGGAAATTTTGTGAATTATTAATATGTACAAAGAAAAGTAGCACTAATTATTAAATAGTGTCTTTTCACAAAGACTTTGGTGGTGTAAATACGATAAACTGCAGAAGTTGCTTCAAGGTAAAAAAATTTAAAATTCTGGCGGATTTGATAACCATATAACATATTAACAAAATTAGGAGCAATACAACATAAACAAGATAATTAAAAAAATAATTAAACCAAAATTTAAACAAAAATACAGTATTCCACGTACACACACAATGTCCGCATTTGGACATGATACATGCAATATCTAGTGTTGGCGCCTATAGGCTCCATGATCTCCTTTCCGGCAGAGCTGGCTGACAAGCCTCTCCTTTGAAATCCTTTTTCTCGCTTACAACCTGCCGGAGAGGAAGTGAAGGGAGCAATTTTCTCGAGCGTTTAGATATAAAAAGACGGCATGCAGCCGTTGGTTTTTGTTGCTCTCCTGTCTCTGCGAATGTAAGTCCGATATCTTTCTTTCAATCAACTTACTTAAATGCAGTCCAATGCTAATTCCTTTTGGGCCACCGACATCAAATACACACTAACACACAAACATACGTTATATATACATGTGTGTGTGTGTTATAGGAATTTACATTACGGAGCTCAAATGATTAAAGTGTTTAAAAGTTTTGTCTGAAATCAGTAAGTCTGTGCCGCTGAATTCGTTCAAATGTTTTATTTCGTGATTGATATTAGAGTGTGATACTTCTTCAATAGTTTTGGCTATTCTAGTCCAGCTCTAGTTACAATTGTTGATAATGGGACGATGATAAGAAACGTAGAGCAGGTATGAGTAACTGATTCGCTCCGAGTGGTGATGAAAAACGATCACATAAACACGGAATCTCATAACAAATGACATTAAAACCAAGGTCCCCTTTTCGACCACAGTTTGACCACGGAGTTCTGACACTTGACGCTTCTGCGCATGGAATAAAGGGACGAATCCATTCGAGTTTTAGGGAAGTTCGTTCAGCAGGGGCATTTATTAGTACGAGAATGATATTTGCTTCGCTGTTCGTTGAAAACAAATACATGTTTAAACTGGAGATGGCATCAGTTCGGAAGAAATCAAGTATGCTAATTGAACTAACACGAGAACACAATACAACACATTCCTTATACCAGCAGTTTATCCCTTGAACATAAATGGATTCTTCTTGGCATTCTGCCAGTCAGATGTCTTTTTCTAGGTAAAACTGTACATGGCAATAAAAACGAAGTCGTTTTTCGGTGAAGATCAGCCGGGACAATTAATTTAGTGACATTATAACCGATGTGTCGTTAAAGGCGGGGTCGTTATAAACACGTTCAACTGTATATAGATGGATATCATTTTGGAAAAGATTTAACTAATCAGAACAGTAACCTTCTGGTAAGAAATTCTTCTTTCAATGAACTATCGTAAGTGAAACTAATGCGCATAATTAAAGGAATATTACCTGGCTTCTGAAACTCGCTGTAAAGTTTAGCACATTCCCTGTGACTACGATTTGTGTCGTTACATATTTTTATATAATAGCGCATCGTTATAACCTATGTGTCGTTAAAAGTGGTGTCGTTATAAACACGTTCAACTGTATATAGATACCATTTTTGAAAATATTTAACTAATAAGAACAATAACCTTGGGGTAAGAAATTCTTCTTTCAATGAACTATCGTAAGTAAAACAAATGCGTATAATTAAAGGAATATTACCAGGCTTTTGGAACTAGCTGTAAAGCTTAGAACATTCCCTGTGACTACGTTTCGTGCCGTTACATCTTTTTATGTAATAATAGCGCTACGTTATAACCGATGTCTCGTTAAAAGCGTTGTCGTAAAAACAAGTTAAACTATAGATAGACAAATATTCTGGAAAAGACTTAACTAATGAGCATAATAGCCTTGTGGTAAGAAATTCTTTCAATAAACTATGGAAGGTGAAACCAACGCTTATAAATAAATGCATATTACCCGACTTCTGAAACTAGCTATAAAGTTTAGCACATTCTCTGCGACTCTACGCTTGGTACCGTTACATATCTTTGCCTAGTAATAGCGTATAAGTGTCAGTGCCGTCCTCTATGTTATATTCTAAGGGTCTCTTGAAGAGACATCGAAGCTGTTACGAGTTCGTAATTAAGGTTCTCCCAATTAAGTCTCCGATCACATTATCGAGTTTACGATCATTGCTCTGAGAAGAGGACATCTCGACAAGGTTGTTTCATGCTTGTTACTTAGGATGCATTTGGCGTAGAAATGTTTACAAATACATTAGCAAGTATCCTTCAACAGAATAGAAATAGATTGGCATTCCATGCAATGAAAGCGTTAGTTGAACATATTAAAAACACATAATTCGAAAAATAATTTAAAAAAAGGAATTACTCGAACAAAAGGATGCACTAATTGCTCTTTATCTATGAAATTAAAAATATTCAATGTGGAATTTTAACCAGTGAGCATTTCTATTATATTTGAAAAAACAATTTCTTTCACAAACAATAACATGACAAACGAAAAGAATGTGGGAAAAAGAGAGTAATATTTGTTTTCGCGAAATAAAATTTAGCAACAGATGAGCACGAAGGGTAATTTTTATTGTTTTTAGATAATATTTTTATGCATAAATATAAAGATTAGAAGCAAAATATAAGACAGTAAACATCGCTGCCCCCTCTCTTGAAAGTTGGAAGCCGGCAGTGTACATTTTAAATGGTTTCTTTGGTTCTAAATAATTCAATTTCAAAAGACTAGATATTTCAGAACGTAAAATTTTTTAAAGAAAATCGAGGAGTTCCTAATTGTGCAGTGGTAAAATTCTGACTGCTTTATCTATTGATTCCTTCAAGTCAGACTAGTTTAAAAGTTGCATGCATTAAAAAACGAGAAAATAACAAAGATAATAAAAATGGTAGTTTGACATTCGAAAAACTATCATAAAAAAAAACTATCGAAACATTTTTATATCTACTAAAAAAAATTAATTAAAGAAGTATATAATACTGAATACTCTAAATATCACGATTAATATTTATGTTGCATAGCAAAACAAAGAAACGTTCGTAAATAAAAATAACAAATGTCATCACAAATTTTATTGCTCAATTTGTTGTTTTTTAAGAAACAAAAAATACTGCTTTGAAAGGAGCAAAAAACTGTAAAGTTTTAAGGACGTCACGCATATTTTTTTACTGCAAAAAATTCTTATAAAAGAAAAATATGCTATGATGCATAGAACTACCGTACGACAGAACTAGCCTACGTTATATCGTGCGGAGATTATTCAGTTAAGTCAGAAAGAAAAGCAAGTAAAAAATATATGAATACTTATTATTGAATTAGAATAATCGGAATGCATATACCATATTCGCCGAACCCGCACACGAATAATAGCTTTAAAATTAGGATAAAATGATATACTCCAAATTTAAACAAATCTGAAATTCTAACTAGAAATTTCATTCACAAATAAAATAAATAAATAAGTAAATAAACAAAATAAAAAATAATTAAACAAATAAATAAAAATAAAATAAATAATTAAATAAAGAAATAAATAATAAAATAAATAATTGAATAAAAAATATAATAATTAAATAACAAAATAAAAAAGTAAAAAAATAAACAAAAAAAGGCTCCAGAGCATAAAAGGGTTGGAGCCTAGTAAAATATGCTAAAATAAATTTTATTATTTTTTTTATTTTAAACAATTACCGATGAAAATTTGTTATTTATTTTTATTTATCACTTTTATAATAAATAATTGTCTAAAAAGTTCCATTTGAAAGCTTGAAATCTTGTGACGGGTTCGTTTTGATTAACTGGAATTTTGTGAATGGTCCGTTTTGATTAACTGGTTGTTGTTGTTTATGTCACTTGGAGACCCAAGCTCCCATACGTCGAATCGACTAGGAATTAAGGCAGTAAGGAGAGCCTTCCGTTTCAAGCACCAATGGTGGAAGTATGACTTTGTTCGTAATGTACTTGGATGACACCAAATGGCGCCACCACAAATACGCCACCTTCCTTTTTTGACCTATGGGTAAAGGGAAATCTCCACCCACCGGTACCCTCGGAACTGCCTCGTGACTTCAGGGTCCACGGATTTTACCTGCACGTATCCCCAAGTATACATGGTGGGTCTTCAGCGGCCCGGGTATTGAACCCGAGATCCTCCGATCCGAAGCTCGACATCCTGACCACCAGGCTACCACGATTAATTGGAATTTTGTGAAGGGTCCGTTTTGATTATTTCCAATTTTGTTAAGGGTCCGAAAACGGACCCGACTTTCATCTGGCACGGCCCCTGATCTACCTGTAATTCTAATGATAATAAATAAATCTAATTTGGTATATAGACTAAATTGAGCACGCTGAACTCATTTCCGTTGTAAAATATAGAACACTATTTGAAAATTAAAAGTTAGTACTCATTTTAATATAAATTCGGCCTCTTATCGGCATTTTATTCCAATTATTCAAAAGAAGACATTAATCCATGAAAATTGACACTTTACCTGTGTTTCTAGAGTATGATGGCCGAGTAATTTTGAGTGTTTCGTTTTTTCCCCCAACTGTACCAGGCGACATTTTACACTGTATATGGGGTGGCTAAAATGCATCTTAGTTTTACAAAATGTACTTGAAATAAAGCCTCAAGGACCTTTATATATAATTAAGTTACTATATATAATGTTGACAAAAAGACCTATTCTTTTTTCAATATTGCATAAATTCATCCCATTTTTAAATGTCTAACGGTTTCATGAAATGTATACGTAGTTAGTAATGAGGATTTGATAAACTGTTTTCGAGTAGTTCTTTAAAGCTCGGTTGTAGATTTCAAAACTTTCTTAAAGATAAAAAAATGTTTCACATGTATTAACTAATCTCACTTTTTAGTGTATCGTTGTTAATCTATAAAGTTGACTCAACCTAGTTAAACATATAAACTTAATATTAATGTAAACTTCCAATTTCTACTAAAGCTGATGCCACTAGGATGATCTAGCTCACTAAATATTTGTTTCCTACTTAACAGTTTGTTTCCTACTAAATATTTGTTCCTACCTTGATGCGATATTAAGCCAAATAATTAACTATATTACAACTTTGAAGAAAACACACTTTCATGTCAAACATGAAAGCGGATTAAGTCAGTTTGAAGGCGAAGCTTTCATGTGAAACGTTAAAGAGGTATAAGTCAGTTGTAGTTCTAATCATTACATTTTTTTTCAATGCAGCAAACAGAAGAAGATTCATTTTTGGTCAAAATATGGTTTAAAACGGAAAAGAAGAAAAGGTCTTGAGGGAAAAAAAGTCAAAAACTTGAAATAAACAAGTAAATAAATATACTTATTTACAAATAATTTCTAGGTTTTCCATAAATATTTAGTAAAATGATATCTTTTTTAAAAAGCTACAAAAGAAACACATATCACTGTTTTCAAACATAAAAAGAACTGAACTATTAAATACTTTCAAAACGTATCAACATAGCAGTTGTCAAGAATGATGAAGATGGATTCCACAAGTCGTATCCAGTTGTACTCCAATTTATTTTGCTAGCGTATTGTATCATTTGCCTTCTATTCTTAAATTAATCTTAAATTGCCATTTCTTAATATGAAATCAACTATCAACAAAACCGCACCACGTATGGCAACGGAAAAGAATCCATTTCCAATGTAAAACATTCAACATATCTTAACAAATTACATTACCATTATTGAATAGAGCCCGATACATTATATCAAATACTCCTTCTTCATTGGCCATCAATGTCAGGTGGAATATTTTCCTCATCCATAATAGGCTGGAGCCTTCGCTTACCATTGGGGTCTCAACCATCTAATAACTAAGCAACTATCGATTCCCCGGGCATGATGTTGGCTTTATGCGAGCAACCAAGCGCACAGAAATGCAACGGAGTGTTAAGAGGGAAAGAGAGCTCTTTGATAAGTACTTGAAGCTACAGGTATATAGTTACGGTGGAATCATTTAACCCTTATCGTTCGTCGACAATGTTCTTATTTCCCTTTTGAGTAAATAATCAGTCTCCATTTATTGTGATACGATCAGTCCCTAGCAGCACGACATTACTTACAATATATATATTTAAAAAATATATATTTATATATTGTAAGTAATGATGTACTGCTAGGGATATTTTATAAAGAACCTCGCAAAAACACAAAGCAGAACGCATTAAATTAAAAAAATAATAATAAAGCATGAAAGAGGGCTTAATGTATCGTGAAAATATCATTAGAAATCAAGAAAAGTCAAAAATAAGTGAAGTAATTAAATAAAGATTAAAAAATAAAAAATTTGAAAGTAGGGTATTGAGATGGCGAAAACGTGTGTCTGTCGGTCTGTCCCTCCCCCCCCCCCTAATAACTTTTGAACAAATTGTCCGATTCGAAAAATTCTTTTTGCATTCGAAAGATCTCGGCGAGGACATCTCATTTCCATAGTTTACTATTTGATTCGAACAATTTTTCGTTCAATTTTGAACAGTTCAAAAAAAATTAACATTAGCGCCTATGGGCAAAAATGAATGTAAACTCTGGGTGCAAGATCCACGTTCCAATGAGCAAGCTTACTGGAGGAAGCTCTTGGCGTGAAATATTAAATTGAACAGTTTTTGTTCATTTTTGAACAGTTCAAAAAATTAACATAGCGCTTACGGGGAAATTTTAATACTATATAAATCCTGATCTAACGGACCGATTTGCTTGGAACAAACTTAATCGGAAAGATCTTATAACATAGAACATGAACAAATAGATAGTTCATCCAGAACTAACGAGCCTATTTTCCTATGAAATGTTTTTATCGGGATTTTTAAGGATATTTCTCAATGAATAAATGAAGGAGTGAAAGAATGAATCAATGGATGAATCAATGAATGAAGAAAAGAATGAATAAATGAATGAATAAATGAGTGAATAAATGAAAAATAAATAAATGGGTGAATAAATACATGAATGAGTAAATGAATGAATAAACACATGAATGAGTAAACGAATGAATGAATAAATGAATGGCTGAATAAATGAAAGGATGAATGACTGAGTGAATGAATATGCATTATCCGTTGGAAAAGGTATATTTGAAAAAAATAAGAACTAAAGCTAAAGGAGAAAGAGAGAGAAAGATATAGCTAGGTTATAAATTTGAATTTGGTGTATACGGGAAAGTAGGCTCGTATAGTTCTAGACGGAACTTCTTGTTTTATATATATATATATATATATAGGAACTAGTTTGTGTGTATGTTCGTTTGTTTGCTTTACATAATCACGCTAAATGACGGGTTGGAATGAAAATTGCCGCAAAATGTTTTCTTCCTTTACTAAATATATATATATATATAGGAACTAGTTTGTGCGTATGTTCGTTTGTTTGCTTTACATAGCCACACTAAATGACGGGTTGGAATGAAAATTGCCGCAAATTTTTTTCTTCCTTTGAGAAGGTATCTTAATAATTTTCATTCAAAAATTCAAATTAGTGTGTGTGTGTTTTTACTCCAATATAGAGAATAATTCCGATAATAAAAATAGAAAATAAAATATACTTTCCGAAAATTTTATTTCGTTCTGTAGCTGACAAACTACGTCACAATCAAATTGTTCGAAAATTCTGGAACGTTATAGCGAGGAATCCTGTTTCTGCAACGAGGAATTAGCTAAGATCTTTGAGAGACTGAATTTTAACAATTAACCCCTTCTCTCTCGCTCCCGTCAAAATCTCGGGCTGGAGCACAAAAAAAAATCCACTCTTCAGTCCCGAAAATTTACTTTTCATACCGGGTGGGGCAAAAGTAATGACCCGGTTTTGAAGGGTTATATATATATATATATATATATATACCTATTACAATTTGAGATTTAAAACTCCTTTTATTTTGATCTGTCTTTAATCCCATTTTTTTACATTAAGTTTTGAATACCACTTCAGCAAGATGGCGATCTTCTGCAGCAATACACTGATGCAGTCTATTTTTTCACGCAGTGAGAATAGACTGCATCTTTGTGTGCATTTCAATATCCCGCGTATTGCTACGGTCAATAAGCTTTTTTTTTTTTTTGTGGGGTTATTTGAAGGAGAAAGTTCCCCATACTTTAGAAGATCTGAAGGACCGAATTATCGAGGAAATATCCACCATACCTCTTGAAATGTGCAGAAAATTTTCCCTAAACTTCAGAAATGGACTGCATCAGTAAATTGGTGCTAAAGGCCGCTATTTTTCTGAAGTGGTATTCAAAACTTAATGTAAAAAAATGGTATTGAATACAGATCAAAATAAAAAAGTTAAGTTTCAAACTGTATTAGTTAGTTTTTATAGCATTTCAAAACCGGGTCATTACTTTTGCCCCGCCCTGTACATACTACATGATAGTATCAAACTTTGTAGTATAATTAGAAATGTAACATTTTTTAAAACGTTTTTATTGAAAAGAATAGGCGCTTCTGTTGCTGTGCTTTTGAAAATTATCCGACCGTTAAACGGTTAATTGTAAAAATATACCCACGAGTTGTTACTTAATTCAAAACTTTTTACTTTAACTCTTACTCTTCTGCAAAGATGCTTCATGCTGCTTAATATGCTAGTGAATGCTTAGTACATGACTATTACGGTGTAACTTGTAAATATTAGCATGCCTGTTTAATATTTAGTACATGACGTGCTAATTAATGTTTAGTACATGACGAGGTATCTCGTCCTTAGCACAATTTTGAAAGACGAGATATTACGTCCGTCGGTATGGGAGTGCATGTGTGAACATAAGTCATCTGATCGACATGCAACTCGAGTGAATGGCTTGTGTTAACCTTCCAACTGATGATTATCCCGCGATTTCCACGTGCAACGTAAATGTGGCAAAATTTGCTGATCTCGCGATTTCCACGAGCAGCGTAAATGTGTCAAAATTTGTTTATCTCGCGATTTCCACGGGCATGAGTGTTTTTTTTTTTTTTTTAAAGTATACTTCGAACATATTATCCAAAAATTAATTTGTTGTTTGGATTATTTATTTAATTATTTAAATCAGGTTTTAGTTCAGAGACGCGTTATTTATCTACCAAATTTCATTATGCTTACATGAAATTTTGGAACTATTGTTTTAGTTCGTATTCTTTGCGCATTATGCGATATGGCTAGCCGAAAATGTTAAGCGAAAGAAAGTATGCTTCTGATGAAATATCAGATTCTGAAAGTGATTATAGATTCTTGAAGACAGTGTGTTGTTTGTTGCGCAAAAGAAAAACAGAAAGGTAAGAGAAGAAAAACCTAAAACTGAAAAGAAAATTTATAAAGAAAATCGTACAAACACAAAAAACAGAACGTATTTAATTTCTATGAATATTTGTGTAAATAACGTTACGTTAGTACACATTTTTTACTTCCGTTTTTTATTAAAAAAAACCATAAATAATAGTAATTTAAATACAGAAATTTGTTTTATATGATTATGCATAATGTTGATTTTCTAGAGCAGCTGGTCTTATAATCTAGAAAAAAAAAATTAAAAAAAATGTTGCAAAAATTATGTTCCAAAACCAAGCTTCTACACATGCGTAAATTTCAAATAGGAATAATTAGAAGATACTTCTTCTAGTTATGTTACAGAATTAGTGCAAATTTTATACAATCTGTCATATAACTGCATTAATCAATCTGCTTAGAAAATGTTTTTGGTTGCTACCAAAAGTTATATACTTGCTAAAGTTCTTATTTTATGGAAGGGGGTGGGGTTGAAAGTTGAAGATGACTATTAACAAATGTCTTCCTTAATAGAAGATATAAGCCCATTGCATAAGTGTAGAAATCTAGCCCGCTGAACTAAAAAATAATCTAATGTGTGTATGGTTCTATTGTTAAGAAAATTTTTGAGGTAACTTGGATAGATCAACCTAAAATTCTTGAGGCTGAAAGTATCAATTAGCATGAGTAAAATTATAAATAAATTTAGATTCGCACAAATGGAAGCCATTTTATGGCTTTTTTAAAGCTCGTTAGAGAAAAGTTTCCGTTAAATATTTTAAAAGTGGAATTCTTCTTTCCACCATATGAACACTTCTTTACAATATAATTCTTCTTTACAATTCCTCAAGTTTAAGCAAAGGCTAAATACAAACCGAATACTATTGTTGTCTTATGTTGCGTTCTTTTCACTCATTTTCTAAAACCTTCGGAATATCTTTCAGGCATAACCTGAAGGCATAAAACACCCAATGCTTTGGAACAACAAAAGCGAAGTCAGTAACATAATTCGCTTTCAGCCGAGTAGAAACCCATTGTCCGCATTGGCATAATTTTTCTGTGATTTATGTGTGGAGTCTGAACGAAAGACAAATGTGCAGCTCTTTATATTTCTTAAAAAAAGGCTAAAATATTGCAAGAAAATTTAAATATTTACCTTTTCCTCCTTATTACCATGTTTTAGAAAGGAAGTGTAGCAAAAGCTTTACAAAGCATAATCAATCTTAGAGCTATTTTTCGAACCTTTTTGTATGAATAATAAAACATCACAATCGCAAAAGCGCCGGATTAAATATAATAATGGCGTAAAATTTAAACTAATGGAACGAAGTATTAAATTTCCATTCTTCTAAAAAGCAGGTGCTTCAAACTTGATTTACGGAATATGATTTTACTAAAATAATTATTAAAGTGTCTCATGTATAAATAGTATTTTGAATAAAAGCGTATGCTTCTCTGAAAACGGTATTTTTAGCGTATTTCTTAAGCCAATGTTGGTTTTAGTATTATTAAGAATAAATCAAACGCGACGGCAAAAGAAAATGGCTGTATTGGAGAATTTGTGAATAATGATTTGTTCTTTCTTCCCACTTAATCGCCGTCAGAAAATCAGCTGGTTTCACCCGTTTATGAGATAATTTAATCTGAAGAGGAATATGATGAAAATATTTTTTTTTCTATTAACTGGCCTGGAATTTTGACGGAAGAGAAATGAAATGCACAAATTCTGCAAGTATCAAAATATATTTTTTAAATATTAAATTTAATTATTGGCACTGTTATGTTTTAAGCATGTTTCAAAGCAAGCATATATGTTTTGTGCTTTTCAGGTACTTTTCTCCACCAGACCCCTACCTGTTAGCCGAGGCCTTAGGATTGCTTACGCACGGGGAGAGGTAGTGGGGTCTACGGATTTTACATGCACATATCCCTAAGTATACATGGCGATCTTCAGTGGGTGTCGAACGTGTGACCTTCCAAGTGGAAGTCCGACGTGCTAGTAAGAAATCCAGGGTGTTTACAGTTTCAAAAGTGAACTTTTCCGCCACGCATCGGATATTCATGTTGCCGGATATCTGGTATCCGGTATCCTTCGTCTGAAGGATCCGTAATAGATATTCGTCTTCGATGTTTGAAACATGTAAATTCTATACATATTTTAAACATCCTACGCTTTGAAATACTTTCCAAGTTTGCTATTTATATACATTCTCAAAAATTAAAAAAATAAAATTTGACATGCCGGATGACCGGACATTTCGTGCAGTGGCCTGTTTGGATTCCGGACAGTTAAAAATGTGTCGGATACCGAATATTCGTGACTTTCTGATTTGGTTGACTACTGCAGGATAAAAAAAAAAAAAAATCGTGACCAATAGTAATTTTCGTGATCGATTTCCGAACTTGTGACTTTTTCGGGGCCTGTAGACACCCTTAAATCTAAGAGGGTAAGAAGGAGGTGTAACATTTGAACAGAAAAAAATGCGCCTAAATAAGTGAAATATCTTACTCACAGAGCGATTTTAACACCCAAGAAAAATAATTTGTTTTTAAAGATACAGTAGGGCTTCCCGGGTATCCGGCGTAATTCGTAGCAAAGGCAGGCAAGACAATTAAAAATCCGGATAGCTAGGAGTTCTATGAACTCATTTCTTTGCCCCACCAATGGGACCGTTCATAAATGATGTCACGCTTTTTTCCCACATATTTGACCCCCATCTCCCTTTGTCACAAAGTGTCACACTTCAACGGACCCCCTCCCCCCCTTTGACACGCGTCACGCAATGTTGCATAAGCAGGGATGTCACACGTCTTGTTACCCCTCCCCTCGTCACACTTTGTCACAATTTCACGGAACCCCCTCCCTCTCTAAGCGTGACATTATTTATGAATGATCCCAATACCAGAAGACAAAAATTTTTATAACAAAATCCATAGGTATGATACGTATTTCTCACCTCTTATTTAGCACAAAACTCCCCATTTATCTCCCCATTATTAAGTATGAATGTGAATGCGGCCCGGTGAATCTTAAAAGCCCTTTCCGGTAACGTTTTGAGTTAAAGTAGAAAGCTTTGTACCGGTAGTTTATAAATGTTTATTACTGCACTGCACGTTTAAGAATTTATTAGAGAAAAAATAAGATAAAGAATGTAAAATTGTTTGCATTCTAACAAACCCTGTGACCTAAATGCAAGAAATAAGAACGAAACGTAAATTGTAGGCCTAATTTTTTAGAATATTAATTCGCTGGTCGAACAATGGACGGGGGCTGCTGTATTTTACGCACCACAGGTAGCAGACCCCCGTTTCCAACACCTTTGCAATGTAATTTGTTCTTTATTTAATTCAGATAAAATAAAACTAGTCCATGTAGTACGGAGGCCGCATAGTTGCGAGTTTACTGTAATTATTTCATGAAGTTGTGCTCAAAAAACGCGTTATCTGTCTTCCTAGAAGATTTATAAACATGTACATTGAGAAATCTAAAAATTTTGGTTTGTTTACATGTTCATTAGGCTTCATTTCCATGAAAGAAAGCGTAAATCGTCGTTAATGTTTTTTCGCTCATATTGGAAACATAAAACAGGTATTTTCGTACTAGCAGTTTCACTTCCATTGTATTTCCTACATTTACATAGCTTGATTCCCGCTATAAAATATGTGAGTTCACGCTTGCAAAGACACACGATTTTTGTCGGATGTCTTCACATCCACAAGCTCATATCTTTTTGCAGTGAGTAAGGACTACTTGTAAATCTACAACATATGACTGCAATTTTAATCACTTTTTTGTACCTTTAACGTTATTTTTAATGTTTACATCGTATATGGTTCTCGCACTAAAACTGTAAAGGTGATATTGTTTTTACAACTGCCAGAATGTTTGTGTGAAAAAAAAAAAAAAAAAGAATATAGAATTTTTACTTTTTTGATGAAAAAAAATAAATACATAAAAACCAAGTTATTAAAGTGCAAATTTACAAAAAATACTAAAATATTTTTACCCACATTTGCACTCATACAATCCTTCGTATATTTATTTTTTCTTCACTAATGAATTTTAAAAGAAATACATTTTTCTTAAAACAAAAAGCACAAAATTTCACGCATTGAACCGAAGATGAAGACATTTTAATCACCAGTTGTCAAATTAGAATAGTTTTTTTAAATTTATTATTATTTTTTTATCATCGTTAATATTTACTTTTTGAGTATTTTTATTAGAACGATAAAAAGAAAGGAGCCGACCATACTTTTAGACAATAGCTAAAACCTAATAAAATATTCACAAGCTGAGAGCACAAAAGGTCATTTGTTTGCTGGTAATGACAGTCACACGACTCTTCGTGTATTTGTACTATATTTTATAACAACTTTGATTACAACCTAACTGTATCTTTGCGTCCGGTTTACGTAGTTTCGTTGATTATATGCAGTTAAAATTAAAATTAAGTTGAATAATAATGTGTAAAGGCAATGTAACGCAGTTAACCGTTCTTCCTGCGCCATTTTCTTTAATTAGAGAATATTAAGACAATTCTTGCTTAGTTAATATATATATATATTTATTATTAGGAATCAAATTATAGTGTACTTTATTATGAGTTTTCGATGAAAAGGCGCATTTTATGAATGCAAGAAGAAAAAATTGTGTCCCGTATTTTCAGTATATTACTGACATTAAAATCATGGAAATGCATATGTCGTTCATTAAAACAGCTCTGAAAATTTTGCAACATTTTTATGATTAAATTGTTCTTTAAAATTAAGGAATAGGAAATGTACACGAAACGTACACAGACATTGTTAAAGCCTGATTTAATCCATATCACAGTCTAAAACAGTAAAAGTGGATTAAATCCAGGAGAAACCTTTGTATTTGCGTGAATGTTTTAACAAAATTTTAATCTTAATCTTAATATATGTAAATAATTCATTTCTTTTTAATTGGAATAGCTTAATTTGCTTAAAGACATATTTGTGTTAATAGTCAAACACTTTGAAGATTTAAAGCAATTAATATTTACTTTCTAAATAATGCATTTTCCGAGGTAGCAAATCTTTAAATAGAGCCAATTAAATACTGCATTGAAAAAAAATAATTATATTTAACCATTTGACTAGTTAACATGGATGCTTATTCCATTTTGGTCGAACGAACAACGATTTATTTCAGGCGAGTAGAAACATCAGCATTCTGAAGAGAACTTCAGTTAGGTTGAAGTAACAATGCGGGACAAGTCGAAATACAATTTTTAAAATTCGAAAAATTATTCCCTATATTATATTTCAATTAATTTTGAAAAAATAATTCCGAATGTATTACGTAAGCATTTCTTTCTCGGCTGTTATGTTTAATTTTAATCTACAGAAAACAAATCAAAAGGACCTTTTTTATATCTATCAAATTATTGCGTTTTAACCTTATGTTCCTAAGTTACTTTCATTTTTACAACTTAATTTGTAACAATTAAGATATCTTGAGACAAGTACACTTATCCCAAAATGTTATACATTGCGTCTTCCCTAATCATACTTCAACTTCATCCAATATATATATATATATATATATATATATATATATATATAGTAAGTTATATATATAAATTAATTACAGTGATAATTCCGGAGCATGTAACCAAATAAATTATGCAAATTACTCTCCTCAACAGTCGGCGGGGAGTATAACGAATACTTAAGAACCCAAAAAAATGTTTAAGTCCTACAGGTTTCGGAATGTGTCGCAGAAATGGCATGTAAAAGGAATGTTTTAACGTAAAGTTAAATATAAACTGAGGCGACGATGCAAAACAGTTTCACAAATAAACATGTTGACAGGGATTTTCCTTAACAAAACTGATAATATTTGAAAACATTTTGAAACTTATTTTTTCCCAAAGCAACAGTGGTTAAAATCAGGCCCGTAATTTCAAAATTTTCTTAAGGGTGGGGTGAAGGGGACAAATGGTTCCAACTTAGGCATATATTGTATTTACAAAATACATAGACATAAATTATAAAAATGCATTATATTTTTCAAGCCAGGTGTCCAGAAAGAGTTTGACCCCGCAAACATTAAGGATAGGGAAGGTTAATACCATTTCATATATCTTTGATCAGATATAAGTAAAAATATCGGAAACAATCAAATATTATTTTGAATTGTTTTACTAATCACTTAAATATTGCCCTTTTTAATGTTAAATAAATTAATCAGTACAACTTCGATTTAAGACTGTAGATGGACTGTTAAATGTTATCATTAAACGAGGATACCGTTAAATCGGGGGATTATAACATTCATCAAGTCTTATCCGAGACATTAAAACCTATCGCTAATTTGAGGAAATCGGTAAATGTAAGTTGTAGTTATTAGCTATGAAATTCAACATAGTACTGAAATAAAAAAATATAATTTACCCATTTCAATAAAATTTTATAGTAAATCAAACACAAGCAGTGTTTTCTTAGTACTTTTGTTCACTTGTAATTAGAAAATTTCTCTATATCAGTTTTTTTTTCTGTTTATATATTCACAGCTACTAATAGAAAGGAAATAAACAAAAAAGATGTTGTGTTTGACGAATAATTTAAGTATTGTCTCTTTTAGAACCCAAAGTGAATAAACAGTAATTTGCAACGAAATTCAAAGATACTAAAATATAAAAATAAAATGAAATTACCCGTGCAAATAAAATTTCATACTGAGTCAAACACAACTATTGTTTTATTAGTATTTTAGTTCACTTGTAGTTAGTTGTTTTTCCCTACTTCAGTTTCTTCTGTGTTTATTTACATAACTAGAGAATTGGCTAAGCACACCACCTAATATATTAATAGCTACTTGTAGCAAATATAGGAAACAAACATTTAATTTAAAGTGCTTTACGAATAATTAAGTGCTGTTCCTTTTAGAAGGAACGTAAATAAAAAAAATATATGTATGCAACTTAATTTAAGATACTAAAAAAAATGTAATCCAGTAAACAAAATTTTGTATTTAGTCAAACACTAGCAGTGTTTTCTTAGTACTTCAGCTCAGCTTTAGTGTGTAGTTTTTTTTTTTTTTTTTTGGTTTAGTATGTATAAACAGATACTGGAAGGGCTAAGTACAGCAAATAAATACGAATATATTCATATTATAGGTAGTACGAAAACTAACCTCGATTCCTTGTTGAGTTATTCCTTTCGCCAGCTGTGTTTAGCATAAGCATGGCCGTCAAAACTACCATGACTGCATACTTCGCAGCCATAACGCCGGCTTTGACACCCGCACACCATTCAAACTGAGCTACAATGTGCTTATGAGACACAAACGCAAAACGTCTGCAACACACAAAAACGCGAACAATAGGTGTTTGGGAACGGACGCAGCGGGAGAAAACGCCTTGAATGACGGGACCTTCTTAAAAAAAGACGTCAAACCTCGCGACTCGCGGGTGAATTATTGGATATAATTGGAGTAAGTGGCGACTGAGTCACGTGGGTTATTGCGGAAACGTGGTTCGGAGGGTGATGTTTGGCTTGAGTGGGCGAGCGAGCAGTTTGAAGACACCAGCAGCGCGGAATGTTTTTCTTGGTGTGAAGGAATCCTCTTTCGGTGTTTTCCAGCACGTCTAAAAACATGAAATAGTGCAAAAGGCCATTTTTAGCCTACTTTCGTAACAGTAATATATATATATATATATATATATGAAAAAAGACTTAATGTATGGTAAAAATGAAGAAAAGTCAAAAATAAGCGACGCTTTTAAATAAGGAATGAAAAATAAAGAAATTGAAAGTAGGTTTTTCAGATGGGGAAAATGTGTGTCGCGGTCTGTCTGTCGGTCTGTCACTCGCTAATAACTTTTGAGGGAAATTTCCGATTTAAAAGATTTTTAATTTT